>OZ017742.1:146745448-148085448 GCA_963969285.1 Odontomyia ornata | reverse complement strand
ACAAGGAGAAGTGAGCGCGCTGATCTCGGACATGGAAAAACAAGGCATTATCGAACCTTCTGTAAGTCCATGGGCCGCGCCTGTAGTTCTAGTAAAGAAAAAGGATGGTAGCACTCGCTTTTGTGTCGACTATAGGCAGCTTAACGACGTCACTAAGAAAGATAGTTACCCGCTCCCACGCATCGATGACATCATGGACACTTTAGCCGACGCAAAATGGTTTTCTACACTCGATCTCAAGAGTGGCTACTGGCAGGTAGAAATTGACAAGAAGGACCGAGAGAAGACCGCTTTTTCAGTTGGGACCGGATTATGGCAATTTGTGGTGATGCCGTTTGGGCTTTGCAATGCTCCAGCCACTTTCGAACGCTTGATGGAATACGTGCTACGTGGTCTAACCTGGAAAACCTGCTTGGTGTACCTAGATGACATCGTCGTCATCGGGAGAACGTTCGAAGAGCATGTGCGGAACTTAGAAGAGGTTTTCTCCCGACTGCGACAGGCAAATTTGAAACTTAGTCCCGACAAGTGTACCCTTTTCGCAGCTGAAGTAAAATACCTGGGACATGTCGTATCAGCAGAAGGGGTCAAAACAGACCCTGAGAAAATTGAAGCCGTGAAAAACTGGCCAACACCAAACAACAAGCGCCAACTACGAAGTTTCCTGGGTCTGGCAACCTACTATCGAAGATTCGTCAAAGACTTTGCCAAAATAGCTAAGTGTCTCCATCAGCTAACCGAGAAAAATCGTCCGTATGTCTGGAATGAACAATGCCAGACAGCCTTTGAGACCCTGAAGGAAAAGCTGTGTGAATCACCCGTACTGGCGTATCCGAAACCCGGAAAAATGTTTGTAGTTGACACCGATGCAAGCAACGGCGGTATTGGAGCTGTACTCTCCCAGCAGATCAATGGCGAAGAAAGAGTCCTCTCGTATTACAGTCGAGTTCTTTCAAAAAGTGAGAGGAACTACTGTGTGACCAGGAAGGAGCTATTGGCTATAATAGAGGCCACCAAGCAGTTCCACAAGTACCTATATGGCCAGAAATTTGTTCTTCGAACGGACCATGCATCGCTGAGATGGCTACTTAACTTCAAAAACCCCGAGGGACAAGTTGCGAGATGGATCGAAAGATTGCAGTCATACGACTACGAAATTGTTCATCGAAAGGGCGGAGTTCATGGAAATGCTGACGCCCTATCCCGCCGTCCATGTCCCGCTAACTGCAAGCATTGCCGACGGATTGAGGAAAAGGAACCGCCCGTTGATCTGCGACTGATAACGGCCGAATTTGATGAAGGTTGGTCATCGGAGGAGATTCGAAATGCCCAGCTAGCCGATGAGGACATCGGACCGTTGCTCGTATGGAAGGAGACGACTGGGCGACCTGAGTGGAAGGACGTTTCAACGCATGGCGCAACCCTGAAAAGCTATTGGGCACAATGGAACTCCCTTCAGGTGGAGGGTGGTGTACTCAAGCGGAAATGGGAAACGGCGGATGGCAGCTCCTATAGGATGCAAACTATACTACCCAAAAGCCGAATCCACGATGTGGTAAAGGAAATGCATGAAGGATCCTCGGGAGGCCATCTTGGTGTTAACAAAACCTTAGCGAAATTGCGGGAAAGATTCTACTGGCTCCACGCTCGAGAAGACGTAGAGGACTGGTGTCGCAGATGCACAATTTGCGCTTCCGTCAAAGGCCCAAAGCGACGACTGAGAGGACAAATGCAAACCTATAACGTAGGCGTGCCATTCGAAAGGATTGCTGTTGACATCGCTGGACCCTTTCCTGAATCTGAATGGGGAAATCGATACACGCTGGTTGTAGCTGATTATTTCAGCAAGTGGCCCGAGGTCTACCCTATTCCCAACCAGGAAGCAACTACGGTAGCCGAACAGCTAGTGTTAAATTGGGTCAGCAGGTACGGCGTGCCTTGTGAACTACATTCGGATCAAGGCCGAAACTTTGAGTCACTAGTTTTTAGCGAAATGTGCGAGCAGCTGGGAATACGGAAAACGAGGACAACACCGCTGCATCCCCAATCCGATGGAATGGTCGAACGTTTCAACGGCACGCTCAATAAACACCTTGCCAAGATGGTTGACGAGAACCAAAGGGACTGGGACCGACATATCCCACTATTTTTAATGGCGTATAGAGCCGCTGAACATGCGTCGACGGGCCAAGCCCCAGCCAAAGTCATTTTTGGAAAGACTATTCGTTTGCCAGCCGATATAAAGTTCGGAACACCCCCTGAGAAACCCCAAACGATCTCGGAGTACGCAAGTGATCTAAGACAACGGTTGAACCAGATACATCGGACAGTGCGAAAACACCTCGAATCAGCTACTGACCGCATGAAGACCAGGTATGATCTAAAGGCAAATTCTACTGGCTTCCAGCAAGATGACTTGGTGTGGCTTTATAACCCGCAACGGCGAAAGGGTAGGTCTCCAAAGTTGCAACATAATTGGGAGGGACCATACCGAGTTACAAAGCGAATCAACGACGTCGTATACCGAATACAGGAACATCGTAAGCCGAGAGCTAAAATGAAAATCGTGCATCTGGACCGTCTTGCCCCATATTACACCCAGGGAGAATTGACTACAACTGGCGACACATCTTTTCGGGGCGAAAAGAACTGAGGTGGGGGCAGTGTTACATGTACAAATAATTCTGCGAGCTACTGTCGCAATTGTTTTCACAACAATGAAGAACACGAACTCACTCGAAACCACGAGAACCCAACAAAGCATGATCAACATCTGCAAGTGACGTCACTCCATTCATTAATTTTCTCGGTAGAACATTCGCCAACGTGCGAGAAATGGGTGAATAGGTAGAGACCCTATATAAAGGCGAGCTGAATGAATGGGGGGATCATTTTTCATTCGACCGCGATAAGAACTGCGAAAGTGTGTGGGAAGTGTGTTTCGTAATAGTGAAGTGATTTAGAAGACAATTGCGATAAGAAATTTATGGACAAGTGTTAGATTTTATTTTAATAGTGAAAATTAAAATTAGTGAAAAGTGTTAAACTGATTATTGTGCATTTTCTTGGATTAAATAAACTCTTTTAGCTTAAATTAAAAGACATTGCGTTTTCACTTTCCCGGAACGTTAAAATTATAGGCCGCGAACCAATAACAATATATATATATATATTCAATCAGGATGGCCTTTGTACCTTGTGTGGCCAGATTTCGTTGTTTCAACTCCTCTTTGAGCTCCGATATGCTCAATTGATTAATCTTTAGATGTAAATTTCCTGGCATTTTTATTGTTTCGGCTATTTTTCCAGCAGTTTCCACGTTAATTCTCACTATTGTGCACTTCAAAAATGTTTAATCGTTTTCACTTCCAAAATTTTCTTTCTTATTTCTTGACACCACTGTCGCGTGTTTTGGTTCGCGGCCAATAATTTAAATGTTCCGGGAAAGTGAAAACGCAATGTCTTTTAAATTAAATGAGTTTATTAAATTACTTAAAAATGCACAGTCACTTATTTAGTCTACTTCACAATTTTAATTTTCACTATTTAAATCTAACTTCCACTTGTCCATAAATTTCTATCGCGATTGTCTTCTAAGATCACTTCACAATCAACGAAAATCACTTGATCGCTTTTCAATTCACACTCCAAACACTATCGCCGTGTTTGCTATCGCGGTTGAATGATTGGTCCCCCCATTCATTCAGCTCGCCTTTATATAGGGTCTGTAGTCATTCGACCCAGTTCTCGTACATTGGTGAATTAGCGGGAACATTCGAGCGAGCGTAAATGAGTGGAGCAGTGACTCACTTTCAGATGTTGATGCTTGGTGGGTTCTCGTGATTTCGAGTAAATTCATTTTGTTGATGTTCTTAATTGTTGTGAAAACAATTGCGACAGTAGCTCGCAGAATTATTTGTACATGTAACAATATATAAATACATATATTTATATATATTTATATAAAAGATACTCTATCGAGCAATTTACCTAAAATGTATTGTCTATCTAGCGTTGTGGGATAATTTTATTTATTATTTATGATAGGTTTGTCGTAACAATAAATAAATTCGAATGGGTTAGTAAAGCTGGAAGATCACTGGCAGCCCGGGCATATTTCTTACCCATATAATAACATATGAGTCATCATATATATCATATCTGTTAGCGACAATTGATTTTTTTTATTATATCGGCTTTAAGTTTCGTTTTAATTGTTTACAGATTAGTTGAATTTTTAATTATTCCAATCTATTAGTAATTTACTTCATCTTTCTTTCTTAACACATTGAAAATTAAAAATTTGATATGAATCGCATACATACTTTCCGTTGTTTTTATATCTATTACAATGCTCCTCGTTGAAATCGATGATGAAAACGATCCCCTAAATTTCAAACTTTTATTGTCAATATTCAGCGGTTTTGAGTGGCGTGGTTCGCCGGTTCTAGCAGGGGAGGGTAAGTTAGGAAATCCAAAATAGTAGCCTTTTGTACGGTAACTGATCCATCCAATCAAGAATTGTTAACATTTAACCGTATTTCCAATGATAGGCTCTTCGTACATTCCTAAAATCTGGTCAGGGAATAACTTCGCTAATATTTACGAACCACGCTTTATTATTGTATTATATTAGCTTGGAAGCATTGACCATCTGCTTAAGATATAATGTTAGTACTACAAATCTATATTGTGATTAAAAATCGTTTAACGTTAACGAATTACTCATGTAGTAAAAAATTCTTTCATCTTACCGGAGATTGAATTTTCGCTCAAAAACGCTAGCATTTTGATAAAAACACTTCTTAATTCACCGGAGTGGTTTATCCAGGGCCATACATGCAGGCACAACCTTCGCAGTTGCCGGATATGACTTTCATCGGCAAGTGATTCTTGGTAATACCAATTTAATATCATTTCAAATATGAAAATAAGTTCATCAATAATTGGCAGTTTCTGAAATAGTACATAATAAATAATGACACTATTAAATTTGACTTGCAAGTTTAAACAATGGTCCATTTACCTTTGCATCACCATATTTTCGTATGAAATCTGTACAACTCATGCCCATATGTTCGAACATTTTTTCAAGCTTGTTTAGAAGATAATCTCGAAAATCAATCCGATTCGCTATCAATCGTGCTCGATCAGAGCATTTGAGAAAAACCGCCAATGTTTTTGAACAACTTGATAAAAGGTTTTGACGTTCTGTAAAAATTTCGATTAATTTTATGGAATTCGCAAATCTCTGAAATATACCACAACTATGTTTAGTCTGCAGATTGTATTCAAAACTTGTATAAATCATGTATAAAATAACAAACATTGAATCGCTCACATATTTCACTTTAATTTTGTTTGAATTCAACTGCATAAATTTGTTATTTGCTACCACGAGAGGTAAATGTATAAAGTCAGTTGATTCAATTATTTCGAAAAAGTCACGAAACTCATATGTCTCAATTTGCGCTTTAACAAATAGAATATAAACAAAATCTATGGCTGAACGTTGCACTGCAAAAAATAACTATACGTATATTATGACTTCTTTTGTTTCATATTAAATACATACATAAAATATCCTTACTAGCCAGCGCGTGGAAGAGAAAATTGAAGAAAATATAATTTGTATTCTTTTCTAAATTGTTCAAAATTGAGCTATATGATACAGTCTCTTTTGCGATAATTGTGAGAAATTTAAAAATTTGTATTGGATCTTTTGTTGAAGAATTTTCTGAAAAATAAATGATAAAAACTTTATTTTAAATACGAATAGGTATAGCGTGATCAATTTGATTTAGAAAGGGTTAAAGTTAATTACTTTAAATTTTTATCCAGGATTTATTACTTTTTTCAAAGCGTTATAAAGGGTTTTCCAGTAAGGACATAACAATTTGATCTATTAATAAAATACAGAAATATTTGAGATATTGAGTTCAAATCTAATTGTGGGTGGAGTGCTAGCATTACATTTTATGTGGTGGTCATATGACCACCACGAGTCCGTTTACAGCGGTTGATTCTTTGGACCCAATTTTCCACCACGCTGGCACACATTTCGACCGGAACGTTGACTTGATCTAGCCCTATAAAAAGAAATCCAATTGCGTTAGGTCCTTTCGGCTGAACCATTTTTCGAGATAACACGTTCACCAAATTTTTCTTTCAATAAATCGTGCTGTGTGGCAAGTAGTACCGTCTTGTTGAAGCCACATATCGTTGATGTCAATTTCATCCAATTACATGATAGCGCTCCGATTCCTCTGGAACTTTCCAGTGAAGTTTCAAATAGGCGCTCTGGGGCCCGTTGAGAAACCGCAAGCTTCTGCATTTATATTAAACGATCGCATAGAAGTGTGTTACACTAGACAGTCGTTTGCATATGTTCAATGTAGTCCTTGCCAACGTATTTTGTTGATTTAATAAAATAAAATAACAATAGATTAAATTGGTATACTGAGATTTATTTATAATCTAGTTAGCACAGCAAAACAGTTGACACAAGAGTGAGTATTATTCGACCGAACAGAATGACATAATCAAGGCATTGACAGTAGCTCCAACTAGTGAGCTATTTAGATAAATATGACAATTTACATTGTTTCGTTTATACTAGTTGCTGCCCTTAAACTAAACAATCTGTAATCCAAGATTTATTACACAATTAAAATGTTAACATTCAGTTAGGACATCTGCTGGCATATTTTCAGTAGATAAGTATTTTAACATTATAATTTTATTTTCTACAATTTGTCGTACAAAATGATGTTTAATATCAATGTGTTTACTACGGCTATGATTAACATGACTTTTACAAATGTTTTGTGCTGACTGACTGTCATTGAACAAAGTTACTGATAACTTCTAAGAGATTTAGCCTCCTTTGCTCCTTCACACAATGCCATTTATTCAGCTTCGGTGCTTGATAGGGCCACAGTTCTTTGTTTTCGGCTTTCCCATGACACTGCTAAATTTCCCAATTTAAATACATAACCAGTATATGAGCGACGATCTAGCTGATTAGAAGCCCAATCCGCATCTACATATCCTGTAACCCTCAATGAGGATTTTTCATATACTATGTTATAATTAATAGTCCCTTTTAAATATCGCATTACACGTTTGGCAGCTTTCCAGTATGTATCAAAATGACAATTATTAAATTGGCTGAGTAGGCCTGCTGCATGCATAATATCTGGTCTAGTACAAACGTACATAGTACATCCCACTAGACTTCTATACTTGGAATCCATATCAGTTTGGTCTCCTTTCTCAAGCGTTATGCCACATTCCAGAGGTGTACTTACAGGCTTACAATCAGTCATATTAAATTGATCTAATACCTTCTGTATATAGTTTTTCTGATCCAATGTAATTTGATTTTGTCTTTGATTTAATCTCATTCCTAATGCATGTGTAGCTCGGCCAAGATCTTTTGTTTCAAACCTTTTCATCTTTTTCTCCTTGAGCGCATTCTTTTCTGGTGTATCTTTACTTATAATTAAAATGTCATCGACATACAAAGCTAATATAATTATATTTCCTGAGTTGTCTGATTCAATGTAAACACAAGGCTCACTGAGTGTTTTTCTAAACTAAAGATCTGTCAAGGCATTATCTATCTTGTCATACCATGCCTTTGAGGCTTGCTTAAGCCCATATATAGCTTTATGGACTTTAAATACATGGTTTTCTTTACCATTTATCTTGTATCCATTTGGCTGCTCCATGTAAAGTCTCTTGCAAATCACCGTTTAAGAATGCTGTCTTTACATCCATGTGATCAATGTGTAAGTTTAGATTTACTGCCAGGGCAATCAATGTACGTATAGTAGAATATCGTACCACAGGTGAGTAGGTTTCCTTGTAGTCTATCCCGTATTCCTGGGTATAACCTTTTGCTACAAGGCGTGCTTTATACCGAAGTAACTGACCTTCTGGTCCTAGCTTCTTCTTGAAAACCCACTTACAGCGCACAGCCTTCTTTCCTTCAGGCAGTAATGTCAAACTCCAAACCTCATTTTTTTCAAATGATTTATATTCGTCTTCAATAGCTTCCTTCCAGTGTTCCTTTTCAGGTCCTGATAATGCTTCCTCAATTGTCTGTGGTTCATTGCTATTACAGCATTCACACTCTCATCAATTACTTCATAATAACTAGAATACTGATCTTGAGTCAAGTCTGGATTCCATGTGACATCATTGGGGTCATCTACAGAGCTGGAGTCAGAAACAGTTGAATTAGTTGCGATCGAGTCAGATAACTCTCTAGTAGGCGAGGGATCGACATTGTTATAATCATTTGTTCTCACAACATTTTCTATTCCATCATTAAAATTTGTGTTATTCTGATTTATTTTTAAGTCTTTATACATCATTCCTTGCAACAAGCACACATCTCTAGATTTAATGCATTTGGAGAGATTTTGAGGGTCAATTAGTCTGTACCCTCTTGACTCATTACAATATCCTACAAAAATGTATTGTTTACTCTTTGCATCTAGTTTCTTACGCCTCTCATCAGGGATCATTGCATAAGCAACACAGCCAAATATTCTCAAAATTGATAAATCAACTTTACAACCAGACCATTTTTCTTCTGGTGTGGTTCCTCTTACCGCTTTACTTGGTGATTTATTCTTGATTAAGATTGCTGTATTCAAAGCCTCAGCCCAGAATCTTTGGTCCATGCCTGCATCTTGTAGCATACATCGTCCGGCCTCCATAATCGTGCGATTTGCCGTTTCCGCAACTCCGTTCTGTTGTGAGTAGGGTACAGTCGTCTTGTGCACGATGCTATGCTCTTGAAGGAATGTCTGGAAATGTTTATTCACATATTCACGACCATTGTCTGTAATCATCTTTATTTTCAAATTAGTTTGTTTTTCTACAAAACTGTTAGAGATCTTGAATACAGACAGAACTTCATCTTTACTTTTAATAAAATAACCAAATGTCATCCTAGTATAGTCATCTATAAGTGTTAATAGATACTTGGCACCACTAAATGAGGAGACTGACATAGACCCACATAAATCAGAATGTATGAGACCTAATTTCCCAGTGGCTCGACTATAGGATTGTTTTGGGAATGGTATTCTGCTCTGCTTCCCTTCAATACATGCCGCACAGGGATTATTTTTACTATAAGTGTAATTAATTCAACTTGCCATGCCTTGTTTCAGTAAATCCATACTTCGCTTGTTCAGGTGTCCGAGGTTCCGATGCCAAATCTCCTGTGATTGATTCGCTTCACACAAATTCACAGCTTCTGCGCGTTTCCCATCAATGGACTGGATCTGTGGCTCCACCAAAGCCACTGTTTGACATGTCGCAGCCAGCTCATGACCATTTGTTGATGGTTGACTCACTGTGTCCAGTTCATAGACACCATTCACCTTTGTAGCACTTGCAACTGGCATTTTTCCGCAATAAACATTACACTTTTCAATGTCAAAATGAACTTAAGTCCCTTAGAAGCCATTTTGCCTACGGAAATAAGGTTTGTTGACAGTCCTGGCACAAAAATAACCTCATTTAATTTTGTAACTTGAGATTGTCCTTTCAACAATAGTTCCACTTTACCATGACCTTCACTATGCATTTTCTGATTATTAGCAACTGTAACTAACCGCGGAGTGTCCACAACATAATTTTTCAATAGATTTTTGTTGTTTGTCATCTGACAAGTAGCACCGGAGTCGACATACCAGGCATTCAAGTCAATGTTCACAGCTAATGCTGTCAATAATGTTCCGTTCCACGCTTTCTCACACTTTTCACTTTCACCCCGTTTATTAATATTTTTATTGTTCATTTTAGTTGAGCAGTTTTTAGCAAAGTGATTTGGTTTTTTGCAAATGAAGCACTTTGGATGTTTGTTGACACTTTTTGTGGAAGACTTGTTTGTAAACATCGCAACTTCACTCTTCTCGAAGTCTCTACGTAAATTTTCTTGTAATAATTTACTTTTCACTGTTTTACTGCACAATTTAATGTTCGAATTTTCTAAAGCCATGATAAGCAGATCATAGTCTGGTGGTAAACCGCTTAGCATTAACACTGACAGAAAATAATTTTCTAATGGGGCGTTTATGTCTCGTAATTATTGATCCAAATCCGTGATTCTCAAGATATGCGCTTCCATGTCACTCCAATTTTAATCCAAATAACGTGCGTAAGAGTCCAAGACGACGACACAGCCCCCTGTCTTCATAGGCTGTCTTTAGGGTGTTCCATGCCTCGTAACCAGTGGCAGAATTTCTAACGTGGGAAAAACACTAGGGTTGAACCATCAAACATATCTTTGCGAGTGCCCGTAGTTGTTTGCGGTTGTCATTGACCTTGGGAACACCCGGTGCAGATTCTTCGATGCAATCCCATAAATTTTCATGGACTAAATACATCCGCATCATAAACTTCCAGTTTCCATAGTTAGATATTCCAATAAGCTTTTCGAAATTGACTGCAGTTCCGGAACTTGTTGCTGTTGAAGATAATGGTGCCGGCACTGGCACCTCGTCCCCACGCGACGTCGCGTCTTCCTTGAATGTGGCGATTTTTAGAAAATAATTTTTTTACGCACACTTATTTATCGCGTATACTGGGCCCATAACCTGATGGGATTGGGCGAAAATAACAATAGATTAAATTGGTATACTACTGAGATTTATTTATAATGTAGTTAGCACAGAAAAACAGTTGACACAAGAGTGAATATTATTCGACCGAACAGAATGACATAATCAAGGCATTGACAGTAGCTCCAACTAGTGAGCTATTTAGATAACTATGACAATTTACATTGTTTGGTTTATACTAGTTCTAATGAATGTCAGCATATGTTACTAAGCCTCACTCAAATTCAACGAAAAAATTGTTCTAACCATTATTGCCATTGCCAAAGTCGTTAATGCACTAATTTTTTTAAAGGTCGCTTCAGAATTTAATTTGACGTAATTTTATAATCAGCAAATAATCTGAACATTATTTCTCATTGACTGGAAATACTGGTGAATGCCATTCATTAAATTCATTCCCAGAAACAATTTTTGCCCTTTCTAAACGTTCGTCCATCTCTTTGAATTAGTACAAAAACTTTTGGTAAATTTTGTCTTCCTCTGGACCCCCTAATTCATAATAAGATTTTTTTATTTCAGATTTCAAAAGTTCCAAAAAAGAACTTTCATTTAATACCCCACTTTGGTTAAAAAAAATTTTTAAGGGCTAATTCGTTATAGGGGGGCCCCCCCTTAAAAATTTGTTAAATTTTTGGTAAAACCTTAATTTTTGAGAGACCATCACTTCTGACCTTTTCACAAAGTTTGCCTTTGATACGGTATGGTTAGATGGACTAATTTTTAAACTCCTTCAGGACAAGTTCCCCAGACACCTTGTCGCCATGATGTGTAATATGTTATACGGGAAATCGTTTGTTGTAACTGATGGAAATCTGACAACAATGCGCGAGTTCAAGGTCTTGAATGGTCTACAGCAGGGAACAGTTACTGCGCCTCTGCTCTTCTCAATATTCATTCGCAAGCTATTGAACGGCTTTGATTTTAACGTCTCGCCAACGCGATCATTGGTAGCGTTTGCTGATGATCTGATCATCTATACGGCAGACCGAAAAGCCACAATAGTTCAGAGCAATCTCCAAAAAATGTTCAATGATGTACAGCTGTACACTGACAATTGGCGAATGAAAATCAATGCGCAGAAGTGTGAAACAATCTTGTTTCGGACAACGCTGCAGGGGGTCAGTCAAGACCTGAAACGTAATTGGAAAGATTTCCACATCATGGCTGGTGAGGGTAGTCTAGAACGGGTTCCACATAAATCCTGTGTTCGATACCTCGGTGTTTATCTCGATCAGTATCTGTACTATACTGAACATGTGAAAATCATGCTCAGTAAGGCACTTAAAGTAGTCATGGCCCTTCGAAAACTCTTTCATTCCAGATACATTGATCAAAAGGTCAAAATTATCTGTTACAAGACACTGGTTAGACCAGTTTTGACATATGGATGTCAGATCTGGTACAACCAGAGTGCTAGTACTATGGAAAAATTAAGAGTTTTCGAAAGGAAATGTCTTCGTGCGTGTACTGGTTTGTACAGAAAGCCTGAGACGGATTGGAAACATTATATATCGAATAGAAGAATTTATCAAACTGCTGAAGTGACTAGAGTCGATATTTTTATATTGAAACTTCTTCGGAATCATATCGCAAGATCTGTGACTGTGAGTGAAAACCCTTGGATTTCACAGCCGTTCCACCCTACAGACGGGTATATTGCGACTTGCCTCGCTACTGGCTTCATTCCTCCAGAAGCATTCGTGTATTTGGACATGAATCGATATGTTTTTGATTCTGACGGCGTCCCAGTCATATATCACATATATCGACGGGCCACCGATAAGAAGATAAAATATCCTCCGAACTTGAGTTCACGAGACCAACAATTCCAATGGAGATACTCATTTGCTAGATTCGTTGAGGCTGATCGAGTTGAGACGGGGCAATCTAGGTATTGGTGGCTGAATGACAATGTCTAAATTATTCGTGTTTATTTTCAGTTTTGGTGTTTTTCGTTATTTAGTTTTTGAGTTTCAGCTCATTATTGCTACATTTAGTGTTATTGTTTATTTTTGTTAAAAATTAGGGATAGGTTAGGTTTATATTATGTTTATTATATTAGGTTAGAGATAAGATAAAACGCTTAGGTTAAGAACATAGTTATAGATTTTTTTAGTATAAGATAAAGTTTTTGACTGCATTTATTAGAATTAAGTTAAAACATATTAGGTGTAGGATCAAAGTTCACTGTAGTGTTAAGATGATAAATAATTTTAGGATAGTGTTGGTTGGTTTTTTCTCCTTTTTCCAATTGAATTCTAAAAATATGTAATAATCCTAATTAATTGAATTTGCTATAGTTTTTTTTGATGAAATATGTTAATGATAACGTATAAATTTAGAGAGCCATTTGGGCCATTAAGTTTTGTATTGATATCGTTTGGAATTTGCTTTATATTCTTTTAAAATTTATAACGATCAGTATTAAATAAAGCGCTTTTGACTTTGACTTTGACTTTCACAAAGTTTGAGCATTCTAGCTTCTATAGTTTCTGAGGAAACTAGCTGTGACGCACGGACAGACAGACAGACAGGTCGCGAAAATAGTAGGTCTTTGTAAACAATTTTTTACAAAGACCTAAAAAGAAAAAAGAAGCAGTCGCATCATTCACGATGATTTTTAAATAGACTTAAAAACGAGAATTTAGAATAAGTATAGTTGCTGCACAGGAAAATGTTTATATTGTGGAATTTAAATGGCCTTAATGCTGTCGATATATTTGTTTTATTGAAGTGTTCTTAGAATCCCTATTAATCTTACTTTCTAGAAAGAAAAGAAAAACGACAGAAACGAAAAACAGCTGCAGGCCCGGTACCTTCGCGAGCGCTCGGCGACAGGACGGGGTAAGTTTTGATTTAATTATATATTTCTTTTTAAAAAAATTCCATGTATATAATTTCTTTTCTCTTCTATCCTTTTACTTCTGCTTTCGTTTCTCTTGGTTTCTTTTATACGGGCCATAAATTTCAATGTTTTTTTTTAAATATTCATAAATTAAATTTTCAGTTTTCAATTTTTTTTTTTGCCTCATAGTATCTGCCAGTCAATTTTTTTATGTTAACTAAAACTGACCGACCGTGGTCAATTTCATGGCTGTTCATATTGTTTTGCGTTCGATTTGCTAGTAACGTTAAATTGACTTATTCTTTGTGAATTCATTTTCCAAAAATGTATTATTTAATAAAAAACTGAACCAATAATCTTCTTCCGAGGTTTCAAAGCTACCACCTTTGTTTAGATCATGGCTCGTAGGCCAAACAAGTAAAGTACTACTTGAGAGAGGTCTACTGCTTTTGTTGGGAGGGCCTATAAGATCGGTATTAATAATTGGCCTCCCCGTTTGATGATGAATTAACGGCCTTATTGTTGTGTCGCTTATAGCCAATGAGTCGACTAGTCTTTCTGGGTGATTGTAGAACGTTTCCTTCGTTTCTTCGTCCTTTTCGTCGGTCGGGGCGCGTACATTTATCAGCCAATTTTGAAGAATTTCGCTTTTATCCGGATCACACACAACTGTTCATTTATTGCCTTAAAATCAATAATGTGTGATTTGAACTCCATATCCACAATGAAGGCCACTCCGAACTCTCACTTTCCAGCAGTCTTCCCACTTTTGAATATTGTGTGCGATCTCATATCTTGAATATCACTTCCAATAAAATTCGTTTCCTGAATTCCCAATATGTTTAATTTTAAAAAAAAAAGGTCTTTAACAGCGCCAGGGTAGTTCAATGATCTGACATTCCAGAATCCAATGCCATAATCCTGTTTTCGGTTGCGAGGTCGTTGCCGTAGATCCGATCCACTTCGAGGCCTTTTTGATGGTTTCAAAACAATGCAGGATTTTACAGGGACGTGGAGTTAGCCCATCGCCCAACCTCCATTTTAGTGGCATGGTTATTACTTTCAATTCCGTTTTCGTGCGCGGAAGACTCGCCTTCACCCTCTTACGTCATCACATAGGAGGTGGGTGTGAGTAAGATTTAGTAGCAGAGCTGCAGGTGTATTCGCAGTTATTCGCATTTCTCGGCATCTAGTTTCCAATCATTGCGGAACCAGTAATCTCAATGTGCGACCCCGAGACCATTTACTACCATTTGCTCGTGGGATTTAAGATAAGGAATCATGGAAGCGAGAGGTGGGGGAAACACGGGGATCCTTCCTCCTTTCTCAACCGGGGTTGGGACTGTCCACGGCGGAGTTGTTTGATATTGACTGGAAAGTATTTTTTGATTGTGCAGCCGTCAGCGCGATGACAGCGATGTTATAGTCTGATAGTTTCTACGTCTACAGGTGTTAAGGCTGGTAAAAACATGCATCATGTCGACGAGTATTCGAAAATATGCTGGAATTGTACGTCTAGTATTCTTTGCGTGTAGACGTGTTTTTAAAAGCTCCTGTCAAGAATTTTCAAAAATTAAAATAATTTTTAAAATGTCAATTCTAGACTAATTTTCTAAAAAACGTATTACATCGTCGAATTATTCGAACAATTACCGGGTAACTGGATTTTAGTTGCGAGGAAGTCTCAAAAAGTTCAAGAATAGAAAAAACGTTTTTTTCGCCGTGGCATGGAGGAGCCCGACGTCTTCCCACCTCTGGGGGACCCGGGGCCAGGCATTTTAAATGCTAATAATGAAAAACTCATGAAACCAAAAAACGACCAAGAAAACTTTGAGCATGGAAAGCGAAGAACTAGAAAGAGTAACCAGAGAAAATGAAGAGATGAAACTCCAAATTCAAAATTTGGAGAAAATGATCCGGAAATTAAAAAACGTTAACAAAACAAAAGTGATCAAGCCACAAAATACGTCCGGAAAAGAAGAAGCGACAACAAATAAGACGAACGAAAAAAAGAAACGAAAACAAACAAGACGAACGAAAAAAAGTAGCCGCGCAAAAGGCTCAACAAACAAATAAAGCAACATTACAAGATGCGAAAAAACATCAATCCATGATGCTGATATCATACTAAGCGCGGGAGGAGCAAACAACAGCGCAAATTACTATGCGGTACTTGCTGCAATGAATGACGATATGGACATCGAGATGAAGTGCCAAGAAAACATAGGTAATATTAATGATTCTAGTGATAATTTTACTGAATACTTAAAATCAAAAAATGAGGAGAAGTAGAAGAAGCCAACCGGTGTGTCTGCTGGTTCTCCTATTAAAAATAATAAGATAACTGAGAAAGTTAATCCGATTTAAGTTTTGCATAGACCTTTGAGCTAAGCAGACGTTTGATTTACATAGTGACTACGTAGTGTTTATTATTTCGAGTTTCACAGTAACTTTTCACAGTAACTTTCTCTTTATTTGATACGTTCTACTGGTGTTAATTTAAGTTACATATTGAGTTCTTGTGCATCTGAAATCTCCTACACTGCTCAAAGCAGCAAAAGAAGCCGGGAATCTTCCCCGGCGGGTAATTTTCTCCGTGACAATTTTAAAATGGCGCGAATTCCCGCAACATGTTCATCAAACTCCAACCGATTCCTGCCATTAGCTGACCTTCCGGATAGCAATGAAACCGATCAACAACCCAACGTTGAAGTAAAAACCAAGGTGAGAGTCCCTCCAATAACATTTACGGATTTACCACGCAACACGATAGACGCAATCCTTAAGGAATTGGATATAACGAATTTTTCAATTAAAATAATGTCTATTGGTATGAGGCTTTTTCTTACCAATCTAGAAGATTACGTGTAATGTGACGCCTGCGCCCAGGAATCGAAGTGATTCCGATCCCGAACCCTTGTAACCTGCCAGATGGATATGTCCTCGAAGTGCCAGCGGACTTCATCTGTTGTGCGGATATCGTTGTGCAGAAAATATTTTTTTTTCTGTCCAAATATTTGGATCCGTGGATATAAATATTCGAAATATAGAATTAATCCAACCCCGGCACATTTCGAGACATAGCCATCTGGAAATGCCCCTCCACCGTGGCCATCGAGAAAACTATGCCACTGGCGACATCTGAAGCAGCACATTTCCGCCATATGAAGTGCCATTCCACGCACATATGTTTTGTCCGAGGTGACAACCGGAACTTTTGACAGCACATGGAGGCGCTAAACGTCATCGTCAAGTTCTTCGTGATAATATCCAAGGTATTACAAAACCAGCTATACGTCGTTTGGCGCGACGTGGTGGAGTGAAACGTATTCCCTGTTTAATCTGTGAAGAAACGCGTGGTGTGCTTAAAGAGTTTTTGGAAAACGTTATTCGTGAGGCAGTGACATTCACCGGAGCAGAAACATTAGGAAAGAGGTTAGGGTTTCGACAAATCCGCTGAAGTCGGTTTCGCATCGCGCGCGGTACGCGGTACCTTTGTTTGTTTCGTCATTTCCTTAGAGTAGCTTCCTTCGATTTAAGTTCGAGTAGTATATTTTTCGGTACCGCGTCGGTGAATCGGTAACGCGCCTATAGGATTTTGTAGCGTTTTTGATTTGAGATCTGTGGATAGATCACATCCAGAACTAACGTAATGTAGGTTTCTCGTTCTGGATGAGTAATTGTTGACGCGTTTGAAAAACGGGCAAGTTCAGGTGACTGAAATATTGTAATTGAGCGTAATCCATTCGGAGACCCGCGACCGAAATCCTCTCCGAACTAGCTGGCCGACAAGCAGTCACCGCGTGAATGGATTACGGTGCACGGATTGGTTGACCTGTTGGTACCATCCGTTGGCACTACTCAGACTTAACGTCTAGAACCGATGAGAGGTCGGTTCCGCGTTCGATCTGAAAGTAGAAATTCATAACAAATGGCGCCCAACGTGGGGCCAAAAACATCCTAAGGGGGAAAGAACTTCGCGTCTTCTGACGAGTTGGTCCTTTACGGAGGATGTAAGGTACTTTGGTACTCGAGTCCCACTATCAGGAGCAGTGGAATTGTGTGATACACACTAGAAGTCGCTTCACGTGAGTTGTAGCTTCCGCTCTCCTTTGTTTGATTTTTTTTTTTCTCGCGACAGAATCCTTCCGATGTGTTGTCCCAGGTTAACCCCTGTAAGGACCTTCTATTTTCTTGATGGAACTGCCAGTCTGATGGGTTTACCTATCAGCATGGACTCTCAAGAAAATAGAAGGCTACCTTGCCTTTATGTCGCGGAAGGATTCTAACTATTTCTTATGCGTGTTAGACGAGTGGTATCGGTTCAACGTTCGGTGGCGTATGCTGGAGTTGCGAAGCCCGGAATGCTTCCACGCGTCGGGAATTTTGACCGCGTACTAAAATCGTTACGGTAGCTCTACCACTTGTCTCGTCGAGTCACTTTAACGTAGTTTAGAGACGGTTTTTTGTAATGTATGTGGGTATGGGGTTAAATTTCGTAAATCGACCGAAGCACCCTTTCTTCGGCAGATTACCACGCACTCTCATTTCCCGCTGAAGAGGTCGACCACTGGAAAGGAAAGTGTGTCTTAAACAATTTTTTTTCCCAGTCACTATTAATAGCTCGCCACTTTCGGCCACTGATTTAGTCTTAAGTTTTAGTCATATTTAAAGATTTAAAAATTTAATTTAAGCTCGATATTTTTAAATAATTGTTAGGAATGATAAATTGGAATCAATACTACAAAGATTAAAATGGAAGGGAACGTTAATTTTGTGAAGATGATTGGTATGCAAGGAGCCGTAGGCGGTGAAGTTCCGGCCGCAAGTGTCGTGTCCGAGGTGACACCCATGCCTTCCGCCCACTCCATTGACACCCTCGTGGCATTGATGAGGGATATGTCGGAGAGAATTGGCAACCTGGAGGGAAAGATCCAGAATCTCCCGTTGAGCCAACCACCCAGCCGCGTGAGAACTCCGCTTGGCTGGGAGCCAAATCCCAGTGTGGCGATGCCCCACTCCCGACAATCCGAGCAATGGGTCCCACCTCCAAGGAACTCGGGAATGGATCCCAGAGCTCCCGAATACAGACCGCGACACAGTACCGGACCTCCGTTGGTACCTCCAGCCCCCGAGGCAGTTCAGTACAACAGGTCAGTAGAGGATGTGATTCCCCCCGGGAACGCATTGACACTTTTCCGAGACCCGACGCCTCGTATCATGGAGAGTTGGCGCCTGAACTTTACAGGGTTCAACGATATGATATCGGCGGACCGGTTCCTTTTCCGGATTCAGGCGTTGATATCCAGCACCCTGGGAGGGGATTCTTCGGCCTTCCTCCGGCATGCACATCTTTTGTTCAGCGGCGACGCTGCCGACTGGTACTGGAGCTTTAAAGAGTCAACGCCACGTCCCACTTGGCACTCTTTCAGTGCAGCCTTCCGCAATCGATTTGAGGATGGCTTCACTGAGAGAGAGCTAAGAGAGCAAATAAAGAAACGGAAACAAGGCGCTCACGAACCGTTCGACCAGTACTACACCAGTATAGTGAGATTGAGCACTCGCCTGCGAAATACCATGCCCGAGGACGAATTAGTAGAAATTATCAGAGAGAACATGCGCTGGGATCTCCAGAACAGCCTGCTACATTTTCCCATCAACACCATACAGGGATTGCGCCTCCATGCGCGTAGACAAGAACACTTGGATGAGCGACGAGGTACCTTCCGCCCACAACCTCGCATAACGGGACCAAATCCCCGAAATCATCACACCGCGGAGTTGATGGCAGCAGACCACCTGCTTGCTGATCCAGTACCAGTACCGAGGAGCGGAGCACCACCGGAGCTTGAGGACCCAGCATTGATTGATCGACCCTCCCTTGAAGCACTTACAAGCCCGACGGTCTGTTGGAACTGCCGACAACCGGGACATCGGTTCTACGCATGTCCAGCGGAGCCGACGCTTTTCTGCTACCGCTGCGGGAAGGCCGACACATACGCACCTGACTGTGCAAATTGCAAAGGGCGAAAAAACTTGCCACCGAGTGCCGCGACCACCCGTCGGCACTCCTAGACCCCGGACGAACCAATCCAGACCCCATCACCAGCTATGACCCAGCTCCCAACATGACTCCAACTCTGCTGACTCGCACCGCTAAACACAGTTCTCCCGAAGTTCCACAACCGACGCCGTCCTTCGCCGAGGCCAATGCGCCGGGAAATGATAGCGAGACGAAGGTTCCTTGGCATGTAAAACCTTTTCATGTCAGGTTGCGGAATTATTTGGCTACTCGACAGCGCATCTTCCATGAGGAATTGGCCACAAATGTCCCACCGCGAAGCAAGCGAGCCACGCGTCGGATGCGGAGCTTCTGGAGAAAAGTCAGGCAGTCGAGGAAAGTGTTGAAGGACATATACTTAGACGAATTATTGAGGGAGGATGTCCGGCCATATGCGTCAGTACACCTCCTGCAAAAACGAGTATCAGGCTTAGTCGATACGGGAGCCAGTGTGAATTGCATCTCTGCCGAGTTTGCAGGGGAGGTACTGGCCAAGCACGCGGACCAAATCCGTCATTTCACCTCCTGGTTAAGCACGGCGGACGGAACTCGTCACTCTGTAGTGGGAAAAATTATGACGGATGTCACCTTTAAAGGGGTAACTAAACCTATGGAATTTTTCATCATACCTCAGTTAACCCAGAATCTTTATTTAGGAGTGGATTTCGTTCGAAAATTTAACTTGGCCCCGGCACTATTTTCCGGTTCGACCCTGGAGTCCGTCACCACCGTTCCTGACCAATCTCAACCCACTAACTTACTACGGCATACACTGGATGTAACTCAGCAACTGCGTCTCGACTCGGCTATATCGGCTTTTCCATCGCACGAGAAAGAAGGTCTCGGGCGGACTGCCCTGGTGTTCCACACTATAGATGTGGGGGACGCTAAACCCATAAAACAGAGACATTTCGCCATATCTCCGGCGAAGGAAAAATCGTTATATGCCGAAGTGGATCGAATGCTATCATTAGGCGTAATCGAAGAATCACAGAGCGCGTGGGCTTCCCCAGTCACCTTAGTTGTCAAGCCGAACAAGGTCCGGTTATGCTTAGATGCCAGACGCTTGAACGCCGTCACAGTCAAGGACGCATATCCTCTACCGTTGATCGAAGGCATTTTGAGTCGATTGCCTAAAGCCCATTTCATCACGAGCTTAGACCTCAAGGACGCCTTCTGGCAAATTCCTTTAGACCCCGGTTCAAAGGAGAAAACAGCCTTCACAGTCCCAGGTCGGCCCTTATATCAATTCGTGACCATGCCATTCGGATTGTGTAATGCCCCCCAAACAATGACGCGCCTTATGGACAAGGTGATACCACCTCATTTGCGGCACCAAGTTTTCGTTTACTTGGACGATCTGTTGCTTATAACCGAGACCTTTGACGAACACATCGACCTGCTTCAGGAGGTGGCTCTACACATCCGGAGGGCAAGATTAACCATCAACATAAGGAAGAGCCAGTTCGTGATGACGGAGGTGAAGTATTTAGGTCACATCATTGGGCATGGGCATATCAAGACCGATCCGGAAAAGACTCAAGCGATTGACGTTTTTCCACTACCCAAGACCACCAAACAGTTACGCCGATTCTTAGGGTTATGCGGATGGTACCAGCGTTTTGTACGTGACTATGCCACCATTACCACTCCTTTGACCGACATGCTGCGTAAGGGACGTAAATTCGTCTGGGAAGAGCCCAGCTTGCGAGCCTTTGAAGAGCTAAAGAAGAGTCTGACTACAGCCCCCGTACTGCACAGCCCGGACTTTGACAAACCGTTCTCAATCCATTGTGACGCGAGTCAACATGGGGTGGGAGCAGTCTTAGTCCAGGTTGCACAAGACGGCGAGGAGAGACCTATAGCCTTCATGTCGCACAAGCTGAACCCAGCCCAGCGAAATTACACGGTCTCCGAGCAGGAATGTCTAGCTGCGGTGTTGGCAGTGAAACGCTTCCGAGCCTATGTGGAGGGACACACCTTTGAAATCGTTACGGATCACGCTTCTCTGAAATGGCTAATGAGCCAGACTGATCTCAACGGTAGATTGGCCAGGTGGGCACTGAAGCTACAGGCATTTGACTTCACAATTCGCCACCGAAAAGGAAGCCAGCATGTAGTCCCCGACACCCTATCCAGAATGTTCGCCCCTGAAGGAGCCGAGTTGGTCCAAGAGGACGACAGCCCCCAATTGATCAATTTGGACCATCCTGCCTTCAAGTCAGCCAGCTACACCCAACTGATTCACACTATCCAGAATCAACAGCCCCAGCTTCCTGAACTGCGGTTGACGGATGGATTTATTTACAAACGGATGGGACACGCCTCCGGAGATCCCATACAAGAAGAAGAACAGTGGAAGTTGTGGGTGCCCGAAGAATTAACCACTGATCTTATCAGGCGGGCTCATGACCACCCATCAAGTGCGCACGGCGGATACGGTCGTACACTTAGGCGGTTGAAAACCTGTTTCTTTTGGCCTAAGATGGCACAACAGATAAAAGCGTACGTAGCCTCTTGTGAGCTATGCAAGTGCACTAAAGCGCCCAACACCATCCTTCGGCCACCCATGGGTAAGGTTGAGGTCCCCGAACGCGTGTTCCAGCGCTTGTACATTGATCTTATCGGTCCTTACCCTCGATCTGCTTCTGGTCACACGGGAGCTGTCGTGGTCCTGGACCAGCTCTCCAAATTCCCTATCATAGAACCACTACGTAACATGCACACTGGACCAATAATCAGCTTTTTGGAGAACCGAGTCTTTCACATGTTTGGAGTTCCGGAGAAACTTGTCTCCGACAATGGGGTCCAGTTCACCTCCAGCAAGTTCCGAGACCTAATGTCCAAATACGGCATCATCCACCAACGAACTGCCGTCTATTCACCACAAGCCAACGCATCCGAACGACTGAATCGTACGCTCATAGCGGCCATTCGCGCCTATGTCCACCCGAATCAGAGGGACTGGGATCGCAAATTGTCCGCCATCACTAGTGCACTGCGCTCGTCGTACCACGCCACGACCGGCATTTCGCCGTATTTCGCAGTGTTCGGCCAGTACATGATCTGTCATGGGAGCGCTTACCGGCTATTGCGGCAGCTGAAATCGCTAGAGGACCCAATCGTGGTTCTAGAACCGCACGAAAAGCTCCAACTTCTGCGAGATCAACTGCGGGAGAAGATTGAAGAAAGTAGACGGATGGGAGAGGAGCGGTACAACTTGCGATCTCATCCTTCTGGCTTTAAGGCCGGCGACGAAATATATCGTCGAAACTTCCGACAGAGCGATGCCACCCGACATTACAATGCCAAACTAGACAAGAAATTCGTGAAGTGTCGAGTCATACAAGTCATAAGCCCCACCCGATACCTCATCGCGGACATGACTGGTAAGACCCTGGGAATTTACCACGCAAAAGACCTTAGACGATGAAGTGCAACTAATTCCCACGAGAAACCTTGGCTTATCCCAAATCTCTGCCTAGACGAAGGCCTCCGAATAACACCTGACTTCCTACTATATAGTCACTGCCGAGTCTTCACGAACAGGGTTGTAGCCTATCCTTCGAAACGGATCTTCGACCCGCCACGTCCCTAACCAAGACCTGTTACCAAGGAGACGGGATCGTAATTACTTCGATTTTGGGGGGGGGAATGTGTAATGTGACGCCTGCGCCCAGGAATCGAAGTGATTCCGATCCCGAACCCTTGTAACCTGCCAGATGGATATGTCCTCGAAGTGCCAGCGGACTTCATCTGTTGTGCGGATATCGTTGTGCAGAAAATATTTTTTTTTCTGTCCAAATATTTGGATCCGTGGATATAAATATTCGAAATATAGAATTAATCCAACCCCGGCACATTTCGAGACATAGCCATCTGGAAATGCCCCTCCACCGTGGCCATCGAGAAAACTATGCCACTGGCGACATCTGAAGCAGCACATTTCCGCCATATGAAGTGCCATTCCACGCACATATGTTTTGTCCGAGGTGACAACCGGAACTTTTGACAGCACATGGAGGCGCTAAACGTCATCGTCAAGTTCTTCGTGATAATATCCAAGGTATTACAAAACCAGCTATACGTCGTTTGGCGCGACGTGGTGGAGTGAAACGTATTCCCTGTTTAATCTGTGAAGAAACGCGTGGTGTGCTTAAAGAGTTTTTGGAAAACGTTATTCGTGAGGCAGTGACATTCACCGGAGCAGAAACATTAGGAAAGAGGTTAGGGTTTCGACAAATCCGCTGAAGTCGGTTTCGCATCGCGCGCGGTACGCGGTACCTTTGTTTGTTTCGTCATTTCCTTAGAGTAGCTTCCTTCGATTTAAGTTCGAGTAGTATATTTTTCGGTACCGCGTCGGTGAATCGGTAACGCGCCTATAGGATTTTGTAGCGTTTTTGATTTGAGATCTGTGGATAGATCACATCCAGAACTAACGTAATGTAGGTTTCTCGTTCTGGATGAGTAATTGTTGACGCGTTTGAAAAACGGGCAAGTTCAGGTGACTGAAATATTGTAATTGAGCGTAATCCATTCGGAGACCCGCGACCGAAATCCTCTCCGAACTAGCTGGCCGACAAGCAGTCACCGCGTGAATGGATTACGGTGCACGGATTGGTTGACCTGTTGGTACCATCCGTTGGCACTACTCAGACTTAACGTCTAGAACCGATGAGAGGTCGGTTCCGCGTTCGATCTGAAAGTAGAAATTCATTACATACGAGACCATGGAGAGACATTTAAAAGCTAAGAAAGTTAATTATTTCACATTTCAACGTTCAGATTTACGACCGCAAAAAGTAGTTTTAACAGGGTTGCATAAAATTTCCCCAGAAGAGCTGAAAAAGCTTCTCAAAACAGAGCATAACATTAATGCTATTGATATTAAACTATTCAATCCCAAATCAAGAGATCGCGAAACTACTTACTATCTCTTATATCTACAAAAGGGTACAAAAATGACGGAGTTAAATAAAATTAAAACGATCATGCACACTATTGTACGATGGAGCTTCTACACAAGCAGCCGAAAAGGCCCTACACAATGTAGGAATTGTATGCGCTTTGGGCATGGCACATCTTATTGCCATCTTCCCACAAGATGCGCTATATGTAGTGGTGAACACGATTTTAGCAAATGCACGCTAAAAGAAGAGCAACGTAATCAAATTCGTTGTAGTAATTGTAAAGAACCACACTTCGCTAATTCTCTTGAGTGCAAGGCAAGAAAAGAGTATATACAGCTGAAACAAAAGCTGAATAATCGGGGAAAAAATTCGAAAAGTTCCCCAATTCCTTCCCAGAGAACTACAAACAGCTTCGATATTACGAGCACCAATTTCCCTTTGCTAACAAAAGCTTCAGCACATACTCCAACCCTAAGCAGAGACAACAGCGATGCAACATTAATGGGAAAAAAGTCGGGAAATTCAGCTAAGTTGACAACCACTCCACCTATGTCGTACAGTATGGCGATAAAGCAAAACCAACAGTCTTCAAATAGTTTATGCGATAACCTCTTTTCGCCCGAATCTCTTCTGACCATTTCTCAGGAACTAATTTCGAATTTAAGCAAATGTAGAACAAAACAAGAACAATTTAATGTCATTGTAGAGCTATCTATAAAATTTCTTTATGGATAAACTATTAAATGTATTAGTTTGGAATGCACAAAGCATTAAAAACAAGCAGACTGAAGCGTTCAATTTCGCTGTTCAAAATAATGTAGATATATTTGTCATAACGGAGACTTGGTTAAGGCCAAATGATAGTTTGAAGCATCCCTATTTTCATATTTACAGAAATGATCGCGTAGAAAAAACTGGCGGTGGCGTAGCCATTGCTGTAAATAAAAAAATTAAACATTCGGTATTGCCGAAAAGTCCAACATCGGTAATAGAAAATATTGGCGTTATTATCGATGAACCAAATATAAAGTTTTATGGTGTCTACTTCCCTGGGACAAAACTAAGCAAGGAAAAAATCGAACTTTTCAGAAGAGATCTGAAATGGTTTAGCAAGGCCAACCAAAGGTTTCTACTTTGCGGGGAACGCTAGACATTGGCACTGGAATTGCACACGAAACAACAAAATGGGGCACATTTTATTTAATCTCGCCAGAGAGACAAATATCTACGTGCATTTCCCTAAAGAACCCACGTTCTACTCTCCTCGTGGAGTCGGTTCCACTCTGGATCTGGTTCTTAGTGACCAAAATATTACTCCCTCTGAGCTGAGTGTCTTGCAAGCCCTCTCATCTCCACATCTACCCGTACTCTTTTCTTTAGAAACGACGAGAAGTAATCACAATGCACCAAATACATACTACTGCTTCAAAAAAGCAAAATGGTCTGGATTCCGGAGTTTTATTGATGAAAGAGTGACTTTAGCACCAAGAACGATAGAATCGCTCAATACTCCCTCAGTATGTAAGGAACAAATTGTAGAATTCACAAACACTATCTGGCAAGCTATCGAGTCTAGCGTTCCAAAGCGATCAAAAGCTTCCTATAATTTAATAGAATTTGATGAAGAAACATACAAGCTAATAAGGAAGCGTAATTCTTTGCGGCGTAAATGGCAAAAAACCCGCATTAGGTCTCTCAAAATTGGAGCTAATATCCTCACTCTAGCAATTAAGAATAAAATTAAGGAGCTCCGGAATCTCCGATGGAACAACATGCTATCAAATCTAGACTACAACTCGCGGAAAGTCTGGTATTTAAATAGAATTTTTAAGCGAAAGTATCATGCGTTACCGTATTCGATTACAAATAACAACGAAGAGCATATTTACTCTAATCAAGGAAAAGCAGATATACTTGCAGATAAGTTTAAGCAGTTCCATAATATCTCCAATAGGTTCTGCAACAACTTAGCAGAAATGATGGTGGCCAGAGCTTTAGAACATCAGCCTAAACAAACATCTTTACCTCCTGGTGCATTAATAAAAACCAGGGAGCTAATAAGTTTACTTAAAAAAGTTAAAAACGGTAAAGCACCTGGTATCGATGGCCTACCGAATATAGTACTTAAAAATTTACCCAAAAAAGGAATAGTATTCCTATGCCACCTATTCAACGCATGCCTTAGGCTTTCTCTCTTTCCATCCATCTGGAAACAAGCTCTAGTCATACCTATCCCGAAGCCTGGAAAAGATCCGCACTCTCCTGACAACTACAGGCCCATTAGCTTACTACCAGGATTAGGTAAGCTCTTTGAAAGAATAGTCCTGAAAAGATTAAATAATTTAATGGCTAACAATAATATCTTACCGGATTTCCAATTCGGCTTCAGAAACAGACATTCGACTGAGCATCAGCTCCTCCGTGTTACGAAGGACGTCAAAGCAGCGATGTACAATAAATTGTCTGTAGGTTTGGTGACACTGGACATAGAAAAAGCCTTTGATACTGTCTGGCATGATGCTCTGGTCTACAAACTTCAGAAATATAATACACCCCCATACTTGTTGAACCTTTTACAATCATTTTTAACTGATAGGAAGTTCCAGGTCAAAGTCGGGGAAAGCATTTCCTCACTAAAAAGTATATCTGCCGGTGTTCCGCAAGGCTCCTGCCTAAGCCCATCTCTATATAACATCTATACGTCAGACTTCCCTTCTTTACCAAACTGCCAAGTTGCAGCTTTCGCAGACGACATTTGCATATACAGCATAGGCGCAGATCCAACTTCCATTATTTCTAGCCTTGAAACGGCGTTAGAACTTACTTATCAATACTACCATAGATGGAAAATTAAAATAAATGTTGCAAAAACGAAGTCAATATACTTCACCAGGAAGCGTAAGCCTGCTCACTTTCCCAAGCGACCAATAAATTTTTTAGGGCAAACTATTCCTTGGAGCGAGGATCTTAAATATCTTGGACTTATATTCGATACAAAACTAACTTTCAGAAAACATATTGAGCATATTAGCTCCAAAGCGTTTAAGGCCGTGCTTTCGCTTTATCCCCTTCTTAATCGTAATTCACGTCTCAACATCAGAAACAAAGTCCTCATCGTCAAAATGGCAATCCAACCGATCATCCTATACGGCTCGCCTACCTGGATCCAATGTGCTAAATATCTAGTAACAAAGCTTCAGATCACCCAAAATAGATACCTGAAAATGGTCCTTAACAAACCATTTTACTTCTCTTCTGAAAAGCTACACAGACTGGCTGGCGTTAGTCCAATTCGTAAGCTCGCTGCATTGCGCCGTGACAAATTAATCGCGAAAGCAAAAGACTCGCCCAATCCGCTAATACATGCCCTGGCGAATTGAAAATCAGCAGTTGCTACCACCTATCTTTTGGCCGCAACCTAGCCTCATAGATTTTAGCTAGTTATAAGTAGAAAGTTAAGTTATGTTAAGCTAATATAAGTTCAGTAGAGGTTTTTGCCTAAATTTTCCTCTAGCTAATTGTAATAATCTCATAGAAATACGATAATATGCATAGTTTTAAGTAATGTTCAAACGATGGTGAGATGACTTTGTCAGAACACCTACTATATTATAAGGCCTCTGTACCGCATACATTCCAATAAAGAAAATTATATATAATCCGATTTATGTCTTTGGGCAGCGCGGAGGGGTAGGGTTCGGCTATTGGCGACGAACATAAGATCGATAATTAAGTTAAGAGAGTGACCGCTGATAAACTCACAATTAAAACAAAAACACTGGCTGATTTCAAGCTAGCGAAAGATGCTCTTAATAGAGTAAAAGCTCCCCACTTCATACACACGCCAAAAGAGGAAAAAATCAGACTGTGGGGAGAGTACAGTTGATCTTCTTGAAATGTTACGGAAGCAGCACTAGCTGTTCATTAGTGTGAAAAAATTTGCTACAAGGAGATCAACTGTTGATGGCAAAATGTACGCATTTTATTTGGTACAAATTTCTAACGATAGCAGTTCAAGTCCCTTCCAAAAGGTAAGGTACTTGAACTTTAGAGTTGTGAGGTCAACCAGTATTTATTTTTTTTTTTGTGGTAGGGAGGTGAATGCTATTTATGCACAGAGTGTGGGACTCCCATGCGCGACTGGACTACCCACTAAACACCTCCCCTGTCAACCTGAGAACCCAGCCTGGAACCGTTTAACACATTACTTCGGGCCAGATCTCGTTTTGTTACGCCGTGGAGCGCCTTCAAGCTGGGGAATCCCTTTCCTAGCGGGAGGGGAGGGGAGAGGAATTGCCAGAAGAGCGATCCCCCAGCTCCAGCGCCCCCGGCTGGTGTGAGTCCCTTTTATATTTTGGGACTGCCCGGGCATAATGTGCCACCTGGTTCCATTTGTCAACCGATTCGAGCATCACCGCAACTATATTATCCGGGGTGAGCTCCCCCGTCTCCCTGTAAAGTTCCCTTCGCAGCCTGACCCATTTTGTACACGCAAAAAATGTGTGACAGGCATTGTCCTCCTCTCCTGGGCAAAACCGACAATCGGGGGACCGTGACTTACCGATCTTGTGCAGGTAAGACTGAAAAAACCCGTGCCCGCTCAAAAGCTGGATCAGATAGAAGTCAGTCTCACCATGCCTTCGATTTAGCCACGGTCTCACATCCGGGATGAGGCGCGCAGTCCACCTTCCCTTCGTGCAATTCACCCAAGACTGCTGCTAATCGTTCGCGGACAACTATCTCCTTCGCATCCTCGTTTCGGCGCAGGTAAATAGCGCGGCGCTCTCTAGCAAGGAGGGCGATAGGTATCACGCCTGCAATCACTATCACGGCCGAGTCGGAGACTGTTGGATACGAAGATGCAATTCTCAGTGCTCCTCTTCTCTGCACCCGTGCCAATCGGTTCCGGTATACCTCCTTGCTGAGAGCGTCGCCCCATACCTCTGCTCCGTACAGTAGCACTGACCCTACAGCACTCATCAAGAGGCGTCTTCTTGATGGACTGGGCCCTTCTACGTTGGCCATAAGTCGACTCAGAGCCGATATTCCCGAAGCAGCCTTCTCAGCCGTTGCCCTGATTTGCTCAGAGAAACTCATCTTCGAGTCGATCAGTAGCCCCAGATACTTCACCGCTGGCTTCGATTGGATTTGTATGTCTCCAATACTGATCATCCTTACTCTAGGGATTCTTTTTTTTTGTCAAGATGACCACCAGTATTACAGGTGCTAAAGATTCGGTCATTCGGCTGCCAATTGTGCCATGCACTATCGCTGCGTTAACTGTAAAGATATTCATGTAAATGTAAATTGGCTCAGATGGAGCAAAAAGAAAAATGATACTGTGTTAATTGCGGTATATTTGATCTTCCAGCATCATATCGAGGATGCCCTCGGTATCAAGATGCAAAAGTAAATTTCCCCCAAAACGAACCCAAGTAAATCTCAGTGTGTTACCTTCCAGCTTCGTCAAACCCGGAGTATCATCTGCACTTGCTGCTAGAGGACCAGCGGACAACAATGTAAATAAAATAAATAATGTAAGTTGCAATAATGAGCTGCTTCTCAGAATTTAACAACAGCTTGAATCTCTTTCACAAAGAATAAATAAGAAAGATCAAAAAATCAATTTCGTTTCTCAACGTTTAGGCTAACATGCTTCAAAAAAGTTTGTCATCCAGTCACATTTTCATGGATAGGCTTCGTCTCATCTCAATCAACGTCAGCTCCATTGTTACTGTACATCGACGTGACTATCTCCTTGCATTCATTGTTAAGCAAAAGCCTGACATCATGCTTCTCACTGACACCCACCTCGATTCATGGCACTCCATAACATTCAAGTATTTTGATTTCGTAAGAAATGATGAGTTAAACGGTGCTGGGGAAGGTGGCGCCGGGATATTGGTTAGAAGACCATATTGTTTCCAAAATATTGAAAAAGTCGAATTCAAAAGCTTTGAATCTCTTGAAGTGTCCGTTATCAAAATCTGATTACCAGATGGGGATAACCTCTTCGTTATCTCTGCCTATGCAACTGGTCAAAATGTTCCTAAGTTCAAGGAAGAGCTCAATTCCTTGTTTGAAATACTCGAATTGAACAGGCTGCATTGATATTATATTCTTGCCGATGACTGAATGCTAAACATCATCATGGCTGAACGCCAACAATAATCCAAGAGGTGTGTCCTTGAAATCGTGGATAATAGAGAACCAAATTGAATACATGTGCAATCTATATGGGTTGGAGTTCCCAACATACCCTAGGATAAATTCATATTTGTACCTCTGCATTGCTGATGCAAGACTTGAATACAGCTTTAATAGTCCTCAACGGAAATTGCAGGTGCTTCCTTAGGATAGCGACCATAACGCAATCGTAATGAAAATCAATCATCAAAGGGATGGTTTCTTCCTCATTCCAGTTCAACATGAAAACTATCGGTTGAATTTAAAAAAAACGGATTAGGGAAAGTTTCAAAAGAAATTTAATCAGGATGACCAAAAGCAATGTCCTCCTTCTGATGATGGCAACTATTCTTCAAGGGTTCCTAATCACAGTAATCTAACTAACGATGAAATAGATGTCTATTTGTCGAAGTTAGAAAAGCTGGTGTTGGAAACGATTGAGAAAGTCGTTCCCAAGATTAAACATCGAAACAATATGGAAGGATATGAAACACTAACCATCACACGAGTCAACAATATTTATCGGCGATTTTTGGACTACAATCATCCCTCGTTGGCTTTGTTGAAATTACACCTTAAGAATGTCCGGGACTTAATCCGTTCATACTTCAGGAGCGAGGTTAGCAATCAATGGGCGGAAAAATTGAGGGGTATTAGCCCACAGGCGTTTTCATGAAAGTGAATAGCTTATTCCGCAAGAAATGTCGAGTGAAGGTATCGAATCTTGAAGTTACTAGTGATGAGATAAATCTTCTCGACAGGACTGGTATCGAAATTGATAGTACGAGTCCGGATAGAAATGGAAACAGGATTATATGTGATGGTTTGCATAAACTTGCCCTGAATTTATTTTGAGTTGGTTCATCTACCAAACCCTGAGAGAGGGAATCAAATATTTTCAAAGGTCGCTGAACCAAAAGTGTCCGACTTCAAATCAAGCCTGAACGGCGAATCTCTTCTTCATTTCAATGAAACATTAACATCTGACCTCATACCGAGCTGGAATCTTATTGATTATTTTGTCAGCTATGAAGGCTTGTGTTTCATATTTGCCAAGATAAACAAAAAGAAATCATGTGGTATCGACGGTGTTCTAAATATAGTTCTTGGACATTTACCTGAGGTTGCTATTAGGAATTATTGCATATTGTTCAACAATATGTTGAGCAATTCATATTTCCCAAATGAGTGGAAAAAGGCTAGAGTATTTCCGATCTTGAAGAAAGGAAAGGTCTTGAATGGTCTACAGCAGGGAGCAGTTACTGCGCCTCTGCTTTTCTCAATCTTCATTCGCAAGTTATTAAACGGCTTTGATTTTAACGTTTCGCCAACGCGATCATTGGTAGTGTTTGCTGATAATCTAATCATCTATACGGCAGACCGAAAAGCTACAACAGATCAGAGCAACCTCCAAAAAATGTTCCATGATGTGCACCTGTATACTGACAATTGGCGACTGAAAATCCATGCGCAGAAATGCGAAGCAATTTTTTTCGGACAACGCTGCAGGGCGTCAGTCAAGACCCGAAACGTAATTCGAAGGATTTCCACATTATGGCTGGTGAGGGTTGTTCAGAACGGGTTCCACATAAATTTAGTGTTTGATACCTTGGTGTTCATCCCGATCAGTATCTGTACTGTCCTGAACATGTCAAAATCATGCTCAGTAAGGCACTTAAAGTAGTCATGATCCTTCGACGGCTCTTTTATTCCAGACACATTGATCAAAAGGTCAAAGTTATCTGTTACAAGACCCTGGTTAGACCAGTTTTGACATATGGATGTCAGATCTGGCACAACCAGAGTGTTAGTACTATGGAAAAATTGAGCGTTTTCGAAAGGAAATGTCTTCATGCATGAACTGGTTTATACAGAAAGCGTGAGATAGAGAGGAAGCACTATATATCGAATAGAAAAATTTATCAAACTGCTAGTGACAAGAGTCGATATCTTCATATTGAGACTTCTTCGGAATGTAACTGTGAGCGATAATCCCTGGATTTCACAGCCGTTCCACCCTACAGACGAGTATATTGAGACTTGTTTCACTACTGCCTTCATTCCTCCTGAACCATTCGTGTATTTGGACATGAATCGATGTTTTTGATTCCGACGGTGTCCCAATCATATATCACATAACATATATAGACGGGCCACCGATAAGAAGATAAAATATCCTCCGAATTTGATTTCATGAGACCAACAATTCCAATGGAGATACTCATTTACTAGATTCGTTGAGGCTGGTCGAGCTGGGACGGAGCGATCTAGGTATTGGTGACTGAATGAAAACGTCTTAATTATTCGTGTTTATTTTTTTGTTTTGTGTTTTCCGTTGCACTGTTTTGAGTTTCAGCTCATTATTGCTACATATAGTGTTGTTGTTTGTTTGTTTGTTTTAAAAATTTAGGAATAAATTCAATATTTAAAATAGGTATATGTTATGTTTATCATATTAGGTTTAGAGATAAGGTTTAACGTTAAGTTAGGAATATTGTGATAGCATTTTTTAGGATAAGATAAAGTTTTTGATGGAATTTGACTAGAATTATGTTATAAGATATTAGGTATGGGATAAAAGTTCACTGATGTGTTAAAATCATAAATAATTTTTGAATAGTGTTGGTGGGTTTTTTTCTCCTTTTTCTAATTGATTAATAAAATATGTAATAATTTTTGTTAAATTGAATTTTTTAATGATAATGTATAAATTTAGGGAGACATCGCTATATATTCTTTGAAAATTTATACCCATTAATATTGAATAAAGCGCTTTTGACTTTGACTTTCGAAAATATGCTGATCATCAACTTCAAGACCCCGAGCTATGAATGGTCATCGCAACGCATGGTACATAAAAACGAAGAGAGCTAACATTGAAAAAATATCGCTTTAAGAATCATCATTGAACAAAATTGAAGTTTGTGGAGAAATATTTGTAATAACTAGCAGTTCTGTTAGACAATTGTGAGTTACGCTTTAGATTTAATAGAGTGAAATGAAGTCTTCAGTAAAGTTGATGTGATGTACTATTAATGGAGTTCACACCAACTAAATCAATGAAAAAAGCATTCGCTAATCTAATAAAATCTGACATTTAGACATATAGATAATTTCATCTCAGAGCACATTTCTACAGAATGGAAAGCGATAGGATAATACCGTCAAGAATAATTATAAATAAAATAAATAATGAGAAACCAATTCGTTGGTTAATGTGTAAAGTAAGAGCAGATTCAAGATATTGAATTGCTTGAAGAAAGCGTGGTTTTCAAATAACAGGTTAGTACGAAAAGTGAATGAATGATTTCAAATTCAACATAGAAATCTAGAAACATAAAAAGACTGATAAAATAATTGAAAAATATGATCTATTCTATATGTGGGAAAATAAACTTGATATAAGGAAGAAATAGCCACTTGAAATATTTTCGTTTAGGGTTTTTACTCGACTTAGTTTTGTTTATAGTGTGTGCTACGTGTTTTTTTTTTTTTAACTTATCTTTGCACAGTAAATCTGTGGTTCAAGTCTCGCTTTCAGCAACGAATTGGTTTTGGTAGATTGACTGGAGGATTATGAGTTACCCGCTGTTATGGGTACTAATTTTAATGCAAGTAAGTAATGAAACAGTCAAGCATGATACTGACCATATCACTTTCTAAGGTACCGTCACGGTCACGCAGGATAAGTTAATTTAATTTAATTAATATATGATTTGGCTCTCGTTAGTTTAGTGTATTGTAGATAGCAATGATGATCTAACATGTATGGAACTCAGAAATAGCTTATTCTTTACTTACCATAAAATTCCCAATCTAGCACATTGAGGAGAACTTCTATATAGTTTCGATCTCGTGAATTTAAATTCAATATAAGACTTTCATCAGCCTTAATAAATTTCGCTAATAGGTTGCAGATTTCAGCTAACATATTCAAAGATGACTCGGATACACAAGATGGTATACAATTTATCAAGCTTAAGAAAGATGTGTTTTTTTAATAAATATAAACATGAATTTCTTCATTGTAGCTTACCGGAAAATCTTATCAAAACAGGGATATTCGAAGTATTTCCTTTGAAGGTCATGAAAAAGCTCCATTAAATTAATTAGAATTGAGCAATACGTTTTTATAATTCCACATGTTGTCAGACTCTCTTTCTGTAAGTATGATTGGATTACAACTAACTACTGTATTAATGGAATGACTTGGCATTCTTACCCCATTGACTAAAATAATTTCGGATAAATAGAAACTCTCCAGTGTTTCACTAATCCGATCATAAAAACGATGTTTATTAAGTAAAATTTCAAGCGATTTTAAAACATCATCAGAAGTGCTACATTCCTGGTTACAAGAAAGGGGTGCAACCGCTAAATTGAGTATTTTTCCATTAGAAGATTCTTTTGCATGTGTCAGCAAATTTGCTAAAACACCTCCTGCTGTTGCCCGTACAAGTGGTGCTTCTTTTACATCCAAAAGAATGCTAATACAGCAACCATGGAACCCATCCGGTAAGTAAGAGAGTGCTGAAATTACAATTCTTAACATCAAATGTAAAATTTTATCATCTGCACCCAACCTTTTATCATACTATTGGAACCTTTAAGAGTACGAGACATTTTTTCGAAAAAACTCCATGACAAAGCTCTTATCTCAAAATCCCGGTGACCACCTAACCCAGACAGGCATTTTAAGTATTTTGCTTCTAAAACAATCTGCAAATGCTAATTTAATTCATAATTTACCAAAGTAATGAAAAACATTACCTCATTCATATCTTCAATTATGTTTCGAGCAATAAGTAGTGCATTTTTATTTATATGCGAACCTGTTCGTGTAAAAGACTTCAACTTTATCAGAAAATCAATCATTTGGTTGATAATATGTATGCTGAATCCTTCATCAAGATCTGTTGATCTACTTGCACTCAGGTATTGGATTAAACTCAGTAAAGCCCGAAACCTCTCAATATCTCGTTTCCGAAAACATTCTTCTGCCTCTTTAAGGGCACTTTCGAAAAGGAAATTATACAGATTTGATTTGTCTTTTCTTTTATCCGGTACTAAATATGAGAGAATTTCTTCTTTCTCTCCGTTGTAAATGCAGTTCTTAATGGTGGCTTGCAAGAATTTGCAGTTAGCTTTATAGAGCCGCACACATCCGGTCAAATTTTTTAATAAATGTATAAACAGGCAGTGTTTTGTTTTCAATTCAGCTAGTATTAAAAGCAAAGTATGATGATTACCCGAATCTACTAGATGAATTAACAATTGTATTACATTGTTGAACAACATTATATCTTTGATGTTATTTGGAGTTGTCATAAGGTACCGTTTAAATGTATTTAAAATATTTTTTTGTTGATGCGTCGAGATGCTTTTTGAAATCGTTACACACAATTGAATTTTATGAATACTTGTTATGACTTGTTCGTGGGAAATCGCATTAGCAGCTTCATAAAGTAAATGTTTTACATTTTCATCTGCCGACGTTATTCGAATCGATTCTATATCGGAGGCTTGCAACATTATTTCTGGACTATATTTCAAAAAATCTTTTAACATTATTAAATCCTCACATTCATTCCCATCATGTCTTCTCAAAGATGACACGAATGACGTCGGCGAACTTTTGCTATTAGAGCCGATTATTGATTTGCTTAATAAATTCTCGAGTCCACCACACCACGAGATAGCAAATTGAAGTCTTAGAAAACGTAACACGCAGTCTCTCCTTGTTGCTGCATGGTCATTTAACCGACTCACATCTAAATGAAAATCGGTTGAGTGGTTTGATCCAGATGTATGAATTACATGCGAAAATAATTCATCGTAAGATTGTTCATCAGCATTTTGATGTGAATTTGTTTTTCTTTGAGAAATGGGTTCACACATAAGTGGCATGGAGATACCACTACATATATTCGGAATGGAAATACGAATTCTCCCTATCAAAATACTACTGAAGGATAGCATGAAAAGCAGCAGAATACAATCTTGCTTGAAAATATCTTCATATGGAAAAGCAAACAAAGCTCTTAAAAGAAGTAAATAAATATCGCTTTGTTGTGCTAGCTCTCTGCGAAACTCAGGACGGCAAAGTGTGATTTTGCTTAGAATGCCAATTGCCGGAATAGCAGCATCCGGATAGTCGATTGATCCATTCTTCTAAAATTTTCAGACTATCAAAAACGTTTAACTTTGCTCATATTACTACCTTGAGTGCATTGTCAAGCGCTGTCAATGCCAAGCACCAACCCTGTTCATCATGAATAAACTCTGCCAAATCTGGGTCTTGACACATTACATTTAGCTGTAATAACGCTGTTTTTCGAATAGCCGGTTCTACATCAGGGCTTTGTAATACTTTCAGTAATGCCAAAACGGTGCCCCTCTGAAAAGTTATATAATTCTTAGGTGCATCTGACAATTTCTTAAAAAGCTAAATTGCATTTAGTTTAGACTATATTAAGTGCGTGTATTTTGAGATATATTGATATAGTAGATCACTTAGATTATTCTTCGTAGTATTTGTATACTTAATTCTATCCAAATAATATTAGAAAACACTGAAAAACAATCAAGAAGGGGAACTCTTACCCTCGAAATATATAGATGTTTATTTTAAAATTAAACTTTCTGTGTTTATTGGAAAGTTTCCAATGGATTTTAGAGTACGAAGTATGTTGAAAAAAAGTAAGTTTATCTTTTGTAAATACGTGGCAAAATGTTATCATAGTGACAAGCGATTGGGTTAATCGAGTAACACAGTATTTTACCTCATACAATCCTGTTGTGAACATTTTTTCTGAATGCCTCGGAGTGTCTACTATGCAAACTTTATCCAAAATGGTATCGCTAATTTGAAGTACATTTGGAATCCACTTGCTCGCATTAGGTTGCATTGACACCATAAATATTATCTTAGACAATGCATTTGTCCGAATATAATCGTTCTTTGAGAAAAGAAAACGCAAATTTCCTTTCAGCTGTTCCAGCAAATTTAAACCACTATTACTTTCTTGCGGATCGAGTAACTTTAACAGTAGCTCATCTATGAAGAAGAAATGTTATTGCATTGTTACATTTTTTAAATCTTTTAGTACTTAAGCTTGAATTTTCAATAGTGTCCATTGACTGCAACATCGGAATGCTTGGTAGCAAAATATTTAGAATGCCTGGCCAGACGTCATACAAAATTGGTCTTGCTTTCAGTAAGAGGATCAATATCGTTTCTGCATTTGCTTTAATCTAAAATTTGAATTTAACAAGGCGTATGTTCATCAGATATTAATAAGTCACCGTATTATCTTCTGATGAGCATCCATGATTGACTAATTCATTTAAAATCTCCGCAGTTAACGGTATACCAAAATTAAAAATACGGTTTTCCACATCAAGCTGCATTTCTTTCAATGATACTTCGCCGTTCATTGCTTCAGCAAAAAATATTTTAACCTTATCATTGCAAACTTTATACGTTGTTCTTGAAAATTGAGAAGAATTTGAAAAATTCAGTCCATGCAACAACAATTACTATTACTTTTGAATCTGCAAATTAGCGTGAGATAATAACTTTAAAATTGATCGCTCCGCACATTCTTTTAATTTTTGGTTGCCATTTAATTTCGGTACGCACCTAAGAGATTTATTCAGTTAATTTATTACGCATTTAGTTATGGGAATATCCTGATAATCTATTTACTCCACAATAGCATCTAACAATTTTGTTACAGCGTCTGTATTTCTTGTTAAGAGTATTGTATCCAGTAACGTATGGCTTTTCATCACAAAAACTTCTTCAGTCATACTTTTGTACTTTTTAAGAATATTTACGGCTGGACCAATAAATTCTTCGCAGTTTAGTAAATTCTGTAGTTTGCCCTTTTCTGAAATCTTAAGTAGGAGCGAAAGTTATCATATTTTGGAAGTGTTATTGCATCTCATAGTTACAATACCTTTGCAAATAGGCTTATATGTGTATAGAGATCAGGATGAATTTCTTTTAATGGAAAATCGAAAACAGCACATTCCAGTTCTGACATCCATACTTCTGCACTATCTTTTTCATGATTAGTGCTGGTAGACGCTGACATGTACATTTCAGGATCATATTTTGATTTTCTGGATGTATTTGCAGGCACCAATTGAATATTTTTTTTCGATTCGATATGAAGAATTTCTACTATTAGTTGCAGCATGTAAATGTACATAAGACGATTTAAACTATTCGACGGATCAATCGTCGAATGTAAGCGTCGATAATAGCGGGCTAGATTTCCTAAATCTACTAAAATTGTATCTCGAAAGTCATAGGGTTGTAAATCATTTGTGATCGCCTCAAAAATTGCTTGTTGTAATAAATAAATTTGCGATGGTGGAGGCTGGAACAAACAGTATGTAAAAATATATGGATTAAACTTGAATATAACTCCGCCATAGACGGCCCCAAGCCCATTTGAGAAAGGAGGAGGGAACCCCTTGTTTCCCCTACCCATAGTTTCCATGGTTCCTCATCCCAAACCCCCCAATTAAATCGTAATAAATGCTCTCAGGGTGCATATTGGGTTTACTGATTCCCCAATAATGTAACACTAAATGTCGAGAAATGCTAATAACTGTAAATACATCTACAGCTCTGCTACTAAATTCTAGTTACACCTCCTTTGTGAGGACGTAAGAGGGTGAAGGCGAATCTTCCGCGCCTGATAACGGAATCGACGTAATAACCATGCCGCCGGAATGAAGGTTGGGCGACGGACTAACTCCCCGTCCCTGGAAAACCTTTAATTGTTTCAAAACCTGCAGATAGGCCTCGGAATGGATTGGACTCACGGCAACGACCTCGCAAACGAAAAAAGGACTATGGCATTGGATCCTGGAATGTCAGATTACTCAATTACCCTGGCGCTGTTAAGGACGTTTTACAACAGGCCAGTCAATATCAATTAAAAATACTGGCAGTCCAGGAAACGAATTGGACTGGAAACGACATTCAAGACATGAGATCGTACATAATATTTAAAAGTGGGAAGCCTACTGGAAAACGAGAATTCGGAGTGGCCTTTATTGTGGATAGGGAGTTCAAATCGCACGTTATTGATTTTAAGACAGTCAATGAACGGTTATGTGCGATCCGTATAAAAGCGAAATTCTTCAAAATCTGGCTGATTAATGCCCACGCCCCGACCGAAGAAAAGGACGAAGAAATGAAGGAATCGTTTTACAATCACCTGGAAAGACTGGTCGACTCATTGTCCACAAACGACACAAAAATTATTCTGGGTGATTTCAACGCTAAGGTTGGCAATGAGCTATCTCATTGGGGAACGACTGGAGGATATAGCCTCCACGCTGAAACAAATGACAACGGTCAGCGCCTGATTGACTTTGCATGTAGCAGAAATCTAGTCATACGATCGACTTGCTTCACACATCGACGCATCCATAAAATGACCTGGGTATCACCGGTTGGCAAAAAACCAGATCGATCATGTTCTGATCCAGCAACGTTGGGCCTCGAGCATACTTGACGTCCGTACATACCGAGGAGCGAGTTTTAACTCAGATCATTACTTGATCAAATTAACATATCGATGTCGTATGTCAAAGGCATATTCAGCGAAGACCAGCCCGCTACGAAAATTTGACATCGAAAGGGTCCAAACGGCGTCTGTGACCAAACATTTCACGGAGACCCTCGACAACCAGCTGGCTCCCATCTTATTAGACGCATCGTTAAAGACGAGCAACGAGCTCTGGATGGAAGTGAAAGCGGCTATCAGGGCCGTGGACATCAAGCCCGACGCAACAGGAATGATTGGTTCGATGATGAGTGCCAGAATGCGTTAGATAAAAAGAATCAAGCGTATAAACAATACGGAGGTAGGAAAACCAGGACGAAGAGAGAACACTATGAAAATTTCAGAAGAGTAGCGAATAAGAATATTAGGATTAAGAAAAGAAAATACTATGACGACCAATTGAGAAGTATAGATGTAAGTTTAACGAGCAACAACACAAGACAAGCATACAAAGTAGTGAAAAGCCTGAAACCACGCTCTGTCGTGATGACAGCGGCAATATAATCGCTGATGAAATCAAGATTAAGGAAAGATGGGTATCATATTTCAAGAACCTCTTTAATGCTCCGCACAGCTCCAGAACATCGGAGCCTATAGATGTCTGCAGAGAGCTTCCATTGGCCCCTCTAACTCTGGATGAAGTTTATTCCATCATCAAAGCCCAAAATAATAATAAAGCGCCGGGCATTGATGAGATTCCAGGGGAGCTCATCAAATATGGTGGCAGTAGTGTTCATCAAGCTATTCACAAAGTCATCTAGTACATTTGGCAACAAGATCATATGCCGAAAGAGTGGAGCCAATCAATTATATTCCCTATCCACAAAAAAGGTGACAAGATACAGTGCGAAAATTATAGAGGCATATCACTACTTTGTACGGCGTACAAAATATTTTCTAAAATCTTAGAAATTAAATCGGATCATACGCCAACAGTATAATTGGGGAGTATCAAGGTGGTTTTAGGGCAAGTAGATCAACAACAGACCAATTGTTCACAGTCAAGCAGGTACTTGAAAAATGCTGGGAGTTCAACATAGACGTATACCAAATTTTCGTTGACTTCAAGCAAGCATACGACAGTATTGATCGTAACGTACTGGACCAAATAATGCTTGGTTTTGGCATCCCAGCCAAATTAGTCCGTCTTACCAAAATGAAAATGACATCGACAACCTCCCAAGTTCGCATCAATAACCAACTCACCGATGCCCTTTACACAAATATCGGGCTGAAGCAGGGAGATGGGCTGGCCCCATAGCTATTCAATTTGGCTCTGGAGCATGTCATACGGAAGCTACCTGTCGACACGCGAGGTACATTACTATACAACTCGAGCCAAGTAGTAGTTAAAGACCGGACAACATCAACATTCTGTCACGGTCTTTAACAACTGCCAAAGAACTCTTCCTGAAACTCGACAGCGAAGCAAAACTAGTAGGGCTACAAATCAACGAAAATAACACAAAGTTCATGACGCAGTCGAGGAAAAATACCTCAAATACACAAAATATCAAACTTGGCGAATACAGTATCGAGAATGTTAGCGAATTTGTGTATTTAGGCGCCCAAAATAACGAAAACGGGCAGTGAAAGAGACGAAATACGCCGAAGAATACAGCTCGCAAATAAAATATTTTATTCAGTATTGACGATCTTCAAGACCAGCTGCAAACACAGGAAAATAAAGCTCCAAGTATACAAATCTGTGATAAGACCTGTGTTATGCTATGGGTGTGAAACATGGACCCTAACCCAAGCATCCGCAAATATATTGAACGCCTTTGAGCGAAGGGTCCTGGGGCGAAGAATCGGAGCTAAGCTAGACAGGGACTAATGGCGAATTCGATGCAAACATGAGCTGTATGAAATTTTTGACGAGCCTGAGGTTTCAACGATTGTCAGACTGCGGAAGCTGCAATGGGCTGGACACATGAATCGTATGGACGAATACCGGATACCCAAAAAGGTATTCGTTGAGAGAACTGAAGGTCGGAGACCCGTGGGGAAGCCCAAGAAACGCTGGTTTGACTCGGTCGACGAAGACAGTTCATCGCTGCTCGGATTTCGAAATTGGAGAACGCGGTCAATGGACCGAGACAGTTGGAGATGTTATTTGCAGGAAGCGAAGGCCCGAGAGGGGCTGTAGTGCTACGAAAAAGAAGAATACATGACTATGAAATCTAATTTACCTCCAAATTAAATTTTTTTCCATTCCATACTCAAACGTGGTGGATTTAAGTTTATTGAGTAATTTAATTGGAGCGAATTATATTGGTTCCTTCCGATAGTTGTTATTGTTTTGAGCGGTGATTCAGGCGAACCGCATAGAATTTAAAAACCAAAAATAGACAAAGCAAAGGTTGACAACAGGAGTATGATCCTACTCAACATCGAATGTATGCAGTCCTTTTATACATGTTCTAAACACTAGTACATGATAAAGAAATCATTTGATATTTTAGTAAAAGTGCTTGTAGTGAACAATATTTGATTGTCACGGTTTAGTTTTGCTCCCCTGAGTTGCACATACAGAGGCAGACACGTGCATTGCAGAAAAATACATATTCTTGTGTGTTGTCCTTATGATAAATTTGTAACTTGCTTCAATATTTAATTTTTTGAAATTTGTAGGTTAAGAGGACATGTGTTGCTATCTAAATTTAGTATTCTTTTGAATTTAAGGGTAAAAAAAGTCTTGCTGGAAGTGATCAACTGGGGAACGAGGTCGCAGAACTGTGATGATTGAAGGAGATTAATACGGCTTGGGCTGTCACGCCATAGACGATGAAGGGTAAACAAATGATTTTATTTTATAAGTGGGAAATTGTTAAATTAAAATGTATAAACTGTTACTAAAAAGAGCGAGCTTCGGCTTCTAATGGATTCTTTGTTCTAGTACACATTAGCGATTTTGTTAACATTTTTGATTAAACGTCGGATCTTCAATGTGCGCGAAAAAATTTAATTTTTAACTTATAATACGATGTGCCGAGGCGCCTTTGAAATCCTTTGAAAAAATATTTAACCCGAATACTTTCTAGATGTCACCATTGCTAATCTTATCTTCAAGATTGATAATTCTGGTTTGTGTAGATTTTGACGATTCGGAGAATGTTTTAAGATATGAGAATAAATTTACAATGTAAATTTTTTCACGAAACTTTAAATAAAAATATATTTTCATATATATGTATATTATATTTTTCATAATATTTTCCATCTGGAGATATTTGAAAAAGAGAAATTGTACCCATTATTTAATGATTTGTTACATACGCGAATCTTTATGCATCTTCATCTGTTATTAGGCTCAATTTCGGTTATTAATGTCAGGAAGAAATATAACGTACTACTAGCAAAATCAGTTAAATAAAGTTAAGCAAGATTATTTTCCTGAACAAGCCATCTGTGCACGAATGACTGATTGGGATTATGCGCACAATAACAATCATCCAACAACATTCTACATAGCATACTATTAACCGAGGTCAAAAGGTCTTTAAACGTGAAAAATGCTAAAAACGACGATTATGTTCTTCAAAATATGATAAAAAATTGAATATTGTCATTGTCTTCCTAAGTTTTAAAACAATTTCAACAAATTATTATAAATAGTGATCCTAACTTTCCTAATCAACGCGACTAAACTATATTTATACCCCTACTTTCCGCCGCTGGGGTTGCGTAGGAACCATACCCGATGTGACACTCGCTTCGGAGTCCCTGGTACCTAGAGTACACAACTGGCGAGTACTAGAGGACTACTCGGCTAGTGATCACCAGTATATAGCTGTTGAGATTCACGACGGTGCCACTCTGCGTGCATATGCCCAAACTTCAATCCTCGGATGGAGGACTGGGAGGATGGACGTCGAGAAGTTCACTGACGCGCTTACGGCAGGCGCACCGTTGCTGGGAGCTCCGCCAGGGAGTGGAGGGCCTACAGCCAAGGACTTGGTGAACTCAACTATGAGTACCATCATAGCTGCTTGCGAGTCTTCCATGCCCCGCCGAAGACCCCGACATGGTAAGCCTCCAGTATACTGGTGGTCAAACGAGATCGCCGAACAAAGAAGCGAGTGTCACAAACTTCGGCGAGAGGCCCAGCGGGCGCGAACACGGGAGGAGGCAGACACTAGGCTAGCAGCATACAGGTCCGGCAGGAAATATCTTCGCAGGCTTATTAACAAGAGCAAGGCCCGATGCTGGCAAGACCTCGTGGACGATGTAAATAGGGATCCGTGGGGCCTAGGTTACAAGCTGGTCATGGGGAAACTTGGTGCCCTACGGAAGCCTTGTATACATGACGCGGAAAAGATGGACGCGATAGTGCGGGGACTCTTCCCCGCACATCCCGTCCGTGTTGACGCTGTCCATGGTGAAACAGGAGTCGAGTGCCCACTCTTCACACAGCTGGAACTGGAGGAGGCAGTCCTCTCCCTGAAGGCAAGGAAGGCTCCAGGTCCAGATGGTGTACCAGCTGAGGTTTTGCAGCTCGTCTATCACCATTGTCCTGACTTGCTGCTCAGCACATTCAACGCTTGCCTACGGGACGGGGTTTTCCCGGTACGATGGAAGGTGGCGAGGCTCGTGCTGGTCAGCAAGGGGAAGGGAAATCCCGAATCGCCGTCTGCATACCGCCCGTTATGCATGCTAGACACGGCTGGGAAAGTGCTAGAGAAACTCATCAAGGGAAGACTCACTGACGCGATTCGTGCTGCTGGGGACCTATCTCCTCGGCAGTACGGCTTTAGAGCAGGATGTTCTACCATTGATGCGATTGCAGAGGTGGTGAACGCGGTCCAAAAGGCAGAGGCATATAGTCGCACCAAGCGACGGATCGTGCTGTTGGTGACACTCGACGTCAGGAATGCCTTCAACTCCGCTAGATGGGTGGATATTCTGGATACGCTGGAAAACTCTTTTCAAGTTCCAGAATATCTAATGCGGCTTTTGAGGAACTACCTAAAGGACCGAAGCCTGCTCTACGACACGACACAGGGCCAACGAAGGATGGCGGTTACATCGGGTGTTGCCCAGGGATCTATCCTTGGTCCGGACCTGTGGAACGTGTCTTACGACGGGCTACTGAGACTTGAGATGCCAGATGAGTCGCGCTTGGTCGGCTATGCGGATGATGTTGCGGCTCTGGTCGCCGGACGCACCGTTGAACAAGCGCAACTTAGGCTAGGTATGCTAATGCGCCGAGTGAGGGACTGGATGACTACTCGCGGGCTCAGTCTAGCACTGGAGAAAACCGAAGTGGTCATCTTGACAAAAAAGAGAATCCCTAGAGTAAGGATGATCAGTATTGGAGATATACAGATCGAATCGAAGCCAGCGGTGAAGTACCTGGGGCTACTGATCGACTCGAAGATGAGTTTCTCTGAGCAAATCAGGGCAACGGCTGAGAAGGCTGCTTCGGGAATATCGGCCCTGAGTCGACTTATGGCCAACGTAGGGGGACCCAGCCCATCAAGAAGACGCCTCTTGATGAGTGCTGTAGGGTCAGTGCTACTGTACGGAGCAGAGGTATGGGGCGACGCTCTCAGCAAGGAGGTATACCGAAAACGATTGGCACAGGTACAGAGAAGAGGAGCACTGAGAATTGCATCTTCGTATCCAACAGTCTCCGACTCGGCGGTGAGAGTGATTGCAGGCGTGATACCTGTCGCCCTCCTTGCTAGAGAGCGCCGCGCTATTTACCTGCGCCGAAACGAGGATGCGAGGGAGATGGTTGTCCGCGAGGAGAGACAACGCTCGCTCAACGATTGGCAGCAGTCTTGGAGGAATTGCACGAAGGGAAGGTGGACTGCGCGCCTCATCCCGGATGTGAGACCGTGGCTAAATCGAAAGCATGGTGAGACTGACTTCTATCTGACCCAGCTTTTGAGCGGGCACGGGTGTTTTCAGTCTTACCTGCACAAGATCGGCAAGTCACGGTCTCCCGATTGTCGGTTTTGCCCAGGAGAAGAGGACAATGCCTGTCACACATTTTTTGCGTGTACGAAATGGGCCAGGCTGCGAAGGGAACTCTACAGGGAGACGGGAGAGCTCACCCCGGATAATATAGTTGCGGTGATGCTCGAATCGGTTGACAAATGGAACCAGGTGGCACATTATGCTCGGGCAGTCCTAAAATATAAAAGGGACTCACAGCAGCCGGAGGCGCTGGGGCTGGGGGATCGCTCTTCTGGCAATTCCTCTTCCCCCCTCCCCTCCCGCTAGGAAAGGGACTCCCCAGCTTGAAGGCGCCCCACGGCGTAACAAAACGAGACCTGGCCCGAAGTAATGTGTCAAACGGTTCCAGGCTGGGTTCTCAGATTGACAGGGGAGGTGTTTAGTGGGTAGTCCAAAGGTATCCTCCATGGGAGTCCCACACTGCCAGACTCGGCGGGCATAAATGCCTTCACCTCCCTACCACAAAAAAAAAAAAAAAAAAAAAAAAAAAAAAAAAAAAAAAAACTATATTTATATAACCCTGTAGTTCTTTACTTAGATACTTTAGGATTGTTAACATATATTTCTTCCCGATAATGACATTAAATAAGAATTCAACTAACTTTGTTAATAAATTACTTTTTCAAAAATATGAAGGATCCATTCTTTTGATTCTTCACTCACTGAAAAAGTTTAGCTTACCTGATTTGGCTCTTCGCTTGCCCTTTTATAATAATGTAGGCATAAATTAAATAACACGATACAATATCTCTGCGACGTTATTTGCGTGGATGAATTAGAAGACTGATTCTAAAATAAGATTAAGATTAAAGCTAAAGTAGTACATTTGAAAAAAAAATACATTTTCACTTTGTGGAGTATGTGCTATAGCCAGTTGCCTTTTTTTAATTCTTCCTGATAACGATTTTGTTAAGCTAGTCAAAACTTTCAATAAAATATCTGAATTGATGATTTGCTTCCTCGTTAGAAGGAGTAATGACTGCAATCAAAGAAATCATCAGAAAGTTAAAATTCAACTCATAATGTTTTTGTTAAATAAAATCGAATAAATACTACAGAACGAACATTGAAGATGTAAGGTGGTTGCAAAAAATATTCGGCTGGATAATCATTGATTGCTGTCTCCAAATAATTAAACGCATGATGCAAATCATCTTCATTTTCAGCAGCTAGAGATTCCGATAGCAACCTCAAAGAATTCAAATCAGGTGCTAACGGCGCGGACCAGGCTATTTCATAGTCGGATGTACTGCAAATAAACCAATTTATAATAATTATTCCTTTTTACTCACTTTTACCACAGGCACGTATTTTACTCATTTAGCAAGATATCCGAAACAGATGAAGTGATTGAAATCGAGCGTTCGTTGTGATCGCTTTTATTCAGGGAGCAAGTATCTTCTGCTGAATTAGACTCATTCAAATTATCTATTATTTCAAATATTAATGCTTTGGAATGTTGATTTTGAATGATTTTGTCAATTTTATTGAATTCTTTGCGAAGGCGGTCTTTTGTCAGGTAGTGTATAGCTTCCCTGCCGTATTTGCTCTAAAAATGGTGTATAGGTAGTGAATTTGCCAAATAATTTTATGCATACCTGCAGTATTAGTAGAACAATTTTTAATACTGTTTCTTCCTCACATAATGGTTTTTGCCCAAACCAACGAATAAGATGTTTTACAAGATTACCAGGACTAAAGATGAGATCTTCATTTAAATCTAAGGAACGCTTTAGTTTCCCTTCGATGTGTCTCAATGCCCTTAAACGAATTTCTGGTATATCATGCCCTGTAAATACAAACCATACAAAACTTTATGTTCTGAAGGAGATGAATTGAAAATAGTAAATTACGAATTACTGAAGCTGAATAAAATTAAGATTTGATTAAAAAACATTTATAGTTAACAAGAAAAACTCCTTCACCATACAGACGAACCGTAGGACACAGGACATGATTTCAAAAGTGGTTTGAATTTCTGTACAAAAAACTAAAGAAGAAGTTGGTTAAAAATGGGCAAGCAAAACTTCAAACTAATTATATTTTCAAAAAGAAAGGTACGACTAGGGATTCTTATGAATCTATGGGATAAATCAATTAAATCAATAAATTATTCGAGTATGAACAGAAAAAAAGCAACATGGACCCTAATCCAAGCATCCGCAAATATATTGAACATATTCGAGAGACCAGTCCTGAGACGAATAGTTGGAGTGAAGCTAGACCATGAGCTGCATGAAATTTTTGACGAGCCGGAGCCGGAAGCTGCGATGGGCTGGCCACGTGAATCGTATGGATGAACACCGGATATCCAAAAAGGTATTTGTTGGGAGAACTGAATGGCGGACACCAATGGGTATACCGAAGAAACGCTGGCCCGACTCGGTCGGCAAACATTTCATTGCTGTTCGAATTTTGAAATTGGAGGACGGGGTCAGTGGACCGAGACAGTTGGGGGAGCTTTTTGCAGGAAGCGAAAGCCTGAGAGGGACTGTAGTGCAACAAAGTAGAAGATTTATAGAAAAAAACAACACATAAACTGAAACTTAAGATATCGTATATAATATCTTAACGGATGAACAAGAATTTACATTCCTACATTTCATTTCATTTCTTGCCAAATAAGCTCGTGATATCTGGACATCACGTTTTTTTGTTTTGCAGATGTGTCTCCAAACCACCCCCAGTCAATTCAATAGTTGGAGATATCTCTTTTATATTAATTGCGATTTGTTCAGTCTGTTTCGATTGATTAAAATCCCCCCTCGCGGTTGGACACCTTTCATCCGAAAAATCTGAAAAAATCATGAATGTAGGCCTTTATGAGTACAACAACGACAAATACATGAGAAGTCGAAATTCACACAACTTTGTTAGTAATAGTACATATGACTTATTGATTTAATGTTTTCTTGAATAATATCTTAACGGTACCCTTAGATTGATCTTTTTTGAAATTTTCATAAAGATCGAATGGTACTTAACGAAGTTATAGCGATTTGAATTATCCTGTATTACTATGGAGCAATATGCGCTGTATTACTATGGAAACATATGGCTATGGAACCATATGCGCTTTTTACCGACTTAGACACTACAGCTTTACTAGGATTTGCATGAAAATTTCAGGAATGATAGGTATCATGAACATCTTTGAGAATCGGTTCAGTTAGTGGTATCAGTAATTGTAAAACAAAATAGTGGCTGTTTTAAATGTGAAGATTGAATAATTTTGAGTTATTTTTCCTCAACTTCAACGTTTAAGGTGCATGCTTTGAACACTTGATTCAATTTAATGAATGACTGAAGATGAATACCTACAACTAATACTCATATGTGAAACAAGTCGAGGAGGCAGGAGAGAGCTCCTAGCAAAAGCGCTTTATAACCACTCTAGGATTTGAAAAAAGGCCATGAATCAATGATTACAGAACAGGGGAGTGGCCCCTGAACAAAAAAATTCATCAAAGTGTAGTAATCAAGCAGGTAAGGTTGTGGCGGCCTTCGTTCGCCCCGAGAAAAAGGATTTTTCACGTAGTTTTTCTTTCCGTTTGCGGTGTAAGAGAAATTTCTAATTTGTAAATACAGTGTGTTGATTAAAACACGACCATTTCTGTGATAGATTTTTAATTTAATTGTTAACTACATTTTTTTTTTAACTCGGCGTTTATAATATAAAACCGCCAAACTATCTTCTTCTAAGATGGCGAATACTATCTTAGTGATGACGAGCGCAGTACGAGGTGTGGTATGCAAAAAAAAACGATTTTTTTTAGCATATGTTACCGACAATTTAATTGCAATGGGATATCCAGCCGAAAGTATTGAAAGTATTTGTCGAAATGATGGACCCGAACCGCGCAAATGCTTCAGATTTATGTGAAATCCCGGTACAGCTTGAAGAAATTCTTACAAATGTGTACGAGATAAGTGCTAATGTTAGAGAGTTCAATCCAGTATTAAATTCTACAATGAGTTCAAATGAATCGCGAGCATTCGAAGCATCATCGAGTTCAGCTTCGAATAATTTTGCCATGAATTTTTCTAACGATTCATCTTCTTTATATGTAACACCTAATGATAATAATGCATCAGCGACAACAAATACTCAAGAAGATGTCAATGATTCAAGCCCTGTGTATTTAAAGTTTAACATACAAAACATGGCGCAATCAGTACAAACTTTCAATACTGAATTCGAGAAATATACCCAACAAGCAATTATTACACCAACTGTAGAAAGGAAGAATACGAAATAAATTATGTTGAATACATGAATGATATAGAGGAAGCTTGGCAACCGCAATTAGTTGAAGTTAATGCCCAACGAGAACAAATATTTCGGCAAATACCTACGAATATTATGCAAACTACACTGGGAAAAATTCCCATGCAAAAAAATTTATAGCTTTCCTCATGAAATTGAAAAACTAAATGGTAATTCGACAACGTTTGGTCCGCAACAAAACCACCATTCGCATTACAATCAGCTACAGTATTCGAACAATGTTGCACTGAATGATCATAATGCACCCTTACCATCCATACTGCCACGAACAAACACTACAAATAATATCAAGAATATTAGCGATCGAAACCTTTCAGTGAGGAGTTTAACTCAGAGTGCACCGTGAAAACCTCCCGAAAGAGTTTACGGCTGCACAGAATTCACGCGGCAAACGCAAAACAACAAAAACTATACTCGGGAGTTGGCCGTGCGTCTTCGGCTGAAGTGGCATTTGCTGGTGTTGCTGGTGCTGTTGCCGGGAGATTGTCGCGAGTGGGAGTCTGCTCGAAACCGCCACACAGCGCGGACGCCGGTAGCTGAGTTCCCGCGCGCGAGGAAAAGTTTTTTTTGTCGGTGAGATTGAAGGAGGAGTGGCGCGAGAAATCGACGGCGACCGAGACGACGAAAAAACGGGACGGGGACAACAAGAAAACGCGGAAATAATCGCGGAATTTGTATTTCAAATAAATAAAGAAAGACCGGGGAAATCGCGAAGTGATTGGAGTGCAGTAAAGGATTACGGCACCTAACGTTTAGCGGAATCGTGGGAATGTTCCGTACTGTGGGTTGTGAGTGGCGAACACGTGGTTGAACGGTTTCACGTACGGGGGTTGGGAGTAGAAGATACGTCGGCCCAGGGATAGGCCCCAGCTGCAACAGGTAGCCTATTGTGTTGTGCGGGTGCAAGTGAACGTAATTGAGGGCGGAAAATCGGACTGCAGGCGATTGGAATTGTTTGAAAAGTGTTTGCCGGGGCGCCAGTGAAGAATAGGCAAGGTGAAAAATCAGTTCGGATTCGGTCCTCGCCCGTCAAATATATCGCATTCGCGCCCAAACACAGTCACGCGCGGCACGCATCCATTGATAACGGAGCCCGCTATCATACGTACGTCGTACGTTCCAATTGGAATAAACAACTGGAGACGGCGAGCGCTGGGACTTTTCATCTCGCACGAGAACTGCGTGCAAAACAAGACACATGAAGGAGGCGCCAAAGAATTGTATACTATCGCGGAGGAATATTTCAAACGGGATTAACTTGTGAACGTGATTAAAATTTTTAAGAATGTGGCTCGCGAAAACGTTGGCGGTTTGTGTTGATGCGCCCGGAATTTAATACAATTATCTTCGAGTTAGTTTCTAACTGCAATACGTAGTAGCGTACATTGTTAGGAGGTCTTATACATAATAATGGAATGTTAATTGGAATAAACACTTTGTTTTGCCAGTGCAATTTGCTGAAAATTCTCAAAAGTGAACTATCTCAATTTTGTTTAAAACTTCAAGTGATCGTGAAGTAACCCCCGCTCTAATTGTTATATAAATTTATAATGTTTTGATCTGAAAATTTAATTTAATGAAAGTTTTAGAGGACACCCGCATTCGTCATCGAGCGCTCGACGGACCATATGGGGTAAGTACCCTTTTATTGCCGTTAATTTTGCTTATATATATATATATATATATATATATATATATATATATATATATATATATATATATATATATATATATATATATATTTTAAATTTTTTGCCTTTAATTTTTCGTATTTATATTTCAAATTTTGCCTTAATTTTTCGTATTTATATTTCAAATTTTGCCTTAATTTTTCGTATTTATATTTCAAATTTTGCCTTTGGTTTTTCTCATATATAGTTTAAATTTTTGCCTTAATTCTTCTTATTTATATTCCAAATTTTGCCTTTGGTTTTTCTCATATATAGTTTAAATTTTTGCCTTAATTCTTCTTATTTATATTTCAAATTTTGCCTTTGGTTCTTCTCATATATATTTTAAATTTTCGCCTTTAATTTTTCGTATTTATATTTCAAATTTTGCCTTAATTCTTCTTATTTATATTTCACATTTTGCTTTAATTTTTCTTATTTATATCTCAAATTTTGCCCTTGAAGCCACTAAAGTGCTATAATGTTTGTAGAGTTGTATGGGAAAAAATGAAATAATATAATGGATTGCTAGATTGGAACGCCGGTCTTTTCATTTTTGTCCTGTTTGACCGGGTATAGGACCCGGTAAGGTGGCAGGCTCTCCTCATAAAACATGAGCCAGCCGCCGGGTACAATGTAATCTTCTTGGTTTCAGGTGACGTCGCGGGTTGAGTGGCCCAAGCAGAGTGCCTCTTTACGACATCGAGTTATGCAATCGAATTGCATAATTCTATGGCATAAATTGATCACCGGGGTACTCCTCTTCTGATGGGAAAGCTTATGCAAGTCAAGGAATACCTGGCCACTGCAACAAATATGGATTTAAATCCGGTTGGGTGGGTGCGAAGGGGCTCCATCACCACCCGGTTGCTCCTCTCTCATTTGTGGGTCATGAGCTTCGTCGGGTAACGACGAAGTTACCCTAAGTCCGCCCCTTTTACAGGTTTCACTTGTTCTCGGAACAAGTCCTTTTTCTCCCGGTGTAGTTGCCTACACTTTTTGCGACTTCGGTTGCCTTGTCCTTGCTCGACCCCAAGAAATTCGTGAGTGCGAAATTTTTTGTAGTGGATCCTTGTGCTGGGGGAATGAACCCGCCCCACGACACCGCAATGCTAGCCTGCCAGCGCATTCACGCGTCCCCAGACGAGGGCATTCTCGGCAGATATCTCCATCTTCTTCTGCTGAGGCAGCAGAACATCGCTGCAGTCCTTTACGGACTTTTGAAACATTTAATTCACTACAAAAGGTAGCCGATATGAGTATCAAATGAAAGTTCTTTATGAGAGCTTTTCAAAACAGTTCTTAAACTGACAGTTTTTGCTGAATACATGAAAAATGTGTTTCCTCCCTCGCGAATGGACACCTGTGATCTAAAAAATCTATAAAAAATATCAAGGAAGATATTTATGGATATAACAATAACAAATACCTCAGAAGTCAAAATTCATTCAACTTTGTTAATAATAGTATGATCCTCGAATTTCACATGTTCTCCAATAAAATCGTCTTTTACATGTTTCTTGATTTCATTCGTTGCTGGTTACTGCATTTTGTAAGTTGAGTACAAAACCCTTCTGACATGAGCGTAGGTCTGTCTACCCAACTTGTTAACACTCTCATCGGAATCGAAAGTTTTACCGTTCAAATGGTTTTGAAGGGGCGAAACAAATGATAGTCTGATAGTGCTAAGTCAGGGCTACAGGGTGGATGTGTGTCCCAATTCAGATCCATTAATTTTCGACGGGTTATCAAAGAGGTGTGGGGTCTAGCTGATGGAACATCACGCCTTTACGATAGGCCAGTTTAGGGCGTTTTTGCTTGATTGCAGTAGTGGTTGGACGACCAGTATGTGGTGCATCTTGCACATTAAAATTTCCAGAACGAAAACGAGCGAACCAACGCTGACACTGGCGTTCAGTAAGGCAGTCCTCACCACAAACTTCATACAATTTCTTTCAAGCTTGCACCGCATTTTTGCCCTTTCTGAAGTAAAATAATAAAATATGCCGATAATACTCTCTTTGATTGTCCATTTTCAAGTTTATTTTAACCAGCTTTTTGTTTACTAATGACACTCAGGTTTTGACTGAAGATAGTCTAAAGTCTAATCTTTAAAATAGTATATAATAATACATACATACAAATTTATTGAGCCTTACAAGAAATGAATAAAACATACTGACAGCGAAATTAATTGTCTAGTAACTAAACATAGATAAAATTCGGTCGTAACTAATACAATATTATTAAATAATGATATGTTTAGTGAACGCCATCGCTCAATGGCTTTATACTAATGAAATGAAACAGAAATTCACTAGTTAGCATGACATAAAACTGTTAAGCTTAATATAGAGATAATCCAAAAAAAAATTAAATAGATAGAAATTCACCATTGCAATTGAAAATAAAGTATGATTATGTTGTATTTGTGTATGGGTATTCTTAACCACGATCAAAAACGAAATATTGGTCTCCGATAGAGAAAAATAATGGCTTATGAGAATCAGGTATTGAGGGCGTCAACAGCAGGTAATTATCAACACACAAAGATTTAATAGAAGAAATATATCAATTTGTGTTTTCCATATTAATATTCTGATTAAACAATTCTCGAATGAACGAATCAGAATGAGAAACCCAATTGGATAAACGTTTGATACTCAATTCAATCATATAAAATAAGATGGGTTGAATTCTGGTCCCGTCGTAAAGAGAATTGTTACTATAATATTTTTTATTTGGTCGTCTATACTTAGAGAGGCATTTCCTAAGAATTTTACGTTGGAAAATTTGCAATTCTTCTGCAACGGTAGATGAGACAGAGAGCCGAGCTGGGTAATAATGGGTAATTATTGGTCGAATTAAAGTTTTATACATCAAAATTTTCGTACTACAATTAACAGATTTAATTGAGAGGAGAGAGGCCAATGATGCAGAAGCTCCAGCGGTTGTTTTTTAAATTGAGCGAGCATGTTCATCGTATTTTAAACCATGGTGAAAATGAATACCTAAATATTTAATTGAAGTTTTAAGAGGTATATGTTGACCATTGAAAAGTGAGTAACTTGCTTTCAGCAGGCGCATTTCTATAACCTTTGTCATACGCATTATCAAAACATATAATTTCGCATTTTTCTGGGTTAATATTCAAAGCCCAATCATCCAAATACTTCCTTAAAATTTCAAAGAATATATAAATTTTGTCTAAAGCACCTAGCGGATTTTTATTTCTTGCTAAGATAATAATGTCATCCGCATATACGATATTTTCAGATTGTTATCAGAAACATTAGAATAGTTGAAAGGAATATCGAATAAATAATAGTTGAATAATGACGGACCTAGACTTGATCCCTGTGGAACTCCTTCAACTTATTCTTTGTCTTTGTAGCACTACAGCCGCTCTCGGGCCTTCGCTTAGAGATAGTTAGAGTATCTCATTTTCATGATCGTATTGATTTTTTCGGAAGTTGGTTTGGTCAGTGCCATGCTCCCGTGTGCCTGCTCAGCTATGATATGATCTGATTAAATCAGTACATATCACCACTGAGTGAACACTCATAGTCTGTCCGAAAAATCCCCTGAACTAAGTCACGCTGCTTCCAACGAGATTTGAACCTGGGACCTTCGGCTTATGCGTTCATACTCTAAACACTAGACCACACAGATTTAATGCAACTTATTAGGATAGGGCAATTATTATGTAAAAGTTTGAAAACTAGACCATTCAATCGAGTCAAATGCCTTGGCAAGGTCGATAGTAAACGCAACTCTAGCTTCCTTGTTTCTAAGATCAGAATAAATTATGTTCGGAACAGGTAGTATGTTCGGTGGAGAATTTCTCTTTAAATCCAAATTGATGTAAGTGGTTTAGAGAAAATATTAAATGAACGCAGAATAATTATTTAAAGAATTTTGCCTAAATTCGAAAGTAGGGAGATACTCGTAGGCCTAAATATATTGATATTGCCATCCGAACCATTTTTGGCAGTGGAAGTAAAGTGGCAGTTTTCCAAGCTGTAGGAAAATAATCTTTATTAATGCAATTATTAGCGATTACAACAAGAAGCCGACAAAGAGAGTTACAACACTTCCTGATAACAAAATTTGAAATTCCATCGGGACCAAAAGATTTTTTTCTATTCAAACCAGATATAATGCCACTCACTTCATCGATACTAGTACACGATGGATTGAGCAAGTGGGATGCGATAAACGACTTGTAGTAGAGAAAACCGTTAAATATGACCTAGCAAAACGTGATTGAAAAGAATTAATTCTATTTTCAACAAGAATTTTAGGAGCTTTATAAAGCTCACTATAGAAAGTAGAACCGGCATTTAATTTTTCTTCGTTTGAAACATAAACTTGGCCATTATGACCAATAGGGTGGGATGTAATATTTCAATTGCTCGAAAGTCAACCAGTCAATTTATTAATCTGTTTAAACACATCTAACATAAAGATGGCTTCAGCGAAAAAAGCCGAGCTTTGTGAGTCGAATTCAGTTCTATACGGATTTGTCTCAGAAAATTAATTTGTGATCTAAGGGAAATGTAAGCAATATTGACTCTATTATAATTTTGATGGAATAATCTTTTTAATTTTTGTTGCCAAAAATTTCTAATGCGAATGAGCTGAAGAGTTGATTGGGATATATTCTGATGTTTAGAATTAAAGAATTTTTTAGTGGGAGCGAAAATTTCCAAACATTCAGAAACACTACTAGAAAGAAATTGAATAGAGTCATCAATTTGCTTATTATTTAGTATCCGTTCATCAGAAAAGTTACCTTCTAATTGATGAGAAAGGTGATTATCAAAATGTGTCCAGTCAATATTTTTGAAAGAACGTGTTAGATACTGGGTAGGAGTTATTGGAAAATGATCTAAAAGAGAAGCAATGATGTGCTGGGATGCCAAAGCTTCTTCGTCCTTTTCTTTGGTCGGGGCATGAACATTTATCAGCCAGATTTTGAAGAATTTCGCTTTTATACAGATCGCACACAACCGTTCATTGACTGTCTTAAAATCAATAACGTGCGATTTGAACTCCCTATTCACAATGAAGGCCACTCCGAATTCTCGTTTTCCAGTAGGCTTCCAACTTTTGAATACTATGTGCGATCTCATGTCATTGAATGTCGTTTCCAGTGCAGATCGTTTCCTGGATTGCCAGTATTTTTAATTTATATTGACTGGCCTGTTGTAAAACGTCCTTAACAGCGCCAGGATAATTGAGTGATATGACATTCCAGGATCAAATGTCATAGTCCTTTTTCCGTTTGCAAGATCGTTGCCGAGAGTCCAACCCATTCCGAGGCTCTTCTACAGGTTTTGAATCATTTTAGGGTTTTCCAGGGACAGGGAGTTAGCTCGTCGCCCAACCTCTATTTCGGCGGCATGGTTATTTACGATTCCATTACAAGGTGCAGAAGATTCGCCTTCACCCTCTTACATCCCCACAAAGGAGGTGTAAGTAGGATTTAGTAGCAGAGCTGTAGATGTATCAACAGTTATTAGCATTTCTCGGCATTTAATGTCCCATTATTGGGGAACCAGTAAACCCAATGTGCGACCCAGAGAGTATATACTACCATTTAATTGGGGGGTTGGGGAAACAAGGGGTTCCCTCCTCCTTTCTCAAACGGGCTTGGGACCGTCTACGGCGGAGTAACCTTTATTGCGATATATCCACTGGAACGGCACGACCATATATCCCGAAAACACTGCGAATTAAAGCATTTAACTCAGTACATCGGTTATCACATCCAAGTGGGGAAACTACAAGCCGTCCACTACGAGCAAAATTCGTCTGGCCGAACATGAAGAACATAGCCAAAGGGATGTTTTCAGTGTCAAAGAACAAAAGTTAGCAGACACGTGACAACATTTTCACTTCAGTTTGCAATTCCAGACAAACGCTTCGAGCAAGTGTTAACGATGATCGACAGGTTCTCGAGATGGACGGAAGCAACTCCAATTACCGAAATAACAGCGGAGGTAGTAGCGCTAAGCTTTTACACCATCTAGGTGGCGCGTTTGGAACTCCAAGGATACTGAACACAGATCGTGGGAGTCAGTTCGAATCAATGCTATTCAACGCGCTGATAAGCTTTTGGGGTGCAAGCACGTTTGGAGGATAGCATTTAATCCTTCATCAGATGGCATGATAGAGCGGTTTCATCAATCTTTGAAAACAGCGTTAATATGCCACGAAAATGCTTCTTGGGTAAAGCATTACAAACTGTCTTGTTGGGTTTACGTTGCACTTACAAAGAAGATATAAAATGCTCAGCGGCGGAAATGGTATACGGAACGACTCTTTGGATACCTCGAGAATTTGTCAACAACGAGCAATTGCATCACGGAAGCGAATCTACTTTTGTAGAAAATTTTCGGCATGCAAAATCTCCGCCAACTCCTGTAAACCATTATCGTAATGGGCGCATGTTTATATTTAAAGATTTAAACCCTGCAGTTACGTTTTCATTCGAGTTAGCGCATCAAAAAACAACATCCTTATACTGGACCTTATCCTGCCATGCAACGTATAAATGGAGAACTCATTAAATAACTTTTTTTCAACAATTGGTGGAAGAATCACTAAAGAAATCGTTGCCAGTTCAGAAAGCAATTTAAATACTACAAATATCTCAATAAATTCTTTCCTTCACATTCATCAAACAAATAAAAGGAAAGTCTTAAATGTAATCAATGGATTGAAAAAGAATACGGCGCCAGGTATCGATAGCATCACGATGAATGAGATTAGTATAATAAAGGAGGACATAGCCGAGATTATGGCAAATTTTATAAACGTGCATATTAGGAATGGGACATTTCCGGAAGAGGAAAAACTTGCAAAAATAGTTCCTATATTTAAGGTTGGTGATCATTTCGACCCGAATAACTATCACCCGATTGCGCTGCTGAGGGGATTTAGTAAGATATTTGAAAAAATACTAAACAATCGATTAACATCATTCTTAGTTGAAAACTCTATCGTAAGTCAACATCAGTTTGGCTTTCAAAAGAACAAGAGTACTTTGAATGCCCTACATTCCGTCACACATTTTATCAATCTTGGACTTGACAGAGGTGATTATGTCATCGCAATTTTTGTGGATTTGAAAAAAGCATTTGATACAGTTGATCATGACCTCTTGCTTCATAAACTTGAATCGTATGGTATTCAGGGTAGTCCTAAGCAGTTGTTTAAGAGTTATTTGGAGGGAAGATCGCAGCGAACTTTAATCAACAATGTCCTGAGCGATCGAGCACCTACGAAAACAGGAGTTCCCCAAGGCTCAATACTTGGTCCAACGTTGTTCCTGATATACACAAATAATCGAAATACATGTGGGTTGACGGGATATCACACATTATATGCTGATGACATAGTTCTACTTTATTCAGTACGAGACAAAACTGCCATTGAGAACACTACCAACGAGGATCTAGGAAAGTTCCATCAGTGGTTAATTGAAAACAAACTAGTATTGAAAACTACAAAGACAAAATATATTGTTTTTAAGCAAAAGAACAAAGGAGACATAGATGTCGAACTAAACATTAACGACGAAAAATTGCAAAGACTGCTAGAAATGAAATATCTTGGTCTTATCATAGACTACCGTATGACCTGGTTGCCACACATAAATAGCTTAAGGAGGCAATTAGCCCCAATAATAGGATTGTTAACATTGAAACTTGTTCTATATGAATTTGTCCTGACGAAATTACATTATGGAGTACTTATTTGGAGTCAATCAGCAAAGCAACATTTAAACAGTATATCCAGGCTGCTGACCAAAGCGCATAAAAACATTCTGAAGCTGCCGATGCTTACTCAAACTAGTTTGGTTTACCAATTGGCAAAATCATTAACCTTTAGTCAAATCATTATAATGGAGTAAGCTATGTTTCTCTACAAAAATTTAAAAACTAATGGATCGGAACGAACAACATTAATTAAGGTATCACAGATCAACCCATAGAATGCGAGGAGTGCAGATCAATTCGTAATAACTGTTGCCAGAACGGACCGTCTAAAGAACGATGCCACGAATGATGCTCTGCGTATATAACAATCTACCAGAAATAGTTTAGAAAGCAAACTCACTTTTGGTATTTAAGAAAAGACTAAGGGAGCATTTAATGAGCACTGATTGAAGCGTGGACCTGTAATTCTGCTTTTATGAGCCCAGTATCTTAGGGCGTTTTTTGACCCTATCGGCGAGATACTGAAGTGACAGTTACTCAGAGTTTATTTTGTACAGCACTGCATGATTTCGAAGTATCCAAAAATATTCAGATTTATGAAGTTTCTTACGATGAGACTTACTGCCACGAACTATTTTCAAAGATAACAACCTTTCGGGAGAAGTGCATTTACAAAAAATTGATCAATCCTGAGACACAATAAAACTCACTTTCTTTTTTGTTATTATTGTTATTATGTACCTACTAGTAAATTTACTTTTGACATGTAGTAATCGAACAGTCGCCTAGGCAAACTGCTCGAAAAACATTTGCGGAGAAAAACACCATTTCCCGTACTACAACCCGCCACTACCATTACTACCATTACCAGAAGAATTGTTTCCCAACGAAACAATTGAAAAAAATAAATAAAAACTACAAAAAATGTTGATTATGGCAGCCTCTTTGCAGCGCAATTTAGCAAAGAATTGCCGTGTATCTCGTCCAGAAAAAACTCCGTTGCCGCCATGCAAGAGGGTCGTCGAGATAAGCGGAAAGGTTTTTCGATGCGGGAGTCGATTGCAAAGGTCGAGGGGGCAAACTCGATGATATAGAACAAACCTCTGGATTTCACAGCCGTTCCACCCTACAGACGGGTACATTGAGACTTGTCTCGATACTGGCTTTGTTCCTCCAGAAGCATTCGTGTATTTGGACATGAATTGGTATGTTTTTGATTCTGATGGTGTCCCGATTATATATCATATATATAGACGGGCCACCGATAAGAAGATAGAATATCCTCCGAATTTGAGCTCGCGAGACCACGAACTACAATGGCGATACTCATTTGCGAGATTTGTTGAGGTTGATCGAACTGGGAGGGAGCTGGCACGGTATTGGTGGCTGAATGACAATGACTAAATTATTCGTGTTCGCGTGTCTCGTTTGTGTTTGTTTTCTTTGTATTTTCAGCTCATTATTGCTACATTTAATTATTTGTTTGTGTTATTTAAAATCAGCTTACAGGATTTAGAATAGGTATATTGTGATGTTCGTTATAGTAGGCTTAGAGATAAGGTTTACTTTGTAGGTTAGGAGTATTGTAAAAGTATTGTAGTAGGATAAGTTAGAGTTTTTTGAGTAAATTTTATTAGACGTATGTAACAACATATTAGATATAAGTCAAAAGATTGCTGTTTTGTGTTCTTTGTATTATATTTAATTTTTGAATAGCGTTGGTTGGTTTTTTCCCCTTTTTCCAATTGATTAATCATATTTAATAATATTCATTTGATTAATTTCACATAATGTTTTTATAAATCATTTTAGTATCGATATTGTTGAAATTTAGAGTGCCAAGTGGGCCATTAAGTTTTTCTAATTGTATAATGTTTTTGAAACTTTGCTTTATGTTTTTATAAAAAATGTTATGGATTTCCTTAATAAAGCACCTTGAATTGAATTGAATTGATGATATAGAACGAGCGGAAGGCGTCACGTTGTGGTGTAGTAACGACGCAGACAGTTTGTATGGAATGTCGCGAAAAATAAATTTGAAATTCATTGCGTGCCGGATAAATTTTCCTCGACAGCGTACATTTCTGCACTAACTCAAATTACCTGACATTGCAAGACGTGATTGGAAGATTAGGAGATCAGGTGATCAAGTCAGGACTTGTAGAGGTATTCGTGTAAGAAACTGAGGCAACCATGACCGGCAATAATAAATGGGAAGTTTGTTTGCACCGCTTTCAGCGTAATTTCGGGTATTTGAGCTATTAATTGGCTGGCTGCCAAGTGCGTTAGTGAACAATTTAAGAGCAGACTATACTCGGCTGAAGTGCGCCAAATAAATATACATTTGATTTCGCGGTGCATAAACCGTTAGTCATAAATCGGGCCAAATTACATTGTTGAGTATAATTTCACATTTTTCGAGGGTGTAATGTGACGCCTACGCCCAGGAATCGAAGTGATTCCGATCCCGAACCCTTGTAACTGGCCAGATGGATATGTCCTCGAAGTGCCAGCGGACTTCATCTGTCGTGCGGATATCGTTGTGCAGAAAATATTTTTTTTTCTGTCCAAATATTTAGATCCGTGGATATAAATATTCGAAATATAGAATTAATCCAACCCCGGCACATTTCGAGACATAGCCATCTGGAAATGCCCCTCCACCGTGGCCATCGAGAAAACTATGCCACTGGCGACATCGGGAGAGGTACATTGCCGCCATATGGCGTGCCATTCCACACACAGATGTTTGTTCCGAGGTGACAACCGGGATTTTTGACAGCCACATGTCGGCTTCGTTTTTCGTTGCTGTCGTCTGCTATCGTGTCCATTGTCGTGAATCGCAAAATTCGTGAAGTTTCTGTGTTTCCCGTAAAAAGTGGGCAATTGTTACATTAACTTCCAAGAAATGTTATAGTTGTACCAATTATGCTGGTGGTTAAGTGTACGAGAATCTCCGGGTAAGCTCGTTGTACGCGCTGAAAGGTTTCGGAAACGAAAGGGAACTCTGTCAAACTCGGCAGGAAGATCAACAGGCTCCAATCATGAAAGAGGTGAAGGTGAGGCTAGAAGACCTGACGATCAGCAAAATCAGCAATTAGATGGGAGTCCTTTACGCGGAACCAGTATTATATATAAAGGACACGAATTTACCCAAATCCGTTATCATATGCCAACAGCTTGTGAGGTTTGCACCAAACCATTGTGGCAATTGTTTAAGCCGCCGGCGGCCTATGAATGTAAAAAAACTGTCGCAACCAAAATCCACTAGAGCTTTGCTGCTATTATTGCGAAGCTATGCAGCGGCTGATCACCTCATCAAATTTAACGTTGCGTGAACTGCGGACTAAGTGGGAATATACCTTCGATAAAACAATTTCTCTTAATGAATCCAGTAGGAGAATAATTCAACACCAAAATGATTTGACACTTCTTAATGCGGAAATTCGAAGTAACGCTTGCTACTTTGTTCAGATTGATCAATTGGCATATCGCTTGCAATCCGCAGTACAGATTGCAGTCTTCGGTAAAATTGATGAATACCTAGCATCTATCGACGCAAGTCTTTTATTTATACAAAAAAAAAACGATACTTGTAAAGATTCAGCAACGTACATTGTACGGTATAAACACATGCTATTAAAAGTTATCAACGTTATTCGCGGGTATGCTTCTCACGTTATCAAAAATGCGGCGCTAATATTGAAAGTTGATCGCGACAAACAAATGATTGTTGTGGATGAATGCATTGAGAACATCTCGATAGCTGAGCTCCAAGAACTTTTACCGGGTCATCAGCCACGTTATATTGTTTACACGTATCGTATGGTTCATGACGATGGTCGAGTTTCATACCCGATGTGCTTCATTTTTATACACCAAGAGACAGTCATATGAGTCTTCAAATGATGTATGCCGGTACTAAATCAGCGGTGCAAAAGGAAGTTGGAGTGACAAAAGTATTTGAAGTACGCGATCTGGATGATTTGACGGAGGAATGGCTTCGGGAAAAAACTGAAGTAAATAAACCATACCAATGTTGCATCAGAAGAGAGCAAACTACGCCAATACTCGACGAGCATAACATGAAACAGAATGCTGTGTAATAGCAAATACCAAGTCGAAAAAATACCATTAGTTTTAAATATTCACCAAAATTTTGCTCACATTTAAAGTATATAATTTGAATGCCTTTTTAAGTAGTAGAGAATAGAAGTAGAAATGGACTTTTTATGATAACCATACCATGATTTTATAATATGTTAAGGATAAAGCTCTGAAATAGAAATATTCAAATTCAAATCGATAATTTTAATCGGGATTATTTATACAAAAATTCAAAAATCAGTCTTGCCGAAAATTTTATAAAACGTAGATTATTAGAAACGAAATGTATCGTTTATAGCAATAAATGTTGTGATTTGGATATTTTTTTAGATTTGTTCAGAAAAAAAATTAGTATAACTTTTTATAACAAAAAATCCAGTGTTCAAATTTATCAGGCAGTTTACGGTCTGAAGTCTTAAAAAAGTAAATAAGAATCAAATAAAGGATAACGATACAATATATGCAACTTAAATTTAATTACCCTAGATAAAAACAAACAAAACGGTAGAATTTCAGACTTAAGTTAATAACATCAATTTAAATGTATTGCAGGATTTAGAAGCATGTAAAGATTTAACTTTAGTTTATGTATCGATTATTACATTAACACAACAGAATTAACAACCTGAACAACTGTCAAGAGAACGCGTAAACGGCAAGCTGGAACGAAAAGTAGACAGCACACCGACAGAGAGAGCATTTAATTTAAATACACCACAAGGCGGATTTGTTCGAGCAACAAACGACTGAGCCTAATTTTGTATTTAGATGAAGCAAAAATCATTTACTAATAATATGAACACATGACAACCAACCAACCACAACACGATAATTTGCATTATCTTAGTTTACTTTACTTTAGCTTAGTTATGTTACATTAGTTCCATACTCTTTTAACCTTTGAATTATTAAGGAGAAAATCAATTTCAACAAATTTGAACAAGGATTAGTAAAATGGCTATTAACCGTATTTTTCAATAATCATTAAACCTAATATTAAACACGAATGATTAATTGTATAAAATCCTCATATAGATTACGACAAAATAGGATATTTAATTAAAGTAGCTTACAGGATAAGGATAGATAAAAATAGAAATATTAATAGAAAAATTATATAAATTTTTTTTTGGAACTGAATAAAAATAACATGAATTGCTAGATAACTAACGACTTTCCTTTTCAGTGGCTCGTTTTTTTTTTTCAGCGTGGAAGGGAAGTGCAAGGTAGGTATGCCGTCGCGAGGTTAGGGTTTCGGCAAATCCGCTGAAGTCGGTTTCGCGTCGCGCGCGGTACGCGGTACCTTTGCTTGTTTCGTCATTTCTTTAGAGTAGTTTTCTTCGGTTTAAGTTCGAGTAGTATATTTTTCGGTACCGCGTCGGTGAATCGGTAACGCGCCTATGGGATTTTGTAGCGTTTTTGATTTGAGATCTGTGGATAGATCACATCCAGAACTAACGTAATGTAGGTTTCTCGTTCTGGATGAGTAATTGTTGACGCGTTTGAAAAACGGGCAAGTTCAGGTGACTGAAATATTGTAATTGAGCGTAATCCATTCGGAGACCCGCGACCGAAATCCTCTCCGAACTAGCTGGCCGACAAGCAGTCACCGCATGAATGGGTTACGGTGCACGGATTGGTTGACCTGTTGGTACCATCCGTTGGCACTACTCAGACTTAACGTCTAGAACCGATGAGAGGTCGGTTCCGCGTTCGATCAGAAAGTAGAAAATCATTACAAATGGCGCCCAACGTGGGGCCAAAAACATCCTAAGGGGGAAAGAACTTCGCGTCTTCTGACGAGTTGGTCCTTTACGGAGGATGTAAGGTACTTTGGTACTCGAGTACCACTAACAGGAGCAGTGGAGTTGTGTGATACACACTCGCAGTCGCTTCACGTGAGTTGTAGCTTCCGCTCTCCTTTGGTTGATTTTTTTTTTTTCATCGCGACAGAATCCTTCCGATGTGTTGTCCCAGGTTAACCCCTGTAAGGACCTTCTATTTTCTTGATGGAACTGCCAGTCTGATGGGTTTACCTATCAGCATGGACTCTCAAGAAAATAGAAGGCTACCTTGCCTTTATGTCGCGGAAGGATTCTAACTATTTTTTATGCGTGTTAGACGAGTGGTATCGGTTCAACGTTCGGTGGCGTATGCTGGAGTTGCGAAGCCCGGAATGCTTCCACGCGTCGGGAATTTTGACCGCGTACAAAGTCGTTACGGTAGCTCTACCACTTGTCTCGTCGAGTCACTTTAACGTAGTTTAGAGACGGTTTTTTTGTAATGTATGTGGGTTATGGGGTAATTTTCGTAAATCGACCAAAAGCACCCTTTCTTCGGCAGATTACCACGCACTCTCTTTTCCCGTTGGAGGAGTCGACCACTGAAAAGGAAAGTATACTTTAAATACATTTTTTTTCCCCTCTATCATTAGCTCGCCACTATCGGCCACTAAGTTAGTCTTAAGTTTTTATATTATAGTGTTACATTTCTTCTCTTTCACAGTAAAACGTACAACCACCAAAACCAGTAAAAATGGCAACGAAGCGGACCCCAGAAAAGCGGTGGACCCGGTCCAAAACGGTCCAACCCGCGAACTGTGGAATCTGTTTTGAGGACGTAGTGGAGGGCGTACACAGCGTGCGATTGGATTGTGGACATCTATTCCATCGTGCCTGTGTACAACAGCTCCTCCTCACGTCAGAAAGTTGCCCATTATGTCGGCGACCCATCGAGCGGACCGCCCTAGACGTCCCCATCGGAACGCCCCTACCGACGCGTGGAGCAGTGGCGAAAGGAGCTCCAGAAGCCGAACCGTCACAACCACTCTTAGACCTGCAAGGAGCAGTAGGCGGTGAAGTTCCGGCTGCAAGTGTCGTGTCTGAGGTGACAACCATGCCTTCCGCCCACTCCATTGACACCCTCGTGGCGTTGATGAGGGATATGTCGCAGAGGATTGGCAACCTGGAGGGAAAGATCCAGAATCTCCCGTTGAGCCAACCACCCAGCCGCGTGAGAACTCCGCTTGGCTGGGAGCCAAATCCCAGTGTGGCGATGCCCCACTCCCGACAATCCGAGCAATGGGTCCCACCTCCAAGGAACTCGGGAATGGATCCCAGAGCTCCCGAATACAGACCGCGACACAGTACCGGACCTCCGTTGGTACCTCCAGCCCCCGAGGCAGTTCAGTACCACAGGTCAATCGAGGATGTGATTCCCCCCGGGAACGCATTGGCACCTTTTCGAGACCCGACGCCTCGTATCATGGAGAGTTGGCGCCTGAACTTTACAGGGTTCAACGATATGATATCGGCGGACCGGTTCCTTTTCCGGATTCAGGCGTTGGTATCCAGCACCCTGGGAGGGGATTCCTCGGCCTTCCTCCGGCATGCACATCTTTTGTTCAGCGGCGACGCTGCCGACTGGTACTGGAGCTTTAAAGAGTCAACGCCACGTCCCACTTGGCACTCTTTCAGTGCAGCCTTCCGCAATCGATTTGAGGATGGCTTCACTGAGAGAGAGCTAAGGGAGCAAATAAAGAAACGGAAACAAGGCGCTCACGAACCGTTCGACCAGTACTACACCAGTATAGTGAGATTGAGCACTCGCTTGCGAAATACCATGCCCGAGGACGAACTGGTAGAAATTATCAGAGAGAATATGCGCTGGGATCTCCAGAACAGCCTTCTGCATTTTCCCATCAACACCATACAGGGATTGCGCCTCCATGCGCGTAGACAAGAACACTTGGATGAGCGACGAGGTACCTTCCGTCCACAACCTCGCATAACGGGACCAAATCCCCGAAATCATCACACCGCGGAGTTGATGGCAGCAGACCACCTGCTTGCTGATCCAGTACCAGTACCGAGGAGCGGAGCACCACCGGAGCTTGAGGACCCAGCCTTGATTAATCGACCCTCCCTTGAAGCAATTACTAGCCCGACGGTCTGTTGGAACTGCCGACAACCGGGACATCGGTTCTATGCATGTCCAGCGGAGGCAACGCTTTTCTGCTACCGATGCGGAAAGGCCGACACATACGCACCTGACTGTGCAAATTGCAAAGGGCGAAAAAACTTGCCACCGAGTGCCGCGACCACCCGTCGGCACTCCTAGGCCCCGGACGAACCAATCCAGACCCCATCACCAGCTATGACCCAGCTCCCAACATGACTCCAACTCTGCTGACTCGCACCGCTAACCACAGTTCTCCCGAAGTTCCACAACCGACGCCGTCCTTCGCCGAGGCCAACGCGCAGGGAAATGATAGCGAGACGAAAGTTCCTTGGCATGTAAAACCTTTTCATGTTAGGCTGCGGAATTATTTGGCTACTCGACAGCGCATCTTCCATGAGGAATTGGCCACAACTGTCCCACCGCGAAGCAAGCGAGCCACGCGTCGGATGCGGAGCTTCTGGAGAAAAGTCAGGCAGTCGAGGAAAGTGTTGAAGGACATATACTTAGACGAATTATTGAGGGATGATGTTCGGCCATATGCGTCAGTACACCTCCTGCAAAAACGAGTATCAGGCTTAGTCGATACGGGAGCCAGTGTGAATTGCATATCTGCCGAGTTTGCAGGGGAGGTACTGGCAAAGCACGCGGACCAAATCCGTCATTTCACCTCCTGGTTAAGCACGGCGGACGGAACTCGTCACTCTGTAGTGGGAAAAATTATGACGGATGTCACCTTTAAAGGAGTAACTAAACCCATGGAATTTTTCATTATACCTCAGTTAACCCAGAATCTTTATTTAGGAGTGGATTTCGTTCGAAAATTTAACTTGGCCCCGGCACTATTTTCCGGTTCGACCCTGGAGTCCGTCACCACCGTTCCTGACCAATCTCAACCCACTAACTTATTACGGCATACACTGGATGTAACTCAGCAACTGCGTCTTGACTCGGCTATATCGGCTTTTCCATCGCACGAGAAAGAAGGTCTCGGGCGGACTGCCCTGGTGTTCCACACTATAGATGTGGGGGACGCTAAACCCATAAAACAGAGACATTTCGCCATATCTCCGGCGAAGGAAAAATCGTTATATGCCGAAGTGGATCGAATGCTATCATTAGGCGTAATCGAAGAATCACAGAGCGCGTGGGCTTCCCCAGTCACCTTAGTTGTCAAGCCGAACAAGGTCCGGTTATGCTTAGATGCCAGACGCTTGAACGCCGTCACAGTCAAGGACGCATATCCTCTACCGTTGATCGAAGGCATTTTGAGTCGATTGCCTAAAGCCCATTTCATCACGAGCTTAGACCTCAAGGACGCCTTCTGGCAAATTCCTTTGGACCCCGGTTCAAAGGAGAAAACAGCCTTCACAGTCCCAGGTCGGCCCCTATATCAATTCGTGACCATGCCATTCGGATTGTGTAATGCCCCCCAAACAATGACGCGCCTTATGGATAAGGTGATACCACCTCATTTGCGGCACCAAGTTTTCGTTTACTTGGACGATCTGTTGCTTATAACCGAGACCTTCGATGAACACATCGACCTGCTTCAGGAGGTGGCTCTACACATCCGGAGGGCAAGATTAACCATCAACATAAGGAAGAGCCAGTTCGTGATGACGGAGGTGAAGTATTTAGGTCACATCATTGGGCATGGCCATATCAAGACCGATCCGGAAAAGACTCAAGCGATTGACGTTTTTCCACTACCCAAGACCACCAAACAGTTACGCCGATTCTTAGGTTTATGCGGATGGTACCAGCGTTTTGTACGTGACTATGCCACCATAACCACTCCTTTGACCGACATGCTGCGTAAGGGACGTAAATTCGTCTGGGAAGAGCCCAGCTTGCGAGCCTTTGAAGAGCTAAAGAAGAGTCTGACTACAGCCCCCGTACTGCACAGCCCGGACTTTGACAAACCGTTCTCAATCCATTGTGACGCGAGTCAACATGGGGTGGGAGCAGTCTTAGTCCAGGTTGCACAAGACGGCGAGGAGAGACCTATAGCCTTCATGTCTCACAAGCTGAACCCAGCCCAGCGAAATTACACGGTCTCCGAGCAAGAATGTTTAGCCGCGGTGTTGGCAGTGAAACGCTTCCGAGCCTATGTGGAGGGACACACCTTTGAAATCGTTACGGATCACGCTTCTCTGAAATGGCTAATGAGCCAGACTGATCTCAACGGCAGATTGGCAAGGTGGGCACTGAAACTACAGGCATTTGACTTCACAATCCGCCACCGAAAAGGTAGCCAGCATGTAGTCCCCGACACCCTATCCAGAATGTTCGCCCCTGAAGGAGCCGAGTTGGTCCAAGAGGACGACAGCCCCCAATTGATCGATTTGGACCATCCTGCCTTCAAGTCAGCAACCTACACACAACTGATTCACACTATCCAGAATCAACAGCCCCAGCTTCCTGAACTGCGGTTGACGGATGGATTTATTTATAAGCGGATGGGACACGCATCCGGAGACCCCATACAAGAAGAAGAACAGTGGAAGTTGTGGGTGCCCGAAGAATTAACCACTGATCTTATCAGACGGGCTCATGACCACCCATCAAGTGCGCACGGCGGATACGGTCGTACACTTAGGCGGTTGAAAACCTGTTTCTTTTGGCCTAAGATGGCACAACAGATAAAAGCGTACGTAGCCTCTTGTGAGCTATGCAAGTGCACTAAAGCGCCCAACACCATTCTTCGGCCACCCATGGGTAAGGTTGAGGTCCCCGAACGAGTGTTCCAGCGCTTGTACATTGATCTTATCGGTCCTTACCCTCGATCTGCTTCTGGTCACACGGGAGCTGTCGTGGTCCTGGACCAGCTCTCTAAATTCCCTATCATAGAACCACTACGTAACATGCACACTGGACCTATAATCAGCTTTTTGGAGAACCGAGTCTTTCACATGTTTGGAGTTCCGGAGAAACTTGTCTCCGACAATGGGGTCCAGTTCACATCCAGCAAGTTCCGAGACCTAATGTCCAAATACGGCATCATCCACCAACGAACTGCCGTCTATTCACCACAAGCCAACGCATCCGAACGACTGAATCGTACGCTCATAGCGGCCATTCGCGCCTATGTCCACCCGAATCAGAGGGACTGGGATCGCAAATTGTCCGCCATCACTAGTGCGCTGCGCTCGTCGTACCACGCCACTACCGGCATTTCGCCGTATTTCGCAGTGTTCGGCCAGTACATGATCTGTCATGGGAGCGCTTACCGGCTATTGCGGCAACTGAAATCGCTAGAGGACCCAATCGTGGGTCTAGAACCGCACGAAAAGCTCCAACTTCTGCGAGATCAACTGCGGGAGAAGATTGAAGAAAGTAGACGGATGGGAGAGGAGCGGTACAACTTGCGATCTCATCCTTCTGGCTTTAAGGCCGGCGACGAAATATATCGTCGAAACTTCCGACAGAGCGATGCCACCCGACATTACAATGCCAAACTAGACAAGAAATTCGTGAAGTGTCGAGTCATACAAGTCATAAGCCCCACCCGATACCTCATCGCGGACATGACTGGTAAAACCCTGGGAATTTACCACGCAAAAGACCTTAGACGATGAAGTGCAACTAATTCCCACGAGAAACCTTGGCTTACCCCAAATCTCTGCTTAGACGAAGACCTCCGAATAACACCCGACTCCCTACTATATAGTCACTGTCGAGTCTTCACGAACATGGTTGTAGCCTATCCTTCGAAACCGACCTTCGACCCGCCACGGCCCTAACCAAGACCTTTTATATAGGAGACGGGATCGTAATTACTTCGATTTTGGGGGGGGGGGAATGTGTAATGTGACGCCTACGCCCAGGAATCGAAGTGATTCCGATCCCGAACCCTTGTAACTGGCCAGATGGATATGTCCTCGAAGTGCCAGCGGACTTCATCTGTCGTGCGGATATCGTTGTGCAGAAAATATTTTTTTTTCTGTCCAAATATTTAGATCCGTGGATATAAATATTCGAAATATAGAATTAATCCAACCCCGGCACATTTCGAGACATAGCCATCTGGAAATGCCCCTCCACCGTGGCCATCGAGAAAACTATGCCACTGGCGACATCGGGAGAGGTACATTGCCGCCATATGGCGTGCCATTCCACACACAGATGTTTGTTCCGAGGTGACAACCGGGATTTTTGACAGCCACATGTCGGCTTCGTTTTTCGTTGCTGTCGTCTGCTATCGTGTCCATTGTCGTGAATCGCAAAATTCGTGAAGTTTCTGTGTTTCCCGTAAAAAGTGGGCAATTGTTACATTAACTTCCAAGAAATGTTATAGTTGTACCAATTATGCTGGTGGTTAAGTGTACGAGAATCTCCGGGTAAGCTCGTTGTACGCGCTGAAAGGTTTCGGAAACGAAAGGGAACTCTGTCAAACTCGGCAGGAAGATCAACAGGCTCCAATCATGAAAGAGGTGAAGGTGAGGCTAGAAGACCTGACGATCAGCAAAATCAGCAATTAGATGGGAGTCCTTTACGCGGAACCAGTATTATATATAAAGGACACGAATTTACCCAAATCCGTTATCATATGCCAACAGCTTGTGAGGTTTGCACCAAACCATTGTGGCAATTATTTAAGCCGCCGGCGGCCTATGAATGTAAAAAAACTGTCGCAACCAAAATCCACTAGAGCTTTGCTGCTATTATTGCGAAGCTATGCAGCGGCTGATCACCTCATCAAATTTAACGTTGCGTGAACTGCGGACTAAGTGGGAATATACCTTCGATAAAACAATTTCTCTTAATGAATCCAGTAGGAGAATAATTCAACACCAAAATGATTTGACACTTCTTAATGCGGAAATTCGAAGTAACGCTTGCTACTTTGTTCAGATTGATCAATTGGCATATCGCTTGCAATCCGCAGTACAGATTGCAGTCTTCGGTAAAATTGATGAATACCTAGCATCTATCGACGCAAGTCTTTTATTTATACAAAAAAAAAACGATACTTGTAAAGATTCAGCAACGTACATTGTACGGTATAAACACATGCTGTTAAAAGTTATCAACGTTATTCGCGGGTATGCTTCTCACGTTATCAAAAATGCGGCGCTAATATTGAAAGTTGATCGCGACAAACAAATGATTGTTGTGGATGAATGCATTGAGAACATCTCGATAGCTGAGCTCCAAGAACTTTTACCGGGTCATCAGCCACGTTATATTGTTTACACGTATCGTATGGTTCATGACGATGGTCGAGTTTCATACCCGATGTGCTTCATTTTTATACACCAAGAGACAGTCATATGAGTCTTCAAATGATGTATGCCGGTACTAAATCAGCGGTGCAAAAGGAAGTTGGAGTGACAAAAGTATTTGAAGTACGCGATCTGGATGATTTGACGGAGGAATGGCTTCGGGAAAAAACTGAAGTAAATAAACCATACCAATGTTGCATCAGAAGAGAGCAAACTACGCCAATACTCGACGAGCATAACATGAAACAGAATGCTGTGTAATAGCAAATACCAAGTCGAAAAAATACCATTAGTTTTAAATATTCACCAAAATTTTGCTCACATTTAAAGTATATAATTTGAATGCCTTTTTAAGTAGTAGAGAATAGAAGTAGAAATGGACTTTTTATGATAACCATACCATGATTTTATAATATGTTAAGGATAAAGCTCTGAAATAGAAATATTCAAATTCAAATCGATAATTTTAATCGGGATTATTTATACAAAAATTCAAAAATCAGTCTTGCCGAAAATTTTATAAAACGTAGATTATTAGAAACGAAATGTATCGTTTATAGCAATAAATGTTGTGATTTGGATATTTTTTTAGATTTGTTCAGAAAAAAAATTAGTATAACTTTTTATAACAAAAAATCCAGTGTTCAAATTTATCAGGCAGTTTACGGTCTGAAGTCTTAAAAAAGTAAATAAGAATCAAATAAAGGATAACGATACAATATATGCAACTTAAATTTAATTACCCTAGATAAAAACAAACAAAACGGTAGAATTTCAGACTTAAGTTAATAACATCAATTTAAATGTATTGCAGGATTTAGAAGCATGTAAAGATTTAACTTTAGTTTATGTATCGATTATTACATTAACACAACAGAATTAACAACCTGAACAACTGTCAAGAGAACGCGTAAACGGCAAGCTGGAACGAAAAGTAGACAGCACACCGACAGAGAGAGCATTTAATTTAAATACACCACAAGGCGGATTTGTTCGAGCAACAAACGACTGAGCCTAATTTTGTATTTAGATGAAGCAAAAATCATTTACTAATAATATGAACACATGACAACCAACCAACCACAACACGATAATTTGCATTATCTTAGTTTACTTTACTTTAGCTTAGTTATGTTACATTAGTTCCATACTCTTTTAACCTTTGAATTATTAAGGAGAAAATCAATTTCAACAAATTTGAACAAGGATTAGTAAAATGGCTATTAACCGTATTTTTCAATAATCATTAAACCTAATATTAAACACGAATGATTAATTGTATAAAATCCTCATATAGATTACGACAAAATAGGATATTTAATTAAAGTAGCTTACAGGATAAGGATAGATAAAAATAGAAATATTAATAGAAAAATTATATAAATTTTTTTTTGGAACTGAATAAAAATAACATGAATTGCTAGATAACTAACGACTTTCCTTTTCAGTGGCTCGTTTTTTTTTTTCAGCGTGGAAGGGAAGTGCAGGGTAGGTATGCCGTCGCGAGGTTAGGGTTTCGGCAAATCCGCTGAAGTCGGTTTCGCGTCGCGCGCGGTACGCGGTACCTTTGCTTGTTTCGTCATTTCTTTAGAGTAGTTTTCTTCGGTTTAAGTTCGAGTAGTATATTTTTCGGTACCGCGTCGGTGAATCGGTAACGCGCCTATGGGATTTTGTAGCGTTTTTGATTTGAGATCTGTGGATAGATCACATCCAGAACTAACGTAATGTAGGTTTCTCGTTCTGGATGAGTAATTGTTGACGCGTTTGAAAAACGGGCAAGTTCAGGTGACTGAAATATTGTAATTGAGCGTAATCCATTCGGAGACCCGCGACCGAAATCCTCTCCGAACTAGCTGGCCGACAAGCAGTCACCGCATGAATGGGTTACGGTACACGGATTGGTTGACCTGTTGGTACCATCCGTTGGCACTACTCAGACTTAACGTCTAGAACCGATGAGAGGTCGGTTCCGCGTTCGATCAGAAAGTAGAAATTCATTACAAGGGTTCTTCTGTTATTGCCACACGTTCCGGTCATCATGAGCAATTATTATTATTCATATGTGTTGAATCATGTTAGAAGTTAATACATCTAGATTTCATTTTGTCTTCAGAATGTAAATTCAACATTTTCCAACGGAGAAATGCTATAAACGTGGAGTACGAAATTATCAGTTGCGTATTGTCATCCATGGAAAAAGAAATTGATACTGCCAAGGAAATCTGAATACTCACCATATATTTTAGTGAATACGAGTAGAAGCTATAAGCGAACAGTTGAAGTGAAGTGTTGTAAATCAAATAAAAACATAAACAAGGACTGTCATTTATCGCGTGAAACGGGACAATAATAATTACATTATTCATAAGTTGTAACTGTTTGTAGAATTTTAAATTTTAAATGCATCGTTAATTTTTAAATGCATCGTTGAATTCGAAGTAACAGTCTACTGCTGCTGGCATTTGATTATATATGGTCTTTACCCGTCCCATCAACGAGCGCTCGTCGGAGGAGGACTGGTTAAGTACTCTTCATTATATTTAAAATATTGAAGAAATTTTACAATGCTTATTGGCAACAATCTATGAAATTTCTATCTGCTAAAATTCGTATCTAGCAGTTAGGCATAATATTAGCTGCTTTCTATCAATTCATTCATTTTGTGTGATAGAATAAATTCCGAGTATTATCGAGTTGAAGTCAATCTTTGATTTTTTTTTTGGAAACATATCTGATTAAGTAAATCCATTTTTGTGTGTTTTTACTTGAATTTGTAGGTTATTTTGAGGGAACAATTCTACATGATCATATTAAAACACGCTAATTAACAGAATTGATAGGAATAATGAAAAGTGATACAAGAAATCCGAAAATAAAAAAATAAAGTCTTTTATAATATTTACAATGGATCTTGATCCGGATGGCAGTGCGAGGGGGCACCGCTTTCTCCTGGATGCCCTACTCTTATTTGGGGGCCGTAAGTATATATGGTAAAGACGAGATCCTCTCAAGTCTCGCCTGCGTTCGCCAGGCCCAGTCTGTCGTTTTGCTTTGGCAATACATTCCTTCAGTAGGTTACTTCCGCCTCGACACCGTCGAACCGAGTCCTACAATCACCTAATTTCTGAATACGAAATTTTTTTTTTTGTAGTGGACCCTTGTACTGGGGAAAAGAACCCGCCCCACGACACCGCAATGCTAGCCTGCCAGCGCATTCACGCGTTCTCAGACAAGGCCAATTCCGGCGAGCACCAACATCTTCACTCTCCAAGGCAACAGACCATCGCTACAGCCCTTCACGGACATTGATAACACTCCATTTCACTACAATGTCCTGTTTTATTAATAAAAATAATAGTATGTACATATTATATCATGCTTGCAATAAAGGACACGATGATTAGGTACATTTGTAAACCGAAAATTAAACGACACTAAAACTTAAATATGTGTATCGTAACTTTGATCAAAGAGAGTGCTTTGTAAGTTGATAATACCACATGCTGTAACAATAACAGAATCTAATAAATCTACTTGTTTATAGTCAATACAAACATGTGGCATCAAAAATCCAAAGTGCCTCATTCTCCCAATAGACCTCTCGATGTGAATACGTAAAGCAGCAATTTTTTAGTCTCGATCACCATCTTTTGTAGGAGTCACATTACTGAAGACGCTGGGTGGTCTTCTCAATGTACATTTTTTTTTGAATATCAGATGAGCTACGTTTATAAATCCCCGATCGGCTAGAATAGCTGCATTTCTCGGTAATTTTTCGAGTATTCCGCAATCCTCAAATATTAACGAGTCGGATGTGCTGCCACCGTACCCTTCCGATAGATAATTTATCAGACCGTCTAGTGTCATAGATATGAGATACTTAATCGTATTACATCCTTTGTATTCCGAACACGTCAAAGCTTACTCGACAGAATTGGCCAGCTTTTCAATTTGAATCTCCAGGCAATCTATTATACTCTGTTAGTGTATCTCTTTCTGAACGCCATTGGTAAGTTAAACATTACATCTTGGGAATCTGGCAAAAAGAAATCAATCCTTTCATGCAAGTCGCCACAGCCGGCATAGTTTTTCTAAATATCATCCCGATCACGTTGCTTGTAAGACCAAAATCCAGGGCAAGGAAGGCATTATACTGATACAATCGTATTTTGTTTAAAGTTATCATTATATCTCTATATGAGCATTTACAATGTTCACTAAGTAAGTCTATAGTGAAACATCATTGTTTAGGAAGACCTAAAAGTAACTGAGGCTCCCCAGATATGCATACAACCGAAGTTTTTCGCACATGATGTTTAAAAGTATGGACACGATGTACAATATTAGTAGGAACATCAAAATTAAGTTGAAAGTTTGGTGATATAGTCCGGAGTGAAGTTAACCTTTACCTTATTTATTATTTTCCATACTTCGTGGGAGTCGCCAGCAGCTGTATTCATTCTTTTTGAGAAATAAGAGAATTTCGCCTCTTTCGCAAGTCGTTTCGATTCTTTTTTCTCCTGCATATATACATACTTGAGAGCTTGGTTTTCACTGTTTTTCCTGTAGTCCATGTACGTCTTTTTCTTAATACATGTCTTGATTATAAAAAATAAATTGTAGCACTACAGCCCCTTTCGGGCCTTCGCTTAGACATAGTTTGAGTATCTCATTATCATGATCGAATGTGTCGGCACTCCTCAAGGTTATATGGTCAGTATCACGCTTTGGCCGTGTGTCCGTCTACCCAGCTGCGATACGTTCTGATTTTAAACCAGTACGTTTAATAACTGAGCGGGCTTATAGTCCGTCCAAAGAATCAGTTGAACTTATTCTCGTTGCCGCCAACGAGAGTCGAACAGGAACCTTCGGCTTACGGGATGGGTACTCTAACCACCACATCACGCGAACTACAGTCTCTATCACATTTTTATTTATTTACGAAACCCTCCTGGCAGGAGCGCCCTTCTGCAATTCAACTTATTTCAATATTTCCATTCCCTGCGACTCACTCCATCATTCGCACGCTCGTACAATCTACTTTCCTTCGTTTCATTCTTCCTTTCCTTCATTTCCCCCTTCCTTTGTTTTATATCCCCCATAGCGGAGATGATGTAGGTGAAGTATACTTCAATTTTTTAACTGCACATATAGTTTTATTTATAGTCTTTACCTGTATTGGCGCTTTCCACAAATTTTCAATAATCTTTAAATAACATTACAGGATTTCAAAAATTACACACAACTACAATTTTCTCGGAAATCTTAATTAAGTCGCCTTCGGTTTACTTTTCAATTATATACAAATTTCGAAATGTTTGTTTTCTATAAAAATATCATTTAAAAAGAAAAATTTTCCTTATAATACATCCTTTTTTAAAAAAAATTACTTGCATCCCTCAAAGTTGGATTTTTTTTCTTATTTTGACAATCATTGCAGCAGAAGCTATGAGGGCATTTCCAAATTGTTTCAATGTGGCAAGGAATTTCATACGTTTTCACCCCTTTCGTCGGCCGTGTTATTTAGGATCTATACGTTTTATAAAGACAATGCATCAATTTAAATTGGATACGACTATCAAGTACCCTAAACGGCAAGTGCCAAATAATGGTCATCAGGAGAAAACACTTTTAGAGCAGAGAAACAGCATTCACCAGACATCGGCCAGGATGGCAGAACGGAAGAATTACTATCATATTCTGGGGGTAAAAAAGGATGCTACGTTGAAAGAAATCAAAAATGCGTATTATCTGTTGGCCAAGAAGTATCATCCCGATTCATCAACTTTATTTACTTCATCGGAGAATGCTAAGAGGTTTCAAGAAATTGCGGAGGCTTATCGAGTGCTGAGTGATGACAGTAAACGCCTTGAATTTGATTTATATGGGGTTGTCAAGAACATCAAGAAAATTTTGCCCGATGCTGCAAAGGATGATGGTGATCAAAACTTGTATAAAATGTTTGACGAAGTTGGGTATGCAAGGAAAAGTTCTGATTTCGGTAAGTCAAATAATTAAGATAAAACACTTGCAACGTGATATCGTGGGATAGGAAAAGAACATTGTTGTTTTGCATTCTTTAGTTATGGTCAGCCATGCATATTTGGCACTATTAGATTAAGTAGTTGATTAAAGTTCTCTGCGATCTTCCCTCCAAGTAACTCTTAAACAACTGCTTAGGACTACCCTGAATACCATACGATTTAAGTTTACCAAGCAAGAGGTCATGATCAACTGTATCAAATGCTTTTTTCAAATCAACAAAAATTGCGATGACATAATAACCTCTGTCAAGTCCTAGATTGATGAAACGTGTGACAGATAGAGTTTTCAATTAAGAATGATGTCAATCGATTGTTTGGTTTTTTTTTAAATACCTCCATTCCCTACCACTCTCTCCATCACTCTTTCTTCGTCGCACAACGCTCGTGCGATCTGCATTCACATTACGTCGCCTGGTCCTTTGTGCCATCCAGACAATGTTTAACACATCGGTATAAGGGGGCACACAATATCAAATATCTTACTAAACCCCGTCAGCAGCGCAATCGGGCGATAGTTATTCCGGTCGAGATGATCACCATCCTTAAATATAGGAACTATTTTTGCAAGTTTTTCTTCCGAAAATGACCCATTCCTAATATGCACGGAAAATGAATTTCGAAGTGTCAAAACAAAGAAGTGTCATTTTCAGCTCTCTGAATTTCTTGGCTTAAGTGAAGTTTAAATTCTGTCATAATTTATAATTAGCTGTGTGAAATAAGTGGAGTGGTTACTAGTGTCGTTTTATCAAGTTTTTCGAGATAAGTAGCCATCTTTCAAGTCATCAATTTCATTGATTAAATTTTTACTTAGGCGATCGAAAATTAACGGAACCGGGAATTCTTACTTTGGTCTAGGAGTGAGATTCCCGTGTAGCTAAATTTATTCTAAACAATTTTTGAATTTAATTTTAAATTTATATTTTGATATTTTAAATTATTTTTTTTTGCAAGTACGGATTTCTGCAATTTTTTTTTCACTAACTAAATCAAGGATAATAAAAAATTTTATAAAAAGCAAATAATTGAAAAAGTTAAAAATATAATGGCTACTAAACCAGATAAGTGTGGGAAGTGTAGGAAACCCGTGGAGGATATCCACTCGGCTATGGGGTGTGATGGCTTCTGCCTCAAGTGGTTTCATCTGAGGTGTATCAAAATGTCGGAGGAGAGATATCGGGCTATTATGGACATCACCGAAGATGTAATTTGGATGTGTGCCGGATGTAGAGCTCAGCACCGTAAATCTAAAGAAGACCAACTCTTCGAGCAAATGAAAAACTTGCAAAGCCAAGTCGAAGAGATGAGCTCAAATGTCACCTTATTAATAGATAAATCTACGACTGCGAGCAAACCCTCATATGCCGAAATTATAAAAAATTCTACTTCTCCTCCATCAGTACATCGATCTAATACAATATCGCAAAAAGGGATTATTATTAAGCCTAAAAATCACTCTTCATCAGAAAAAACACTGATTGATTTTAAGTCGAAGATCAGGCCATCAAAATGTAAAATTCCTCTACAACTAATGAGGCCTATTCGTAATGGTGGGGCGATTATAAAAACATCAACAAATGAAAATACTACTTCGCTTTTTAATATTGCAATGGATGCAATGAAAGAGGAGTATGATGTTGCTGAGACCAGATTGCGACAGCCTAGACTTGTCATCAATGGACTAGAGAAACAATACGCAAATAATGAACTAAGAAATGAGATCCAGGCATTAAATCCCAATATAGAGGAGCGTGATTCTATGGAACTTGTACATGCTAGGCGAACAAGAAATGGAAGGTGGTTGCACATCATCCAGGTAAACGGGAGCATGTATAAGAGGCTTGCGAATAGATACATTAATATAGATTATGGATCGTATTTTGTGAAGGAGGACTTCAACGTAACGAGGTGTTATAAGTGTCAAAAATACAACCACAAAACATCTAAATGTGAAGGGGAGCAAATATGTCTAAAATGTGGAGGAAAGCATGACCTAAAGGACTGCAAAAGCACGATTGAGAAGTGCTCTAACTGTATTGGTAACAATAACAATGCTGATCATTCTCACAGAGCTGACTCTGTAGAGTGTCCGGAGTTTCAACGCAGAATATTGATCGCCAGGAGGAGTACCGACTACAACTTTGATAATTGCTAATCTTTCTAATCAATCAAGTGGAACAAATTTAACACTTATGTATGCTAATATAAGAAGCTTAAGACATAAGCTAAGTGATATTCAGATTTACCTGCAGCAAAATCCTGACATAGATTTGATTATTCTAAATGAAATCTGGATTTACCCAGAAGAAGCACGGTTTTACAATATTGAAGGATATAATGCGGTATTCTCCTGCAGACCTGGAAGAGGTGGTGGTACAGCAATCTACGTAAAAAATACAATCAATTTCATTACCAAGAGAGTGATGCCTGATAAGTATAACGTTATAATAATTGAAGTACACCATGCAGGTAAAAAAATAAAATTAGGGACGTACTACAACCCCAATCGAATGAATGCGCAAGATTTTTGCACAGTACTAGATACATTATTCGCAACTGAAAAAAATTTGATCACAGTAGCGGACACAAACATTAATGTGCTAACGGAATCACCAGAAACACGGATTTATAAGGATACGCTAGAAACGAATGGAACGGTAATCATAAACAACAACCAAATTACTCGCCCAGTGTCAAATACCTGTCTGGATCATATAGTAACCAATGATTTAAAAGTCGCTGAAAGCATGACATACATATTTGAGGACTGGCCGGAACTGGATCATCGTGTGATAAAAATTGCTATTCAAGACCAAACCCTGAACAAACAGAAGCCGACCTACAAAACGTTCAGATTTCTAGACAAGGAGCTCTTTAAATCAAACATACGAGAGTTACTGGAAAAGCGGAAACCAAATAGTATTATTGAACTCAAAAATATCATCATATCTGCTAAGCAAAGTTCTACAATTGAGAAAAAAATCAGGTGTCGACAACGGACTTGGATAACGAAAAAAGTAATTGATGCAAGTATTAAAAAAAGGAAGGCATACATGGACTACAGGAAGAACAGTGGAAACCAGGCTTTCAAGTTTCTGTATATGCAAGCGAAAAAAGAATCGAAACGACTGGTGAAAGAGGCTAAATTCTTATATTTCTCAAGAAGAATGGAAACAGCGGCTGACAACTCCCGCGAAATATGGAAAATAATAAATGAGGTAAAGGATAACTCTTCAAACCAGGGTATATCACAAAACTTTCAACTGAATCCTGATGGGCCCTCTTAACACATCGTGTCCACGTGACGCGGCGAACTCATTGAATAATTTTTTTTCAACAATTGGTGGAAGAATCACTAAAGAAATCGTTGCCAGTTCAGCAGGCTATGTAAATAATACAAATATCGCAATAAATTCCATCTTTCACATTCATCAAACAAATAAAAGGGAAGTCTTAAATGTAATCAATGAATTGAAAAAGAATACGGCGCCAGGCATTGATAGCATCACGATGAATGAGATTAGTATAATTAAGGAGGACATAGCCCAGATTATGGCAAATTTTATAAACGTGCATATTAGGAATGGGACTTTTCCGGAAGAAGAAAAACTTGCAAAAATAGTTCCTATATTTAAGGGTGGTGATCATCTTGACCCGAATAACTATCGCCCGATTACGCTGCTGACGGGATTTAGTAAGATATTTGAAAAAATACTAAACAATCGATTAACATCATTCTTAGTTGAAAACTCTATCATAAGCCAACATCAGTTTGGTTTTCAAAAGAGCAAGAGTACTTTGGATGCCCTACATTCTGTCACACGTTTCATCAATCTAGGACTTGACAGAGGTGATTATGTCATCGCAATTTTTGTGGATTTGAAAAAAGCATTTGATACAGTTGATCATGATCTCTTGCTTCGTAAACTTGAATCGTATGGTATTCAGGGTAGTCCTAAGAAGTTGTTTAAGAGTTACTTGGAGGGAAGATCGCAGAGAACTTTAATAAAAAATGTACTGAGCGACCATGCACCTACGGAAACAGGAGTTCCCCAAGGTTCAATACTGGGCCCAACTTTGTTCCTGCTATATACAAATAATCTAAATACATGTGGGCTGACGGGATATCACACATTATATGCTGATGACACAGTTCTACTTTATTCAGTACGAGACAAAACTGCCATTGAGAACACTATCAACGATGATCTAGGAAAATTCCATCAGTGGTTAATTGGAAACAAACTAGTATTGAACACATCAAAGACAAAATATATTGTTTTTAAGCAAAAGAACAAAGGAGACATAGATGTCGAACTAAATATTAACGGCGAAAAATTGCAAAGAGTGCTAGAAATAAAATATCTTGGTCTTATCATAGACCATCGTATGACCTGGTTACCACACATAAATAGCTTAAGAAGGCAATTAGCCCCAATAATAGGATTGTTAAGAAGATATGAGGATTTTCCAATGCACATCAAGAAACTTGTTCTAAATGCGTTTGTCCTGGCGAAATTGCATTATGGAGTACTTATTTGGAGTCAATCAGCAAAGCAACATTTAAACAGTATATCCAGGCTGCTGACCAAAGCGTATAAAAACATTCTGAAGCTGCCAATGCTTACTCAAACTAGTTTGGTTTACCAATTGGCAAAATCATTAACCTTTAGTCAAATTATTATTATGGAGAAAGCGAAGTTTATCTACAGAAATTTAAAAACTAATGGATCGGAACGAGCGCCATTAATTAAGGTATCACAGATCAACCCATATAATGCGAGGAATGCAAATCAATTCGTAATACCTTTTGCCAGAACGGATCGACTAAAGAACGAAGCAACGAATGATGCTTTGCGTATATATAACAATCTACCAGAAATTGTTAAGGAAGCTAACTCACTTTTGGTGTTTAAGAAAAGACTAAGGGAGCATTTAATGAGTACTGATTGAAGCGTGGACCTGTAATTCTGCTTTTATGAGCCCAGTATCTTAGGGCGTTCTTTTTGTCCCTATCGGCAAGATACTGAAGTGACAGTTACTCAGAATTTTTTTTTGAATGCGTCGTATGATATTGAATTTTTTTTTATCTCTGAGAGCTGATCATGATTTTTTTTTGGACTAGATGTTCACGAAAAGGACTAGTTCACATTATATTGTGTGCCCCCTTATACCGATGTGTTAAACATTGTCTGGGTGGCACAAAGGACCAAGCGACGTAATGTGAATGCAGATCGCACGAGCGTTGTGCGACGAAGAAAGAGTGATGGAGAGAGTGGTAGGGAATGGAGGTAATTAATAAAATAAAAAAAAAAAATAAAATTTGCCATAAACTCGGTTATGTCCTCCTTTATTATACTAATCTCATTCATCGTGATGCTATCGATGCCTGGCGCCGTATTCTTTTTCAATCCATTGATTACATTTAAGACTTCCCTTTTATTTGTTTGATGAATGTGAAGGAAAGAATTTATTGAGATATTTGTAGTATTTAAATTGCTTTCTGAACTGGCAACGATTTCTTTAGTGATTATTCTACCAATTGTTGAAAAAAAAGTTATTTAATGAGTTCGCCGCGTCGCGTGGACACGATGTATTAGAGGGCCCATCAGGATTCAGTTGAAAGTTTTGTGATATACCCCGAGGTGAAGAGTTATTTTGTACCTCATTTATTATTTTCCATATTTCATGTAAGTTGCAGCCGCTGTTTCCATTCTTCTTGAGAAATATGAAATTTTAGCCTCTTTCACCAGTCTCAGAGATAAAAAAAAATAATACGAGGTGGTAAAAAAACGCATCTTGGATATAATATTAAGGTTTTGCTTTGACGATTGATACCAAATGTCCACCGCATAATGTAGCTATGTCAGTAAAAAAGCATTTAATACAAGTTTCTTTATATGTATTGGACAATCTCAATATCTTTTTTTAAATGTCTCCATTCCCTACCACTCTCTCCATCACTCTTTCTTCGTCGCACAACGCTCGAGCTTTGTCAAGTGTACCACCCAAACAATGTTTAATACATCGGTTTAAGGGGGCACACAAAATAATCCTTTCATGAATATCTAGTCCAAATTCAAGATCAGCTCCCAGAGATAAAAAAAAATCAATATAAAACGACGCATTCAAAAAAAACTCTGAGTAACTGTCTCTTCAGTATCTCGCCGATAGGGTCAAAAATGCTCAAAGATACCGAGCTTTAAAAGCAGAACTTCTGGTCCACGCTTCAATCAGTGTTCATTAAATGCTCCCTAAGTCTTTTCTTAAATACCAAAAGTGAGTTTGCTCTCAACCATTTCTGGTAAATTGTTATACATACGCAGAGCATCATTTGTGGCATCGTTCTTTAGACGGTCCGTTCTGGCAAAAGGTATTAGAATTGATCTGCATTCCTCGCATTATATGGGTTGATCTGTGATACCTTAATCAATGGTGTTCGGTCCGATCTATTAGTTTTTAAATTTTTGTAGATAAACTTAGCTTTCTCCATTATAATGATTTGACTAAATGTTTACGATTTTGCTAATTGGTAAACCAAACTAGTTTGAGTAAGCATTGGCAGTTTAAGAATATTTTTATACGCTTTGTTCAGCAGCCTGGATATACTATTAAGATGCTGCTTTGCCGATTGACTCCAAATAAGTACTCCATAATGTAATTTCCTCAGCACAAATGCATTTAGAACAAGTTTCTTGATGTGATTTGGAAAAAAACATATCTTAACAAGTCTATTATTGGGGCTAATTGCCTCCTTAAGCCATTTAAGTCTCACATCAGATGTTAATATATAAATGTAAAAAAACCGGCTATTACCGGAATCAGTGTCCGAGCAATGGTGTTAAACAGTTAAATGAAAAGAAAATTGTGAGAAAACAAACGCAGTGTTTCTGAATGAAAATTTTTGTAAGCACGACTGGTATATTGATTCCATCCATGTTATCAAAAGAAAGATGAAATAATTGTTGCTAATAACAACAAATTACAAGTTGTATGCACCGGCGGTGTAAACATTGTCACGAAGATAGGTGAATATGAAGTGCCAATAAAAGAAGTACTTGTGTTTCAGGCTTGACGACAAACTTACTTACCCTGTAAATCAACTAGTAAAAAATGGAAATAATGTTATATTTACCGAGGATGGGTGCAGTATTTACAATAAGAATGACAAATTAGTTGCTGTGGCTTATGTCATCAATGGAGTTTATAAATTGCGAATACCTGAAAGAACTGTGGTAGCTTCAGCTGTTTCTGAAAGTATGTGGGACTGCAGATTGGGGCACGTAAAAAGTAATTATTTAAAACAAACTGTCTTCAGCAGTAATGGCATGAGCTTGGTAGAATAAGTTGATACAACGAAATCATCATGCTCAGTCTGCTGTGAAGGTAAGAAGTGCAGATAATCTTTTAATTGTATTGGCAATAGAAGCAATGAAAAACTTAATTTGATGCACACATATGTTTGTGGACCAATGGAGGTACAATCTTTCTGAGGTTCGATATATTTTTTGTTATTTATTGACGATTACTCACAAATGACATTTGTGTATGTTCTGAAAAACAAAATAGAAGCTTTGGATTGTTTCAAAGATTTCAAGGCCAAGGCAGAAATTCAGGCGGACAAAAAGATTAAATATATTAGAAGCGACCATGGCCTTGAATTCTGTAACAAAGAGTTTAACTTGTATTTACAAAAGGAAGGCATTCATCAGAAAATTAATCCCTACAGTCCTGAGCAAAATGGATTGTGTGAACGTCGAACCAAACCATATTAGCCATTTGAGAGTTTTTGGCAGCAAGGTTATGGTCAACATTGCAAAAGAAACAAGTTGGGTAAACAGACCTACGGTCATGTCAGAAGGGTTTTGTATCCAACCTCTACGAAATACGATCACCAGCAACAAATAAAGTCAAGAAACATGTCAAAGAGATGTGCACATTTAAAAGAAAACTCACTGTTTCTCCATTTTCAACGGTCCCCATTTTGTTCCGAACTAACAAAAATCACTTAATCATGAATTCCAAAAATATGTATTGTTATAAATCTTATCTGGAAATTTTAAGAAGATCAAATCCAAATTGCAGTGTCTGAACCGATGGGAAATCAATAAAATACGAAAACCGTGTGTTATTATTGTTGTAATTACAGAAATTTCAAATGGCTATAACTTCCGTGAATATGATTCGATTTTCATCAAACATGCAGGGTATTATGTCCTTATATGTAACAACTCAAATATCGAATTTCATTTTTTACGATTTAATTGGGGGAAATGTGAAATTCGAAAATCATACAGGGTTATCCATTTCGTGATTGGGAAAGTATAACCCAACCATTTGACATTTGTCAAAATTAAATGTCATCCAAAGCGTGTTTTTTAGATGAAGGTTTGCCATTTATGGATCGTTTAACAGTCGAAGAACGCGTTAAAATTATTAAATTTTATTATAAAAATGGTGATTCTGCTGGATCAACATTTAGGGCTTAACGAGCCGATTACGGTCGACATAATCGACCTAGGCAGCAAACAATTTCGAACACAGTGAGAAAAGTTGAAGAGACTGGATCGGTTATTGATATTGCAAGGCCTGTGCATCATCGTAACATTCGTTCTGCTGAAAATATCGCTGTCGTTGCTCAAAGTGTGGAGGAAGACCCGAATTTGTCGATTCCTCGACGTGCTCAACATTTGGGCTTGTCTTACGGCTCATTGTGGCGGATTTTGCATTTGGATTTGCATCTCCATCCGTACGAAATGCAACTCCTTAAGAACTTAAGCCTCAAGACCATACACAACGCAGAATGTATGCGAATTGGGTGATTTAACAACAAGCCATTGATAACGATTTTTCTAACAAAATTTTCATTAGTGATGAGGCTCATTTTTCGCTCAGTGGTTACGTAAATAAACAGAATTGCCGCATATGGGGCTCTCAAAAGCCTCATGTGATCGCAGAAAGGCCTTTGCATCCGGAAAAAGTGACCGTTTGGTTTGGATTATGGTCTGGTGGGGTTATTGGCCCGTATTTTTTGAAAACGATCAAGGAAGAGCCATTAGTCAATTCTGACCGCTGTGGACGGATGTTAACCGATTATTTTTGGAGAGAAATTGAAGGTTATGATCTGGAGAACATGTGGTTCCAACAGGACGGAGCCACAAGCCACACAACACAGGCTAATCGAGCACTTTTGCAAGAGAAATTTCCAGGACGCGTAATTTCGAGATTGAGTGATGTCAATTGGCCCGCAAGATCCTGCGACCTAGCATCTTTGGGTTTCTTTTTATGGGGCTATGCGAAAGATCGTGTTTACGCGAAGAATCCTCAAAATCTTGAGCAATTGAAAAACAATATTTGTGAAGTTATGGCCGAGATATTGCCGGAAATGTGCCGAAAAGTCATTGAAAATTACCTCAAAAAGAATTGAGGCCTGTAAGAGGTTCCGTGGTGGACATTTGAATGATGTTGTATTTCATGTATGATGGCAATTGATTAAAAAATTTTGTTTCCATCTGAATATTTTATGTGTTTTATTTAGCTTTACTTTCCCAAGCGTAAAATGGATAACCCTATACTATTATTAACAAAGTTGAGTGAATTTCGACTTCTAAGGTATTTGTTGTTGTTGTTGTAATCATAAATATCTACCTCTCTGATTTTTTTTCAGATTTTTCGGAGCACAGGTGTCCGATCGCGTGGGGGGGGGCACTAATATTTCGTGTATTTCCCCTTTGTGTGCGCCTCCAGAAGCAAAAAATGTCAGTTTAAGACCTGTTTTGAAAAGTTCTAGTTTAGACTTTTCATATGATACCCATATTAAATTTTTTTTTTCGGGGGCCACTCCCCTATATGGGGAGACCCCCCTTAAATACCTCATAAAAATTTTTTTGTAGCTGATCTTTCAAGAGAGCACCACTTTACACCTGTGTGTAAAATTTGGTGTTTCTAGCTTAAGTACTTTGCGAGAAAAACTGCTGTGACACATGGACGGACGGAGAGATGGACAGACAGGTCGCGATTTTAGTAGGGTTTTGTAAAATTATTTTACAAAACCCTAAAAAAGACAAAAGTGGGAAAGAAAGTCTGAACAACACATATTAGTTGGGTATCCTGAAAATGTAAAAGGGTATAGAGTATATAAACCCCTATAAATAAAAAAATAACCACAAGCAGAGGCGTTATAATCGGGGTTCTTTTAATTATTGTAAAGATGGTCGCAAACAATCTTCAAAGGCTTGGTACAGTAAAGTTTATGCTTGTTTTATTGCGATGGGCTATAAGAGATCTTAAATTGAGCCTTGTCTGTACATTAAAAGTAATACTCATTTTAAAACAATTATAACACTATATGTTGATGATTTTATTGTTTTTTCTAACAACGCTTCAGAAACAGAAACTATAAAAAATGTTTCAGCTTGACAATTTAAACTCAGACTTAGGAGAACATTGGATCAGGAAAATTATGTTAATCAATGACTAATGAAGTATTAGAATGTAAACCTGCGGATACTTCTATGGAAACTAAATTGAATTTAAATAAGTCAGAAAAATGTAATGTAAAGTACCCTTATCGATAATTGGTTGGTAGTTTAATGTATCTGGCTGTACTAACTAGACCCGATATAATGATTTCTATGGTATACTTAAGTCAGTTTAATAATTGTTATGGATCTGAACATTGGATGTACGCTAAAAGGATATTAAGATATTTGAAGAAAACGTTTTTTGGTTTAACTTACACAAAAAAGGGTGATAAAAAATTAGAAGGGTTTGCCAATGCTGACTGGGGCAATAAATTATCGGCAGAAATTCTTATACAGGGTTATGTTTTACTTTGTCTGGCGGGGCTAGTTGATTGCCTTTTCATCGGTGCAATGCCAATGTGTCATATCTGCAAAGTTTTTCGATTTGAGAAAAATAGAGTTTGAATTATGGTTACAATTGTTTAGTAGCCAATTTCTTGATCATAACACCTTGAATTAAGTTCCCCTCACTCGTGCTTTTATATTTTATATAATATATAATTTTAATGATCGATTTATATTTTTCAGATCCACCTGCTCCCATTGAAATACCAGATGAAGTAACCATCAAACTGCCGTTTCTGCAAGCAATCCGTGGCACTTCTAAAGATTTTACTGTCAAAGTCATGAAAAAATGTCCTGCTTGTACAGGTATACTAGGAGAGCCATTTAAGAGGAATCTTATATTGTGTCCCAAGTGTAACGGCTCCGGCCGGCAGTCTATAAACACTAAAGCTAATATGGTGCGTGGACCATGTAAGAATTGTAAGGGTCGGCGCTATGTATCTCAGAATATATGTCCAGATTGCATGGGCCAAGGAATACTTACTACTAACAAAACAATCCATATAGATATACCTCCTGGCATTAATTCTGGTGAAATTATTCGCATACCACATCCTAATAAAAGGCAAAATATTGCAGTACGTGTTCTAGTTGCCAACAGTGATGAGTTTACACGTAATGGAAATGACATTCTCAGCGATTTATATGTAACGCTTTCGCAAGCTGTACTAGGCGGAGTGGTTAAGGCCAAAGGTGTCGATGGCAATGAGCATGATATAACTTTACAGCCTGGAACCGAGACTAACTCAAAAATCCGATTAGTTGGTAAAGGCGTGAAAACAAATTCTGGCGTTGGCGATCATATTTTAACTGTTAAAGTTAAAGTGCCCAAAGTGTTAACTGCGAAGCAGCGAGCTTTAATGACAGCCTTTGCTGAATTGGAATCAGATGAGCCTGATTTTAAAGCTGAACTTCGTAAATCCAAAATCAGGGAAGAATTAGCCGACATGCACAAATTAAAAAACGATAACATTACGTCTATGAAATCATTGTCGTCCAAACAGAAATTGTCAAACGATTCGTCAACTAAACGAGTTTTTCCCAGTTAGTCCTTTTCGTTTTAGACAAATTATATGTTATGACGTGTAGATCCTGTGTTTCGTTGAAACAGGTTGCTGACAATTGTAGTTAATTTTGTTGAATTTCATGGATGTGAATCATTAACAAAGGCAAATTTAGGCAAAAATTACTTGTTAAACGAAAGTATTGTTAATCACAGGTAGTTTGTTTGTAAATTACTTTAATGTGAATTAAAATCGTATAACATTGTATAAAATGTGAATATTGTATTTTTATGCTTTCGCATTATATTATTTATGCACTTTCAAAAGTTATATTCAGATGCGGGTAACCTTTGAGGACACAAGTACTCGTATACCACAATGAACGACGGCAATACATCTATGTTTAGACCACCCCGTCCAAAAACTTTTAGAATAATCCACATTCTTTTCTTCGCGTAAATCTTTCACTCGTAGATTTCAAAAACCTCAACTGTAAATTAATTTGGAGAAAGTTTACCGTTTATTGCACCATTATAAACGGTTAATTTCCAGAAGCATATTCTACGTCTAGCACTCGTTGCGTGTAGACGTGTTTTTAATACTCTACGTCTAGCACTCGTTGCGTGTAGACGTGTTTTTAATCGCTCCTGTCATTAATTTTAAAAATTAATTAATTTTTCGCAAAAGTCTGTTTCAAACAATTGCAATATTTTTTTACGAGCCAGTCAAAAGCAAATTTTGATTTTATTGGGAAAACCATCACCGTCGAATAATTCGAGCATTTATCGAATACCTGAAATTCATTTCCTGAAGAAATATCAAAAGTGGAAATACGTTCAAGGGAAGTCCCGGTCTGAGAACATTCAAAGATTCGGGCATTCGGCTGCCAATTGCGCCATGAAATATAGGTGTGTGAAATGCAAAGACATCCATGCTCCCGGCGAGTGCAAATTGGCTCAGGCGGAGCCAAAAGAAAAACTATATTGTGTGAACTGCGGTGCCTTTGGTCATCCAGCATCATATCGAGGATGCCCCCGGTATCAAGATGCAAAGGTTAAAGTCACATCAAAACAAATTCAAGCACACCGCAGTTCGATACCTACCAACTTCGTCAAGCCCGGGGTGTCATTTGCACTTGTTGCGAGAGGACCAGCAGACAATGTAAATAAAATAAATAATGTAAGTAGCAATAATGAGCTGCTCCTTAAAATTTATCAACAACTAAATTCCTTATCGGAGCGAATCGATAAACAAGATTCGAAAATTAACATTGTTTTTTAGCGTTTAGGGCTTTCAAATGCCTCCAAATAAGTTGTCATCCAGCCACATTACCATGGATAGGATTCGTCTCATCTCGATCAACGTCAACTCCATTGTTACTTTACATCGGCGTGATTATCTCCTTGAATTCATTGCCAGACAAAAGCCTGACATCCTGCTTCTCACCGAAACCCACCTCAGTTCATGGCACTCCATGGGATTCAAGGATTTTGAGTTCGTAAGAAACGATAGGGTAACAGGTGATGGGGGAGGTGGCACCGGGATATTGGTTCGAAGACCCTATCGCTTCCAAAATATTGAAAAAGTCGAATTCAAAAGCTTTGAATCTCTTGAAGTGTCCGTTATCAAAATCTCACTGCCAGGTGGGGATAACCTCTTCGTTATCTCTGCCTATGCAACTGGTGGAACTGTTCTCAAGCTCAAGGAGGAACTCAATTCCTTGTTCGAAATACTCGAATTGAACAGGCTGCATAACTATTATATTCTTGCTGGTGACCTGAACGCCAAGCATACATCATGGCTGAACGCCACCAATAATCCAAGAGGTGTATTCCTCAAATCGTGGATAATAGAGAACCAAATTGAATACAGGTGCAATCTATATGGGTCGGAGTTCCCAACATACCCTAGGACAAATTCATATTTGGACCTTTGCATTGCTGACGCAAGACTTGAATTCAGCTTTAATAGTCCTCAACGGAAACTGCAGGTACTTCCTTATGATAGCGACCATAACGCAATCGTAATGGAAATCAATCATCACAGGGATGATTTCTTCCTCATTCCAGTTCAACACGAAAATCATCGGTTGAACTTCAAAAAAACAGACTGGGGAAAGTTTCAAAAGAAGTTTAATCGAGAGTACCAGAAGCAATGTCCCCCTTCTGATGGTGGCAACTCTTGCTCAATGGTTCCTAATGACAGGAATCTAACTAACGATGAAATAGATGTCTATTTGTCGAAGCTAGAGAAGCTGACGTTGGAAACGATTGAGAAAGTAGTTCCCAAGATTAAACATCGAAACAATATGGAAGGATATGAAACACCAATCATCGCAAGGTTGAAAAGATTGAAAAGCCTCCTTCTCACACGCGTCAACAATATTTATCGACGATTTTTGGACTACAACCATCCCTCGTTGTCTTTGTTGAAATTACATCTGAAGAATGTCCGGAACTTAATCCGGTCATACTTCAGAAGTGAGGTCAGCAATCAATGGGCGGAAAAATTGAGGGGTATTAGCCCACAGGACCCAGATGGCGTGTTTGCGAAAGTGAATAGTATATTCTGACCGAAAAGCTACAATAGTTCAGAGCAATCTCCAAAAAATGTTCAATGATGTACAGCTGTACACTGACAATTGGCGAATGAAAATCAATGCGCAGAAGTGTGAAACAATCTTGTTTCGGACAACGCTGCAGGGGGTCAGTCAAGACCTGAAACGTAATTGGAAAGATTTCCACATCATGGCTGGCGAGGGTAGTTCAGAACGAATTCCACATAAATCCTGTGTTCGATACCTCGGTGTTTATCTCGATCAGTATCTGTACTATACTGAGCATGTGAAAATCATGCTCAGTAAAGCACTTAAAGTAGTCATGGCCCTTCGAAAACTCTTTCATTCCAGATACATTGATCAAAAGGTCAAAATTATCTGTTACAAGACACTGGTTAGACCAGTTTTGACCTATGGATGTCAGATCTGGTACAACCAGAGTGCTAGTACTATGGAAAAATTAAGAGTTTTCGAAAGGAAATGTCTTCGTGCATGTACTGGTTTGTACAGAAAGCCTGAGACGGATTGGAAACATTATATATCGAATAGAAGAATTTATCAAACTGCTGAAGTGACTAGAGTCGATATCTTCATATTGAAGCTTCTTCGGAATCATATCGCAAGATCTGTGACTGTGAGTGAAAACCCTTGGATTTCACAGCCGTTCCACCCTACAGACGGGTATATAGCGACTTGCCTCGCTACTGGCTTCATTCCTCCAGAAGCATTCGTGTATTTGGACATGAATGGATATGTTTTTGATTCTGACGGCGTCCCAGTCATATATCACATATATCGACGGGCCACCGATAAGAAGATAAAATATCCTCCGAATTTGAGTTCACGAGACCAACGATTTCAATGGAGATACTCATTTGCTAGATTCGTTGAAGCTGATCGAGTTGAGACGGCGCAATCCAGGTATTGGTGGCTGAATGACAATGTCTAAATTTTTCGTGTTTGTTTTCAGTTTTGGTGTTTTTCGTTATTCAGTTTTTGAGTTTCAGCTCATTATTGCTACATTTAGTATTGTTATATATTTTTGTTAAAATCAGGTATAGGTTAGGTATATGTAATGTTTACTATATTTCGTTAGAGATAAGATTAAACACTTAGGTTAGGAACATTGTTATAGTATTTTTAGTATAAGATAAAGTTTTTTTGATTGTATTTTATTAGAAATAAGTTACAACATATTAGGTGTAGGATCAAAGTTTCACTGTTGTGTATTAATTATAAATAATTTTAGGATAGTGTTGGTTGGTTTTTTCTCCTTTTTCCAATTGAATTGTAAAAATATGTAATAATCGTAATTAATTGCATTTGCTATAGTTTTTTTTTTTTTTGATGAAATGAGTTTATGATAACGTACAAATTTAGAGAGCCATTTGGGCCATTAAGTTTTTTGATTGTTATTATTTGGAATTTGCTATATATTCTTTTAAAATTTATAACGATGAGTATTAAATAAAGCGCTTTTGACTTTTTTTCCGCAAGAAGTCTCGAGTGAAGGTATCGAATCTTGAAGTCACTAGTGATGAGATAAGTCTTCTCGATAGGGCTGGTATCGAAATTGATAGTACGACTTCGGATAGAAATGGAAACAGGATTATTTGTGAAGGATTGGATAAACTTGCCCTGATTGGAACACATTTCGAATTGGTTCATCTACCAAACCCTGAGAGAGGGAACGACATTTTTTCAGAGGTCGTTGAAGCACAAGTTTCCGACTTCAAATCAAGCCTGAACAGCCAATCAATTCTTCATTTCAATGAAACATTAACATCTGACCTCATACCGAGCTTGAATCTTATTGATTATTTTGTCAGCTATGAAGACTTGTCTTTCATATTTCGCAAGATAAACAACAAGAAATCATGTGGTACTGATGGTATTCCAAATGTAGTTCTCCGACATTTGCCTGAGGTTGCTATTAGGAACTATTGCATATTGTTCAACAACATGTTGAGCAATTCATATTTCCCAAATGAGTGGAAAAAGGCTAAGGTATTTCCGATCTTGAAGAAAGGAAAAGAATCTTCGTGCCCCAAAAGCTATCGCCCAATCAGCTTGCTGCCTAACATCAGCAAGGTGTTTGAAGTGATACTCAACAGAGCATTAAACGCCCACATTGAGGAAAATGAGTTGATGCCGAATTGCCAATTTGGTTTTCGTGCCAGGCATTCGACCACACATGCAATAACGAAAGTAACCTCAGACATCTGTTGGAAACTAAATGATAGACAATGTGTTGGAGCATGTCTCATTGATATGGAGAAAGCCTTCGATACGGTGTGGTTAGATGGACTAGTTTTTAAACTCCTTCAGGACAAGTTCCCCAGACACCTTGTCGCCATGATGTGTAATATGTTATACGGGAAATCGTTTGTTGTAACCGATGGAAATCTGACAACAATGCGCGAGTTCAAGGTCTTGAATGGTCTACAGCAGGGAACAGTTACTGCGCCTCTGCTCTTCTCAATATTCATTCGCAAGCTATTGAACGGCTTTGATTTTAACGTCTCGCCAACGCGATCATTGGTAGCGTTTGCTGATGATCTGATCATCTACACGGCAGACCGAAAAGCTACAATAGTTCAGAGCAATCTCCAAAAAATGTTCAATGATGTACAGCTGTATACTGACAATTGGAGAATGAAAATCAATGTGCAGAAGTGTGAAACAATCTTATTTCGGACAACGCTGCGGGGGGTCAGTCAAGACCTGAAACGTAATTGGAAAGATTTCCACATCATGGCTGGTGAGGGTAGTTCAGAACGAATTCCACATAAATCCTGTGTTCGATACCTCGGTGTTTATCTCGATCAGTATCTGTACTATACTGAACATGTGAAAATCATGCTCAGTAAGGCACTCAAAGTAGTCATGGCCCTTCGAAGGCTCTTTCATTCCAGATACATTGACCAAAAGGTCAAAATTATCTGTTACAAGACACTGGTTAGACCAGTTTTGACATATGGATGTCAGATCTGGTACAACCAGAGCGCTAGTACTATGGAAAAATTAAGAGTTTTCGAAAGGAAATGTCTTCGTGCATGTACTGGTTTGTACAGAAAGCCTGAGACGGATTGGAAACATTATATATCGAATAGAAAAATTTATCAAACTGCTGAAGTGACGAGGGTCGATATCTTCATATTGAAACTTCTTCGGAATCATATCGCAAGATCTGTGACTGTGAGTGAAAACCCTTGGATTTCACAGCCGTTCCACCCTACAGACGGGTATATAGCGACTTGCCTCGCTACTGGCTTCATTCCTCCAGAAGCATTCGTGTATTTGGACATGAATGGATATGTTTTTGATTCTGACGGCGTCCCAGTCATATATCACATATATCGACGGGCCACCGATAAGAACATAAAATATCCTCCGAATTTGAGTTCACGAGACCAACAATTTCAATGGAGATACTCATTTGCTAGATTCGTTGAAGCTGATCGAGTTGAGACGGCGCAATCTAGGTATTGGTGGCTGAATGACAATGTCTAAATTATTCGTGTTTATTTCTAGTTTTGGTGTTTTTTCGTTATTTAGTTTTTGAGTTTCAGCTCATTATTGCTACTAGTGTTGTTATTTTTTTTTTTGTTAAAAATTAGGTATAGGTTAGGTATATGTAATGTTTACTATATTCCGTTAGAGATAAGATTAAACACTTAGGTTAGGAACATTGTTACAGAATTTTTTAGTATAAGATAAAGTTTTTTGATTGTATTTTATTAGAAATAAGTTACAACATATTAGGTGTAGGATCAAAGTTTCACTGTTGTGTTTTAATTATAAATAATTTTAGGATAGTGTTGGTTGGTTTTTTCTCCTTTTTCCAATTAAATTTTCAAAATATGTAATAATCGTAATTAATTGAATTTGCTATAATTTTTTTGATGAAATGAGTTAATGATAACGTACAAATTTAGAGAGCCATTTGGGCCATTAAGTTTTTTGATTGTTATTGTTTGGAATTTGCTTTATATTCTTTTAAAATTTATAACGATTAGTATTAAATAAAGCACTTTTGACTTTGACTTTGAATTCCCTCTAGTCTCGCTGCGAAAGCAACGAGATGGAGGAGCCCGATGGCTTCAGCCATCAATCAGGATCATGCCCATCGCCAATGATGACGGGCGAAAAAAAACTAAAAAGAAGTCACGAGAATAAAGCAGAAAAACCGACAATCCTATCGGTTATGGAAATCGAACAGCTTATCCAAGAAAAAGAAAGAGCTGAAAAAATCGAAAAAGAAAATGAAGAACTCAAGCTGCGAGTTAAATCTTTGGAAGCACTTGTTGGAACGTTAACGTTCAACAAGGATAACGAAAGCAAGAAAGGCCAACAAACAAATGTAATGATTTTCTACTTTCAGATCGAACGCGGAACCGACCTCTCATCGGTTCTAGACGTTAAGTCTGAGAAGTGCCAACGGATGGTACCAACAGGTCAACCAATCCGTGCACCGTAACCCATTCACGCGGTGACTGCTTGTCGGCCAGCTAGTTCGGAGAGGATTTCGGTCGCGGGTCTCCGAATGGATTACGCTCAATTACAATATTTCAGTCACCTGAACTTGCCCGTTTTCCAAACGCGTCAACAATTACTCATCCAGAACGAGAAACCTACATTACGTTAATTCTGGATGTGATCTATCCACAGATCTCAAATCAAAAACGCTACAAAATCCCATAGGCGCGTTACCGAATCACCGACGCGGTACCGAAAAATATGCTACTCGAACTTAAACCGACGAAAACTACTCTAATGAAATGACGAAACAATCAAAGGTACCGCGTACCGCGCGCGACGCGAAACCGACTTCAGCGGATTTGTCGAAACCCTACCCTCGCGACGGCATACTTACCCTACACTCTCGGTTCCCACTGAAAAAGAACGGGCCACTGAAAAGGAAAGTCGTGGTTAACGTTTTAGCAATTCATATTATTTCTACTATAACTTGGTTTCATTTTAAATTTACATTAAATTTCTTCTCTTCACTTTTTGAACTTAATCTTAAACATTCATTTTGCTATTACTCTTTACAAAATAATCATCTCATAATTTGCTTGACATCTCTAGAAATTTGATGAGAAGTGATTGTTTAAAATTTTTTTTTTTTTATAATAATTATTTATGATTTGTTTAAATTTAATTAATAAATAACACAATATTAAACCGAGATACCATATATGTACTAAAATGATTAATAAAAGTCTAATCCTTTGCTAATTATCCAGTAAAAACGGGAGCGAGGGCAGGAATACTTGTAATTTTAGGGAGTAGACGGGAAATCGGATTAACTACGAAAGAGGGATTTACGAATCTCAAATAAGATCGGAAATATTGTGTTACTGCTCTAAAAAAGTGTTGTGTACTATTCCGGTAGGCATAATAGCGCAATATGCAAAAAAAATAGCATTCAAAGTAAAAACCCAATAAATTTGGATGTTCAAGCTACACATTAATAATAAATTCTGATTACATTCGTATTGGTGTGTTTTTTACTTTGACCGCAACTTAGTCCATAAGAAGAAAAATCTTATTTTTTTTTTTTTTTCATGCAAAACAAATTACTATCTAGCAGGTACATTATCCAATTTCCATTTCGACGCTACTGTGACAGATACGAGTTTTCGTTAAATGGTTTAATCTTACAGAAATTGTATTAGGTTCAATTATCATCCATGTTTAACTTTAAATGCGGAAACTTCAAAATTTAGCCCATCGGACTAATACTTGAATGGAAAGTGCACAATTAAGTCCATACTTTCAAGTATCACATTACAAATTTATGAACGCTAGCTTTTATTAAATTCTAGAAGTACAAAAATATCCATTTGACGATTCATTGGATATAAGAAATATAATTTTTGTTGTTTTTAACTGCCCAAACGTACGTATTACAATTGGAATTCGGATGGTATGTCGTTAGGTAAATCACATAAATTCTGGAGCAGTAAGCTGACTTCTTAAAATTACATTTTGATACCTTCCCAAAATTAATTGAAGGAGCCGTTACGCGATTTTTGTTCAAATAAAGATCGCTTGGATACACACACCGTATACGCCAACACAACGTATGTTTTGCGTTATTATTCTGACTTACTATCTCGCCTCATAACTTCCCCGTCGAGCATAGGAATGCGATAGGATTGTGAACTCAGCTTATCGAAAACTCGCTTGCATTCACTTAATATCCGACAAACGACGTTTTGCTTGGCATGCGTGTGTCCTTTTATTGTTTAAACAACAACACTCAAATTACATAATCGAATTTCTCTATGGATTTTCGCATGTCATTCCATCAGATAATTTATGCAAAGTTCATCAACATCAGCTGACGATTAACTCCATATTTTCAGGATATCCTGAAGGTTTATCAAATCCACTAAACCATACACTTGTGTACAGTCTTTTTTTTTGCAGAGGTCAAGTTGGGATATTCCAATGAATTGGTTTCCTTTTTTGCAAGCTCATTTGTATTACACCACAGGATAACTAACAAAATGTGATTCCGACGCACTTGGGTGCGTGGAAAACGCCCAGTTATAGAGGATAACGTTCAAGGTGAAAAATCGCTGTTAACAGCAATGTATTATTAGCGATATGTCCTCTGGTGGCTTTATTAAGTTAAAAGCCAATGATTATGAATTGCAATGTAGAAGCCGTATTATAAGAACTGCTGAAAAAAGCACTTCTCGTTCCATTTCGTAGGAATGTTTATTATGTATTTTGTTAATGCTTTGAAAACTTAATTTAAACACATTTCAAACTATGCAATGACTTCAATTCACTCCTTGAAGGTGAAGATTTTTGGCTGGTAACCTATTTTCGAGGGTCAATTTCATCCGCACCATGCATTCACTTCCAATTTCTAGGAACCCGATGTCAGAATATTCGTGTAGTTGTTGTTCAATGGCCGAAAGTAAAATTCCAAAAAACTAGGTGAAATATTTCAAAGCAATGTTCATTTGGTTCACGGGAGGAAGAATTAAACGGACGAATCAAACTCTTATTATTGCCCCCAAACCATTTCAACTCCCAGGTACACGATCCCACACAAATCTAGGAGCCGGCCTCGCTCTGATCCTGATTCCCTCGTTCTTTGTTTTTATCCCAGAACAACAAAACCTACATACCTCGAGATCGCTTTACCTTCCCTCCTTTTTGTCCAAATCATAAATGTGGAGTTGCGTGATGATCCAAATGATGCAAATTGTTTGCCGATGGATCCCCGCCAAACAGCTGATTGGAAACGAAGATCTGTTTTGAAATCTCGAGCAATTTCCCGAACCAAACGTGGAACGGTAATTTCCGGATCAACAATTCTGTGGACTCCTGGTAACGGCGAAGTTCTCGAAGAGCAACCGTACCGGGACGATAACGATGTGGTTTCCTTACACCTCCTGTCAATGGTAGTCTCGGTCCTTGACTGTTGGTTGCAGATGGAGTTTCTACGTTTCGAATTATGCTACAAACATGAAAAATTACAAATTTTACATATCATGGATACGAATTGTTTCATCATCCCTACCGTCACGATCTGTTCTAGCCTGAGGCACTGTTCCGTCTTCATGTAGTTTACGAACGCCTGTATCAGATTTGTCCTTGCATACATAACCTGTTAACCTTAAATAGTATCCAATGTCCAAATATTTAAGTGCTTCCTCAGTGGTGCCCATGAATCCTCTAATAACAACGTACGTTATGTTTGGATATTTTCTTAATATCTCCAAGACATCTTCTTGCGCTGATCGTTCGTGTGTTAAACTAGTTTGGCTAGACTACAAGCGAGATGCAATTGCTTCTCGAAAAATCTCCTTCCCGCCATGTGGCTGTCAAAATCCCGGTTGTCACCTCGGACAAAACATATGTGTGTGGAATGGCACGCCATATGGCGGCAATGTGCCTCTCCAGTTGTCGCCAGTGGCATAGTTTTCTCGATGGCCACGGTGGAGGGGCATTTCCAGATGGCTATGTCTCGAAATGTGCCGGGGTTTGGGATTAATTCTATATTTCGAATATTTATATCCACAGATCTAAATATTTGGACAGAAAAAAAATATTTTCTGCACAACAATATCCGCACGACAGATGAAGTCCGCTGGCACTTCGAGGACATATCCATCTGGCCGGTTGCAAGGGTTCGGGATCGGAATCACTTCGATTCCCGGGCGTAGGCGTCACATTACACATCCCCCCCCCCCCCCAAAATCGAAGTAATTACGATCCCGTCTCCTATATACAAGGTCTTGGTTAAGGCCGTGGCGGGTCGAAGGTCGGTTTCCAAGGATAGGCTACAACCATGTTCGTGAAGACTCGACAGTGACTATATAGTAGGGAGTCGGGTGTTATTCGGAGGTCTTCGTCTAAGCAGAGATTGGGGTAAGCCAAGGTTTCTCGTGGGAAATAGTTGCACTTCATCGTCTAAGGTCTTTTGCGTGGTAAATTCCCAGGGTTTTACCAGTCATGTCCGCGATGAGGTATCGGGTGGGGCTTATTACTTGTAGGACTCGACACTTCACGAATTTCTTGTCTAGTTTGGCATTGTAATGTCGGGTGGCATCGCTCTGTCGGAAGTTTCGACGATATATTTCGTCGCCTGCCTTAAAGCCAGAAGGATGAGATCGCAAGTTGTACCGCTCCTCTCCCATCCGTCGACTTTCTTCAATCTTCTCCCGCAGTTGATCTCGCAGAAGTTGGAGCTTTTCGTGCGGTTCTAGAACCACGATTGGGTCCTCTAGCGATTTCAGTTGCCGCAATAGCCGGTAAGCGCTCCCATGACAGATCATGTACTGGCCGAACACTGCGAAATACGGCGAAATGCCGGTAGTGGCGTGGTACGACGAGCGCAGCGCACTAGTGATGGCGGACAATTTGCGATCCCAGTCCTTCTGATTCGGGTGGACATAGGCGCGGATGGCCGCTATGAGCGTACGATTCAGTCGTTCGGATGCGTTGGCTTGTGGTGAATAGACGGCAGTTCGTTGGTGGATGATGCCGTATTTGGACATTAGGTCTCGGAACTTGCTGGAGGTGAACTGGACCCCATTGTCGGAGACAAGTTTCTCCGGAACTCCAAACATGTGAAAGACTCGGTTCTCCAAAAAGTTGATTATAGGTCCAGTGTGCATGTTACGTAGTGGTTCTATGATAGGGAATTTAGAGAGCTGGTCCAGGACCACGACAGCTCCCGTGTGACCAGAAGCAGATCGAGGGTACGGACCGATAAGATCAATGTACAAGCGCTGGAACACGCGTTCGGGGACCTCAACCTTACCCATGGGTGGCCGAAGAATGGTGTTGGGCGCTTTAGTGCACCTGCATAGCTCACAGGAGGCTACGTACGCTTTTATCTGTTGTGCCATCTTAGGCCAAAAGAAACAGGTTTTCAACCGCCTAAGTGTACGACCGTATCCACCGTGCGCACTGGTTGGGTGGTCATGAGCCCGTCTGACAAGATCAGTGGTTAATTCTTCGGGCACCCACAACTTCCACTGTTCTTCTTCTTGTATGGGGTCTCCGGATGCGTGTCCCATCCGCTTATAAATAAATCCATCCGTCAACCGCAGTTCAGGAAGCTGGGGCTGTTGATTCTGGATAGTGTGAATCAGTTGTGTGTAGGTTGCTGACTTGAAGGCAGGATGGTCCAAATCGATCAATTGGGGGCTGTCGTCCTCTTGGACCAACTCGGCTCCTTCAGGGGCGAACATTCTGGATAGGGTGTCGGGGACTACATGCTGGCTTCCTTTTCGGTGGCGAATTGTGAAGTCAAATGCCTGTAGTTTCAGTGCCCACCTTGCCAATCTGCCGTTGAGATCAGTCTGGCTCATTAGCCATTTCAGAGAAGCGTGATCCGTAACGATTTCAAAGGTGTGTCCCTCCACATAGGCTCGGAAGCGTTTCACTGCCAACACCGCCGCTAAACATTCCTGCTCGGAGACCGTGTAATTTCGCTGGGCTGGGTTCAGCTTGTGAGACATGAAGGCTATAGGTCTCTCCTCGCCGTCTTGTGCAACCTGGACTAAGACTGCTCCCACCCCGTGTTGACTCGCGTCACAATGGATTGAGAACGGTTTGTCAAAGTCCGGGCTGTGCAGTACGGGGGCTGTAGTCAGACTCTTCTTTAGCTCTTCAAAGGCTCGCAAGCTGGGCTCTTCCCAGACGAATTTACGTCCCTTACGCAGCATGTCGGTCAAAGGAGTGGTTATGGTGGCATAGTCACGTACAAAACGCTGGTACCATCCGCATAAACCTAAGAATCGGCGTAACTGTTTGGTGGTCCTGGGTAGTGGAAAAACGTCAATCGCTTGAGTCTTTTCCGGATCGGTCTTGATATGGCCATGCCCAATGATGTGACCTAAATACTTCACCTCCGTCATCACGAACTGGCTCTTCCTTATGTTGATGGTTAATCTTGCCCTCCGGATGTGTAGAGCCACCTCCTGAAGCAGGTCGATGTGTTCGTCAAAGGTCTCGGTTATAAGCAACAGATCGTCCAAGCAAACGAAAACTTGGTGCCGCAAATGAGGTGGTATCACCTTGTCCATAAGGCGCGTCATTGTTTGGGGGGCATTACACAATCCGAATGGCATGGTCACGAATTGATATAAGGGCCGGCCTGGGACTGTGAAGGCTGTTTTCTCCTTTGAACCGGGGTCTAAAGGAATTTGCCAGAAGGCGTCCTTGAGGTCTAAGCTCGTGATGAAATGGGCTTTAGGCAATCGACTCAAAATGCCTTCGATCAACGGTAGAGGATATGCGTCCTTGACTGTGACGGCGTTCAAGCGTCGGGCATCTAGGCATAACCGGACCTTGTTCGGCTTGACCACTCAGGTGACTGGGGAAGCCCACGCGCTCTGTGATTCTTCGATTACGCCTAATGCTAGCATTCGATCCACTTCGGCATATAACGATTTTTCCTTCGCCGGAGATATGGCGAAATGTCTCTGTTTTATGGGTTTAGCATCCCCCACGTCTATCGTGTGGAACACCAGGGCAGTCCTCCCGAGACCTTCTTTCTCATGCGATGGAAAAGCCGATATAGCCGAGTCTAGACGCAGTTGCTGATTTACATCCAGTGTATGTCGTAATAAGTTAGTGGGTTGCGATTGGTCAGGAACGGTGGTGACGGACTCCAGGGTCGAACCGGGAAATAGTGCCGGGGCCAAGTTAAATTTTCGAACGAAATCCACTCCTAAATAAAGATTCTGGGTTAACTGAGGTATAATGAAAAATTCCATGGGTTTAGTTACTCCTTTAAAGGTGACATCCGTCATAATTTTTCCCACTACAGAGTGACGAGTTCCGTCCGCCGTGCTTAACCAGGAGGTGAAATGACGGATTTGGTCCGCGTGCTTTGCCAGTACCTCCCCTGCAAACTCGGCAGATATGCAATTCACACTGGCTCCCGTATCGACTAAGCCTGATACTCGTTTTTGCAGGAGGTGTACTGACGCATATGGCCGGACATCATCCCTCAATAATTCGTCTAAGTATATGTCCTTCAACACTTTCCTCGACTGCCTGACTTTTCTCCAGAAGCTCCGCATCCGACGCGTGGCTCGCTTGCTTCGCGGTGGGACATTTGTGGCCAACTCCTCATGGAAGATGCGCTGTCGAGTAGCCAAGTAATTCCGCAGCCTGACATGAAAAGGTTTTACATGCCAAGGAACTTTCGTCTCGCTATCATTTCCCTGCGCGTTGGCCTCGGCGAAGGACGGCGTCGGTTGTGGAACTTCGGGAGAACTGTGTTTAGCGGTGCGAGTCAGCAGAGTTGGAGTCCTGTTGGGAGCTGGGTCATAACTAGTGATGGGGTCTGGATTGGTTCGTCCGGGGTTTAGGAGTGCCGACGGGTGGTCGCGGCACTCGGTGGCAAGTTTTTTCGCCCTTTGCAATTTGCACAGTCAGGTGCGTATGTGTCGGCCTTCCCGCATCGGTAGCAGAAAAGCGTTGGCTCCGCTGGACATGCATAGAACCGGTGTCCCGGTTGTCGGCAGTTCCAACAGACCGTCGGGCTTGTAATTGCTTCAAGGGAGGGTCGATCAATCAATGCTGGGTCCTCGAGCTCCGGTGGTGCTCCGCTCCTCGGTACTGGTACTGGATCAGCAAGCAGGTGGTCAGCTGCCATCAACTCCGCGGTGTGATGATTTCGGGGATTTGGTCCCGTTATGCGAGGTTGTGGACGGAAGGTACCACGCCGCTCATCCAAGTGTTCTTGTCTCCGGGCATGGAGGCGCAATCCCTGTATGGTGTTGATGGGAAAATGCAGAAGGCTGTTCTGGAGGTCCCAGCGCATATTCTCTCTGATAATTTCTACCAGTTCGTCCTCGGGCATGGTATTTCGCAAGCGAGTGCTCAATCTCACTATACTTGTGTAGTACTGGTCGAACGGTTCGTGAGCGCCTTGTTTCCGTTTCTTTATTTGCTCCCTTAGCTCTCTCTCAGTGAAGCCATCCTCAAATCGATTGCGGAAGGCTGCACTGAAAGAGTGCCAAGTGGGACGTGGCGTTGACTCTTTAAAGCTCCAGTACCAGTCGGCAGCGTCGCCGCTGAACAAAAGATGTGCATGCCGGAGGAAGGCCGAGGAATCACCTCCCAGGGTGCTGGATATCAACGCCTGAATCCGGAAAAGGAACCGGTCCGCCGATATCATATCGTTGAACCCTGTAAAGTTCAGGCGCCAACTCTCCATGATACGAGGCGTCGGGTCTCGAAAAAGTGCCAATGCGTTCCCGGGGGGAATCACATCCTCTGTTGACCTGTTGTACTGTACTGCCTCGGGGGCTGGAGGTACCAACGGAGGTCCGGTACTGTGTCGCGGTCTATATTCGGGAGCTCTGGGATCCATTCCCGAGTTCCTTGGAGGTGGGACCCATTGCTCGGATTGTCGGGAGTGGGGCATAGCCACACTGGGATTTGGCTCCCATCCAAGCGGAGTTCTCACGCGACTGGGTGGTTGGCTCATAGGGAGATTCTGGAGCTTTCCCTCCAGGTTGCCAATCCTCTCCGACATATCCCTCATCAACGCCACGAGGGTGTCAATGGAGTGGGCGGAAGGCATGGTTGTCACCTCGGACACGACACTTGCGGCCGGAACTTCACCGCCTACGGCTCCTTGCAGGTCTAAAAGTGGTTGTGACGGTTCGGCTTCTGGAGCTCCTTTCGCCACTGCTCCACGCGTTGGTAGGGGCGTTCCGAGGGGGACGTCTAGGGCGGTCCGATCGATGGGTCGCCGACATAATGGGCAACTCTCTGACGTGAGGAGGAGCTGTTGTACACAGGCACGATGGAATAGATGTCCACAATCCAATCGCACGCTGTGTACGCCCTCCACTACGTCTTCAAAACAGATTCCACAGTTCGCGGGTTGGACCGTTTTGGACCGGGTCCACCGCTTATCGGGCGTCCGCTTCGTTGCCATTTCGTGTGGGTTTGTTATGGGTGGTTGCTAGTATGAAACGACAGAGAAAAAAAAATATATAAAATATAAAATATACTTATTCCTACTAAAGTTTATAAAATAATAAAAGATTTTAAATATTATCACTAAATTAGTGGCCGTTAGTGGCGAGCTAATAATAGAGGGGGAAAAAAAAATATTTGACAGTCACTTTCCTTTTCAGTGGTCGACTCCTTCAACGGGAAAAGAGAGTGCGTGGTAATCTGCCGAAGAAAGGGTGCTTTTGGTCGATTTACGAAAATTTATCCCCTAAACCCTCATACATTACAAAAAACCGTCTCTAAACTACGTTAAAGTGACTCGACGAGACAAGTGGTAGAGCTACCGTAACGATTTTGTACGCGGTCAAAATTCCCGACGCGTGGAAGCATTCCGGGCTTCGCAACTCCAGCATACGCCACCGAACGTTGAACCGATACCACTCGTCTATCACGCATACGAAATAAGTAGAATCCTTCCGCGACATAAAGGCAAGGTAGCCTTCTATTTTCTTGAGAGTCCATGCTGATAGGTAAACCCATCAGGCTGGCAGTTCCATCAAGAAAATAGAAGGTCCTTACAGGGGTTAGCCTGGGACAACACATCGAAAGGATTCTGTCGCGAAAGCAAAATCAAACAAAGGAGAGCGGAAGCTACAACTCACGTGAAGTGACTGCGAGTGTGTATCACACAACTCCACTGCTCCTGATAGTGGGACTCGAGTACCAAAGTACCTTACATCCTCCGTAAAGGACCAACTCGTCAGAAGACGCGAAGTTCTTTCCCCCTTAGGATGTTTTTGGCCCCACGTTGGGCGCCATTTGTAATGATTTTCTACTTTCAGATCGAACGCGGAACCGACCTCTCATCGGTTCTAGACGTTAAGTCTGAGAAGTGCCAACGGATGGTACCAACAGGTCAACCAATCCGTGCACCGTAACCCATTCACGCGGTGACTGCTTGTCGGCCAGCTAGTTCGGAGAGGATTTCGGTCGCGGGTCTCCGAATGGATTACGCTCAATTACAATATTTCAGTCACCTGAACTTGCCCGTTTTCCAAACGCGTCAACAATTACTCATCCAGAACGAGAAACCTACATTACGTTAATTCTGGATGTGATCTATCCACAGATCTCAAATCAAAAACGCTACAAAATCCCATAGGCGCGTTACCGAATCACCGACGCGGTACCGAAAAATATGCTACTCGAACTTAAACCGACGAAAACTACTCTAATGAAATGACGAAACAATCAAAGGTACCGCGTACCGCGCGCGACGCGAAACCGACTTCAGCGGATTTGTCGAAACCCTACCCTCGCGACGGCATATTTACCCTACACTCTCGGTTCCCACTGAAAAAGAACGGGCCACTGAAAAGGAAAGTCGTGGTTAACGTTTTAGCAATTCATATTATTTCTACTATAACTTGGTTTCATTTTAAATTTACATTAAATTTCTTCTCTTCACTTTTTGAACTTAATCTTAAACATTCATTTTGCTATTACTCTTTACAAAATAATCATCTCATAATTTGCTTGACATCTCTAGAAATTTGATGAGAAGTGATTGTTTAAAATTTTTTTTTTTTATAATAATTATTTATGATTTGTTTAAATTTAATTAATAAATAACACAATATTAAACCGAGATACCATATATGTACTAAAATGATTAATAAAAGTCTAATCCTTTGCTAATTATCCAGTAAAAACGGGAGCGAGGGCAGGAATACTTGTAATTTTAGGGAGTAGACGGGAAATCGGATTAACTACGAAAGAGGGATTTACGAATCTCAAATAAGATCGGAAATATTGTGTTACTGCTCTAAAAAAGTGTTGTGTACTATTCCGGTAGGCATAATAGCGCAATATGCAAAAAAAATAGCATTCAAAGTAAAAACCCAATAAATTTGGATGTTCAAGCTACACATTAATAATAAATTCTGATTACATTCGTATTGGTGTGTTTTTTACTTTGACCGCAACTTAGTCCATAAGAAGAAAAATCTTATTTTTTTTTTTTTTCATGCAAAACAAATTACTATCTAGCAGGTACATTATCCAATTTCCATTTCGACGCTACTGTGACAGATACGAGTTTTCGTTAAATGGTTTAATCTTACAGAAATTGTATTAGGTTCAATTATCATCCATGTTTAACTTTAAATGCGGAAACTTCAAAATTTAGCCCATCGGACTAATACTTGAATGGAAAGTGCACAATTAAGTCCATACTTTCAAGTATCACATTACAAATTTATGAACGCTAGCTTTTATTAAATTCTAGAAGTACAAAAATATCCATTTGACGATTCATTGGATATAAGAAATATAATTTTTGTTGTTTTTAACTGCCCAAACGTACGTATTACAATTGGAATTCGGATGGTATGTCGTTAGGTAAATCACATAAATTCTGGAGCAGTAAGCTGACTTCTTAAAATTACATTTTGATACCTTCCCAAAATTAATTGAAGGAGCCGTTACGCGATTTTTGTTCAAATAAAGATCGCTTGGATACACACACCGTATACGCCAACACAACGTATGTTTTGCGTTATTATTCTGACTTACTATCTCGCCTCATAACTTCCCCGTCGAGCATAGGAATGCGATAGGATTGTGAACTCAGCTTATCGAAAACTCGCTTGCATTCACTTAATATCCGACAAACGACGTTTTGCTTGGCATGCGTGTGTCCTTTTATTGTTTAAACAACAACACTCAAATTACATAATCGAATTTCTCTATGGATTTTCGCATGTCATTCCATCAGATAATTTATGCAAAGTTCATCAACATCAGCTGACGATTAACTCCATATTTTCAGGATATCCTGAAGGTTTATCAAATCCACTAAACCATACACTTGTGTACAGTCTTTTTTTTTGCAGAGGTCAAGTTGGGATATTCCAATGAATTGGTTTCCTTTTTTGCAAGCTCATTTGTATTACACCACAGGATAACTAACAAAATGTGATTCCGACGCACTTGGGTGCGTGGAAAACGCCCAGTTATAGAGGATAACGTTCAAGGTGAAAAATCGCTGTTAACAGCAATGTATTATAAGCGATATGTCCTCTGGTGGCTTTATTAAGTTAAAAGCCAATGATTATGAATTGCAATGTAGAAGCCGTATTATAAGAACTGCTGAAAAAAGCACTTCTCGTTCCATTTCGTAGGAATGTTTATTATGTATTTTGTTAATGCTTTGAAAACTTAATTTAAACACATTTCAAACTATGCAATCACTTCAATTCACTCCTTTAAGGTGAAGATTTTTGGCTGGTAACCTATTTTCGAGGGTCAATTTCATCCGCACCATGCATTCACTTCCAATTTCTAGGAACCCGATGTCAGAATATTCGTGTAGTTGTTGTTCAATGGCCGAAAGTAAAATTCCAAAAAACTAGGTGAAATATTTCAAAGCAATGTTCATTTGGTTCACGGGAGGAAGAATTAAACGGACGAATCAAACTCTTATTATTGCCCCCAAACCATTTCAACTCCCAGGTACACGATCCCACACAAATCTAGGAGCCGGCCTCGCTCTGATCCTGATTCCCTCGTTCTTTGTTTTTATCCCAGAACAACAAAACCTACATACCTCGAGATCGCTTTACCTTCCCTCCTTTTTGTCCAAATCATAAATGTGGAGTTGCGTGATGATCCAAATGATGCAAATTGTTTGCCGATGGATCCCCGCCAAACAGCTGATTGGAAACGAAGATCTGTTTTGAAATCTCGAGCAATTTCCCGAACCAAACGTGGAACGGTAATTTCCGGATCAACAATTCTGTGGACTCCTGGTAACGACGAAGTTCTCGAAGAGCAACCGTACCGGGACGATAACGATGTGGTTTCCTTACACCTCCTGTCAATGGTAGTCTCGGTCCTTGACTGTTGGTTGCAGATGGAGTTTCTACGTTTCGAATTATGCTACAAACATGAAAAATTACAAATTTTACATATCATGGATACGAATTGTTTCATCATCCCTACCGTCACGATCTGTTCTAGCCTGAGGCACTGTTCCGTCTTCATGTAGTTTACGAACGCCTGTATCAGATTTGTCCTTGCATACATAACCTGTTAACCTTAAATAGTATCCAATGTCCAAATATTTAAGTGCTTCCTCAGTGGTGCCCATGAATCCTCTAATAACAACGTACGTTATGTTTGGATATTTTCTTAATATCTCCAAGACATCTTCTTGCGCTGATCGTTCGTGTGTTAAACTAGTTTGGCTAGACTACAAGCGAGATGCAATTGCTTCTCGAAAAATCTCCTTCCCGCCATGTGGCTGTCAAAATCCCAGGTTGTCACCTCGGACAAAACATATGTGTGTGGAATGGCACGCCATATGGCGGCAATGTGCCTCTCCAGTTGTCGCCAGTGGCATAGTTTTCTCGATGGCCACGGTGGAGGGGCATTTCCAGATGGCTATGTCTCGAAATGTGCCGGGGTTTGGGATTAATTCTATATTTCGAATATTTATATCCACAGATCTAAATATTTGGACAGAAAAAAAATATTTTCTGCACAACAATATCCGCACGACAGATGAAGTCCGCTGGCACTTCGAGGACATATCCATCTGGCCGGTTGCAAGGGTTCGGGATCGGAATCACTTCGATTCCCGGGCGTAGGCGTCACATTACACATCCCCCCCCCCCCCAAAATCGAAGTAATTACGATCCCGTCTCCTATATACAAGGTCTTGGTTAAGGCCGTGGCGGGTCGAAGGTCGGTTTCCAAGGATAGGCTACAACCATGTTCGTGAAGACTCGACAGTGACTATATAGTAGGGAGTCGGGTGTTATTCGGAGGTCTTCGTCTAAGCAGAGATTGGGGTAAGCCAAGGTTTCTCGTGGGAAATAGTTGCACTTCATCGTCTAAGGTCTTTTGCGTGGTAAATTCCCAGGGTTTTACCAGTCATGTCCGCGATGAGGTATCGGGTGGGGCTTATTACTTGTAGGACTCGACACTTCACGAATTTCTTGTCTAGTTTGGCATTGTAATGTCGGGTGGCATCGCTCTGTCGGAAGTTTCGACGATATATTTCGTCGCCTGCCTTAAAGCCAGAAGGATGAGATCGCAAGTTGTACCGCTCCTCTCCCATCCGTCGACTTTCTTCAATCTTCTCCCGCAGTTGATCTCGCAGAAGTTGGAGCTTTTCGTGCGGTTCTAGAACCACGATTGGGTCCTCTAGCGATTTCAGTTGCCGCAATAGCCGGTAAGCGCTCCCATGACAGATCATGTACTGGCCGAACACTGCGAAATACGGCGAAATGCCGGTAGTGGCGTGGTACGACGAGCGCAGCGCACTAGTGATGGCGGACAATTTGCGATCCCAGTCCTTCTGATTCGGGTGGACATAGGCGCGGATGGCCGCTATGAGCGTACGATTCAGTCGTTCGGATGCGTTGGCTTGTGGTGAATAGACGGCAGTTCGTTGGTGGATGATGCCGTATTTGGACATTAGGTCTCGGAACTTGCTGGAGGTGAACTGGACCCCATTGTCGGAGACAAGTTTCTCCGGAACTCCAAACATGTGAAAGACTCGGTTCTCCAAAAAGTTGATTATAGGTCCAGTGTGCATGTTACGTAGTGGTTCTATGATAGGGAATTTAGAGAGCTGGTCCAGGACCACGACAGCTCCCGTGTGACCAGAAGCAGATCGAGGGTACGGACCGATAAGATCAATGTACAAGCGCTGGAACACGCGTTCGGGGACCTCAACCTTACCCATGGGTGGCCGAAGAATGGTGTTGGGCGCTTTAGTGCACTTGCATAGCTCACAGGAGGCTACGTACGCTTTTATCTGTTGTGCCATCTTAGGCCAAAAGAAACAGGTTTTCAACCGCCTAAGTGTACGACCGTATCCACCGTGCGCACTGGTTGGGTGGTCATGAGCCCGTCTGATAAGATCAGTGGTTAATTCTTCGGGCACCCACAACTTCCACTGTTCTTCTTCTTGTATGGGGTCTCCGGATGCGTGTCCCATCCGCTTATAAATAAATCCATCCGTCAACCGCAGTTCAGGAAGCTGGGGCTGTTGATTCTGGATAGTGTGAATCAGTTGTGTGTAGGTTGCTGACTTGAAGGCAGGATGGTCCAAATCGATCAATTGGGGGCTGTCGTCCTCTTGGACCAACTCGGCTCCTTCAGGGGCGAACATTCTGGATAGGGTGTCGGGGACTACATGCTGGCTTCCTTTTCGGTGGCGAATTGTGAAGTCAAATGCCTGTAGTTTCAGTGCCCACCTTGCCAATCTGCCGTTGAGATCAGTCTGGCTCATTAGCCATTTCAGAGAAGCGTGATCCGTAACGATTTCAAAGGTGTGTCCCTCCACATAGGCTCGGAAGCGTTTCACTGCCAACACCGCCGCTAAACATTCCTGCTCGGAGACCGTGTAATTTCGCTGGGCTGGGTTCAGCTTGTGAGACATGAAGGCTATAGGTCTCTCCTCGCCGTCTTGTGCAACCTGGACTAAGACTGCTCCCACCCCGTGTTGACTCGCGTCACAATGGATTGAGAACGGTTTGTCAAAGTCCGGGCTGTGCAGTACGGGGGCTGTAGTCAGACTCTTCTTTAGCTCTTCAAAGGCTCGCAAGCTGGGCTCTTCCCAGACGAATTTACGTCCCTTACGCAGCATGTCGGTCAAAGGAGTGGTTATGGTGGCATAGTCACGTACAAAACGCTGGTACCATCCGCATAAACCTAAGAATCGGCGTAACTGTTTGGTGGTCCTGGGTAGTGGAAAAACGTCAATCGCTTGAGTCTTTTCCGGATCGGTCTTGATATGGCCATGCCCAATGATGTGACCTAAATACTTCACCTCCGTCATCACGAACTGGCTCTTCCTTATGTTGATGGTTAATCTTGCCCTCCGGATGTGTAGAGCCACCTCCTGAAGCAGGTCGATGTGTTCGTCAAAGGTCTCGGTTATAAGCAACAGATCGTCCAAGCAAACGAAAACTTGGTGCCGCAAATGAGGTGGTATCACCTTGTCCATAAGGCGCGTCATTGTTTGGGGGGCATTACACAATCCGAATGGCATGGTCACGAATTGATATAAGGGCCGGCCTGGGACTGTGAAGGCTGTTTTCTCCTTTGAACCGGGGTCTAAAGGAATTTGCCAGAAGGCGTCCTTGAGGTCTAAGCTCGTGATGAAATGGGCTTTAGGCAATCGACTCAAAATGCCTTCGATCAACGGTAGAGGATATGCGTCCTTGACTGTGACGGCGTTCAAGCGTCGGGCATCTAGGCATATGTCGTAATAAGTTAGTGGGTTGCGATTGGTCAGGAACGGTGGTGACGGACTCCAGGGTCGAACCGGGAAATAGTGCCGGGGCCAAGTTAAATTTTCGAACGAAATCCACTCCTAAATAAAGATTCTGGGTTAACTGAGGTATAATGAAAAATTCAATGGGTTTAGTTACTCCTTTAAAGGTGACATCCGTCATAATTTTTCCCACTACAGAGTGACGAGTTCCGTCCGCCGTGCTTAACCAGGAGGTGAAATGACGGATTTGGTCCGCGTGCTTTGCCAGTACCTCCCCTGCAAACTCGGCAGATATGCAATTCACACTGGCTCCCGTATCGACTAAGCCTGATACTCGTTTTTGCAGGAGGTGTACTGACGCATATGGCCGGACATCATCCCTCAATAATTCGTCTAAGTATATGTCCTTCAACACTTTCCTCGACTGCCTGACTTTTCTCCAGAAGCTCCGCATCCGACGCGTGGCTCGCTTGCTTCGCGGTGGGACATTTGTGGCCAACTCCTCATGGAAGATGCGCTGTCGAGTAGCCAAGTAATTCCGCAGCCTGACATGAAAAGGTTTTACATGCCAAGGAACTTTCGTCTCGCTATCATTTCCCTGCGCGTTGGCCTCGGCGAAGGACGGCGTCGGTTGTGGAACTTCGGGAGAACTGTGTTTAGCGGTGCGAGTCAGCAGAGTTGGAGTCCTGTTGGGAGCTGGGTCATAACTAGTGATGGGGTCTGGATTGGTTCGTCCGGGGTTTAGGAGTGCCGACGGGTGGTCGCGGCACTCGGTGGCAAGTTTTTTCGCCCTTTGCAATTTGCACAGTCAGGTGCGTATGTGTCGGCCTTCCCGCATCGGTAGCAGAAAAGCGTTGGCTCCGCTGGACATGCATAGAACCGGTGTCCCGGTTGTCGGCAGTTCCAACAGACCGTCGGGCTTGTAATTGCTTCAAGGGAGGGTCGATCAATCAATGCTGGGTCCTCGAGCTCCGGTGGTGCTCCGCTCCTCGGTACTGGTACTGGATCAGCAAGCAGGTGGTCAGCTGCCATCAACTCCGCGGTGTGATGATTTCGGGGATTTGGTCCCGTTATGCGAGGTTGTGGACGGAAGGTACCACGCCGCTCATCCAAGTGTTCTTGTCTCCGGGCATGGAGGCGCAATCCCTGTATGGTGTTGATGGGAAAATGCAGAAGGCTGTTCTGGAGGTCCCAGCGCATATTCTCTCTGATAATTTCTACCAGTTCGTCCTCGGGCATGGTATTTCGCAAGCGAGTGCTCAATCTCACTATACTTGTGTAGTACTGGTCGAACGGTTCGTGAGCGCCTTGTTTCCGTTTCTTTATTTGCTCCCTTAGCTCTCTCTCAGTGAAGCCATCCTCAAATCGATTGCGGAAGGCTGCACTGAAAGAGTGCCAAGTGGGACGTGGCGTTGACTCTTTAAAGCTCCAGTACCAGTCGGCAGCGTCGCCGCTGAACAAAAGATGTGCATGCCGGAGGAAGGCCGAGGAATCACCTCCCAGGGTGCTGGATATCAACGCCTGAATCCGGAAAAGGAACCGGTCCGCCGATATCATATCGTTGAACCCTGTAAAGTTCAGGCGCCAACTCTCCATGATACGAGGCGTCGGGTCTCGAAAAAGTGCCAATGCGTTCCCGGGGGGAATCACATCCTCTGTTGACCTGTTGTACTGTACTGCCTCGGGGGCTGGAGGTACCAACGGAGGTCCGGTACTGTGTCGCGGTCTATATTCGGGAGCTCTGGGATCCATTCCCGAGTTCCTTGGAGGTGGGACCCATTGCTCGGATTGTCGGGAGTGGGGCATAGCCACACTGGGATTTGGCTCCCATCCAAGCGGAGTTCTCACGCGACTGGGTGGTTGGCTCATAGGGAGATTCTGGAGCTTTCCCTCCAGGTTGCCAATCCTCTCCGACATATCCCTCATCAACGCCACGAGGGTGTCAATGGAGTGGGCGGAAGGCATGGTTGTCACCTCGGACACGACACTTGCGGCCGGAACTTCACCGCCTACGGCTCCTTGCAGGTCTAAAAGTGGTTGTGATGGTTCGGCTTCTGGAGCTCCTTTCGCCACTGCTCCACGCGTTGGTAGGGGCGTTCCGAGGGGGACGTCTAGGGCGGTCCGCTCGATGGGTCGCCGACATAATGGGCAACTCTCTGACGTGAGGAGGAGCTGTTGTACACAGGCACGATGGAATAGATGTCCACAATCCAATCGCACGCTGTGTACGCCCTCCACTACGTCTTCAAAACAGATTCCACAGTTCGCGGGTTGGACCGTTTTGGACCGGGTCCACCGCTTATCGGGCGTCCGCTTCGTTGCCATTTCGTGTGGGTTTGTTATGGGTGGTTGCTAGTATGAAACGACAGAGAAAAAAAAATATATAAAATATAAAATATACTTATTCCTACTAAAGTTTATAAAATAATAAAAGATTTTAAATATTATCACTAAATTAGTGGCCGTTAGTGGCGAGCTAATAATAGAGGGGGAAAAAAAATATTTGACAGTCACTTTCCTTTTCAGTGGTCGACTCCTTCAACGGGAAAAGAGAGTGCGTGGTAATCTGCCGAAGAAAGGGTGCTTTTGGTCGATTTACGAAAATTTATCCCCTAAACCCTCATACATTACAAAAAACCGTCTCTAAACTACGTTAAAGTGACTCGACGAGACAAGTGGTAGAGCTACCGTAACGATTTTGTACGCGGTCAAAATTCCCGACGCGTGGAAGCATTCCGGGCTTCGCAACTCCAGCATACGCCACCGAACGTTGAACCGATACCACTCGTCTATCACGCATACGAAATAAGTAGAATCCTTCCGCGACATAAAGGCAAGGTAGCCTTCTATTTTCTTGAGAGTCCATGCTGATAGGTAAACCCATCAGGCTGGCAGTTCCATCAAGAAAATAGAAGGTCCTTACAGGGGTTAGCCTGGGACAACACATCGAAAGGATTCTGTCGCGAAAGCAAAATCAAACAAAGGAGAGCGGAAGCTACAACTCACGTGAAGTGACTGCGAGTGTGTATCACACAACTCCACTGCTCCTGATAGTGGGACTCGAGTACCAAAGTACCTTACATCCTCCGTAAAGGACCAACTCGTCAGAAGACGCGAAGTTCTTTCCCCCTTAGGATGTTTTTGGCCCCACGTTGGGCGCCATTTGTAATGATTTTCTACTTTCAGATCGAACGCGGAACCGACCTCTCATCGGTTCTAGACGTTAAGTCTGAGAAGTGCCAACGGATGGTACCAACAGGTCAACCAATCCGTGCACCGTAACCCATTCACGCGGTGACTGCTTGTCGGCCAGCTAGTTCGGAGAGGATTTCGGTCGCGGGTCTCCGAATGGATTACGCTCAATTACAATATTTCAGTCACCTGAACTTGCCCGTTTTCCAAACGCGTCAACAATTACTCATCCAGAACGAGAAACCTACATTACGTTAATTCTGGATGTGATCTATCCACAGATCTCAAATCAAAAACGCTACAAAATCCCATAGGCGCGTTACCGAATCACCGACGCGGTACCGAAAAATATGCTACTCGAACTTAAACCGACGAAAACTACTCTAATGAAATGACGAAACAATCAAAGGTACCGCGTACCGCGCGCGACGCGAAACCGACTTCAGCGGATTTGTCGAAACCCTACCCTCGCGACGGCATATTTACCCTACACTCTCGGTTCCCACTGAAAAAGAACGGGCCACTGAAAAGGAAAGTCGTGGTTAACGTTTTAGCAATTCATATTATTTCTACTATAACTTGGTTTCATTTTAAATTTACATTAAATTTCTTCTCTTCACTTTTTGAACTTAATCTTAAACATTCATTTTGCTATTACTCTTTACAAAATAATCATCTCATAATTTGCTTGACATCTCTAGAAATTTGATGAGAAGTGATTGTTTAAAATTTTTTTTTTTTTATAATAATTATTTATGATTTGTTTAAATTTAATTAATAAATAACACAATATTAAACCGAGATACCATATATGTACTAAAATGATTAATAAAAGTCTAATCCTTTGCTAATTATCCAGTAAAAACGGGAGCGAGGGCAGGAATACTTGTAATTTTAGGGAGTAGACGGGAAATCGGATTAACTACGAAAGAGGGATTTACGAATCTCAAATAAGATCGGAAATATTGTGTTACTGCTCTAAAAAAGTGTTGTGTACTATTCCGGTAGGCATAATAGCGCAATATGCAAAAAAAATAGCATTCAAAGTAAAAACCCAATAAATTTGGATGTTCAAGCTACACATTAATAATAAATTCTGATTACATTCGTATTGGTGTGTTTTTTACTTTGACCGCAACTTAGTCCATAAGAAGAAAAATCTTATTTTTTTTTTTTTTCATGCAAAACAAATTACTATCTAGCAGGTACATTATCCAATTTCCATTTCGACGCTACTGTGACAGATACGAGTTTTCGTTAAATGGTTTAATCTTACAGAAATTGTATTAGGTTCAATTATCATCCATGTTTAACTTTAAATGCGGAAACTTCAAAATTTAGCCCATCGGACTAATACTTGAATGGAAAGTGCACAATTAAGTCCATACTTTCAAGTATCACATTACAAATTTATGAACGCTAGCTTTTATTAAATTCTAGAAGTACAAAAATATCCATTTGACGATTCATTGGATATAAGAAATATGATTTTTGTTGTTTTTAACTTCCCAAACGTACGTATTACAATTGGAATTCGGATGGTATGTCGTTAGGTAAATCACATAAATTCTGGAGCAGTAAGCTGACTTCTTAAAATTACATTTTGATACCTTCCCAAAATTAATTGAAGGAGCCGTTACGCGATTTTTGTTCAAATAAAGATCGCTTGGATACACACACCGTATACGCCAACACAACTTATGTTTTGCGTTATTATTCTGACTTACTATCTCGCCTCATAACTTCCCCGTCGAGCATAGGAATGCGATAGGATTGTGAACTCAGCTTATCGAAAACTCGCTTGCATTCACTTAATATCCGACAAACGACGTTTTGCTTGGCATGCGTGTGTCCTTTTATTGTTTAAACAACAACACTCAAATTACATAATCGAATTTCTCTATGGATTTTCGCATGTCATTCCATCAGATAATTTATGCAAAGTTCATCAACATCAGCTGACGATTAACTCCATATTTTCAGGATATCCTGAAGGTTTATCAAATCCACTAAACCATACACTTGTGTACAGTCTTTTTTTTTGCAGAGGTCAAGTTGGGATATTCCAATGAATTGGTTTCCTTTTTTGCAAGCTCATTTGTATTACACCACAGGATAACTAACAAAATGTGATTCCGACGCACTTGGGTGCGTGGAAAACGCCCAGTTATAGAGGATAACGTTCAAGGTGAAAAATCGCTGTTAACAGCAATGTATTATTAGCGATATGTCCTCTGGTGGCTTTATTAAGTTAAAAGCCAATGATTATGAATTGCAATGTAGAAGCCGTATTATAAGAACTGCTGAAAAAAGCACTTCTCGTTCCATTTCGTAGGAATGTTTATTATGTATTTTGTTAATGCTTTGAAAACTTAATTTAAACACATTTCAAACTATGCAATCACTTCAATTCACTCCTTGAAGGTGAAGATTTTTGGCTGGTAACCTATTTTCGAGGGTCAATTTCATCCGCACCATGCATTCACTTCCAATTTCTAGGAACCCGATGTCAGAATATTCGTGTAGTTGTTGTTCAATGGCCGAAAGTAAAATTCCAAAAAACTAGGTGAAATATTTCAAAGCAATGTTCATTTGGTTCACGGGAGGAAGAATTAAACGGACGAATCAAACTCTTATTATTGCCCCCAAACCATTTCAACTCCCAGGTACACGATCCCACACAAATCTAGGAGCCGGCCTCGCTCTGATCCTGATTCCCTCGTTCTTTGTTTTTATCCCAGAACAACAAAACCTACATACCTCGAGATCGCTTTACCTTCCCTCCTTTTTGTCCAAATCATAAATGTGGAGTTGCGTGATGATCCAAATGATGCAAATTGTTTGCCGATGGATCCCCGCCAAACAGCTGATTGGAAACGAAGATCTGTTTTGAAATCTCGAGCAATTTCCCGAACCAAACGTGGAACGGTAATTTCCGGATCAACAATTCTGTGGACTCCTGGTAACGGCGAAGTTCTCGAAGAGCAACCGTACCGGGACGATAACGATGTGGTTTCCTTACACCTCCTGTCAATGGTAGTCTCGGTCCTTGACTGTTGGTTGCAGATGGAGTTTCTACGTTTCGAATTATGCTACAAACATGAAAAATTACAAATTTTACATATCATGGATACGAATTGTTTCATCATCCCTACCGTCACGATCTGTTCTAGCCTGAGGCACTGTTCCGTCTTCATGTAGTTTACGAACGCCTGTATCAGATTTGTCCTTGCATACATAACCTGTTAACCTTAAATAGTATCCAATGTCCAAATATTTAAGTGCTTCCTCAGTGGTGCCCATGAATCCTCTAATAACAACGTACGTTATGTTTGGATATTTTCTTAATATCTCCAAGACATCTTCTTGCGCTGATCGTTCGTGTGTTAAACTAGTTTGGCTAGACTACAAGCGAGATGCAATTGCTTCTCGAAAAATCTCCTTCCCGCCATGTGGCTGTCAAAATCCCAGGTTGTCACCTCGGACAAAACATATGTGTGTGGAATGGCACGCCATATGGCGGCAATGTGCCTCTCCAGTTGTCGCCAGTGGCATAGTTTTCTCGATGGCCACGGTGGAGGGGCATTTCCAGATGGCTATGTCTCGAAATGTGCCGGGGTTTGGGATTAATTCTATATTTCGAATATTTATATCCACAGATCTAAATATTTGGACAGAAAAAAAATATTTTCTGCACAACAATATCCGCACGACAGATGAAGTCCGCTGGCACTTCGAGGACATATCCATCTGGCCGGTTGCAAGGGTTCGGGATCGGAATCACTTCGATTCCCGGGCGTAGGCGTCACATTACACAAACCCAAAAACCGAAGAAAAGAAAATTAAAAAGCCACAGGAAGAAGCTCATCAAGAGGATGTCCTCAGCGCAGGAGGCGCAAACGAAAGCAGGAATTATTATGCAGCGCTAGCTGGTCTGGAAGAAACAATGGACGTTGAAGAGGATACAGGTAAAACGTCAAAATTAGATAATGATTTCATTGAATATCTTAGAGTTAAAAACCGGGAGAAAAAACCAAAAGGTTTGTCTGCTGGTCCGTCTGCTGGTCCGTCCGTTAACATTAATGAAAAAAAAAAAAGTCCCACCAATCAATGTGTTTGGGCAAACGGGAAAAGATATGGTTCGGCTTCTGGCAGCCGAAAATAAACTAAAAGATTTTCAGATAAAAAGAGTCAATGCCGATAAGTTGACAATAAGGACTAAGTCACTGGTTGATTTCGAGGCAACAAAAAGTGCCTTAAATTCTGGAGATGTTCCGCATTTCACGTACACCCCGAAAAGCGAGAAGAACCAAACCTTTTTATTGAAGGGTCTGGACTGTGGTGAGGATACAATCGATCTCCTTCAGGTGCTGCAAGAAGCTGCACCAGAAATACAGTTTATTTCAGTTAAAAACTTTGCAACGAGAAGATCGATTGTGGAGCGCAAAAACTTGCCTCACTACTTAGTCCAAATTTCCAGCAAAAGTAGTTCGAGTGCGCTGCAGAAAATACGGTACTTGAACTTCCGCGTGGTGAGGTGGGAACGCCTCCAGAAAAGTGAGGTCAACCAGTGCTACAGGTGTCAAAGATTCGGGCATTCGGCTGCCAATTGCGCCATGAAATATAGGTGTGTGAAATGCAAAGACATCCATGCTCCCGGCGAGTGCAAATTGGCTCAGGCGGAGCCAAAAGAAAAACTATATTGTGTGAACTGCGGTGCCTTTGGTCATCCAGCATCATATCGAGGATGCCCCCGGTATCAAGATGCAAAGGTTAAAGTCACATCAAAACAAATTCAAGCACACCGCAGTTCGATACCTACTAACTTCGTCAAGCCCGGGGTGTCATTTGCACTTGCTGCGAGAGGACCAGCAGACAATGTAAATAAAATAAATAATGTAAGTAGCAATAATGAGCTGCTCCTTAAAATTTATCAACAACTAAATTCCTTATCGGAGCGAATCGATAAACAAGATTCGAAAATTAACATTGTTTTTTAGCGTTTAGGGCTTTCAAATGCCTCCAAATAAGTTGTCATCCAGCCACATTACCATGGATAGGATTCGTCTCATCTCGATCAACGTCAACTCCATTGTTACTTTACATCGGCGTGATTATCTCCTTGAATTCATTGCCAGACAAAAGCCTGACATCCTGCTTCTCACCGAAACCCACCTCAGTTCATGGCAGTCCATGGGATTCAAGGATTTTGAGTTCGTAAGAAACGATAGGGTAACAGGTGATGGGGGAGGTGGCACCGGGATATTGGTTCGAAGACCCTATCGCTTCCAAAATATTGAAAAAGTCGAATTCAAAAGCTTTGAATCTCTTGAAGTGTCCGTTATCAAAATCTCACTGCCAGGTGGGGATAACCTCTTCGTTATCTCTGCCTATGCAACTGGTGGAACTGTTCTCAAGCTCAAGGAGGAACTCAATTCCTTGTTCGAAATACTCGAATTGAACAGGCTGCATAACTATTATATTCTTGCTGGTGACCTGAACGCCAAGCATACATCATGGCTGAACGCCACCAATAATCCAAGAGGTGTATTCCTGAAATCATGGATAACAGAGAACCAAATTGAATACAGGTGCAATCTATATGGGTCGGAGTTCCCAACATACCCTAGGACAAATTCATATTTGGACCTCTGCATTGCTGACGCAAGACTCGAATTCAGCTTTAATAGTCCTCAACGGAAACTGCAGGTACTTCCTTATGATAGCGACCATAACGCAATCGTAATGGAAATCAATCATCACAGGGATGATTTCTTCCTCATTCCAGTTCAACACGAAAATCATCGGTTGAACTTCAAAAAAACAGACTGGGGAAAGTTTCAAAAGAAGTTTAATCGAGAGTACCAGAAGCAATGTCCCCCTTCTGATGGTGGCAACTCTTGCTCAATGGTTCCTAATGACAGGAATCTAACTAACGATGAAATAGATGTCTTTTTGTCGAAGTTAGAGAAGCTGACGTTAGAAACGATGGAGAAAGTAGTTCCCAAGATAAAACATCGAAACAATATGGAAGGATATGAAACACCAACCATCGCAAGGTTGAAAAGATTGAAAAGCCTCCTTCTGACACGCGTCAACAATATTTATCGACGATTTTTGGACTACAACCATCCCTCGTTGTCTTTGTTGAAATTACATCTGAAGAATGTCCGGAACTTAATCCGGTCATACTTCAGGAGTGAGGTCAGCAATCAATGGGCGGAAAAATTGAGGGGTATTAGCCCACAGGACCCAGATGGCGTGTTTGCGAAAGTGAATAGTATATTCCGCAAGAAGTCTCGAGTGAAGGTATCGAATCTTGAAGTCACTAGTGATGAGATAAATCTTCTCGATAGGGCTGGTATCGAAATTGATAGTACGACTCCGGATAGAAATGGAAACAGGATTATTTGTGAAGGATTGGATAAACTGGCCCTGATTGGAACACATTTTGAATTGGTTCATCTACCAAACCCTGAGAGAGGGAATGAAATATTTTCAGAGGTCGTTGAAGCACAAGTTTCCGACTTCAAATCAAGCCTGAACAGCCAATCAATTCTTCATTTCAATGAAACATTAACATCTGACCTCATACCGAGCTTGAATCTTATTGATTATTTTGTCAGCTATGAAGACTTGTGTTTCATATTTCGCAAGATAAACAACAAGAAATCATGTGGTACTGATGGTATTCCAAATGTAGTTCTCCGACATTTGCCTGAGGTTGCTATTAGGAACTATTGCATATTGTTCAACAACATGTTGAGCAATTCATATTTCCCAAATGAGTGGAAAAAGGCTAAGGTATTTCCGATCTTGAAGAAAGGAAAAGAATCTTCGTGCCCCAAAAGCTATCGCCCAATCAGCTTGCTGCCTAACATCAGCAAGGTGTTTGAAGTGATACTCAACAGAGCATTAAACGCCCACATTGAGGAAAATGAGTTGATGCCGAATTGCCAATTTGGTTTTCGTGCCAGGCATTCGACCACACATGCAATAACGAAAGTAACCTCAGACATCTGTTGGAAACTAAATGATAGACAATGTGTTGGAGCATGTCTCATTGATATGGAGAAAGCCTTCGATACGGTGTGGTTAGATGGACTAGTTTTTAAACTCCTTCAGGACAAGTTCCCCAGACACCTTGTCGCCATGATGTGTAATATGTTATACGGGAAATCGTTTGTTGTAACCGATGGAAATCTGACAACAATGCGCGAGTTCAAGGTCTTGAATGGTCTACAGCAGGGAACAGTTACTGCGCCTCTGCTCTTTTCAATCTTTATTCGCAAGCTATTGAACGGCTTTGATTTTAACGTCTCGCCAACGCGATCATTGGTAGCGTTTGCTGATGATCTGATCATCTATACGGCTGACCGAAAAGCTACAATAGTCCAGAGAAATCTCCAAAAAATGTTCAATGATGTACAGCTGTATACTGACAATTGGCGAATGAAAATCAATGTGCAGAAGTGTGAAACAATCTTATTTCGGACAACGCTGCGGGGGGTCAGTCAAGACCTGAAACGTAATTGGAAAGATTTCCACATCATGGCTGGTGAGGGTAGTCTTGAACGGGTTCCACATAAATCCTGTGTTCGATACCTCGGTGTTTATCTCGATCAGTATCTGTACTATACTGAACATGTGAAAATCATGCTCAGTAAGGCACTCAAAGTAGTCATGGCCCTTCGAAGGCTCTTTCATTCCAGATATATTGACCAAAAGGTCAAAATTATCTGTTACAAGACACTGGTTAGACCAGTTTTGACATATGGATGTCAGATCTGGTACAACCAGAGTGCTAGTACTATGGAAAAATTAAGAGTTTTCGAAAGGAAATGTCTTCGTGCATGTACTGGTTTGTACAGAAAGCCTGAGACGGATTGGAAACATTATATATCGAATAGAAGAATTTATCAAACTGCTGAAGTGACGAGGGTCGATATCTTCATATTGAAACTTCTTCGGAATCATATCGCAAGATCTGTGACTGTGAGTGAAAACCCTTGGATTTCACAGCCGTTCCACCCTACAGACGGGTATATAGCGACTTGCCTCGCTACTGGCTTCATTCCTCCAGAAGCATTCGTGTATTTGGACATGAATGGATATGTTTTTGATTCTGACGGCGTTCCAGTCATATATCACATATATCGACGGGCCACCGATAAGAACATAAAATATCCTCCGAATTTGAGTTCACGAGACCAACAATTTCAATGGAGGTACTCATTTGCTAGATTCGTTGAAGCTGATCGAGTTGAGACGGCGCAATCCAGGTATTGGTGGCTGAATGACAATGTCTAAATTATTCGTGTTTATTTCTAGTTTTGGTGTTTTTTCGTTATTTAGTTTTTGAGTTTCAGCTCATTATTGCTACGTTTAGTGTTGTTATTTTTTTTGTTTAAAAATTAGGTATAGGTTAGGTATATGTAATGTTTACTATATTCCGTTAGAGATAAGATTAAACACTTAGGTTAGGAACATTGTTACAGAATTTTTTAGTATAAGATAAAGTTTTTTTGATTGTATTTTATTAGAAATAAGTTACAACATATTAGGTGTAGGATCAAAGTTTCACTGTTGTGTTTTAATTATAAATAATTTTAGGATAGTGTTGGTTGGTTTTTTCTCCTTTTTCCAATTAAATGTTCAAAATATGTAATAATCGTAATTAATTGAATTTGCTATAGTTTTTTTGATGAAATGAGTTAATGATAACGTACAAATTTAGAGAGCCGTTTGGGCCATAAAGTTTTTTGATTGTTATTGTTTGGAATTTGCTTTATATTCTTTTAAAATTTATAACGATTAGTATTAAATAAAGCGCTTTTGACTTTGACTTTGACTTTGACGTGTTTTTAATCGCTCCTGCCATTAATTTTAAAAATTAATTAATTTTTCACAAAAATCAGTTTCAAATAATTGAATTAATTTTGTACGAGTCAGTCAAAAGCAAGTTTTGAATTTATTGGGGAAGAATTAATCGTCGAAGGCATCGACCAACCATACCAATAAATCAAGAAATGCAACAAACCAAAGACAACTCGGGACTGCTGTATGGAGGAGCCCGACGGCTTCCCTCCGTTGGGGGGCCCCGGGGAGAGTGACGGTGTGAAATTGGCAAGAAGTCAACAAGCGGAGACACACGAGCACCCAGGATACCGCAGATGCCGGTCGTAAAACACAAGTGCTCGAGGATAGACAGGAGGTGTGTCGCCTTCGAAGTGAAATCGAAGAGCTAAAGGCAAGAATTCAAACGTACGAAGAAATGTTCAAGACGGCAAAAAAAGTTCAAGAGAGTGGTCCGATACGAAAAATCGAAAAACAGAAGAAAGCTGCAACTCCAATAATAACTGAAGAGGTATTAAGTGCTGGTGGCACCAACGAAAGCCAGAACTACTTTGCGGCGCTGGATGGACTCCAACAGGACATGGAGGTAGACGAAGGTAATAAAGACGATTTTATCTTATATTTAAAAAATAAAAATAATGAAAGTAGAAATAGGGAGAAGAAACCAGCCCGTAGTTCTGCTGGTCCTCCTCAAAAAGTAGCCAAGAATACCGAGAAAGTTCCGCCAATTAATGTCTTCGGACAAAGCGGAAAAGACATGGTTCGGCTGTTGGCAGCCGAAAACAAATTGACAAATTTCGAAATCAAACGAATAAATTCCGAGAAGCTGTCAATTAGAACGAAATCACTGGTTGATTTCAAATCAGCGAAAGATGCTTTGAATTCTGGGGAGGTTCCGCACTTCACTTATACCCCCAAAAGCGAGAAGAACCAGACGTTCTTGCTGAAGGGCTTGGACTGCGGAGAAGATACCGTCGATCTTCTTCAGGTTCTCAAGGAAACAGCACCACAAATCGAGTTTATCTCAGTGAAAACATTCGCGACAAGAAGGTCAACGGTAGAAAAAAAAACTTACTACTTTATTTGGTACAAATAACAAATAAGAGCAGTCCAAGCGCTCTTCAGCAAATCAGGTATTTAAATTTTCGAGTGGTGAGGTGGGAACGCCTCCAGAAACGAGAAATCAACCAGTGCTATCGCTGCCAACGATTTGGGCATTCGGCTGCCAACTGCGCCATGCATTACCGATGCGTTAAATGCAAAGACGTGCATGCTCCCGGTGAGTGCAAATTGGCTCAGACGGAGCCAAAAGAGAAGTTATATTGTGTGAACTGCGGTGTTTTTGGTCACCCGGCATCATATCGAGGATGCTCCCGATATCAGGATGCAAGATTGAAATCTGCCCCAAAGCAAACACAAATACACCACAGTGTCTTAGCTCCGAACTTCGTCAAGCCCGGAGTATCATTTGCACAAGCCGCTAGAGGACCAGCAGAAAATGCGGAAAATAGTGTAAATAATGTAAGTGGCAATAATGAGTTGCTTCTTAAAATTTATCAGCAACTAAATTCCTTATCAGAGCGAATCGATAAACAAGATTCGAAAATTAACATTGTTTTTCAGCGTTTAGGACTTTCAAATGCCTCAAAATAAGTTGTCATCCAGCCACATTCCCACGGATAGGATTCGTCTCATCTCGATCAACGTCAACTCCATTGTTACTTTACATCGGCGTGATTATCTCCTTGAATTCATTGCCAGACAAAAGCCTGACATCCTGCTTCTAACCGAAACCCACCTCAATTCATGGCACTCCATGACATTCAAGGATTTTGAATTCGTAAGAAACGATAGGGTAATAGGTGATGGGGGAGGTGGCACCGGGATATTGGTACGAAGACCCTATCGTTTCCAAAATATTGAAAAAGTCGAGTTCAAAAGCTTTGAATCTCTTGAAGTGTCCGTTATCAAAATCTCACTGCCAGGTGGGGATAACATCTTCGTTATCTCTGCCTATGCAACTGGTGGAACTGTTCTCAAGCTCAAGGAGGAACTCAATTCCTTGTTTGAAATACTCGAATTGAACAGGCTGCATAACTATTATATTCTTACTGGTAACCTGAACGCCAAGCATACATCATGGCTGAACGCCACCAATAATCCAAGAGGTGTATTCCTGAAATCATGGATAACAGAGAACCAAATTGAATACAGGTGCAATCTTTATGGGTCGGAGTTCCCAACATACCCTAGGACAAATTCATATTTGGACCTTTGCATTGCTGACGCAAGACTCGAATTCAACTTTAATAGTCCTCAACGGAAACTGCAGGTGCTTCCTTATGATAGCGACCATAACGCAATCGTAATGGAAATCAATCATCACAGGGATGATTTCTTCCTCATTCCAGTTCAACACGAAAATCATCGGTTGAACTTCAAAAAAACAGACTGGGGAAAGTTTCAAAAGAAGTTTAATCGGGAGTACCAGAAGCAATGTCCCCCTTCTGATGGTGGCAACTCTTGCTCAATGGTTCCGAATGACAGGAATCTAACTAACGATGAAATAGATGTCTATTTGTCAAAGTTAGAGAAGCTGACATTGGAAACGATTGAGAAAGTAGTTCCCAAGATTAAACTTCGAAACAATATGGAAGGATATGAAACATCAACCATCGCATGGTTGAAAAGATTGAAAAGCCTTCTTCTCACACGCGTCAACAATATTTAGCGACGATTTTTGGATTACAACCATCCCTCGTTGGCTTTGTTGAAATTACATCTGAAGAATGTCCGGAACTTAATCCGGTCATACTTCAGGAGTGAGGTCAGCAATCAATGGGCGGAAAAATTGAGGGGTATTAGCCCACAGGACCCAGATGGCGTGTTTGCGAAAGTGAATAGCATATTCCGCAAGAAGTCTCGAGTGAAGGTATCGAATCTTGAAATCACTAGTGATGAGATAAATCTTCTCGATAGGGCTGGTATCGAAATTGATAGTACGACTCCGGATAGAAATGGAAACAGGATTATTTGTGAAGGATTGGATAAACTTGCCCTGATTGGAACACATTTTGAATTGGTTCATCTACCAAACCCTGAGAGAGGGAACAAAATTTTTTCAGAGGTCGTTGAAGCACAAGTTTCCGACTTCAAATCAAGCCTGAACGGCCAATCAATTCTTCATTTCAATGAAACATTAACATCTGACCTCATACCGAGCTTGAATCTTATTGATTATTTTGTCAGCTATGAAGACTTGTGTTTCATATTTCGCAAGATAAACAACAAGAAATCATGTGGTACTGATGGTATTCCAAATGTAGTTCTCCGACATTTGCCTGAAGTTGCTATTAGGAACTATTGCATATTGTTCAACAACATGTTGAGCAATTCATATTTCCCAAATGAGTGGAAAAAGGCTAAGGTATTTCCGATCTTGAAGAAAGGAAAAGGATCTTCGTGCCCGAAAAGCTATCGCCCAATCAGCTTGCTGCCTAACATCAGCAAGGTGTTTGAAGTGATACTCAACAGAGCATTAAACGCCCACATTGAGGAATATGAGTTGATGCCGAATTGCCAATTTGGTTTTCGTGCCAGGCATTCGACCACACATGCAATAACGAAAGTAACCTCAGACATCTGTTGGAAACTAAATGATAGACAATGTGTTGGAGCATGTCTCATTGATATGGAGATCGCCAACGCGATCATTGGTAGCGTTTGCTGATGATCTGATCATCTATACGGCAGACCGAAAAGCTACAATAGTCCAGAGAAATCTCCAAAAAATGTTCAATGATGTACAGCTGTACATTGACAATTGGCGAATGAAAATCAATGCGCAGAAGTGTGAAACAATCTTGTTTCGGACAACGCTGCAGGGGGTCAGTCAAGACCTGAAACGTAATTGGAAAGATTTCCACATCATGGCTGGTGAGAGTAGTCTAGAACGAGTTCCACATAAATCCTGTGTTCGATACCTCGGTGTTTATCTCGATCAGTATCTGTACTATACTGAACATGTGAAAATCATGCTCAGTAAAGCACTTACAGTAGTCATGGCCCTTCGAAAACTCTTTCATTCCAGATGCATTGATCAAAAGGTCAAAATTATCTGTTACAAGACACTGGTTAGACCAGTTTTGACATATGGATGTCAGATCTGGTACAACCAGAGTGCTAGTACTATGGAAAAATTAAGAGTTTTCGAAAGGAAATGTCTTCGTGCATGTACTGGTTTGTACAGAAAGCCTGAGACGGATTGGAAACATTATATATCGAATAGAAGAATTTATCAAACTGCTGAAGTGACGAGGGTCGATATCTTCATATTGAAGCTTCTTCGGAATCATATCGCAAGATCTGTGACTGTGAGTGAAAACCCTTGGATTTCACAGCCGTTCCACCCTACAGACGGGTATATAGCGACTTGCCTCGCTACTGGCTTCATTCCTCCAGAAGCATTCGTGTATTTGGACATGAATCGATATGTTTTTGATTCTGACGGCGTCCCAGTCATATATTACATATATCGACGGGCCACCGATAAGAAGATAAAATATCCTCCGAATTTGAGTTCACGAGACCAACGATTTCAATGGAGGTACTCATTTGCTAGATTCGTTGAAGCTGATCGAGTTGAGACGGCGCAATCCAGGTATTGGTGGCTGAATGACAATGTCTAAATTATTCGTGTTTATTTTCAGTTTTGGTGTTTTTTCGTTATTTAGTTTTTGAGTTTCAGCTCATTATTGCTACGTTTAGTGTTGTTATTTTTTTTGTTTAAAAATTAGGTATAGGTTAGGTATATGTAATGTTTACTATATTCCGTTAGAGATAAGATTAAACACTTAGGTTAGGAACATTGTTACAGAATTTTTTAGTATAAGATAAAGTTTTTTAATTGTATTTTATTAGAAATAAGTTACAACATATTAGGTGTAGGATCAAAGTTTCACTGTTGTGTTTTAATTATAAATAATTTTAGGATAGTGTTGGTTGGTTTTTCCTCCTTTTTCCAATTAAATTTTAAAAATATGTAATAATCGTAATTAATTGAATTTGCTATAGTTTTTTTTTGATGAAATGAGTTAATGATAACGTACAAATTTAGAGAGCCATTCGGGCCATTAAGTTTTTTGATTGTTATTGTTTGGAATTTGCTTTATATTCTTTTAAAATTTATAACGATTAGTATTAAATAAAGCGCTTTTTACCTTGACCTTGACCAAGTAACCTCAGACATCTGTTGGAAACTAAATGATAGACAATGTGTTGGAGCATGTCTCATTGATATGGAGAAAGCCTTTGATACGGTATGGTTAGATGGACATATTCTTAAACTCCTTCAGGACAAGTTCCCCAGACACCTTGTCGCCATGATGTGTAATATGTTATACGGGAAATCGTTTGTTGTAACCGATGGAAATCTGACAACAATGCGCGAGTTCAAGGTCTTGAATGGTCTACAGCAGGGAACAGTTACTGCGCCTCTGCTCTTCTCAATCTTCATTCGCAAGCTATTGTTATACGGCTTTGATTTTAACGTCTCACCAACGCGATCATTGGTAGCGTTTGCTGATGATCTGATCATCTATACGGCAGACCGAAAAAATACAATAGTTCAGAGAAATCTCCAAAAAATGTTCGAAGTGTGAAACAATCTTGTTTCGGACAACGCTGCAGGGGGTCAGTCAAGACCTGAAACGTAATCTTGAATGGTCTACAGCAGGGAACAGTTACTGCGCCTCTGCTCTTTTCAATCTTCATTCGCAAGCTATTGAACGGCTTTGATTTTAACGTCTCGCCAACGCGATCATTGGTAGCGTTTGCTGATGATCTGATCATCTATACGGCAGACCGAAAAGCTACAATAGTTCAGAGCAATCTCCAAAAAATGTTCAATGATGTACAGCTGTATACTGACAATTGGCGAATGAAAATCAATGTGCAGAAGTGTGAAACAATCTTATTTCGGACAACGCTGCGGGGGGTCAGTCAAGACCTGAAACGTAATTGGAAAGATTTCCACATCATGGCTGGTGAGGGTAGTCTTGAACGGGTTCCACATAAATCCTGTGTTCGATACCTCGGTGTTTATCTCGATCAGTATCTGTACTATACTGAACATGTGAAAATCTTGCTTAGTAAGGCACTCAAAGTAGTAATGGTCCTTCCAAGGCTCTTTCATTCCAGATACATTGACCAAAAGGTCAAAATTATCTGTTACAAGACACTGGTTAGACCAGTTTTGACATATGGATGTCAGATCTGGTACAACCAGAGTGCTAGTACTATGGAAAAATTAAGAGTTTTCGAAAGGAAATGTCTTCGTGCATGTACTGGTTTGTACAGAAAGCCTGAGACGGATTGGAAACATTATATATCGAATAGAAGAATTTATCAAACTGCTGAAGTGACCAGAGTCGATATCTTCATATTGAAGCTTCTTCGGAATCATATCGCAAGATCTGTGACTGTGAGTGAAAACCCTTGGATTTCACAGCCGTTCCACCCTACAGACGGGTATATAGCGACTTGCCTCGCTACTGGCTTTATTCCTCCAGAAGCATTCGTGTATTTGGACATGAATGGATATGTTTTTGATTCTGACGGCGTCCCAGTCATATACCACATATATCGACGGGCCACCGATAAGAAGATAAAATATCCCCCGAACTTGAGTTCACGAGACCAACAATTCCAATGGAGATACTCATTTGCTAGATTCGTTGAAGCTGATCGAGTTGGGACGGGCAATCTAGGTATTGGTGGCTGAACGACAATGTCTAAATTATTCGTGTTTTTTTTTCAGTTTTGGTGTTTTTCGTTATTTAGTTTTTGAGTTTCAGCTCATTATTGCTACATTCAGTGTTGTTAGTTATGTTTGTTAAAAATTAGGTATAGGTTAGGTTTATATTATGTTTATTATATTAGGTTAGAGATAAGATAAAACGCTTAGGTTAGGAACATTGTTATAGATTTTTTTTTAGTATAAGAAAGTTTTTGATTGCATTTATTAGAATTAAGTTAAAACATATTAGGTGTAGGGTCAAAGTTCACTGTAGTGTTAAGATGATAAATAATTTTAGAATAGTGTTGGTTGGTTTTTTCTCCTTTTTCCAATTGAATTTTAAAAATATGTAACAATCTTCATTGATTTGAATTTGCTAGAGTTTTTTTTTTTTTTTTAAATGTGTTTAATGATAACGTACAAATTTAGAGAGCCATTTGGGCCATTAAGTTTTTTATTGTTATTGTTTGGATTTTGCTTTATAATCTTTTAAAATTTATAACGATTAGTATTAAATAAAGCGCTTTTGACTTTGACTTCGACTTTGAGAGCCATTTGGGCCATTAAGTTTTTTGATTGTTGTTGTTTGGAGTTTGCTTTATATTCTTTTAAAATTTATAACGATTAATATTAAATAAAGCACTTTTTGACGTGTTTGACGTGTTGACGTGTTGACCTGAAACGTAATTGGAAAGATTTCCACATCATGGCTGGCGAGGGTAGGTCAGAACGAGTTCTACATAAATCCTGTGTTCGATACCTCGGTGTTTATCTCGATCAGTATCTGTACTATGCTGAACATGTGAAAATCATGCTCAGTAAGGCACTTAAAGTAGTCATGGCCCTTCGAAAACTCTTTCATTCCAGATACATTGATCAAAAGGTCAAAATTATCTGTTACAAGACCCTGGTTAGACCAGTTTTGACATATGGATGTCAGATCTGGTACTACCAGAGCGCTAGTACTATGGAAAAATTAAAAGTTTTCGAAAGGAAATGTCTTCGTGCATGTACTGGTTTGTACAGAAAGCCTGAGACGGATTGGAAACATTATATATCGAATAGAAGAATTTATCAAACTGCTGAAGTGACCAGAGTCGATATCTTCATATTGAAGCTTCTTCGGAATCATATCGCAAGATCTGTGACTGTGAGTGAAAAGCCTTGGATTTCACAGCCGTTCCACCCTACAGACGGGTATATAGCGACTTGCCTCGCTACTGGCTTCATTCCTCCAGAAGCATTCGTGTATTTGGACATGAATGGATATGTTTTTGATTCTGACGGCGTCCCAATCATATATCACATATATCGACGGGCCACCGATAAGAAGATAAAATATCCTCCGAATTTGAGTTCACGAGACCAACAATTCCAATGGAGATACTCATTTGCTAGATTCGTTGAAGCTGATCGAGTTGGGACGGGGCAATCTAGGTATTGGTGGCTGAATGACAATGTCTAAATTATTCGTGTGTATTTTCAGTTTTGGTGTTTTTCGTTATTGAGTTTTTGAGTTTCAGCTCATTATTGCTACATTCAGTGTTGTTTATTTTTGTTAAAAATTAGGTTAGGAACATTGTTATAGATTTTTTTTAAGTATAAGATACAGTTTTTGATAGCATTTATTAGAATTAAGTTAAAACATAATAGGTGTAGGATCAAAGTTCACTGTAGTGTTAAGATTATAAATAATTTTAGAATAGTGTTGGTTGGTTTTTTCTCCTTTTTCCAATTAAATTTAAAAATATGTAATTATCCATTGATTTGAATTTGCTATAGTTTTTTTTTTTTTAATGTGTAATGATAACGTACAAATTTAGAGCCATTTGGGCCATTAAGTTTTTTTATTGTTATTGTTTGGAATTTGCTTTATATTCTTTTAAAATTTATAACGATTAGTATTAAATAAAGCGCTTTTGATTGATTGATTGATTGATTTCCAGAAGCATTCGTGTATTTGGACATGAATCGATATGTTTATGATTCTGACGGCGTCCCAGTCATTTATCACATATATCGACGGGCCACAGATAAGAAGATAAAATATCCTCCGAATTTCAGTTCACGAGACCAACAATTCCAATGGAGATACTCATTTGCTAGATTCGTTGAAGCTGATCGAATTGAGATGGTGCAATCCAGGTATTGATGGCTGAATGACAATGTCTAAATTATTCGTGTTTATTTCCAGTTTTTGTGTTTTTCGTTTAAGTTAAATCATATTAGGTGTAGGATCAAAGTTCACTGTTGTGTTTAAATTATAAATAATTTTAGGATAGTGTAGGTTGGTTTTTTCTCCTTCTTCCAATTGAATTTCAAAATATGTAATAATCTTAATTAATTGAATTTACTAAAGTTTTTTTTCTAAAATGTGTTTAATGATAACGTATAAATTTAGAGAGCCATTTGGGCCATTAAGTTTTTGTATTATTGTTTGGATTTTGCTTTATATTCTTTGAAAATTTATACCGATTAGTATTGAATAAAGCGCTTTTGACTTTGGACTTTGACGTGTTTTTAATCGCTCCTGTCATTAATTTTAAAAATTAATTAATTTTTCACAAAAGTCAGTTTCAAAAATTGAAATAATTTTTTACGAGCCAGTCAAAAGCAAGTTTTGATTTTATTGGGGAAGCATTCATCGTCGAAGGCATCGACCAACGATATCAATAAATCAACAACAGGAAACAAACGAAAGACTAACTCGTTGCGTGTAGACGTGTTTTTAATAATCGCTCCTGTCATTAATATTAAAAATTAATTAAATTTTCGCAAAAGTCAGTTTCAAATAATTGCAATATTTTTTTACGAGCCAGTCAAAAGCAAATTTTGATTTTATTGGGAAAACCATGACCGTCGAATTATTCGAGCATTTATCTAACTGATGGAAATCTGACAACAATGCGCGAGTTCAAAGTCTTGAATGGTCTGCAGCAGGGAACAGTTACTGCGCCTCTGCTCGTTTCAATCTTTATTCGCAAGCTATTGAACGGCTTTGATTTTAACGTCTCGCCAACGCGATCATTGGTATCGTTTGCTGATGATCTGATCATCTATACGGCAGACCGAAAAGCTACAATAGTTCAGAGCAATCTCCAAAAAATGTTCAATGATGTACAACTGTACACTGACAATTGGCGAATGAAAATCAATGTGCAGAAGTGTGAAACAATCTTATTTCGGACAACGCTGCGGGGGTTCAGTCAAGACCTGAAACGTAATTGGAAAGATTTCCACATCATGGCTGGTGAGGGTAGTCTTGAACGGGTTCCACATAAATCCTGTGTTCGATACCTCGGTGTTTATCTCGATCAGTATCTGTACTATGCTGAACATGTGAAAATCATGCTCAGTAAGGCACTTAAAGTAGTCATGGCCCTTCGAAAACTCTTTCATTCCAGATACATTGATCAAAAGGTCAAAATTATCTGTTACAAGACCCTGGTTAGACCAGTTTTGACATATGGATGTCAGATCTGGTACAACCAGAGCGCTAGTACTATGGAAAAATTAAGAGTTTTCGAAAGGAAATGTCTTCGTGCATGTACTGGTTTGTATAGAAAGCCTGAGACGGATTGGAAACATTATATATCGAATAGAAAAATTTATCAAACTGCTGAAGTGACTAGAGTCGATATCTTCATATTGAAACTTCTGCGGAATCATATCGCAAGATCTGTGACTGTGAGTGAAAACCCTTGGATTTCACAGCCGTTCCACCCTACAGACGGTATATAGCGACTTGCCTCGCTACTGGCTTCATTCCTCCAGAAGCATTCGTGTATTTGGACATGAATGGATATGTTTTTGATTCTGACGGCGTCCCAATCATATATCACATATATCGACGGGCCACCGATAAGAAGATAAAATATCCTCCGAATTTCAGTTCACGAGACCAACAATTCCAATGGAGATACTCATTTGCTAGATTCGTTGAAGCTGATCGAGTTGAGACGGGGCAATCTAGGTATTGGTGGCTGAATGACAATGTCTAAATTATTCGTGTGTATTTTCAGTTTTGGTGTTTTTCGTTATTGAGTTTTTGAGTTTCAGCTCATTATTGCTACATTCAGTGTTGTTGTTTATTTTTGTTAAAAATTAGGTAGAGGCTAGGTTTATATTATGTTTATTATATTAGGTTAGAGATAAGGTAAAACGCTTAGGTTAGGAACATTGTTATAGATTTTTTTAAGTATAAGATAAAGTTTTTGATAGCATTTATTTGAATTAAGTTAAAACATATTAGGTGTAGGATCAAAGTTCACTGTAGTGTTAAGATGATAAATAATTTTAGAATAGTGTTGGTTGGTTTTTTCTCCTTTTTCCAATTAAATTGTAAAAATATGTAATAATCCATTGATTTGAATTTGCTATAGCTTTTTTTTTTTTAGAATGTGATGAATGATAACGTACAAATTTAGAGAGCCATTAGGGCCATTAAGTTTTTTTATTGTTATTGTTTTTAATTTGCTTTATATTCTTTTAAAATTTATAACGATTAGTATTAAATAAAGCGCTTTTGACTTTGACTTTGACTTCGAGCATTTATCGAATACCTGAAATTCATTTCCTGAAGAAATATCAAAAGTGGAAATACGTTCAAGGGAAGTCCCAGTCTGAGAACATTCCTTCTAGTCTCGCTGCGAAAGCAACGAGATGGAGGAGCCCGATGGCTTCAGCCATCAATCAGAAGGATCATACCCATCGCCAATGATGACGGTCGAAAAAAAGCTAAAAGAAGTTACGAGAATAAAGAAGAAAAATCGACAATCCTATCGGTAATCGAAATCGAACAGCTGATCCAAAAAAAGAGAAAGCTGAAAAATTTGAAAAAGAAAATGAACAACTCAAGCTTCGAGTTAAATCGTTAGAAACACTCGTTGGAACGCTAACGTTCAACAAAGATAAAGAAACCAAGAAAGGCCGACAAGCAAACTCAAAAACCGAAGACAAGAAAACTAAAAAACCAGAGGAAGAAGCTAATCAAGAGGATGTCCTCAGCGCAGGAGGCGCAAATGACAGCAGAAATTACTATGCAGCGCTAGCTGGTCTGGAAGAAACGATGAACATTGAAGAGGATCCAGGTAAAACGTCTAAGTTAGATAATGAGTTCATTGAATACCTTAAAATTAAAAATCGGGAGAAAAAACCAAAAGGTTTGTCTGCTGGTCCGTCCGTTAAGATTAATGAAAAAAAAGAAAAAGTCCCACCAATCAATGTATTTGGGCAAACGGGCAAAGATATGGTTCGGCTTTTGGCAGCCGAAAATAAGCTAAAAGATTTTCAGATAAAAAGAGTCAATGCCGATAAATTGACAATAAGGACTAAGTCGCTGGTTGATTTCCAGGCAACAAAAAGTGCCTTAAATTCCGGAGATGTTCCGCATTTCACGTACACTCCGAAAAGCCAAAAGAACCAAACCTTTTTTTGAAGGGTCTGGACTGTGGTGAGGACACAGTCGATCTCCTTCAGGTGCTCCAAGAAGTTGCACCAGAAATACAATTTATTTCAGTTAAAAACTTTGCAACGAGAAGATCGATTGTGGAGCGCAAAAACTTGCCTCGCTACTTAGTCCAGATTTCCAGCAAAAGTAGTTCGAGTGCCCTGCAGAAAATACGGTACTTGAACTTCCGCGTGGTGAGGTAGGAACGCCTCCAGAAAAGTGGGGTCAACCAGTGCTACAGGTGTCAAAGATTCGGGCATTCGGCTGCCTATTGCGCCATGAAATATAGGTGTGTTAAATGCAAAGACATTCATGCTCCCGGCGAGTGCAAATTGGCTCAGGCGGAGCCAAAAGAAAAACTATATTGTGTGAACTGCGGTGCTTTTGGTCATCCAGCATCATATCGAGGATGCTCCCGGTATCAAGATGCAAAGGTTAAAGTCACTCCGAAACAAAGTCAAGCACACCGCAGTGTGATACCTACCAACTTCGTCAAGCCCGGGGTGTCATTTGCACTTGCTGCGAGAGGACCAGCAGACAATGTAAATAAAATAAATAATGTGTGGCAACAATGAGCTGCTCCTTAAAATTTATCAGCAATTAAATTCCTTATCGGAGCGAATCGATAAACAAGATTCGAAAATTAACATTGTTTTTCAGCGTTTAGGGGTTTCAAATGCCTCAAAATAAGTTGTCATCCAGCCACATTCCCACGGATAGGATTCGTCTCATCTCGATCAACGTCAACTCTATTGTTACTTTACATCGACGTGATTATCTCCTTGAATTCATTGCCAGACAAAAGCCTGACATCGTGCTTTTCACCGAAACCCACCTCAGTTCATGGCACTCCATGAGATTCAAGGATTTTGAGTTCGTAAGAAACGATAGGGTGACAGGTGATGGGGGAGGTGACATCGGGATATTGGTTCGAAGACCCTATCGTTTCCAAAATATTGAAAAAGTCGAATTCAAAAGCTTTGAATCTCTTGAAGTGTCCGTTATCAAAATCTCACTGCCAGGTGGGGATAACATCTTCGTTATCTCTGACTATGCAACTGGTGGAACTGTTCTCTAGCTCAAGGAGGAGCTCAATTCCTTGTTCGAAATACTCGAATTGAACAGGCTGCATAACTATTATATTCTTGCTGGTGACCTGAACGCCAAGCATACATCATGGCTGAACGCCACCAATAATCCAAGAGGTGTATTCCTGAAATCGTGGATAACAGAGAACCAAATTGAATACAGGTGCAATCTATATGGGTCGGAGTTCCCAACATACCCTAGGACAAATTCATATTTGGACCTTTGCATTGCTGACGCAAGACTTGAATTCAGCTTTAATAGTCCTCAACGGAAACTGCAGGTGCTTCCTTATGATAGCAACCATAACGCAATCGTAATGGAAATCAATCATCACAGGGATGATTTCTTCCTCATTCCAGTTCAACATGAAAATCATCGGTTGAATTTCAAAAAAACAGACTGGGAAAAGTTTCAAAAGAAGTTTAATCGTGAGTACCAGAAGCAATGGTGGCAACTCTTGCTCAATGGTTCCTAATGACAGGAATCTAACTAACGATGAAATAGATGTCTTTTTGTCGAAGTTAGAGAAGCTGACGTTGGAAACGATGGAGAAAGTAGTTCCCAAGATAAAACATCGAAACAATATGGAAGGATATGAAACACCAACCATCGCAAGGTTGAAAAGATTGAAAAGCCTTCTTCTCACACGCGTCAACAATATTTATCGACGATTTTTGGATTACAACCATCCCTCGTTGGCTTTGCTGAAATTACATCTGAAGAATGTCCGGAACTTAATCCGGTCATACTTCAGGAGTGAGGTCAGCAATCAATGGGCGGAAAAATTGAGGGGTATCAGCCCACAGGACCCAGACGGCGTGTTTGCGAAAGTGAATAGCATATTCCGCAAGAAGTCTCGAGTGAAGGTATCGAATCTTGAAGTCACTAGTGATGAGATAAATCTTCTCGATAGGGCTGGTATCGAAATTGATAGTACGACCCCGGATAGAAATGGAAACAGGATTATTTGTGAAGGATTGGATAAACTTGCCCTGATAGTAACACATTTTGAATTGGTTCATCTACCAAACCCTGAGAGAGGGAATGAAATATTTTCAGAGGTCGTTGAAGCAAAAGTTTCCGACTTCAAATCAAGCCTGAACGGCCAATCAATTCTTCATTTCAATGAAACATTAACATCTGACCTCATACCGAGCTTGAATCTTATTGATTATTTTGTCAGCTATGAAGACTTGTGTTTCATATTTCGCAAGATAAACAACAAGAAATCATGTGGTACTGATGGTATTCCAAATGTAGTTCTCCGACATTCGCCTGAGGTTGCTATTAGGAACTATTGCATATTGTTCAACATAATGTTGAGCAATTCATATTTCCCAAATGAGTGGAAAAAGGCTAAGGTATTTCCGATCTTGAAGAAAGGAAAAGAATCTTCATGCCCCAAACGCTATCGCCCAATCAGCTTGCTGCCTAACATCAGCAAGGTGTTTGAAGTGATACTCAACAGAGCATTAAACGCCCACATTGAGGAATATGAGTTGATGCCGAATTGCCAATTTGGTTTTCGTGCCAGGCATTCGACCACACATGCAATAACGAAAGTAACCTCAGACATCTGTTGGAAACTAAATGATAGACAATGTGTTGGAGCATGTCTCATTGATATGGAGAAAGCCTTCGATACGGTGTGGTTAGATGGACTAGTTTTTAAACTCCTTCAGGACAAGTTCCCCAGACACCTTGTCGCCATGATGTGTAATATGTTGTACGGGAAATCGTTTGTTGTAAATGATGGAAATCTGACAACAATGCGCGAGTTTAAGGTCTTGAATGGTCTACAGCAGGGAACAGTTACTGCGCCTCTGCTCTTTTCAATCTTCATTCGCAAGCTATTGAACGGCTTTGATTTTAACGTCTCGCCAACGCGATCATTGGTAGCGTTTGCTGATGATCTGATCATCTATACGGCAGACCGAAAAGCTACAATAGTTCAGAGCAATCTCCAAAAAATGTTCAATGATGTGCAGCTGTACACTGACAATTGGCGAATGAAAATCAATGCGCAGAAGTGCGAAACAATCTTGTTTAGGACAACGCTGCAGGGGGTCGCAAGGTGTAAATAACCACATGTAACTACTTTCAAACTATCGGAGCCTTTCGAAAAACGAGATTTATATCCGTACGAAGCAATGAAAGCTCACTGTGGAGCAAAAAATCATAGTATAGATTTACGTTAAATTGATGTAAAAGGGTGAAATGATCAATTTAAAGTTTAGCAAAGACTAGAACATACTTTGTTCAACATTTGCAGTGGAGATACTCTGTTGCAAGGTTTGATGTAATTAATAGAAATCAAACTCAGCTATCTCGATACTGGTGGCTGAATGGTGATATATACAAAATGCAAATTTCTTGTCCTTCTTTTGGTTTCCTCTTTGGTGTTTTGATTATTTTTAACTTACTGAAACGCGCTTTATGTGTTTATAAAATTATAACGATCGATCTAATGAAGCACATTTGAATTCAACTATGTATCAAAACTGACGTAAGATGGGAGCAGCGCTTACTACCACACACATGACCATTAGTAGGCCGACTTTGCTGGTGGTAATGAAGAATTGTGAAGGTGCCAAGGAAAATCCGACGTTTTGTACGGTTTCGAGATGGATTTCTACAGTCACATCCAGATGGCCCGCGAAGAACACAATAGCGCTCCTAGTGAAGTGAAAATTATTGCAGTTCTTATAGCCGTTTAATTTTTATCGCCTTCCAAAGTGAATGAATAGGAGTTTGTTTACTTCTTAACGTTGACCTATCAGTGGAAGGTGCATTTGCTCGTCTTGAAAAGTTTAGGAGTACAATGGACAGTGCAAGGTGAATTTTAAGCATGTACGGAATGCGTTTCGTACTTGCTTATGCCGCAGTTGGCTGACTAAAACTTGTACAATAGTAGGCCGACTAATACATATGTCAGTTTTGCTATATATAGGATAACGAAAGTAACATTTGTAGGAAACTAAACAAAAGAGAATGTGTTGGAAGTGTGCCTCATTGATATGGAGAAAGCATTCAATGCAGACTGGTTAGATGGACTAATTTTTAATCTTCTACAGGAAAACTTCCGTTCACACCTTGTCGCAATGATGCGCAGTATATTATGTGGAAAATCATTCCTAGTAACAAATCAAAATCTGTAAAAACACGCGATTTCAAAGTCTTGGTATACAACTGAGAAAAGTAACTGCGCAAACCGAATGAGCCGAACGCAATTTTCCGATTTCGAATGGTCTACAGCAAGTATCAATTACTGCGCCTAAACTGTTCTCCATATTCATTCGGAACTTATTGAACGATTTTGAATTAAAAGTGTCGCCATCGCTATCATTAATAGCACTTGCAGATGACCTTATTTTTTCTACGGCACAGTTCAAAGCAATCTTCAAAAAAGTTGTAACAATGTATAGTTCTAAACGGACATTTGGCAAATGAAAGTGAATGCGTAAAAAAGCGAAACAATTTTGTTTCGGACAACGCTGCGGTTTGCCAATCAAGACCTCAAACATAACACATTATGGCTAGTGAAAGTAATCCACAACAGGTTCCGCATAAATCTTGTGTTCGACACCTCGGTATTCATCTCGGTCAGTATCTGCACTATAATGAACATACGAAAATCACCCTCCGAATTTGAGCTCGAGCTGGGACGGAGCAATCTTGGTAACGGTGGCTGAACGGCGACAGCTAAATTTCTTATTTGTGGTTTGTTTTTGGTTTTGTTTTTTCTCAGCTCATTATTCCTACATTTAATGTTTTTAGTCAAGTATTTTGTATATTTGATATCCGCAGGCCCATTCTCTTTTATCTTCAAAAGCTTCAAAAAAGTTATTGTTTGTCTATGTTAAATGTTGTGAACTATCAGAGAAAGTTTACCATGTGAAGAAATTGTGATGCTAGTATTATTCGAATTAAGTAAAGACATATTAAATGTAAGCTAAAAGTTCACAATTTTTTGTGTTCAACTATATATAATTTTTAATAATATTGGTTGGTTTCTTCTCCTGTATTAAACTAATGTATGATAAGTTATAATTGTAACCTGATTCAAAACAATAAATGCTTTTAATACCTTCTATTGAATTGTAAACAGCCTAGTTGGCCATCAAGTTTTCATTTTTTCAAGTTCTGAAACTCGCTTTATGTTCTTATAAAAATTTATGATAGGCTCAATAAAGCACATTTGAATTTGAATTTATGCAATTCTATTCAACTTAACAAACAATTATTTCAAGTGCAATTTCAAGCACATGAACTGTTTCATTCTGATCGTCTGTTTGCAGGCAATTGTTTCTTTTAAATTAACCGTACAGAAACACTTTTTTATATTACCTAATATCCAAATGTACAACTGCTAAGTTTTTCTTGCTTCAAAGGAAATTATAATATACAACAATTCATTTTCACAATTCGTCATTTGGACTCATTGTGCAGTTTGATGATTATGCCGTAAAGGCTTTTATTCTTGCCAAAGCTTGTTTATTCTCTTCTCAAAGCTTCAACATTTTATTTGGAAACAATCTAACAATTTGAAAGGATTCGCAAAAAAGCGGCAAAATTACCTAGCTTGCTTATCGTTGATGACGAGATGTGTAGCGACATTTCGGGCGCTAACTGATATGATTCAATAATCAAAAGGATTAGATTATCGAAAATTTATGAACTTGGTTGCACAGATTCAATTATACTACAATATTCAAAAACGTCCAAATTCCAAATTGAATGCCGGGCGTAACGCCAAGAATCCTGTCTGAATAAATTCAAATGTCAAACACCTCAGCACAATCCACAAACAGCACTGCCATACTGATCATCAAATTTGTGCAACCGCGACATCTAGGATAATTTATTTGTTAAATGTCAGAAATCGCGCCTTTTTTCGGCTGTTTTGACGTTTATCAAAAAAATTGACAACAAAAGGCGCGCAGAGTCCATAAATGTCGCGCGTTTTTCTATGGCTGCCAAATTGGCTGACCTGTGACAAATAAATATTAAAAACAAGTAATATTCCAGTTAATGTGTAACACATCAAGTGCCAATAAAGACTTAAGTGCATAAAGTACATTTTCAAGTTGTTGTAATCCTTATTCAACGGAGATGAACCGATGATATGAACTAGGCAAAAATTCCATAAGGTAGGAGGCGAACATTTCCGGCATTTAGTTACAATTCTGATCAAAATGTCATATAATGCATTAAAGTTGATTCAAGTAGGCCTAAAATTGCGGAATAGCCGAGTAATAAGCTCATGTCCTGCTGGTAGTTGGGTGAAAATGAAATTATTTAACCTCAACCCCCGATTTTTTGATGACGATATTACTTTAAGGATGTTGTCACTTCATGCATTTTGGACAGCATTCCAATCTAAATATATACAGAATTTAATATATCGTTTTAAGGGATACCATGTCAACAAAATAAAGGATTGCAACATCAGTGAAATGCAACCCGTTCTATGGTTCACAGTGCACATCTCGTGTGCACTGCATTTTAAATGAGGTCAGCAATAATAGTGTTGGGTGTGAGAATGGAATGAGTAGAATGATCAGTTTCTAATCAAATGATTTTGGTTGATTCGTTTTAAATGATAATCGAATGGTGCGGCTACGTTAAAAACGTATTGCAACGGAGAGTCCCCTTATCAAAATTCTTATCTGTTTTTACTGCTTTTGAATATAGGGTGTTTCGCGACAATGTAGCAGTTGTACCTTCGAATTGAATCAAACTTGGGCAATAAAAATCTTGCCAGCACTTGTGATTTATGTAATTATGGTGAGAATATACTGAAGGCACCGGCTAGAAAAATAGAAGTACAAGTGATACATTCACTTCGTTTATTAAAAATGAAAATTTAGTTTATAAATTTACCTAGTTATCTACAAGAAGTATAAAGTATTCGTAAAAACAAACGTTTATAGCCAGCATAAAAGCCTCTTGCTCAAATGGAACTTTCAAGATTATTATGTCTAAAATTCTTCTGTAATAATTTGACTGGGCAGGAGCATACTTATTGGAAAAAAGTTATGTTCCTTGAAAATAAAAAGAAATTTTGTTTTAAAGTCTTAACTGTACGTTATTTTAAAACTCTGAGAGCACTCGGAAGATGTGTTCGTTCTGTAGGAGAAAAGCTTAAAAATTCTTGACAAACTAGTTTTGAGAATATTACAGATGTAGCTTGCAAATGTTTCAGTGGATATCGAGCAATCATTTGTCTTTTTATTGTGCATGTTTTGTTTTATTGTACATTTAGTTTGGCTAAACTGAAATTCTATACATCTTTCCGCCTTAAATAACACCCTCTATAGATTTATTTTGTTTTCAAATTTTTTATCAAACTTAACTAGATCTATATGATTTAATACGGTGGTATGGACGCAAAATACCAAACACAAGCGTTAACCTTTTGATTACAAGAAACATTTTCAGGATCAGTGTAAATATTTTATCAATACTTTTCTAGAAGGCTTTGTAACGAATCCATGAACTGCAGACCCTGAAAAATTCAACAAAAAAATGGCTTAAATTAAAATCCACTTTAACTCTATTTTAAGCACCCGAGCTTTTGTTGCAGTATTGCTGATATCAATTACTGGAGAGGATCTTAAAGACAATCATGTTATTCATTTTTAGAAACTTGAAAAAATGAATTGACATAGTAGTGTCCGGTTAAATCGAATGCCGATATCGCAACAAACGCGTATCGTTGCAAATGGCTGCAATTTGATTAAACTTCTTGTGGGATATAACAACCTTATTTGGAATCCTCATTAAAATATAGAATTTAAGGGTTTATATGCAATTTTATGGGAAAAATGTAAAACTTTTGATTCATTCAGTAAATAATTAAGTTCAGAGAATGTATTTATATGTATTTTTTTCTTTATTAGAATGTATGCGGTACAGATGACTTATAATATACAAGTAGTAGATGTTCTGGCAAAGTCATTTCACCATCGTTTGAACATTACTTAAAACTATGTGTAGTATCGTATTCCTATGTGAATATAATTTGCTAGAGGAAAATTTCGGCCAAAACCTCAACTGAACTTATTGTTACCTTAACATAACTATCTACTTATAACTAGCTAAAATCTATGAGGCTAGGTTACGGCCAAAGAGATAGCCAGGGCACGAATTAGCGGATTGGGCAAGTCATTTGCTTTCGCGATTAGTTTATCACGGTGCAATGCAATGACTAACGCCAGCAAGGCTGTGTAGTTTTCTAGAAGAAAAGTAAAACGGTTTATTAAGTACCATTTTCAGGTATCTATTTTGCGTGATCTGAAGCTTTGTTACTAGATATTTAGCACATTGGATCCAGGTAGGTGAGCCGTATGGGATGATCAGTTTTGACGATGAGGACTTTGTTTCTGGTGTTGAGATACGAATTCCGATTAAGAAGGGGGTATAGCGAGAGCACAGCCTTAAACGCTTTAGAGCTGATATACTCAATATGACTTCTGAAGGTTAGTTTTTGTCGAATATAAGCCCAAGATAATTGAGATCCACACTCCAGGAAACAGTTTGCCCGGAAAAATTTATTGGTCGCTTGGGTAGGTGAGCAGGCTTACGCTTCCTGGTGAAGAATATTGACTTCGTTTTTGCAATATTAATTTTAATTTTCCATCGATGGTAGTATTGATACGTAAGTTCTAACGCCGATTCAAGGCTGGCAATAATGGAATTTGGATCTGCACCTATGCTGTATATGCAAATGTCGTCTGTGAAAGCTGCAACTTGGCAGTTTGATAGGGAAGGGAAGTCAGACGTACAGATGTTATATAATGATGGGATTAGGCAGGAGCCTTGCGGAAAACCGGCAGTAATACTTTTCACTGGGGAAGTGCTTTCCCCTACTTTGACCTTAAACTTCCTGCCCGTTAAAAATGCTTGTAAAAAGTTAAACAAGTATGAGGGTGTGTTATATTTCTGAAGCTTATAGACAAGAGCATCATGCCAGACGGAGAATATATTTATTGCCCTTATAATCATACTGGGCTCTAATTGAAGCAACTTCTGATGTACAAAATTTTAAAAAATATCTAGATTTGGTGATAATATAGTTATACTAAGACAAGAAATGCATTCTTACCATTGAGTAAACGTTTGGATTAAACTTTATACTAGATCTACACTATTTTGACAGAAAAAATATACACATTCTTGTTCATTAAAAATATAAGGTAATACCTTGATTTTCCAAGGGAGTTAGATATGAAATTAATCCGTACTTAAAAAGATTGGTATTTTATGTAAATTAGTGTCGGCGATTTGGTAACAACCGTGATCCATTTCAGCATTGAGGCAACTGACTTGTTGCTGAGCTGATAGATTATTTCATTCTTCTTGGATATGGCGATTTAAGTCTTATTTCGAAGATATTGAGTATGTTACGTCATAGATGCTCTATAGGATTGCGATACGGTAAATGTGCTGGCTACTCAACATCGGTGAAGGCTTTTCTTTCAATCACATCATTTTGCGTGTAGACTCGACATGGTGTTGGTGAATTTTTACTCGGTCCAAATTATGATTGCCAAACATTTTAGTAAAGGATGGTATTAAAGTGCTTTTATGTACTTTATACAGTCCATACGACATTCACTTATGCAAATTCCCCCCACGCCAGAGGCTACCATTCAGCCCCAGGTCAAGCTGGTTCCTCAATGTTTCAAAATAAGCCCTAAACATTCTTTCTTGCAACTTCCACTAGACGCACGAAAGCTTAGACAAAAACAATTTCTTACACTAATCCCGATCGAATGAAATTCATACCAATATTCAATTGATTGATTCAATATCCTGGAAAAAGTTAAGGCGATTTCATAGAAGTAAACTGTAAACATAATCTTACCTGAAAGTTTGGGCCATAGAACATTAAATCAATCTTCATCCAAAAAATGTTAAGCAAATTTTGCCCACTCAATGGAACTTTCATGTGTTTCTTTTTTTTCTGAGAGAATGGCCTTTTAGTGGGCTTATGGCTCTTAAAACATGCTTTAAAAATCCTTCTCATAGCTGTGTTATTTTATTCATTCATTCATTAGATTAGGAAAAGCTCTTTGTAGTTTGTCGAGATTATTGGTGGGCAAGTAATTGTAATTAAAGTTTGTCTCATTCAAGTGAGATTGGTAAATAAACTGGCTCTCAGTGTTATTGGCTAGTTGAATTTAATTTTGTGGGAAGCGTTAGTAATTTAGTTTAAGGATAAATTGATGGAGAGGGACTACATAACACTCTAAGTTTTATTGTAAAAATTTATAGCAGTAATTACAATAGACAGACCATAGTGATAGATGTCGGTAGTTCTTCAAGGTTTATTATCATGTAGAAAATGGATATAATTTGATTGATTTGACACAATTGAGATATTATATATCTTGAATACCCTCTTCCATGAGTGATTTTTTTGTTGTTAGGTTTTGTTGATACTTACGAGGTAAAAAAAAGCTTGAAAGTTAATTATTGCATGCACGTTTAGTGCTCGGTTGTGGTTCTTTCATAACATGTTCTTTTCATTTGATTTTAACTTGAGTGAGGTATTTGGACAAGTTGTCTAGTGAGGGAATGTTGATGTTTTTGATATCCTGCACCGCTAGTGACAAGAGATTTCTTTGTCATTCATTTACCATTTTTTCAACTTCTGTTGTTTTATTGGGATTTTTAGTTAAGAGCTTGATGGGGAGTTGGCAGTTTTCCATTGTTGCAAACACATTTTGTTGGGTTTGATTGCTTCTATTAGTGATTTTCTCTCGAGAGGCCACCACTTGAGCATAGGTGTGTTTCATTAAGAGTTTTCTGACATCTCCTACTGGGTTTCTTTATACGTGAATTTGTTCCTCTTCAATTGAAAAAAATTCATTTGGACTATGTCTTCAAGGTCAAGTCCTTCATATCTATTTGATAATCAATCGCCTATGCTTCCCTATTAGTGGCATTTAATAGGAGCTGACTTCTACTTCATGCTTGTATTTAACACAATTGAGATATTTTCGTTCCGTAGCTACATGCTCATTGCTGTTACATAGAAAATATTTTATGTTGTTACAAGTTCCGTTGCATTCAGTTGAACTGCATTTTATATATCTCTCTACGAGGGCGGTCCGATAAGTACTTAACCATACCGCCCGATAGCGCCACTATCGAAAGAGTCACTATCGTGTAGTACATTCTTGTAGACGGGTACTTTCAAAATGTCAGCCAAATCGGACTCGTAGCTCTGTTTTGATCGCGTGTGGAAGCGGTCGTGTTTGCGGATTTTAGAAATATGGAGAAAGAGCAATATCGGTTGGTGATTCGATTCTTGTGTTTGGAATGGAAATCGCGCACTGAAATCAAAGAGCGTTTGGAGGTTGTGTACGGTGACTGCGCTCCTGCGATAGCGACAGGAAAAAATTGGTTTAACGAGTTTCAACGTGGTCGCACGTAGATTTTTGATGAGCCACGCCCAGGTGCCCCGAAAACGGCTACCACAAAGGATAACGTGACAAAAATCCACCAGCTCGTATTGGCAGACAACCGATGGAAGGTGCGCGAGATAGCTGAGTCAGTAGGCATCTCAAAAAAACCGCATGGGTCATATCCTGCATGATATTTTGAGCATGAGAAAGCTGTCGACGCGATTGGTGCCAAGTTTACTCACTCTGGACAACAAACGCAACCGTGAAACCACTTAAGAGCAGCGTTTGACGCTGTTCAAGCGCAATTCTAAGGAGTTTCTGCGTCGTTCGTGACCGTTGATGAAACATGGCTCCACTGGTACACACCACAGACCATGGAGCAGTCGAAACGGTGGACTTCACCCGGCGAACGTGCTCCGAAGAAGGCGAAGACAGGTGATGGATTTACAAGGTGCGATCTGCATCGACTACCTGGAGAAGGGCAAAACGGTTACCGGGCTCTACTATGCCGAATTATTGGGCCGATTCGACCCCGAATTGCAGAAAGAAGGCCCCATTTGACTTCCACAATGCCAACGCACGGGCCCACACCTCCGCCGTCGCCACGCCAAAATTGGTCGAATTGGGCTACGAACTGCTACCCCATCCTCCGTATTCTCCAGATTTAGTCCCGTGCGACTTTTTCCAAACTTGAAAAAGTCACTCGCCGGGCAGAAATTTGAGTCCAATGAGGAATTCATAGCTGCCATGTTGGCAGAACGTATTTTTCAGACGGGTTAAAGAATTTGGAGCATTGCTGGGTCAAATGTATGGAGCTAAGAGGAGATTATGTTGAAAAATAAATAGCCACATTTCCAAAATTTTCGTTTTTCTTTTGTAGGCTAAATACTTATCGGACCGCCCTCGTTTTTGGTCTTTACAGATATGCTTGAGAATAAATACAATCTCGATACATTGCTCCAATCTATTCTCAATCAAATAAACCGTAAATTTCGTATGTCCAAATCGAGCTCGTTTTGTACATCGTGGTAAAACTAGTCATTTGTTTTGGTGGGAGAAAATAGTGATGACATCCCAACCAGGTGGAGGAAGAGATGCGGGAACAAAAGCGACTGAAGGGGTCTTGGGGCATGGACCAAGGAAAACTAGGGACGAAGAATGCAAGGAAGCGGCTGAGAAAAGGAACCAGGTGTAAAAGTATAAAAAGAATATATCCAGCGACCAACTCAGGCCAAAGAAGAACAATACAACACATTTGACGACGAGCCAAAAAATGTGCTGAAGAAAGAAACGACAGATAAACGAAAACATGACTACATTAAGTCAGATCGTATGTCTTTATTAAACTTTATCAAACAGAGCGTATGTCTTTATTAAACAACCAAGGGACGGCCTCGATCAACAAACAAGTCTTTGCAAAAGCGCACAAGGTTTAATCATAAGTAACCCAATCGAAATTAAATGCAGATGGCTGCAATATTTCCAGAAGTTATTCACAACGCCCTCAACAATTACAGAAGTTGTGAATAGTTCAGAAGCAGAGAATAAAAAATGCCACAACCAAAAACGAAGAACAGGCAGCAAAAATCTAAGGCTCGTGAATTAGATGGAATACCAGCAGACCTGCTCCAAAGAGGGATCCCCATCCAAGTAACCTTTTGCGCCGACTAATCTGCAGAATATGGTCAGAGGAGCAGTTACCAGAGGACTGGCCAAAAAGTATATGTCCTGTACACAAAAAGGGAGGCAAGCTGAGGTGTGAAAATTATAATCATCGCTTTACTGTGTACATCCTGTAAAGTACTCTCCAAAATCATAGAAAGAAAATTAAAGCCGTACTATGAAAGTACTCGTTTTATTGTATTTCGCGTAGTGAGTGGTTAGAGTACTCGCTGCGTAAGCGTTTGAATCCCGTTGGTGACAACAAGTTTTGTTTCGGGTAATTCTTTGGACCGACTTTAAACCGTTCAGTTATGATACGAACTGGTTTAAAATCAGAACGTATTGCAGGGTAGACGAACACACGACCAAAGCGTAGTACTGACCATATCACTGATACATTCGATGAAGATAATGAGGTACTCTTTCTTTAAGGGAAGGCCCGAAAGGGGATGTAGTGCTAAAGCAAAAAAAAAATGAAAGGATTATAGGAGAGTATCAGAAAGGCTCAAAATGAAGTCTACAATTGACCAAACATTCTCAGTTAAGCAGGTGCTCGAAAAGTGTTGGGAATAAAACATCGACGTGCACCAACTCTTTATAGACTTCAAGCAGGCATACGATAGTGTCGACAGAAATGCGCTGTACAAAATAATGCTTTATATGCGGTCCCAACAAAACTAGTCCGCAATGTCCAAGTCACGAAGCTTAACACAGAGTCCCAAGTCAAGGTAAACGGAGAACTAACGGACAGCTTCAAAATGGAATCAGACTTAAAACAAGGGGATGGACGCCTCAATGCGCTTTAATCTTAAGCTGAAACACGTCATCAGAAATAAAGCAGCTGAAACCTCTGGTACACTTATGTCCAAGTCCACACAATTAGTAGCATATGCTGATGACATCAATATTATGGCACGGTCAATATCAGATGTCCAAGAAGCATTTCTGAGTCTAGAATCTGAAACAACCCGAATTGTCCTACGAGTCAACGAGACGAAAACTAAATTCATGGCTCCAACGAGAAAGAACACTCTAGTCCGACAAAACCTAACCGTAGGAGACTATAACCTTGAAAGTGTTGATAACTTTATCTATCTTGAGGTCAATCTGAATAGAAGCGGTGCCGGAAAGGACTAAATCGGACGCCAAATAAACGCCGCAAATAAAGCATAATACTTCGTACTTCCCATTCTAAGGTCCAAAGTTATACACAGGCAAAATAAGCTTCGTATTTACAAATCACTCTTCAAACCTGTACTATTATATGGAAGCGAAAAATAGACCCTGACGAGCGAATCCAAAAATGCAGTAGACGCATGTGAACGCAAAGAGCTCCGGAAGTTTGGCGACCCAGTGAAACAAGGAACAGAGTGGAGACTACGTTACAACGATGAGTTGTATGAACTATTTAAAGAACCACCTGTATCTACTTGCGTAAAGTTACACAAACTGCAATGGGTGAACCATGTAGAAAGAATGAAGGGACGCGGGCTACTTAAAGGAACATTAAAGAGTAGAACACAAAGCAGACGTCCAGCGGGAAGACCAAGGACTCGATGGGAAGACATGATAGAAGCTGGCAGCAGAACCTTGCTTCGTCGAATTCCACTCTCGGGAGGGGTTATCAATACCTATAAACAAGGCTTTATAATATTTTGCGAAAGATTTGAAATATGGGAAAATATTTGGTATGAAAAACTGACTGTAATTTTACTGTCAATCCATTATGTCTTGCCTAAAAAGAAGGTAAACATCGCGACAATTGCAGAAGTGAATCACTGCAACCAAGATATTAAAATTTTAACTATACTGAAAATATATTCGAAATCTGACTGACCGGCCTCCATCGATAGTTTACAATCAAATGCGAGGAATGTGGAAGAATTAATATCGTGATTATGAACTGGTGTTATTATAGCATTTTGATATCTTATGCAACTAATAAAGAAAGTCACATATCAGGGGAAAGGGAAATGTACGAAAATTGTGTCCCCCCCTCGCGATCGGACACCTTTGAACCGAAAAATCTGAAAAAAATCACAAATGTGTAACTTTAAGAGTACAAGTGTAACAAATACTTTAGAAGTCGGAATTCTATCAACTTTGTTAGTAAAAGTAAATTTTATAAATTTTCCGTTTTTTCCTATAAAATAAAAATGGAACCCTTAAATTTCCCAAAAATCACAATTTATGTTTTCTGAAAGCAATTGTATGTGCTCTGAAAATTTCACAATAATCGAACAATAAACAGCTAAGTTATAGCCGATTAAACATTTAACAATTACAACAACATTAACACGTGATGCTAGGGAGATACACGTTTGCAACGGACCTAGCCACTATAAATAATTAGGAATTTTGATAAAAATTTTAGAAATGGTTTGTAATATTGATGTGTTATCGTGACTAATTAAACGACGGGATCAAAACACTTGAAACAAAATGGCGGCGAATATAAAAATATAATAACCATAATCATTCTTCCAACTCAATTTATGAAATCTGTATATTAGTCAAGTTTTGATATGCAGAATATATTGTTTGATTTACTAATTGTTTTACAATACCCTTCTGGTAGGAGCACTCTCCTGCTACTTCAACTTGTTCATTACTGTATCGCTTTCATTGAACTTTTCCTTAAAGATATTAATGACATTCACCCTTTTTGAAATCGTCGTGAAAATCCCAATAAAACCAGTCGATAAATTGCATACTATTACACAGTCACGTAATGTTTTTGTAGTGCCAGAAAATTGAAACCACTTTAACTTCGTTAAATATTACTAGATGCTTTTGAAACTTCCAAAATAGATCAACCTTATGTAGGACAGGGGTTTCAAACAAATTACACATTTTTACTTATAGTAATAACGTTGATTGTCCATTTTAATTGCTTTATACAAACTTCTCTCCTTGAGAACCTTGATGTCTCTTGATTCGTCCAATAACGTGTATGACGTTCAAGAATATAAATAGATACATGTATAAAAGGTGGTGTACTCAGCGAAGTGTAGTGGTTAGAGTACTCGCTGCGTAAGCCGAGGATCCCTGGTTCGAGTGATTCTTCGGACGGACTCTAAGCCCGTTCAGTTATGATACGCACTGGTTCGTTCTGATTTTAGAACTTATCGCAGCTGGGAGAAGGCACATACGGTCAAAGCATGGTACTAATCATATCACCTTCAAAAGTGCCGAAATATTCGATCAGGATAATTAGATACTCTAACTATCTCTAAGCAAAGGCCCGAAAGGGGCTGTAGTGCTAAAACAACAAAAGTGTGAGAGTGGTTGTTCACTTAGAAGCGCGCGATCGTGCTTACAATCCGGCCAGCCTGACCTGAGTTTGTCCGCAAACCTGTAGATATATATGTTTTTTTTTTCATTACAAATTTTTCCTTAAATCTAGCTATACAGAGAATTAATTTTACGTTTAAATATAAAATACTGGTTCGTCCCTGGGTATGAACGGTATCACTGAATCATTTACTCTTGGTTCGTGGTGCGATGTCCGACACCAGGGGCGCATGTTGCCAGCTTCCCATATGCCATCGTGTGGTCACTGAGTATTTTGGAGACCTTCAACGTCGGCCACTTTGTAACGATTGTTTAATAGTAGGAACTCAACGACTTCGTACAGATTTTTGTAACCAGGTATGATTTTCTTTGAAATTCCGGGCGTGTTATCAAAGTTTTTGACTAAAATGAAGTCTCTGGCCTTAAACGAACACGGTTGGTTATGTTTCTTATCGTATGCCCCTTTTTTTGATTAAGCTGCCCGACCGATGTTTTTCTTCAGCTTCCGAACGCATTTTGTCGATATGGCGAATTTCAGTGCCTACGTGATCACGAATGAAAACCTTAACGACGTCAACAGTGGGGCCTCGCTGGTCGACCCCGAATAATAATTGAGTCGAAGGTTTGTCCGGTCGATCCATTTCTCAATGTTGTTGATCGCGTATTCAACGTCAGCTGACATCTTATACGATTGCATGCGGCTCGAAATGTCTGTTAACTTAGAGAGCATGGGTACGAATACACATTTTACACACTCAGCTTGCTCATTTGCTTGCGGGAAACCGTTCGCAATGAAAAAATGCTTTAACTCGCGCGAGGTGAAAGCGGTTCAACGATCCGAAACAATTGCTTGGGGGCGGCTGTAGCTTTGGAAATACTGCTTCAAACTATCCATAACTTCTTTTGAGCAAGTGCTTTTCGACGAACATATTTCATGAATTCATCTACAACCAGTAAAATGTGCTTCTTGATCGCGACACGATGATCTACCAGCCCGAAATGGTCAGTACGCAGTGTATGCCATGAAATACTGCCTTCCTTATTTTCCGAGAACTGAGCGAACGAAATATATTTTAGACAGTGCCGGACGTATTCTTCACATTTTTCGCGTTTTCCCGGGTGCATTGGATCGACTATCATTTTGCTAGAACCTACGTGACCTGTCTCGTGATTGTGAATCATTATATTTATTCCTATTTTTTGTGGCACGACAAAGAGGAGGTCATCTCCTTGCTTACGATATACTAGACCGTCCAAATTTCAAAAAACGGATCCTGACCGTTCTCCAGTTTGTTCACTTTTTCGAAAATCTTCGATCTTTCTTCTGGCAAAGCCATGAAATTCCAGTCAATGGATTATCATCAAAGACTAGAATGCCGAACGACTGACTCAGAGCATCAACGGGTATCATACTCGACCCCGGTCTATGGACAATTTTAAAATCGTAACTTTACAGTTCAGAACTCCATCTAGCCACCCGATTATTAATGTGGCGCTCTAACGTTTGTGTAACCGCGCTGCAATCAGATACGATGTTAAACTGAATGCCCTGCATGTATATCTTGAACCGGCGCGGTGCAACGCATAAACGATCGCGAGGGTCTCTAGTTCAACGCTATGATACCGGGACTCAATTTCAAGCTTACGTTTGCTAAAGTAGAAAACCAGATGCATAATACGGCTCGGCTGAAGTTGCAGAAGTACCGATCCGAAACCATTGTGAGCGCACCTCGCAGTGCAACTCGGTAGCTGCATGCTTATCATATATCGCCAATATTGGAGCCTCCATGAGTTTTCTCTACAGACTTTGGAACGCAACTTTCTCTTTATCCCCGAACGTAAACGTTGCATCTTTTCTGCGTAGACATCTTTTCTGCGTAGACTGTACAGTGGCTTTACGGTAATCAAGAATCCCGGGGTAAACTTACGGAAGTATGAGGCTAACCCAACAAAGCTTTGAATCTTCTTGATCGATTTAGGTTCAAGAAAGTTCTTCACTGCCGCTATGCCGCTTTCATTCGGGGTTAGTCCCTCTTGATTTACTCTATACTCCAAGTAATCAATTTCGGTACAAAGAAAGACGCTCTAGTTAGTTCTGGACCAGTGTCAAAAATACCTCTTATAATTTCGAGATGTTGCTCTAGAGTTTCGGTGGCAACTAATATGTCATCCATGTAAACGATAACGTGACCGGATTTGAACAGGCCAAAAGGCATAAAAAGAAACTCGAACTGTCTCATCAGAGTGACAAACGAAGGTATATCTAATAAAGCCAGGAGCCATGGCGACATTATAAAACCCCTCTTTCAAATCGTGCGCACGAAAATATCTTTTACCTCACAACTCGTCCAACTAGCCCTCGATCAGAGAACTATACTCTGATGCACTTTTTTGAATTATACCCTTTTCCATTAATCGATCCAGTATTTCGCTAAATTTGATTTAACCTTATCCGCATACGCCAGTCTACAAGAACCGAGTTGAACGAGCTGGCCGCTTTTCAAAGTCATGTGCCCTTCTGCTTGAACCCTCGGAGTGCTTGGTCCTGCTGGTTTTTCGTAGTCAAATATATTCTCGAATTTAACGCGATTTGATTCAGAAACGTTCAGATTGACTCGAAAATTATCGATAAAAGATTCTGCCCCGCCCTCAATATGCAATATTTTCGACACTGCTTTCTCATACACCAGGGTTTTCGTAAGCTCATACCCAAACAACTTTACCCAATAAAATAGAAGGAGACATTGTTTCATTAGTCACGATCCCAAGAGAAACTTATCTAGAATTATCTTCCGAAGTAACCCGAGCGACAAGCACTCCAATTACAAACTATCTCGATTTATTTAGTCCGTGATATCGCTACCAGTTGCCATTCGCAGGTTTAATCCTTTAAATATTCACATATTATTCTTGGATCAAACTTATTGGACGTCCCTTATCTATTCTCACCATCGAAGAGGATTTACCTGTGTTCATAATATCAAACTGCAATCTTCTCAAAATCGTCCCTCACAGTGGTGTTCAGATCGACGGATAGTAATTCGTCGTCGCCGCCATGAGCTTTGTCTTTACGCTGGTTTTCGCCCATGGGTAAGTACTCTCGCTTACGCACCCAATCTGCTGTTGTTCGATTTGGCCAGAGTTTCCCTCGCAAAATCGACCGTGATCGTTTGACTGCTATTGCTTTTTGCAATCCTTTGCGTACTGCCTCGAGATGTTGCTTTCCTGTTTTTCTGCCAACCTTTGCTCGACGCACTTGCTCGCTTCGTAATCTGGGTTTCGAATACTTGTTGATTGTGATATTAGGCCTTGAATCGTGCTGTTTTGAAACATCCAAGTTTGATTTTCCGAAAAACTTTGAATAGATCCTCGACCGAAGTAAATGAGTGCATTTGAGCTTAATCTCTTAGCTTTTCAGACAGAATTCAATTTACCATATAGTCGAGCATTTCTCTCATTACGGCGCCATTCCCTGGCTTCGAATTTTCTTCTCAGCTCGAGACTCGAAAGCTGTTGATCAAACATCACTCCCATCTCTTTGAGCAACTCATCAAGCGACATCGAATAATGCTCTTCTCGCGAATGATACTAATGGGAGGCTTTTCCCCGAAGCTTCGAGCCCACCACGATCTTAGCTGAATTATCATCAAGCTCGTACGTTGTCCGAAGCAAGTTTACTTACGTTTTCTACCACGCCTGATCCATTAAACTCACTCAATAACTCACCTCATTTGACAATTTCGTTGACAATTTGCTCGGCTGGGGAGGAACTCTTAGCAAGGCGTTCTGTCTTTTCAAAAAGTCTATTTCTCGTTGCATAAGCTCTCTCCCCCTTCTCTCCGCTCGCCAGCGCCCGCGTGGTGAGGAACTTCATCTATGACTTGCCTTCGAACATTATTGTTCATGGAATTTGCGTCCCCGAAATTATCAACATCGCACAAACGTGAGCATTCCTCCCTCCTGCACAACTCGAATCTAACTAGATAATTTAAAATAAAATCTAGTTAAGACCTATCATATGACACCCCACACGTCTACCTGAAGAAAATAATTTAAGGGTCGCCCCTACATAAGGAGACACGTATACATTTTGAAAAAAATGTTCAAAACAAAACTTTCAAGAAAATACAATGGAATGGTAGTGAGGTTACAGCTCTTCAGAAGTCCTAAACGCCGTTTCAAAAGTATAATTCTATGGTCTTTGAGTTTTAGTAGTAGGATTGATGGTTGTCTTTATTATTTTTCCATCTGATTAATAAAAAAACTGGTTATCATCCCTGTTACCTACGGTGCGACAGCACAACCAAGCCTTGGCTTCCAGTAGTGCAGTCTTCCAATTGTTGCAGTTCAGCGACTTCGTTCACCAGTTTGCTATACCTAGTATTGCACGGCTGATAACCGGTGAGCTTCTCGTTTTTTTATCGGGCGCAGTATTAGTACGTAGATTGCACACAGTGGGACTGGGTTCAAAACCCTGTAGGTCACCCTTGATATTTGTACATTTTCATAATGTACTGCCAGCTTTTTTACTTTTGTTGGGGCTTTGTGACTTCCATATCCTGGAAAGTATGCTGATGCAATAAATATGTCCTGGTCCTTGCGTCTTAACAGAGGTTTCTAAGAGTAAATCTCGCGTCCTGAATTTTGAAAGACTAATGGAATTAAAGCTATTCCTGAAACCTGTTCATTGCAGTCCCAAGTGTTCAAGCCTTGAATCTGATTCACTTGGATTCAAGGCTGTTGGATCAGTGCTAGCTATAGTTTTTTTTTTTTTGAAAAATTTAAACTGAAATTGCCGAGGCCGCGTTGGCGTGATGAAGGTTTACTGGGGCTATATGAGAAACTTCACGGCTCATTCAACCGCTTCTGCTTCCACTGAAAGATTCAGTGCATCCGGCAGGAATTTATAATTAGCTGCATGTCCTAACCTCCTTTCATAACTTCACGTTTAGTTACAATTGTTCGAAACTAAAGCGCAGGGTGGCGTTGGCCGCTGCAACCTGCCGACTTCTCTTTTGTTTCTGTACTTAGTAATTAGCCGTTGCATTCGAACTTCATACTCAATACTTCCACTTTTCGTTGCAAATACCTTCATTCCGGTCGGCAAGCATCTTGAGTAGAACCTCTACTAGTCACCCCTTACTAATTGCGTGGTAAGTATACAATGTATGTGGTTTTAGGATATCCGCCGCTTTCTCAGATACATTTCATTTCCCTTCTAGGTGCTCAGTTTGTTAATCACTTTCTCCACTCAGGTTGCTGTGGTATCTTTCCCACAACTAATGAGCAAATTACCTGCTCTAAGCGACTCCTTCAAACTGGAGGTCTTTTCGATTTTCCAAATTCAATGCAATATCGCGCTCCAACTGAGTGAGTTCCTTATCTGAAAGACATCGGCGGGTGCTACTTTACTCCACTAGCATCACTGGTGCCCACTTCATGGGTGCCTCAACCCTGTTGTCCTTTCTCGGCACTTTTGTACACTAGCTGTAGCCCAATGGGGTTATCAAATCTCTGCCTCGTGCCTTTGTCTGGACATCCAGTTTGCGTGTTGCTTTCCTCAACCCTTGACTCTTTGCAGAGTACAGTATCTTGCTTAAGTGTGGCATAAGTCTTCTCAAATTTGTATCTTGTGGAATTTTCTATGTTCGGGGTTTCATAGTTTAACCATCTTTCAGTGTACTTAGTTTATAATTGTATTAAAAAATTGTTGACTCAACTGCTTTTCTTTCTTTTTAGGTTGAAGTTTTGAAAATTTTGTCAAATACTCCGAAGATAAAAAATAAGACGAAAATGACGAATGATTTAAGCCAGGCTGTTCAGGGAGTTTATAACTCCTCACGTGAGATTATGAAAAATAAACAAAGACATCTCTACATCAATGTAAAATATTTACAAATAAATTGCACTTAATTTGGTAAAATCACTTTTGTAATTTAGATGTTGGATCTTTTAACAAGAACCACCCGAGCATCAGGTGTTTCAGTGACAATGTATCTGCGTGATGATCATGTCAAATTTTGGTACACTGAGGTACTACCTCTTGTATTTGATGAGGATAGGTCCATCCAGGACAACGCTGTTACAGCATTAGAAACGGTGCTGCCGTACTTGGAAGGTACAGAATTCCACAACCTTCCAGAATGGCCTGTAATAAAAGCAATAATTGTTGATCAGTAAGAAGACTAGTATATTTAAGTAAATATATTGTTTATTGAATTTTACTATATTTACAGATATTCTAAAAAATTGCACGATTTGCGCCAAGCTTCCAACTCAAATTGGTATAAAATATGGTGCCTACTTGTGCGCATCCTTAACAAAGAAATCCTTAAGGGAGCAACAGTAATCAATACGTTCCTGTCTATAGTGGAGTTAGGATTTCGGAGCAGTGATTACAACATCCGCGCTGATGCTTTTCTATGTTGGAAAGTGTTAGTAGAAATTTTCGCAAAGCATAATGAAATTTTTGCTCCTAAACGAATTAAATTAATTTGTATTCCGCTGAAATCGTCCCAATCAAAGACCCTGGAAACATCAGTAAATAAATTTAAAGTGTGGTGGTATTTTCTCACCAAGCTGTCTCCGAGAATTGAAGAATACTTGGATATCTATGAATCGTTTTTGGTTTATTGTTTTGGGCCAGCATGTAAACTGCAAACAACTGCTGCTAATACAAGCTTGAATGCTGCTTCAGCCGCTCAAGGCAAAGCATATACCAAAGTGAAGCAAATGGCCATAGCTTGCTTAATTCAATCTATGGGAAGATCTACAAAAGAGGTTGATTTGATCCTAAACTCAATGGGTCTTGAACATTTGTCCCATCGGCTGATCACTAAAAATGTAATGTCTAAATGTGGCCCAAGCATAGTAAATGCTTGCTTTGAAGCTACTTTAATGGCTTGCGATCCAGAATGCAAGTTTGGAAAACAAATCGAAGTTTTATGGAAGAATTTCAGTGAATTGTTGGCCCTTGCTAGAAATTCTGATTTATATTATGAATCCTTTAGACAGCTAACAATTATTACGAAATGTGAAAATTTCGGAGTATACAACGTTTTGCAACAAGCATTCTCGATGATTGTTGATGAATTGACAAGAATTAAAGAGATTCCGTTTGAAGACGAAAGCAGTGTCAATGTCGCGAGGCTATCTGAAGCTGTCGGCCAGCTTCTTGAAACGACAATCAGTTCACAAAGTATTATTTCCAATGATTCGTTTAATAACTTGAGTGAAATATTTAGCTTGAAAAATCTTGTCCAAAGCCCGAAGTTTTGGATGGTTGAAAAAACATTGATTTCATTCATTATGTCTAATGATATGATTGGACGAGATTTCAAGGTGGCTTTATGGAGAGGCATAACAACGTCTTTAACCGATTATCTGAAACAAAACCTTTTTGAATTTCGAATAATTGAAAACGCGAAAATAGTGAATGAATGGATAATGTGGCCATTTAAAAGTGGATTGAAAGGCGACGTTGTATGTACTACAGAATCGTTTTTACTAAATTGTAAGAACTTGATAGAAGCTGCCTCTTATGCTGAAGGAAAGTCCTATTTTACGGAACAGCTAACAACATTCTTGAAAAATATCTACGATGATATGCCCAATACAGTTTTTATTCCTATATTCGGACATTTCATCACGTCGATGAATAGTGACTTCGGTAAGTAATAGCAGATGCAAATATCTCAATCAGTTTTTCCTAATATGATTTAAAATATCTATTTTACTTTACAGATATGTCGTCTAAACCATCTACAACATTTGAACTAATTAACCGGGTTTTGGCGAATTCGCATAAATACAACAAAGGAAGTTGTACGACAATCGTTCAAGCTTTATCTACATATATTTCGACACTGCGAGAGAATCAAATTTTAATTTCGTTTACCGATTGGAAAACCATTTTCGCCACAATGCTAGAAAAAGAAAATACCGGTGCCTTTTCCAAACAATCGATTGAAAACTTCAAGCGCACTTTCCAAGACAAGTTGAAATCTGAAAAAGCCAAAGAAAGGAAACTTCTAAAGGAAATCAAAGATCTTTTGAAAACTGATTCACAATACGTCATTATACCTACTGTATGGAGCATGAATCCCGACAAACTGACCGACCATCAAAAAGAGAAAATGAAGGAAAAACGTATGGATATACCAGCTATGTACAATGACATTAGTCAATCCCAAGACACTTCTATTAAACCCTGGACTCCAAAGAAAATAGTGATTGCTAAGAGTAAAGACTCTGATGGTGAAATTGTAATCGAAAACAATATTGAAGATCGCGACTCGCCAATACTTATAACTGAGAATGAAATCGATCATCAATCTGAATTAGCATCCGAGGCTATTGTCACTTCAACAACTACAAACGACATGGAATCGCCTAAAACTATAAACGACGTTTCTTCTGAAACTTCCATGGAAAATCAAATACCTGATGAAAGCTCAACTGAAAGTAAAAAATCAAAATCTACTAAGAAAACCCGCAAAGGAAAGAAGGAAAAGAAGTCAAAAGTTTCTGAAGAAAAAATAAAATTGCTGGACAAGCTAAATATTAAATTAGAGAAAAAGAATGTATCATTGTTGCGTGAACTAAAGACAATTGAAATAGATACTGTAGAAGGTAACACCGTCGTACAAAGCAGGTTTAGGGATAGGCGACCGATAAATCTTGCGGAAGATGCTAAGAATAAGCAAAAGCAACAAAATACAGAAAAACCAAATGCAACTTTAAAGAGAAAACGCACTGATGGGAAAGTTATGAACGCAGAATCCACCAAAAAGAAACCTAGCAAACCATCAAAGAAAAGCTTGGAATTTGGTACGGCGAATGATGACAAAGCAAATGATCAGACCGAAGAAATGAAATTAGTTAATGGCAATGCAAAAAGTTCAGATGAATCAACAGATGAAGTTATTGAGGCGTCACAAAAGTCGGAATCAGTATTGCCTAAAAAGGTAAGTATAGTTTTAACCATTCTTCTATTTCCTTAGAGCCTTTGGCATTTGCAGATATTGCTTTTAGTTGCTTTAATCTACTAACCACGACCTCCAATCCTGCAATTAAATCAACAATGTTATCAAAGTTGGACCAGCATTTTTTGGTTGGTTGTCATTTATTCCTCAATTTTTCCTTCCTTTATGGATTACTTACGTTTGCTTATTAAAAGATAAATTGAAAGACAATGCATAATTTTCTTTTGTTTAAATATTGCAAACTAAATTGAAATACAATGTATGTAGCTGTATTTCTTCAGTTTGAATATTGAAAGTTGAATTTATGCAATGTACTCGCACTATCTCTTATTTGTGCTCAGCTTGCTCAAGGGTGGAACTTTCTCGCCAAGTGCTCCAAGTGGCGTAGACTCCAACTTATAATTGTCGCTTGTTTAAGTGCACAAAACCGCGATATTTCGTCATCGGTTATGTTTCGCAGTTAGGGACCTAAAACGGACCTATGTAGCACTCCTTCCACCAAAACGTCTTTCATCCTTCCTTCATTCGATTTATACCACTATCTTCTCCAAGAGAAATAATCGTTATAATACGCACCAAATTTATGTTCTTCCGCATTTATCAGTACATCGATTATTTGACCTTATTCTGTTAAATTAAACGCATACCTGATACCAAGTGTATATGATTGCGGTGAACTTTACACTCAAATTACGATACGCTAGATCAAACTATTTCCAAAGCATTAGCTGTTAACTTTTTCTTTCCAAACTGTCCGTCTAACAGAAAATTTCTTCCCTCTATTTTCGGGTACAGTCTGTAGTAGATCATATTGTCAAGAACGCAGAAGAGTCGATGTACTAACGGATTATTCGAAGGCTTATTTGATTTAGGAATGAGATTTAATTTTTGCTCCGCCCACTTTATGGAAAAATACATCCTCCGTCAAGCACTCTTTGAAGTGATGTGCAAATATATTTGGCGAGTTACTGATTGCAAGCTTTAATGGTTGGTAAGTTGCATCGTCTATCATGGCTGCTTTGGAGTTTCCAATTCTCTTCGTTGCTTCAAGTTCTCCATCCACGCTTACTTCTTCATAATTCCCTGCGTGCACTGTTACTGGAGGGCGGCTGCGGCAATTGCATTGTGTTTTGTAGAACAGGATTGGATGAGAAACTCTCGCTTTAATTTTCTGCATAACAGTCTCGTTTGCTTTACTTAACTGATCTATAGCTGTTTCTTCACACGATTTGTCGACCATATTCTTCCTCCGTTGACCAGCCGTACGTAACGTCATTGTCGCCATTTTTCATTCGCACTGGTATTACTTGAAGTCCCGATGTTTCCTGCTTCGCCGTCTTCGTTCTCTTACTCGGAAGAATTTGTTGCGGCATTCATTTGTGTCATAATTGCAACAGCAATTACGGTATACTTATTAAATTGCGTACTAATATTAAAGTACCCCACTCTCATTCGACCCTCTGTACAACATCCTCCACTTTTTTTTCGCAAATTGCCGTGTAGTTAAGAACAACCTGCCTAAACACTTCCTCGAAGAAACATGGAATTCGCGAAAATCTGCAAATATGGATTCCGAATTGAAAATAACCTTGATGCTCACGTTTGAATAATAATTTAGTGTTGTTGGTTAATATAATTAGATAAACTTTCATTGAAATCCAAAAAAATTTCCTGATCATTTTTTTATTCATAGATTTCTGCTCGAAAATCAATGTCTGCGTCCACAAACAATAACACAATTTTGACCCCTACGAACAAAAATTCGGCTGAAAAACCAACAGTACAAACACAACAAAATTCATCTTTAAGTCCGCAGAAGGAAAATTCTTCACCCAATATCGATGAAACCATTGCAGAGACACCTACTATGCAAGAAAATGTCAAGTCATCTACTTTGGATAAAACGAGTCCTTCAGAAAAAGATCAAAATCAGATGAAAGAAACAAGCTTGACCGAAGTTGAAACACAACCGAAAACTGAATTAATGAATACCTCAATAAATTCGTCATTTTCGAAACTTAAAAACACAAGTGCAGATACGTCACTTACCAAAAATATATCAAACGCAGTACAAACTCCGATCTCAATAATTAATAACATTTCGGCCACAACATCGGCAGTTGCCTCAAATTTGTTGAAACCTTCTGCGGTTCAATCCGAGATTTTGTTACCACAAGATGTTTCAATGAGTGAAATAGATACACAGCCAAAAAGTTTAAATGACAATAAGAATTCTAGTGGACTCGAAACGAATTGTGCCATTGTAAATGCAATAATGTCAGCACAAACACAAAAATCGTCAGAAAGACAAGAGGAACCAACGGAGGAAATCACTATTAATGATGACAAACATAATAGTAGTGTAAGCGAAATGAATTGCAGTATACGATCATCTCCGGAAAGTAAAGATACTGAAGAACGGAATTCAGAATTCTTAAACAACACCTTAAACATATCTCCTATTTCAAACGATGTAAATAAAGAGCCCGAAGTGAGACAAAATTACAGCGAGCAGGAAAAATTAACTTCCTCCCCAACTGGAAAGAAACTTATCAAACCTGGTTTACATTTGGTAAGTAAATGATCTTTTCTGATTAATGAATAAAAAAAATAGAATATATATAACACATATATTTTTCTAGCCGATTTCACCACCTGAACGGAAACCTACAAATAATGCCGAAAGTCCAGCTACTCGCCCAAAACATATACCCCAACTGACGGGCCGAGGTGCTCAATTAATCAATATGATACGTAATAGACGTACTGACACAACGCCAAAACCACAAGTATCACTTTTAATGACAGCAAAGACTGATGAAAAACCTAGCGAACAAACAAACAATCAACCCATCCACCCACAGCCCGTACAACAAAATTTATCGCCACCGAAAAAAGATCACCCAACAATTTCGTCTACCCCACAACCAATGGCACCCCCGCCATCTTCAACGGTCCCCCATAAAGACTTACTAGTTTTCTCGAAAATCTTACCGTCACCGTACGCTAGCCCATCAGCAAGCATACTAAAAAGGAAAATTCATCGTGACAGTCTAGATGAAATCGAGTCGCCTGCGAGCAAAAGGAAGAGAGTGAGCTTCCACGATCCGCCCGTCTCGTTGACGAAGGAGTACGTCAAGGATAGCGCAGAGCATCATGGTGACAAACCAAATCTAAACAGGTAAAGTTTTGTATTTCTTTTGTCTTCCTTATTTAGAATAAAAATATTGACTTTCAATTTAATCCAGATGCCTATTACCTGATCGAACAAGTACGCCCAACAGTATGGTTAAAAATAATGCACTGAAAAGAAAGGGCCGAGCAGATAGTATAATGGAAATAGCCAACTACAATGATGCAGACGACCAATCTAGTCGAAATAATCTGAACCGCAGTGCACAAACTGGGCAGACCTCAGTAGAAATGGACTCGTTGAAATGGAACAACACATCAGCTGAAAATGGTCAAGTAGAAGTAGATGAAAGATGTCTAACACCTTCACCATCAATCTACTTTGCAAACGAAGAAGCAGTTTTCAAACATATAATGGAGAAATATCCACTTGAAGCGCTGTTTGAGAAGTACACCGAAGGAGATAAAACCTTAACAAATAAATCGATTCGTAACATGACGAATAAACTATGTACCTTAATGAAGCAGGACCCTAAAATTAAGACAAATGTTTTGGAAATTTTATCTGAACAGCATCCACGTGAAGTGCTAGACCATGCCGTTCAAGAGAATTTGAGCTTTGTTGTCTGCGAAAGATTAAATTACAATTCGATTGTTGAGTTTGTTTGTGAGAAGTCCAAATTGAACGAAGATTGTCGACGAACACTACTCGAAAGAATACAAAGTCTTCTCAATATGGACAAACTTAGCGGCGATGCTCAACAGCTTATGATGTCACTGTTGAAAAATCATCGCATGTCCAGCGAGGAAATCGTTAAGTGCTTAAAACTGATAACAGATAGACATGCAGAGAATCAAGAAATGTCAGTTGAAAGCTAAACATGTTATTTTGGGAATAGTTTTTTTTATATATACTATACAAATTAATTATTTTTTTTTTCATATAGTTTATAAGAAGAGAGTTGTATTTAATTTACATATCCGTTACTCAAACAACTACAAATTCACAGAAAAAATCCGAATTCCAGATGGTTATTTTCGGTTACAAAAATTGGATACAAATTCTGTTTTTCACTGCTACAAATTTAAATAAATCACTATGTGATTGGCATCATTCATGTTCAACTTGTAAAGCTCTACTATAATACTTTTTACTACACCATTAATTCAGAGGTTTTATATCAAAAATGAAGTCCACAATACGAAAAAATGGATTTTAAAATGGTATATGTATCGTCTTTCATAAGAGAATAAATTTATGTTATTAGTCAATAAAGTAGAATTCGTTTTTACACACTAATTTTGTATTTGCAAATTATAAATTGAGATTGATGTCACTCGGTTACCTTGTCTCTACTATCGAGAAAAGTGTCAGTAATGATTTGGGGGCAATTTAATTACAATACCCATTTAAGATCGCCACAAGTCTGACTTTCTGTTTGTGCGTCACAGCTTCTAGAAACTAGAATGATCAAACCTTGTGAACAGTCCAGAACTTGTGGCCTGATGTAAGATTTGTGATTAAATATTTTGTCAAAGCATTATTAAGTCATTTTCTCTCATACATAGGTATTTGCGGGGGAAAGCTTAAAAGATTTCGTGTTTATTTTAGCGCAGGTCTGGAATGCAGTTTTTCCCACTTTAATGTCTCGGACATTTTAGTCTTCGCGCCTTTGCTATCCATAATCAAACTACTCATTCTACCGTCAATGATTGGTCAAAGATATTAATTCCATGATGATGGATGTGCGCAGATTTTATTACAATAATGAAGCATACTACATCGTATGATTTTAATACTAATTTTCGAACATCTTTGTCATAATATAGTATATAGAAACATTCAAACTCTAGTATGGTCAGTACTTTAATCGAACGTTGGACACACGTCGGGTAGAGTTTGTTTCGAACGATTCTTCGGATGGACCGTGTGACTTTTGGGCATTGGATTCATCATAAATTTTAATGACGCAACTGCGATATGGTGAAGTATAGTAATTGTTCACACACTCTTTTTGTCATCGATTTAAGGGTTGAGTTAGCAGAATCAGTTCAAACTGAAGTCGCTGCGTTTACCCTCATTCCTTTCAGCTTTGGGTTTAAACTACTTCGACTCTTATGAGACAACCAGGAGACAGAATCTAATAAGCTAATAAAATTTGTTGTTTTTTATTATGTAAATATGGATACGATTTTCACTTAAATCGATTATCTGAGAGCAAAAGCACGTTTGTTTTGTGGTTGGGGGGTAAAGGTTATTTACTCCCTGAGTGTGGGGCTCCGACGTCTGAGCTTGTTTTTTTCCTCAGCCTAATCGAAGATTAGGTAAAATTGGCTATAGCTTGAGCGCGCACGCTATCGATGGACGACCTTGGTCCTTTGGACTTATGATAACTTTTAGCCTTTACTAGGCTGCTTGCATTTTGATTGTGCATGGAGCTATTTTTTTTTTTTGCTTAGTGTTTTAGTATTTGTTAGAGTATGTTAGTTGAATGTTTGGATTTAGACGTTGTGTAAGAGATAAATAATAGCTAAAGGATTTAAAAGCCTGGGATGATCCTGATCGAGTGTTTCATAGTTCGGTCTTAGCTTCCATCAAAAATTGGATAAGTTAATCGAATAAATTACCTTCGTTTTTGTGAAAAATTTCAGGAATGGAAAGATTACTATTAAAAAATTTTTACTTGCGTTTTAGCGGCTCAAATTGTTAGCAGTTAACGTGTTCAGGGACATCCATGAAGTTACACCACTTGCAGTTTTCGGAGGATGCAATATTGGCTTTCTTGAGTCTGGTTAAATTACAGCCTCTGTTGGCGAGTAATCAGTTTAGTTGTTTTTGAACTTTGCTACTGCCAATAATTTCGTGAAACCATGGTTTGGATCTGAAGACTAGGTCGGTTTGGAGCCATGGACAGAATTTGAGTATGCTAATTTCATTGGCATAATACGTCTCCCATTCTATATTAATTTCAATGTTAATTAGGTCTACTGTGTTATCCCATTCAGTATAGTAATTTGCAGCTACGCCTGTCGTGATGGCGTCTTTGGCTGCTTCATCAACTGTTTTATGAGCTTGAAAATTTTCGGATTTAGGAATCCAGTATGATACAAAGGTGATGATCGGGGAGTCTATGAGGACTTGTCTGAATTTGGTAGTAATGAATGAAAACTTTGTTGAATTATCATTAAGACAGTGGATGGCACATGTTTTTGGATGCATCCGTGAAATATATCCTGGCATTGTTGTTACGGAAAAAGTTTAGGGTTTTTTCTATTGAGAAGAGGAAATTATTATAGTTAAGTTTGGGTAAGTTTTCCGCTACATTGCTCATAAAGCTATCAACTTGAAACTTTATGTCCTGATCCACGGGAAGTGGGTTTCCATAGCACGTATTGTTATAGAAGCTTTATATTTGGAGTAAATATGAGAGTAGATAGAGTACGAGGAATTACCTATCATTGTACTCTTAAAGTCTTCCACATGTAAGTTTTTGGCTATTTCCTTAACAACAATTTGCTGTACTCTGAGGTGGGCCAGTATTTCCTTTGGAATAGCTAGAGAAATTATGTTGGGCGCAGTACTTGGGATGCCTAAACATCTTTTGAGGGCTTAGGCTTTTAGAGCATCAGTTTTTTGTGATAATATTTCGGAGGGAGATTTAAGTTAGCCAAATTGGCTTCGATTTTAGGTCTAATAATCGATATGAACGTGTTGATAGTTTTAGACGGAGACAGACCATGGTGCGGGGAGCTTAGTTTGAAAGCTATATTAATGGCTTTGTTTGCGTTTATTGTCTATTCTTTGTGTAAGATATTGGTAAAGCTTTGGTGGTTGAGGTGTCTACCTAAAAATATGAAATTTTTGACCCAGGGAATAATGATGTTACCATATTTAAGGGCTTGGGGCGGATTTTTTTTAACAGAAAAGGCTACTGCTTTAGATTTACTGATATTAAGGGGGAGTTTTAGTTCGTTGCATTTTTTAATGAAAAGATCAAACTTCGCTTGTAGGGCATCTGAGGTTTTTTGTTTACCTTTACCTTTGCAGTTAATTAAGAAGTCATCTGCGTATTTTACCAGTGTTGTGGAACTGCTAAAGATTTGTTGAAGTTCAAACGTATAAAGATTAAAAAGAAGAGGACTTAAGACATCTCCTTGGGGTAGGCCATTGTTGAGCGTGATGTTGTCCTTGCCAAGACATTGTTTCCTGTTTGAAAAAAGTTGCATATCCAGTCTAGGTAATCATGGTTGATATTTAGATTCTTTAGGATACTTAGCAGAGTGGGGACATCAACTCTCTCATAGGCATCAGCTATGTCACAAGTGATAGCCATAGTTGATTCTGTGTTAGTAGACTTTTTAGTGAGACTGAGGACAGCATTAATGCACATGTTAGCTGATTTACCACTCCTGTGCGCGTAGCAGCAAAAATTGAGCAAGTTGTTTTGTTCGCAAATTTTTGTGTTGATAAGGTTGTTTATTATTTTTATGGAGGTATTAATAAGTGAAATTGGTCTGTAGTTTTCATAAACCTGAAGGGCTTTACCTTTTTTAGGAATCGGAATAATGCGTTTGTTTCTAAGTATTTTGGGAATGCGCTTGTTTTTGAAACCTTGATTTAGAGACTTTAGAAGTGAAGTTTTATTGTTGTGGTTTAGGGAGTTGATCATATTGTACTCTATTAAGTCTGGTGCGGAAGATGTTCTTTTTTTACGTTTGTTCAAGACTTGTAAGAACTCACTAATGCGGAAAGGGTCTACAGACTTATGATTAACTGGTTGTGTGCAATTCCATTGGTTGGTTAGTTTATCTTTAATCATTTTTAAGGAAAATTTTATTGTGTTGTGGATCCCACTGTGATCTGTTTATACTATAATTACTTTTTTCAATTGAATTTATTAGATTCCAACAATCCTTCGGATTCCTTCCATTATTGATTTCGTCTATTTTGTCGTTCCATACAAAATTTTTGTTTTTCTGTACCTCTATTCTCCATGTGTCTTGAAGATATCTAAAGTTTTTCATTATTTGAACTCCTTAGCTTGCAAAAGTTTTTCAGGATTTTGTTTTTTTTTTTTTTTCTTCATAGTTTTTTAAGTTCGTTGCTCCAAAAAGGTTTTGCGTAAAATTTGAACTTGCTTGCATCCAAGAGGTTGTTTTTGATGAGGTTATTTATGCTTCCAACATTGTGTTGTAGATTCTCATTGAGGTGGATGGTATTAATGTGTTCTAAAATTCCTTTTCTGTTAGGTATTAAGTTCCTTTCTTCCTTCCAGGCCTTGAAATTTAATTCGAATTTAATGGGACTATGACCACTTTTGCTGATATGATATTTGCCCATTTTCCAATAGTTGACAATGTTATTTGAGTTAGTGATTCTTACATCGGGTGATGAAAATTGTCTTGTGCACTGGCTGGATACATTGGAAAAGGCGAAGGAACCTGAGTTGAGAAAGTCTAATTTGTGATCTTTGCTAATTTTTTCAAGGAATTTACCTTCATAGTTTGTCTTTGTATTTCCCCATTTCGGTTGTCTAGCACTGAAGCTGCCACCTACATTTATCGGTTTGTTGTGACCTATTATATTTAAGCGATAGAGAACCTGATTTTCGAAAAATTAAATCCTGAGATCAAGTGGAAGGTAGCAGGAGCATATAGTGATGTTGGGATTCAAATTTGTCGTTATTAAGGCAGCAGCTTCTATTGTAAATCGTTATTTTCTATGTGCCGTTCCTTTGACAGTCAGTCTCGTATCGGCCTTTCCCGATGTAACATGTCTATTGTGTTCTGTACAAATATGTATCAATTAACGTGTATATTATTATTGTCTCATCATACCAACTAGTCAATTTCATCACCCAGTCACAATAAGTTGGCGACGAGGATTAAAACGTTTGCAACTGCCAGTGAAAACCAGTGTGACACAGTGAAACAGTTAGATTCCGCCGCGTAGCCGCCACGTTTTCAGCCACCATTATTTTCGTGTCGTTTCCGAGACAGCTCCAGCTGGGAAAATGGATCAACAACAATTCGAACAATTTCTCTCAGTCTTCACTGCCGCATTGGGGACAAGTGGATCCGGTTCAGTTCCCCAAGTCTCACAATTCGAATCATATGACGCCAAGAAGGAAAGATCTACTTCTTATTTAGAACATTTTGACAATTACTGTAGTCTCAAAAATGTGGATTCCCCTATCAAAAAGTCTCAATTGTTGTGTGCATCAATTGGCTCTACGCATTATAACAACTTAGCTGCATTATTGGGTCCTGAGAAACCCATGAAAGATATGCCATTTGTTGAGCTGATCAAACTTGTACATTCTTCCATTGATGAGCCATGGCAGATAATGTCATCAAAATATGCTTCAACGTTTGATAGGCCATTGAGAATTTGTGAGAGTATTCTATTGAATTCAGATGGTGCTGTTTTGATACCAAAACTGAGACGATTCATTTGAAATGTGCCCTTGTGTGTCGTGATTGTTTGGATTTTCTGTCCTTCCGCATCCACTTTGAAGTGTAAATATGCCTTGTACAGGTGGAGTTTGCAGAAGTACTTTGAATTTCTGAGGCTGTGCAAGACTTCATCAATGCGACGAATTGGATGATTAGCTGAGACTAATTTTGCGTTGACTCCACATTTGTAATCAACACATAAACGAACCCCTCCATCAGGTTTAGGTATTACGACGAGTGGTGATCCCCAGTCACTTGAGTAACTGGAGTAATCATACCTTGTGACTCAAGAGTTGCAAGTTCTTCCTCAACTCGCTGGCGCAGTGCAAAAGGGACATCGCGTTCCCTAGTAAAGATGGGTTTTACTCCTTCCCTGAGCTGAAGTTTTATTTCTACGTTTGGCACACAACCTATGCGTTCTTCGAAAATAGTTGCGTATTGTCTGAGTATGTCTTCAAGAGGAGTGAAAGCGTTGATTGTAACTACATGATCCGAAGTGAGCCGTTCTTTATCGATTTCTTTGAGATCAATTCCGAGAGTGTGAATCCATATTCGACCCAGAAGCGCATCAAATCCTGCAGGAACAATGAATAGGTCCGCATCAATTTCTCTATTTTTATATTTTACCGACAGTGAGACTTTCCCTAAGGGCTTTATTATATGAGCTGAGTAAGAGCGGAATGATACCTGTGTTGGTTGTAGTGTAGCATTGAGACCAAGACGTTTGAATGCTGTCTCTGATAGAAGTGAGAATTTGGCTCCTGAATCGACTTCAAATGCCTGTGGCTTGCCATTGAGAAACTCTTTGACGATAAATTTATCAGAACCTGGGCTGGGCTCGTATAAGTCTTCAGTGCAGTGAATGTGACCAATACCATATTCTGAGTCAGAGTTTTGATCATTCTGAGAAGACTGTGTTGCGATTGCATGTGTCTTTGAATTTCGAAGAATGGTGGTGATACAGACCTTGGACACATGACCAATTTTCTTGCAGGAAGTGCATTTAAGCGCGTTGCGGTCGATTTTGCTTTGATTTGCCTTGTGGTTTGCCCTACCACATTTGAGACAGAGTCCATCAACGCCCAAAGAGCGATAGTCAACCCGTGTCATGTGTTGGGACTGTGAGCGTTGGTGTGAACTAGGACTTGTATTTCGACTTTGGTTTGGTTGTGATTTCCTATGTGACCTGTTGACCCTTGAGACATTGTTTGTGTCACTAATGAGATTGGTGAAATTATCTGGGATTTTGGTAAACTGGTTGCTTTCAAAACGTGATGCTTCCAATGCTGTGGCTCTGTTGAGCAGCTCATCGAAATTTTTGAACGCATAGTGTTGTAAGAGCTGTTCTCGAATCCAGTTGTCTTTTACTCCTCTAACAAATTGGGCACATAAAAATGTGTCAGCAATGGAAATCACTGATTTGCATTTACATTCAACATAAAAATTACAATCTTTCGATTTCTCTTTCAGGGATGCAACGAATTCTGAGATTGATTGTGTTGGCTGCTGAGTAACATATAGGAAATAATGCTGAGCGAATACAGTTGAGACAGGCGGTGACAACAAAAATAAGTGTTCCTTCTTCAAAGAAAGTATCAGCTATCTTGGTCACATAGTCTCATTTAATAAAGTTGAAATGTCACCTGTGAAAATTCAAGCCGTCTTCAACATGCCACGTCCTAAAAATGTAGAGGAATTAAGACGATTCTTGGGTATGGTGACATATTATGCAAAATTCATTCCTGATTTCTCCACAAAATCTTTTCATCTACGACGCCTACTCAAAAAAGATGAAAAATACGTTTGGTCAGCCTCCACTGAAGCTGCTTTCTTAAACCTAAAGTCGGAGTTGTGTAGCGAAAGGGTATTAACACCTTTTGATCCAGCAAAACCCTTGATCCTCACAACAGACGCCAGCTCGACCGGTATTGCAGCTGTTTTGAGTCATGAAGTGGAAGGTCATGAAAAGCCTATTGCTTATGCCTCTCGAGATTTGACCCAAGCTGAATGCAATTACAGTCAACTTGATAGAGAAGCCTTGGCTATCATTTACGCAGCCACACACTTTTACAACTATGTTTATGCCAGAAACTTCACCCTTGCCACCGATAATGAGCCGCTGTCTCGTATCTTTCATCCACATCGAGCATTACTCAGGGCCGGATCAAGCTCATCTGGCGCCCTGTGCAAAACTCGTATGTTGCGCCTTTCCTCGGATTTTTAAAGTAGTTTGCTTGCTAACCAAGTCGTAGCCTTAGCGTGGTTTTTAATATTGAGAAAATTGCGAAAAATCTATTGGAATATCAAATTCATCTAAAAAAGTTCTCATCTGAAGCAAAATCTATTGAATATAAAATTAAATTAAAACTTACTTGGTAGGCAGAATTGTTTGCCGGTCAGAAGGGTTTTATTCAAAACATGTCTATTTTTGTGGTAACATCAATTAAGGACTCAGGTGAAAAAATAATATTTGACTACCTTTGAAAATGTTTTTAAGGCCTGAATTTTCAAGAAAAGACTACTTTTGACCTTTCTATAAGGTTTGATGATCGAAGCACCTATAGGATCAGAGAAAACTTGCTGCAACGGACGGACGGACAAATAGACATGGCATAAAACTAGTAGATCTTTATAGAATTACAAAGCCCTGAAATATGAAAACTCACTCACCATGGACTAAAGAAACTGTACTTTCCGGGCCTTTAATTTTGGGAAGTCCTCTATAAGATCATAATACTCCAATTCTTCTACGAGCTCTTTCTCAATTGCTAAAATAGATAATCCTACCAATCGTTCTTGAGTCATAGTTGTCCTCAAGTAATTCTTTATAAATTTTAGTTTTGAGAAACTGCGTTCTCCTGATGCCACCGTTAATGGTAAAGTGTTTAAAATTTTGATGGCAATCACTGAATTGGGAAATACTTGATCCAAATTGGTCTTAAATATATAATTCAAAACGTCTAAACTCGAAAGATTAGGTTTAATGAGTGGCGACAGTGTTAATAGCTCCTGATATAACTCTTCACCGTTTAAATCCTTAGATCCATCATGACTTAGAGCCGACTCTAGATTAAAGCACAAAATTTTCAAATTTTTTAATTTGGATGCATCACTTATGTCGTACAAAAAAGAAAATATTGAATTGTGATTGTTCAATTGTTCAAATCTTTCGTTGATAGAGCTGATTGCCTGGTCTAATATTTAGAAATAGAAATTTACTTTAAGACTAATTTTAGGTTCAAGTATAGTATCTGCGCTTTCGTCTTGGTAGATTCTTTTTCGGCAGCGTGAACGCAGAGACGATAAACTAGGGAATTGAGTTTGTATATCCAAGTCAACAGCAATATTCTCAGCTTTATTTAAATATTCGTTAAAAGTTTCATCTGTACGCATATCTACTAGCAAATTGCGAGTTTGTTGAAGCATATCAATGCTTGCAGGCAAATTCACTCGTTGGCCTTTTAAATACTTACTCGCAATGTTTATCTTTTGCAAAATATCAAACCACACTAACAAACTGCAAATAAATTGATAGTTGAATATTTTATTTCCCAGTGATTCAGCTGTGACCTTCACCTCTGAATTCCCATCTTCAGCGATCTCAATAAGTGCTTCATATATCTCCCCTACATTATTCACAAGAGGCTTCAAAGCATCTATTCTACTCTCCCACCTTGTGTCGGAGAGTGGTTTGAGCGTTAAGTTAGGAACATATTTTTTATATATACTCCATCTGTTTGTAGAACTCGACAGAAATACATACAAATTTTGCACAACGTCAAAAAATTTAACTGCATCTAATGAACAACGAGCAGAATCATTTACAACTAAATTTAATGAATGAGAGCAACATGGAACAAAAAATGCTCTTGGCTCAATAGATTTTATTCTATTCTGCATACCACACTGTTTGCCTTTCATGTTGGACCCATTATCATATCCCTGGCCTCTACAATTGCTCAATAATATATTTGAACTATTTAGTTCTTGCAAGATAAGCTCTGTGAGTCCTTCACCAGATTTATTGTAACATTCCATAAAACCAATGAAATGTTCCCTGATTTCAAATGTGTTTTTATGTTGATGCACAAATCTGACAATTAAGATAACTTGTTCAATATGACTTTTATCAGGAGTTGAGTCGACGATAATAGAAAAATGTCTTGCGGCTTTTATCATCGATACTAACCGCTTTAGATATTAAATCGATTAGTTCGTTTTGAATAGTTTTACTCAAGTATTTATTTTGTGACTCTTGATCATTAATTCGTCTCAAATGCTCTCCTAAAACAGAATCAAATTTCGCAATTGCCTCAACAAGCTTCAAAAAATTTCCATTATTTAGTTCATTTAACTTTTCGGAGGAACCCCGAAATGCTAAGGACTGAGTACCAAGAAATTGAACTATTACCAACAATCTACGAAGAACATTATTCCAATGTGCAATTTCAGCTTTTCTTGTATGTTCAAAATTATGACTAATAGTATGTTGTTTTTTTAATCCCACTTCTAATGTTTTCCATGTCCTGAAATTTTCCATGTGAATAGGGTTGTTCTCATGGCTCTTTAGAAGTTGACTTATGTGGCTCCACTCCGAAGTTCCACTGCTTGACAACGCTTGGGCTGCCTTGTTTTTAGAGAATAAAAAGCAACAAAAACAATAAACAGCATCCTTAGATTTAGAATAAACTAACCATGGTCGTAAGATTTTATCTCCATTGGCTAAAATTCTTTTATATAAAGAAGGACTAAATTTTCTATTATTGCTTTTAGGAAAATTAAAGTCAATAATTTGTGTTGGCCCGCAAAGAATTATCCTATCAACTAATTCATTATTAAGTGGCTGCCAGCTGTTGGGATCACTTAAATCTAAAATACCGTCCGAGATGTTTGTTTCCTCTTGTTGAGCTCCAACTGTCGCCACTACTGGCTCACAAACACTTTCAGAAGCACTTTCGAAATTACGGAAATTTACTGAAGTCGCGTCACTTGTTCCCGGCTGAATTAACAGTTTTTGCAACAGTCCTGACTGTTTTTTATTTTCATTTTCTTGAATTTTGCGCCGCTTCCGATACTCGGCAACGGATGGTTTTAGTTTCTTCATGATATCTATATTTTTTATTTATTAATAAGCACTTCACGAACTTTTGAAAAAAACATCTGCTCCATCCAAACATTAGTTCCAAAAGAAATTTTTGCATTTCCAGTAGGAAATAAATGAAAAGCAATAAAAAGAAATAATTTTCCTTTAATCATTCTCCTTCTCTTCTTTCGGCGGCTCCATCCATATCCACATCGTCGATATTCGTCCCTACGTGCATTTTCTGAGCCTGCACATCGGTCGCCCAAATCATGTATTTGGGCATAACCACCGAATAGAAAAATTTTCATTAATTCTTCTTTCGTTTGTCTTTCAGTTCACATTAAACCAGAAATGAGTTTCTCCAACGGATCCGCTTATCTGGTTCGAAGCGAACGATAGCTCATGATACCTTGGATGTCTGACACAAAACCAAAGGGCGCACGATGAGCAAGTTTTTAGCTTGCACAGTCTACGCATTGTATAGCCATCACGAATAACATAAAAGGCGAACAGATAAGTGTTCTAATATGTCTGAAGTTTGTGGGCGCCCAATGTGCAAACATTCAACATGCACATAAGAGAGTAGTAGAATGCTCGTGATGACTTCGACACCCAACGCAACAATTAAGGGCGAACGATGCGCAGTTTTGAAATTTGCACGTTCTATGCGTGGAAAAAGCAGCATAGAAGACGAGTAGATCACCACCATAGAATGAATGGTAGAGATGGGCACCCGACGTGCAAAGCTGAAACGTGCACATAGGTGAACATCGTTGTTCGCTTAGAAGCAGAGCAGGGAATCTCCAATGGATCTTGATTGAAGGTATGCTCTGCTGGTTCTAAGCGAATATACATATGAACGATATTAGTTTCTTAGTCAGAGCTAGCTACTGGAAAAAATGTTTATATGTAGGAGCATAACGTGTAAATTGCACATTATGCTTAATATTTATTGATGATTTTTTTATGAAAATTGTTTCTAGGTTGGGGTCGTAGCTGGCACCCTGATTGATTGGCGCCCTGTGCAAATGCACGTTGTGCACATATGGTGGATCCGGCCCTGGCATTACCTCAGATGACATCTGCCCGTCTTTTACGCTATGCCTCCTTTCTAAGTGGATTGGACTTCACGGTACGCTGTAAAAAAGGAAAAGACAACGAGAACGTAGATTGTCTTTCTCGGGCTCCAATTCCCCAACTGCTCAGAACATGTGAAACATCAATGAATGAAGAAGTCAATGCGTTGTATGCTGAAACTATACTTCAAATCTCCAGCCCAGCTATAACTTCAGAAACTATTATTGAAGAAACAGCCAAAGATGAAAACCTTCAAACCCTGATGACCAGCCTCAGAACCAGTCAAAGAGATGAACCATTCACCATCTTTAACGGTATGCTTTTCAGATTGGACCGCCTAGTCATACCAAAATCTCTACAACGCCAAATCCTGGAAGAACTGCATGCCTCACACTTGGGCATTACAAAAATAAAACAACTATCCAGACGATATGTATATTTGGAACGTTTAGACAAGGACATCGAGCAAATTGTTAAAACCTGTGAATCCTGTGCCCAAGTCCGGCACAATCCACAGAAAGCCGCTATTCATCCATGGGACCCACCAGATGACAACTGGGAGAGGGTACATATTGACTATGCAGGCCCTCTTGACAACCATTATTTCTTAATGTGTGTCGATGCAAAATCCAAGTGGGCTGAAGTTCGAATACTCAAAGAAGCACCATCATTAGCATCAACTATCACACTCCTAGAAACCATATTCTCTGTGCATGGCTACCCATCTGTCCTAGTATCAGATAATGCTGCCACATTTAAAAGTGAAGAGTTCCAGACACACTGTAAAGAAAGGGGAATGTTTCAGAAGTTTATTGCGCCAGGTCACCCATCAACTAATGGCCTTGCAGAAAGAAATATACAAACCCTGAAAAGAAGATTGAAAGCTGCAGCTGAAGACTCATCACCAATAGCCACAAAAGTACAAAATATCCTTTTTCGATACCGTGCCACACCATTAGCCTCCGCACGGTCACCAGCAGAACTTTACCTGAAAAGGAAAATTAGAATACGCCTTGATGCTCTCCTGCCTAACAGAAAAGCAGTAATGCCAACGAGCCGAAGCAGCTGTCACATCCGCTCATTCCAAATGGGAGAGAGAGTTCAGGCAATTTGGCAATTTGGGACTGTCGAACAAAGACTGGGTCAGTACCATTATATTATTGACTTAGACTCAGGCCGAACTATAAAAAGGCACATCGACCAACTAATTTCAACAATGGTCCCGAAGAAACAAGTCACCTTTTCATCTCAGCAAAGACCAGCCCCAAGCCCAGGTGTTCCATATCGACACATGCCAGCTGATGAGTTACCACCAATGGACACACAGCCTACGCCATTGACTGCGCCAGGTGTCAATCAGCCAGAAACACTTACTGGCACTCCTGAACAACAGACACCAGCAGACGGGAGCACAAACAACCCGACGCTACCACCACGCAGATCTGCTCGTCAACGATGTCCTCCAAACTTCTTGAAAGACTATGTCACCGAATAATAGAATAAAAATTATATTTCTATATGTTTTAATTAAGTGGGGGAGACTATTGTGAATCGTTATTTTCTATGTGCCGTTCCTTTGACAGTCAGTCTCGTATCGGCCTTTCCCGATGTAACATGTCTATTGTGTTCTATACAAATATGTATCAATTAACGTGTGTATTATTATTGTCTCATCATACCAACTAGTCACTTTCATCATCCAGTCACAATAGCTTCCATTTCATTTTCAATCGGAATTGTTTTGTATTTTATGCTGTTATGGATGGCATAAAATACAAACTTTGTCTGTTCTGATTTTGGTTAAGAGGTTGAAATTTTTAATAATAATGTTAGATAAGTTAGTGTTAAGGAGGGTTTCTTGAAGCAAAGCTACTTTGAAATTTCCGGTATTGAGTAAATATTCCAGGCTATCTTTGTTTTTTTTGTAGGCTTTGGATATTTAATTGGAGGCATTTCAGAATTTTGGCTTTGTTAGCCATCAAAGGATTTTAGGAAGAATCAGTTGTATTATTGTTTGCATTTAAATTGTAAGTATTATTTGTTGTTGAAACAGTTGAGAGTTTAGGGTTGAGATTGTTAAGTGTTTGTACTGTTGACACAAAGACGTCATAGTCCATTTGGATGTATTTTTGGGTGAATTTATATTTTTATTCAAGAGGTTGATAAGTTTCTCAACAGGAGAGTTCGTATGGTAGTTAGGGTTGTTGAACACTGCCACAGGGTTTTTACTAGTTAGCGAGTTGTTATTTTGCGTTAGTAGTTCAGCATAGTTTAGTGCTGGTAGGTTTATTCCCTGATCAATCTGTGATGATTTCTTATTGCAGCTCATCCATTGATTCATTGTCTCTTAAGTTTGAGTAGTAGTTTTCCTTGATTAGTCCATTAGCTTCTTTTACTGTAGTTTTTTATTGAACTTATTTCCACGGCCATCGCGTACTTTTTCCATTTGAGGCACGATCTATCGGTGGAAAGGTGTTTCTCCCCGCAGAGGAAACATTTGACTGCAATGCATTCAGACCCACTGTTGCAGGTTTTTTCGCTACAGTTAATACATCTTCTGCCTACGGAAATTCTTTACAGAAGAATTGAGTGTGTTGCAGCCTCCGATATTTGAGGCATTGTTTCGGTCTATTTAGGAAGTAATCGACTTTTATCGGCGCAAATTCAAGCTTGACAATATCTGGCAGTTCTTCTCCAGACAAAGAAATTTTTATGGCCTTATCCGGATTTTTTTTTGTCCTTGTCAGTAGGATCAGTCCTCTTGAGTCTGTAGACATTGATAATTTTAATATTTTTGAAGGCAACTCCGGTAGAATTGCAAGGGATGCCAACTTGCATTATCTATTGCTTAGTTATGTCAAAGGGAATGTTTCTTAGGTCACCAATTCTCATTAGGAAGGTGTTGGGAATAAAGGCTTTTAAATTATGATTCTTAAGGTTATCATTTTTTATCAGGTTGTTTGCTTCCACTGCGGAGTGAAAGGTATTCTATTAAAACCAGTTTGTGTAATGCTTCCAATGTTTTATTTTTAGGGATTTTTAAAGGAGTAAAAAATCAATTGGTCTAACCCGTCTTTCTTACCATTGTTATCAAAAGCGTCAACAATGACATGGAAATTTTTCCTTTTATCATTTGGGTCGTATAGGTTGAGCAGTTTGTTAGCCTTATTTGTCGGGGGGTTCGTTATGTTCTCGGAAACTTCTTTAGTTAGGAATTTCATGTACCTACTTCTCTAGAACTGCTATTGCTTTCAAGAGCCAGTAAATCAGTAACAGGGACTTTATTTCTAAGTTTTCCATTTGAGTCAGGAGTAAAGTTAGAATTTTGCGATTCGCTGAGGTTACCATCACTTGACACTGAAGACACTTCTAATTCCATTTCAAAATTATTGATTTTATCAGTTATGGACTTTGATGGACCGTTGTTGGAGTCTGAGAGCGTAGAGGACATGAAGTGTTCGGATCTACCTTCAGGAGTAGAAAGGTTGAGTTCCGTTTCTGTGTCCGGAGTAATTTTTAAGGTTAGGGAAGGATATGGTAGTGTTGTTGGCATCTTTGGCATTAGCTGAAGCATTATATGTTTTATTCACGGGATTTCTATCCATTTTTTTTTTGGTGAGTTTTAAAAATTCTCCGTGATTTTTTGTTGGTAGTTGCAGCTATTTTTGGCCTTTTCGAGTGACCAATGTTCTCCAAGACTGCGTCCTCTACTGCACTTATGTCCGGTAGTACTTTAAGCTTTTTGCTTTCCTCCATTTTAAAAGAATATTTACTAACCTGAACCACCAAGAGGTTGTAACTTCTTCAAAACGAGCACGTGGTTTCTTTGCAAACACTTCAATTGATTTTTCACTTAAAACAAAGAACAAAGAAAAACTAAGTTGAAAGCTGAACTAAAAATTTAATTTCCGTTAGAACGCCTACTTTGAAAAAATCACAAGGAAAAATAGCTGTTTTCACCCGGATTATATTACTCTATACACTGCGCTTGCAAACTCGACCGTACACAAGGGGGTATGGAGAAGGAATGACGTCTGAACTGCCCACAAAACACCTCCCCTTCAAGTTGAGGTATCCCTCCTCTAGGGGGAAGGGATTGCTAGAAAAGTGATCTCCCAACTCCCATGGCCCCGGCTGCCGTCAGTCTTTTTTATCTTTTAGGACTTCTTCTTCCTCTCCTTATCGCTACAGTCCCTCTTGGGCCTGCGCTTCCTGCAAATATCGCCTCAAACTATCTCAATCCATTGACCGCGTCCTCCAATTTTGAAACCCGAGCAGCGGTGAGCTGTCTACGTCGACCGAGTCAGACCAGCCTTTCCTCGGTCTCCCTACTCGCCTCCGGCCTTCAGTTCTCTCCACGAATACCTTTTTAGGCATCCATTCTTCGTCAGTATGATTCATGTGGCCAATCCATTGCAGCTTCCACAGTCTTACAATCGTTGAGACCTCCGGTTCGTCAAAAATTTCATACAGCTCATGGTTGTATCGCCATTGGTCCCCATGTAGCTTCGCTCCGATTATTCGCCCCAGGAAACGTCACTCAAAAGTGTTCAGTATATTTGCGGATGCTTGGGTTAGGGCCCACGTTTCACACCCATAGCATAACACAGGTCTTATCACAGATTTGTATACTTGGAGCTTTGTTCTCCTATATATGCAGCTGGTCTTCAAGATCGTCAATACTGAATAAAATATTTTATTTGCGAGCTGTATTCTTCGGCATATTTCGTCTCTTTCATTGCCCGTTTTTGTTTTTTTGGCGCCTGAATACACAAATTCGCTAACATTTTCGATACTATATTCGCCAAGTGTGATGTTTTGTGTACTTGAGGTATTTTTCCTTGACTACGTCATGAGCTTTGTTTTATTCTCATTGATTTGTAGCCCTACTAGTTTTGCTTCGCTGTCGAGTTTCAGGAAAAGTTCTTTGGCAGTTGTTAATGACCGTGACGAAATGTTGAGGTCATCCGCATAGGCTACTACTTGGCTTGACTTGTATTGTAATGTACCCTGCGTATCGATAGGTAGCTTCCGTATGACGTATTCCAGAGCCAAATTGAATAGCAATGGGGACAGCCCATCTCCTTGCTTTAGTCCGATATTTGTGTCAAAGGCATCGGGGAGTTGGTTATTGATGTGGGCTTGGGAGGTTGTCGACGTCATTGTCATTATGGTAAGACGGAGTAATTTTGCTTGGATCCCAAACCAAAGCATTATTTGGTATAGTACGTTACGATCAATACTGTCGTATGCTTGCTTAAAGTCAACGAAAATTTGGTGTACGTCTTAGTTGAACTCCCAGCATTTTTCAAGTACCTGCTCTTGACTGTGAACAATTGGTCTGTTGTTGATCTGCCTGCTCTAAAACCATCTTGATACTACCCAATAATACTGTTGGCGTATGATCCGATTTTATTTTCTAAGATTTTTGAAAATATTTTGTACGCCGTACAAAGTAGTGATGTGCCTCTATAATTTTCGCACTGTAGCTTGTCACATTTTTTGAGGATAGGGAATATGATTGAATAGGAAGTGTTGCACTTTTGTTGGTCCCCAAGCAAGCCATATGGCATCTGGCAGTAAGGTTCCTGAAAATTTTAGTTTTAAGGAGTTTGTTCGTAGAAGTTTATCTGGGTTTTTAGGGTCCCTGCGTTTTAGTCTTGAGACATTTATGATTTTGACATCGGTTAGTTAGTTCCCTATGGCGTTGTATGGGGTGGCTTCGTTTCGAATTTCCTCTTCTGTGATTGAAAAAGGTATGTTCCTAATGACACCGTTTCTATATAAGAAGTTGTTCGGAATGAACACTTTCAGCTTATGTTATGTTAAGTGAGGTTTTGTGATGTTTGTTGTATTTTTTGCGTCGTTAGGGTTCACTAATAATGTTGCGAACTTTTAAGAGTTTTATTGATTTCGTAGAAATTAAGGACAGATAAAAGGTTGTCAAGGGCATATTCCGCCTCTGACACATAAAATGAAGTTTTTTCTTTTATTGTTAGAAGGATACGAGTTATTCACAGTACCTTTATCCCTTTAAAATCCTTGAACAATACCACCACGATCCCAATAATTCCGTAACTACCAATAAACCGGTGTTTTACGTTTCATGCGAACCAAACACATACCGTGGTTAAACAAAACATATGTAAATTTGGTTAGTTTATGAGTGTAATAAAATAAAAATCTACTCAAGATAAATATAAATTCGAGTGCTGTACTAAACAGCATATAGTTTTAGGTTAGATGTAGGAATAGATTTAATTTATATTAGGATTAGATTTAGATCGAGTTTAAACGCTGCCTTCTTACTCAGGCCCATAAGGAAATCAATTAACTCACTTCACGTCACTTCACGTACCGGAAACAGCTGCTCGGTAGCCCTAAATTTCCGAAAACAGCTGTTCAGAAAACTTGACTGCAGCATTTCAGTAGGCCGAAAGTAGGCTTTTGAGATTGTCAAATATGACATTTCTCCGATGAAATTTAGCGGAAATGATACAAACGAGAAGGAAATGCATATATTTCCGCATACATTTGTTTAATTTGATCAGCACTAGATGGCGCTGATAAGGCTACTCAAAGAGGTTGATTCGCGATGGACGTAGTGTTTCCGTTTTCGAGACTGAGTAAGAAGGCAACAGTTTAGACCAAAACTGACGATAGATACAAGCCATATGGCAGCAGCGCTTACTACCACACACACGACCATTAGTAGGCCGACTTTGCTGGCTAACTAAGATGGCGTTATATGAAGAATTGTGGAGGTGCCAACGAGAATTCGAGGTTTTGTACGGTTTAGAGACGGATTTCTACATTGAAATCCAGATGATCCGCGGAGAACACAATAGCGCTCCTAGTGAAGTGAAATTTATTTCAGTTCTTATACCCGTTTAGTTGTTATCGCCTTCCAAAGTGAATTTATAGGAGTTTGTTTACATCTCAACACTGAGCTCTCAGTCGAAGGTGCAAAACGTGTGCTTCATTTGCTCGTCTTGGAAAGTTTAGGAGCACAATGGGCTATACAAGGTGAATTTATAGCATGCACGGAATGCGTTCGGCACGTTTTTTATTCGGAAAATAGTATATATGATGAAATATAAGCGTTTGCTAATGCCGCAGTTAGGTGACAGCTACCGGAAGCTTGTCAATAGTAGGCCGACTAATACATATGCAAATTGCTACCATATGGCTTGTATCTGTCGTCAGTTTTGGTTTAGACCAAAACTGACGATAGATACAAGCCATATGGTAGCAATTTGCATATGTATTAGTCGGCCTTGTAATGATTTTCACCTTTTTAGGTTCGAACGCGGAACCGACCTCTCATCGGTTCTAGACGTTAAGTCTGAGTAGTGCCAACGGATGGTACCAACAGGTCAACCAATCCATGCACCGTAACCCATTCACGCGGTGGCTGCTTGTCGGCCAGCTAGTTCGGAGAGGATTTCGGTCGTGGGTCTCCGAATGGGTTACGCTCAATTACAATATTTTCAGCCACCTGAACATGCCCGTTTTCAAAACGCGTTATCAAAACCAAACCATACGGAGAAGGAACCTACTTTACGTTACTCCGTATTTCTTCTTATCACCAGTCAAGAATGCAAAATCTAATTTTTATTTCGCGTTCCCGAAGTTTCGACGCGGTACCGAAAAGTATACTACTCTAACTCAACCCGACGAAGACTACTCTAAATAAAATAAGAAAACAACAAAGGTACCGCGTACCGCGCGCGACGCGAAACCGACCTCAGCGGATTTGGCGAAACCCTACCCTCGCGACGGCATACTTACCATGCACTCACCCTCCTGCTGAAACAGAAAGAACCACTGAAAAGGAAAGTCTTGTTTACAATTAGCAATTCATTTTAATATTTTCCATGCTTTTCCTAATTAAATTTCAACAATTGATCTTATTAGGGATTTATATTGAATGGTAAGACTTAAGTTACATATTAAACTTGTGTATAGTACGGTTGAAATTTTCAAGATACGTAACGGATTACACTACATAAGCAAACTATCATCGCCGATTAACTTTTGACACCAAAATTATGCCTGATGTATGAATGTGTTTGTTATTGTTATTCTTTTTACTCCTACACATACTCCTACGTGCGTGTATGTATTCAATTGAAAATTAAGCAAGGTACTGGTATATAAAATTAATCAACATATTCATACTTAATACTTGAAAACATTGTTCAATATATTGTTTTGTTTTCTAGGTTATGCGGACATGCAAATAAGGAACAATTTTTTTAATGTTTCAACTCGTAATTAATTAATCTTAATGATGAAAATAAATAGAATAAACCGTAGGGTGTATATTATAATATGAATTTTAAATGTATCCGAAATTATGACCAAATTTCAACTAGATTAGTTTATACTAGTTACTAAAATAGTGGATCTAAATTTTCAACGATTTTGTTTTCCGATTTTCAAAAGTATGCTGATAATAACCTGATCTCTATTATCGCGTTTGTTTTGATTTGTTCTATTTCTAAGAACTTATATTTTTAATAGTTGAGTATTAATTTAATAGTATAAAATAGAGTAATATGCAGTTCGTAAATTCTTATTACAAAAGTGGGTGTGCTTTCATATTCAAAAAGTTTCCTTGTGTATATATTTTTTTTAAACCGTATTCAATGCCGGTAAAATAATCAATTTTTGAAAGCGGAATTCGAAAACAAAAGATTAACATCAATGAATCGAGAGATAGAAAATTTTCTCTCAATAGTTAACGACCGCGTTCGATTGTATATTCTTCTATATATATTTATCCTAGTTGTTGTTAAACTTCAGTAGAAAGAACTAAGGGAATTTGTGTGCACTCATGTTTCAAATTTCTCGACTTCCTAAAGATTGTTGTTTTCTTACAAATATTAACGTTTTTTTTCTTTATTTTAAATCATATGTTCATTACTTAACTCTTCTTCGCCCAGGAATACAAATATCAAACAAATTAAATTAATATTTTATCAACACTATACCAAAAGCTGTATTTATTTTTCATTTTCTGTCTATGAAATTGATTCCTTCGGGCTATGCTTAGCAATATAATTTAATGGGGTCAATTGTAGAAACATAAAAAAAACAATAAGGTGTAGCTCAGTTTTAATCTCATTGTCCTGTTTTGTGTATGTCTTTCCAAAAGAATGAATTGAAAGGCAAGAAACCCAGTATATTTCTAGAAACGCAGGTGACTTCGATCATAATGTATGCCTTCGCAGATGGCTTTAGTGAAATGTAGCTAAAAGTAAGAGTCAATCGTAACACTAAAGGCACAAAGCCTTTCAATGGTATCCACTTTGAAGTATAAATGATTGCTTTAAGTTCTTCACAACTGTCAACTTTCCGTTGAAGTAATCTTTAATGAAACAATTATACTGAACCAAACCTGAATTAAAAACATAATAATTAAATAGCTTTCCCAAGCAAATATGCTTCTAAAAGTTGAAATACTGCCCATACAAAAATAAAAGATGATGAATCGTCGCCAGATTCCTGTTTTGCAGCATTATAAAAGAAATTTTTTTGCATTCATCTTTGTTTTTGTTACTAAGATTTGATTATGAACTAACCCCTTGTTTGTTTTAAAAATATTTTGGAACAATTGGGGTTGGTCTTAGGTTATGTAATGGTATTTAATGGAAATAATCTAAAAGCAGATCAACACGCTAATATTCCTAGCTAGCTAATATTCTACCTAGCTACCTACTATCTTGGCAGTGTGATTCATATCCTACATCTACAGGAGCGAAGTTTTAGATCAATGACTTATTTGACATTCGAATAGATTAATTAATGAAATCAATTTGTAACTTGCATATTTGAGCACATCAGAGTTGAAATTTCGAGAAAGTGAAGCAACAATTGGTTTCTATATGTTTTAATTTGACTGATTGTTTTATTATGTACCACATTGCACCGCTTACTACCACACACATGACCATTAGTAGGCCGACTTTGCTGGCTAACTTACATGGCGGTATATGAAGAATTACGGAGGTTCCAACGAAAATTCGAAGTTTCGTACGGTTTTGAGGCGGATTTCTACAGTGAAATCCTGATGGCCCGCGGAGTACACAATAGCGCTCCTAGTGAAGTGAAAATTATTTCAGTTCATATACCCGTTTAGTTTTTATCGCCTTCCAAAGTGAATTTATAGGAGTTTGTTTATATCTCAACGCTGAGCTATCAGTCGAAGGTGCAAAACGTATGCTTTATTTGCTCGTCTTGAAAGTTTAGGAGTACAATGGGCTATACAAGGTGAATTCATAGCATGCACGGAATGCGTTCCGCACGGTTTTTATTCGGAAAATAGTATATATTACGAAACATAAGCATTTGCTAATGCCGTGGTTGTATGACAGCTACCGGAAGCTTGTCCATAGTAGGCCGACTAATTCATATGCAAATTGCTACAATATGGCTTCCTACCTAACGTCAGTTTTGGTTTAGACGTATTTATTTGTCAAACTATTCAAGTCGCAAGCCATAAGAGCAAATGGCAAAATCTATATATCTAAAAACAATGAAATATATCCAAAAATACTGATATATATTTTAACGGTCAAAGATTATTTCACATCCATCTGTCAAATGTCACATAGTCACTAAGCACACTCTGTAATATCAAGTTATAAAACATCTCAATAAAGTTTACTTAGTTACTTACTTACTCTTATACTCTCCAATCGTACAAAAATATAATTTTTCGTTGACAACTAAAAATCTCTGTTATTTCCCGCCGTTTCTTTTTCCTCGTGGCGCCGGACTGTCAATCCGACAACCACCGACAAAACAGATGTGTGTGGAATGGAACGCCACATGGCGGCAATATGCATCTCCATTTGTCGCCAGTGGCATAGTTTTTCGATGGCCACGGTGGAGGGGGCATTCCCAAATGGATATGTCTCGAAATGCGTCGGGGTTTTGATTAATATTCTGTTTCAAATATTTAAATCCACAGATCTAAATATTTGAAGATAAAAAAAATATTTTCTGCGCAACGAAATCCGCACGAAAGATGAAGTCCGCTTGCATTTCGAGGTCATACCCATCTGGCCGAGTGCAAGGGTTCGGGATCGGAATCACTTCGATTCCCGAGCGTAGGCGTCACATTACACATTCCCCCCCCCCCCCCCCCCCAAAATCGAAGTAATTACGATCCCGCCTCCTATGTAAAAGGTCTTGGTTAGGGCCGTCGCGGGTCGAAGGTCGATTTCGAGGAATAGGCTACAACCATTTTCGTGAAGACTCGATAGTGGCTATACAGTAGGGAGTCGGGTGTTATTCGGAGGTCTTCGTCCAGGCAGAGATTTAGGTAAGCCAAGGTTTTGCGTGTGAAATAGTTGTACTTCATCGTCTAACGTCTTTTGCGTGGTAAATTCCCAGGGTTTTGCCAGCCATGTCCGTGATGAGGTATCGTGTGGGGCTTATTACTTGTAGGACTCGACACTTCACGAATTTCTTGTCTAGTTTGGCATTGTAATGTCGGGTGGCATCGCTCTGCCGGAAGTTTCAACGATATATTTCGTCGCCTGCCTTAAAGCCAGAAGGATGAGATCGCAAGTTGTACCGCTCCCCTCCCATCCGTCTACTTTCTTCAATCTTCTCCCGCAGTTGTTCTCGCAGAAGTTGGAGCTTTTCGTGCGGTTCCAGAACCACGATTGGGTCCTCTAGCGATTTCAGTTGCCGCAATAGACGGTAGGCGCTTCCGTGACAGATCATGTACTGGCCGAACAATGCGAAATACGGCGAAATGCCGGTAGTGGCGTGGTACGACGAGCGCAGAGCACTAGTGATGGCGGACAATTTGCGATCCCAGTCCTTCTGATTCGGGTGGACATAGGCGCGAATGGCCGCTATGAGCGTACGGTTCAGTCGTTCGGATGCGTTGGCTTGTGGTGAATAGACGGCGGTTTGTTGGTGGATGATGCCGTATTTGGAAATTAGGTCTCGGAACTTGCTGGAGGTGAACTGGATCCCATTGTCGGAGACAAGTTTCTCCGGAACTCCAAACATGTGAAAGACTCGGTTCTCCAAGAAGCTGATTATAGGTCCAGTGTGCATGTTACGTAGTGGTTCTATGATAGGGAATTTAGAGAGCTGGTCCAGGACCACGACAGCTCCCGTGTGACCAGAAGCAGATCGAGGGTAGGGACCGATAAGATCAATGTACACGCGCTGGAACACGCGTTCGGGGACCTCAACCTTACCCATGGGAGGCCGAAGAATGGTGTTGGGCGCTTTAGTACACTTGCATAGCTCACAGGAGGCTACGTACGCTTTTATCTGTTGTGCCATCTTAGGCCAAAAGAAACAGGTTTTCAACCGCCTAAGTGTACGACCGTAACCGCCGTGCGCACTTGATGGGTGGTCATGGGCCCGTCTGATAAGATCAGTGGTTAATTCTTCGGGCACCCACAACTTCCACTGTTCTTCTTCTTGTATGGGGTCTCCGGATGCGTGTCCCATCCGCTTGTAAATAAATCCATCCGTCAACCGCAGTTCAGGAAGCTGGGACAGTTGATTCTGGATGGTGTGAATCAGTTGGGTGTAGCTGGCTGACTTGAAGGCAGGATGGTCCAGATCGATCAATTGGGGGCTGTCGTCCTCCTGGACCAACTCGGCTCCTTCAGGAGCGAACATTCTGGATAAGGTGTCGGGGACTACATGCTGGCTTCCTTTTCGGTGGCGAATTGTGAAGTCAAATGCCTGTAGTTTCAGTGCCCACCTGGCCAATCTGCCGTTGAGATCAGTCTGGCTCATTAGCCATTTCAGAGAAGCATGGTCCGTAACGATTTCAAAGGTGTGTCCCTCCACATAGGCTCGAAAGCGTTTCACTGCCAACACCGCAGCTAGACATTCCTGCTCGGAGACCGTGTAATTTCGCTGGGCAGGGTTCAACTTGTGAGACATGAAGGCTATAGGTCTCTCCTCGCCGTCTTGTGCAACCTGGACTAAGACTGCTCCCACCCCATGTTGACTCGCGTCACAATGGATTGAGAACGGTTTGTCAAAGTCTGGGCTGTGCAGTACGGGGGCTGTAGTCAGACTCTTTTTTAGCTCTTCAAAGGCTCGCAAGCTGGGCTCTTCCCAGACGAATTTACGTCCCTTACGCAGCATGTCGGTCAAAGGATTGGTTATGGTGGCATAGTCACGTACAAAACGCTGGTACCATCCGCATAAGCCTAAGAATCGGCGTCATTGTTTGGGGGTCTTGGGTAATGGAAAAACGTCAATCGCTTGAGTCTTGTCCGGATCGGTCTTGATATGGCCGTGCCCAATGATGTGACCTAAATACTTCACCTCCGTCATCACGAACTGGCTCTTCCGTATGTTGATGGTTAATCTTGCCCTCCGGATGTGTAGAGCCACCTCCTGAAGCAGGTCGATGTGTTCATCGAAGGTCTCGGTTATAAGCAACAGATCGTCCAAGTAAACGAAAACTTGGTGCCACAAATGAGGTGGTATCACCTTATCCATAAGGCGCGTCATTGTTTGGGGGGCATTGCACAATCCGAATGGCATTGTCACGAATTGATACAGGGGCCGACCTGGGACTGTGAAGGCTGTTTTCTCCTTTGAACCAGGGTCTAAAGGAATTTGCCAGAAGGCGTCCTTCAGGTCTAAGCTCGTGATGAAGTGGGCTTTAGGCAACCGACTCAATATACCTTCAATCAACGGTAGAGGGTATGCGTCCTTGACCGTGACGGCGTTCAAGCGTCTGGCATCTAAGCATAACCGGACCTTGTTCGGCTTGACAACTAAGGTGACTGGGGAAGCCCACGCGCTCTGTGATTCTTCGATTACGCCTAATGCTAGCATTCGATCCACTTCGGCATATAACGATTTTTCCTTCGCCGGAGATATGGCAAAATGTCTCTGTTTTATGGGTTTAGCATCCCCCACATCTATAGTGTGGAACACCAGGGCAGTCCGCCCGAGACCTTCCTTCTCATGCGATGGAAAATCCGATATAGCCGAGTCAAGTCGCAGTTGCTGATTTACATCCAGTGTGTGTCGTAATAAGTTAGTGGGTTGAGATTGGTCAGGAGCTGGGGTGACGGACTCCAGGCTCGTACCGGAAAATAGTGCCGGGGCCAAGTTAAATTTTCGAACGAAATCCACTCCTAGATAAAGATTCTGGGTTAACTGAGGTATGATGAAAAATTCCATAGGTTTAGTTACTCCTTTAAAGGTGACATCCGTCATAATTTTTCCCACTACAGAGTGACGAGTTCCGTCCGCCGTGCTTAACCAGGAGGTGAAATGACGGATTTGGTCCGCGTGCATTGCCAGTACCTCCCCTGCAAAATCGGCAGATATGTAATTCACACTGGCTCCCGTATCGACTAAGCCTGACACTCGTTTCTGCAGGAGGTGTACTGACGCATATGGCCGAACGTCATCCCTCAATAATTCGTCTAAGTGTATGTCCTTCAGCACCGTCCTTGACTGCCTGACTTTTCTCCAGAAGATCCGCATCCGACGGGTGGCTCGCTTTCTTCGCGGTGGGACAGTTGTAGCCAACTCCTCATGGAAGATGCGCTGTCGAGTAGCCAAATAATTCCACAGCCTGACGTGAAAAGGTTTTACATGCCAAGGAACTTTCGTCTCGCTATCATTTCCCTGCGCGTTGGCCTCGGCGAAGGACGGCGTCGGTTGTGGAACTTCGGGAGAACTGTGCTTGGCGGTGCGAGTCAGCAGAATGGGAGTCATGTCGGGAGCTGGGTCATTGCTAGTGATGGGGTCTGGATTGGTTCGTCCGGGGCTTAGGAGTGCCGACGGGTGGTCGCGGCACTCGGTGGCAAGTTTTTTCGCCCCTTGCAATTTGCACAGTCAGGTGCGTATGTGTCGGCCTTCCCGCAGCGGTAGCAGAAAAGCGTCGGCTCCGCTGGACATGCATAGAACCGATGTCCCGGTTGTCGGCAGTTCCAACAGACCGTCGGGCTTGTAATTGCTTCAAGGGAGGGTCGATCAATCAATGCTGGGTCCTCAAGCTCCGGTGGTGCTCCACTCCTCGGTACTGGTACTGGATCAGCAAGCAGGTGGTCCGCTGCCATCAACTCCGCGGTGTGATGATTTCGAGGATTTGGTCCCGTTATGCGAGGTTGTGGACGGAAGGTGCCTCGCCGCTCATCCAATTGTTCTTGCCTACGGGCATGGAGGCGCAATCCCTGTATGGTGTTGATGGGAAAATGTAGAAGGCTGTTCTGGAGATCCCAGCGCATGTTCTCTCTGATAATTTCTACCAGTTCGTCCTCGGGCATAGTAGTTCGCAAGCGAGTGCTCAATCTCACTATACTTGTGTAGTACTGGTCGAACGGTTCGTGAGCGCCTTGTTTCCGTTTCTTTATTTGCTCCTTTAGCTCTCTCTCAGTGCAGCCATCCTCAAATCGATTGCGGAAGGCTGCACTGAAAGAGTGCCAAGTGGGACGTGGCGTTGATTCTTTAAAGCTCCAGTACCAGTCGGCAGCGTCGCCGCTGAACAAAAGATGTGCATGCCGGAGGAAGGTCGAGGAATCACCTCCCAGGGTGCTGGATACCAACGCCTGAATCCGGAAAAGGAACCGGTCCGCCGATATCATATCGTTGAACCCTGTAAAGTTCAGGCGCCAACTCTCCATGATACGAGGCGTCGGGTCTCGAAAAGGTGTCAATGCGTTCCCGGGGGGAATCACATCCTCGATTGACCTGTTGTATTGAACTGCCTCGGGGGCTAGAGGTACCAACGGAGATGCGGTGCTGTGTCGTGGTCTATATTCGGGAGCTCTGGGATCCATTCCCGAGTTCCTTGGAGGTGGGGCCCATTGCTCGGATGGTCGAGAGTGGGGCATAGCCACACTGGGATTGGGCTCCCAGCCAAGCGGAGTTCTCACGCGGCTGGGTGGTTGGCTCATAGGGAGATTCTGGAGCTTTCCCTCCAGGTTGCCAATCCTCTCCGACATATCTCTCATCAACACCACGAGGGTGTCAATGGAGTGGGCGGAAGGCATGGGGGTCCCCTCGGACACGACACTAGCGGCCGGAACTTCACCGCTTACGGTTCCTTGCATACCAATCATCTTCACAAAATTAACGTTCTCTTCCATTTTAATCTTTGTGGTATTGATTCCAATTTATCATTCCTAACAATTATTTCAAAATATCGACCATTCGTATTTAATTACATTAATGATAAAGCAATAGAAATCGAGCTTAAATTAAATTTTTAAATCTTTAAATATGACTAAAACTTAAGACTAAATCAGTGGCCGATAGTGGCGAGCTAATAACAGTGGGGAAAAAAATGTATTTAAAGTATACTTTCCTTTTCAGTGGTCGACTCCTTCAACGGGAAAGGAGAGTGCGTGGTAATCTGCCGAAGAAAGGGTGCTTTCGGTCGATTTACTAAATTTAAACCCCTACCCACATACATTACAAACCGTTTCTAATCTACGTTAAAGGACTCGACGAGACAAGTGGTAGAGCTGCCGTAACGATTTTGTACACGGTCAAAATTCCCGACGCGTGGAAGCATTCCGGGCTTCGCAACTCCAGCGTACGCCACCGAACGTTGAACCGATACCACTCGTCTATCACGCATACGAAATAATTAGAATCCTTCCGCGACATAAAGGCAAGGTAGCCTTCTATTTTCTTGAGAGTCCATGCTGATAGGTAAACCCATCAGGCTGGCAGTTCCATCAAGAAAATAGAAGGTCCTTACAGGGGTTAACCTGGGACAACACATCGGAAGGATTCTGTCGCGAAAACAAAATCAAACAAAGGAGAGCGGAAGCTACAACTCACGTGAAGCGACTTCTAGTGTGTATCACACAACTCCACTGCTCCTGATAGTGGGACTCGAGTACCAAAGTACCTTACATCCTCCGTAAAGGACCAACTCGTCAGAAGACGCGAAGTTCTTTCCCCCTTAGGATGTTTTAGGCCCCACGTTGGGCGCCATTTGTAATGATTTTCACCTTTTTAGGTTCGAACGCGGAACCGACCTCTCATCGGTTCTAGACGTTAAGTCTGAGTAGTGCCAATGGATGGTACCAACAGGTCAACCAATCCGTGCACCGTAACCCATTCACGCGGTGGCTGCTTGTCGGCCAGCTAGTTCGGAGAGGATTTCGGTCGTGGGTCTCCGAATGGGTTACGCTCAATTACAATATTTTCAGCCACCTGAACATGCCCGTTTTCAAAACGCGTTATCAAAACCAAACCATACGGAGAAGGAACCTACTTTACGTTACTCCGTATTTCTTCTTATCACCAGTTAAGAATGCAAAATCTAATTTTTATTTCGCGTTCCCGAAGTTTCGACGCGGTACCGAAAAGTATACTACTCTAACTCAACCCGACGAAGACTACTCTAAATAAAATAAGAAAACAACAAAGGTACCGCGTACCGCGCGCGACGCGAAACCGACCTCAGCGGATTTGGCGAAACCCTACCCTCGCGACGGCATACTTACCATGCACTCACCCTCCTGCTGAAACAGAAAGAACCACTGAAAAGGAAAGTCTTGTTTACAATTAGCAATTCATTTTAATATTTTCCATGCTTTTCCTAATTAAATTTCAACAATTGATCTTATTAGGGATTTATATTGAATGGTAAGACTTAAGTTACATATTAAACTTGTGTATAGTACGGTTGAAATTTTCAAGATACGTAACGGATTACACTACATAAGCAAACTATCATCGCCCATTAACTTTTGACACCAAAATTATGCCTGATGTATGAATGTGTTTGTTATTGTTATTCTTTTTACTCCTACACATACTCCTACGTGCGTGTATGTATTCAATTGAAAATTAAGCAAGGTACTGGTATATAAAATTAATCAACATATTCATACTTAATACTTGAAAACATTGTTCAATATATTGTTTTGTTTTCTAGGTTATGCGGACATGCAAATAAGGAACAATTTTTTTAATGTTTCAACTCGTAATTAATTAATCTTAATGATGAAAATAAATAGAATAAACCGTAGGGTGTATATTATAATATGAATTTTAAATGTATCCGAAGTTATGACCAAATTTCAACTAGATTAGTTTATACTAGTTACTAAAATAGTGGATCTAAATTTTCAACGATTTTGTTTTCCGATTTTCAAAAGTATGCTGATAATAACCTGATCTCTATTATCGCGTTTGTTTTGATTTGTTCTATTTCTAAGAACTTATATTTTTAATAGTTGAGTATTAATTTAATAGTATAAAATAGAGTAATATGCAGTTCGTAAATTCTTATTACAAAAGTGGGTGTGCTTTCATATTCAAAAAGTTTCCTTGTGTATATATTTTTTTAAACCGTATTCAATGCCGGTAAAATAATCAATTTTTGAAAGCGGAATTCGAAAACAAAAGATTAACATCAATGAATCGAGAGATAGAAAATTTTCTCTCAATAGTTAACGACCGCGTTCGATTGTATATTCTTCTATATATATTTATCCTAGTTGTTGTTAAACTTCAGTAGAAAGAACTAAGGGAATTTGTGTGCACTCATGTTTCAAATTTCTCGACTTCCTAAAGATTGTTGTTTTCTTACAAATATTAACGTTTTTTTTCTTTATTTTAAATCATATGTTCATTACTTAACTCTTCTTCGCCCAGGAATACAAATATCAAACAAATTAAATTAATATTTTATCAACACTATACCGAAAGCTGTATTTATTTTTCATTTTCTGTCTATGAAATTGATTCCTTCGTGCTATGCTTAGCAATATAATTTAATGGGGTCAATTGTAGAAACATAAAAAAAACAATAAGGTGTAGCTCAGTTTTAATCTCATTGTCCTGTTTTGTGTATGCCTTTCCAAAAGAATGAATTCAAAGGCAAGAAACCCAGTATATTTCTAGAAACGCAGGTGACTTCGATCATAATGTATGCCTTCGCAGATGGCTTTAGTGAAATGTAGCTAAAAGTAAGGGTCAATCGTAACACTAAAGGCACAAAGCCTTTCAATGGTATCCACTTTGAAGTATAAATGATTGCTTTAAGTTCTTCACAACTGTCAACTTTCCGTTGAAGTAATCTTTAATGAAACAATTATACTGAACCAAACCTGAATTAAAAACATAATAATTAAATAGCTTTCCCAAGCAAATATGCTTCTAAAAGTTGAAATACTGCCCATACAAAAATAAAAGATGATGAATCGTCGCCAGATTCCTGTTTCGCAGCATTATAAAAGAAATTTTTTGCATTCATCTTTGTTTTTGTTACTAAGATTTGATTATGAACTAACCCCTTGTTTGTTTTAAAAATATTTTGGAACAATTGGGGTTGGTCTTAGGTTATGTAACGGTATTTAATGGAAATAATCTAAAAGCAGATCAACACGCTAATATTCCTAGCTAGCTAATATTCTACCTAGCTACCTACTATCTTGGCAGTGTGATTCATATCCTACATCTACAGGAGCGAAGTTTTAGATCAATGACTTATTTGACATTCGAATAGATTAATTAATGAAATCAATTTGTAACTTGCATATTTGAGCACATCAGAGTTGAAATTTCGAGAAAGTGAAGCAACAATTGGTTTCTATATGTTTTAATTTGACTGATTGTTTTATTATGTACCACATTTCACCAAGCCAAAAGACCTCTACAGGTGTATTCGGTGTTCTAAACGTTGAAAATCTGAAGCATAAAATTGGGTAGATACGATTCCGAATCCAGGGCATGCGACCGACATGTACTTAAGCGCGCCTATCAGTTAAAGTCTAGTACATACTAGCTTACCAACTGCATATTCTGGGAAATTCTCTCAAGGTAACTATTTCACAATGATTAATATACGCGACCCTTCCCGGTGAAGACTATAGTAGCATTTACTATTAAAAACATTCCCTTTCTTCCGCATGTCCAAGAGTGAGACTCAGCTAAATATATTTTCATAATATTCCATTCACGATCAAAGGAATAATCGCAAAATGTTCAAACCATTATTCCCTTAAATGATAAACAACAAAAACGAAAATTGCTCAAGCTAAATGAGTCCTTCGCATCCCGGAAATCAATGGATATTTTCCTTCAAAACGGATATTGAACGATGTCAGGCATTACAACATCTAAAAATCTTTGACTAGGATATAATACTCAACAAATATTAAGCCAAATCAATACATTATATAACAATCGTTCTATATCGGACCTAAATAGTATGGCGAAGTGCGCGTGACAAGGAAATTAAACCAGAAAATATTTTCTGACATATCTTTCCTTTTACATTCTTTCCTTCAAACAACAGTCAACCCGTCATAATTAATAATACCTAGTCAAACGTTAATAATAAATGCATGAACATTTACTACTGTTTCATTATATAAATAAATTTTCTTACTTTCTCCTTTTTTTTTGACAAGTAACATTTACACTCGTTTCTAAGAACGGCGGTACCTTGCTTTCCATCAAACAGAACGTTCTCTACATCCTTGAATCCTATATTAAAGGAGTTGGCGAAACAGTAATGCAGTTGTAAAGCATTTCACATCTTAATTCGCAACGCGCTCTCTAGCTTAATATACATATATGTATACATCCTTCAATCAGGCTTATGCGGAGCAACAGTACAAAAGATCCTCGGAGCGATCCAACGCAACGCCACCTGTCAAAGATTCCAACTGTTAAACACAAACGGTACCGTCATTTTTTGTTCGCACCTACGTTTCGCCACGAAGCGCACTCAGCGCTTTCCGGCGCAGGGTTTTATTTATCGACATTTATTAGCACCCTCGCGATGTCCAGAATGTCCATTTCCTTTCGTTTTTAAGGTCGTCCAATTTGCATTTCAATCTCGAAATTATCGAACACCGCTCCAACTTCTTAGGCACAAGACCAGATGATGGCCAACTTTCCGGGATTTGCAATTTTCTCCAAACGATCTATTATTCACCAAAAACACCTCGGAATTTTAATTACTTTTTTTTTAAACAGTCAATCGTACAAAAATATAATTTTTCGTTGACAACTAAAAATCTCTGTTATTTCCCGCCGTTTCTTTTTCCTCGTGGCGCCGGACTGTCAATCCGACAACCACCGACAAAACAGATGTGTGTGGAATGGAACGCCACATGGCGGCAATATGCATCTCCATTTGTCGCCAGTGGCCTAGTTTTTCGATGGCCACGGTGGAGGGGGCATTCCCAAATGGATATGTCTCGAAATGCGTCGGGGTTTTGATTAATATTCTGTTTCAAATATTTAAATCCACAGATCTAAATATTTGAAGATAAAAAAAATATTTTCTGCGCAACGAAATCCGCACGAAAGATGAAGTCCGCTTGCATTTCGAGGTCATACCCATCTGGCCGAGTGCAAGGGTTCGGGATCGGAATCACTTCGATTCCCGAGCGTAGGCGTCACATTACAGCCTACTATGGACAAGCTTCCGGTAGCTGTCACCCAACTGCGGCATTAGCAAATGCTTATATTTCGTCATATATACTATTTTCCGAATAAAAAACGTGGCGAACGCATTCCGTGCATGCTATAGATTCACCTTGTATAGCCCATTGTGCTCCTAAACTTTCCAAGACGAGCAAATGAAGCACACGTTTTGCACCTTCGACTGATAGCTCAGCGTTGAGATGTAAACAAACTCCTATAAATTCACTTTGGAAGGCGATAAAAACTAAACGGGTATAAGAACTGAAATAATTTTCACTTCACTAGGAGCGCTATTGTGTTCTCCACGGATCATCTGGATTTCACTGTAGAAATCCGTCTCTAAACCGTACAAAACCTCGAACTTTTGTTGGCACCTCCACAATTCTTCATATAACGCCATGTAAGTTACCCAGCAAAGTCGGCCTACTAATGGTCATGTGTGTGGTAGTAAGCGCTGCTGCCATATGGCTTGTATCTATCGTCAGTTTTGGTTTAGACCAAAACTGACGTTAGATAGGAAGCCATATGGCAGCACCGCTTACTACCAAACACATGACCATTAGTAGGCCGACTTTGCTGGCTAACTTACATGGCGGTATATGAAGAATTACGGAGGTTCCAACGAAAATTCGAAGTTTCGTACGGTTTTGAGGCGGATTTCTACAGTGAAATCCTGATGGCCCGCGGAGTACACAATAGCGCTCCTAGTGAAGTGAAAATTATTTCAGTTCATATACCCGTTTAGTTTTTATCGCCTTCCAAAGTGAATTTATAGGAGTTTGTTTATATCTCAACGCTGAGCTATCAGTTGAAGGTGCAAAACGTATGCTTTATTTGCTCGTCTTGAAAGTTTAGGAGTACAATGGGCTATACAAGGTGAATTCATAGCATGCACGGAATGCGTTCCGCACGGTTTTTATTCGGAAAATAGTATATATTACGAAACATAAGCATTTGCTAATGCCGTGGTTGTATGACAGCTACCGGAAGCTTGTCCATAGTAGGCCGACTAATCCATATGCAAATTGCTACAATATGGCTTCCTACCTAACGTCAGTTTTGGTTTAGACGTATTTATTTGTCAAACTATTCAAGTCGCAAGCAAAACTGACGATAGATACAAGCCATATGGTAGCAATTTGCATATGTATTAGTCGGCCTACTATGGACAAGCTTCCGGTAGCTGTCACCCAACTGCGGCATTAGCAAATGCTTATATTTCGTCATATATACTATTTTCCGAATAAAAAAAGTGCCGAACGCATTCCGTGCATGCTATAAATTCACCTTGTATAGCCCATTGTACTCCTAAACTTTCCAAGACGAGCAAATGAAGCACACGTTTTGCACCTTCGACTGATAGCTCAGCGTTGAGATGTAAGCAAACTCCTATAAATTCACTTTGGAAGGCGATAAAAACTAAACGGGTATAAGAACTGAAATAATTTTCACTTCACTAGGAGCGCTATTGTGTTCTCCGCGGATCATCTGGATTTCACTGTAGAAATCCGTCTCTAAACCGTACAAAACTTCGAATTTATGTTGGCACCTCCACAATTCTTCATATAACGCCATGTAAGTTAGCCAGCAAAGTCGGCCTACTAATGGTCATGTGTGTGGTAGTAAGCGCTGCTGCCATATGGCTTGTATCTATCGTCAGTTTTGGTCGCAAGCCATAAGAGCAAATGGCAAAATCTATATATCTAAAAACAATGAAATATAACCAAAAATACTGATATATATTTTAACGGTCAAAGATTATTTCACATCCATCTGTCAAATGTCACATAGTCATTAAGCACACTCTGTAATATCAAGTTATAAAACATCTCAATAAAGTTTACTTAGTTACTTACTTACTCTTATACTCTGCCACATGGCGTTACTTGACTGCATATTTCTTTTTATATCAATAGCAATGATCGAAAAAGGTAAATTTATAATTATTTTCTAAATTGTCATCGTACCTAAAAAATCAGCACTCATCACTATATCAATTCATGATAATATAAATCATGAATATAGAAGTGTGTTTTATGGTTCGAATTTGTATTCCTAAAAGATATAAAAGCTTCGTAATGAAATTAGCTCCCACACATTTTCAATAAAGCCCCTGACATAATTCATTTAGAAAACAACTTAAACTTAAACATACTTTAAATGCGAAACAATGATTAGATAATGGGGTTTTCCCAATATCAAAATTATCCCTAAAGGCTTATTCTAACTACTATATAAATACAGAGCGAACATTTTCGTTTATCTTTTTGAGAGGTGCAAATGTTTTACATCACCAAGTAAAAAGGCATCACTCATCATAATAAATAAATTCATTAGAGTTATGACTCAATTTAGATATTCTCATTATTTGAAACTTATAGTTATTCGTTTGGAAAGTATTGAATCCTCCAACTCGCGTCTTTTCATTTGTTTTAGGCTGGTAAGGTCAGGACTGAAATTTGGAAACATTCGGGGTTATGTTTATTTGCAAACATTCAGCAATACTTTATGTGCCGGGTCGCAGGAACGATTGTTAAATTTTTACGAACTTAATAAGTTGTTATGGATAAAAACAAGCAAGATTGTAAGTATTGGGATAAATGCTATCAAAAAAATGCTGAACACCGTGGGAAGTACAATCATCCTCCCGTAACAGCTGCCAATAATGCATCTCCAAACAAAAATGAAAAATCTCCCGATATTCAGCACCCAAGGAATAAAAACCAACAGAGCCGCAGTCCACGAGATAAGAATGATTCTTTAGAAGGTGACCCCAAGAAATTCAAAAAGTCACCGAATCGAACTCCATCCCCTACTTTGGAAGATGATGGAGCTGGAGGATCCGATACGTTACAAGTGCCTACAGCATCTCGAGAAAAGAGCCCATCATCAAAACGAAGTAGAAGCAAAAGCCCAGGAAATGTGAAGAAGTCTCCTAAACCTAGTGAGTCTCCTAAGGCTACTAATAAAACCACCCAACCGGAAAGGAAGGAAATGGATATTACGAAGGAATATAATGAAGTTATAAAAAACTTATCTGGCGCGCCTAGTTTTGAACCGGATGCAGTTCGCTACTCTATGAAGGCAGAGTATCAAGAGCTGTTAAAGAATCCAGTACAATTTATCAGACATACATTCTTAGTGGAGATGCCTACAGATTTCTTTAAGTTTTGGGAATTTTGCGAACAGCAATCAAAACCTGACCAAAAACCACAAGCAGTTCTACAGAAGCTGGGTTTGAAGCTAGTGGGTCCTTTTGATTTCGTGGCTGGAAATTTCGACAAGGCTAAATTGAAAGAACCTGGAGAATATTTACGCCATTGGCGATTTTATTATGATCCACCGGAATTCCAGACGGTATTTGCAAAGGAGAATTCACAAATCCATTATGGTTACTGGCGAGATGAACCTAAAGACAAAGAGAATCTATTAATGGCCCGGAATGACTCTAGCAAAGGCTGCGCGTTTGAATTTGTAGGGGCTAATTGCTTTGAGACAGTATTGTATGTTAACGTTTTAATATTCAGGTAAAATTGCTGACACTCTTAACTTTTAGATATTATCTCGAGAAAGACGCTGGTCTAACACCATTTAATCGACCCGCTGCTACAGCTTTCCGAAAGTCATTAGAGCAATTTGCCAAATCAAATGATATCTCTCTGGAAGGCTTTAAAGAATTGAAAAAGAAGCGCGATCGTAAAGTTGTTTGTAAAACATTCCACGGAGCTGGACTAGTAGTTCCTTTCGATCGCAAAACTCAACAAGGGTATCGGGGCCTAATTGATAGCGATGCGAAGTTGAAGAAGATCTTAAGCAGGTTTGATAACGCACAAGGCGATCAAAAAGCTATCGCAGGAGCAATGGAAGAGTTGCAGCCATTCATCACTTGCGCGAATATTGGTAACCACAATTTTTCAGATAAATTTTCCATGAAAATTATTTAATTATTTATTTTAGCTGTCGACGAGTGCGACTTTGGAACAGCAATTGAATTAGGTGTTGATTTATTCTGCTCAGGTCATAAGGAACTTCACAACGTGATAAATGGGCTGCTAGTAACTGGATATTCTATGGTTGATAGGCCTCAATTTATCGCTATCATGAAAACCCATCTCGAAAGCAGGGTAAAGGGTGCGGATTTAAGTGTATTACGTTGAATGTCATCTTTTTTAATATGGTGAAATAAATTTTTCTTTTTATATGTATGTGATTTGCATATCGCTGGATATTTCAGCTAGTTTGATTAATTTCACAAAAATCTTGAAATTATTTAAGTGGCAATCAGAACTTTTTTTTGTAGATTTCTCATTAATTTCAAAGAGCAAGAGTTTAAAAAAACTTTCTATATTACTGCTCCTAAATTAGTTTAAAAAAAATATCTAATGGCTTTAAGAAGAAAGTATGAATGGTAGCAGTGCAAATTTGTATATGAGTTTTTTCTCCTTATTGATAGCGAAGTGAGATTACAAGTCCCCACAAGAGCCAAATTGTGGTGTAGCCTGTTTAATAGAATGGTTAGATGCTGATAATTTAATTATACCTGTAATACAAGTATCCATTGTTTGTTTAGAATAGGGAACTTTCAAAACAGTAAGGGATCTTGTCCTGCTGGTGGAGTAGGACGGAGATCGATAACCAAGCTTTTCCAAAGTGTATAAAGATGAAGGAATACTGCCTTAAAGATTGAATAATACCATCCAAGGAGATAAGCGCATAGAAGAATATTACTGATTAATTTGCTCCGAAAGCTGCAAAGCAGTGTACTAAATCTTATATAGGTAGTGTAGATTTAGTTAAGCCATCACTGGCCACTTAAAAGACAGGCACTTATTGTCATTTCGATTCATATATTGGGACTGGGTTTTAGATACATGGAGTTGTTAGGGAGTCAACCGACATAAAATGTCTCAAAACGCAAAGCTCAGAAGTAAAAACTAGGAAATGGAATTTACTTTGAGCAATGTGGCAGTTGTCAGACAAAATATTGCTTAGTTATCCACTATGTCACTATGCAAGCATATTTCTTTTTCTTCGTAGAACTATAGCAAAAAGCGCCTCCAACTGTTTCAATCCATCGACCGTGTCCCCCAAATTCGAAATCAAAGCAGCGACAAATTGACTTCGTTGTCCGAGTCAGACTAGGGTTTCTTGGGAATGTCCCAGGAATGCCTTTTTGGTTACCGTTGTTCGTCCATACGATTCAGGTGGCCAGTCCAATACAGCTTTCGCAGTCTTAAAATCGTTGAGACCCCCGGCTCGTCAAAAATTTCATACAGCTCATGGTTGTATCGAATTCGCCATTGGCCTCCGTCTAGCTTCGCTCCGATTATCCGCCTCAGGACCCGTCTTTCGAAGCCGTTTAATATGTTTGCGGATGCTTGGGTTAGAGTCCATGTTTCATACCCATAGCATAGCACAGATCTTATCAAAGTATTGTAAACTTAGAGCTTTGGTTTCTTGTGTATGCAGCTGATCTTCAAGATCGTCGAAACTGAATAAAATATTTTATTTACGAGCTGCAGTATTTTGGCGCCTGAATACACAAATTCGCCACATTTGGCATATTGCATTCGCCAAGTTTGATATTTCATGTATTTGAGATATTTTTCTCGATTGCTTCATGAGTATTGTTTTATTCTCATTAATTAGTAGCCCTACTAGTTTTGCTTCGTTGTTGAGTTTTAGGAAAAGTTCTTTGGCGTTTGTTAACGATGGTGACAAAATGTTGATGTCATCCGCATAGGCTACTATTTCGGTTGACTTGTATAATAACGTACCAAATGTATCGACAGGTTCCAGAGCCAAATCGAATAGCATTGGGGCTAGACCATCTCGCTGCTTTAGTCCAATATTTGTGACAAAGCAACACCCCTTTACTCAGGCACAGAAGGAAAGCAATCAACGAGCACGACGTCACCGCACGGACGGTCAAAAGCTGTTCAATTGGGCTAAAAGAGCAGGTCAATATTTCTAAAAGCCTGGTGCGCATTGTGATATCATGCTTTCGCTTTTGGGACTGTGATGGGGCATTGGTCAAAGCGTCGCCCTCGTAATATAAGGGCCGTATTCACATCTGATCAAAATCTCAGCTCGTCATCAGACTTTTGCTTTCTTTTGATCTGCTGAATGCAGTGACATTTCTTTCGTTCGCTAACTTTTCGACTTGTATCTTGCCGATTAAGAATAGTTTCGCAGTGAAAGTGGCGTGTTTTGTGTATCTATCGAAACGTCGGGGAGCAAAGTTCTGTATTTTGTTAGTATTGATAGCAATTGGTTTACAAACCTACATTTCGCGGTACTACATTTTTCAACTTTTTAACTTATGGCACCAACTTTATTGAATAATTTTGCATAATTTAATGCATGTAAGTTAGTGAATATAATTGTTATTAATGCAACAGTTCTTTAAGCTTTGCTCACCGAAATTGAACGATTCATATCGCACGGCTTCCACTTTTAAAACTATTTTCAAAATTCCTGTGCTAAATTGTTGCCTTAATACTCAAGCCCGAAAACGGAAGCTCTACGTCACGTCGAAAACTAAGCTCTTCGAGTAGCCTCATCAGCGCCATACAGTACTGTCCAATTCAAACAAATTTTCTAAAGATTTTTGACAGTACATATGACTACATTTGAAATTTTATCAGTACTATGTCAACGATTTATTTCAGATATGAGGCGTCGAAGACATTAGTGCGCAAATATATGTATTTCCTTCTCGTTTGTATCATTTCGGCTAAATTTCATCTGAGAAATGTCATATTTGACAATCTCAAAAGCCTACTTTCGGCCTAATGAGATGCTGCGTTCAAGTTCTCTGGACAACTATTTTCGAAAATATAGGGGTACTGAGCAGCTGTTTCCGGTACGTAAAGTGACGTCAGGTATGTTAATTGATTTCTTTATGGGCCTGAGTAAGAAGGCAACAGCTAAATTCTATGCGTTGAGTCGAAGAAATTCAGTTATTGACAAAAGCAAAAGTACATAGCTGATCTTACCCCATATCGAATACGTCACCGATATTACGAGTCCGGCCATTATATTACGAAGGCGATGGTCAAAGGCATCGGTGAGTTGGTTATTGATGCGGACTTGTAAGGTTGTCAACGTCATTGTCATTTTGTAAAACAGACTAGCTTCGCTGGGATATCAAAGCATAGCATTATTTGGTTCAGCACGTTACGGTCAATACTGTCGTATGCTTGTTTAAAGTCAACAAAAATTTGGTGTACATCTATATTGAACTTGCAGCATTTTTCAAGTACCTACTTGACTGTGTAAAAAATTGGTCTATCTTCGATCCATCCACTGATACTCCCCAATAATACTGTTGGCGTATGATCTGATTTTATTTTCTATGATCTTTGAAAATAGTTTGTTCACCTCTATAGTATTGGCGCTGTAACTTATCATCTTGCTAAATGTGTTGTATGACTTTATGAATGGCTTTCTGAAGACCGATGTCACCATTTCTAATCTCATTGATATCCAGCGCTTTTTTATTCTTCTGGGCGTTGATCGCGGAACAAACTAAATCGAGAGTAGGTGGGGCCAATGGGATTGGTCCGGGAATATCTATATGCTCCGATGTTCTGGAGCTGTGTGAAGTATTAAAAATGTTCTTCTGGGTATCATATTTGTCCATCTTTCCTTAATCCTGTTTTAATCAGCGATGATGTTGCCGGTGTCATTACGGCAAGGCGTGGTTTTGGGCTGATAACCTCGTTTCAGGTTTTTCACAAGTTTGTATGCTTGTCTTGTCTTGTTGCTTACTAGACTTGAATCAATGCTTCTCAATTATTTGTCATAGTATTTTCTGCTTTTAATTCTAATCATCTTATTCGCTACACTTCTGAGATCTTCATAATGTTCTCTCTTCGTCCTGGTTTTCATACTTAAATATTGTTTGTACGCCTGTTTCATTTTGTTTCAACGCGTCGAACTGATCTTCTTTTGCGCTGGGCTTGAAGTCAGTTCATCTATTCTGCCACGGTCTTAACTGCCATTTTCATTCCCCTGGAAAGTTCGTTGCTTGTTTTTAGCTATGTGTCTTATAGGATTGAAGCCAGCTAGTTTTCGTGGGGCTCGGTGTAATTTTTTGCCACAGACGGTGTTTGGAGCCTATCGAAATCGAATTTCTGATGAGGACTAGTCTTTGCCGAATAAGTGATATAATGATAAGTTGTAATGATTTTCTACCTTCAGCTCGAACGCGGAACCGACCTCTCATCGGTTCTAGACGTTAAGTCTGAGTAGTGCCAACGGATGGTACCAACAGGTCAACCAATCCGTGCACCGTAATCCATTCACGCGGTGACTGCTTGTCGGCCAGCTAGTTCGGAGAGGATTTCGGTCGCGGGTCTCCGAATGGATTACGCTCAATTACAATATTTCAGCCACCTGAAATTGCCCGTTTTCTAAACGCGTCAACATTTACTCATCCAGAACGAGAAACCTACATTACGTTAGTTCTGGATGGGATCTATCCACAGATCTCAAATCAAAAACGCTACAAAAATCCACAGGCGCGTTACCGATTCACCGACGCGGTACCGAAAAATATACTACTCGAACTTAACCCGAAGAAAACTACTCTAACGAAATGACGAAACAAGCAAAGGTACCGCGTACCGCGCGCGACGCGAAACCGACTTCAGCGGATTTGCAGAAACCCTACCCTCGCGACGGCATACTTACCCTACACTCTCTGTTCCCACTGAAAAAGAAGAGTCACTGAAAAGGAAAGTCGTGGTTAAATTAGCAATTCATTCTTAGTTTATTCAATTCTTACATATCATATATTCTTATATATCCTGGGCAATCTATGTTGAATAATGACAATGAGAGGGGACATAAGAGCTGAACAAAATCAAATTATGATATTTACCCTCATATCAAATATTATTTTTACTTAATTTAAAATATATTTATTATGTGTGTATAAGTGTATTTTGAAAAGAAAAACAAACAGAAAAATGAAAATATTGTATATATATGCGAAAAGCTAATATCAAAAGAACTGTCTTTTCTTTACTTATTTTATTGTACATGATATCCCAGTATATAATTCATTGATTTTTTTGTTCCATATTTTTTTTATTTTTCTCATTAAATAAACCTTAAAAATTCAATAAAAAAATAAGAAACATGGCAAACAATTTTCATTTAAAAGACGGCGATATTATGTAAATATAGTCTTTTCTTTATGAGGAAGACAGCCGAATGCAAAAGAAGTGCGTTTTGATTAATGTCTGAACATGGAAACATTATACATAAGTCATTCGCGGTAATTAAAAAGATTTAAAAATATATCCTAATATTATCAGAAAAAAACACAAGGAACTTCCCCAAACATGTTGTGAATAAGGTTATACCGATATTATTTACAAAATAAGAAAAAAAACTATATGGATACGATACCGGGATAAATAAGAGGTAAAATAGCTAAAGTAAATATAAGTGAATTAGAGATTGTGCAGTAAAGAAATGAAATCAGGGGCAGCAACTTGTGGAAATTAGTTTTCTGATTATCTTCATAACAGCTAACATCTAGCATCTAATATTATAGTTAGCACTTTTTATTCTCATTTCTTCGAAACTTTTTGCATATCATATCTTTTGTTTAGCGACTAAGTTCAACGAGATATTGCAATCAACTAATCAAATTAAGCTATGTACTAGCAACGTAAGTTAAAAAGTGGAAAATAATGCAGAAACATCAGCTTCCTAGTTTAAGCTATACACAGGAATTTATCTTCAAAGATGAACCCAAAAATCTAATAACTTAAGGAGAGAGTATCAGTTGCAGATTTGCGATTTGAATTTTGTTGTTTCTTTCGAGTAAGCTAACATGGGTTTATGTGTGTGTAAAACATATGATAAATTGGTTTGATTTAACAGATACGATATGGAAAACGAATGAACAAAGCAAAACTGGTTTTGAACTGTTGAATACTCCGTTGGGCTTGGAAAGTCATTTTATTAGCTGTTTTATATCTATCGGCAATCAATTCATGAATATAAATCTCCCAACATTTGCGATTCGATATAAAATCTCTCGACTTTCACTAGACTAAAATGCGTTACTGAAGCTCAGTATTTAAAATATATTTTTTTCGAAGAAACCGTGAAAAGCTAGGACTCAAAATACGGACGAAACAAATGATTTAAATCAGTAACATGAAAATCACTCAAAGGAAACAGAGTTAAAACAAATAATATTTTTGTAGTAGTGAGTTGAATACTATTTACGCCCTGAGCGTGAGACCTCCTGGAGCGCAGAGCTTCTGGACTATCTAACAAACGCCTCTTCTATCGGACTAAGAACCAAGCTTGGAACCATTTGACACATTACGTTGGGCTAGGCCTCGTTGAACAAATAAATCAATGGCATTGTTTAATATTATCGTATTCTGTGTTCCTATCTTTCAGGGATACCTTGTTCCTGAATATAAGCTAAACTTTCTGAGACTGACACACCAATGTCTTGATTCGATTGAAAACAAAATAGGTTCGAATGTCCTACATATGACAATAAATACAAAGTTAATTTGAATCCGAAGTAAATTATACGAAAATAACGTTCAAAGTTGGGATACATTAAAGAAAATTATGGTGTCATATAAATATTGAAATTGCGAAAGAAAAGTATTGTATGGGTTGTTGAACACTATAAAGACTACTTTTGTGTCTATTACTTTTTCTCAGAAAACTTAAATTGTGCGGAAAACCGGGATTTATCAATAGTGAAATGTATCTGTCTATAATATGATTTTTGATATTTTACTTATTGTGAAAACTAGAAAAATTAGTGCTTACGTTGTGTATTTTAAATGGTATAATTTCCGATATCTCATTGAATATATTCAGTTATCATTTTTTTTAAGACATTCATTCATTTATTCTAACATTTAATTGTTTCATTTAATTTTAGTATTTTTTTTTTCTGAACTTAGTACTCGATTCACTAATCATTGAGATTTTTAGTTTATTTAGTTTATGTTCAAGTTATGTTAGCTTGACGTTTTCTTCATATGAAGCTTGTTTACGTTTGAAGTGTTGATTTTTAATTTTACTTCTTATAATTATTCCAAGAAAGCTCATTCAATTATCGCATATCAGTTGTCATTTGAAATCATTGATTAAAGTTTTAAAAGATTTCATTGGATTTAAAGAATAGTGTTTAGTTGACATTCTTGTTATACCATCTTTTGACATGCCCCCGTTTTTCATCTAATAATACATGTTTAAAAATTATAACAAGAAAATCGAACAGTTTTAGTCCGGTTAATACATTTTTGTCTTTTATAATTTGTTAGTAATTTATTTTGGTTTTTTTTTCATAAATTCCTAATCATTGTAAAATTCATGGAATCTGTGGCATGGTTGACGACAAAGGCACGCACCTGTCTCTAGGATCCAACCACGTTGTCTCCTTGTTATTGTGGTTAATGTAGTAGACTTTGCCGTCGTAATCGCGGGCAATATCCCAACCGGCTGGCAATGGAAAGTCACCAGTTTGATGATGTTGTCCTTTTTGGCATTTTTCTAGGCACTCGGTTCGTCGCCGTGTTTGCTTGCTTGCTTGTGTCCCTTGCACGATGTCAGCGATGGAAGTAATCCGAAAATAGTTTGATGGCAATGGCTGCTGGTGCTGGTGTTGCGTTGGGCTAACATAAAGTTACACAATCCACTCGAGATTTTCCCTGATTCGCTTCTCCTTGCGACTACAGGCACTGTTTTCCACGTTCCACCACGCTCACCCTTTTCTTTGGTCTTTCAAGTCTCTCCAGTCAAGTCCTCAATCGCGCGTTCCTACAATTATTTATGCATTTTCTACGCCGCGTTCCCAATTCTCTGTTTCATCAAATTTATTTTGAATTTTTATTTCTCAGATGGAATTTTTATTTTCAAATTTATTTAGCGCGCGGCAGCAACGAGGAGAGAGCGGCGGCCGTATTTCGAATTGGACGACGGCGGCGGCGGCTGTAGGGCACATGATTGTGAGTCAATTCTAACTTTCTTTTTAGTTATTAACTAAACTAACCTCTTTCCTAATGTTCTGCTCCGGTGAATGTCACTGCCTCACGAATAACGTTTTCCAAAAACTCTTTACGCACACCACGCGTTTCTTCATAGATTAAACCGGGAATACGTTTCACTCCACCACGTCGCGCCAAACGACGTATAGCTGGTTTTGTAATACCTTCGATATTCTCACGAAGAACTTTACGATGACGTTTCGCGCCTCCATGTGGCTGTCAAAATTTCCGGTTGTCACCTCGGACAAAACATATGTGCGTGGAATGGCACTTCATATGGCGGAAATGTGCTTCTTCAGATGTCGCCAGTGGCATAGTTTTCTCGATGGCCACGGTGGAGGGGCATTTCCAGATGGCTATGTCTCGAAATGTGCCGGGGTTGGATTAATTCTATATTCCGAATATTTATATCCACGGATCTAAATATTTGGACAGAAAAAAAAATATTTTCTGCACAACGATATCCGCACAACAGATGAAGTCCGCTGGCACTTCGAGGACATATCCATCTGGCAGGTTACAAGGGTTCGGGATCGGAATCACTTCGATTCCTGGGCGTAGTCGTCACATTACACATTCCCCCCCCCAAAATCGAAGTAATTACGATCCCGTCTCCTTTGTAAAAGGTCTTGGTTAGGGACGTGGCGGGTCGAAGATCCGTTTCGAAGGATAGGCTACAACCCTGTTCGTGAAGACTCGACAGTGACTATATAGTAGGAAGTCAGGTGTTATTCGGAGGCCTTCGTCTAGGCAGAGATTTGGGATAAGCCAAGGTTTCTCGTGGGAATTAGTTGCACTTCATCGTCTAAGGTCTTTTGCGTGGTAAATTCCCAGGGTCTTACCAGTCATGTCCGCGATGAGGTACCGGGTGGGGCTTATGACTTGCATGACTCGACACTTCACGAATTTCTTGTCTAGTTTGGCATTGTAATGGCGGGTGGCATCGCTCTGTCGGAAGTTTCGACGATATATTTCGTCGCCGGCCTTAAAGCCAGAAGGATGAGATCGCAAGTTGTACCGCTCCTCTCCCATCCGTCTACTTTCTTCAATCTTCTCCCGCAGTTGATCTCGCAGAAGTTGGAGCTTTTCGTGCGGTTCTAGAACCACGATTGGGTCCTCTAGCGATTTCAGCTGCCGCAATAGCCGGTAAGCGCTCCCATGACCGATCATGTACTGGCCGAACACTGCAAAATACGGCGAAATGCCGGTCGTGGCGTGGTACGACGAGCGCAGCGCACTAGTGATGGCGGACAATTTGCGATCCCAGTCCCTCTGATTCGGGTGGACATAGGCGCGAATGGCCGCTATGAGCGTACGATTCAGTCGTTCGGATGCGTTGGCTTGTGGTGAATAGACGGCAGTTCGTTGGTGGATGATGCCGTATTTGGACATTAGGTCTCGGAACTTGCTGGAGGTGAACTGGACCCCATTGTCGGAGACAAGTTTCTCCGGAACTCCAAACATGTGAAAGACTCGGTTCTCCAAAAAGCTGGTTATTGGTCCAGTGTGCATGTTACGTAGTGGCTCTATGATAGGGAATTTGGAGAGCTGGTCCAGGACCACGACAGCTCCCGTGTGACCAGAAGCAGATCGAGGGTAAGGACCGATAAGATCAATGTACAAGCGCTGGAACACGCGTTCGGGGACCTCAACCTTACCCATGGGTGGCCGAAGGATGGTGTTGGGCGCTTTAGTGCACTTGCATAGCTCACAAGAGGCTACGTACGCTTTTATCTGTTGGGCCATCTTAGGCCAAAAGAAACAGGTTTTCAACCGCCTAAGTGTACGACCGTATCCGCCGTGCGCACTTGATGGGTGGTCATGAGCCCGTCTGATAAGATCAGTGGTTAATTCTTCGGGCACCCACAACTTCCACTGTTCTTCTTCTTGTATGGGGTCTCCGGATGCGTGTCCCATCCGCTTATAAATAAATCCATCCGTCAACCGCAGTTCAGGAAGCTGGGACAGTTGATTCTGGATAGTGTGAATCAGTTGGGTGTAGCTGGCTGACTTGAAGGCAGGATGGTCCAAATCGATCAATTGGGGGCTGTCGTCCTCTTGGACCAACTCGGCTCCTTCAGGGGCGAACATTCTGGATAGGGTGTCTGGGACTACATGCTGGCTTCCTTTTCGGTGGCGAATTGTGAAGTCAAATGCCTGTAGTTTCAGTGCCCACCTGGCCAATCTAGCGTTGAGATCAGTCTGGCTCATTAGCCATTTCAGAGAAGCGTGATCCGTAACGATTTCAAAGGTGTGTCCCTCCACATAGGCTCGGAAGCGTTTCACTGCCAACACCGCGGCTAAACATTCTTGCTCGGAGACCGTGTAATTTCGCTGGGCTGGGTTCAGCTTGTGAGACATGAAGGCTATAGGTCTCTCCTCGCCGTCTTGTGCAACCTGGACTAAGACTGCTCCCACCCCATGTTGACTCGCGTCACAATGGATTGAGAACGGTTTGTCAAAGTCCGGGCTGTGCAGTACGGGGGCCGTAGTCAGACTCTTCTTTAGCTCTTCAAAGGCTCGCAAGCTGGGCTCTTCCCAGACGAATTTACGTCCCTTACGCAGCATGTCGGTCAAAGGAGTGGTAATGGTGGCATAGTCACGTACAAAACGCTGGTACCATCCGCATAACCCTAAGAATCGGCGTAACTGTTTGGTGGTCTTGGGTAGTGGAAAAACGTCAATCGCTTGAGTCTTTTCCGGATCGGTCTTGATATGGCCATGCCCAATGATGTGACCTAAATACTTCACCTCCGTCATCACGAACTGGCTCTTCCTTATGTTGATGGTTAATCTTGCCCTCCGGATGTGTAGAGCCACCTCCTGAAGCAGGTCGATGTGTTCGTCAAAGGTCTCGGTTATAAGCAACAGATCGTCCAAGTAAACGAAAACTTGGTGCCGCAAATGAGGTGGTATCACCTTGTCCATAAGGCGCGTCATTGTTTGGGGGGCATTACACAATCCGAATGGCATGGTCACGAATTGATATAAGGGCCGGCCTGGGACTGTGAAGGCTGTTTTCTCCTTTGAACCGGGGTCTAAAGGAATTTGCCAGAAGGCGTCCTTGAGGTCTAAGCTCGTGATGAAATGGGCTTTAGGCAATCGACTCAAAATGCCTTCGATCAACGGTAGAGGATATGCGTCCTTGACTGTGACGGCGTTCAAGCGTCTGGCATCTAAGCATAACCGGACCTTGTTCGGCTTGACCACTAAGGTGACTGGGGAAGCCCACGTGCTCTGTGATTCTTCGATTACGCCTAATGCTAGCATTCGATCCACTTCGGCATATAACGATTTTTCCTTCGCCGGAGATATGGCGAAATGTCTCTGTTTTATGGGTTTAGCATCCCCCACATCTATAGTGTGGAACACCAGGGCAGTCCGCCCGAGACCTTCCTTCTCGTGCGAGGGAAAAGCCGATATAGCCGAGTCGAGACGCAGTTGCTGAGTTACATCCAGTGTATGCCGTAATAAGTTAGTGGGTTGAGATTGGTCAGGAACGGTGGTGACGGACTCCAGGGTCGAACCGGAAAATAGTGCCGGGGCCAAGTTAAATTTACGAACGAAATCCACTCCTAAATAAAGATTCTGGGTTAACTGAGGTATGATGAAAAATTCCATAGGTTTAGTTACCCCTTTAAAGGTGACATCCGTCATAATTTTTCCCACTACAGAGTGACGAGTTCCGTCCGCCGTGCTTAACCAGGAGGTGAAATGACGGATTTGGTCCGCGTGCTTTGCCAGTACCTCCCCTGCAAACTCGGCAGATATGCAATTCACACTGGCTCCCGTATCGACTAAGCCTGATACTCGTTTTTGCAGGAGGTGTACTGACGCATATGGCCGAACATCATCCCTCAATAATTCGTCTAAGTATATGTCCTTCAACCTTTTTCTCGACTGCCTGACTTTTCTCCAGAAGCTCCGCATCCGACGCGTGGCTCGCTTGCTTCGCGGTGGGACAGTTGTGGCCAATTCCTCATGGAAGATGCGCTGTCGAGTAGCCAAATAATTCCGCAACCTGACATGAAAAGGTTTTACATGCCAAGGAGCCTTCGTCTCGCTATCATTTCCCTGCGCATTGGCCTCGGCGAAGGACGGCGTCGGTTGTGGAACTTCGGGAGAACTGTGTTTAGCGGTGCGAGTCAGCAGAGTTGGAGTCATGTTGGGAGCTGGGTCATAGCTGGTGATGGGGTCTGGATTGGTTCGTCCGGGGTCTAGGAGTGCCGACGGGTGGTCGCGGCACTCGGTGGCAAGTTTTTTCGCCCTTTGCAATCTGCACAGTCAGGTGCGTATGTGTCGGCCTTCCCGCAGCGGTAGCAGAAAAGCGTCGGCTCCGCTGGACATGCATAGAACCGATGTCCCGGTTGTCGGCAGTTCCAACAGACCGTCGGGCTTGTAAGTGCTTCAAGGGAGGGTCGATCAATCAATGCGGGGTCCTCAAGCTCCGGTGGTGCTCCGCTCCTCGGTACTGGTACTGGATCAGCAAGCAGGTGGTCTGCTGCCATCAACTCCGCGGTGTGATGATTTCGGGGATTTGGTCCCGTTATGCGAGGTTGTGGGCGGAAGGTACCTCGTCGCTCATCCAAGTGTTCTTGTCTACGCGCATGGAGGCGCAATCCCTGTATGGTGTTGATGGGAAAATGTAGCAGGCTGTTCTGGAGATCCCAGCGCATGTTCTCTCTGATAATTTCTACTAATTCGTCCTCGGGCATGGTATTTCGCAGGCGAGTGCTCAATCTCACTATACTGGTGTAGTACTGGTCGAACGGTTCGTGAGCGCCTTGTTTCCGTTTCTTTATTTGCTCTCTTAGCTCTCTCTCAGTGAAGCCATCCTCAAATCGATTGCGGAAGGCTGCACTGAAAGAGTGCCAAGTGGGACGTGGCGTTGACTCTTTAAAGCTCCAGTACCAGTCGGCAGCGTCGCCGCTGAACAAAAGATGGGCATGCCGGAGGAAGGCCGAGGAATCACCTCCCAGGGTGCTGGATACCAACGCCTGAATCCGGAAAAGGAACCGGTCCGCCGATATCATATCGTTGAACCCTGTAAAGTTCAAGCGCCAACTCTCCATGATACGAGGCGTCGGGTCTCGAAAAAGTGCCAAGGCGTTCCCGGGGGGAATCACATCCTCGATTGACCTGTTGTACTGAACTGCCTCGGGGGCTGGAGGTACCAACGGAGGTCCGGTACTGTGTCGCGGTCTGTATTCGGGAGCTCTGGGATCCATTCCCGAGTTCCTTGGGGGTGGGACCCATTGCTCGGATTGTCGGGAGTGGGGCATCGCCACACTGGGATTTGGCTCCCAGCCAAGCGGAGTTCTCACGCGACTGGGTGGTTGGCTCAACGGGAGATTCTGGATCTTTCCCTCCAGGTTGCCAATCCTCTCCGACATATCCCTCATCAACGCCACGAGGGTGTCAATGGAGTGGCCGGAAGGCATGGTTGTCACCTCGGACACGACACTTGCAGCCGGAACTTCACCGCCTACTGCTCCTTGCAGGTCTAAGAGTGGTTGTGACGATTCGGCTTCTGGAGCTCCTTTCGCCACTGCTCCACGCGTTGGTAGGGGCGTTCCGAGGGGGGCGTCTAGGGCAGACCGATCTATGGGTCGCCGGCATAAGGGACACAGCTCTGACGTGAGGAGGAGCTGTTGTACACAGGCACGATGGAATAAATGTCCACAATCCAATCGCACGCTGTGTACGCCCTCCACTACGTCTTCGAAGCAGATCCCGCAGTTAGCTGGTTGGACCGTTTTGGATCTGGTCCAACGCTTGTCTGGGGTCCGCTTCGTTGCCATCTTTGATTTTTGCTGGTTTTGGGTGGGTGCTATGTCTTAGTGACGAAAAAAAAGAAAAAATGTAATTATATAATATGACTAAAGGCTTAAAAATACTTTAGTGGCCGATAGTGGCGAGCTATTTACGTAAAAAAATGAGAAAAAAAAAATTTAATTAGTATATACTTTCCTTTCCAGTGGTCGACTCCTTCAACGGGAAAAGAGAGTGCGTGGTAATCTGCCGAAGAAAGGGTGCTTTTGGTCGATTTACGAAATTTAACCCCATACCCTCATACATTACAAAAAAAACCGTCTCTAAACTACGTTAAAGTGACTCGACGAGACAAGTGGTAGAGCTACCGTAACGACTTTGTACGCGGTCAAAATTCCCGACGCGTGGAAGCATTCCGGGCTTCGCAACTCCAGCATACGCCATCGAACGTTGAACCGATACCACTCGTCTAACACGCATAAGAAATAGTTAGAATCCTTCCGCGACATAAAGGCAAGGTAGCCTTCTATTTTCTTGAGAGTCCATGCTGATAAGTAAACCCATCAGACTGGCAGTTCCATCAAGAAAATAGAAGGTCCTTACAGGGGTTAACCTGGGACAACACATCGGAAGGATTCTGTCGCGAAAGCAAAATCAAACAAAGGAGAGCGGAAGCTACAACTCACGTGAAGCGACTTCTAGTGTGTATCACACAATTCCACTGCTCCTGATAGTGGGACTCGAGTACCAAAGTACCTTACATCCTCCGTAAAGGACCAACTCGTCAGAAGACGCGAAGTTCTTTTCCCCTTAGGATGTTTTGTGCCCCACGTTGGGCGCCATTTGTAATGATTTTCTACCTTCAGCTCGAACGCGGAACCGACCTCTCATCGGTTCTAGACGTTAAGTCTGAGTAGTGCCAACGGATGGTACCAACAGGTCAACCAATCCGTGCACCGTAATCCATTCACGCGGTGACTGCTTGTCGGCCAGCTAGTTCGGAGAGGATTTCGGTCGCGGGTCTCCGAATGGATTACGCTCAATTACAATATTTCAGCCACCTGAAATTGCCCGTTTTCTAAACGCGTCAACATTTACTCATCCAGAACGAGAAACCTACATTACGTTAGTTCTGGATGGGATCTATCCACAGATCTCAAATCAAAAACGCTACAAAAATCCACAGGCGCGTTACCGATTCACCGACGCGGTACCGAAAAATATACTACTCGAACTTAACCCGAAGAAAACTACTCTAACGAAATGACGAAACAAGCAAAGGTACCGCGTACCGCGCGCGACGCGAAACCGACTTCAGCGGATTTGCAGAAACCCTACCCTCGCGACGGCATACTTACCCTACACTCTCTGTTCCCACTGAAAAAGAAGAGTCACTGAAAAGGAAAGTCGTGGTTAAATTAGCAATTCATTCTTAGTTTATTCAATTCTTACATATCATATATTCTTATATATCCTGGGCAATCTATGTTGAATAATGACAATGAGAGGGGACATAAGAGCTGAACAAAATCAAATTATGATATTTACCCTCATATCAAATATTATTTTTACTTAATTTAAAATATATTTATTATGTGTGTATAAGTGTATTTTGAAAAGAAAAACAAACAGAAAAATGAAAATATTGTATATATATGCGAAAAGCTAATATCAAAAGAACTGTCTTTTCTTTACTTATTTTATTGTACATGATATCCCAGTATATAATTCATTGATTTTTTTGTTCCATATTTTTTTTATTTTTCTCATTAAATAAACCTTAAAAATTCAATAAAAAAATAAGAAACATGGCAAACAATTTTCATTTAAAAGACGGCGATATTATGTAAATATAGTCTTTTCTTTATGAGGAAGACAGCCGAATGCAAAAGAAGTGCGTTTTGATTAATGTCTGAACATGGAAACATTATACATAAGTCATTCGCGGTAATTAAAAAGATTTAAAAATATATCCTAATATTATCAGAAAAAAACACAAGGAACTTCCCCAAACATGTTGTGAATAAGGTTATACCGATATTATTTACAAAATAAGAAAAAAAACTATATGGATACGATACCGGGATAAATAAGAGGTAAAATAGCTAAAGTAAATATAAGTGAATTAGAGATTGTGCAGTAAAGAAATGAAATCAGGGGCAGCAACTTGTGGAAATTAGTTTTCTGATTATCTTCATAACAGCTAACATCTAGCATCTAATATTATAGTTAGCACTTTTTATTCTCATTTCTTCGAAACTTTTTGCATATCATATCTTTTGTTTAGCGACTAAGTTCAACGAGATATTGCAATCAACTAATCAAATTAAGCTATGTACTAGCAACGTAAGTTAAAAAGTGGAAAATAATGCAGAAACATCAGCTTCCTAGTTTAAGCTATACACAGGAATTTATCTTCAAAGATGAACCCAAAAATCTAATAACTTAAGGAGAGAGTATCAGTTGCAGATTTGCGATTTGAATTTTGTTGTTTCTTTCGAGTAAGCTAACATGGGTTTATGTGTGTGTAAAACATATGATAAATTGGTTTGATTTAACAGATACGATATGGAAAACGAATGAACAAAGCAAAACTGGTTTTGAACTGTTGAATACTCCGTTGGGCTTGGAAAGTCATTTTATTAGCTGTTTTATATCTATCGGCAATCAATTCATGAATATAAATCTCCCAACATTTGCGATTCGATATAAAATCTCTCGACTTTCACTAGACTAAAATGCGTTACTGAAGCTCAGTATTTAAAATATATTTTTTTCGAAGAAACCGTGAAAAGCTAGGACTCAAAATACGGACGAAACAAATGATTTAAATCAGTAACATGAAAATCACTCAAAGGAAACAGAGTTAAAACAAATAATATTTTTGTAGTAGTGAGTTGAATACTATTTACGCCCTGAGCGTGAGACCTCCTGGAGCGCAGAGCTTCTGGACTATCTAACAAACGCCTCTTCTATCGGACTAAGAACCAAGCTTGGAACCATTTGACACATTACGTTGGGCTAGGCCTCGTTGAACAAATAAATCAATGGCATTGTTTAATATTATCGTATTCTGTGTTCCTATCTTTCAGGGATACCTTGTTCCTGAATATAAGCTAAACTTTCTGAGACTGACACACCAATGTCTTGATTCGATTGAAAACAAAATAGGTTCGAATGTCCTACATATGACAATAAATACAAAGTTAATTTGAATCCGAAGTAAATTATACGAAAATAACGTTCAAAGTTGGGATACATTAAAGAAAATTATGGTGTCATATAAATATTGAAATTGCGAAAGAAAAGTATTGTATGGGTTGTTGAACACTATAAAGACTACTTTTGTGTCTATTACTTTTTCTCAGAAAACTTAAATTGTGCGGAAAACCGGGATTTATCAATAGTGAAATGTATCTGTCTATAATATGATTTTTGATATTTTACTTATTGTGAAAACTAGAAAAATTAGTGCTTACGTTGTGTATTTTAAATGGTATAATTTCCGATATCTCATTGAATATATTCAGTTATCATTTTTTTTAAGACATTCATTCATTTATTCTAACATTTAATTGTTTCATTTAATTTTAGTATTTTTTTTTTCTGAACTTAGTACTCGATTCACTAATCATTGAGATTTTTAGTTTATTTAGTTTATGTTCAAGTTATGTTAGCTTGACGTTTTCTTCATATGAAGCTTGTTTACGTTTGAAGTGTTGATTTTTAATTTTACTTCTTATAATTATTCCAAGAAAGCTCATTCAATTATCGCATATCAGTTGTCATTTGAAATCATTGATTAAAGTTTTAAAAGATTTCATTGGATTTAAAGAATAGTGTTTAGTTGACATTCTTGTTATACCATCTTTTGACATGCCCCCGTTTTTCATCTAATAATACATGTTTAAAAATTATAACAAGAAAATCGAACAGTTTTAGTCCGGTTAATACATTTTTGTCTTTTATAATTTGTTAGTAATTTATTTTGGTTTTTTTTTCATAAATTCCTAATCATTGTAAAATTCATGGAATCTGTGGCATGGTTGACGACAAAGGCACGCACCTGTCTCTAGGATCCAACCACGTTGTCTCCTTGTTATTGTGGTTAATGTAGTAGACTTTGCCGTCGTAATCGCGGGCAATATCCCAACCGGCTGGCAATGGAAAGTCACCAGTTTGATGATGTTGTCCTTTTTGGCATTTTTCTAGGCACTCGGTTCGTCGCCGTGTTTGCTTGCTTGCTTGTGTCCCTTGCACGATGTCAGCGATGGAAGTAATCCGAAAATAGTTTGATGGCAATGGCTGCTGGTGCTGGTGTTGCGTTGGGCTAACATAAAGTTACACAATCCACTCGAGATTTTCCCTGATTCGCTTCTCCTTGCGACTACAGGCACTGTTTTCCACGTTCCACCACGCTCACCCTTTTCTTTGGTCTTTCAAGTCTCTCCAGTCAAGTCCTCAATCGCGCGTTCCTACAATTATTTATGCATTTTCTACGCCGCGTTCCCAATTCTCTGTTTCATCAAATTTATTTTGAATTTTTATTTCTCAGATGGAATTTTTATTTTCAAATTTATTTAGCGCGCGGCAGCAACGAGGAGAGAGCGGCGGCCGTATTTCGAATTGGACGACGGCGGCGGCGGCTGTAGGGCACATGATTGTGAGTCAATTCTAACTTTCTTTTTAGTTATTAACTAAACTAACCTCTTTCCTAATGTTCTGCTCCGGTGAATGTCACTGCCTCACGAATAACGTTTTCCAAAAACTCTTTACGCACACCACGCGTTTCTTCATAGATTAAACCGGGAATACGTTTCACTCCACCACGTCGCGCCAAACGACGTATAGCTGGTTTTGTAATACCTTCGATATTCTCACGAAGAACTTTACGATGACGTTTCGCGCCTCCATGTGGCTGTCAAAATTTCCGGTTGTCACCTCGGACAAAACATATGTGCGTGGAATGGCACTTCATATGGCGGAAATGTGCTTCTTCAGATGTCGCCAGTGGCATAGTTTTCTCGATGGCCACGGTGGAGGGGCATTTCCAGATGGCTATGTCTCGAAATGTGCCGGGGTTGGATTAATTCTATATTCCGAATATTTATATCCACGGATCTAAATATTTGGACAGAAAAAAAAATATTTTCTGCACAACGATATCCGCACAACAGATGAAGTCCGCTGGCACTTCGAGGACATATCCATCTGGCAGGTTACAAGGGTTCGGGATCGGAATCACTTCGATTCCTGGGCGTAGTCGTCACATTACAAAGTAATGATCTGAGTTAAATTGGAAACCTCGATATGCACGGACGTCAAGTATGCTTGAGGCCCATCTTTGTTGGATTATACCACAGGGCTAATTCACAGAGGGTCCACATCCATGTTTTTCTATAGGTTATAGTTTATATACTGGCCCTCCTCTTCATTTTTGCAAAATGGTTGGTCGAAACCTGTAATCGGATGCCAAATTGGCTGTTATATTATCACACCGGCCTTTGCCAAATTAATTAGTTAGTACATTACAATTTTTTTTATGTGGCTCCCACTCCCCGTCCTACTACATTTAACACTAATAGATCCTAATCCCCATCAAACGAATAATTATAATCGTGTGCCCATTGTGGGCTTGGAAACCATTTAGCCCCCTTCAATGTGGCAACATATCGAGCCCGCTGGCCAGTGTTTCATTCTTGAGGGCCATCTTCTTTCTCACCGGTCGTCATGGAATTAAAAATCGTTGTTGGATCAGAACATGATCAATCTGGTGATACCCAAGTTATTTTATATGTGCGTCAATGTGGGAAGCAAGTCGAACGTATGCCTAGATTTCTGCTACATGCAAAGTCAATAAGACACTGATCGTTCGTCAATGAGATAGCTCATTACTACCATTAGCGTTGAAATCACCTAGAATTATTTTTGTATCATTTGTAGATGATGAGTCTTTCCAGGTAATTATAGAACATTTCCTTGCAGGTACGTTTATCAGTAAAATTTTGAAGAATTTCGATTTTATTTGGATCTTACACAATCGTTCATTGACTGCATGCGATTTGAACTTCCTATCCACAATAAAGGCCACTCCGAATTCTCGCTTTCCAACAGGCTTCTCACTTTTAAATATTGTAAGTGATGTCTTGAACATCGCTTCCACTTCTGTTTGTTTCCAGGATTATCAGCATATTTCGTTTATATTGATAGGTCTGTTGTAAAAGGTCCTTAACAGCACCAGCGGGGTTCAGTAATCTGACATATTTGAATCCAGTGCCATAGTCCTTTTGTGGTTGGAGGTCGTCACCGTAGGTCCAACCCATTTCATGGCTCTGTTGTAGGTTTCAAAACAATGTTTCAGGGATAAAGGGTAAGCCCGTCGCCCAACCTTCATTTCGGTGGCATGGTTATTATTTTAGATTCCGTTATCAGGCGCAGAAGTCTCACCTTCACTCTCTGAGGTCATCCTTTTACATAAGGTAAAAGTTCTCAGCGGACACCACATGAAGGCGTAAGCAGGGTTTGGTAACGGAGCTGTAGATGTATTTGCAGTTGGTGGTATGTCTCAGTATTTAATGTCCCATAATTGGGACGCCAGTAAACCCAGTTCTTCTGATCATCAAGGTGCGAATCATCGCTCAAGAAACTCATGGGAGAAATAGTGATTCACCGTGTTTCGGCTTGGTCCCGGAGAGGGATTTGGCGTTCGGCAATCTGGCAACCCCAATCGGTCCAATAACTGTCGGAATGACAGTTTCCTGTGATTTTCGGGAAAGGTTTGGGATTTTACTTAGACGCAAATACTTCACGCCTGGAAATCTGTTAAGACTATTAACCCAAATATTTAGTTTGATTGTATGCATAAAAAACTTATCGTAAATTTGTTCAAAATCACCCTACATGGGTTTATCTCCTATGATAGTGGAATCAACTGCAGCCATTACCTTGTTCTGAAAAATAATAATACGCCTATAAGGAAGATTACCGCATGAGATTAATTACTTTGCGAGTGCGGCTCTGACTTTTCTGACCAAGAGTGAATAAGGAGACGAACAAGTCGATAATATAGAGAAAAAAACATAAAATCAGGAAAAGGTGGTGGATTTGTTTCCTTAAAAAAACTTTTTGGATAGCTAATTGCAGCACTAGCCATTTTTCGTCGCCGCTGTGAAAACATCTTGGTTGAAAAATTGCCAGGTTTTGTTTGGTACCATCGTAGAGATTATGGACCATTCTAAGAAAATTGAATTTTATGGCAGCCAATCGGGTAAACCGACTAAGAAAGTTACCTTTAACGACTGCGGACAACTGCAAGTTGTGGTAAAAATGGGTAAAGGAAAGCAGATATGTATCCAATTACTCTAAGTATGATTTGGAGGTCAATTTTGCATAACTGCTACAATGTTATATTATCGAAATTCACAGGATTAAATATTGAACTGCGCTTAGGGTTTCAATGAAGGTTTGTGGGTGACAGTAACGTTTTTCAGCGCTATATAGGCCGATTTATTATTAGATACTTTAATACACATCTGAAAATATATAATCATTGCTTTAACTTAGTGTCGCTGAATTTGGGATCAAGGCTACAAAACGAAATTAATAAAGTTGTCCTTATCTTTTTGTATTAAAACGTTAATTATGTAAGTTTAGTTATCCTTCTAATACATATTTTTATCGGGTATGACTATTTGAGGGAATGTAATTTTCTATGATTTCGTTAGCTTATCTAGTTGTTAAAATTCCTCCTTTTATGTTAAATACTCGTATAAAGCACTTTTTGGTATATCACATACATTTGAATGCTTCCCTGTAAATGCTGTCCATAACAGAAGGAGTGTTGGTTCTGTAGATTTTGTTGTGAGGTTGAGCATGCTCATATTTTAAATTAATCAATAAAATGATTCGCCTTGAATCGAGCCTTTTAAAATTGTCTCTTGCTATTTATTTAATAGTAAATAAGGCAATAAACAATTTTAAATCTACCTAAACCATAGGAAATACATGAAAAGTTAGAAACTTGTTTCTATATTTAATAAGCTTTACGAAACTTGTTCTCGCATAATTTGCTGTAAAATGGGTTATATAATACGATAGAACTGCGAAGAAAACATTATAATTTTCTCAAAATTGATATTTGGGACTGAATCAAAAACCACTAAACTTTATAAGGAGTAGTCCACGTAGTGTAGTGGTTAGAGCACCCATCCCGTAAGCCAAAGGTCCCTGGTGCGACTCTCGTTGGTAACAACGAGATTTAGTTCGAGTGATCCTTCGGACGGACTATAAGTCCGTTCAGTTATGATACGTGCAGGTTTAAAATCAGAACATATTGCAGCTGGGTGGATGAACACGGGGTCAAAGCGTGATACTTTCCATATCACCTTGTGGAGTGCCCACAAATTCAATAATGATGGGATACTCTAACTATCTCTAAGCAAAGGCCCGAAAGGGGCTGTAGTAAGCATATAATTTTTCCGCGTCCACGTTGCTTAGTGGTTAGAGCATTAAGCCCGTAAGCCAAAGGTCTCTGGTTTGAGCTTCGTTGGCGGCAACGAGATTTAGTTCAAGTGATTCTTCGGACGGGCTATAAGCCTTTTCAGTTATGATACGCCCTGGTTTAAAATCAGAACGTATCGCAACTGGGTGGACGAACACACGGCCAAAGCGTGATAATGATCATACATATCTCCTTGTGGAGTGCCGATACATTCGATCATGACAATGACACACTCTAACTATCTCTAAGCGAAGGCCCGAAAGGAGCTGTAGTGCTACGGGAATATAATTTATCTCATATCAGTAATACTCTTATAATGATAAAGTTATAATTTCTTACACTGAAGACAAAAATATACGAAAATATATTTTTATACTTATTGGTCAGGTTAATGACAGAGAGAATTACGATTCAATTTGTTCAAAGTATAGAGTGCTGAGGATATTAACGAGAGAATATTTATTTGGCCAGAGAATTTTCTACAGCATTGCATTTTTGAAGCGTCTATGTTTGTACACTTTTTCACGCGATTATTCTATGTTAATTTGCTATAAGGCAATGTAGTTAATCTTTAAATCAATGATTAAATTTGATGTATTTATTTTCTTTCACGAATTTTCAACAATGCATTGATGAGAATCTGTTAAATCGACACATAGATATACGTACTTACAAGTATGCCAATAGTTCCTGCTATACCACGTGGACTGCCCAAATACTATCTACTACCCATAATTTATGACTCTGATCATCAAGTAAAAGTTCGAGAATAATATGAATAAAACATTAATCATAATCCTGAAAATCGTTCCATCAGTAACTCAATCTTGTCGTGCAATATAATATAATTTCATGATAATTTGATGTTCACATCCATCTATAAAAAATTATTTGAATTTCTAACGAGCAAATTTTATGGCAGCATCAGAGACATCTGTATCATATTACTAAGACTAATGGAATGAAGTTTTTTGTTCCTTCAGACCAAATCTTTTCATTTCACTCGACTTAACCAATTTTCGGGCACAAACGCGGAAAAGTGTGGATGTTGGCGTTGGTTATCTTATGTCCGTTTCTGAAGTTAATATAAAACATTACTGTTTATTCATAAAACAGCGAATCCTTGGACTTAGTGCGGGAAGTGGTAAAAACCATTTAATTTTGTATAATGGTTCTTAAGTCTCGCTTGAAAATGTCTCGGATGTGAATTTTGAAAAAGTTTTTAAGTGGTGTTTATTTAGTTTTTGCGCGATCACTGTTGGTAATAAGCGTATTTCATTCTAAAGTTAATTAACTGAACGTTCAAACGAAATTTATCTATCGAAACATCGAGTGCTGCGGTTTAGAAAAAGTGATAAAGTTGAGGTTAGTTGCGGCAGATAGTGCTTGGTACGTCATCGATTCGCGAAACAAATAGAAATCTAAATAAATCAACTTGGTATGGCTGACTCGGATGATGAATATGATAGAAAGCGGCGTGATAAATTTCGCGGTGAGCGAAGCGCCGGGGACAACTATCGCTCAGAACGTCGGGACGACCGTCGTGGAGGTGGCGGAGGACGTGATGATTGGAATGATCGGTAAGTGGACTCGATTCTCCAAAAAGAACGAAGATTTTAATTGGAATTTTAAGAAATCCTTTCAGAGGCAGAGCACGTCCCGATTACGGAGAATATCGTGCCGGCGGTGGTCGGGGTGGACGAGATCGATATTCTCCAGGTCGCGAACTTCCTCCGGCTAAAAGGATGAGACCTGACTGGGGCGATGAAGGGCGCGGCCGATATGGTGGTAATTAGAACGTTTTTTTCCTAAGCATTCGATTATTATGCATGACTAACAAAATCATCTAATTTCTAATAGCTCAAGAAAATGTTCCGGTGGCGGTGAACAATAACCCACCCGCGCCGCAAGGCCAGCTTCCGCCGGCACAACCACCTCCTCCTCAACCGCAGCCAATTAGGTTTCCCATACCGCATCCTTTGCTACCCAATCCCAAGCTATTCAAGACAATTATATGTAAGCTGAAATGCTTTTCTTTCGTTTCTCATTGCCCTGAAAAGATGGTTGTTGGTTTGCATTTTGCAATCAGCGTTCAGGAGTTTGAATAAATTTTTCAGTGTTCAGAACAAAATAAAAATGGCTTTAGTTGAGAACAAACATATCTTGACGTATTTTTGGATTGAAATTAATAGTTTCATGTACTCTGATGTTTAGGCTAACATCTGAAGTATGGAAACAATTTTGCACGATAGGATGCCTCATCTAATTAATCCAGAAATACTTGCGAAAAGTTATAGAAATACATTAAAGTCAAAGTCAAAAGCGCTTTATTTAATACTAATCGTTATAAATTTTAAAAGAATATAAAGCAAATTCCAAACAATAAACATACAAAAACTTAATGGCCCAAATGGCTCTCTAAATTTAACCGTTATCATTAACACATTTCATCAAAACAAACTATAGCAAATTCAATTAATTAAGATTATTACATATTTTTAGAATTCAATTAGAAAAAGGGTAAAAAAACCAACCAAAACTATCCTAAAATTATTTATAATTTAAACACAACAGTGAACTTTGATCCTACACCTAATTTGTTTTAACTTAATTCTAATAAAATGCAATCAAAAACTTTATCTTATACTAAAAAATTCTCTAACAATGTTCCTAACCTAAGCGTTTAACTTTATCTCTAACCTAATACAATAAACATAACATATACCTAACCTATACCTAATTTTTCACAAAAATGAACAACAATACTAAATGTAGCAATAATGAGCTGAAACTCAAAAACTAAATAACGAAGAACACCAAAATTGAAAATAAACACGAATAATTTAGACATTGTCATTCAGCCACCAATACCTGGATTGCCCCGTCTCAACTCGATCAGCTTCAACGAATCTAGCAAATGAGTATCTCCATTGGAATTGTTAGTCTCGTGAACTCAAACTCGGAGGATATTTTATCTTCTTATCGGTGGCCCGTCGATATATGTGATATATGACTGGGACGCCGTCAGAATCAAAAACATATCGATTCATGTCCAAATACACGAATGCTTCTGGAGGGACAAAGCCAGTAGCGAGGCAAGTCGCAATATACCCGTCTGTAGGGTGGAAAGGCTGTGAAATCCAAGCGTTTTCACTCACAGATCTTGCGATATGATTCCGAAGAAGTTTCAATATGAAGATATCGACTCTTGTCACATGAGCAGTTTGATAAATTCTTCTATTCGATATATAATGTTTCCAATCCGTCTCAGGCTTTCTGTACAAACCAGTACATGCACGAAGACATTTCCTTTCGAAAACTCTTAATTTTTCCATAGTACTAGCGCTCTGGTTATACCAGATCTGACATCCATATGTCAAAACTGGTCTAATCAGGGTCTTGTAACAGATAATTTTGACCTTTTGATCAATGTATTTGGAATGAAAGAGTCTTCGTAGGGCCATGAATGCCTTACTGAGCATGATTTTCACATGTTCAGTACAGTACAGATACTGATCGAGATAAACACCGAATTATCGAACGCAGGATTTATGTGGAACTCGTTCTAGACTACCCTCGCCAGCCATGATGTGGAAATCTTTCCAATTACGTTTCAGGTCTTGACTGACCCCCTGCAGCGTTGTCCGAAACAAGATTGTTTCACACTTCTGCGCATTGATTTTCATTCGCCAATTGTCAGTGTACAGCTGCACATCATAGAACATTTTTTGGAGATTGCTCTGAACTATTGTAGCTTTTCGGTCTGCCGTAAAGATGATCAGATCATCAGCAAACGCTACCAATGATCGCGTTGGCGAGACGTTAAAATCAAAGCCATTCAATAGCTTGCGAATGAAAATTGAGAAGAGCAGAGGCGCAGTAACTGTTCCCTGCTGTGGACCATTCAAGACCTTGAATTCTCGCATTGTTGTCAGATTTCCATCAGTTACAACAAACGATTTCCCTTATAACATATTACACATCATGGCGACAAGGTGTCTGGGGAACTTGTCCTAAAGGAGTTTAAAAATTAGACCATCTAACCACACCGTATCAAAGGCTTTCTCCATATCAATGAGACATGCTCCAACGCATTATCTATCATTTAGTTTCCAACAGATGTCTGAGGTTACTTTCGTTATTGCATGCGTGGTCGAATGCCTGGCACGAAAACCAAATTGGCAATTCGCCATCAACTCATATTCCTCAATGTGGGCGTTTAATGCTCTGTTGAGTATCGCTTCAAACACCTTGCTGATGTTAGGCAGCAAGCTGATTGGGCGATAGCTTTAAGGGCATGAAGATTCTTTTCCTTTCTTCAAGATCAGAAATACCTTAGCCTTTTTCCACTCATTTGGGAGATATGAATTGCTCAACATGTTGTTGAACAATATGCAATAATTCCTAATAGCAACCTCAGGCAAATTTCGGAGAACTACATTTGGAATACCAGCAGTACCACATGATTTCTTGTTGTTTATCCTGCGAAATATGAAACACAAGTCTTCATAACTGACAAAATAATCAATAAGATTCTGGCTCGGTATGCGGTCAGATGTTAATGTTTCATTGAAATGAAGAATTGATTGGCCGTTCAGGCTTGATTTGAAGTCGGAAACTTTTCCTTCAACGACCTCAGAAAGTATTTCATTCCCTCTCTCAGGGTTTGGTAGATGAACCAATTCAAAATGTGTTCCAATCAGGGCAAGTTTATCCAACCCTTCACATATAATCCTGTTTCCATTTCTATCCGGAGTCGTACTATCAATTTCGATACCAGCCCTATCGAGAAGATTTATCTCATCACTAGCGCCTTCAAGATTCGATACCTTCACTCAAGACTTCTTACGGAATATGCTATTCGCTTTCGCGAAAATGCCATCTGGGTCCTGTGGGCTAATACCCCTCAGTTTTTCCGCCCATTGATTGCTGACCTCACTCCTGAAGTATGACCGGATTAAGTTCCGGACAGTCTTCAGGTGTAATTTCAACATCGCCAAGGAGGGATGGTTGTAGTCCAAAAATCGTCGATAAATATTGTTGACGCGTGTGAGAAGAAGGCTTTTCAATCTTTTCAACCTTGCGACGGTTGGTGTTTCATATCCTTCCATATTGTTTCGATGTTTAATCTTCGGAACGACTTTCTCAATCGTTTCCAACGTCAGCTTCTCTAACTTCGACAAATAGAGATCTATTTCATTATTAGTTAGATTCCTGTCATTAGGAACCATTGAGCAAGAGTTGCCACCATAAGAAGGGGGAGATTGCTTCTGGTATTCCCGATTAAATTTCTTTTGAAACTTTCCCCAGTCTGTTTTTTTAAAATTCAACCGATGATTTTCGTGTTTTTTTAAAATTCAACCGATGATTTTCGTGTTGAACTGGAATGGGGAGAAAATCATCCCTTTGATGATTGATTTCTATTACGATTGCGTTATTATAGAAATACATTGCCACTGTATGAATCTTTGTCCCTAGAATTTGTAATATTTGATCCGATAATATTTCTCAGGCAATAATACTGCAATTTTCAAGGACATACAATATATTGGGATCATGTGGGAAATAATTCAAAAAAGCTGAGTTCCTCTAAAGTAGATTGAAGTTTACACTATAAATTTTAATTTTCCAATTGCCATATTTCTCGTCTTTTCCGAATACCCTATTAAGTAATACACTGTAGTTTACGCTGGTTATCGTCGACCTTTTAAGCTCCTTAAGTATTTCTCGTAACTAGTGGTTGTTTTTCTTTCGCACTTGGTCTCCTGCTCGCTGTCTTTCGAAGGCGTCCAATATGATTCCGGGGCTCATAACATCAGAATTATCAGTGAATTCTCTCCTCAGAGCTATGTTTTTCTTATTATTGTACTTTCTCCCTTAGGAATGTCGAAATGGATTATACATTACAGTCGAATAAGTTGCTTCCTATTTGTTTATGCAAAATTAACACATAGTGTTTGTTGTCTATCACCTTCTTTTATTTCTCAAGAAGCTTCATTATGCCCCTTTGCCAAAGGGGAACACCATGAAATCCATAAAAACAAAATCCCACAACCCATAACCCAAAAATTGAGAAAAATCTAAAAACCCAAAATCCAAAATCATATCCACATACACAAAATAACAATTTACATAATCTACATACCCAAATCTATAAAACAAAATTCAATTATGTGGCTATATGTACAATTTTAATTTCATTTACAAACATAAAAGTCGGAATATCATTGGCTCTGTAGTCAAAGAAAGCCGGTAATGTGTAAAACTTGTGTAATTACAGTGGAAAGTGATGGGAAACACATAAAAGTTCTGCCCATAGAACATTATTATGATAGTGTTGCAAATTAAAAGCCAGTGACCGAACCAAACAATCAGCTCAAGGAACAAGCTAAGTTGACAACTAATTCTTTGCCATGCCAACTGGTTAGAGAACCTTCGATTAATTGCAATCCTAGTTGCCGTGTTCATCTCCTGCGACGCAAACAAAGGTTACTAAGATTTCGCGTGTTCGACGCAAAGCCAAACCTCTGGAGACTAATTTCCCGAGAGCCAATAACAGCGTTGACGTCTGACATCGTCGCTTTAAGGCAATAATTGAAACAAAACCTGACACTCATGGACAAATTCATAATTACAAAATTCATTAATTGTCCCTGCTTTTAGCGCTACATACGCATACGCTAAAATCAGGGATAATCAATGGATCTTGTGATTATGGATTTTGCAACTTTATTGGATTGTTAAAAAAAAGTTTAAAAAGTCCGTGCAAAGTCCGAGAGATGGCACCACCGGCGCTTATCGACGTCATGTTTAGTTTGTAGCATCTCTTGAATGAACGCACACCAAGTTTCAGTCATATGGGTCTATTTCTTTGTGTTTGGCATTTGTGTGAATCTAGGAAGTCGAGTGCACGCATCAGCACACACCTCAGCAGTTGTGGTCGCAAAATTAATGGAAATAGGATTCCAACTCGTTTCACATCCCCCCTCTTCTCCAGACTTGGCTCCCTCGGACTACTATTTGTTCCCTAATTTGAAGAAAAATCCTATTTCCATTCTCGGACTACAAAATTGTCATCATCTGAATCATCTGTCGCCATAACTTGTTCATCGAACATATCGAAGTTCCATGCACTTATCTCTTCCGTTGATAGAGCACAATTAGGTGCGAGTGCTGTAAATAGCTGTTGTGCCTCTACGACTATGCGATTATAAACGATGGAAACAGTACTGATAAACGGATATCGTCTTCGCCTTCATACCGAAATTCATCCCAATCCAGCAGTTTGAGTCATGCTTTTTGCAAAACACTTTGGGGGCATTCTTTCCAGGCGAGCTCTAATTGCATGATTGCTTTGCGAAGATCGTGCTTTTGCAATACTCGTAATTCGTGAACCGGAGTTTTCATGAGTCACAATACCTGCCGACAATTGATTTCGATAAGAGAGTTTTGTCACTCTAATTGGCTAGTATTTTTATATGGAGGAAAAATGTAATATAACTGGAATAACAAAGGAAGTGATTACTTCGCTCGGCTCTATTAACTTGAAGCTTATGTTAGAAGCAGGAAGTACTTTCAAGCATAAATTCTTTATTGTTAAAAATGACTTTCCAATCTATACAGACGGTATAATTGGACGGGATATTTTAGATCGATTTATGTGCAAAATTGATTATGAAATCTACACGGTATCATTCCTTGTTAACCATGTTTTTCCCATTGAACTAAGCCAATATAACGTGAAACAAATCAAATTACTAGCAAGATCGGAAGTCGTGATACGGGTAAATATCAAGATTGTGCTGTGACCATGTCGTTTTGAGTAAGCAAATACAGAAAGGTGTATTTTTTGGTAATGCTATCATACCATCTCACGGTGTACGACATGTCAAGTTCCTGAAATCCACAGACTGATATCATTATTGATAACTTAGAAAAAAAAAACAGTGGGGTTTCAACCGTTATCACATTATGTGATTAAGCACTTTCAGCGGAAACCCAAGAAGGATAAAAAGAGATTAAAAGAGATACTTGAGAGTATCAACATCTCATCCTTGGATCCCATAGCCCGAAGTGGTTTTTTGGACATAATAGGAGAATATCAGAATGTTTTTCATTTGGAAAGTGATAAATTAAATGTCAATAACTTTTACCCACAGAATTTGCAAGTCATTGGTAACACACCTGTATACATTAAGAACTACAGATAACCACATTTTCAAAATGAAGAAAAACAGAAACAGGTCCAAAAATTATTGGAAGACAAAATTATAGTACCTCCATGTAGTCCTTATAATTCACCACTCTTAATTGTTCCAAAGAAGAGTGATAGCGATAAAAATAAATGGCGTTAAGTCGTTGATTTTAGACGGCTGAATATTAAAATTGTTAATGACAAATTTCCATTGACCAGACTGGATGATTTAGGGCAAGTTAAGAAGGGCTAAATATTTTTCAACCCTTAACATGAGGGGTTCATTCCATCAGATCGGATATGATGAGAGTACTAGACCCCTAACAGCTTTTTCCGATAATCATGGTCATTACCAGTCCACTAGACTACTTAAAATTTCTTCAGATAGCTTTCAACGAATGTTGAATATAGCTTTATGTGGGCTTCAGATAAAAAGAGTCAATGCCGATAAATTGACAATAAGGACTAAGTCGCTGGTTGATTTCCAGGCAACAAAAAGTGCCTTAAATTCTGGAGATGTTCCGCATTTCACGTACACCCCAAAAAGCGAGAAGAACCAAACCTTTTTATTGAAGGGTCTGGACTGTGGTGAGGACACAGTCGATCTCCTTCAGGTGCTCCAAGAAGCTGCACCAGAAATACAATTTATTACAGTCAAAAACTTTGCAACGAGGAGATCGATTGTGGAGCGCAAAAACTTGCCTCACTACTCAGTCCAGATTTCGAGCAAAAGTAGTTCGAGTGCCCTGCAGAAAATACGGTACTTGAACTTCCGCGTAGTGAGGTGGGAACGCCTCCAGAAAAGTGAGGTCAACCAGTGCTACAGGTGTCAAAGATTCGGGCATTCGGCTGCCAATTGCGCCATGAAATATAGGTGTGTGAAATGTAAAGACATTAATGCTCCCGGCGAGTGCAAATTGGCTCAGGCGGAGCCAAAAGAAAAACTATATTGTGTGAACTGCGGTGCCTTTGGTCATCCAGCATCATATCGAGGATGCCCCCGGTATCAAGATGCAAAGATCAAAGTCACTCCGAAACAAAGTCAAGCACACCGCAGTGTGATACCTACCAACTTCGTCAAGCCCGGGGTGTCATTTGCACTTGCTGCGAGAGGACCAGCAGACAATGTAAATAAAATGAATAATGTAAGTGGCAATAATGAGCTGCTCCTTAAAATTTATCAGCAACTAAATTCCTTATCAGAGCGAATCGATAAACAAGATTCGAAAATTAACATTGTTTTTCAGCGTTTAGGGCTTTCAAATGCCTCAAAATAAGTTGTCATCCAGCCACATTCCCACGGATAGGATTCGTCTCATCTCGATCAACGTCAACTCCATTGTTACTTTACATCGGCGTGATTATCTCCTTGAATTCATTGCCAGACAAAAGCCTGACATCGTGCTTCTCACTGAAACCCACCTCAGTTCATGGCACTCCATGAGATTCAAGGATTTTGAGTTCGTAAGAAACGATAGGGTGAGAGGTGATGGGGGAGGTGGCACCGGGATATTGGTTCGAAGACCCTATCGTTTCCAAAATATTGAAAAAGTCGAATTCAAAAGCTTTGAATCTCTTGGAAGTGTCCGTTATCAAAATCTCACTGCCAGGTGGGGATAACCTCTTCGTTATCTCTGCCCATGCAACTGGTGGAACTGTTCTTAAGCTCAAGGAGGAGCTCAATTCCTTGTTTGAAATACTCGAATTGAACAGGCTGCATAACTACTATATTCTTGCTGGTGACCTGAACGCCAAGCATACATCATGGCTGAACGCCACCAATAATCCAAGAGGTGTATTCCTGAAATCATGGATAACAGAGAACCAAATTGAATACATGTGCAATCTATATGGGTCGGAGTTCCCAACATACCCTAGGACAAATTCATATTTGGACCTTTGCATTGCTGACGCAAGACTTGAATTCAGCTTTAATAGTCCTCAACGGAAACTGCAGGTGCTTCCTTATGATAGCGACCATAACGCAATCGTAATGGAAATCAATCATCACAGGGATGATTTCTTCCTCATTCCAGTTCAACATGAAAATCATCGGTTCAATTTCAAAAAAACAGACTGGGGAAAGTTTCAAAAGAAGTTTAATCGCGAGTACCAGAAGCAATGTCCCCCTTCTGATGGTGGCAACTCTTGTTCAATGGTTCCTAATGACAGGAATCTAACTAACGATGAAATAGATGTCTATTTGTCGAAGTTAGAGAAGCTGACGTTGGAAACGATTGAGAAAGTAGTTCCAAAGATTAAAAATCGAAACAATATGGAAGGATATGAAACACCAACCATCGCAAGGTTGAAAAGATTGAAAAGCCTTCTTCTCACACGCGTCAACAATATTTATCGACGATTTTTGGACTACAACCATCCCTCGTTGTCTTTGTTGAAATTACATCTGAAGAATGTCCGGAACTTAATCCGGTCATACTTCAGGAGTGAGGTCAGCAATCAATGGGCGGAAAAATTGAGGGGTATTAGCCCACAGGACCCAGACGGCGTGTTCGCGAAAGTGAATAGCATATTCCGCAAGAAGTCTCGAGTGAAGGTATCGAATCTTGAAGTCACTAGTGATCTTCTCGATAGGGCTGGTATCGAAATTGATAGTACGACTCCGGATAGAAATGGAAACAGGATTATTTGTGAAGGATTGGATAAACTTGCCCTGATTGGAACACATTTTGAATTGGTTCATCTACCAAACCCTGAGAGAGGGAATGAAATACTTTCAGAGGTCGTTGAAGCAAAAGTTTCCGACTTCAAATCAAGCCTGAACGGCCAATCAATTCTTCATTTCAATGAAACATTAACATCTGACCTCATACCGAGCTTGAATCTTATTGATTATTTTGTCAGCTATGAAGACTTATGTTTCATATTTCGCAAGATAAACAACAAGAAATCATGTGGTACTGATGGTATTCCAAATGTAGTTCTCCGACATTTGCCTGAGGTTGCTATTAGGAACTATTGCATATTGTTCAACAACATGTTGAGCAAATCATATTTCCCAAATGAGTGGAAAAAAGCTAAGGTATTTCCGATCTTGAAGAAAGGAAAAGAATCTTCATGCCCTTAAAGCTATCGCCCAATCAGCTTGCTGCCTAACATCAGCAAGGTGTTTGAAGTGACACTCAACAGAGCATTAAACGCCCACATTGAGGAAAATGAGTTGATGCCGAATTGCCAATTTGGTTTTCGTGCCAGGCATTCGACCACACATGCAATAACGAAAGTAACCTCAGACATCTGTTGGAAACTAAATGATAGACAATGTGTTGGAGCATGTCTCATTGATATGGAGAAAGCCTTTGATACGGTATGGTTAGATGGACTAGTTTTTAAACTCCTTCAGGACAAGTTCCCCAGACACCTTGTCGCCATGATGTGTAATATGTTATAAGGGAAATCGTTTCTTGTAACTGATGGAAATCTGACAACAATGCGCGAGTTCAAGGTCTTGAATGGTCTACAGCAGGGAACAGTTACTGTGCCTCTGCTCTTTTCAATCTTCATTCGCAAGCTATTGAACGGCTTTGATTTTAACGTCTCGCCAACGCGATCATTGGTAGCGTTTGCTGATGATCTGATCATCTATACGGCAGACCGACGAGCTACAATAGTTCAGAGCAATCTCCAAAAAATGTTCAATGATGTACAGCTGTACACTGACAATTGGCGAATGAAAATCAATGTGCAGAAGTGTGAAACAATCTTGTTTCGGACAACGCTGCAGGGGGTCAGTCAAGACCTGAAACGTAATTGGAAAGATTTCCACATCATGGCTGGTGAGAGTAGTCTAGAACGGGTTCCACATAAATCCTGTGTTCGATACCTCGGTGTTTATATCGATCAGTATCTGTACTATACTGAACATGTGAAAATCATGCTCAGTAAGGCACTTAAAGTAGTCATGGCCCTTCGAAAGTTCTTTCATTCCAGATACATTGATCAAAAGGTCAAAATTATCTGTTACAAGACACTGGTTAGACCAGTTTTGACATATGGATGTCAGATCTGGTACAACCAGAGCGCTAGTACAATGGAAAAATTAAGAGTTTTCGAAAGGAAATATCTTCGTGCATGTACTGGTTTGTACAGAAAGCCTGAGACGGATTGGAAACATTATATATCGAATAGAAGAATTTATCTAACTGCTGAAGTGACGAGGGTCGATATCTTCATATTGAAACTTCTTCGGAATCATATCGCAAGATCTGTGACTGTGAGTGAAAACCCTTGGATTTCACAGCCGTTCCACCCTACAGACGGGTATATTGCGACTTGCCTCGCTACTGGCTTCATTCCTCCAGAAGCATTCGTGTATTTGGACATGAATCGATATGTTTTTGATTCTGACGGCGTCCCAGTCATATATCACATATATCGACGGGCCACCGATAAGAAGATAAAATATCCTCCTAATTTGAGTTCACGAGACCAACGATTTCAATGGAGATACTCATTTGCTAGATTCGTTGAAGCTGATCGAGTTGAGACGGGGCAATCTAGGTATTGGTGGCTGAATGACAATGTCTAAATTATTCGTGTTTATTTTCAGTTTTGGTGTTCTTCGTTATTTAGTTTTTGAGTTTCAGCTCATTATTGCTACATTTAGTGTTGTTGTTTATTTTTGTTAAAAATTAGGTATACGTTAGGTATATGTAATGTTTACTATATTCCGTTAGAGATAAGATTAAACACTTAGGTTAGGAACATTGTTATTGATTTTTTTAGTATAAGATAAAGTTTTTGATTGTATTTTATTAGAAATAAGTTACAACATATTAGGTGTAGGATCAAAGTTTCACTGTTGTGTTTTGATTATAAATAATTTTAGGATAGTGTTGGTTGGTTTTTTCTCCTTTTTCCAATTAAATTTTAAAAATATGTAATAATCGTAATTAATTGAATTTGCTATAGTTTTTTTTGATGATATGAGTTAACGATAACGTACAAATTTAGAGAGCCATTTGGGCCATTAAGTTTTTTGATTGTTATTGTTTGGAATTTGCTTTATATTCTTTTAAAATTTATAACGATTAGTATTAAATAAAGCGCTTTTGACTTTGACTTTGGCTTTATGTGGGCTTGATTTTGAAGCTTTTCTCTACGTAGATGACATCATTGTTTTTGGATGTAGTGTTGAACATCACAACAGAATATGAGACAAGTATTCGAGAAGCTGAGGCAGTACAACTTGAAATCGAACCCTAACAAGTGTCAATTTCTTAAGTCAGAAGTTGTCTATTTAGGTCATTTGATAACAAAGGATAGCCAGAAACCAGACCCAGTCAATACCAAGTTATCAAAGACCACCCAATTCCTAAGAACGATGAAGTGCGCAGATGTGTAGCATTTTGTAACTACTATCGGCGTTTCATCTCGAACTTGGCAGATATTGCTAAATGTTTAAACCCTTTTTATGGGATAGTTTATGTCAAGAAGCTTTTGATACTTTAAAGGTCAAATTGATGAGATCACCGGTATTGCAATACCCCGATTTCGACAAACCCTTTGTATTGACTACCGATGTATCTAACTATGCATTATGAGCAAATTCGTTCCAAGGAGATATAGGTTCTGATTTGCCGATATCATATGCAAGCAAATCTTTGAACAAACATGAACTGAGTAAACCCATAATCGAAAAAGAGTTACTGGCAATTCACTGGGGAATACATTTTTTCAGGCCTTACCTTACTAATTTATCGTGGTAACTAACCACAGCCAATTTGTTTCACTATTTACACATAAAATCCGTCCCCAAAACTGACAAGAATACGACTAGATCTGCCAAATTATAACTTCGAAATTATCTACAAAACAGGAAAATCAATACAAATGCGGATGCTTTGTTGAACACGACTCGGATATTTTGAAAAATATGATTCCATTAAAAAGGGACGAAACCGTTAAAAAGACTTTGGCTATAACCAGGGGCATGGTGGAAATCAATACAGCCAATGACAATCGCGACAATACAGCCAATGACAATGGTGACATCAACATTAATAGCAATAATGACAATCAACTAAATAAGCCTGATCAACTTCATATATGGGATTGTACATCTTTTTCTGATATCAGCAACGTTGATAAATAAAAGTGTTATATACCACGGATAATTCATGAAAAACTCATAAAAAAGCTTTAAAAAAAGGCACATGAATAGTCATAATATCACAACACTAGAACCTTAAGATAAGACTTCAGTACATACGAGTTGTGTTCAAAAAATATCACGAATTTTGTTTTTTTTTTTTTTAAATTATTTATTTATTCATGAATATCTATTTTGTCCCCTTCAAAGTAATCCCCATGAGATATTTTACACTTGTGCCAACGGTTTTTCCAATCTTCGAAGCACTTCAAAAAATCATTTTTTTTAATCTTGTTCAGCTCCTCCTTCGATGCCGTCTTTATCTCGTCAAGCGTAGCGTAACGTCGTCCTTTCATGGGCCTCTTCAGTTTAGGAAACAAGAAAAAGTCACAGGGGGCCAGATCTGGGGAATACGGTGGCTGCGGCATCATTAGTGTGTTGTTTTTGGCCAAAAAGTCGCGCACAAGCAACGATGTGTGAGCAGGGGCGTTATCGTGGTGCAAAAGCCAATTTTTGTTCTCCCACAAATCCGGGCGTTTCTGGCGGATTGCTTCGCGCAAATTGCGCATAACTTGCAGGTAATATTCCTTATTGACCGTTCTTCCCTGTGGCAAGAACTCATGATGCACCACGCCCCTGCAATCGAAGAAAACTGTCAGCAAAACTTTCACATTCGACCGAACTTGGCGCGCTTTTTTCGGTCTTGGTAAACCCACGATTCGTCACCAGTTATGACCCTCTGGAGCAAATTTGGTTCGTCGCGGACAGTTTAACATCTCATTAGCAATGTTCATGCGTTGCTGTTTTTGGTCGCAATTGAGCAATTTTGGTACGAATTTCGCGGCGACCCGTCTCATGCCCAAATCGTTGATAAAAATCGAATGGCACGAGCCAATCGATATGTTTAGGTCCTCAGCAACTTCTCTAACGGTGATTCGACGATTGGCCAATACCATTTTCTCCACTTCATTAATTTTTTCGTCTGTTGTTGAAGTGCTCGGGCGTCCGGCACGCTCTTCGTCGTTCACATCTTCTCGGCCTTCTAAAAACATTTTGTACCACCGATAAACGTTGCTTCGGTCTAAGGTAGCTTCTCCGTATGCCACAGTCAACATTCGGAATGCATCCGCGCACTTAATTTCGTTTTTCACACAAAATTTGGTACACATTCTTTGATCCATTTTTTTGAATAAGTAAAAATCGAAGACGATTGAAAACACGTGCAAGTAAAGCAGCTATCACCAATCAAGTGAACATTCAAAATGGCCGAGCTTGTCAGCATAAGTGACAAACATGAGTACCAACATAATGCCACAAAAAAATCGAAATTCGAATATACGTAACCCGCGAAAATTCAAAATTCGCGATACTTTTTCAACACACCTCGTAACTCTCCTTTCCATGTCTCAATTTTTCTGATAAAGTTTTGACAAAAAAACCCCGAAGGTGTATAGTACACTCGTATTACACATAAAAAATGATGTATTAGATATGAAAAAATGAAACATTTGCAGGTGCAATTCATTAAAAGTAAATTTACGTTGGCTACTTAATTCGACCAAAACAAGTCAAAGTCAAAGTCAAAAGCGCTTTATTTAATACTAATCGTTATAAATTTTAAAAGAATATAAAGCAAATTCCAAACAATAACAATCAAAAACTTAATGGCCCAAATGGCTCTCTAAATATATACGTTATCATTAATACATTTCATCAAAAAAAAAAAAAAAACTATAGCAAATTCAATTAATTACGATTATTACATATTTTTAAAATTTAATTGGAAAAAGGAGAAAAAACCAACCAACACTATCCTAAAATTATTTATAACACACAACAGTGAAACTTTGATCCTACACCTAATATGTTGTAACTTATTTCTAATAAAATACAATCAAAAACTTTATCTTATACTAAAAAAATCAATAACAATGTTCCTAACCTAAGTGTTTAATCTTATCTCTAACGGAATATAGTAAACATTACATATACCTAACCTATACCTAATTTTTAACAAAAATAAACAACAACACTAAATGTAGCAATAATGAGCTGAAACTCAAAAAACGAAATAACGAAAAACACCAGAACTGAAAAATAAACACGAATAATTTAGACATTGTCATTCAGCCACCAATACCTGGATTGCGCCGTCTCAACTCGATCAGCTTCAACGAATCTAGCAAATGAGTATCTCCATTGAAATCGTTGGTCTCGTGAACTCAAGTTCGGAGGATATTTTATCTTCTTATCGGTGGCCCGTCGATATATGTGATATATGACTGGGACGCCGTCAGAATCAAAAAAATTTCGATTCATGTCCAAATACACGAATGCTTCTGGAGGAATGAAGCCAGTAGCGAGGCAAGTCGCTATATACCCGTCTGTAGGGTGGAACGGCTGTGAAATCCAAGGGTTTTCACTCAGAGTCACAGAATTTGCGATATGATTCCGAAGAAGTTTCAATATGAAGATATCGACCCTCGTCACTTCAGCAGTTTGATAAATTCTTCTATTCGATATATAATGTTTCCAATCCGTCTCAGGCTTTCTGTACAAACCAGTACATGCACGAAGACATTTCCTTTCGAAAACTCTTAATTTTCAATAGTACCAGCGCTCTGGTTGTACCAGATCTGACATCCTTATGTCAAAACTGGTCTAACCAGTGTCTTGTAACAGATAATTTTGACCTTTTGATCAATGTATCTGGAATGAAAGAGCTTTCGAAGGGCCATGACTACTTTAAGTGCCTTACTGAGCATGATTTTCACATGTTCAGTATAGTACAGATACTGATCGAGATAAACACCGAGGTATCGAACACAGGATTTATGTGGAACTCGTTCAAGACTACCCTCACCAGCCATGATGTGGAAATCTTTCCAATTACGTTTCAGGTCTTGACTGACCCCCTGCAGAGTTGTCCGGAACAAGATTGTTTCACACTTTTGCGCATTGATTTTCATTCGCCAATTGTCAGTGTACAGCTGTACATCATTGAACATTTTTTGGAGATTGCTCTGAACTATTGTAGCCTTTCGGTCTGTCGTATAGATGATAAGATCATCAGCAAACGCTACCAATGATCGCGTTGGCGAGACGTTAAAATCAAAGCCGTTCAATAGCTTGCGAATGAAGATTGAAAAGAGCAGAGGCGCAGTAACTGTTCCCTGCTGTAGACCATTCAAGACCTTGATCTCGCGCATTGTTGTCAGATTTCCATCAGTTACAACAAACGATTTCCCGTATAACATATTACACATCATGGCGACAAGGTGTCTGGGGAACTTGTCCTGAAGGAGTTTAAAAACTAGTCCATCTAACCACACCGATTCGAAGGCTTTCTCCATATCAATGAGACATGCTCCAACACATTGTCTATCATTTAATTTCCAACAGATGTCTGAGGTTACTTTCGTTATTGCATGCGTGGTCGAATGCCTGGCACGAAAACCAAATTGGCAATTCGCCATCAACTCATATTCCTCAATGTGGGCGTTTAATGCTCTGTTGAGTATCGCTTCAAACACCTTGCTGATGTTAGGCAGCAAGCTGATTGGGCGATAGCTTTAAGGGCATGAAGATTCTTTTCCTTTCTTCAAGATCGGAAATACCTTAGCTTTTTTCCACTCATTTGGGAAATATGATTTGCTCAACATGTTGTTGAACAATATGCAATAGTTCCTAATAGCAACCTCATGCAAATGTCGGAGAACTACATTTGGAATACCATCAGTACCACATGATTTCTTGTTGTTTATCTTGCGAAATATGAAACACAAGTCTTCATAGCTGACAAAAAAATCAATAAGATTCAAGCTCGGTATGAGGTCAGATGTTAATGTTTCATTGAAATGAAGAATTGATTGGCCGTTCAGGCTTGATTTGAAGTCGGAAACTTTTGCTTCAACGACCTCAGAAAGTATTTCATTCCCTCTCTCAGGGTTTGGTAGATGAACCAATTCAAAATGTGTTCCAATCAGGGCAAGTTTATCCAATCCTTCACAAATAATCCTGTTTCGATTTCTATCCGGAGTCGTACTATCAATTTCGATACCAGCCCTATCGAGAAGATTTATCTCATCACTAGTGACTTCAAGATTCGATACCTTCACTCGAGACTTCTTGCGGAATATGCTATTCACTTTCGCGAACACACCGTCTGGGTCCTGTGGGCTAATACCCCTCAATTTTTCCGCCCATTGATTGCTGACCTCACTCCTGAAGTATCACCGGATTAAGTTCCGGACATTCTTCAGATGTAATTTCAGCAAAGCCAACGAGGGATGGTTGTAATCCAAAAATCGTCGATAAATATTGTTGACGCGTGTGAGAAGAAGGCTTTTCAATCTTTTCAACCTTGCGATGGTTGGTGTTTCATATCCTTCCATATTGTTTCAATGTTTTATCTTGGGAACTACTTTCTCCATCGTTTCCAACGTCAGCTCTCTAACTTCGACAAATAGACATCTATTTCATCGTTAGTTAGATTCCTGTTATTAGGAACCATTGAGCAAGAGTTGCCACCATCAGAAGGGGGACATTGCTTCTGGTACTCGCGATTAAACTTATTTTGAAACTTTCCCCAGTCTTTTTTTTTGAAATTCAACCGATGATTTTCATGTTGAACTGGAATGAGGAAGAAATCATCCCTGTGATGATTGATTTCCATTACGATTGCGTTATGGTCGCTATCATAAGGGAGCACCTGCAGTTTCCGTTGAGGATTATTAAAGCTGAATTCAAGTCTTGCGTCAGCAATGCAAAGGTCCAAATATGAATTTGTCCTAGGGTATGTTGGGAACTCCGACCCATATAGATTGCACATGTATTCAATTTGGTTCTCTGTTATCCACGATTTCAGGAATACACCTCTTGGATTATTGGTGGCGTTCAGCCATGATGTATGCTTGGCGTTCAGGTCACCAGCAAGAATATAATAGTTATGCAGCCTGTTCAATTCGAGTATTTCGAACAAGGAATTGAGCTCCTCCTTGAGCTTGAGAACAGTTCCACCAGTTGCATAGGCAGAGATAACGAAGAGGTTATCCCCACCTGGCAGTGAGATTTTGATAACGGACACTTCAAGAGATTCAAAGCTTTTGAATTCGACTTTTTCAATATTTTGGAAACGATAGGGTCTTCGAACCAATATCCCGGTGCCACCTCCCCCATCACCTGTCACCCTATCGTTTCTTACGAACTCAAAATCCTTGAATCGCATGGAGTGCCATGAACTGAGGTGGGTTTCGGTGAGAAGCACGATGTCAGGCTTTTGTCTGGCAATGAATTCAAGGAGATAATCACGCCGATGTAAAGTAACAATGGAGTTGACGTTGATCGAGATGAGGCGAATCCTATCCGTGGGAATGTGGCTGGATGACAACTTATTTTGAGGCATTTGAAAGCCCTAAACGCTGAAAAACAATGTTAATTTTCGAATCTTGTTTATCGATTAGCTCCGATAAGGAATTTAGTTGCTGATAAATTTTAAGGAGCAGCTCATTATTGCCACTTACATTATTTATTTTATTTACATTGTCTGCTGGTCTTCTCGCAGCAAGTGCAAATGACACCCCGGGCTTGACGAAGTTGGTAGGTATCACACTGCGGTGTGCTTGACTTTGTTTCGGAGTGACTTTAATCTTTGCATCTTGATACCGGGGGCATCCTCGATATGATGCTGGATGACTGGACACCGCAGTTCACACAATATAACTTTTCTTTTGGCTCCGCCTGAGCCAATTTGCACTCGCCGGGAGCATGGATATGTTTGCATTTAACACACCTATATTTCATGGCGCAATTGGCAGCCGAATGCCCGAATCTTTGACACCTGTAGCACTGATTGACCTCACTTTTCTGGAGGCGTTCCCATGTCACTACGCGGAAGTTCAAGTACCGTATTTTCTGCAGGGCACTCGAACTACTTTTGCTGGAAATCTGGACTAAATAGTGAGGCAAGTTTTTGCGCTCCACAATCGATCTTCTCGTTGCAAAGTTTTTGACTGTAATAAATTGTATTTCTGGTGCAGCTTCTTGGAGCACCTGAAGGAGATCGACTGTGTCCTCACCACAGTCCAGACGCTTCAATAAAAAGGTTTGGTTCTTTTCGCTTTTCGGGGTGTACGTGAAATGCGGAACATCTCCAGAATTTAAGGCACTTTTTGTTGCCTGGAAATCAACCAGCGACTTAGTCCGTATTGTCAATTTATCGGCATTGACTCTTTTTATATGAAAACCTTTTAGCTTATTTTCGGCTGCCAAAAGCCGAACCATATCTTTGCCCGTTTGCCCAAATACATTGATTGGTGGGACTTTTTCTTTTTTTCATTAATCTTAACGGACGGACCAACAGACGGACCAGCAGACAAACCTTTTGGAAAACAAATCATTCATCGTATTGCATATTGCTCAGCATATGCACATGCATACGCGTAAATTGTGTAACCTACATCTACAGCAAGTAACTCGCATGATATATTGTCGCATGCCATAAATCAAGTTCAAAAAATTTTTGAATTCTTTTGCTTTGCTTGAACTGGCGTTTACGATATATGAGACCAACCATGTTTGTGGCTTTGTTCATTGTGAGTCACATTAACACTCGGGATGAGTGTTAAGTAATGTTTTTAAATTTGGAACGGTATTGTTTGTGGATTTAGATTTCAAGTAAAGTAAATTTTAGGACATTGATTTATTGGGGACATGGGAATGAGAATTCGTAATCATTTTTAGGATAGAAAAATTGTGTATAAATAGTCGTAGGAAGTTGTTATCATTATCATTTTTCGAAATAAGACTTAAGCGAGAGTATTATGCTTTGCTCCGTTATATAAACAAACTTCGTAAACCTTTTATTCTAAATATAAATTTGTGCACAGAGCTTTGCTCGATGCCAATAAAATGTGCTGTCACACCTGACGCGCATAAAATGGGTTACTTGGATTTGGATCATCTTATAAACTAATCCATTCATAATACGGAATTCATTATCTTATGCACATTATATTACGGATTTTCAGCAAGCGTGATCTTGACAAGTTCCGTATCTGTCGTTGCTGAACGGCCGCTGCAGTCTTCATCGTTCAAGGGGGAATTGCGTGGTGTAAAAACCATTTGCAGACGGCCTTAATAGCCGTAGTACTCTTCTGCAATGTTCTTTGTAATTTGACCTTTTTTAAAACAACAAAGCTTAAAACGTCGCCAGTTCTCTTTTTAGTTTCCCATATTGAAGAGTGTTGCAAAGAGGCGCTTTTTCACCAACGAAATGTCCTTTGAAGAAGCTCTTTTTTGTGGTTGGGAGATGAAGACCGTTCACGCTTTTTGTGGGACTCCAGACTGCCTCTGGACTACCCACTAAACACCCCATTTTTATTTATGTCTAATACCAACATCGGGTCGCAAGGATCTAGTGTAGGGAAGGAAGGAAGAGGGAGTGCAAGTCAAGAGTCCCATCCACCCTTAACACCTCCAGGCACTCCTTTTTTGCAATGAGAACAGCAGGAACAAAATTTTTTTTAATTACCTTCATTCTGTACCACTATCTCCATTACCCTTTCATCGTCGTACAACGCTCGTGTGATCTGCACTTCACACCTCGTCGATTCCGAAGTTTGCCTCCCAGGCAATATTAAAACAGTAGTATAAGGTACACAAAATGCTGTGAAGTACTCCTTTCTTGCTAATCTATTTCAATTCGTGCACAGCTTTCAGAGATAAATATTATAAAACGTCGCAGTAAAAAGAACTCCCAGTTTATAAAAAATAGTCGTCTTTAAGTATTTCGACGATTGTAAATCCTCAGAACTTATCATCAAGTAGTATTCTTTAGATGTTCCTTAAGTCACTTCTTAAAAACTAATAGTGAACTCGCTTCTTTCACTGTCTCTGGAAGTTTATTATATATACGCAGAGCATGAATCGTTGCCTCGCTCTTTAGTCGATCACTTCTGGCGAAAGATATCACGAAATTGCATTCATTTCTTGAATTCTATGTGATACTTTTATAAACGGGTTCCACTTGTCAACTAATCAGAGCATCTCTCCGATTAAATTACCTAGAAAAAGCGCTCCTAATTCCTTAACAGGGTCACCGCGCAGCCTATCCCATTCTTGCACGCAAAAACATGTGGCAGGCATCATCTACTTCTCCTACGTAGAACACACAATTGAGACTTGCCAATCTTATGCTTTTAAGATCCATACCCGCTCAAGAACAGAGTCAGATAGAAGTAGGTTTCGCCATGTCACCGCCTCAGGTGAGGAATGAGGCGCGTGGTCTCTCTCCTTCGTGTCGTTCAACCTGGATTGGTGCCATTCGCTGAGTGAGCGTTGTCTCTCTCCGTCTGCAGCTGTCCCTTATCACCTTCGTATCTGTGTAAGTAAATTTGACGGCGGTTTCAAGAAATGAGAGGGATGGATATCACGCTTGCGATGAGTAGCTTCGCCGACGCAGACTCCTATATACAGACGCGATTCTCAGCGCTTCTCATATCTGTACCCGTGCGAAGCGTTTTCTCTACAGCTCCTTGCTGAGAGCGTCGCTCCAAATGTTCGATCCGTACAAAAGCGCAGACTGGACGGCACTCACCAGAAGTCGCCTTGATGAATTAGGTCCCCCTATGTTACCCATCACTTGACTGAGTGCCGACACATCCGCTGCAGCCTGAACCGCAATTGACCTGATCTGCTCAGAGAAATACATGTTCGAGTCGATCAGAACGCCCATGTACTTCACAGCTTGTTTCGACACAAAATGTACTTCCCCCAATGCTGATCGTTCTTACTCTGGGAGTTCTTTTCTTAGTCAGAATAGTTACTTCAGTTTTCTCCAGCGCTAGGCTGAAATTCAGCATCTCGGCGCATTAACACATTTAGTCAAGTTGCGCATGTTCAACTGTGCAACTGTGCACAGCCAATCAAGCGCGAATCGTTTGGTAGCTCCAGTCTCAGTTGCCTATCGTACGAGATGTTCCACAGCTCTGGCGACATCCGATATGACTCTATCTTCCGCCGACCTTCGTTCTTGTCATAGAGCAGGCTACGCTCCTTTAGGTAGTCTCTCAGGATCCGCATTAAATTCTAGAACTTGGAAAAGGTTTCCCAGTGGTTACAGATAGGCTGAATTTAAGGCGTTTTTGACATCAAGCGTCACTAGCATTTTAAGGCGGCTGTAAATTTGGAGCGCCCTACCCTAAAGCCGTACTCTCGTGGAGATAGATACTCTGCAGAACGGACCGCGTCAGTGAGTCTTCCCCTGATAAAATTCTGGAGCATTTTCCTGGCCGTGTCTAGCATACATAACGGGCGGTATGCAGAGCCCTTTTCTTTGCTAATCAGTACGAGCCTGACAACCTTCCTGCGTTCTGGGAAGAGCCCTTCACGCAGGCAAGCGTCGAACTGCCTTCTCTAATTCCATCCTCGTAAATGGCGCGCACTCCACTGGTGTTTTGTATTGAGCTGCATCAACATGTACAGAATATATAGGGAAAAGAGCCTGTTCAATCTTGTTCATCTTTTCTGCATCAAGTAAGGAGCACGTTCGTACAACACCGACCACGAGCCCCTGTTCACGTCGTCCACGAAACGTTGGGTGGTTGACCGGATAAAACGTTTAGTCGATAAATTGGCCTGGACAAAAATTAAAAGCACTGGCCAGCGGATTCGATACTTGTCCCGTCTACAGCGAGACACTCTTGGTAGTTAATCGTTTTTTTTTTGCAGGTTAAGTGGTAGTAATTTGAGTTGGTCTCATTAAAGTGAGATTGATAAGAAAGCTGTCCCTCAGGGGTTGGTTAGTTGAATTAATTTCAAGTTGTTGGGGAACGGTTATTATTCGATTTGATTTGAGGATAATTGGTAGAGAGGGACCACGTGGCCCTCTTTAAGTATTGCAGGAAAATTTTTATTGCGTAATTTTAATTGATAGACCATCGTAGTGATATGTTGGTAGTTTCTCAAGATTTATTAACATGTAAAAAGAATTGATAAAATTTGAATTTATTGTGTATCATATATGGCTTAAGGGAGTACCCTCTTTCAATTAGTGCTTGGTGTAATTTTGATTATTTTGGTGTTGGGATGTTTCATGAAAACACTTCATAACCTTTTCTTTTCTTTTGATTTTAACCTGAGTAGGGTATTTGAATAAGTTTTCTAGTGAATTCATGTCCTGCATCCTGCATCGCTAGTGACGAGAGGTTTCTTTGTAATTCGGGTATAATTTTTTCAAAATTTGTTTTGTGGGGATTTATGGTTATAGGCTTGATGGGGAGTTCGCAGTTTTCCACTATTGAAAAAACATTTTATTTCGTTTGGTTGCTTCTAAGTTGGTTTTCTCACGAGAGGCCACCACTTGAGCATGTGTGTTTTATTAATACTTTTCTAACATCTCCTACCGGGCTTTATTTATTAGTAAATTTGTCTCTCTTCAATTGAGGAAAATCCATTTGAGCTATGTCTTCAAGGTTCGGTCTTCATATCTGTTTTTATTGATAATCGGCTGTGCTTCTCTATTAGTGACATTTAATATGGAGCTGACTTCTACTTCGATACTTGTTTTACCATTCAAATGGTTTTGAAGGGTGCGAAACAAATGATTGTCTGATAGTGCTAAGTCAGGGCTTTATGGTGGATGTAGCATCAATTCCCAATTAAGCTACATTAATTTTTGACGGGTTATTAAAGAGGTATGTGGTGGGCGTTATCATGATGGAACATCACGCCTTTGCGATTGGCCATTTCAGGGCATTTTTTTATTTCTTCGTTCAATTTCGATAGTTGACGATAGTAGTTATTCGAATCAATAGTTTGGTTTCTTGAAAGCAGCTCAAAGTAGACTATGCCCTTGTAATTCCACCACACAGAAAGCATAATCTCTTTTTGGTGAATATTTGCTTTGGATGTCGGTTGTGGGGGGGCTCATCTTGCTTGGTACATGATCGTTTTCGGACTACGTTATCCTAAACAATTCACTTTTCATCACCCGTTATGATTCTTTTTAGCAATGGGTAGTTTTGGTTACGATTCAGCATAGAGTCGCATATGTTAATGCGTTTGGTGAGGAGGATTTGCTTTAGTTCGTGAGGAACCCAAACATCCAGGTTGTTTACGTAACCAAGGTGTTGATAGTGCAAGTAAACGATTGAATTCGATATGTCAAGCTTCTCTGCTATCTCTTGAGTTATCATACGCCGGTTAGTTTCGATTAATGCCTTTATTTTGTCGTCATCAGTAGTGGTTGTGGTGCATCTTGCACATTAAAAAAAACACTAGTGTTCAGTAACATAGGCGGCCCTCACCATAAACTTCACACAGTTTCTTTCGAGCTTGCACCGCATTTTTGCCCTTTGGGAAGTAAAACAATAAAATATGCCGATAAGTTTTCAAGTTTATTTTAACCAACTTGTTGTTAACTAATGACGCTCAGTTTTTGACTGAAGATAGTCTAAAGTCTAACCTTTAAAATGGTGTATACTAATATAAGCCACGCAATCAGTACTAGATGAAATATGCAGTTCATGTCATCTACTATTATGCAATTCACTTCATCTATTTCGAACAACCCAATAGTTTGCTGAGCCCGGTTTTCTTTTATAGCTCGCTGCTGACCTTCGTGCCAAACTATCGGCACTCATGTCCTGCACCGACCCAATACACACAAATCATGACACATTTTTCAAGAAAAAAATTATTATAGTAAAATCAAATCATTCGAGTAAATTCCAATCCTTCAGGAGTCATTACATATAGAATATAATAGACTAAGAATCGAAGTACTTATGGATATGTAGCTTGAAATTTTTTGGCATTTTATGGAGAAATTGTCAAATAAACGCATATTTCTGCTCTTAAGAAGGATTGCCTTATGTCTCTAGTGATAAGAAGTTTAAATTATTATTTAATTTATACAGGCGTGACTTTTTTTGAATTGCCAGTTTTGATACCGCTTTGAAACGCTTCACTTTTTGCTTTCAATTTCAATACCACCACTTTTTTCAATTTGAGTTTTGGTTTTTGTTATATGTTTATTCAATTTACTTTTAATGCTCTTAATATGCTTGCAATACTTTCCAATCATTCAATTTATTTTACTTAATTTTCCTGCTATAACCAATGCGTTTTTTTTATCACTTGAAATTATCGCCAGTTTTCCAGAATTAAAAATATTCCATTTGCTATCTCAGGTCATGAAGGCTATCCAATGTACGCATGGGGCCATGAGCCTTACCCAATGCATCCGGCACATGGAGGTTACATGGGTGGCCCACAACAAATGAACAACCATTCACGCAGTGAACCAGCTTCCAATCCCGATCTACAGACTCAACCCCCAATGTTGACGCTCAAACAGTTCTTGGACACACAAGATGATACAATTTCCGATTCAGAAGTGCTGCGAAAATACAGCGAATATAAATTGGAGTTCAAGAGGCAACAGCTCAACGAATTCTTCGTCGCACACAAAGACGAAGAATGGTAAGTGTAATTATTGGAAATATTCAATTTGTAGATGTCATATTCCCCCAAAAATCGACTACACACAATACTTACCTATGTTGTCGTCTATTACGGAATGAACGAATTTTTAATTACTAAGGGCTCGAGGAAAACGTGGTAAAGTGAGTTGGATCGCTACAGGTTTTATTGCAGAGTTTAGAAACGTGATCCTGAATTGGACCTTGATAGCCTTAACATCCTAAAACATGTTGTACATTTTGATGGATAAGAAATGATTATATTTAACAAATTTTTTCCAACAGCTTGACTATGGCGTACATTATGACATTTTTGTTTAATATACTTAACTGACAAATTTGACCAACTCAAAGAACACTTGGGGTGTATTAGAGCACTTCAAATCAACATCATCACGCGTTGAATGATAAAAGAGCAGCGTTGGCGAAAACGGGTTAGATCGTACTCAGTCACACGACCGTTTTTGCATCTTATACAGAATGAATTTAAGTTGCTTTTAATTCACTTGGCGAGCAATGCCAGTGTGTGTAAAACCGCGTTTTAATTTTTCGTATTTAGAACAAAAATTAATGATAAATGATAAAAATGCATTGATCGTGTACTGAGGTAAGATTTGAGGTAGAGAAAAAAAACAATTTTAATTTTTAATTATTAAGCATAATCCTTAAAGATGTGAAGCTTCTCATGAAATCTTTCACACTTATCAAAAAATATTAAAGATGGTGTTATATAATACAACATTGTAGTCTGATGAAGGTTGGTGTTGCGCGTGAAGGTTAGAATTTTGTGTGATATGATCAAGTTGAGCATCAGATATCGGTGTCTTTTTGTCGATGGGATAGTGGGGCTAAAATGCAAAACAGTCGTGAGTTTTGATAAAATCTTGCTTTTGCATCAATCACATAAATATGTTTAATCTTCAACGCGCAATAAATATGCAAACGTACTCCTCACAAAAAGTTATTGAACTGTAATTGAAAATTTATGGACTATTATGCTCCTAATTCTATCGTTTTTTTTTCTTTTAAAATGAAGGTTTAAGAACAAGTATCATCCCGAGGAGTCCCTTAAGCGAAAAGAAGAACAATCATCGTTTCTGAAGGTAGGCTATTATTATTACATATGATTCGGTAAACTTACTTGTTCCTGTTTCCTTGCAGCGTAGAGTAGATGTTTTTTCGGAGTTGCTTGATAAGGGTCAAATAACGAGTGTATCAGTTGATACCAATCAAACAGACCCCCTGTTACGGTTACTCGATACGGTTGTTATAAAACTTGAAGGTGGAACAGAAGATGATTTAAAAGCATTGGATGAAAAACCACCACCAATCCAAGACACTTTTTCCTCAACTACTTTCCAATCTAAATTCGATTCCAAGCGTAAAGATGACAAAGACGACGACGATGTCATAATTACAGCAGTTCAGCCTATACCGAAACGCGTGGATGATTTCAATGAAGCTGATTGGGCATGTCCTCCCTCGGCAAAGGCGTCAACATCTAAGACAAACGATGACGACGATGATAATTGGGATAGCGTTGATACAGCACCGAAAAAAAGCAGCAAAACAAATGACAATGATAATTGGGACTGCTTTGATAGCGCTCCTAAGAAAAAGAAGCCAGTGGATGATGATAACCAGTGGGATACTTTTGATGATCATAAATCGAAGAAGACTCGTGCTGTTACAGATGACGATAATTGGGATACTTTCGAAGCTCCGAGTCACTCAGCCGTAAAGAAGGCTAAAGACGATTGGGACGCCGATGATGAGCCCATTGCAAGTACATCAAAAGGGCGAAAGCGATCACGCTCACGATCGAGGTCTCGCTCCAAGTCGGAATCTCGTTCGAAGTCGCGATCACGATCAAAATCCCGGTCTCGCTCTAAATCACGATCAAAATCGCGATCAAAATCACGTTCATCTAGTAGTTCCTCATCCGGGTCTAGTCGTGGTGGAGATAAAGATGAATATAAGCAAACAGACAAGAAATCACAAGAATCCAAGGAAGAGGGCCCGCTTGATAAAGAAGAGGATGTCAAGAAAACTGAGACAAAATTCGACATAGAAATGTCCCCAAAGGAATCGACGGAAGAAATTAAGCCGATGAAAGAAGAAAAACCAGAACCTACTTTGAAAGTGGAGAATGGCTCAACTGAGCCATCAAAAGACACAGAAGAGGTGAAAATGGAGACGGAAGAGGAGAAACCAAAAACTACGGAGGGAACCTCAGATGAAGCTGTTAAAAAGGAAGAAAAAGAAGAAGAAAAGACAGAAACAATCGATTTAGATAAAGAAAAAGATCCCGAACCAGAGACCCCTAAGCCCCGTGCATTGCATAGAACAAGTTCAATATTTCTTCGTAATCTGGCGCCAACTATTACGAAAGCCGAAATTGAGGCTGTATGCAAGCGCTACGACGGATTTTTGCGAGTTGCAATTGCAGATCCATTAGTTGAAAGGCGTTGGTTTCGTCGCGGTTGGGTGACGTTTAAGCGTGATGTGAATATAAAAGAAATTTGTTGGAACCTGAATAATATTCGCCTTAGAGATTGTGAAATGGGCGCAATAGTAAATAGAGACTTAAGTCGACGTGTTCGACCGGTAAATGGAATCACTGCCCACAAAGCTATTGTTCGTAGCGATATAAAACTTTGCGCAAGGATCATTCTCAATCTTGACGAAAAGTTTAATTTATGGATAGAAGTGGTTGACAAGGAGGGTTGTGGCACCAACGGCGAAAGTGCACATCAGTCGTTTGGATTTAAGTCGAACAATCCTGTTTTACAAAATATCACAGACTTTTTAATTGAAGAAGCTTCTGCTGAAGAGGAGGAACTACTTGGCTTGACGGGGAGTGAGAATAAAGACGCAAATGATGGTGAAATGCTAGACCGCGATCCACAAATCATTAGTGTTCTTGACAAGCTAATACTTTATTTGAGGATCGTTCATTCCGTTGATTTTTACAATCATTGTGAATATCCATACGAAGACGAAATGCCAAATCGGTGCGGTATAATACACGCTAGAGGCCCAGCTCCTCAAAATAAAATCACGAACAACGATATCCAAGAATATGTAAAGAATTTCGAAGGTAAAATGACATCGTTCCTTTCGAAGAGCAATCCGATCGAAGAAGAAGAGTTGAAAAATTTGGGAATAAAAGATTCAGAAGCAGAAGTCGAGAAATTCATTCAAGCGAATACTCAAGAGTTGGCTAAGGACAAATGGTTATGCCCGCTTTCTGGAAAGAAATTTAAGGGACCGGAATTCATTCGGAAGCACATTTTCAACAAGCATGTGGAAAAAGTTGAAGAAGTTCGCAAGGAAGTTGAGTATTTCAACAACTATTTGAAAGATCCGAAACGACCGCAATTACCGGAGCATCCTGGAAATACGAGAAGGCAGCCCGCGGAAGCTATGGCGCAACAAATGCCGTAAGTTAAAGCATATTTAATTTGGGTGTAATATGTAAAATTAATTGTTTTTTTTATTTTCAGATATCGCCCTCCTTACGGTGCACCAGCTTATGGACCTCCATATGCAGCATATGCTCCACCCATGGTAGCACCACCAAGAGCCAGAGGATTTGGTGTGGGTGGTGGTGGTAGAAGGTACGTTAGTATGCATGTATAATAAGAATATTTATTTCATTGGTGGAGGCATTTTGATTTTTGGTGTATAAACTGGTTCTTGTGTGCTCTCATTTTGATGTATGAGTTCTATATTTTATTGGAAGGTATTTGAATTAAGTAAGGATTCTGTACGAGAAACTAGCTACAATGTGTTTTGCTACACTATTTTTTGTTAGTTAGAAGTTTAATTCATTGTTGTATTTATTATTGAGGTATTACTTACGGTTATTCCTTTCAGTCCTGGAAATTTGTATGTTTCGTGGAGAAAGTCCACCTCACATTATTTCTGCCCCTCTCTCCATATTCGCTGGACATTTTGTGAACAAAACTTCGAGGCCAGTGAAATAGGTATCGTGCAGCGCTACCATTGTTTCCTTATTGGGTTTTGCCCAGAAAGTAACTTAAACGTTAGTCTTGAAGCTTATGATGCTTTTCGATTTAATTGCAGCATTTTTTTCAAGTATAGTGCCAATTTTTAATCACTAACTATCCTTCCTGCGTAGTGAAGTTTCGCAATCTGGAACAATCTTTGTACATTCTTTCGAGAAGTGTCCCAGTCTCGATTTCACTAGGTAGTCATATTAGGCCTCTTTAGTGAATTGGTGTTAAGTATTATTTCCTTTTCGAAGTCTCCTTTTCTCAAAACATTTTTATGTTGCTTTCTCTCATGTTTTTCTTTGGTAATGCCTGCAAATAAGCCCCCGTTTGTTATTCTTGAAAAATCAGTAGCCTCAGGTACTTCACCGATGGCTTCGGCTCGATTCGCAAGTCTCCAATACTGATCATCCTTACTCTAGGGATTCTCTTTTTTGTCAAGATGACCACTTCGGTTTTCTCCAATGCTAAACTGAGCCCGCGAGCAGTCATCCCGTCTCTCAATCGGCGCATTAGCATGCCTAGTCGTTTACCTTGACCTGGGACTCTGTGTTTAGCATCGTGACCTTGACCATGCGGACTAGTTTTGTTGGGACGCCCAAGTCAAGCATTATTTTGTACAGCGCATTTCTGACGACACTGTCGTGTGCTTGCTAAAAGTCTACAAAGAGTTGATGCACATCGATGTTATATTCCCAGCACTTTTCAAGCACCTGCTTTACTGAGAATATTTGGTCTATTGTAGACCGTTCATTTCGAAAGCCTCCCTGATGCTCTCCTATAATGCTTTCATAGTACGGCTTTAATTTTCTTTCTATGATTTTGTAGAGCACTTTATAAGACGTTCACATTATAGCGATGCGTCTATAACTTTCACGCCTTAACTTGGTGTACAAAGCTTCTGGAAATATTGCAGCCATCTGTATTTAATTTCGAATGGTTTGCTTATGATTGCTCCTTGTACGCTCTTGCAAAGACTTGTTTGTGGATTGAAGCCGTCTCTATGTTGTTTAATAGAGGCATGCGCCGATCTGACTTCATGTTGGGTCATGTTTTCGTTGATCAGTTGGATCTTGGTGTTGATGGTCAGTCGTTTCTTCTTATAAGGTAGTGGTCCGAATAACAGCCAGCGCCGCGGAACGAGGGCGTGTCGAGATTGCTGGTGGCGGCTCGTTTTTGTATGAGGACATGGTCGATCTGGTTGAATGTGTGACTGTCTGGGGATGCCTACGTTCTCTTGCAGATCGGTCGATGTGGAAAGCGTGTGGAGCTTAATGTGAAGCCTCAGGCAATGTCCATTGCCACTGGTCTCTGCATGGAGGCTGTGTCCTCGACTATGTGCCGTTTCTCGGCCAATTTTAGTGTTGGTCACCTAAAACAATTTTAATGTCGTTGAAGGCAATGCATCTGCAGTGAGTTTCCGGGTGCTGTAAAACTCTTTCTTGATTGCCTCTTCCTTGCCTTCTGTGACATTAAAGAATTTGGTCTTGATACGAATCGCACAGATCCTTTCGTTAACGGGCTTGAAGTCGGTGATAATTTGTTTAAATGTGCTGTAAACAATGAAAGCCACTCCGATCTGATGGCTTATTTGCAGTTTTCTGCTTTTAAATACAGTGTATGTTCGCATGTCAAATATCTCTTCATCGTGCCATCTGGTTTCTTGCACTACGAGGATGTTGATTCTGCATTTCTTTATTTCATCTAGAAGTTCTCGCAGCGCACCTGATCAATTCAATGATCTAACATTTCAAGTTCCAAAAGACTAGTTCTTTATACGTTGCGATTGTCGTTGCCGTTTATCCAATCCGATCCATGGCTGTTGTCCTGGTTCCATGACAAGTAAATACTGGGTGGAGCATTGTCAGCGCTTCGACTTAGTCGGTTTTTGTCCACGAGTGTTACTTTATTTTCCACATACCCGCCAGCTAGCCGGTTAGGGCACACTATCCGCTACCTGAGCACGCGTCCGACGGGGAACCGAAAGCCCCACACGGATGGATCTGAGCTGACTGGTCTGCTTGTATATATAGAATATTAAGGACTCATCACAATCCTTGTGTTCTTGCTCCTCCATTCTAGTCTAGAAAGTTGATATCGCTGCCGTTAATTATGTCGATCATCTTTGACCGCTTTTTCAGTGAGTGCAATCAATTCATTGGTCAGTGCCCCTATGTTGCGTGCGATGTAATCATAAGCGATCACAGATGCAGGACTTCATTTCCTACGCTACAGTAAGGTCGTCAGTGCTGTAATTTGGTTAGTAGAGATATTAATTAACCTTTTTCGCCTTCTATCTGAGATTGTATTAGTTTGTAGTAACGTAATGCCATGGACTTACTCTGTAGAGATCTAGAGTTCCAGGATCATCTTTCCGGCCACCTTATTCTCGCCCAACGTTTTTATTTCGGTTGAGAGGGAGGCTTCCGATACCCCGGAAGAAAATTAGAAAATTTATTGCCTTAAAGGATAATCTACTTGTATAAAAGCTGTATTTAAATTTAAATACAATTACTAGTAAAGTCCACGTGGATTATCGCTTACAAAACAGGTTTCTCTAAATAGACTAAAATATCGCCAATTTTCAAAACCATAGCTATTATAACTCAAATTACATGTTTATCCTCCGTTTGTTTGTTAATTTCAGTTATGAGTTTCTATTCCCCAATAGAGTTGCCGCCATCAACCTACATCACTTTCCAGACCACCAAAAAAATGTCAACATTTTTTCGTTGGGGTAGGCCCAGAGTTTTTCCATCGTTAGTACTGGTAGAGTAACCTTTGGCCTGCCTCTCTCGACAATTTATAACGTGGCTCGCTCCCAAACATTGTACTTTTCAATCAAACTATTGTGAACTTTTCGTTGCAGTTACTCATTTTTATATCCCAGAACAAACCCTGAACTCTCAAACCAAATCCCTGAAGAAACTTGTCAAATGTTGATACAGTCGATTTATCAAGATTAGCGCCATGTAGCTTATGAGTTGCAAAACAGTCTCTTCTTCAACGTTTGCCATTTTTTCTTTCAGCGAAATCCTTCTGTAAAGGGCACAGCCTTTTTAAAGGAATCTTTGCGTAATTTCTCTTTTTTGGGAAGTTGTTCCTCTTCCAAGTTTTCCCGTTTATCCGTCAGTCTTACATAATTTTTAATCTCTACTCCACCCTTCAATTACGACATACTATCTGGGGTGGTTAAGGATGTGCTTGTCGTTTGAAGCCAATTTTGTCTGATGCAAATTGACAACTTCTATTTTAGCTCTGTTCTGTACCATGCCTTTATTTTTTGTTTGATAAAGAGAGCTCACGAAGTTTTCGTCATCGATCGGGATGGAAAAAGTTGAAACACTCATCAGCAGCATATTCTGCGAGTCCGTAAATTTTACTGTTGAGTCCATAAATACAAAGATTTTACCTATTGGTTTAATATTTTGCGTAGCTTCGTGGATAGCGATCTACTGGTCTGCCAATGCATGATAGCTAAGGATATAAAAGATCTAATGTGTGTGTGCTCCGTATTGTTTACAGCAATCATAAATTTTTTGCTTCCCATATCAAATTGTCCAAGTATTCATGGTTTCAATTTCCTATTTACTTATGCTCGTTTTCTCGTTTATTTAATAGAACAATTTACTTCCTTGGCGCTGTTGAAATGTACATAATCTTAATGTCATGATATTAGGCAACTAGCTGCGTTGGGTTAAATAATAAGAGTTTGTCTTGGGGCGACGGGGATTTTTCATATGATATGCTCAAGTGCAAGTTAAAGAGCAAAGAATCTAGCCTATCCGTTTTCTTTAATCCTATCTTCGTACGCATCGAGTTAATATCTGGAATAAAACTTGAGTGATGTCTGTTACGATTTTCACTAAGATTACCGAACTACAGCATTATGTTATATCATGCAATTCAATCGATGTTAACACTTACTTTAATGAAAATCGATATTAAGTTCCCAGCATTTTCCCATAATTTGCTTGACCGTAAATATTGTCGATACTGCAAGCCTAAAACTGCTTTGATATTCATCAAAGTGATCCTCAGAGGTGATACAAATCTGTAATTCTGATATTTCGGCCAAATAAAAGTGCAATATCGCTACAATTTTCACAATTTGGTTTATCTCCTTTCTTGTGAGGCATAAACGGTATTTTAACCATTAATTTGACATCGTTTCTTGCTCCTAGATGGTTATGTTTAAGCCATGTATTGCCCGTAAAGTATTAATCCCGCTTGCCTTCAAGAACTCCACAGAGATCCCACGATTCCTGGTGCTTTATTGAATTTCAACCTGTCCCTGGCCAGTCTGATCTCATTCAATGTTGGAGGATATGCTGGGATGGTCCGATCATCACAGCCATACTTATGCCTTCATCATATGGTGATATGTCGGTTGAAGACTTGTTTTGTTTGCCTCACTACGTTGTGACTCTTTTTGATCGTTCTATATACAGTTCATATGATGTACTCTTTTCGGCTAATACATCTTGATGTCGAACCATGTATTTCTGTTTAGTTGAGATGCATGTCTTGCTTGCCTATTGTCCCACACCGTCTTTGAAAGTGGAGAGTTACGTTGAACTGGAGCAAACAGTGCACAATTCCGTGTCAAATATCTATATGCCAAATGTAGGATATGTAATTGACCAGAGGTGGCGGCGCTTTCCTATTTAGTTTCGGTCTACGTAACTGTGAAAAGTCAATTGTACGCTTCGATAGCGTACGTCTGAAAAGTCTTTAATTTTGCTTTTTTCTATTCAGTCTGTTAAACTTTTTGTTTTATCTTCCACGTGTTCGTGAGCAGAAAAGTTCACTCGACTCTAAAACTCTCACAACATCGCTAAGCCTGCCTTAAAAAATGAGTCCATTTGGAGCACGTCTGTCAAACATCCACGAACTGAAATACATTTTCGCATTTTTCACTATTTGCTCACTTTTCACCTAATTTCTAATGTTTTCAGTTCAATCGTTCGGGACACTGAGACAACTTGGGCTCTGCACTCAAGTTTAGAAATTTCGATAGTTTGACACTTTGACCTTGCTGAACAGTTTTCAGGGCACAATTCCACATTTTCCCGATGAAGTTGCAGTAAAATTTTTCATATCATTCATCACGGCTCACAGTTTGCCGCAAGTCTTCTAATATTTACTTGCTCCCAGTGTGATGTTAATAAAGGGAGGTTTGCGTACAACTCTTGGATCGTACAGTAGAGATGTTCCACTAGGCGCCTCCGAATAAGTTGGCACTCGATCAGGGCGAAGCACCAAGGTCAAATCTACTGTAAATCTTGGATGATTTGCCTTTTCCACGCTGATTCTTTACCACAAAAACACATTTCCGCACAACTCACACATTCTTTCGTTGCGAAGTATGTAAACAAGTACCGTCGAGAAAATTAGAATTTGTTTGTAGATTTCCAGCCAAAAATTCAAAGATGTCCGCAGAAACGACAGAGCGTCCACGCCCGCCGCGGCAACTCCTGCGCCAACTCGTACGTCTTGGTTTTGCTCTGGCTTTTCAAGTTGTCAGATTTAGTATCGAATGCGGATATTGGCTAGATAGTTGTCGGCATCATAGTAGGCCCTGAGAAGGTTGTACCTTTAGGATATTGGGTGTTCATCTCTAGAACGATCAACCGTCGGGAAATGCATCTCTTTTTATAAATATTTCAATACTGGAAATAAATAGAGCTTATTACTACAGTTCTGCTGCTCTTAAATCGAGAAGTCATTGCCCATTATCATTCCCGCTTTCTGCTTTATCATCTTTGCATTGGAGTCTTCCAATGAAACCTTCACAACGTTCGATAGAAGAGAATCATATTCTCCGAGAAGTAAAGATGTTCATCTTTCACAGATTTATATGAGCCATGCACGAAAAAACGACTCAAATATGGACCGCCGACAGTATTTCGCTAACCGGCTTGTGGTCATTTATTTGCGACGTCGTCTTTTGCCTACAGTGAAGGCCACTCCAAATTGACTTCAATATGGCTTGCCAATATTAAAGAATAGCTACATAGTATCCACAACAAGCAGTTACGTATCATGACAACGAGAATAATATTTTAACACCTATTCCAGTTTCCGTTGCTCTAATCAAATTATTTGAAGCAATGTTTCAGATGCTTGAATAAAGTTGTTCAGGAATGAGCTTTTGATTTATTTCCTAACTTCCAACATGGCGGGCCAGTCTGGTTAGTTTTGTATTGTTTTATGGCCCGCTGGGAGAAACTGCCCTCTCCCTTGTTCTCAGCAATATTGGTAATATGAAATATGAAATTTCCCACCCAATATTAAATCAAATCTTATGGCAAGTTGAAGGTCGGATTTCCAGTGAGCATTTATCTTGATTTAGATTTTTTCATCATTAGGCAGCCAGCCACCCAGTCCACCTCCAAGGTCTGGACTGTTGGCTTGTTTGTCGTGGAACGGCCATCTCTTTATTTGCTTAATGATGCATTCTCATATCATTTTTTTACTCGGTAGGCTTTCCAGTTCATGTTTCATTTTTGCTATCCACATTTTCGATATTGTATTCGCCAAGTGTGATATTTTATGTATTTTTCCTCGACTGCGTCATGAGCTTTGCTTTATTTTCATTGATTTGTAGCCCTACTAGTTTTGCTTCGCTTTCGAGTTTCAGGAAAAGTTCTTCGGCGCTTATTAACGACCGTGCCAAAATATTGATGTCCGCATAGGCTACCAATTGGCTCGACTTGTATTATAACGTACCTCTTGTATCGACAGGTAGTTTTCTGATGACATATTCCAGAGCCAAATTGAATAGCAATGGGGCCAGCCCATCTCCATGCTTTAGTCCGATTTTGATGCGGACTTGGGAGGTTGTCGACGTCATTGTCATTTTGGTAAGACAGACTAATTTGGCTGGAATACTAAAGCAAAGCATTATTTGGTACAGTACCTTACGATCAATACTGTCGTATGCTTGCTTAAAGTCAATGAAAATTTTATGTCCGTCGATGTCTCAGCTTTCTCAAGTACCTGCTTGACTGTAAACAATTGGTCTATCGTCGATCAACTTGCAGTAAAGCCACCTTGATACTCGTCAATAATACTGTTGGCGTATGATCTGATTTTATTTTCAAAGATCTGAAAATATTTTGTACGCCGTACAAAGTAGTGATATAATAATAATTCATCGCACAATAATCCAATTCTGAATCTTGGCGTTGAGATTTATTGTTAGGGTATCTCATTCCATGACCGTGATATGCCTCTATAATTTTCGCACTATAGCTTGTCACCTTTTTTGTGGATAGGGAATATAATAGGTTCCACTCGTTCGGCATATGTTCTTGTTGCCAAATGTGCTGGATGCCTTAATAAATGGCTTTCTGAACACCACTGCCGCCATATTTAATGAGCTTCACTAGAATCTCATCGATGCCCGGCGCTTTATTATTCTTTTGGGCTTTGACGGAGGAAGAAACTTCATCCAGAGTACGTGGAGTACGGGACGCTCTCCGGGAACATCTATAAGCTTCGATGTTCTGGAGCTGTGCGGAGGATTAAGGAGGGTCTTGAAATATGATGCCCATCTTTCCTTAATTCTGTTTTCATCAGCGATGATGTTGCCGATGTCATCACGGCAGAGCATGGTCTTGGGCTGATAACCACGTTTTTATGCTGAGGTCTACATGTAAATTGCCGTTTGTGGGGAGTCTCACGATATATTTTCTTGCCCTACAGAGGTCTCTCAACCGTTCTGGTGCAGAGTTATGAAACCTAATTAGTTCGTTTTCGGATGCACGTCGTATATGACGGATGCCTCCTCTGTATAGCTAATAGCGACTAAACCAATAAAATAATTTAACAAAGAGCAAAAGGTCTTGACATTACTCTCGTTTTTGTTCGAGAAGCTATTGAACTTCTATCTCCCAAACTCATTTATACTCACTTCTCTCTATCTGAATTTTATTTATGTGCAGAATAAGAAAAGTCAACTCTGGTAGTCCTCCGCGGCCGAGTTATACCACTATAGCATTTCAAAGGGGTAGAGGAATACTAGTTATTTTGAATTAAAGCAATAATCGGGATAACTCAGTAAGAATTTCTATCTCTAAAATTATTGCAAGACAAATATATATATAATACTCGTATATTATAAGTAAATATTTATAGCAGGAGAAAATGTTCAAGCAATAATTTTTTGATAAAAAATATTGGCGAGTGTTATCTGCTGAATTATCGCCATTTTAGCTTTTAACCAAAATGAACATTATTCTTCACCGTCTTTAAAATAAAGGGTGATTCATAACAAGTGTACACATTTTTGTCGAAAAAAAAACAGTTTTTGTGAAGATTGAGCTGTAATGTTTATTTATTATGAAAATTTGGTCCCATACAATTAAATATGAAACATTACTTCGGGCATATGTGCACCTCGTGCTGCTTTACAGACTATCAAACGATGATTGTAATTTTCGATGACATTTTCGCACATTTCCGGCCTTATTAGGCGTATGTTGGCTCGAATATTGTTTTTTAATGCTTCAGTAGTCTGGGGAGCATCAGCGTAAACACGATCGTTCAGAAATCCCCAAAGGAAGAAGTCACAAGGAGTCAAATCACACGATCTCGCCGGCCAATTTATGGGTCCATTTCGTGAAATTATTCGAATTCACGTAGAGCGCGTAAAAAACCAAACTGTCATAATCTGTCAATAAATGGACCTGAAGTTGGTGATAAATAAGAGTTAAGGCCCATTCACATGTGTACACTTGTTATGAATCACCCTATATTATGGCGGCGTAAATAAAAGACGTCCAGATAGAGTTTGCTTGTATGGTAGTGGTAAGGTCTCTGTCTAATGTGCTTGGATAGTGACGCAAGGCGGATCATATCCATAATTAGGTAAGATACTAGTTTTCCTATTTCCCCTTGTGTTGAAAATTCCAGGAAGCGTCTATTGACGCGTGAGCCTTCGGTTTCCAAAGCAGAATCCTTACATGATATTCGTCCAATTAAATAGAATTTATCTCGTAATTTCATGTTATGTTTTTTATCATGCTTTGTTTAATTTATTTATAAACCAAAAATAAAATTGAGCAAACCAAACGCACTTAAACACATTTTACAGAGAAATGTCGATGGATCATCAACGACGTGTTATAGGTTACCACGATTTGGATGCACCTCAGAATTTCGATATGTTTGATTAAAAGTGTGGGCCACAAAATATACTGTTTGGCTGATAGTTTGTCTTTAATTATCGGAAAATAAAATTGATATTAATTTTTTTAAATAGTGTAAATCTTTGGAAAAAGAATAAAACATACAAAAATGTATAAATTAAATTTAAAACTACAGAATCGAATAATGAAATCCGACTTTATTTTTCGTATTTGTTTAATTCCTATCCCTCTATCTATAGTTAATATAGAACATGCTAACGTAATAACACTGAGAATAGTGCAACTTTTTTAAAAAAAGGTGAATCAAAATTGTATCTTACCTATTTAGCTATGCTTTGTATTAATGTTTTTTTTAAGTTTTTTTTTCGGAGAAGCAATTTTTTCCCAACAGCTATATTCTCAGGATTACAAATAAATTTAATAGTGTTGAATCGAGCTGGATATTGAAAATTTCTTTTTTGACAATTTTATGATTGCAGAGGACAAGGTGGTGATTATCGTCCAATTATCCATTACCGTGACTTGGATGCGCCGCATGAATCAGTTGATATATTGTAAATTGTAAGAAGACAAGGTCATATTGTTTAGTATTAAAAGATAATAGTTCTTTTTATGGACAGGCACCACCATTGGTTTAACAGTATGTACTGAATTTCGCAATGACAGATAAAAATGTAGCTTCTATTATGTATGTATGGGTTAGTTACATATAAAAAATGATTTTTGAGTTGGTTCTTTGATTGTAAGCTTCATATTGTATTGACAAGGATTGCAAATAAAAGAGTATTTATAACAGTTATTCTATTTAATGCATAATCGTTTTCTCCTAAAATTTGATGTAACAAAGACGATAAAAACACTTTTGCTTATTGTAATTTTCTTAACTAGAAAAACAAAATAATATTTCTTGATTTACCACTTTATTTATTGCACTTTGAAGGAAGCAATTAAATATTCAACATTTTCTATTGATTTGTTCAAAGCATCATTCAACTTGTTTCCTTGAACTGTATCTAATTCTTTCTCTAAAACACGCTTAGCTCTTGCTAACCAATTTTCAACTTTTTGAAACTCTATTAATACTTCCTTTTTCTTACCGTTGGAGTCTTTAAATTGTTCTAGTTGTCGCTTATAATATTCAACTGTTGCTGATTGCATTTCATTCAAAATAATGGCAACGTAAAGTGACAATCGAATGGTATTTGGATCTAATTTGTCGCAAACGGAAAGCAAGTCTGTGGCGATTTCAATTTTCTTCAGCAGCTGATTATCAGATAAATCCTTTAAAAGATATCCTTTTTGACTTCCATACATTTGAATGATAGTATGCTTCAAACTGAAGAGGTGGTAATGGTTTTTATGAACAAAGTTTGAAAGCTTTTCAATGAGTGTTTCAATTCCTTCAATGGTCGGTTTTGATGAAAGTAAGCTTTCTACTTCGTCTCCCATTTGTGTATTGAGATATCTGACCTAGAAGTATAACAATTTAATTATTATAATTAAAAGAAGTGTGCTGTAAAATTAAATAAAAAAAATAATCCGGCTGTAAATTATGAATATATCGATGGTAAAAAAACTATAAATTAGAAATTAATTTTTGTCTGACTTCCTACTTGTATCGAAATATACAAATATGCCCGAAGTAATATTATTTGAGAAGAATGCCATCGAAGGTATACGTCCAAACAAGAGATTTTATTAAAATTTAATATTACCCTTTACAGATAGTCTGCCAACTTACCTCTTCACTGCTTATTCTCATTGGGCACTTATTGCACACCCAATCCGTTTTTTCTGCTAAGGGATCTTCAGGTAGTTGAATACCAGCACAAGCTTCCGCTTCAGGTCCTATACATCTTAATCCACTGAAATATGTACCCAATTCTGTTCTATCACAACATCTTTCACATCTGCATTGAAAATGTTTTGTCAAAGCCAAATGTTCCTGCCGCATTTGCGTGCCCCAAAGCATATTCGAGTACATAATTCGTAGATGCTCGCCTTTTTTAATATCACAGCCAGCGGTAACTGATATTTTGAAGCCATTGTTATGATCAAATGAAAAGAAACAGTTCGGTACACAAGAGTGTTCCATCATACATGCTGTATAAAATAGCCCAGATAATTCCATTCCATTCAAAAGATTAATGCACATGTAGTTAGTTTCAATTATTCCACAGATTTTATGTAGAATGTTCATATCACATTGCTCAAGAATTTTCTTTGATTTTGCTTCAAGAGCTTTCAGCGGCTCGAGAAAGTTTCGCATTAAAAATGATACGATTCGATTTTCTGCATCCCTAGAATTTGGTGTATAATTCATTTAATACAATTTTAAAATGTTCATTCGTTCAATATAGTTCTTAAATAATCTTTAAAAGAAGATGAAAAAGGTAATGCCGGCTCGTCTAAATCTATAGTCAATATTATTTAAGAAGAAATAAATACAAATTTGGTTGGAGAGTTGGTTTAATCGAGTCGTTGTGACAAGGATCACGGGTTTAAATTTTGACCATGAGATCAAAATCAATTTCTCATGATTCTTTGGCCGGATTAGTTATGCGCACGGTATAATTTTTTTGGTGATTCTTTAGCTGGTTTACTCATATGCGATGAGTACTGATTTAATACAGGTAATAATCATAGGGTCAAGCGTGACATTGACCATGGCAGTGATATGGTATCCGTAGTACCGATAGGATCACGTACAATTTTAGTTTTATTGTTTTCCAATATTAAGGATTTCGCACTAATGAAACTCGAATGAAATCACAACAGTTTGTACGCCGGTCAGTTTTTTCTGAAACTATAGTTGCCATAAGTATGTTTCGAATTGTATTAAGGAATATTGGACGATTTTTCGTCCAGCGTTCGTGGTGTGCAGACGTGTTTTTAATTCGCTCCTGTGATAGAATTTAAAAATTAAATAAATTTGAAAACGTCAATTGGAAATCAATTTTTTACTGGCAAAAGCTTATGGTTACGTTGTTGAAACAATGTATATCGGATATCATGATTGTACTTCCGACCTTAAACGCTAATGGACCTTCAAAGTGTTTATTGAAAAATGTAATATGTCCGATTACCCTCTTCCTGGCGTAAGCTAGGGCCTTGCACACATCTTTTAGACGCTGCAGATGACTAAAGCGAGTTGAAACGCGTCTGCTTTCCAAAATAAGCAAGGCCCGGCGGCTTTTCCAGATAAAAGACAATTGGTCTGCGGTTATAAAACAAACAAAATAATTTACCAATAAATGATCAATTCAAGATACTCGAAGTGTAGATTAACATTTCCGACGTTCTACAATCACCTGGAACGATTCTGCGAGTTATTGTCCAAAATTCTGAATTATGGGAACGACTGATTGCCATAGCGTCCACTTTAAAGGCAAGGGTTCCGGTCTATTCCTTATGAACCTCACTTGTCGCAGAAATTTAATTATTAGTTTTGCATGCCTTCCACACCGAAACATTTATAAATGGATCAGGATATCACTGAACGATGCTTCCTCCAACGTGATCGACTCGACATATGTGGAGCAAATTGTGCTGCAGGCAACTAGTTAGCAACACTAACCTATCAATGCGCATCTACTACAATGATTCGATTCCTTGAGTCCGTCAAGAACCAGCTGGTTTCCAGCAATGACAACAGAAAAAACGATCAGCGGTCGTAAGATTAGATAAACAATGGGTATCAGTATTTTTTGGACAAGAAGTCAATAATAAAGAACTTATTTGAAGAGAAATACCAGATATAAATACGGAGACAAATTTGATTTCGAAATTTAAATTACAAATTTCAAAAATGGAACTACTCGTAAAAAAATCTCCGTCTTCCCATATGGAATGCAAGCTCTCCCTGTTTTCAACGCACCCGATAGTAGCGCAAACATTTCGTGGACTCGGTAGTGGATTTTAAAGTAGTTTCGTTGAATCGGTCGAACTGTGCTGTAATTTTGCAGTATTGTACGAGTAGTGAATGTTAATTTTCTGAAATTGCAATTCTCTGATTTACGTTGCCACAAGCGTTGTGTTGAAAAGCTGAATGTTCGGTAGAAGACGTTTTTGTTTCCATGTTGACAATATTCATTTAATTTGGAAAGGACTTCTTGATTTATAATGCTTTGTTTGTTTCTAATCTCGCACAATTTCATGTTTCCCAATTTCGCTTTAGTAATGTAAATTTTTGTTTTTATAATTTAATTAAAATCAAGTGAGTAATTTGTGCAGACTGTCGGTGGTATCTGCAGTTGGAGCAAGCGACATCGAATTTCAAAACTACAAACTCGAACTTCTATACCAATTTTAGTGGAAATTAATGTCCAATGCACGCCCAACTCTGCAGCATCAGGGAAGGTCTGAGCAAATTTGTAACCAGTGCAGTTTAACAGTTGCGTTATCTCGAAGGTAGAATGAATGTAGCACATAACAATATTTTCGTTATCAATATACTATATGCTTCAGTACATTATCTTTTGGAATAGTCTTCAGTTAAAATGTGTATGAATGGCGTTTTCTTGTTTGCGAAAGTTTCTCTTACACGCGCTCATGGGAACGAAATACTTGCCTCTATTTTAATTTGATACGTGCAATGGGAAATATTTGAGTTGCAATCATACCATAATTTAAAGGAGAATCGTAATGCAACAACCTTCTTCAGGGAAAGTAACTGTTACTTTTTGTACAATGTTTGCGTTCGGCTCAAGCGTCCTTGTCTGCAAACTTATACGAGATGAAAATTTTGTATTACTGTAGAGTAGCTTAATTGACACATAATAGAACATTTCTGAAGATAATAAAAATTCATCAGAATAGCTTGTATAGTACAATGCACCTTCGTGGCGCGACAAAGAATCCGCCCCATATAATCCCGCAAATAGTTACCCGATAAGCATGCGTATGCGGTCGTAAAGCGAAGCTAGTCAGTTGAGCTCGGTTTTCTTTATAGCTTCCTGACACTTGTGCCAGAACATCGGCACCAGTTCTCTGCATGGACTGAAATACTCTGATTGACTACAGAAGATGTTTTGGAAACATGGATGAAAGCGCTGACTTGTGCTAGCTATGAATACAACAACTGATGGTTGCCGAATTACAAAGGCAATTTGAAGAAATAGAAGGAACTCAAAAAAAAAAAAAAATATATACATATATATATATATATATATATATATATATATATATATATATATATATATATATAAATATATATATACATGCTATATATATATATATATATATATATATATATATATATATATATATATATATATATATATATATATGTATACTATATACATATATATATATATATATATATATATATGTATACTATATATATATATATATATATATATATATATATATATATATATATATATATGTATACTATATATATATATATATATATATATATATATATATATATATATATATATATATATATATATATATATATATATATATATAAATGTTCTATGGATGAGGCCGTTACTTGGTGAAAGTTCATCGTTTAAGTAATAAAAACACTTTTCAGTTAACTTTCACTTTTTATATTTAATTTTAAACACTACAGCTGTTTCGACACACCGTGTCTATCTCAGATGTTAATACTACAAAACTGGCTGCCCACAAAATAATTTAACAAACATCTATAACTCTAACGGCAATGATAAAATAAATACATAAATATAATATGAACCGTACATTACAATACATATGAATAGAAGTAACAATTTTAACAGTTGGAAAATAATTTAATAGAAATCACTACAACGATCGTCAATGATACAATAAAGATATAAATAAATAAATATAACATAACCATACAATAACCATACATATATTAATTAAATGAATTTCAAATTTATTAAAGGCGAACTATTTAAGTCCAATTGGTCATTCAGTAAAATATCAAACGTTTTTCTTTTATTTATTTCCAGACTTTCCAATGCATTTAATTTTTGTCCTTTTTCAGCAACGTGTAAAATACTAAAGTCATTGTAAAAATTATGGTTCATCTCCGTTATGAACCCTCAACCACCCAAACTCTACTCACTAATTAAATTACACAAAGATAACCATCCTAAAGACCTTGTTTCTTTTATTAATGCCCCTTCTGCTAAATTATCTAAGAAACTAATTGAAATTTTCCAAACACCATGTAAGTTCACATCAATACATAGTATTAAAAATTCAGTTGAGTTAGTCAATAGGATTAAAGATTTAAATGTACCTGAAAATACAATTCTTGTATCGTTTGATGTCAAAAATTTGTTTCCTAGCGTGATGTAATTCAGATTGTTCATAATTTATTAGAAATTAACTGATAACGTAATTCTGAGAGAGGAAATATTGAAACTTTTTAACATTTGCTTAGGTCAAAATTATTTTGAATTTAATAATAACTTCTATATGGGTACTGAAGGACTGGCAATGGGAAACCCACTTAGTCCTTTAGCTTCTGAAATATTTATGGACGATTAGGAAGCAAAAATTAGAACACACCCCTTTTTTAAATTGTTTGTTTTCTGGTATAGATATGTTGATGTTATAGCTATGTTTTAGGGACCCACCAAAAATTGCAAATTTTCTTTAATTTTATAAATAATTTGCATGCTAAAATTAAGTTTACGATGGAATCAGAAGAAAACAGATGTCCTCATTTTCTTGGTCTTAATATTTCAAAACTAAATAACAAATTCGCTTTTAACATTAGTTTTATTGTTTGGAGTTTTATTGTTTGGAATTTGCTTTATGTTCTTTTAAAAATTTATAACGATTGGTATTAAATAAAGCGCTTTTGACTTTGACTTTGACTTTTAACATTTTTCACAAACCCACACACACAGACATGATCATTCATAACACATCATCACATCCATTTCCACATAAACTTGCCGCTTTCCATAGCTATTTACACAGACTCATTACGATTCCATTATCGGAAGAAAACTATCAGTCAGAACTTAATTTGATTAAACAAATAGCCGTTAACAATGGCTATAATCCGATGATAATTGAAAATATAGTAAAAAATAAATTGAAATTACAAGCTATTAAAAAAGTGTATCCTGCCCCCCCATAATAACAAATTATTGTACCTTGACATATATTGATAAAGCCACAGATATAATTAGTAGATATCTGAATGGAAAAAAATTAAAAGTGGCATTTAAAACTCATTCCTCCTTAGGTAAATTTATAAAGAATAATAAACCAATTACTGACAAAAAACAAAAATCGGGTGTTTTTGAATTACCTTGCGGATCATGTAACAAAGTTTACATTGGACAGACCGGTAGATCCTTTGAAAAAAGAATGTACCGGCATCATTATAGTTTTTAAAAATAAGGATGGGGTTTCTAATTATGCATATCATTTGTTGGAGATGAACCATAATTTTTGCAATGACTTAAGTATTCTACACGTTGCTGAAAAAGGACAAAAATTAAATGCATTGGAAAGTCTGGAAATAAATAAAAGAAAAACGTTTGATATTTTACTGAATGACCAATTGGACTTAAATAGTTCGCCTTTATTAAATTTGAAATTCGTTTAATTAATATATGTATGGTTATTGTATGGTTATGTTATATTTATTTATATCTTTATTGTATCATTGACGATCGTTGTAGTGATTTCTATTATATTATTTTCCAACTGTTAAAATTGTTACTTCTATTCATATGTATTGTAATGTCCGGTTCATATTATATTGATGCATTTATTTTATCATTGCCGTTAGAGTTACAAACAGCTGTAGTGTTTAAAATTAAATATAAAAATTGAAAGTTAACTGAAAAGTGTTTTATTACTTATATATATATATATATATATATATATATATATATATATATATATATATATATATATACAGCCTGCCCCGCGCCGTCAAAGCGTCTGCTAACCGGTATCTGGTGCTGTAGTGGTGGTGGGGGTCTAGGTAAAGGGAACCGGGCTGCAGCAGTTGCCTCCAAGCGCTTGGAGAGATAGCATCGAGCGAGAGCGGAGTGCGTGTGCAGTTACGTCGTCGGAGTGAAAATGGAGCGTACGAGCAACCGAACCAGAGTTTTTTAGCCACGCTATTACAGGAGATGAGACGTGGGTTTTCGAATACGATCCTGAGACGAAGCGGCAGAGTTCGGAGTGGCACATACCGGAGTCACCACGACCGAAAAAAGCGCGCATGAGCAAATCGAAGGTGAAGTCGATGCTCATTGCTTTCTTTGACGTGAAAGGCATTGTTCACAAAGAGTTTGTGCCGCCCGGCCAAACTAAACGGCCAGTACTACAGAGAGGTGCTCCGTCGACTAACCGCTCGGGTTCGCCGAGTCCGTCTGGAGATTGCCGATTCGTGGATCCTCCATCACGACAATGCTCCGTCGCACACCTGCCTGCTCGTCACCGAGCAGTTGGCCAAACAGTCGAGGGCAACGTTGCCACAGCCTCCTTACAGCCTGGATATGGCACCAGCGGACTTCTTTCTGTTCCCCAAGATCAAGAGACACCTTAAGGGGACGCGGTTCGGGACTCTGGAAAACGTTCAACGTGCTACGACGAGGGCTCTAGACAGCATCGAGGTTGCCGACTTCCAGGGAGCGTTTGGGGATTGGAAAATCCGGTATCAGCGTGTTGTCGACTCCAATGGGGACTACTTTGAAGATTTATAAAGAAAAATTGTACATATTTTGCCAATAAAAAATTTCCTGAGGTCAGTCCGGTTACTTATTATTCTGACCCTATATATATACATATATATATATATATATATATATATATATATATATATATATATATATATATATATGTATGTATAAAGGGTGATTCATAACAAGTGTACACATGTGAATGGGACTTAACTCTTATTTATCACCAACTTCAGGTCCATACATTGAAAGATTATGACAGTTTGGTATTTTACAATTCTAACCATGGCGTCATACACATCAGCCGAACGTTTTATTATTGTTAAAACTTTTTACAAAAATAATGAATCGCCATTGCAAACATTTCGCGCTCTACGTGAATTCGAATAATTTCACGAAATGGACCCATAAATTGGCCGGCGAGATCGTGTGATTTGACTCCTTGTGACTTCTTCCTTTGGGGATTTCTGAAGGATCGTGTTTATGCTGATGCTCCCCAGTCTACTGAAGCATTAAAAAACAATATTCGAGCCAACATACGCCTAATAATAGTAAAGTAATGTTTCATATTTAATTGTAAGGGACCAAATTTTCATAATAAATGAACATGACAGCTCAATCTTCACAAAAAATATGTTTTTTCGACAAAAATGTGTACACTTCTTATGAATCACCCTTTACATATATATATATATATATATATATATATATATATATATATATATATATATATATATATATATATATATATATATGTAAATATATATATGTATATATATATGTATATATATATATATATGTATATATATATATGCATATATATACATATATATATATATATATATATATATATATATATATATATATATATATATATATATATATATATATATATATATATATATATATATTGGATAGTCTAAAAAGTATTGAGCCTTTTTGTCACTAGATGGTGTTCGTTGTCATATATCGGGCAATACTAATCAGATTGAGTCTTGAGCAAAACTGACGATAGATACAAGCCATATGGCAGCAGCGCTTACTACCACACACATGACCATTAGTAGGCCGACTTTGCTGGCTAACTTACATGGCGTTATATGAAGAATTGTGGAGGTGCCAACAAAAATTCGAGGTTTTGTACGGTTTAGAGACGGATTTCTACAGCGAAATCCAGATGATCCGCGGAGAACACAATAGCGCTCCTAGAGAAGTGAAAATTATTTCAGTTCTTACACACGTTTAGCTTTTATCGCCTTCCAAAGTGAATTTATAGGAGTTTGCTTACATCTCAACGCTGAGCTATCAGTCGAAGGTTCAAAACGTGTGCTTCATTTGCTCGTCTTGGAAAGTTTAGGAGCACAATGGGCTATACAAGGTGAATTTATAGCATGCACGGAATGCGTTCGGCACGTTTTTTATTCGGAAAATAGTATATATGACGAAATATAAGCATTTGCTAATGCCGCAGTTGGGTGACAGCTACCGGAAGCTTGTCCATAGTAGGCCGATTAATACATATGCAAATTGCTACCATATGGCTTGTATCTATCGTCAGTTTTGGTCTTGAGTCAAACTGACATGCGTGAAAGGTGACATTTCAGTCTACAATTTTCATATGGACAGTTTTGTGTTCGTCACTCGTGTCGAAAGTTGTATTCATTTAAAAATGAGTGAAATTTCTGAAAAAAATTCGTTATATTTTACAATATCACTACGATCAAGGTGAGAATGCGTCACACGCTCGTGAAAAAATTCGTGGTGTCTACGGTGATGCTTTATCAAAAGCCACAGCCAAGAGATGGTTTACCCGCTTTCGTTCTCGAAATTTTGTTGTCAAAGATGCACCTCGCTCGGGTCGACCAATCACTGAAAAAGTCGATGAAATCTTACAAAAAAATGAAGAAAACCAACACGTAAGCAGCCACGAGGTTGCTAAGCAAATGAATATCCATCACAAAACAGTTTTGAACCATTTACATAAGGCTGGGTACCCAAAGAAGCTCGACGTTTGGGTGCCGCATGAATTAACACAAAAAAATTTGATCAACCAAATTTCCATTTGTGAAATGCTAATAAAACGCAACGAAATCGGACCATTTTTGAAGCAAATCATTACGGGCGATGAAAAATGGATAAGATACAAGAATATCGTCCGAAAAAGATCACGGTAAAAAAACGTTCGAAAAAGATTATGGTCAAAAAAGGTGAATCATTACAAACAACTTCAAAGCCAGAATTGACACCAATTAAGATTATGCTGTGTGTATGGTGGGATTGGAAGGAAATTGTTTATCATGAGGTGCTAGAACCTGGCCAAACACTCAATTCGGCTCTGTACTGTCCGAAATTAACCAGATTGTAACAAGCAATTCAAAAAAATCGGCCAGAATTGATCAATAGAAAAGGCGTTGTCTTCTATCATGACAATGCCAGACCACACAAATCTTTGATGACCCGGCAAAAATTGACAGAGCTTGGCTGGGAAGTTTTGATGCATCTACCGTATAGTCCAGACCTTCCACCATCAGACTACCGTTTGTTTCGGTCTCTGCAAAACTTCCTTAATGAAAAGAAATTCACTTCAAAAACAGACTGTGAAAATCACTTGGCCAAGTTTTTCGCCGAAAACCCACAGAAGTTCTACACAGATGGAATAATAGCTCTGCCCAAAAATGGCAAAAGATAATAGATAATAATGGACAATATGTACTTAAATAAAATCCATTTTAAATAAAAGAAATATTCAATCGAAAAATGGCAAACGAAGGCTCAATACTTTTAAGACTTACCTATATATGTATATATATATATATATATATATATATATATATATATATATATATATATATATATATATATTGCCAAAATAATACAACTAATTGCACTGAACTCACCTCCGCGTAAGCAAAATTCTCTTAATCGATCAGCAACAAGGCATTTAAATAGCGCTTCAAAAGCTAATAATATACGCGCTACTGATGGTGCTTCAACAATGAAATGAAATGTTTAGTTTTTACATTACGTTCTATTTGATTTTTCAACTAAATGGTTCTTCTGTTTAGTCAATACACCTGTATAGTTTAAAGCAGAATTAATAACTTAAAAGTTCTGCTGATGCTTGAGAGATTAATTTTTTAAGTTTATGTCACGGATTCAAAATAAACACAAAGCTTATAAGATTCAACAGTAGTCCACAGATTTATTATTTTCCACAAGGTATGTAATACTTTTTACAAAATCGACGAATTCGATTATTAAACGACGTAGTAAATTATCCTGCCAAGAAATAATTTAAGGGTATATTTTATTCAAGAGCTCTTAAATGGTATGAAAAATGTAGCTTAGTCATGAGTAAGAAATTAACATTTAACGCATAATTGTTTGGGGCAGTTGAGCTAATAAAATATAAAGTTAAGAATATTGCTGGCCTGAGCATAACTTACAGTTAAATCAAACTTATTTATACATTTATAATGTAAAGAAAAAAAAAATTAATGAATGTAAATTACCTAGATTGGAAATGTTGAATGTTGGGTGTAGCCTTTAATGGTATACATATGTAATACGAGCTGCATGATCTTAGGAAGAGATCTGTCATCCAGTCGCCAGCATAACCTGACCTTAAGGAGAGGTACCGTTGAACGCACGCGTGCTGAATGCATTTCTTCGCGAGATCTTGACACTTGACAGACGCAAACACAAGCGATACGAGGATGTGTCGATTGGCGATATAATCACAAAAAATTCGAAAAGTCGCCTAGCACGCTGTGACGGTCTTTTCGATAATCGAAAGAAATCGCCGAGAAGATAATTAGTTGGTGCCGTATGCTTGTGATTGAAAGCCTTCGTGAACTTCGGATCTAATATAGGTTAAGGGCGATTGTCGGTTTTGCGATTGTCGGTTTTGCGATTGTCGGTTTTGCCCAGGAGAGGAGGACAATGCCTGTCACACATTTTTTGCGTGTACGAAATGGGCCAGGCTGCGAAGGGAACTCTACAGGGAGACGGGAGAGCTCACTCCGGATAATATAGTTGCGGTGATGCTCGAATCGGTTGACAAATGGAACCAGGTGGCACATTATGCTCGGGCAGTCCTAAAATATAAAAGGGACTCACAGCAGCCGGAGGCGCTGGGGCTGGGGGATCGCTCTTCTGGCAATTCCTCTTCCCCCCTCCCCTCCCGCTAGGAAAGGGACTCCCCAGCTTGAAGGCGCCCCACGGCGTAACACAACGAGACCTGGCCCGAAGTAATGTGTCAAACGGTTCCAGGCTAGGTTCTCAGATTGACAGGGGAGGTGTTTAGTGGGTAGTCCAAAGGTATCCTCCATGGGAGTCCCACACTGCCAGACTCGGCGGGCATAAATGCCTTCACCTCCCTACCACAAAAAAAAAAAAAATATATAGGTTAAGGGCAGAGCACTTGATCAAATTAAACTATTGATGTCGTACGTCAAAGGCTTATTCAGCGAAGACCAGCCCACTACAAAAATTTGACATCAAAAGCTCCAAACGGCGTCTGTGACCGAAAATTTCACGGAGACCCACGATAACCAGCTGGCTCCCATCTTATCAGACGCATCGTTAAAGACGAGCAACGAGCTCTGGATGGAAGTGAAAGCGGCTATCAGAACCGTGGCAGAACAGACGATCGGACATCTAGCCCGGCACAAGAGGAATGATTGGTTCGATGATGAGTGCCAAAATGCGTTAGATAAAAAGAATCAGGCGTACAAAGAATACGTAGGTAGGAAAACCAGGACGAAGAGAGAACACTATGAAAATCTCAGAAGAGTAGCGAATAAGATAACTAGGATTAAGAAAAGAAAATACTATGGCGACCAATTGAGAAGTATAGATGTAAGTTTAGCGAGCAATAACCCAAAACAAGCATACAAAGTAGTGAAAAGCCTGAAACGTGGTTATCAGCCCAAAACCACGCTCTGTCGTGATGACAGCGGCAATAAAATCGCTGATGAAATCAAGATTAAGGAAATATGGGCAACATATTTCAAGAACCTCCTTAATCCTCCGCACAGTTCCAGAACATCGGAGCCTATAGATGTCTGCGGAGAGCTTCCATTGGCCCCACTAACTCTGGATGAAGTTTATTCCATCATCAAAGCCCAAAAGAATGATAAAACGCCGGGCATTGATGAGATTCCAGTGGAGCTCATCAAATATGGTGGCAGTAGTGTTCATCAAGCTATTCACAAAGTCATCCAGTACATTTGGCAACAAGAACATATGCCGAAAGAGTGGAGCCAATCAATTATATTCCCTATCCACAAAAAAGGTGACAAGCTACAGTGCGAAAATTATAGAGGCATATCACTACTTTGTACGGCGTACAAAATATTTTCCAAAATCTTAGAAAATAAAATCGGATCATACGCCAACAGTATTATTGGGGAGTATCAAAGTTTTAGGGCAGGTAGATCAACAACAGACCAATTGTTCACAGTCAAGCAGGAACTTGAAAAATGCTGGGAGTTCAACATAGATATGCACCAAATTTTCGTTGACTTCAAGCAAGCATACGACAGTATTGATCGTAACGTACTGTACCAAATAATGCTTTGCTTTGGCATCCCAGCCAAATTAGTCCGTCTTACCAACATGACAATGTCGTCGACGACCTCCCAAGTCCGCATCAATAACCAACTCACCGATGCCTTTGACACAAATATCGGACTAAAACAGGGAGATGGGCTGGCCCCATTGCTATTCAATTTGGCTCAGGAGTACGTCATACGGAAGCTACCTGTCGATACGCGAGGTACATTACTATTCAAGTCGAGCCAAGTAGTAGCCTATGCGGACGACATCAACATTTTGTCACGGTCATTAACAACTGCCAAAGAACTTTTCCTGAAACTCGACAGCGAAGCGAAACTAGTAGGGCTACAAATCAACGAAAATAAAACAAAGCTCATGACGCAGTCTTGGAAAAATACCCCAAATACACAAAATATCACACTTGGCGAATACAGTATCGAAAATGTCAGCGAATTCGTGTATTTAGGCGCCAAAATAACGGAAACGGGCAATGAAAGAGACAAAATACGCCGAAGAATACAGCTCGCAAATAAAATATTTTATTCAGTATTGACGATCTTGAAGACCAGCTGCATACACCGGAGAACAAAGCTCCAAGTATACAAATCTATGATAAGAGCTGTGTTATGCTATGGGTGTGAAACATGGACCCTAACCCAAGCATCCGCAAATATATTGAACGCCTTTGAGCGACGGGTCCTGAGGCGAATAATCGGAGCGAAGCTAGACGGGGAACAATGGCGAATTCGATACAACCATGAGCTGTATAAAATTTTTGACGAACCGGAGGTCTCAAGAATTATAAGACTGCGGAAGCTGCAATGGGCTGGACACATGAATCATATGGACGAACAACGGATACCAAAGAAGGTATTCGTAGGGAGAACTGAAGGCCGGCGGCCAGTGGGGAAACCGATAAAACGCTGGTCTGACTCGGTCGACGAAGACAGTTCATCGCTGCGCAGATTTCGGAATTGGATGACGCGGTCAACGGGCCGAGACAGTTGGAGACGCTGTTTGCAGGAAGCGAAGGCCCGAAAGGGGCTGTAGTGCTAAGAAGAAGAAGAAGAAGGGCAGAGCACCTAACCTCAAAATAACCAAGGGTTATTATGTCCACGTTAGTCGTTAGTCATAGGGTTAACGCAATTCCTCCTTAGGATCCGCATCAAGGCCGAAGAACCAGCTGTCATCGACAACCTGCGTTTCTTCTATATTGGGACTCCAAATTGACGTCTGGTATTGGTCGAATTGACAAAAAATGTATATCGAACTTTCCCGGTAAATAAAGAAATAGCGGGCTGTGTTTCTATGATGTCAATGTGCTCGCTGGCAGGAGTGTCCACTGTTAAACTTGTTTTCTCTTGAAACTTGTACATTAACATGAAAAAATGTAGGTCTAAACTAAATCCGATAAACTAGATACTATTCTTTTTTTTATCATCCTTAAATTTATTTCAATCTAAATCATACCTACTTAGATATGAAAACCAGGACGAAGAGAGAATACTGAAAATCTCAGAAGAGTAGCGAATAAGATAATTAGAATTAAGAAATGAAAGTACTATGACGACCAATTGAGAAGTATCGATGTAAGTCTAGCGATCAAAAGACAAGTACAAAAAGAAGTGAAAAGCTTGAAACGAGGTTATCAGGCCAAAACCACGCTCCATAGTGATGACATCGGCGATATCATCGCTGATGAAACAAGGATTAAGGAAAGATGGGCATCATATTTCAAGGCTCTTCTAAATCCTCCACCTAGCTCCAGGACGTCGGAGCCGATAGATGTTTCCGAAGAGCTTCCATTGGCCCCACCAAATCTGGACAAAGTTTGTTCCCCCATCAAACCACAAAAGAATAATAAAGCGCCGGGCATTGGTGAGATTCCAGTGGAGATCGTTAAATATGGTGGCAGCGGTGTTCGGAAAGCCATTCATAAAATCATCTAGCACATTTGGCAACAAGAACATATGCCAAACGAGTGGAGCCAATGAATGATATTCCCTATCCACAAAAAAGGTAAGCTATAGTGCGAAAATAATAGAGGCATATCACTACTTTGTACGGCGATCTTAGAAAATAAAATCAAATCATCCGCTTAACAATATTATTGGGAAATATTAAGGTGTCTTTAGAGCAGGTAGATCGACAATAGACTAATTGTTCACTGTCATGCAGGTACTTGAGAAAGCTGGGACGTCAACAAAGACGTACACCAACGACAGTATTGATCGTACCAAATAATGCTTCGCTTTGGTATACCAGCTAAATTAGTCCGTCTTACCAAAATGGCAATGACGTCGACGACCTCCCAAATCCGCATCAATGACCAAATCAACGATGCCTGTGACACAAATATCGGACTTAAGCAGGGAGATGGGCTGGCCCCATTGCTATTCAATTTGGCGTTGGCATACGTGATAAGAAAGCATCCTGTCGATACACGAGGTACATTACTAAACAAGTAGCCTATGTGGGAGATATCAACACTTTGTTACGGTCATTAAAAACCGCCAAAGAACTCCCGAAACTCGACAGCGAGGTAAAACCATTAAGGCTACAAATAAATGAAAATAAAACAAAGCTCATGACGCAGTCGAGGAATAATACCTCAAATACACAAAATATCACACTTGACGAATACAGTATCGAAAATGTAAGTGAATTCATATGTTTAGGCACCAAAATAACGAGAACCACTAATGAAACAGGCAAAATCGAAACTTCGATGACCCACATCCTGCAGCTAAACCTACACCGCAGTTCAACAGCACAAAATCTGCTTGACCAGTTTGCGAGGGACATGGAAGCCGACTTAATGCTGCTGAGTAAGTAAGCGACACCATGATAAAAGTTCTGCATCATGGCATCCTGATGAAACTGGTATTGGCGCTATCTCGGTTCAGAACAGTGACTTCCAGGTGGAGGATTGTGGACGGACGGACCACCTGCTTTACAGGACGCTGGCTCGAATGCAGACGGCAACGTGCTCGTTGGGGGGTCTTCAAAGCTAAAACAATCAAATGGGGCATACCTCAAACAGATCCGTAGGGAAAACGAATCCCAGAAATACCGGCCAGGACGGCGCTCGTTGCAATAACTACCGAAAACACGCCGAATTTCCGCTGTATTGGCTGTGAAGGAACCATACCGGACGTGACACTCGCCTCGTAGTACGGAGGATGCACAATTGGAGAGTATTAGAGGACTACTCAGCCAGTCATCAGTGATGTTGTCGGGAGACTTTCGACCATCTACAATGATGGACGCCGAGAGGTTCGTCGAGGTGCTCACAACAGGTGATTCGCTGCAGTTAGATTCGCAGGGGACGGAAGAACTAGCAGCTCAAGACGTGGTGAACTCAACTATGAGCGTCATCACGACTGCTTGCAACGCTTCTAGGCCCTGTCGGAATTCCTGGCACGGCAAGCCCCCAGTGTACTGTTGGTCGACTGAAATCGCTGAAAAGCGAAGGAAGTGTCACAAGCTTTGGCGTTAGGCTTAACAGGCACGGAACCGTGATGAGGCATGCAACCGGGTAGCAGCATTAAGTGGGCCAAGAAATGCCGTCACAAATTGATTAACAACAGCAAGACTCGCTGCTGGCAAGATTTGGTGGAATATGTGAACAAGGAATCGTGGGATCATGGCTACAAGCTAGTTATGCAGGAGCTTGAGCCCTACGAAAATCTGGCATACATTATGCGCCCATCCCGTCCGTGTTGACGCTGTTGATGATGAAACAGCAGTCGAGTGTCCACTCTTCACACAGCCGGAACTGGGAGAGGCAGTCCTTTCACTGAAAGTGAGACAGGAGCTAGGACCAGATAGTGTCCCAAATGAGATGTTGCAACTTGTCTATCGTCACTATCCTGACTTGCTGCTCTGCACATTCAACGCTTGATTACGGGACGGGCTTTTGCCGGTACGATGGAAGGTGGCGAGGCTCGTGCTGATCAGCAAGGGGAAGGGAAATCCCGGATCGCCGTCTGCATACTGCCCGCTATGCATGCCAGATACTGCTAGGCAAGATCTAAAAAATCTCATAAGGAAAGACGCATTGACGCGATTCGTACTACTGTGGACCTACCTCCTTGGCAGTATGGCTTTAGAGCAGGACACTCCACCATTGATGTGATTGCAGAAGTGGTGAGCGTGGTCCAAAAGGTAGAGGCATATAACCATACCAAGCGATGGATCGTCCTGTTGGTGACACCCGACGGAATGCGGCTTTTGAGGAACCTGCAGGACCGAAGCCTGCATTACGACACAACACAGGGCCAAGAAGGATGGAAGGTATATCGGGTATTATCCAGGGATCTATCTTTGGTCCAGAGCTGAGGAACGTGTCTCACTGACTACTAAGACGAGATGCCAGATGAGTCGCGCTTGATCGAGTATGCGGAAGATGTTGTGGCTCTGATCGCTGGACGAACAAGCGCAACTTAGGCTAGGTATGCTGATGCGCCGAGTGAGTGACTGGATGACTGCTCGCGGGTTCAGTGCAGCACTAGGGAAAATCGAAGTAGTCATGTTGACAAAAAAGAGAATCCCTAGAGTAAGGATGATTAGCATTGGAGATATACTAATCTAATGGAAGCTCTGAAGTGCTGAATTACCTGGGGCTACTGATCGACTCCAAGATGAGTTTCTCTGAGCAAATCAGGGCAACGGCTGAGAAGGCTGCTTCGGGAGTATCGACTCTGAGTCGACCTATGGGCAACGTAGGGGGACCCAGCCCATCAAGAAGACGCCTCTTAATGAGTGCCGTAGGCTGAGTGCTACTATACGGAGCAGAAATATGGGGCGACGCTTTTAGTGAGGAGGTATACTGAATACGTTTGGCACAGGTACAGAGAAGAGGAGTACTGAGGATTGCATTTTTGTATCCGACAGTCTCTGATTCGGCAGTGAAAGCTATTGCAGGCAGGATACCTGTTGCTCCCCTTGCTAGAGAGTGCCAAACTATTTACCTGCGTCAAAAGAAGGACACAAGGGAGACGGTTGTCCGCGAAGAGAGACAGCGCTCGCTCAACGATTGGTAGCAGTCTTCGGTGAATCGCACGAAGGAAAGGTGGACTGGGCGCCTCATCCCGGATGTGAGGCATGCTGAGACTGACTTCTATTTGACCCAGCTTTGGAGTGGATAAGGGTGTTTTCAGTCTTACCTGCACGAGATTGGTAAGTCACGGTCCCCCGATTGTCGGTTTTGCCCAGGAAAAGAATACAAAGCCGTCTACAAATTTTTTGCGTGCATTAAATGGGACAGGCTGCGAAGGGAGCTCTACAGGGAGAGGGGAGAGCTCACCCTGGATAATTTAGTCACGATGATGCTCGAATTGGTTGACAAATGGAATCAGGTGGCACATTATGTTTGGGCAGTCATAAAAGATAAAAGGGACTTCTGCAGCCGGGGGCGTTGGGGCTGGGGGATACCCACATGCAACCCATGTAGGCATCATGAAGAAGGAGCAACTCACCAGGCGATATGCTTATTGGTAAGCTTTGGATAAGGACATAAAGCATCTTGTGATGAACAATGAGTCGTGTGTCGAAGTTTGCAAGTCCGCAGAAAGCGCCAACTCATCCTAGGGATCAACCTGATGAAAATTGGGAGAGGGTGCCCATCGATTATGATGGCCCTTTAGACGGACATGTCCTTTTTATCTGCATGGATGAAAAGTAGAAGTGGGTAGAGGTTCACATAATCTGCGATGCTCCGTCTTCTGCTTCAGTGATCTCTTTGCTTGAAGGTATCTTTTTGGTGCACCCTACGTGTTGGTTTCGGACAACGCTGCCATTTTTAAAGGCAAAGAATTCCAGAGATATTGCAAAGAGCGTGGGGTGCTCCAAAAGCTTAGCGAACGAAATTATCTAGCCACGAATGATCTCGCAGAATGCAGCATCCAGGCGTTGAGAAGAGAAGGCTCAAGGTTGCTGCCGATGATCCCGCTCCCCTGTCCATCAAGCTACAGCACATATTGTTCCGCTATAGAACAACACCTTGAGGATCAGGTTTGTCTCCTTTGGAGCTGAAGAGAAGGATCTGCACTCATTTCGACCCCCTGCTCCCCAACAGTAAAGCTCTTACTTCAAAAGCGCAAGAGTGCAAGCAAAGATTGAGTAGGGAAACCAAGACAATTGGCTATTCGTCACCATCAGGAAGAAACTAGGCCAGTACCATTATATGGTCGAATTGGACACTGGCCTCACTCTGAAACGCCACATAAATCAGTTGGTCGCCACCTTGGTTCCAAAGAAACAAGTCTCGTTCGCTCCTTCAATTCTGCAGGACAGAATAGGTGTGCCATCCTCAACAGAAACTGCAGAGGTGCCAACAGACTGCCACTCCCCACCAGCGCCACCTTCGACACATGAAAACCATTCAGGTACACAATTCGACACACATAGTCCACTTGTTTAGCCTAGTCCGCCTGCGACTCCATCACTCAGTTCTACCAGAAACCGACGGAAGCCGGCATATCTCAGGAACTACGTCTTCAACATGTGTCCAGTTCCCTAAAATAAGTGGGGGAGGCTATAGTGAAGCGTGCGAGCATATTCGACATAGACTGTATCATTGTGTAGAGTACGAACGTGTTCGATCTAGACTATAGTGGAGAACTGTCTCGTTCAGTCGATTGAGGAGTGAGTGCCGAGCCGCGTGTGTTTGGCCATATCAGTATGTAAATATCATTATTGTCACAATTTAGAATATTATGTATAGCTTATATCAAATGTAAAATATTATTTGGCCCATTGTCAGAACATAAACTCTCTAGAATTATCTAAATAGAATCTCCAGAAGGCAGATGAAGAATAGAATAGCTCTCAAATGATTGTAAAAAAGAAAGCTTTAGACTGGTTTCGTGTACTATGAAAAGGGGTGGGTAAAAAAGCGGGAATAAAATATATAAACTTTACTTACTGTTGTAACTCCGAGCCTTTTCTTTCATTTTCATGACTTTGCATATCCATTAGCTCTAACCACTTCTTCGGCATTTTTCTCTGTAACATTAAGCACTTCAAAACAATAAGAGTGTCAGTTCGATAATAATCCATCAAAGCTTTCATATTCGAAGAGTCAATCTTTTTTATACCCAAACACAAAATTGGGCATTCCATTCCATGAAGCTTTGAATTGTCCAGCCCCGCACAATTCGGCGAACATGCAGGCCACAGGCAACTACAAAGTATCAGAGGTATCTTTTAATATGTACATTCAATATTTATGAAATTCAATCTAGTTACTTTGGACATCCATACACTCCAACACGGCACGGTGCAAAACAGCCGACACAAGGAACAATTGGTGAATACTCCTCTTTTTCATTTAGATACCACTTAGGCCCAACCACTAATGGATTTTCATTAAATATGACCGTGTTTGCCGGGATATCACGCGTTGCACACAAATAACGACCCAATTCATCACTGTGTGCAATAGTGAACGGCCGACACGCATGCTTATGAATTTTCCAGTGTTTTTTCTGGTGTTCAGCTCCACAATATTGCACTGATTTGCAAGCTGAACATGTTTGGGAAGCTTGAATACCACAAACGGCACATTTTCCACATTTATCCCCGGACATAATAAAGAAATATTAGCACACCCGAATACTTCCAACACTCATTCACGAAAAATTATTGTAAAAAGAGATGGTTCTCCTCGTAAGCTGACCGACTCATATTAATAGTATCAATTTGCTAAATCTATTGCAACTGAAAATGAATCTGGGATTGAATTGTTCCCGGAGGACGTCTTGGGTGTCATAAGAAAAGCTGACGTTCAGTGGGAAAGCGCTTGAGGGTGATTATGCTGTTGCGGATTTTGTCTCAGTGTGTTATTTTTGGACTTTAATCTCTCAGAATACGTTATCCAAGAAATAGGCTTTGTAGACACACCGGTGCACTCGGCGCTAATAGTATGTATATTATTAGAATTATAGAGCATGTAAAGTTGTGGTTTCTTGAACATTTGTAACTTCTGTTTTAAATGATTTTTTTTATGTTCGAATACACTTTCTTTTTTGCATCATCAGATCAATTTCTTTATAATTACTTTATTTATTAATTATAAAAATGGAATTTACGTTATTCGAGCATATGATGAAATATTATGAATATATCAGCAGTTCTCGATGCAGTGGGTTAGGCATGTTTAATATTACCGATTAGAAACAAAATAAATGCCCTTGATATATGTACCTACGGGGGCTTGAATTTGTTATTGATTAAATTTTTGATGTGACTTTCGATGTATACACCAGAACCTGATAATAGGGGCCTGAAATAGAAGCGTTTCCCATGCCGAGAAATCGAGGAGACTTTATGAGGTAATGTTCGCATGACCTCTCCTTACATATTCCTGGAACTTTTGAAACTTCGTAGCTCAATGCGCTACCTAACATTTTAGACATCTTTCAACAATGACGTATGTAAATGTGATTTGCTGACGAGTGTACGTTAATGCGCCACCTGCAAAAGCCATCCATGGAAACTTGTTTATTTATCACTGAAAAATTATTTATCTATAATTTAGAGGACTTGTCTGACACCTTTTCGTTCAATGTGCTATTTTATGGCTTAATGGTAGAAACAATGAATGGGAAAAACTTCCTTTTGGATTCATAAACCAACTATGACTTAGAAAGTATTCTTGGAAAATTATGTAAGTCTAATAAATAAGGACCCTACTGTTTCTAAGCGATTAAAAAAATCAAGCAAAACTAGTAGGGCAACAAATCAAAACAAAACCCATGATGCAGTCGAGGAAAAATACCTCAAATATACAAAATATCATACTTGGCGAATGAAATAGCGACAATGTTGGCAAATTTGTGTATATAGGGCCGAAAATAACGAGAACCAGTAATGAAAGAGATGAAATATCCCAAAATAGCGTGCAAATAAAATATTTCGTTCAGTTTTGACGATCTTGGAAGATTAAGTGCATGCGCAGGAAAATAGTTTGGTGATAAGGGTGTGAAACATGGACCCTAAAAGCCTAGATAGACATAGGCTATAGAACGAAACCTGGCATTAGTGCCATAATACAATGACGAACAAGTCGGGTCAGTTCATACAAATTTCTGAATAACGGGACTTGCCGGCGCGGGAGATAGTATGTGTGACAGCGTGCACGAAGGTAAAACAGGAAAGAACAGTCATCAGCTGACTAGTATATAAATACTTCGCATTGAAAAAAGAGAGAAGTCCGATTAACAATGGAACGATTTCTTCGTTCAATTAAACGAATGTTTTCGTGTGAAAAGACAAATGTCATCCAAGTCAAAATCTATCAACCTGTGAAATTTGTTTTTGATGCCTTTCAATTAACAGCAAAAACGATTAGGATCTTCGATTGTAGCACTTTTTTTTACCGAAATGTAACCGCTTAACCGATTGATCTGAGAATTTATATTCCAGAGCTTTATTTGATTGGTGAGGAAAAATTAGATTTAAGCACATTTCCATTACATCTAACGTAATTTAGTTTGGCGTGATTCTTAAGAACCGCTACATTCGTTCGTCAGTTAATATTCGATAATTTGGGAAGTTTTCGATCATAAATCAGTCTTGAAAAGATACAAGCAGGCGCCTGATGTTGCTGAACTATTTCATGTTTTTAAGTGGCAAATAAGTAAAGGTGAGGAGACAGTCAAGTAAACTATTCTTCTTTAGAAAGCACCTGTCTATTCTTTAGCAGAATACCGAATTGTAGCTTGAATCGAATTTTTTTTAAAATTGATTTCATTTTTGCATATTTTTCTCTCTTGCGGCGCAAGTATATTTATCAAACTCATTAAGCATGAAGTGAGTGTGAGCATGACTCTAAAGATGGGAGCAGACTATGACAAGATAGGTGCGCGACTATCATAATTTAAATGGAAGCCCACCCAATACGACTTCGCGACTTCTCTCGCGAGCATTGGTTGTCGCAAGGTTCATCGATTTTTTCTAAAAAAATTGGTTTTTAAGCATAATAATTTTTAGGTCACACATTCTTATGGTACTCGCGGATAGTTCCTGACAAGGACATAGCTTCTAAGGGTTCGGCCACATTGCGATTTTACTGTCGAAACCAGCGATTTTTAGACGCAAATATGAACACACTGCGACAAGATTTGCAAAGGAACTTCAGGCATGCGCAGAACTAATATGCTCATTTGAAGGCATGTCTTTGCCAGGAACACATGCGCTAACTCATTTGTGCGCTATGCAAGAAATTTCCTTTCACGTCAGCGTCAAATGTCCAAATGATGTGCGCCTGCGCGAGTATAACAAAAACTACCTACTAAACTGGTTTTAGGAAAAATCGCAAATTCTTGCGACGGCCGACCTGGACGAAATTTTCGAAACTAGCAGTGTGCGCGCTTCCATTTAACCGTGTGTAACTGGTGACAGTAGTGCGACTATATGGTTGTAGTCTGATCCATCCAAGAGGTATATAAGTTCTGCGCATGCCTAAAGATCCGTGGCAAATCTTGTCGCAGTGTTTTTATTTGCGGCTTAAAATCGCTCGATGCCATAGTCGTATAATAATTTGGTCAAACCTTAAAATACGTTACAATAACTATTAGATCTTTGGAACCAATCCAATTGGTGATTCAGTAGATAATCGCGCGAAAAGTTATTGCGAAAATTATAGCAAAAAGGTTTATTTCATTTTCCACTTACGTATAATGGTCCGATGGAAGCCGGAATAATTTTCTATATTCATTTGAATTACAATGCACTCTTTATTTACCATTGCTCTTAAAAGAACAGATTTCACTTGCGATACCATTTCAAAATAACGTTTCCGCCAAAAAATCAGCTGTGTTATCGATCTGGCGATAATATCTTTCGTTAAGCAACAAATTTTGCTAATCTGGTAACATGAAAATGGCTAAATTTCAACGCACATAACCACAATTTCCCGCTTCACGTACAAACCCATACAAACGCTAGCGCGGGCAAACTAACTAATACAATTCCACATATGGGCCGCAGCCATATCTAACTCTCTTTCGCTAAAGGGCGAAAGCCATTTATTTTCAGTCCTTTCTTGTCTTCATTTTACCTTGCCCCAACAATTTTTGTTGTTGTAATTATTGACACCCAAGAGTGACCATACTTGTTAGTTATTGTATTATGATCAATACACTAGATAACCATGACACACATGACAATTTGGTACAAACCTGTGTAGTAATCGAGCAGTCATACAAGTAAACTCCTCCTATCTCCTACCCAAAATTGTAGTGGGCCTAAACAAGCTTGTCGGCGTGACAGCACCAATGCAGTAAATTTCCCAGCAGCAACTATTGAAAACCGTACAAACGCAAATTCAACCACTCTCGTCACGGCTACAAAACAAAAATCTTCTGGCCAATCTTAATATTCCGTCAGATTTCAACCCAAACAATCCAATTTAAACAAACCAGCTCCTCAAACAGTCCAGTCACCATCACCATCGCTGACCCAAGCACGTAATCCTCAACCTCTACCATACCAAGGGAAAATAATCTCTAATCCGATATTAAATACCTATAAATACTACGCCGAATTTTCACAATCCAGATCAACGTAAAAATTACTTTGAAAATGAATGCTAATACCCAAGAAAAATTCCTGTTCACATAATCCAAACACAGAATTATATTCGTATCCACTGGTTACAACATGATAGCAACATGAATGTGCCCACTTCATCCGTATCACATTTAAAGTAGCTGAGCAATAAATGCAATTCAAAGCAGCTGAGCAATTATTTCATCAATGATTGATTCCTTTAGATTTGTATAATTTCTAAAATTTTTTTGCTTAATGTCTATATTATATTTGAAAACATTTTTTTCTATTATTTGGTTGCACTCTCTATAGTTTTATTGAATTTAAACTTGCGTCAAAGCAGGCACGGCAAAAGTAATTGCTGTAGATTGCTCGAATATAGTGGATTATGCTCGACAGGTTGTCATTGACATTGAATTAACAGACGTGATAACTGTTATCAAAATAAAAGAAATGATAAATTATTAGACATTGTAAACTTCGGTCTTTCTATTTCGTTTTTAACCGGACCGGGTATAGGACCCGCAACGAGGGCAGGCTTTTCACACAATATGGGCTAGCCATCAGGCGCGCTCCACCTGTTCTTAGTTTCAGGAGCTCTCGCCGGGTTGAGTGGTCTTCCGCTCGCGTGCCCTTTTTATGGCATAGGGTTATGTGATCCAATCACATAATTCTATGACATAAATCAATCACATCTATATTTCTCGTTTGATGGGAAGGTTCATGCAAAGTATGTTTGTATGAGTTTTCCACTCAAAAGGGAATATAGGGCCACGTCAACATTTGGATCTTGATCCGGTTGGGTGGGTGCGAGGGGTACCACATCCATCCGGATTATTTGTGGGCCATAAGAATCGTCGGGTAACGACGTAGTCTCCACAAGTCCGTCTATTTTTACCCGTTTCACAACTTGTTCTATGAACAACCATTTTCCACCTCAGGTAGTTACTTACATTTTTCGACTTCGGTCGACCTTTTTTTGAGACCCAAGAATTCGTGAATGCGAAATTCTTTTGTAGTGGGGGTCCTTGTGCTGGGTGAACCCCCCCCCCCCCCCCCCCCTCACGACACTGCAACGCTAGCCTGCATTCACGCGTCCCCAGACAAGCCTAATCTCGGCGATTCCTACCATCCTCTTTCGCCGAGGCAGCAGACCATCGCTGCAGTCCTGTACGGATATTTGTATACCTACTTTCTCTACACCTGGTATAAACTGTCAGGTCAAGTTAGATGTCAAAATTAAATGACAACAAATGATAAATTTATCTGATTTTTAGCTATATTTTTCAAGTATTTCTATGCGACATTGTTCGATCAGTATACCAATAATTGCAAATATTCCCCCGAATTGTATGAATATTGTCGAGAAATCAATTTAACTAATTTGATATAGGGAAATCTCATTAAGACTGGAAATTTAACTTGGTATTGATACTATGTTCATAGTAGGTTTCAGAACGTGGTATACTAGGTTTTACGGAGTATATTACGTTTGTGTACTACATGTGTGTCTAGGCTATAATCTAACATAAGCATTCACAAACATATTGGATATTTTCGAGAGGCGAGTCCTGAGGCGAATTACCGGAGCGAAGCTAGACGGGGACGAATGGTTAATTCTATACAATCATGAGCTGCATCAAATTTACGCGCCGGATGTCTCAACGATTGTTCATTTCATGGGATCTTGTTAAAGCCTAGACATATAGTACATGTGGTATAGAACGAAACCTGGCATCAGTATACAAAGTAACCATAACACATCGCGGTGATGCACAAATCAGTTGACAAATGGAAACATGTGGCACATTATTCGCGGGGAGTCCTGAAAGATAAAAGATACTCACAGCAGCCGGGGGCGTCGGGGCGGGGGGATCACTTGGCTGGCAATTCCTCTTCCCCTCCCGCTGAGGAGCGATCCACTAACTTGAAGGCGCCTCACGGCGTAACAAAACGAGACCTGGCCCGAAGTAATGTGTCAAACGGTTCCAGGCTGGGTTCTCGGATTGACAGGGGAGATTGCCAGTCGCCTTCTTGCAAGCATGGGAGTCCCACACTCTATGCGTAAATGAAATTCATGCAAATCGTCATATACACGGAAATAATTGCTTTTTCCGATATAAAAAGAGTGCTCCTGCGCACAGGGGAACAAACCCAGGGTCCCAACGGACCCCCCGATAGAGAGTCCACGACACTAACACCGGAGCCACCTGCTGATGACCTCGCATTCATCCATTTAGCAACTTCAACTGTGCAGCATTTCTTAATGAGCATTGATATGAAATTTGTTAATAGGGAGGCGAAAATAAACTTTTATTAGTATAACAAATAAAATTTTGTTAGTGTGAGATAATGAATAAAGTTACATAGTATGAAGGAAGGAGTTAGGTTTTATTAGTAAAAATGTAATGAATGAAATTTTGTTAGTGGGAAAGACAAGATTATTACTTTTTTTTGTAGTTAAAAATAGGGGAAGAAAAGTTGAATTAATATGACAGTGGAAATAAAAATTCAAGGTAAATGGTTAAATGTTCAAAAAAATATATATACAAAGAAAACCGTATGTGTGCCAAAAAGAAAGTGGAGCAAACAAGAATAACTTTTTCTCAGTTGCTGTAAAATATGAAATGGAAGACTTGCAAAAAGATGGCCATCGGTTGAACGAATTTAAAGGTGTTGCGTTTTTTTCTTCGGCCAAATAATCATTCAGATATTTTTGCAGAAAACTGCTACGATTATCTGAAAATGTAGAGTGGGCAGTTGACACCTATTGAACATTTTCAATGGGTTTTGTTGACAAATGGGAAAATATTGAAAAATCGATGCATTTCCTAACAGAATATGGGCATTGGTACATGCCCGGTGACCGTTCATCTTAACTTTTTGAGCAGTACATTTACGTCAAAAAATTCATAACCGGAGAAATAATCGAAGGATGGGCCACAAAGAAAGCTTCGGTCGACAAACAATGGACTGAATATTTTCAATATATGCTCAAAAGTATCTTTTCAGTGCATTTCTGGTCAGGTTTAATATGCGCTCTCATTAGCTAGAATATCAGCGCCTGTTGAACGAATTTTTTTTCGACTATCAATAAAATTTGGGCAATGGACAAAACTCGTCTTCATATGAATACATTGAAATCAATTGTTTCAATGTATTGTGTCGGTACGCTTAAAATAGTAAAAACACTTGGACACAAAATCGACTGTCGATTTATTCGCGTTCTATCTCAAAGACGGGATTCAAAACAATCCATTATAATTTTGTTGTTATACGAGAGGGAATAACAATAATATGAATCCAAACAATTTTCCAAAACAGATAAGAGCAATAAAAATAGAATGTCATAATAATCAATCAAGGGGAGAAAATGGGTTTCAGTTTACTGAGTCTCGTAGATCTCCATGAGTTTGTCTCATATGGGTTAACTGTGAAATTGGGAACCTGCGGAGCCACTGCTAGTTGATCCTCTTTCGCGGATTCTGGAACACAACGCCCCCGAGCCGGGAAATTGTCGCGGCTCAGCGCTAATGGTACTGGGGCAACTACTGCTTCTTGGGTTATAGGGGCGGAGATACAAAAACTGGTGGTGACATTGCTGAGGACACCCGGGTCGTGCCATCATCGGAAATTCGGTTTTGGTCCATGTTATTGGCATAACGTCTTCTTATTTGGTCGATGTGATGTTTGAATGGTCTTCCTTGGTAAGCGATTTCGTAATGTAGATCTCCAAGACACTGCATGACGGTGCCAGGGATCCACCTATGTTGAATGGAATTCACGAAATGCTTTTCTATAATATCGCCGAAATTCATTCAGGTATGCCGCCAACGAACTTCTTGTGGTTACCATAGTTTTCAGTTTGTCTTTGACGGTTTGTACGAAACGTTCTGCTTGTCCATTTGAAGCGGGATGGTACGGGGCTATTAGTTTGTGGAGTTTGACGCTGGTGGTCTGGAAGAAGATTTTGAATTTTAATACCGTGAAGATTGTCCCATTGTCTGTAACCAGGGTGACAGCAATCCCATAGGCAGTGAATAGTTAATCCTGTATTGAAATACTAGCACTAGTTGCCATTGAGTTGGTTACCTTGACTTCTACCCATTTACTGTACGCATCGACCACAATCAGCAAAATCACCTCAGCAAACGGTTCAGCGGAATCTATGAGGATGCATTCCCACGGTCGGATATTCCCAGTGGTGATCTTTGAAAGCGGATTGTACATGCGCGTGTTTGGCGCACTCGTTGCACTCTTGTGTAATTTTCTCAATATCTGCATGCATACCAGGCCAGAAACAAAAGAGCGCACAAGTCCTTTCATCTTCATAATTCCAAGATGAGCGGTGTGAAAGTCTTTCAAGATGGCGTTGCGCAAGGAGTTTCGAATTACTTCTCAGTGCTCAAATACGAGGCAATTGGCAGCAAGTTTGTAGTACATTTTGAGGGCTTTGTAGCCTGCATGTGTCAGGCATTCACCCGACCCGAGAAGGTTGATGATCTTTCCCAGTTCAGGATCTTTTCTTGCTTGTTGGTCCACCCGTTCAGCTCTTATTGGCAGTTGTTGAATCTGGTTGTGGTCGAACTCATCAAATTCTATCTCTTCTTCTTTTGTTGTGAGAATGTGGATGCCATAAGCGCTGGGGGCTGGTTTTGATCGAGAATAAAAATCTGCATTTGCGTTTGCTTTGAATGTCACTTCGTAGTCAAAGTGTCCGAGAAAATCGGCGTAATTAGCCATTCTGCTGATACACAGCACAGGTAGGGATTTTTCAGGATGAAGAATCTGCTAGAGCGGCTTATGATCGGTGATAAGAGTCCAATGGTGCGCTGATTTTATTGAAACATTTAATCGAATCGACAAATTTGCGATTAACTTTCGTGTTCTGTTATCTGACCTGTTTTGAAATTTTTTGAACTGCAAAATTTTAAAATATAACCTTTTTTACCGCACACAAAGTATTCGTCATTGAGGTATTTACACCGACTACGCAGGTGTCGGTCACCGAAACCATTGCAATTTGAGTACTCTGTCCTCGTTGTTCCCTGTTGTTGTTTGGTTCTCGTTATTGTCCTCGCGTCGGCTGTTTTCGTTTGATGTGCGGCGGTGCATTCTAATTTAGGCTTAGGTTCCACTGCAGTTGTAGCTCCTGATAATTTTACCTCTTCCGCTGTGTTTCATATTGCCTCCAAGGATTACGCAATTTCATATGCTCCGGAACAAGTTTTTGGTATTTGCAAGATCATTTCTTCGTTAACGTCAGAAAATTTCAAGCCAACTAAAAATTGTTCTATCAACATTCTATCGAGGAACTTCCCAAAATCACATAAAGTTGCACCTTGGCGCAGTCGCAACGAGAAACTGGCAATTGTTTCATCTTTTTCTTGATTGATCCGTCGAAATTTGATACTTTCTGCAAACTTCTTCTTTGATTGTTAAAATGTTTGGATAGGATATCTTTTATTTGCTCGTATGACAGCTTTTCGGGATTTTGGTGACTAACGAAAATTTTCAGGGTGCTGCTTAGCTCTATGCCCATACAAACGCGTGCGTAACTATGATATTCTGTTTGTGGTACCTTGTTCGATGGCATCGCCCAGTTGAAGCGTTTGAAATAGTCGTCGACTATCGCGAAACCCGATGATTTGTACTCACTTGCGAAGAACGGCGGTGGTTTCGAGTTTTGTGCTGCTGCTGGATTTTGCGGTGGAATGTTGGCTCGTTTGTTTGATAAATTCTTCGATGCAGTATACAGTTATACCAATCCTTCTCAGGCTTTTTGTACAGACCAGTCCATGCACGAATATATTTCCTTCAAATCTTAATCTTTCCATTGTACTAGTACTCTGATTATACAAGATCTGGTATCCATATGCCAACACTGGTCTAACCATGTCCTTATAACATATAACTTAAATCTTTTATCAATGTATCTGGAATAAAAGAGTCGTTGAAGGGACATTATCACTTTTTGTGCTTGACTGAGCATGATTTTCACTATAGTATCGAACGCAGGATTTCCAATTGCGTTTCAGGTCTTGAATGGCTAACCACAGCGTTGTCCGAAAATAAATTGTTTCGTACTTCTGCGCACTGTCTTTCATTCGCCAATCGTTCATATATGTAGGGCTGCATATCATAAAACATTTTTTTATGGGTGGCTTTGAACTACTGAAGCTTTTTGGTCGCGTTAGCGACGTATTAAAATCAAAACTTTTCCAACAGTTTGCGAATGGATATGGAGAAGAGCAGAGGCACAGTAACTTTCCTAGCTGTAAACCATTCAAGACATTGAATTCACGCTTTGTCGTCAGATTTCCATTAGTTACAAGAAACGATTTCCTGTACAACATATTGCACATCATGGCGAAAAATGTCTGGGAAATTTGACACGAAGAAGTTTAAAAATCAGTCCATCTAACCACACCGTATCAAAGTTTTTCTTCATATTAATACGACGCGTTCTAAAATATCCGCGTCTGTTTAGTTCCCAACAAATTTCTGAGGTTACTTTCGTTATCGCATGTATGGTCAAGTGCCTGCACGAAAACCAAATTGGCATTCGACATCAACTTATATTTTTCAATGTGGGCATATCACTGCAGTATCACTTCAAACACCTGATGTTAAGCAGCAAACTGATTGGGTGATAGCTTTTAGTGCACGAAGATTTCTCCTTTTTTTCAAGATTGGAAATACATTCGCCTTTCTCCACTGATTTGGGAAATATGAATTGTTCAACATGTTGCTAAGCAATATGAATTACTTTCTAATAGCAACCTCAGGCAGATGTCGTAGTACTATGTTGGGAATACCATCAACATCACAAGATTGTTGTTGTTTATCCTGCCAAATATGGGACACAAGTCTTTATAGCTAACAAAATGATCAAGATGATTACCGCTCGGTATTAGGAGGTCAAAGTTTCATTGAATTGAAGAATGGATTCGCCGTTCATTTTTAATTTGAAGTCGGAAATTTTCGCTTCAACGAATTCTGAAAGTTTTTGTGTTTGTCTCTAAGGGTTCGATTGATGGACCAATTCAAAATGAGCTCCGGTCAGGCCAAGCTTCTGTACACCATCACATATAATCCTATTTCCATCTGCATCCGGTATTGTACTATTCATTTTGATACCAGCCCTATCTAGAAGATTTATCTCATGACTAACAACTTTAAGATGCGACTCCTACATTCGAGCCTTCTTACGAAATATGCTATTCTCTTTCGTGAAAACGCTATACGGTGGGCTTATACCCCTCTGTTACTCCGCCCATTAGTTGGTGACATCACTCCTGTAATATGAACGGTGTTGGTGTTGCATATTCTTCCATACTGTTTCGATGTTTAATCTTGGTAACTACTTTCTCAATCGTTTCCCGTGCTAGCTTCTCTAACTTCGACAAAAAGAGATCTATTTTATAGTTAGTTAGATTTCTGCCATTAGGAACCATTGGGCATTCCAATTAAATTTCTTTTGAAACTTTCTCCAATCCGTTTTTCTAAGATTCAGTCGATGACTTTCATTTCGAGCTATAATGAGGAAGACATCATCCCTTTGATGTTTTATTTCCATCACGACTGCGTAACGGTCGCTTTTATAATGAAGCAATTGCACTTTCCATTGAGGATGAAGAAATTTAAATTTAAAGTCACGTCAACAATGCTGTGGTCCAAATATGAATTTGTCCAAGGGTATGTTGGGAGCTCCGACCCATATAGATTACACCTGTATTAAATCTGGTTAAGTGATCTACCTATGCATAGCTGAAAATCACTAGATTTAGAGGGGCCTACTATAAAACTGCTTTGGGAGTGGCGATGGGCAATCCACTCCCACCCCCATTAAGTGATATATTCGTTGGAGGCTCTTATGGATGAAAACGACGACGATGTCTTCACAATTGTAAAACCAAAGAGGCCGAGAAACATTATGATCAATCCAAATTTATCTACTAATAAAAAGAAAAAAATTGCGAAAAATTGACGTTTTTTTCTTAAATACGCTATTAGATTATTAAGAGTAAGAGATTATCTTCCACGATAGCCCGATCCTTCGACTAACATTTCATTCCAACTAGTAAATTAACTGTCCCAAAGAAACCAGTCCAAACAGGTTCTTCATACTCGAAAGACAGGAATGAAACATGTAAAATAATACCGCGGTGTCCAAGAATAGGAAAACGTTTCAAATATTAGGAGTGCCTTCAGGGCCTAAGTCGGCAAATATGGGCAAAAACATTACAGTGAGTTAACACAAGACAAATCAATTGTACTGATAGAGTTCGAGTCTCTATGGTTGTAAATAAGCCGGTGACTATTTGCCTCAATGTAAATTCCCTATCTCGTATGAAAAAAGAATCTTTGTTTCTGACCTAACAATCCATCTAACCAGAATTGTTCTTCTTAATGAAATGGTCTCAAAACCTGCGCACAAGAGCTTTCATATGCCGTGTAACGATTTGAGTAGATAAACCGCAATCCTATACCGTGATCATCTTTCATTGAAACAAATAACATTTAATCATCCTGACACTTCCTTCAATCAATCTCGCCTCACCAAATATGAGGAGACTGAATGGTAACTATGGAAAAATACTCGTTGGTTCCATATATATTTCAGGGAAACTTGGGTTTTCAGAAAAGCCATTCCTCAACAGGATCATCATTCTAGATGGAACCCTTAACGCGAAACATGAGCAATGTGAAACTCTACACGAAACTTGAGTGCCATTGTTAATGCAGGAGTTCCAACAAAGGCAAAATCCAGCTCCTTTTTGGGCAACTTCATATCCCATGACCTGTTATCCGAAAATCGAATCTTCACAATAATCTGGTTTTAACCCCTACCTAGCAACACCAACCTGAAAAAACTGGGAGAAATATACAAATAACTTTCAGAACACTACAATAGGTGCTTTATTTTCTGAAATATGTTACTTTTAAATATTTATTTTAATTACAATAAGTTTAAATGTTTCATTTATCATCTTTTTCTCATTAATAATAATCTTCATAACGTCCAATAGGTGTCTTAATGCTCCAATATTGTTTTATTCAATTTATTACGAATTCATATTTCACATTTATTTGCTTTAATTCATATTTTCATACTTTTCCATTTTCTTCAAATTCTTACCTATATAAAATCTTATCTATCACATTTAAAAATTATTCTTCATTATCATCAAATGTATGCTGCTCGTTTTTTTCGTTTCTATTATTTGTGTGTTCATCATGTTTTATTTGTCCTTTTTTCTATTATTATTTCAATGTTTTTCAGCTAGAACGTGTTTTAATTCAATTCTTCAATATTTTGATGTTGACTAAATTATTGAATTCAATCGAAAAGTTACCTTGCTGTTTGTTTTTTCTATTAGGCATATTAGTATACATTTTTTGAAAGAATTTAAGACCGTTTGTAATGGTGTTTTAATTTTTGCGTAAAGTATATTTAAATCAATTTCCTTTTGATTATGAATGAATGTGATAATTTGTGAAGGAATAAATATAAATATCAATTAAATTATAGTAAAATGAATGCATTTTAACGAAAGAGCGGTAATATTGTTTGTTTCTGTGAGATTCTGTTGGATGAAATACGCAGTTGCGTTGGGTAGATTGTGTGACGTTTCATACTAGCGAGCATGTAGACTTTGTGCGTAGTGGAATTTATTTTTATGGTATAGTTTAGGAGGCCCAGCATTTCTCCCGACTTCAACAATGCTATATATTTTACGAAAAGCAGTTGCTTTATTGAACGATTTTATAGAAACTAGTATTGATTTTGCAGTATGATTCGATGATTGAGAGATGAATTTGAGCAAATTTTTGCTAGTCTTCGTCAAGATAATACAATATACTCGTATATTTTTGTGAGCCACAAGTACACTAAGAATGCTAGCTAAGGAGACAATATATGTAGAACTGAAGATATCGCACAGCGATGTCAATAATGTTCAGGTTTATATGAACTCGCTAGGACAAAATCAAAAGTGTAATTACATTTTTTCGTTGTTTACTAAGATCTAAGATGCTTTCAATATAAAACGATACACACCAACTTTTAGGTAGCAACTTTTAGGTAGCAAGTATACAATTTATTAGAATTGTGTTAATCTACAAACTGCTATGATATCTAGATGTTGGTTCGACTGCATTTTATTTTAAAATTTCATTCAAAAGGGGAACGTTTTCATCCAACAAGCAAAACCAACGTTTTTAGCGTTTATTTCCGTTATTTCCTTCTTCCGCAATCAAATCTCAGCTCTCCGCCCTGTCAAAATCTCCATATTAAATTAAGCCGAGTCTCTAAAAAAACCTTATAAACGAATATATAGTGTGTACAAATAACCAGCGACTAAGCGAATAACAATTAAAAATATCTTTTTAAACGATAATAGTTTCCAAAGAAAAGTTCTGTTAGTCTTATGTTTCACATCAACAGTTATTTAAGCAGAGCTTTCATTGTTTACTTTGCGGGGCGATGGTTGCTGTAATTGTTGCGGTTGCTCTGGCATTAAGTTACCTGTTATATCGGATTGAGCTTCTACTGTAGTGGAATCAGATGAATCTGTAGGCAATATTGCGGCGCTATAGGGCGGTGGTGGTGGCGTTTCAGTTCGTTCGTCATTGTCATTATTCGTTCCCGTCAAAATATTTCGATCTGTATTGACGTCAGCATTTTCAGGACTAGTATTTTGCAAACGCTCTGTATCCGGAGGATTCTCAACCGTGACACTCGAGATAGCGGTCTGATATGATGGAGGCGGTTGTTGCTTCATACTTTGGGCAATGGCTTCTTCATAATCGGGCAGTAAGGTAGAATAATCACGTTCTTGGCCATTTGACGCGGGTGATACATGTGGAATGATATAGGGCAACATCGAGCGCAAGTTATGTTGACGCATCGTTAAGTACTTGTAACAACGCCAGACAATTCCGATGGCATAAGCTTTCAATAGAACAATACTTACAAAAGCAATTAAAACAACCATGATCAATGCATCAGGAGATAGTTGTAGAAGCTTCTCACGCCATGGAAGGCGATGGCTTTCCGCAATCAAACGATGAACAGATTGGAGATAGCATAAATATCCAGCCGCAGTAAGCCTGCGTTTAAAATATTTAGAATTACATACCTTTTCGGTTGGTTTCTATAATACTTACGTCGTGATTGCAAAGTCGAATAATTGCAAGCAAAAGAACGGCAACAAGTGAGATGGTTTTCCTTTCACTGCACCGTATATCATCATCAACGTAATCGCAATCATACATATGCATACGAGGCCGCCCATATCCACATTATCTGTAAAATATACATACAAAGTACATTTTATTGGAAAATATCATAATGCGCAAGATTACATACTGTACTTACGATAATTGAGGGAATGATCCCGGTATGCATATGGTGGATCTATTTTACTTAAGGGTGTTGGTAGGGCAGGTGCATCATGATCCACAGAATCATCGTAGCTACTTTCCAACTCTTGCATCATATCAGGATTTCGAATAATAACTGCCAGTAAGCTTAGAGCCAAAATGTTGAGAAACTAAAAAACAAAATCAATGTAGTTAGCACAGTATTTAATAGACACATGTTTCAATTGAACAGCTTTGTACATATTTTGAGATATGGCATAAAATCTGGTAATTGGCAAGATTTATCGGTTCCAGTAGGGTTTCATAACTAATTAATCGGTTATATACATTTCTCAGAATGCATTGGCAAACGTATTCTTCTTCTTCTTTGTAGCACTACAGCCCCTCTCGGGCCTTCGTTTAGAGATAGTTAGAGTATCTCATTTTCATGACCGCATTGATTTTTTTTTCGGAAGTTGGTTTGGTCAGTACCATGCTCCCGTGTGCCTGCTCAGCTATGATATGATGTGATTAAATCAGTACATATCACCACTGAGTGAACACTCTTAGTCTGTCCGAAAAATCACCTGAGCTAAATCACGTTGCTCCCAATGAGATTTGAACCTGGGACCCAATGAGATTTGAACCTGGGACCTTCGGCTTATGCGTTCATGCTCTAACCGCTACGCCACACAGACTGCGTGTATTTCAATTTTCTGCCAATTTGTTTGCTTTTTACTGAATTCGTTATTTAAGCACTCGCAAAAGGCTACCATTATTATAAACCTGCAGATGGGCTTCGGAATGGATTGGACTCACAGCAACGACCTCGCAAACGAAAAACGGACTATGGCATTGGATCCTGGAATGCCAGATCACACTCTGGCAAACGTATTAAATTTCTATAATTGCATTTAAAATAAATGATTCTGTTATTTTGTTTGTTTTTGATTCCATTAATGACCGGCTTAATGGTCAACATCCCTCTTCCTCTCTCCTCTCCCACTAGAGGAGGGATTCCCCAGTTTGAAGGCACCTCACGGTGTAACAAACCGTGACCTGGTCCGAAGTAATGTGTCAGACGGTTCTAGGCTGGGTTCTCGGGTTGACAGGGAAGGTGTTTAGTGGGTGGTCCAGTCGCTAGCGAGAACGAGAGTCCCACACTCATTGCGTAAATGGTATTCACCTCCCAACCACAACAAAAAAAAAATTGGTCAACATTATATACCTTTACTGAAATCTTTAAGAACTGCAAAACAGTAGCACCAAGATTGATATGATTTTCATTTTCGTGTTTTCATAACATTTTGACGACGGTCATTCGGGCTTGGTTTATAAAAACTTGCTTGCTGTAAGTGTTTGGGATTTTTGATTTTAATTTTCGAGATAATAAAGGGTAAAGATTAACATTTTTCTGTACAAATTGCCTTCTGCAACATTCTGATATTTGATGGCGATTTAGAGAAGCACTCGTGAATGTTACTTTGTATGGGCAAATGCTGACATTTAACCTTCCTTCCTAATGGAGTAGGGAAGAGAGAAGGATAGTTCACCTGACCCAGGAGAGGTTAAAATTGAATCAACAGCAACTACAAATCAACGATAAATAAAATGATCGCGGAAATAAACGAGGTCTCAAAACAGTACGATCAGCGATGGCGATGCACATAATTGAGAAAGGCCATACTATCGACGAAGACAATTTAAACCTTGTTAAGTACGTCAATCGACCCTATACATTGGATGCTTGGGAAAGCGTCTTCATAATCCGACTAAATTCCGAAATCTTTTAAATACCGATCAAAGAAACTGTGCCTCAAAAATAATTAAAATCATAGCCGAAAAAACATATCGCCCTAACCCTCTCTAAATACTTTTTATTGACGTATAGAGTAATAAGTTCATTCATATTTGTATCTTTTTAAATTGCCTTCTCTAATTACCTTTCATTGATGTATATATAGTAATAAGTTCATTCATATTTATGCCTTAAATCCATATAGTAATTATAAGATTTAAAAATTGTCAATGAAATAGTAGCTATTGTACTAAGGAAGGAAGTTGCCCTCGAAATGCGTATATACAAAAAATAAATTTTATTGTAGCATTAATGTTTTATGCTAAATGTTTTCGGGTTTTCGAACACTATTTTGAGGCCAAATGCTTTTAAATATTTCAGTAGTGTGCTAGTTAGTTTGACCCAAATGGCACAATTGTGTTTCTTGTAGTTTCGCGACCTATCTGTTCGTCCATCTGTCTATCCGTGCGTCTCAGCAATTTTTCTCGGAAACAGCCACACTTTTGAAACTCTGTACGTACATCAAAAGTGACAATCTCTGCAAAGTTTCGGTACAAAAAAAAATTTTATAAGAATTTTAAGGAGGGTTCCCTTGTATGGAATTTCTTTTTTCTTTTCGTAGCACTACAGCCCCTTTCGGGCCTTCGCTTAGAGATAGTTAGAGTATCTCATTGTCATGATCGAATGTATCGCCACTCCACAAGGTGATATGATCATTATCACGCTTTGGCCATGTGTCCGTCCACCCAGCTGCGATACGTTCTGATTTTAAACCAGCACGTATCATAACTGAACGGGCTTATGGTCCGCCCGAAGAATTACTCGAACTAAATCTCGTTGACGCCAACGAAACTCGAACCAGAGACCTTCGGCTTACGGGCTTAGTGCTTAGTGTATGGAATTTACTGCTTAACATTTTCTTTTGTGAAGGTGACACACACTTTTATCAAATGAAAGGTCTTGATGAAAACCCTCAGGATCGGGTATCTAAAGAGCGGTAACGGTATTGAGGGGAGTGAGGGAGTCAACGAATGTCAAAAATTTGTGTCACCCCTCACGATTGGACATCTTTGAGCGAAAAATTCATATCGGTTGTCTTAGTGATAGGTGTATATATCCTAAAAATTTTACAGTTATCCAGTTTTAAAGAAAAAAGTTATTGCCGATTAAAAATTTTATAAGCACAACCACAATAAAAATAAATGATATTGGGGAGATAGGCGTTTCTAAGCGGCCTGAGGACTACAGGTATGTTCAACGAAGTCAGTAAAACGCAAACAAAATGGCAGCACATTCAATTACACGGTAAACACATATAATTTTACTAAGTCAGTTGGAAGATTCTATATATAAGTGAAATTATAGTTGTAGAACATTGTTGGGTTTACTAATTTATTTACATAACGATTTTGGCAGGAGCACTCTCCTGCTATTTTGACTTGTTGTTGTCTAATTATTCTTCCCTAGGAGTGATAGCATCTTTTAGTTTTTTCTTTCTCATACTATTTATTTCTGCAATCTCGCATATTTTCAAATTCTGTACAATAGTCAATAAATCATACAATTAGAGCCGCCTCTTGTGCTTAACATGGCTAAAAGGGTTGGATATTATGAGCCTTATCAAATTGGTCTGTGTAAACCCCGAAAGTAGTCTGCTGAGTGTAGTGGTTAGAGTGCTCGCTGAGTAAGCTGAAGGTTCCTGGAACCCAGTTGGTGATAACGAGATTTTTTTGGAGTAATTCTTCGGACCGACAGTAAGCCCAGTCAGTTATGAAACCTGCTGCTTTAAACGAAGATCATGAGATATGCTAACTATCTCTAAATGAAGAATGTAGCTTACAGCGGAACGGTAAGATACGGTTTGTTAAAGCAAAAAAAGAAAAAAACTCCCGAAAGTCAGTTTTCCCAATTGTGTTCTGGAAATCGTCAAAGTAAAGTGGTACTTTACCTTCTTTTCTTCGATTGTGAAACGAATCGAGTCAAATTGGTTACTAACACAATTTAAAAATGGGTTTGCATATTTTAAAAAATAAGAAATAAACACCAGATTGAATTCTATAAGTACTATGTATTATAAGAATAAATGGATAATATAATTAAATGGCGGCGGTGATGTTTACGGTCTGATCAATCTGTCCGAACTCTACTTTTAGACTGCTTCGTATAAAATTAATTCATTGTTAAAAGAAAAGATAATGAGAGAACAAAATAGCAAACAGTTATAATACAAGAGAAAAATAGGCAAAATAGTTTCAACATTCTCCCACCGCTGAATTCGAAGAATAAAAATTTAAGAAATTTCCAACGGATAGAAGTGCTGCACAGGTCGCCTGAGGATTGTGCCATTATGCAGTCTAACAGTACAAGACTTTACTCGAAGATCCCGTCCAGGAAATGTTTCTTGTACAACAGCTAACTTCTAGAAAAGATGAGGAGTAGCAGGATCATGAACAATTACGATATCGCCTACTTTGAATTCACGTGAGAATTGTTTCGGAGTATGGTGGGCTGATCTGAGCGATTGTACGTATTCGATTCGGAAGCGTTTGAAGAATAAGTTTGCGTGTCGAAACCTTGAATGCCACTTAGCACGTATCTGTTATCGGCTCCTCGTAAAGATGATGGAGGTAAACTTGAACGAGAGGCTCCGATTATAAAATGAGCCTGTGTTAGATCCGATAGATCCTGAAGATCATCGCCTACATACGTCAAAGGACGAGCGTTGATAACAAATTCTGCTTCAATGATGTAAGCATTTAGCTGATCAAACGTTAGCGTTGTTCGTTGAATCGAAACTCTAAGGATTTCCTTGACGCTTTTTACTAATCGCTCATAAAAGCCGCCCCACCAGGTAGCTTTTTCAGCAATAAATTTTCACGAAATGTGCTCATTGGTCAAAAATTTTCAGAAGCTTTCGGATCGTTTGCAAACCACACATTGATTTAACATAAATTTCACCGCTTGATGAGCACTGATGATCCAAAATCGTTTACGAAGCAATGTTACAAACCAGTATACCCTATGTATACTGGTAAGAACTAGGAGCTCAACTTGATGCGTATCCTATATACAACATCAAGGCTCCCGGGGAAAGAACTCACTGTAACACCACTTACCTGCTACTCTGCCCATTTTCACTAAATCAACCAAGGCAAAAAGTTTATTTTATTAATTATTTTATTTTCTCTGTTCATATTTTTTTTAACATTACATTTTACATATCACATTATTGGAGACATATCAATATTGAGCCTGCGGAGAATCAAATGGACGTGTTAATGGTTCGGAGTGGCCATACGGCGTGGAACGCCAAAAGGCCGATTGAGGATCGCGGCGCAAGCCAACACCTCACCCCTCACCACTTCGTTGACCACTGGACGATATCTTCGGCTGAACTTTAAATCGCGAATACTTTAACCGTCTAAATGATAACTGGGTAGCAGCACGCTCCCTTTTGGATTTGAATACATACTCGCTGGTATAAGACTGCCCAAGAACATTAAATACCATTCTTTCGTGAGCTTTCAACCTAAATTCTCTTTAAAGGTGCTGAGTAGCCGAACACGTGCGCTCTCGTTCCACGAAAGTTTTTCCTCCCCGCTTCGTCTCGCTTGCTCGGCTGGTGAATATGCGAAACTGGGGAAATTGAGCGAAAGAGTGTTTTTCGCTTAAGTTTTCGGCTTCGAAAGAGTGCTTTCAGCTTAAGCTTTCGGCTTTCCCAAGATCTCTTGAGGTAAAATAGCGAAACTGGGGACATTGAGCGAAAGAGTGTTTATGCCGGAACTTTCGGTTTTCCTTTCCGCTTACCTCTCTTCGAAGCACCCCGTTCGTTCACGATGTGAATATCGTTGCGGGTTGAACTTTCTCGTTCACTTAACTGCTCGCTTATTTACTTGCGCATGTGTTTCCATGGCTAAATTTCATTGCCGAAGTGCGAGTACATAGGTGTTGTTTGCTCGCTACTATTGCAGTTATGAGTTATTTTATGTGTTCGCTCGTAACAGCAAGACTAGAGTAACATTTGTTTCTCCATGTATTGCTTTTTCGTGCGCGTACATAATAAGTAAATTTGTTAAATGTGATTTTTTAGGCATTAAAATCGGATAAATCTCGTAAAAATTGAACCCTGATTCTCGAAGTCGGCTTCCAACTCTTAAAACCCCATCCTCGTCGATAAAGGGGTTTAGCGAACATAATCGAGAACTTTTAAGGCAGGTTTGATTGCTAGACAATGCAGTCACCTCCCTTTTATATGCGTTAAACTGGCTAAATTTCAACCAGTAGATTTCCGCTCGTCGAATCTCGGAAGCAGTTAAATATTTGCTGGGTAGAGGAATTTTACGAAGACGATCAATAAAACGAAACATGTAAGCAGTTAATCGTAACAATCTTAGATGACTGCTGAAATCCTCTACCGTTAGCAAACTTTCTTTATCAGGAATTTCCATTTCCTACCGCTCCCAGAAAATAACAATTAAAAGGTTCTACGTTTAATATGTCGTCTTCACCAGGTGGCCAATCTAATTCGTTTAACAGCCAACTGGGTGCATTAAACCAATTCGTTGCCTTAAGGAGTGCAGTAACGTTGATTCCACGAGTTAGAAAGTTTGCTGGATTTACAAATCCTGGACAGCGTCGCCAATTATTTACTTCCGTTGTTCGCTTTATTTCTCGCACCCGATTGTTCACGAAAATGTCGCGTTGAGGTTTTTCATTTCGAATCCAGTGCAAAGCTATCATGGAATCTGTCCAGAGATAACCTGCCTCGAACTTTATTTGAATATTACCCTTGAATAAACTATTTCGGTTTAGCTGATTGCAAGGCAGCAGTAAGTTCAAGCCTCGGAAGAGTAATAGCCGTGGATTCTCTACTTCTAAGATGAGGAATTTAATTTTTGGCACATAGAAAAGAGACGAAAGTGTGCGCATCAGGATATGTACTTAGAATTTACACAACAGTACCATAAGCCTTGGGACTTGCGTCTGCGAAGATATGAAGTTGTCGTTCCGTTAGTGACTCGGAGTCGAAGATATAATAGCGTTGAATTGATAGCTCTTATAATAGGTGGAGATCGGTAGTGTTTTTACACCATTCGCTCTGCAATTCAGGAGGAAGAGGTTGATCTTATGGTAACTTCATTCGCCAAGTCCCTTGAAAGACGATTTTCATTTTTACCACATAGGGCAATCCCATGGAGACGTAGATAGTTGCAAGTACTTGTAATACCTCTCGTTTAGTGACGTTGATCGTTAGTAAACTGCAGATCTTCTCCAAATCGACCGCTAATTCATCCGTTTCCAAATACCACAAAAGGCCTAATACCTTTTGTTTAGCGTTAACTCCAGGCTTTAAATTAATGATTTCGTTCAATCGCCTGTCATTTGAACGCCATTTGCGAATATGCATAGAGGCACGGTTCAAAATTTCGCATGTTTCATCAAATAAGCGCAGTGCATCCTCAAATTCGTTCAAACTGACTAGTACGTCATCCATATAAAAGGCAGAAGAAAGTATCGCACAAGTTTATGGAAAATCTATGGACTTTACCCTTTGCTTCTTCAACGTGGCACAAAGAGCAAACGGGCTGCACTTAACGCATCATCTCCAAGATAATAATTTTTTCTCAATCGCCTAACGTTTCGAACCACAAAAAACGGTGAACTTAACGGTCTTCAGGGGAAAGGTTAACCTGCCAGAAAGTCTTTTCAACGTCTGCGATGATCGCATATTTTCCGACTCGGAAGTTCAGCTGCATAGTTAAAACCATAGTAACCATTAGTAAACCATTCAGTGAAGCGTTATCTCTCGTTCTAGCCGAAGCATCAAATACCATATGCGTTTAAGTCGTTTCTTTATCCTGGCGATATACTGGTCGGTGAGGCATGAAATAGGAGCGAGATTCGTTATTGTCATCGCAGCGTTGTACAATGCCTGCAGGGACTAATTCCTGTATGATACCGTGGTATTCTTCTAAATTCTCGTTCGGTTGACGACTAAAGCGATCCATTAGCTAAATATTGAAACCTATGCCTATCCCTAATTTTTAGCACAAATAAACAACAACACTAAATCTAGCAATAATGAGCTGAAACTCAAAAACTATGTAACGAACAACACAGAAACTGAAAATAAATACGAATAATTTAGACATTGTCATTCAGCCACCAATACCTAGATTGCTCCGTCTCAACTCGACCAGCCTCAACAAATCTAGCAAATGAGTATCTCCATTGGAATTGTTGGTCTCGTGAACTCAAATTCGAAGGATATTTTATCTTCTTATCGGTGGCCCGTCTATATATATGATATATAATTGGGGCGCGGTCAGAATCAAAAACATATCGATTCATGTCCAAATACACGAATGCTTCTGGAGGAGCGAAGCCAGTAGCGAGGCAATTCGCAATATACCCGCCTGTATGGTGGAACGGCTGTGAAATCCAGGGTTTTCACTCACAGTTACAGATCTTGCGATATGATTCCGAAGAAGCTTCAATATGAAAATACAGACTCTCGTCACTTTAGCAGTTTGCTAAATTTCTCTATTCAATGCTTTCAATCCGTCTCATGCTTTCTGTAAAAACCAGTACATGTACGGAGACATTTCCTTTCGAAATCTCCATAGTACTAGCACTCTGGTTGTACCAGATCTGACATCCATATGTCAAAACTAGTCTAGCCAGGGTCTTGTAACCGATAATATAATGTATCTGGAAGTGCCATGACTACGTTTTGTATTTTATTGAGCATGATTTTGATATGTTCAGTATAGTACAGATACTAATCGAGATGAACGCCGTATCGGTATCGAACACAGGATTTATGTGGAACCCGTTCTGAATTACCCTCACCAGGCATAATGTGGAAATCCTTCCAATTACGTTTTAGGTCTTGATTGACCCCCTGCAGCGTTGTCCGAAACAAAATTGTTTCGCACTTCTGCGCATTGCTTTTCATTCGCGAATTGTCGGTGTACAGCTGCACATCTTCAACTATTTTTTTGAAGATTGCTCTAAACTATTATAGCTTTTAGCCCAGTCATATTAGGTAAAAAAAGGGGTCAACCTCGGAATGAAAGATAATAAGCTGCAAATTGGTATGAACCTTTGTTTTGTCATTCTAAATGTTATCTCAAAAGTCTAAATTGTTATCGTGTTCGCGTCTCAAGATATTCAAGGTCAAAGGTCACAAAAATCGGTTTTTCGCGAATATCTGGCTTCCTATCGGTTAAATGAGATTTGCATTTATTATAAAAGTTGTAGGCTATAAAATTCCCTACAACTTTTGTTTAAACTTTTTTTTCATACGACCAACCGTTTTGAAGGTAGAGCGCGAAGAGTGCACATCGTACAGTCATATACGGCCTAATGCAAGGTCAAGCGTGAGTTATGGTTATCAGTACGTTATAAAGTCAATTATTTACTTGGAAATTATAATTATTAAACAATGCCTATTATTTATGTACTAACTATTAATTATTTATATTTAATTAAAGTAGAACCTAAAGAATGGGGCTGGATGCTTGAAAATGAAATCCTGGAGCCCATACGAACGTTATTACCTCCAGCACCAGCCGAACTACTAAACGTAATATTTTGCAATTGCAAAAATGGTTGTGGTTCCCGCTGTGGATGCAGAAAATCAGGGCTACAATGTTCTTTAGCTTGCGGCCAGTGCAACGGACAAGCTTGCCTCAACGCTTCACTGTATCCAAGTAATCCCGATGAAGAAAATACATATGATCCCGATATTCTGGAAGGTTTGGAGATGAACATGACAGATAATGAGGATGATGACAATGAATCGAACATTTTTGAGCGACAAGAAGAAGAATTCATTGTCATCATCCTCATTATCTGTCATGTTCATCTCCAAACCTTCCAGAATATCGGGATCATATGTATTTTCTTCATCGGGATTACTTGGATACAGTGAAGCGTTGAGGCAAGCTTGTCCGTTGCACTGGCCGCAAGCTAAAGAACATTGTAGCCCTGATTTTCTGCATCCACAGCGGGAACCACAACCATTTTTGCAATTGCAAAATATTACGTTTAGTAGTTCGGCTGGTGCTGGAGGTAATAACGTTCGTATGGGCTCCAGGATTTCATTTTCAAGCATCCAGCCCCATTCTTTAGGTTCTACTTTAATTAAATATAAATAATTAATAGTTAGTACATAAATAATAGGCATTGTTTAATAATTATAATTTCCAAGTAAATAATTGACTTTATAACGTACTGATAACCATAACTCACGCTTGACCTTGCATTAGGCCGTATATGACTGTACGATGTGCACTCTTCGCGCTCTACCTTCAAAACGGTTGGTCGTATGAAAAAAAAGTTTAAACAAAAGTTGTAGGGAATTTTATAGCCTACAACTTTTATAATAAATGCAAATCTCATTTAACCGATAGGAAGCCAGATATTCGCGAAAAACCGATTTTTGTGACCTTTGACCTTGAATATCTTGAGACGCGAACACGATAACGATTTAGACTTTTGAGACAACATTTAGAATGACAAAACAAAGGTTCATACCAATTTGCAGCTTATTATCTTTCATTCCGAGGTGAAAGCCCTAATATGACTGGGCTATTTTCGGTCTAGCATATAGATGATCAGATCATCAGCAAACGATACTAATGATCGCGTTGGCGAGACGTTAAAAAAATAGCTTGCGAATGAATATTGATAAAAGCATAGGCGCAGTAATTGTTCCCTGCTGTAGAACATTCAAGACCTTGAAGTCGCGTATCGTCGTCACATTTTTATCAGTTGATTTCCCATATAACATATTGCACATCATGGCAACAAGGTGTGCTGATGTTAGAGAACAAGCAGATTGGGCTATAGCCTTTAGGACACGAAGATTCTTTACCTTTCTTCAAGATCGGAAATACCTTGGCTTTTTTCCACTCATTTGGAAAATATGAATCGCTCAACACGTCCTTGAACAATATCCAAGAATTCCTAATAGCAATCTCAAGCAAATATCGGAGAACTATATTTGGAATACCGTCAATATCACATGATTTCTTGTTGTTTATTCTGCCAAATATAAAATGCAAGTTAGCTGACAAAATAATCAATAAGATTCAAGCTCGGTATGAGGTCAGATGTTAAAGTTTCATTGAAATGAAGAAGTGATTCACTGTTTAGGTTTGATTTGAAGTCGGAAGCTTTTGCTTCAATGACCTCTGAAAATATTTGATTCCCTCTCTCAGGGTTTGGTAGACGAACCACTTCAAAATGAGTTCCAATCAGGGCAAGTTGCTGCAATCCATCACATATAATCCTTTTTCCATTCCATCCGGAGTCCTACTATCAATTTCGATACCAGCCCTATCGATATTTATCTCATCCATAGCGACTTCAAGATTCGATACCTTCACTCGAGACTTTTTACGGAATATGCTACTCACTTTCGCGAAAACGCCATCTGGGTCCTGTGGGCTAATACCCCTTACTCCTGAAGTATGAACGGATTAAGTTCCGGACATTCTTCATGTGTAATTTCAACAAAGTCAACGAGGGATGGTTGTAGTCCAAAAATCGTCGATAAATATTGTTAACGCGTGTGAAAAGAAGGCTTTTCATTCTTTTCAACCTTATAATGGTTGGTGTTTCATATCCTTCCATATTGTTTCGATGTTTAATCTTGGTAACTACTTTCTCAATAGTTTCCAACGTCAGCTTTTCTAACTTCTACAAATAAAGATCTATTTCATCTTTACTTATATTCCTGTCATAAGGAACCATTGAGCAAGAGTTGCCATCATCAGAAGGGGGACATTGCTTCTGGTACTCCCGATTAAATTTCTTTTAAAACTTTCCCCAATCTGTTTTTTCTGAAATGAGGAAGAGATCATCCCTTTGATGAATGATTTCCATTACAATTGCGTTATGGTCGCTATCGTAAGGAAGCACCTGCAGTTTCCGTTGAGGACTATTAAAGCTGAATTCAAGTCTTGCGTCAGCAATAAAGAGGTCCAAATATGAATTTGCCCTAGAGTATGTTGGGAACTCCGACCCATATAGATTGCACCTGTATTCAATCTCTGTTATCCACGATTTCAGGAATACACCTCTTGGATTATAGTTGGCGTTCAGCCAAGATGTATGCTTGCCGTTCAGGTCAATAGCAAGAATATAATAACTACGCAGCATGTTCAATTCGAGTATTTCAAACAAGGAATTGAGTTCCTCCTTGAACTTGAGAACATTTCGACCAGTTGCATAGGCAGAGATAACGAAGATGTTATCTCCACCTGGCAGTAAGATTTTGATAACGGACACTTCAAGAGATTCAAAACTTTTGAATTCGACTTTTTCAATATTTTGGAAACAATAGGACCTTCTCCCCAACGGTGCCACCTCCCCCATTACCTATAACCCTATCGTTTCTTACGAATTCAAAGTCCTTGAATGTCATGGAGTGCCTTGAATTGAGGTGGGTTTCAGTAAGAAGCACGATGTCAGGCTTTTGCTTGAAAAAGGACTCCAGGAGACAGTCACGTAGATGTAGACTCACAATGGAGTTGACGTTGATCGAGATGAGACGAATCCTATCTGTGGAAATGTGACTGGATGACAACTTTTTCTGAGGGATTTGAGAGCCCTAAACGCTGAAAACAACGTCAATTTTAGAATCTTGTTTATCGATTTTCTCCGATAAGGAATTAAATTGCTGATAAATTTTAAGGAGCAGCTCATTATTGCCACTTACATTATTTATTTTATTTACATTGTCGACTGGTCCACTCGCAGCAAGTGCAAATGACACTCCAGGGTTGACGAAGTTGTTAGGTATCACACTGCGGTGTGCTTGACTTTGTTTTGGAGTGAATTTTACCTTTACATCTTGATACCGGGGGCATCCTCGATATGATGTTGGATGACTGAAGACACCGCAGTTCACACAATATAACTTTTCTTTTGGCTCCGCCTGAGCCAATTTGCACTCGCCGGGAGCATGGATATCTTTGCATTTAACACACCTATATTTCATGGCGCAATTGGCAGCTGAATGCAGCTGAATCTTTGGCACCTGTAGCACTGGTTGACCTCACTTTTTTGGAGGCGTTCCCACCTCACCACACGGAAGTTCAAGTACATTATTTTTTGCAATGCACTTGAACTGCTGTTGCTGGAAATCTGGACTAAGTAATAAGGCAAGTTTTTACGCTTGATAATCGATCTCCTTGTTGCAAAGCCTTAACGGAAATAAATTGTATTTCTGGTGCAACTTCTTGGAGCACCAGATTAACTGTGTCCTCTCCGCAGTCCAGACCCTTCAATAAAAAGGTTTGGTTTCTTTCGCTTTTGGGGCTGTATGTAATATGCGGAACATCTCCAGAACTTAACGCACTTTTTGCTGCCTGGAAATCAACCAGCGACTAAATTCTAATTGTCAGTTTATCGGCATTGACTCTTTTGATCTCAAAATCATTTAGCTTATTTTCAGCTGCCAAAGGCCGAACCATATCTTTGCCCGTTTGCTCAAATACATTGATTGGTGGGACTTTTTCTTTCTTTTGATTAATCTTGATGGACGGACCAGCAGACAAAACTTTTGGTTTTTTCTCCCTATTTTTTATTATTCTATAAATTCATTATCGAGCTTAGCAGTACAATAATCAGAAGTTTTACCTGGATCCTCTTCAATACTCATCGTATCTTCAATTCCAGCTAGCGCTGCATAATAATTCCTGCTGTCGTTTGCTCCGCCTGCGTTGAGGACATCCTCTTGATCAGCTTCTTGTTTTGGCTTCTTAGTTTTCTTATCTTCAGTAATTTTTGAACTTGCTTCTTTTCCTTTCTTGATTTCCTGAGATTTGTTGAACGTCAATGTTCCAACGAGTGCTTCTAGTAATTTGATTCGAAGTTTGAGCTCTTCATTTTCTTTCTCAATCTTGTCAGCTTTCTCGTTATCTTTAATCAGCTGCTCGATCTCGTTCTGGTTGATGGCTGAAGCCATCGGGCTCTCGCTTTTGCAGCGAGACTAGAGGGAATGTTCTCAGACCGGGACTTCCCTTGAACGTATTTCCACTTTTGATACTTCTACAGGAAATGAATTTCAGGTATTCGATAAATGCTCGAATAATTCGACAATGATGGTTTTCAATTAAAAAAAATTTTTTTTCAACTGACTTTTGTGAAAATTAATTAATTTTTACAATTAATGACAGGAGCGATTTAAAAACACGTCTACACGTAACGAGTGCTAGAAAGGCATTAAGAAGCATTAAATATTACAAAGACAAAATACATTATTTTAAAATAGGAGAGTAAGGAAGACATAGAAGTTAACGTAAAAATTAGCGGCGAAAAATTGCAGAGTGCTAGAAATTAAATATCTCTATCTTACCATAGATCATCGTTTCACATGGCTGTCACACATAAATAATTTGAGGAGACAACTAGCACCAATGATAGGAACGTTGAGAAGATATAGAGACTTTCAAATGCATCTAAAGAAACTTGTATTAAATGCATTTGCACTGACATTATGCGGTGGTCATTTGGAGTCAAGCGTCAAAGCAAAATCTTAATATTATATCCAGGATATTAACTAAAGCCTATAAAAATATTTTAAATCTTCCAATTCTCACTCCAATAAGACTAGGCTTCCCGCAGGGAGAAAGCCGGTCGACAAGAACATTCTTGGAGGCTAGCATTCTTTGGGGAGTGCCGCCCCCACGGACCCGAGGATATGGGGGGTGCCGTAAGGTTCCCTCCTGGGATGACAGGTAACCACTCTTATTGTATCTGGACTACGCTTTGGACAACGAACTGGAATTGACGCTTTGGGCTGGCGGATGTGATGGTTTGGACCTAGTTGCTTTGCACAGTAGCGCCGAGGTGAAACTCGTGTGTGAACGGCTCCAATTCAACTATCATACCGTCTCCGTCCCGGTAAAACCTTGGCAGGCCTCGGAGTACGTTCGAAGTTCGCACCATTGGGTTGGTGGTGTAGGTTCGGTTGAGACGGTCTCCCGATTAGCGCTGGTCTGGCTCTGAGCACTTGTCCCCATAAGGGAAAGATAACCATGGGACCAAAAGGCGACTACACACACGAACGGAGATAGCGGCTCCGAGGGGGGACCCAATAAAATGGAGCAAATAAAATCAACAGATCAAAAACATCCAACAAATGAAACCACAAGCAAACAGGACGCTAGTACGGAGAACCCTTTCAGGCAAAAACCGCTGTTGGCAAGAACACCGATAAAACAAGTCACCGATTGCGGGGGGAGGCAGCAAACCCCAGAAACACTGTCAAAGTCAACATCACAGGTTAAATCATCGGAGACAAACCACAGACGGACTAACGAACGAAAGAAGGCAGAGTGCGTTGTGCAACCTGGCATCATTGCGGCCTTTGGGCGCAGTAGAAGGACTATGCGCACCCCGGAGCGCCCAGTGCAAGACGTACACAATCCGGATCAAGCTGCGACACCAACAGAGGCCAGTGTAAGACTGGGGGAGGGAGAAATTTTGCCGTTGGCCGACGCCACTTCAAACGCGACCCAAGCGATAGAAGCAAAAGGGCTAGGAAACGGGGGCCTCTCCCAAGAGGTGGCGCCAAATAACACAATCGCCCTTGACCGCGCCGAAGAGGAGCGGCTTACTCGGAAAGCGGGGAATATCGTCAAACAACTGGGGGCTGCCTGCGAAGTGCAGAAAAACATAGGCAAGAGTGTCAAGAATGGCATTCTTGAACTGGAGGAGATTTTTGGCCGCATAACGCACTACAGGCGGAGGTGGCTTGCAACTGAAAAGCACCAAAAAGACACACTCTCCCTCGAGGCATCAGTGGGTCCTTGCAGCAGCAAAAGAATGGCCGGTAGCCCAATTGAAGGCGACCGTGAGAAAAGGAGGAAGGACGAGACCATAAACGAAGTTGACACTCCAGGCGAGGAGTTTCATGTGGTGCGAAACAAGGCAGCGAAAAAAGCGGCCAAAAAGCTACTCCTAGAAAAAAACAGACAAAGAGCTCAACCACGAAAAGAACAAAGAACCCCCCGATATACCGCAGAAAACAAAAAGCAAATCGCGGCGCAAACCCTTGCGAGAGGCACTGCTTATTAAACCAACTAAGGGCCGAACCTACGCAGATGTCCTCCGTGAAATTAAAGGAGCGGTCAAGCCAGACGACACCAAAACTGCCATCAAAGCAGTTCGACCAACCCGGACCGGTGGCTTGCTGGTGGAATTCGGGCCAGAGGCCACAAACAAAGATGCATTCCGTGACGCGGTTCAAAAGGTTCTTGGAGATGCGGCAACGGTTGCCTCGCTCGAACCAATGGCCACCCTGGAAATCAGGGACCTCGACTGCGTCACGGACAAAGCTGAAGTAGAGGATGCCATCAGGAGGGAGTTCCCCAGCTTAAGTGAAGTCAAGGCAAGATTGACACGTGAAAACACAAGGGGGCAACGCATGGCTATTGTCGAACTAGCTGATAAAGACGCCCAGCAAATCCTGGCGAAGGGCAAAATTAAGATAGGTTGGGTGATCTGCAGGATACGGAGAAGAGCGATCCCTATCCGCTGCTTCAGATGCTTCGAATACGGACACACCGCGTATGGCTGCAGGGGACCCGACAGGAGATCTCTGTGCTACAAATGTGGTGAAACGGGGCACAAAAGGAAGGAGTGCACGAACGAGGCAAAATGCATTCTTTGCAAGGATGCTAAGCTAGCACCCGGCGACCTCAAACATGAGCCGGGGACAGGGAGATGCTGGGTTTTCAGGGAGGCCCTAACTAAAGCCAAATCGATACTCAAATGATCCGTATCCTGCAGGTCAATTTGCACCGAAGCACAAACGCCCAGGACCTACTTGAGCAGTTTGCGAGGGATAAGAAAGCTGACCTCCTGTTGCTGAGCGAGCAACATCATAACAAGGACTCGCAAGCGTGGTACCCTGACAAATCTGGTACCTCGGCCATCTGGGTTCGAGACAGCGCCCGCCTTCAGGTGCAGGGCCATGGACGCGGGGATGGTTTTGTGTGGGTGCGGTGTTCAGGGATAACATATTTCAGTGTTTATCTGACGCCTAACGAGGCAATGCGATCTTTTCGAACCAAACTCGATGCCCTGGAGGACGCTGTCTCGAACACAGAGGGCCACATGCTGGTCGGGGGAGACTTCAACGCTAGAGCCATTGAATGGGGTATGCCACAATCCGACCCAAGGGGAAAGCAAATCTTGGACATGGCGGCCAGAACAGCGCTTTTTGTCCTAAATACTGGTAACACCCCTACTTTGCGCCGCTGGGGTTGCGTAGGAACCATACCCGATGTGACACTCGCTTCGGAGTCCCTGGTACCCAGAGTACACAACTGGCGAGTACTAGAGGACTACTCGGCTAGTGATCACCAGTATATAGCTGTTGAGATTCACGACGGTGCCACTCTGCGTGCATATGCCCAAACTTCAATCCTCGGATGGAGGACTGGGAGGATGGACGTTGAGAGGTTTGCTGACGCGCTTACGGCAGGCGCACCGTTGCTGGGAGCTCCGCCAGGGAGTGGAGGGCCTACAGCCAAGGACTTCGTGAACTCAACTATGAGTACCATCATAGCTGCTTGCGAGTCTTCCATGCCCCGTCGGAGACCCCGACATGGTAAGCCTCCAGTATACTGGTGGTCAAACGAGATCGCCGAACAAAGAAGCGAGTGTCACAAACTTCGGCGAGAGGCCCAGCGGGCGCGAACACGGGAGGAGGCAGACACTAGGCTAGCAGCATAAAGGTCCGGCAGGAAATATCTTCGCAGGCTTATTAACAAGAGCAAGGCCCGATGCTGGCAAGACCTCGTGGACGATGTAAATAGGGATCCGTGGGGCCTTTGCTACAAGCTGGTCATGGGGAAACTTGGTGCCCTACGGAAGCCTTGTAAACATGACGCGGAAAAGATGGACGCGATAGTGCGGGGACTCTTCCCCGCCCATCCCGTCCGTGTTGACGCTGTCCATGGTGAAACAGCAGTCGAGTGCCCACTCTTCACACAGCTGGAACTGGAGGAGGCAGTCCTCTCCCTGAAAGCGAGGAAGGCTCCAGGTCCAGATGGTGTTCCAGCTGAGGTTTTGCAGCTCGTCTATCACCATTGTCCTGACTTGCTGCTCAGCACATTCAACGCTTGCCTACGGGACGGGGTTTTCCCGGTACGATGGAAGGTGGCGAGGCTCGTGCTGGTCAGCAAGGGGAAGGGAAATCCCGAATCGCCGCCCGCATACCGCCCGTTATGCATGCTAGACACGGCTGGGAAAGTGCTAGAGAAACTCATCAAGGGAAGACTCACTGACGCGATTCGTGCTGCTGGGGACCTATCTCCTCGGCAGTACGGCTTTAGAGCAGGACGTTCTACCATTGATGCGATTGCAGAGGTGGTGAACGCGGTCCAAAAGGCAGAGGCATATAGTCGCACCAAGCGACGGATCGTCCTGTTGGTGACACTCAACGTCAGGAATGCCTTCAACTCCGCTAGATGGGTGGATATTCTGGACACGCTGGAAAACTCTTTTCAAGTTCCAGAATATCTAATGCGGCTTTTGAGGAACTACCTTAAGGACCGAAGCCTGCTCTACGACACGACACAGGGCCAAAGAAGGATGGAAATTACATCGGGTGTTGCCCAGGGGTCTATCCTTGGTCCGGACCTGTGGAACGTGTCTTACGACGGGCTACTGAGACTTGAGATGCCAGATGAGTCGCGCTTGGTCGGCTATGCGGATGATGTTGCGGCTCTGGTCGCCGGACGCACCGTTGAACAAGCGCAACTTAGGCTAGGTATGCTAATGCGCCGAGTGAGGGACTGGATGACTGCTCGCGGGCTCAGTTTAGCACTTGAGAAAACCGAAGTGGTCATCTTGACAAAAAAGAGAATCCCTAGAGTAAGGATGATCAGTATTGGAGACATACAGATCGAATCGAAGCCAGCGGTGAAGTACCTGGGGCTACTGATCGACTCGAAGATGAGTTTCTCTGAGCAAATCAGGGCAACGGCTGAGAAGGCTGCTTCGGGAATATCGGCCCTGAGTCGACTTATGGCCAACGTAGGGGGACCCAGCCCATCAAGAAGACGCCTCTTGATGAGTGCTGTAGGGTCAGTGCTAATGTACGGAGCAGAGGTATGGGGCGACGCTTTCAGCAAGGAGGTATACCGAAAACGATTGGCACAGGTACAGAGAAGAGGAGCACTGAGAATTGCATCTTCGAATCCAACAGTCTCCGACTCGGCGGTGAGAGTGATCGCAGGCGTGATACCTGTCGCCCTCCTTGCTAGAGAGCGCCGCGCTATTTACCTGCGCCGAAACGAGGATGCGAGGGAGATGGTTGTCCGCGAGGAGAGACAACGCTCGCTCAACGATTGGCAGCAGTCTTGGAGGAATTGCACGAAGGGAAGGTGGACTGCGCGCCTCATCCCGGATGTGAGACCGTGGCTAAATCGAAGGCATGGTGAGACTGACTTCTATCTGACCCAGCTTTTGAGCGGACACGGGTGTTTTCAGTCTTAGCTGCACAAGATCGGCAAGTCACGGTCTCCCGATTGTCGGTTTTGCCCAGGAGAGGAGGACAATGCCTGTCACACATTTTTTGCGTGTACCAAATGGGCCAGGCTGCGAAGGGAACTCTACAGGGAGACGGGAGAGCTCACCCCGGATAATATAGTTGCGGTGATGCTCGAATCGGTTGACAAATGGAACCAGGTGGCACATTATGCTCGGGCAGTCCTAAAATATAAAAGGGACTCACAGCAGCCGGAGGCACTGGGGCTGGGGGATCGCTCTTCTGGCAATTCCTCTTCCCCTCTCCCCTCCCGCTAGGAAAGGGACTCCCCAGCTTGAAGGCGCCCCACGGCGTAACAAAACGAGACCTGGCCCGAAGTAATGTGTCAAACGGTTCCAGGCTAGGTTCTCAGATTGACAGGGGAGGTGTTTAGTGGGTAGTCCAAAGGTATCCTCCATGGGAGTCCCACACTGCCAGACTCGGCGGGCATAAATGCCTTCACCTCCCTACCACAAAAAAAAAAAAAAAAAAACAGTGTCTGTGGCGCAAGAGGAATGATTGGGTCGATGATGAGTGCCAGAATGCGTTAGATAAAAAGAATCAGGCGTACAAAGAATATGTAGGTAGGAGAACCAGGACGAAGAGAGACACTATGAAAATCTCAGAAGAGTAGCGAATAAGATAATTAGGATTAAGAAAAGAAAATACTATGATGACCAGTTGAGAAGTATAGATGTAAGTTTAGCGAGCAATAATACAAGACAAGCATACAAAGTAGTGAAAAGCCTGAAACGTGGTTATCAGCCCAAAACCACGCTCTGTCGTAATGATAGCGGCAATATAATCGCTGATGAAACCAAGATTAAGGAAAGATGGGCATCATATTTCAAGAAATTCCTTAATCCTCCGCACAGCTCCAGAACATCGGAGCCTATAGATGTCTGCGGAGAGCTTCCATTCGCCCCACCAACTCTGGATGAAGTTTGTTCCATCATCAAAACCTAAAAGAATAATAAATCGCCAGGCATCGATGATATTCCAGTGGAGTCTCCCAAATATGGTGGCAGTAGTGTTCATCAAGCTATTCACAAAGTCATCCAGTACATTTGGCAACAAGAACATATGCCGAACGAGTGGAGCCAATCAATTATATTCCCTATCCACAAAATAGGTGACAAGCTACAGTGCGAAAATTATAGAGGCATATCACTACTTTGTACGGCGTACAAAATATTTTCCAAAATCTTAGAAAATAAAATCGGATCATACGCCAACAGTATTATTGGGGAGTATCGAGGTGGTTTTAGGGCAGGTAGATCAACAACAGACCAATTGTTCATAGTCAAGCAGATACTTGAAAAATGCTGGGAGTTCAACATAGACATACACCAAATTTTCGTTGACTTCAAGCAAGCATACGACAGTATTGATCGTAACGTACTGTACCAAATAATGCTTTGCTTTGGCATCCCAGCCAAATTAGTCCGTCTTACCAACATGACAATGTCGTCGACAACCTCCCAAGTCCGCATCAATAACCAACTCACCGATGCCTTTGACGCAAATATCGGACTAAAGCAGGGAGATGGGCTGGCCCCATTGCTATTCAATTTGGCCCTGGGGTACGTCATAAGGAAGCTACCTGTCGATACGCGAGGTACATTCCTATACAAGTCGAGCCAAGTAGTAGCCTATGCAGACGGCATCAACATTTTGTCACGGTCATTAACAACTGCCAAAGAACTTTTCCTGAAACTCGACAGCGAAGCAAAACTAGTAGGGCTACAAATAAATGAAAATAAAACAAAGCTCATGACGCAGTCGAGGAAAAATACCCCAAATGCACAAAATATCACACTTGGCGAGTATTGTATCGAAAATGTTAGCAAATTTGAGTGTTTAGGCGCCAAAATAACGAAAACGGGCAATGAAAGAGACGAAATATGCCGAAGAATACAGCTCGCAAATAAAATATTTTATTCAGTATTGACGATCTTGAAGACCAACTGCATACACAGGAAAACGAAGCTCCAAGTATACAAATCTATGATAAGACCTGTGTTATGCTATGGGTGTGAAACATGGACCCTAAACCAAGCATCCGCAAATATATTGAATGCCATTGAGCGACGGGTCCTGAGGCGAATAATCGTAGCGAAGCTAGACGGGGACCAATGGCGAATACGATACAGCCATGACCTGTATGAACGATTGTAAGACTGCGGAAACTTCTTCGGAGTTATATCGCAAGATCTGTAACTGTGAGTGAAAACCCTTGGATTTCACAGCCGTTCCACCCTACAGGCGGGTATATTGCGACTTGCCTCGCTACTGGCTTCGTTCCTCCAGAAGCATTCGTGTATTTGGACATGAATAAATATTTTTTTGATTCTGACGGCGTCCCAGTCATATATCACATATATCGACGGGCCACCGATAAGAAGATAAAATATCCTCCAAGTTTGAGTTCACGAGACCAACAATTCCAATGGAGATACTCATTTGCTAGATTCGTGGAAGCTGAGACGGGGCAATCTAGGTATTGGTGGCTGAATGACAATGTCTAAATTATTCGTGTTTATTTCTAGTTTTTGTGTTTTTCGTTACTTAGTTTTTGAATTTCATCTCATTATTGCTACATTTAGTATTCTTGTTTATTTGCGTTAATAATTAGGGACCTATGTTATGTTTATTATATTAGGTAAGAGATAAGATTAAACGCGTAGGTTAGGAATATTGTGATCGAATTTTAGGTGTAGGATCAAAGTTCACTGTTGTGTTTAAATTACAAATAATTTTAAGATAGTGCTGGTTGGTTTTTTCTCCTTTTTACAATTGAATTTCAAAATATGTAATAAACTTAATTAATTGAATTTGCTAGAGTTTTTTTTTGAAGAAATATGTTTAATGATAACGTATAAATTTAGAGCGCCATTTGGGCCATTAAGTTTTTGTATTGTTAATGTTTGGAAAATTTATACCGATTAGTATTGAATAAAGCGCTTTTGACTTTGACTTTGAATGCCTTTCGACTAATTTACAGAGAATTTGATTTCTCTGAATTGAACTTAGATTATTCGCATTGTCAGCATATAGTAGCGAAATGATTCACTAGTTTCATTTTGAAAACCTGATTAGCATATGTAAAGTAAAGTCTTCTTTTAGTTCAGCACTGCAGTCTAATCAGGGCCTTCGCTGAGAGATAGTTAGAGTGCATCATGATTTTGATCGTATGTATCCGTACTCGAGAAGGTGATTGGGTCATGTAAACAATTGGAGGGCCAATTTATTTGTGAATAAATATAAAATTTTTAAAAGGATTTACTAAAATCGGGGATTTGATAGTAGTATATTTATATTCCGATTCGATTCCGACGCTAATGCCAAATGAGATTTTATCTGATACAAATAGCCGAACTATCTAAAGACTATGGCACTATAAAATTAATATTCACGTATTATAATTCATTTCTTTAATACATTTCAAATGGCATTGATCACTAATGCCAAATAATATTTAATCAGCTGGTTGGATGAGCTAGTATTCTATGAATATACCGCTGAAAAATTTCCACTGTTGCTCGTCTACTGTCGTTATAAGTTCCAGTATTTTTATTTTCATTGCTTTCCCTCTGATGAGCTAGAATTGTACGAGTAGCACAAGTGAATTTGAGATGGCAACAAAGACAACAATCGTCACAAGCGAAGAAAACTTGGACGAGTATCAAATCGCAACCGGATTAATGGAAACTCGATACACATTTACACGGGGGAAACACCAAAAGAGCATTATCGCATTTGAGTCACAGTTCTATGCTGAACGAAAGGGAAATGAATATTCAAGCATAACGACATCGGTGGCCTTAGTATTCGCTGCCGTAAATGACGCTCTGACATTGCCGATTTTCCTCGTCTGAGGCGAGACGAGTTTCCACCAAACAGGTCGACGAGATGCTAATGTTTACTTGCGATCGTGGCAAATGTTTGTGAAATGCGATTAACTGTGTTGAGAGAGATATTGATAATCGGTGGGTAGAAATGGACAAGATCGATAGGGAGCTTTGCTAATGCGACATTTGATTGAGGCTCACTACCAGCAGTTGAAAATGGTGCACTTTTTACTTTCATGAAATAATTAGTTGTTTACTTACCAAATGCCAGAGGCCAATCATTATAGTCGCCGTGTGAACATGCAATCCGAAACAGCAGGTCCATTCTTTACTTCGCGGTGGGCCCATCTTGACACGGATTCTTAGCATTTCATTCAAGAAGCGGTGTAAAAAACTTCAGGCCAATCTCCTTACTTTCCAATATTGGCAAGATTCTGGAAAGAATTTATTCTACGAAGCTTTAGAGCATTCTCAATGAAGCTAATTCCCGAGTTTCAGTTCGGATTCTAACCCAAAAAATCCACAGAACATGCCATTATGCTGGAGCACGACACCGTCGTAAAAAACTTGCGCAAAAAACAATACACAATCGCATGCGCGCTAGACTTACAAAAAGCGTTTGACTTCGTTTGGACTGATGGGCTAAAATTCAAACCCATGCATTCCAACTGTCTCCTGGCCCTCACGCGTATCCTTGATAGCTTTCTACAAAATAGATTTTTAACAGCAGAAATATCCCACCGAACTTCAACACCTATACCTATCCTGTCTGGAGGCCCACAAGGATCCATATTGGGACCAAGCCTTTTTAACTTCTTCCTACACGACATCCCACATACCGCCGCCACAAACAGAATCCAAAATATCTCCAGTAACCCGAATATGATCATGTACGCGGATGATATTCTAATTCTAGCCAGTCACACTCTTCCCATTTCCACCATGGAAATGGTGCAAAGAGAAGTTGACATTATAGCACGCTATTTAAAGGATTGGGGGCTCCCAATCAACGCCGCTAAATCGGAAATAATATGCTTCCGTAACGCGAGTGGTAAAGGGCACAAACTAGCTGTGCGACAAAGCAAACTGATAAGGGCGGTTATCGAAGGGGACACGGTGAATCCAAAAGATAACATAAGGTATTTGGGAGTAAACCTAAACAACAGGTTCAAAATGAACCCACATGCAAGAAAAGCAATAAATAAAGCCAAAAGAGCTGCTGCATTAATCTTCCCCTCCTATTCTTCAAATTCGTTTTCCCAAATGTGAAACTCCTCATGTATAAAACCATTATGGAAACGCCATCTGGGCCCTGTGGGCTAATATCCCTCACTTTTTCCGCCCATTGATTGTTGATCTCACACCTGAAGTATGAACGGACATTATTAAGGTGTAATTTTAACAAAGCCAACGAGGGATGGTTGTAGTCAAAAATCGCAGATATTGTTGACGCGTGTGAGAAGGCTTTTTCAATCTTTTCAACCTTGCAATAATTGGTGTTTCATATCTTTCCATATTGCTTTGATGTTTAATTTTGGGAACTACTTTCTCAATCGTTTCGAACTTCAGTTTCTCTAATTTCTACAAATAGAGATCTGTTAAATCGTTAGTTAGATTCTTGTCATTAGGAACCATTGAGCAAGAGTTGCCATCATCAGAACGAACGCTTCTGGTAATCTTGATTGAACTTCGTTAGAAACTTTCCCTAATCCTTTTTTTTTTAAATTCAACCGATGATTTTCATGTTGAACTGGAATGAAGAAAACATCATCCCTTTGATGATTATTTTCCATTACGATTGTGTTATGGTCACTGTCGTAAGGAGGCACCTGCAGTTTCCGTTGAGGACTACTAAAGCTGAATTGAAATTTGCCTCAGCAACGTAGAGGTCCAAATATGAATTTGTCCTAGGGTATGTTGGGAACTCCGGCCCATATAGATTGCACCTGTATTCAATTTGGTTCTCTGTTATCCACGATTTCAGAATTTACCTCTTGGATTATTGTTTGCAGCCATGATGGATGCTTGGCATTCAGGTCACCGGTAAGAATATAATAACTATGCAGCCTGTTCAATTCGAGTATTTTAAACAAGGAATTGAGCTCCTCCTTGAACTTGAGAACATTTTGACCAGTTGCATGGGCAGAGATAATGCAGTAATTATCCCCACCTGGCAGTAAAATTTTGATAATGGACATTGCAATAAATTGAAAGTTTATGAATTCAACTTTTTCAATATGTTGGAAATAATAGAGTCTTCTCACCAATATCTCGGTGCCACCTCTCCCTTCACCGTTTACTCTATCCTTTCCTACGAGTTCAAAATCCTTGAACATCATGGAGTGCCATGAATAGAGGTGGGTTTCAGTGAGAAGCATGATGTCAGGCTTTTCCTTAACAATGAATTCAAGCAGATAGTCACGTCGATGTCGAGTAACAATGGAGTTGATATTGATCGAGATGAGATGAAGCTTATCCATGGAAATATGACGGTGAAAAACTATTTTGAAGCATGTTGACCTAAACATTTGAAAAAAAAATTGATTTTTGATCTTGCTTATTTATTCTTTCCGAAAGAGATACAAGCTGTTGGTAAATTTTGAGAAGCAGCTCATTATTGCCGCTCACATTATTTATTTTATTACATTGTTGTCTGTTGGTCCTCTAGCAGCAAGTGGAAATGATACCCTGGGCTTGACGAGGTGGGAAGGTATGACAATGCGGTGTACTTGGGTTTATTTTGGGGAAAATTCAACTTTTGTATCCTCGATATGATGCTGGATGACCAAATATACCATAGTTAAAACAGTATAATTTTCATTTAGTTCCATCTAAGTCAATTTGCATTCACCGAGGGGCGTGAATATCTTTACATTTAAGACATAAATAGTGCATGGCACAATTGGCAGCTGAATGACCAAATTTTTGGCACCTGTAAAACTGGTTCGACTTGCTTCCCACATCGACGCATTCATAAAATGACCTGGGTATCATCGGATGGCAACACATAAAACCAGATCGATCATGTTCTGATCCAACAACGTTGGGTCTCGAGCATACTTGACGTCCGTACATACCGAGGAGCCAATTGTAACTCAGATCATTACTTGATCAAATTAAACTATCGATGTCATATGTCAAAGGGTTATTCAGCGAAGACCAGCCCGCTACAAAAATTTGACATCGAAAGGCTCCAAACAGCGTCTGTGGCCGAAAATTTCACGGAGACTCTCGACAACCAGCTGGCTCCCATCTTATCAGACGCATAGTTAAAGACGAGCAACGAGCTCTGGATGGAAGTGAAAACGGCTATCAGAACCGTGGCAGAACAGACGTTGGACATCAAGCCCGGCGCAAGAGGAATAATTGGTTCGATGATGAGTGCCAGAATGCGTTAAGCGTTAAGCCTGAAACGTGGTTATCAGCCCAAAACCACGCTCTGTCGTGATGAGAGCGGTAATATTATCGCTGATGAAAACAAGATTAACGAAAGATAGGCATCATATTTCAAAAATCTCCTTAATCCTCCGCACAGCTCCAGAACATCGGAGCCTATAGATGTCTGCGGAGAGCTTTCATTGGCCCCACCAACTCTGAATGAAGTTTCTTCCATCATCAAAGCCCAAAAGAATAATAAATCGCCGGGCATTGATGAGATTCCAGTGGAGCTCATCAAATATGGTGGCAGTAGGGTTCATCAAGCTATTCACAAAGTCATCCAGTACATTTGGCAACAAGAACATATGCCGAAAGAGTGGAGCCAATCAATTATATTCCCTATCCACAAAAAAGGTGACAAGCTGCTGGGAAAATTATAGAGGCATATTACTACTTTGTACGGCGAACAAAATATTTTCTAAAATCTTAGAAAATAAAATCGGATCATACGCCAATAGTATTATTGGGGAGTATCAAGGTGGTTTTAAGGCAGGTAGATCAACAACAGACCAATTGTTCACTGTCAAGCAGGTACCTGAAAATGCTGGGAGCTCAACATAGAGGTACACCAAATTTTCGTTGACTTCAAGCAAGCATACGACAGTATTGATCGTAACGTACTGTACCAAATAATGCTTTGTTTTGGCATCCCAGCCAAATTAGTCCATCCTACCAAAATGACAATGACGTCGACAACCTCCCAAGTCCGCATCAATAAACAACTCACTGATGCCTTTGACACAAATATCGGACTAAGGCAGGGAGAATACGATACAGCCATGACCTGTATGAACGATTGTAAGACTGCGGAAACTTCTTCGGAGTTATATCGCAAGATCTGTAACTGTGAGTGAAAACCCTTGGATTTCACAGCCGTTCCACCCTACAGGCGGGTATATTGCGACTTGCCTCGCTACTGGCTTCGTTCCTCCAGAAGCATTCGTGTATTTGGACATGAATAAATATTTTTTTGATTCTGACGGCGTCCCAGTCATATATCACATATATCGACGGGCCACCGATAAGAAGATAAAATATCCTCCAAGTTTGAGTTCACGAGACCAACAATTCCAATGGAGATACTCATTTGCTAGATTCGTGGAAGCTGAGACGGGGCAATCTAGGTATTGGTGGCTGAATGACAATGTCTAAATTATTCGTGTTTATTTCTAGTTTTTGTGTTTTTCGTTACTTAGTTTTTGAATTTCATCTCATTATTGCTACATTTAGTATTCTTGTTTATTTGCGTTAATAATTAGGGACCTATGTTATGTTTATTATATTAGGTAAGAGATAAGATTAAACGCGTAGGTTAGGAATATTGTGATCGAATTTTAGGTGTAGGATCAAAGTTCACTGTTGTGTTTAAATTACAAATAATTTTAAGATAGTGCTGGTTGGTTTTTTCTCCTTTTTACAATTGAATTTCAAAATATGTAATAAACTTAATTAATTGAATTTGCTAGAGTTTTTTTTTTGAAGAAATATGTTTAATGATAACGTATAAATTTAGAGCGCCATTTGGGCCATTAAGTTTTTGTATTGTTAATGTTTGGAAAATTTATACCGATTAGTATTGAATAAAGCGCTTTTGACTTTGACTTTGAATGCCTTTCGACTAATTTACAGAGAATTTGATTTCTCTGAATTGAACTTAGATTATTCGCATTGTCAGCATATAGTAGCGAAATGATTCACTAGTTTCATTTTGAAAACCTGATTAGCATATGTAAAGTAAAGTCTTCTTTTAGTTCAGCACTGCAGTCTAATCAGGGCCTTCGCTGAGAGATAGTTAGAGTGCATCATGATTTTGATCGTATGTATCCGTACTCGAGAAGGTGATTGGGTCATGTAAACAATTGGAGGGCCAATTTATTTGTGAATAAATATAAAATTTTTAAAAGGATTTACTAAAATCGGGGATTTGATAGTAGTATATTTATATTCCGATTCGATTCCGACGCTAATGCCAAATGAGATTTTATCTGATACAAATAGCCGAACTATCTAAAGACTATGGCACTATAAAATTAATATTCACGTATTATAATTCATTTCTTTAATACATTTCAAATGGCATTGATCACTAATGCCAAATAATATTTAATCAGCTGGTTGGATGAGCTAGTATTCTATGAATATACCGCTGAAAAATTTCCACTGTTGCTCGTCTACTGTCGTTATAAGTTCCAGTATTTTTATTTTCATTGCTTTCCCTCTGATGAGCTAGAATTGTACGAGTAGCACAAGTGAATTTGAGATGGCAACAAAGACAACAATCGTCACAAGCGAAGAAAACTTGGACGAGTATCAAATCGCAACCGGATTAATGGAAACTCGATACACATTTACACGGGGGAAACACCAAAAGAGCATTATCGCATTTGAGTCACAGTTCTATGCTGAACGAAAGGGAAATGAATATTCAAGCATAACGACATCGGTGGCCTTAGTATTCGCTGCCGTAAATGACGCTCTGACATTGCCGATTTTCCTCGTCTGAGGCGAGACGAGTTTCCACCAAACAGGTCGACGAGATGCTAATGTTTACTTGCGATCGTGGCAAATGTTTGTGAAATGCGATTAACTGTGTTGAGAGAGATATTGATAATCGGTGGGTAGAAATGGACAAGATCGATAGGGAGCTTTGCTAATGCGACATTTGATTGAGGCTCACTACCAGCAGTTGAAAATGGTGCACTTTTTACTTTCATGAAATAATTAGTTGTTTACTTACCAAATGCCAGAGGCCAATCATTATAGTCGCCGTGTGAACATGCAATCCGAAACAGCAGGTCCATTCTTTACTTCGCGGTGGGCCCATCTTGACACGGATTCTTAGCATTTCATTCAAGAAGCGGTTAACTGCAAAAAGAAAGCACAAATGCAAAAAACTGCTTCACTCAAGAATGCACAACGCGAAATTCCCCCGATTGAAAACATAAGAGATAAATCAAATGATTCGTAATCGACTAATCAAATGACATTTCGTCATCTGACTTTTTACGATTAAAACGGAACTTTGTGGTCTACCACAGTTAAATTCAGCACTATCGAATGGTAAAACTGTTTTATAAGTACGTACTTGGACTTTACTTATTGTTTATAGAATCGGAAATTTAACAAAACACTAAAATTCAGGGAGCTATACCGCCTGGATACTTTTCTCGGATGTCGATGAAATGTCGGACTAGTGGAGAGATGTTTGGCAAGAGTCCAAGATTGTGGAGAACATGCCTCGGTGAAATCAGTGGCTCCAAAAATGGTTCAGTAAGTGTTCATGTTTCAGGTTTCCAAAAAACCGCTGAGTAAATAATTCTCATAATTTATTTGTTTCGCTAAAAATAAATGCGGGGTGACGGCACATAAATGCCTTGATTTTAACATTTTAGCTTTAGAAGAATTGAATTGATAGTACTAACATGACTTTTCTTGTGTTAATTTTCTTCAGCACAAATCACTGATTTCTGAACGTAACCTGAAATACAAGTTGAAGGAACGTCAATAAAAGAACATCTTGTTGACATTGCATATGTACCTGTTTCTGCGTTCCTGGATAAAATAAATAGGAAACATGGGAAAACGACAGCATCAAAAGGATAAAATGTAAATTAAATTGATTTATTCATTATTACAATATTCTTAGTAATTAAATGTAAATCATAGGTACCTGACGTACACCGAATGGTCAGAGATCTACGGTGGTAAAAAATTTGAAAATCCTGAAAACGAATACATCAAATTCAAGAGACTACCCTTCGAGCACTGCTGCATTACATTAGCTCCTTTCGAAGTACCCTATTGTGATCGTGATGGCAATGTGTTCGAACTACAAGCCATTTTAGATTTCGTAAAAACATTTAAAGTGAATCCAATAACTGGGAAACCACTCGACGTCAAATCGCTAATCAAACTCAAATTCCATCGAAATGCAGAAGGAGAATACCACTGTCCAGCTTTATTTAAACCGTTCACCAAAAACTCCCATATAGTAGCTGTTGCTGTTACTGGGAACGTATTCTCGTATGAGGCAGTGGAGCAGCTCAATATTAAAACCAGAAACTGGAAAGATTTAGTCGACGATACTCCATTCCAACGGAAGGATCTGATCACAATCCAAGACCAGCAAAACCTACAAAAATTTGATATATCGAGATTTTATCATATTCAGAAAAATTTGAGGGTATTGACTGAAGATGAAATTGCTGAGAAAAAAGATCCTACAGCGCGACTTAACACAGTTAATATGGAGACGAAAGAAACACTTGCGGAATTGGAAAAAACATATCAAGCTGAACCGACCAAGGAAGTTGAAAGGAAAGTTGCAGATAAATTTAATGCGGCACATTACTCGACTGGTGCTGTGGCGGCAAGTTTCACTTCCACGGCGATGGTGCCAGTTTATACACACGAAGCGGCGATTATTGAAGAAGATCTTGTTAAGTATGAGCGAGTTAAGAAAAAGGGATACGTTCGTTTTGTCACAAATTTAGGTCCATTGAATTTTGAGCTATATTGTGACAGCATTCCTAAAGCATGTGAAAATTTTATAAAGCATTGCGCGAATGGATATTATGATAAGACGCTGTTTCATCGATCAATACGTAATTTCATGGTTTGTTCTAATATTAGTTTGTCTAGATGTCTTACTTAATTCATGAAACTATTTCAGATACAAGGCGGAGACCCAACTGGCACTGGCACTGGGGGCAAGTCAATATGGGGCAAAAAATTCGAGGATGAATTTCGCCCGAATTTATCCCACACTGGCCGTGGAATACTTTCAATGGCTAATTCCGGGCCAAATACAAATGGATCTCAATTGTAAGATAACTGATCACTTGGCATTTCTTTTTTCAAATAATCCACCGAACGATATTTCAGCTTCATAACTTATCGTTCTTGTCGACATTTGGACGGCAAGCACACAATTTTTGGGAAACTCGTCGGTGGCATGGATACCCTTAATGAGATGGAGAAGATTGAAGTGGACAACAAAGATCGTCCAATTTATGATATTATAGTGGAGAAAACGCAAGTGTTTGTGGATCCATTTCAAGAAGCTGAAGAACAATTGGCAGCGGAACGGGCAGAAGAAGCAGCAAAGAGAGAACGAGAGGTTGAGGAACTGGAAAAGAAAAAACGACAGAGTCAGCCTTTAAAAGTTTTTCGCCAGGGCATTGGTAAGTATTTGAATCTTGAACAAACGAAGGCTGCAGAAAAGGAAGAAGTTGGAAGTATTGGAAGTGGAGTTAGCCTTCCGCCGCTCAAAAAGAAAAAGAAGGAGATTAGTACTAAATTTGGTGATTTTAGTTCTTGGTAGGGTTAAAAATAAATGTATTTTTATCGCAATATTTGCTGTGTTATTTATACTCTTTCTTCTCTTTGTAGCCCTACAGCTCCTTTCGGGCCTTCGCTTAGAGATAGTTAGAGTATCTCATTGTCATGATCGAATGTATCGGCACTCCACAAGATGATATGATCATTATCACGCTTTGGCCGTGTGTCCATCCACCCAGTTGCGATACGTTCTGATTTTAAACCAGCACTTATCATAACTGAACAGGCTTATAGTCCGTCCGAAGAACCACTCGAACTAAATCTCGTTGACGCCAACGAGACTTGTTATTTATACTCGCTACTAGCAAATACGACTAGCAAATACGACTGAGTTCATCGCTTTCATAAATTTTTATTCAGTTCGATTCTTCGCTTTAATTGGGTATAAGCTTGCAAAAAGTAATTGAAAATTGACCTTGCGATCGGGTAACCCGGTCGAGTTGGCCCCATTTTGGATCTGGTTCTTAGTGACCAAAATATGACTCCATCTGAGTTGCGTCCTGCAAGCCCTCTCATCTCATCTAACTGTAATATTTTCCTTAGAAACGACGAGAGGTAATAGTAATGTACCAAAAACACACTGCTGTTATAAAAAAGCAAAATCAAGAACCATAGAATCGCTCAATACTCCCTCAGTATGTGAAGAGCAAATTGAAGAATTCGTAAACACTATCTGGTAAGCGATTGAGTGTAGTGTCCCAAAACTATCAAAAGCTTTGACGAAGAAAACGTACAATCTAAGAAAACGAAGTTCCTTGCAGCCTAAACGTCAAAAACCCCGCATTAGGTCTCTCAATGTTAAAAGCCTCACTCCAGCAATTAAGAACAGGATTATAGAGCTCCGGAATGTCTGATGGAACGACATGCTCAAAATGGCTTCGTAAACTGATTAATAGCACAAAGCTCGCTGCTGGCAAAATCTAGTGGACAATGTGAAAAGGGATCCGTGGAACCTTGGCTACAAAATAGTTATGAGGAAGCTACCCTACCCTACGTACATCCAGCATACAGGTATATCAAGCAGAAAAGCTGCACGAGATAGTGCGAGCACGCTGATGCTGTCCACGGTGAAACAGCAGGCGAATGTCCATTCTTCACGTGGCCGGAACTGGAAGAGGCAGTTCGATCAATGAAAACAAGGAAGGCTCTAGAACCAGATAGCGTCCCAACTGATGTGTTGCAGCTTGTCTATCATCATTGCTACGACTTGCTGCTCACTACACTCAACTCTTACCTGCGGAATGGGATCTCCCCGGAAAGTTGGAAGGTAGCGGGGCTTGTACTGATCTGCAATGGGAAGGACGATTCCGGGTTGCCGTCTATTTACCGCCCATTATGTATGCTAGACGCTATCCACATCCAGAACCTAACCGAGTCTATACTAAAACGAATGGATGCACATGCGCCGGAAGTAAAAACTGAAACAATGGCTATACAGATGCCTTACGCAAGACACCAAAGCACAGATAAAGGAATAAAAACGGAAAACTCAAAGGCTTAAACGAATCTTCCACCGGCACAACAATCGTTTAAACCAGGAATACCTCACTCTTAAAGCGGAAATCACTGAACTAACCAAGAATAAGGTGGCAAATAAGACGTGAGATGAATGAAGATTATAAAAGGAGATTGAGTTTACTCAAACCATTTTCAGACGTCTTTCGAGAAATTAATAAACTAACGGGCCGACGGTCATATAATTTTAACATCGACAGGGACCCTATCAAGTACAGAGGGCTACCCTTCTCCACACCTGAAGAAAAGCTGCAAGTTATCTCCTCATTCTACGGAAATCTGTACCGAGAAAGAGCCCCAGAGAACGAAAGAGCACAGGAAATGATATCGGCTGTAAGAGCTAGAAACATCGGTTACCAAGGGTCATACCTTATAATATTTTCTGACACCAACAAGGCAGTATTTCCGCAACATGAAACATTTGGGGAATTTTTCACCTACGTGTCAGAAGTAGAAGATATACTAGCTGGTCTTAATAATAAAACCTCTTCAGGCCTAGACGGTATTCCCAATAAAGTACTAAGGAAATCCGGCGCAATTGTCGCCAAAAGCTTAACACTCATCTTCAACAATTGCATCAACAATGGTTACTTTCCCGAAAGATGGAAACGAGGCAACCTTATCCTTATCCCTAAACCAAACTGCAACGGAGATGTAAAAAACTTCAGGCCAATCTCCTTACTTTCCAATATTGGCAAGATTCTGGAAAGAATTTATTCTACGAAGCTTTAGAGCATTCTCAATGAAGCTAATTCCCGAGTTTCAGTTCGGATTCTAACCCAAAAAATCCACAGAACATGCCATTATGCTGGAGCACGACACCGTCGTAAAAAACTTGCGCAAAAAACAATACACAATCGCATGCGCGCTAGACTTACAAAAAGCGTTTGACTTCGTTTGGACTGATGGGCTAAAATTCAAACCCATGCATTCCAACTGTCTCCTGGCCCTCACGCGTATCCTTGATAGCTTTCTACAAAATAGATTTTTAACAGCAGAAATATCCCACCGAACTTCAACACCTATACCTATCCTGTCTGGAGGCCCACAAGGATCCATATTGGGACCAAGCCTTTTTAACTTCTTCCTACACGACATCCCACATACCGCCGCCACAAACAGAATCCAAAATATCTCCAGTAACCCGAATATGATCATGTACGCGGATGATATTCTAATTCTAGCCAGTCACACTCTTCCCATTTCCACCATGGAAATGGTGCAAAGAGAAGTTGACATTATAGCACGCTATTTAAAGGATTGGGGGCTCCCAATCAACGCCGCTAAATCGGAAATAATATGCTTCCGTAACGCGAGTGGTAAAGGGCACAAACTAGCTGTGCGACAAAGCAAACTGATAAGGGCGGTTATCGAAGGGGACACGGTGAATCCAAAAGATAACATAAGGTATTTGGGAGTAAACCTAAACAACAGGTTCAAAATGAACCCACATGCAAGAAAAGCAATAAATAAAGCCAAAAGAGCTGCTGCATTAATCTTCCCCTCCTATTCTTCAAATTCGTTTTCCCAAATGTGAAACTCCTCATGTATAAAACCATTATGGAAACGCCATCTGGGCCCTGTGGGCTAATATCCCTCACTTTTTCCGCCCATTGATTGTTGATCTCACACCTGAAGTATGAACGGACATTCTTAAGGTGTAATTTTAACAAAGCCAACGAGGGATGGTTGTAGTCAAAAATCGCAGATATTGTTGACGCGTGTGAGAAGGCTTTTTCAATCTTTTCAACCTTGCAATAATTGGTGTTTCATATCTTTCCATATTGCTTTGATGTTTAATTTTGGGAACTACTTTCTCAATCGTTTCGAACTTCAGTTTCTCTAATTTCTACAAATAGAGATCTGTTAAATCGTTAGTTAGATTCTTGTCATTAGGAACCATTGAGCAAGAGTTGCCATAATCAGAACGAACGCTTCTGGTAATCTTGATTGAACTTCGTTAGAAACTTTCCCTAATCCTTTTTTTTTTAAATTCAACCGATGATTTTCATGTTGAACTGGAATGAAGAAAACATCATCCCTTTGATGATTATTTTCCATTACGATTGTGTTATGGTCACTGTCGTAAGGAGGCACCTGCAGTTTCCGTTGAGGACTACTAAAGCTGAATTGAAATTTGCCTCAGCAACGTAGAGGTCCAAATATGAATTTGTCCTAGGGTATGTTGGGAACTCCGGCCCATATAGATTGCACCTGTATTCAATTTGGTTCTCTGTTATCCACGATTTCAGAATTTACCTCTTGGATTATTGTTTGCAGCCATGATGGATGCTTGGCATTCAGGTCACCGGTAAGAATATAATAACTATGCAGCCTGTTCAATTCGAGTATTTTAAACAAGGAATTGAGCTCCTCCTTGAACTTGAGAACATTTTGACCAGTTGCATGGGCAGAGATAATGCAGTAATTATCCCCACCTGGCAGTAAAATTTTGATAATGGACATTGCAATAAATTGAAAGTTTATGAATTCAACTTTTTCAATATGTTGGAAATAATAGAGTCTTCTCACCAATATCTCGGTGCCACCTCTCCCTTCACCGTTTACTCTATCCTTTCCTACGAGTTCAAAATCCTTGAACATCATGGAGTGCCATGAATAGAGGTGGGTTTCAGTGAGAAGCATGATGTCAGGCTTTTCCTTAACAATGAATTCAAGCAGATAGTCACGTCGATGTCGAGTAACAATGGAGTTGATATTGATCGAGATGAGATGAAGCTTATCCATGGAAATATGACGGTGAAAAACTATTTTGAAGCATGTTGACCTAAACATTTGAAAAAAAAATTGATTTTTGATCTTGCTTATTTATTCTTTCCGAAAGAGATACAAGCTGTTGGTAAATTTTGAGAAGCAGCTCATTATTGCCGCTCACATTATTTATTTTATTACATTGTTGTCTGTTGGTCCTCTAGCAGCAAGTGGAAATGATACCCTGGGCTTGACGAGGTGGGAAGGTATGACAATGCGGTGTACTTGGGTTTATTTTGGGGAAAATTCAACTTTTGTATCCTCGATATGATGCTGGATGACCAAATATACCATAGTTAAAACAGTATAATTTTCATTTAGTTCCATCTAAGTCAATTTGCATTCACCGAGGGGCGTGAATATCTTTACATTTAAGACATAAATAGTGCATGGCACAATTGGCAGCTGAATGACCAAATTTTTGGCACCTGTAAAACTGGTTCGACTTGCTTCCCACATCGACGCATTCATAAAATGACCTGGGTATCATCGGATGGCAACACATAAAACCAGATCGATCATGTTCTGATCCAACAACGTTGGGTCTCGAGCATACTTGACGTCCGTACATACCGAGGAGCCAATTGTAACTCAGATCATTACTTGATCAAATTAAACTATCGATGTCATATGTCAAAGGGTTATTCAGCGAAGACCAGCCCGCTACAAAAATTTGACATCGAAAGGCTCCAAACAGCGTCTGTGGCCGAAAATTTCACGGAGACTCTCGACAACCAGCTGGCTCCCATCTTATCAGACGCATAGTTAAAGACGAGCAACGAGCTCTGGATGGAAGTGAAAACGGCTATCAGAACCGTGGCAGAACAGACGTTGGACATCAAGCCCGGCGCAAGAGGAATAATTGGTTCGATGATGAGTGCCAGAATGCGTTAAGCGTTAAGCCTGAAACGTGGTTATCAGCCCAAAACCACGCTCTGTCGTGATGAGAGCGGTAATATTATCGCTGATGAAAACAAGATTAACGAAAGATAGGCATCATATTTCAAAAATCTCCTTAATCCTCCGCACAGCTCCAGAACATCGGAGCCTATAGATGTCTGCGGAGAGCTTTCATTGGCCCCACCAACTCTGAATGAAGTTTCTTCCATCATCAAAGCCCAAAAGAATAATAAATCGCCGGGCATTGATGAGATTCCAGTGGAGCTCATCAAATATGGTGGCAGTAGGGTTCATCAAGCTATTCACAAAGTCATCCAGTACATTTGGCAACAAGAACATATGCCGAAAGAGTGGAGCCAATCAATTATATTCCCTATCCACAAAAAAGGTGACAAGCTGCTGGGAAAATTATAGAGGCATATTACTACTTTGTACGGCGAACAAAATATTTTCTAAAATCTTAGAAAATAAAATCGGATCATACGCCAATAGTATTATTGGGGAGTATCAAGGTGGTTTTAAGGCAGGTAGATCAACAACAGACCAATTGTTCACTGTCAAGCAGGTACCTGAAAATGCTGGGAGCTCAACATAGAGGTACACCAAATTTTCGTTGACTTCAAGCAAGCATACGACAGTATTGATCGTAACGTACTGTACCAAATAATGCTTTGTTTTGGCATCCCAGCCAAATTAGTCCATCCTACCAAAATGACAATGACGTCGACAACCTCCCAAGTCCGCATCAATAAACAACTCACTGATGCCTTTGACACAAATATCGGACTAAGGCAGGGAGATGGGCTGGCTCCATTGCTATTCAATTTGGCTCTGGAGTACGTCATACGGAAGCTACCTGTCGATACGCGAGGTACATTACTATACAAGTCGAGCCAAATAGTAGCCTATGCGGACGACATCAACATCCTGTCACGGTCACTAACAACTGCCAAAGAATTCTTCCTGAAACTCGACAGCGAAGCAAAACTAATAGGGCTACAAATCAACGAAAATAAAACAAAGCGCATGACGCAGTCGAGGAAAAATACCCCAAATACGCAAAATATCACACTTGGCGAATACAGTATCGAAAATGTGAGCTAATTTTTGTATTTAGGCGCCAAAATAACGAAAACGGGCAATGAAAGAGACGATATACGCCGAAAAATACAGCTCGCAAATAAAATGTTTTATTAAGTATTGACGATCTTGAAGATCAGCTGCATACACAGGAAAACAAAGCTCCAAGTATACAAATCTGTGATAAGACCTGTGTTATGCTATGGGTGTGAAACATGGACCCTAACTGAAGCATCCGCAAATATATTGAACGCCTTTGAGCGACGGATCCTGAGGCGAGTAGTCGGAGCGAAGCTAGATGGGGACCAATGGCGAATTCGATACAACCATAAGCGGTATGAAATTTTTGACGAATCGGAGTTCTCAAGGATTGTAAGACTGCAGAAGCAGCAATGGGCTGGTCACATGAATCATATGGGCGACGAACAACAGATACCCAAAAAGGTATTCGTTGGGAGAACTGAAGGCCGGCGGCCAGTGGGGAAACCGAGGATACGCTGGTCTGACTCTGTCGGCGAAGAAATTTCATCGCTGCTCGGATTCTGGAATTGTATGACGCGGTCAATGGACCGAGACAGTTGGAGGTGCTATTTGCTGGAAGCCTGCTAAGTGCTAAGAAGGATAAGAATAATACTGGTTGATTTCAGTTTTTTGAAGACGCTTCCAGCTCACAACTCTAAAGTTCAAGTACCTTACCTATTGGATGACACTTGGATTGCTATCGTTTGAAATTTGTACCAAATAAAATGGTAACATTTTGCCTTCAATAGTTGATCCCATGTAGAAAATTTTTTCACACTAATGAATTTGATACCTGGTGCTGCTTCCGGCAACATTTCAAGGAGATCAACTGTGTTCTCTCCAGAGTCCAGGCACTTCAAAAGGAAGGTCTGGTTTTTCTTCGCCTTTGGCGTATATGTGAAGTGGGGTGCTTTCACACTATTTAGAGCATCATTGACTAGCTTGAAATCAGCCAGTGTTTTAGTATTTATTGTGGGTTTATCAGCGGTCACTCTCTTAGATTCGAAATTAGCTATCTTATGTTTGGCTGCCAATAGCCAAACCATGTCCCCTCCGCACTTCCGACACATTAATTGGTGGAACTTTCTTAATAGTCTTATTTTTAACAGAAGAACCAGCAGACATACCGGTTGGCGTCTTCTCCTTCTCTTTGTTTTTAGATTTCAAATATTCGATAAAGTTGTCACATATATTACCTATATTTTCTTGGCAATCCGTCTCGGTATACATATCCTTATGCGTCGTAGCCAGTACCGCATAGTAATTTGTGCTGCAGTTTGCGCCTCCCGTGCTTTATATATCAGCATCATGAGTGGTTGTATTTTTGTTGTTGAGCCTTTTGCGTGGCTACTTTATTTTCGCTCGTCATATGTTATGGCTTCTTGTTTTCCGGACGTACTTTGTGGCTTACTAACTTTAGCTTTATTGACGTTTGATAATTTACGAATCATTTCCTCCAAATTTTGAATTCCGAGTTTCTACGGTAACTCTTTCGTTTTCTCTGGTAACTCTTTCCAGTTCTTCGCTTGATAATGTAATCCACTTGCCATGTTCAAAACTTTCTTGTTCGTTATTTCATTTCATTATTTTTCATTGGTTCATCAATGTTATAAGTTTAAAAAAATCAGTTTTGAATTGACGTTTTAAAAACTATTTTAATTTATTAAAAATTATTGACAGAAGCTTTTAAAAATACGTGTGTTCGCAACGAATGCTAGACGTTGATTCTGGACTGCACTACTTATCCCTGATCTGAGGTCGTGACTCAATCAAGGGTATGGTGAGACTGATGTCTACTCGACCCACACTCAGCTCTAGTGTGTTTTGCACAGGGGAGGTAGACAATGTCTGCCACATATTTTCTGCCTATAATAGATGCGACAGACAGCGTTGTGACGTCTCCAGTGAAATTAGAGAGCTCTACTTGCATACTATAATCAAAAGGATGCGCACATCCGTTGACAAATGGAACCATGTGGCACATTATGCTCGGGCAGTCCTGACAATTAAAAAAGGCGTAGTAGAAAATTAGGAGGCGTTGAATGAGGGGTCTCTTTTCTAGCCATCCCTGTCCATTTCTTCCTTTCCGTTATTGAAGGGATTCCTGTAACTTGGTGACGCATCTAGGCTTAGAAAAACACGGCATAACCCGAAATAATGTGTCAAACGGTTCAATGTAAGGCTCACAGACTGACAGTGGAGGTGTTTAGTGGGTAATCTAGAAGCGCTCCGCGCTTCCAAGTCCCACACTCAAGATGTAAATAGCCTTCACCTCCCAGACATAAAAAAAGGTTAATCTAAAATAGGGTCAAGGAAATAACCAGTCTAATTAGTCTTAGAACAACCGGTGTCAACCAGTCCGTTAAAAAAATGGCATTTTGTTTTCTTACTGGTTAACTTGGCGAAATGAACTGATACTCTCAAATCCAACGTAACGTTGAAAATTCCATCTTTTTAATCCTTAGCACACTTTCATTTACTTGCTAATCAAACTTACAACAAACTGGTGCATAAATTCTATATATATATATATATATATATATAACACATCTATCTGGTTTTTTTATAAAACGCACATTCTGTGCAGGGTTTGCTGATGCTCCATTCGAATTACCAATTGTTGACAATAGTACGTATTTTTCCTGCTTTAGCGTTTGCAGTCATCATCCTTGTCGCGCGAACAGCATTACTGAGATTTCCTTCAATGCATGTAACTGGTCTCCGTTTTTGCCAACGTGACCGTGCCAAACCATTGTCTGAGTCTAAATCAATGTGTACCACTTTTTCGACTTTCATACTACTTGGTCGATTAGTCAAACGATCTTCACCTCTTCCTCCTGTACCAGTTTGCAAAGTCATTTTTATTAAGTAGTCTTTAAACTGAGCTTTAAGAGTAGCATTTTCTCGTTCCAAGGAAGCTTTTTCTTCATTCAGGCATGCGCAGTCTATGCGAACTTTGTTCACACGAATCCAAAAATTTTCCAAGTTGCACCATAAGTCGATTGCCATCTGAAAGTAGAATTGATTGTTCTCTGGGTCTATATTTGCTGATGATCAAATTTGGTTACCTCCTTCAAGTCCAGCGGATCATACGGAGAATTACTGGAAGGCCTTTCTGTTGTTTGAGGCAATGGGCCATCACCGAAAGGAAGAACTTTTTCACGTTCAGATTCCAGACGCCTGCAGCAAGCAGCTAATTGCAAAATCCCTTCACCTTTCTTCTCAAGAATTCTCAAAGCCTGAAGAAATTTAAGCTTAAATGATTTTGAAATTAATAGAAGAATAGCTTACTCTTAACGTTTTCTCACTCGTTACCACCATATACTTGAATTTGCCATGGTCACTTCGCAATGTACTCTCCAAATTTCGTTTCAATCCAAGATATTGTTGATTCAAACTATTTCGATAGGCTTCTAAGTATTTCGTTCGGAATTCGTGTTCTTCTTTGGTATTATCCGCTTGAATCTTCAGTTCAGTTATGAGATCCGTTGCATGTGCAATCTCATTGCAATGTTTGCGTATCAACCTTGTATTGTGCTCATCACGGTCTCTTAAATTGTTGTATTCGGCGTTGAATGTGTCAGTATATTGCATGTAATTGTCTAGTACTTGCTGGTATTGCTTCCATAGCTGCTCAATTTGATTTTCACGCATACGCGTTATTTTCTCCAATCTTATTGTCATCTGCAAGGAAAAGGTGTTTCAATCCCAACTTTTGTGGACTTTTGGAAAATTAATGGGTCTTAAAGCTTGTATCATAAATTTTTTTTTGATGGCGCCATCTGTAAATGAGATAGTGCGTTGAAAAGTTACATTCTTCCCTGACTTTCAGTGAAAGTTTGGTGACATTCGATTCAGTGGAAGCGAAGTTATTGCGTCTAAAGTGACAGTATGTTTGTGTCATCGGTACAAAAATAAGTTTCGAACAAAGAGCAAATATCATATTTGTTTTAAAGTCGGTTAAACGTTTACCGAAACATTGAATTGATGAAAAAAGTTTATGGCGATGATTGTATATCTCGTGCCCGAGTTCATGAGTAGTTTACACGTTTCAGAGACTGTCGTGAGGACATAAATGACTATGAATATACGGCTCGCCCAAAATCAGTGATCACCGAAAACTCCATCGAAATGAGCCGAAGTCATCGTTGAAATTCATGGAATTGGAGTTGAATATCTCCAAAACATCGGTTTATTGCATTTTAACCTATCGTTTGAGCTTAGGAAAGGTCTGTGGATGTCTTGTTTCGCCCAAGTTAACTGATAATCAAAAATTGCTCAGAATTCAACATTCGAAAGACATCATTAAAGAGGTGAGAAAAGACGAGAACTTCCTTTACAGCATTGTAATTGGTGATAAAACGTGGTGTTTTCAATATAAACTCGAAACCAAGTGTCAAAGTGCCGAATGGAAGGCCCCAGACGAGCCACCACTCAAAAAATTGCGTTAGGAGAAGTCAAAAATCAAGTCGATGCTCATTTGTTTTACTATTCCAAGGGAATTGTCCACAAGGAGTTCGTGCCAACGTGCCAAACCGTCAATACAATTTTCTATCTTGGCGTTTTAAAGCGTTTGTTTGAATACCGCGAAGGAGGAAGCTGGCGCTTATTGCATGATAATGCACCATCTCATCGATCCACTCTTGTGACTGATTTTTTGTCTAGAAATCGTAGTATTTTGTTTGTTGGCAACCCTCTTGTGAAGTGGTAGTGCTTATAACATACTATGACTTGTGTGTTTTTTTATTTTTGCGTTGACTGACTAAAATAAATATAGTTTTCTCTTTAGTTTCCGTTCGAGTTTTATTTCACGAATCTTAACCATCTCAGGTTATGGACCCAGACATGCTTCGTATTAGCGCACGCATCTAAGGTTCGGGAATGTTAGGTAAAGAATCTAAATATCGTCAGTTTTTAAGACACACAAAAAATAGTCGACATAGTAAACGATCGTTCAGGCTCGTAATCTAGCGAACGATGAACAGTGGGAAACATGAGAGTGGCAAATTGAACTGTGTTTGAAAGAACAATGTCTTTATTCCATTGTCAATGATACGCGAGTGTGCCCAGTGACGCCGGCGAACAACGCGGAACCGTCTGGGGGTTAACAAAGCTCGCAACGAGACAATGCATTCGTATACTCGGCATGGCCCTCGACGAAGAAGCTGCCATACGTCGGTAGGAAAACTAACGTGACCGAAATTTGGGAGACGTTGTTCTCGGCATTTCAGCAATTGTCTCTACAGTGATTGTACACGTTGTTCGATGATTTCTTCAAAATCACGAAAGGTGACGCCACTTCCTTCAAGAAGCATGATTCCCAACTATGTAGCTAATGTGTTTGATGACATATTCATGGAATTATGGAAAGTCAACTCAAATGTCAAACGCCCATTGTAATTGCGGCATCATCGTCTTTTCAAAACTCTTGGTTTTGAGTATCAATATTATTGTTCAATTTGGTATCATGTTTCATAAGTCGAACAAACAACAAAGCCCCTCGTTGAAAATTTTCGCTCGATTGAGAATTCATTGATGAAGGAGACATCACAGACACCTGGTGCTTTCGTTGCAAAATCTAGAGCACAGAAGCCACAGAAAAATCAGTGGCATCAGGCTCTACACCGGCAAATAAAAAGGAGAAAGAAAAGCGAGCATGTTTATATATTTCAAGAGAATCGGCCATCTCATTGCTGATTGCCGAAAACGCAGGATTGCTGAGCAGAAAACGGCAAGTTTAAATATCAGCAACTCCAAACTAACTTTGGGAAGAAGCAAACCAGGTTCATTCTTTGCAATGGGCTTAGCAGTTGACGCATACTTCGCTTCTGTAGACTCTTGGGTTTCGGATTCCCGCACAACGCATCATATGACGGCGAATAGACAGCACTTCACTTTGAACGAGTAGTTTTCAGTCACGCAACGTATTCATCATTCTTGCATACGAATCAGAAAAACTAACACCGAGACATGAGTGGGTGAAAGATAGTCATCTACGACTCTGAATGACGTTTGGTACGTATGAGAGGCTTGCCATCGGATTCTACGTCTAGCACTCATTGCGTGTAGATGTGTTTTTAATCGCTCCTGTCATTAATTTTAAAAATTAATTAATTTTTCACAAAAGTCAGTTTCAAAATATTAAAATAATTTTTTTCGAGCCAGTCAAAAGCAAGTTTTGATTTTATTGGGGAAGAATTTATCGTCGAAGGCATCGACAAACGATATCCATAAGTCAAAAAAAGGCCAAACCAAAGACAACTCGGGACCTCTGTATGGAGGAGCCCGACGGCTTCCCTCCGTTGGGGGGGCCCCGGGGAGAGTGACGGTGTGAAATTGGCGGCAAGTGTCAACAAGCGGAGACACACGAGCACCCAGGATACCGCAGATGGCGGCCGTAAGACACAAGTGCTCGAGGATAGACAGGAGGTGTGTCGACTTCGAAGCGAAATCGAAGAGTTAAAAGCAAGAATTCAAACGTACGAAGAAATGTTCAAGACGGCAAAAAAAGTTCAAGAGAGTGAACCGATACGCAAAATCGATAAGCACGCAAAACAGAAGAAAGCTGCAAATCCAATAATCACTGAAGAAGTATTAAGTGCTGGTTGCACCAACGAAAGCCAGAATTATTTCGCAGCGCTGGATGGACTCCAACAGGATTTGGAGGTAGACGAAGGTAATAAAGATGATAATTTTATAATTTATTTAAAAAATAAAAATAATGAAAATAAAAATAAGGAGAAGAAACCAGCCCGTAGTTCTGCTGGTCCTCCTCAAAAAGTAGCCAAGAAACCGAGAAAGTTCCGCCAATTAATGTCTTCGGTCAAAGCGGAAAGGACATGGTTCGGCTGTTGGCAGCCGAAAACAAATTAACAAATTTCGAAATCAAACGAATAAATTCCGAGAAGCTATCAATTAGAACGAAATCACTGGTTGATTTCAAATCAGCGAAAAATGCTTTGAATTCTGGGGAGGTTCCGCACTTCACTTATACCCCCAAAAGCGAGAAGAACCAGACGTTCTTGCTGAAGGGCTTGGACTGCGGAGAAGATACCATCGATCTTCTTCAGGTTCTCAAGGAAACAGCACCACAAATCGAGTTTATCTCAGTTAAAACATTCGCGTCAAGAAGGTCGACGGTAGAAAAAAAAAATGTACCACTTTATTTAGTACAAATAACAAATAAGAGCAGTCCAAGCGCTCTTCAGCAAATCAGATATTTAAATTTCCGAGTGGTGAGGTGGGAACGCCTCCAGAAACGAGAAATCAACCAGTGCTATCGCTGCCAACGATTTGGGCATTCGGTTGCCAACTGCGCCATGCATTACCGATGCGTTAAATGCAAGGACGTGCATGCTCCCGGTGAGTGCAAATTGGCTCAGACGGAGCCAAAAGAGAAATTATATTGTGTGAACTGCGGTGTTTTTGGTCACCCGGCATCCTATCGAGGATGCTCCCGATATCAGGATGCGAGATTAAAATCTTTCCCAAAACAAACACAACTACACCGCAGTGTACCACTTTATTTAGTACAAATAACAAATAAGAGCAGTCCAAGCGCTCTTCAGCAAATCAGATATTTAAATTTCCGAGTGGTGAGGTGGGAACGCCTCCAGAAACGAGAAATCAACCAGTGCTATCGCTGCCAACGATTTGGGCATTCGGTTGCCAACTGCGCCATGCATTACCGATGCGTTAAATGCAAGGACGTGCATGCTCCCGGTGAGTGCAAATTGGCTCAGACGGAGCCAAAAGAGAAATTATATTGTGTGAACTGCGGTGTTTTTGGTCACCCGGCATCCTATCGAGGATGCTCCCGATATCAGGATGCGAGATTAAAATCTTTCCCAAAACAAACACAACTACACCGCAGTGTCTTAGCTCGGAACTTCGTCAAGCCCGGAGTATCATTTGCACAAGCCGCTAGAGGACCAGCAGAAAATGCGGAAAATAGTGTAAATAATGTAAGTGGCAATAATGAGCTGCTTCTCAAAATTTTACAGCAATTAAATTCTCTATCGGAGAGAATCGATAAACAAGATACGAAAATTAATCTTGTTTTTCATCGTTTAGGGGTTTCAAATGCCTCAAAATAATTTTTCATCCAGTCACATTCCCATGGATAGGATTCGTCTCATCTCGATCAACACCAACTCCATTGTTACTTTACATCGGCGTGATTATCTCCTTGAATTCATTGCCAGACAAAATCCTGACATCCTGCTTCTAACCGAAACCCACCTCAGTTCATGGCACTCCATGACATTCAAGGATTTTGAATTCGTAAGAAACGATAGGGTAATAGGTGATGGGGGAGGTGGCACCGGGATATTGGTACGAAGACCCTATCGTTTCCAAAATATTGAAAAAGTCGAATTCAAAAGCTTTGAATCTCTTGAAGTGTCCGTTATCAAAATTTTACTGCCAGGTGGGGATAATTTCTGCATTATCTCTGCCCATGCAACTGGTCAAAATGTTCTCAAGTTCAAGGAGGAACTCAATTCCTTGTTTGAAATACTCGAATTGAACAGGCTGCATAGCTATTATATTCTTGCTGGTGACCTGAACGCCAAGCATACATCATGGCTGAACGCCACCAATAATCCAAGAGGTAAATTCCTGAAATCGTGGATAACAGAGAACCAAATTGAATACAGGTGCACTCTATATGGGTCGGAGTTCCAAACATACCCTAGGACAAATTCATATTTGGACCTTTGCATTGCTGACGCAAGACTCGAATTCAACTTTAATAGTCTGCAGGTGCTTCCTTATGATAGCGACTATAACGCAATCGTAATGGAAATCAATCATCACAGGGATGATTTCTTCCTCATTCCAGTTCAACATGAAAATCATTGGTTGAATTTCAAAAAAACAGACTGGGGAAAGTTTCAAAAGAAGTTTAATCGCGAGTACCAGAAGCAATGTCCCCCTTCTGATGGTGGCAACTCTTGCTCAATGGTTCCTAATGACAGGAATCTAACTAACGATGAAATAGATGTCTATTTGTCGAAGTTAGAGAGCTGACGTTGGAAACGATTGAGAAAGTAGTTCCCAAGATTAAACATCGAAACAATATGGAAGGATATGAAACACCAACCATCGCAAGGTTAAAAAGATTGAAAAGCCTTCTTCTCACACGCGTCAACAATATTTATCGACGATTTTTGGACTATAACCATCCCTCGTTGTCTTTGTTGAAATTACATCTGAAGAATGTCGGGAACTTAATCCGGTCATACTTCAGGAGTGAAGTCAGCAATCAATGGGTGGAAAAATTGAGGGGTATTCGCCCACAGGACCCAGACGGCGTGTTCGCGAAAGTGAAAAGCACATTCCGCAAGAAGTCTCGAGTGAAGGTGAAGTCACTAGTGATGAGATAAATCTTCTCGATAGGGCTGGTATCGAAATTGATAGTACGAGTCTGGATAGAAATGGAAACAGGATTATTTGTGAAGGATTGGATAAACTTGCCCTGATTGGAACACATTTTGAATTGGTTCATCTACCAAACCCTGAGAGAGGGAACGAAATATTTTCAGAGGTCGTTGAAGCAAAAGTTTCCGACTTCAAATCAAGCCTGAACGGCCAATCAATTCTTCATTTCAATGAAACATTAACATCTGACACCTCACACCGAGCTTGAATCTTATTGATTATTTTGTCAGCTATGAAGACTTGTGTTTCATATTTCGCAAGATAAACAACAAGAAATCATGTGGTACTGATGGTATTCCAAATGTAGTTCTCCGACATTTGCATGAGGTTGCTATTAGGAACTATTGCATATTGTTCAACAACATGTTGAGCAATTCATATTTCCCAAATGAGTGGATAAAGAGTAAGGTATTTCCGATCTTGAAGAAAGGAAAAGAATCTTCATGCCCGAAAAGCTATCGCCCAATCAGCTTGCTGCCTAACATCAGCAAGGTGTTTGAAGTGATACCCAACAGAGCATTAAACGCCAACATTGAGGAAAATGAGTTAATGCCGAATTGCCAATTTGGTTTTCGTGCCAGGCATTCGACCACACATGCAATAACGAAAGTAACCTCAGACATCTGTTGGAAATTAAATGATAGACAATGTGTTGGAGCATGTCTCATTGATATGGAGAAAGCCTTCGAATCGGTGTGGTTAGATGGACTAATTTTTAAACTCCTTCACGACAAGTACCCCAGACTCCTTGTCGCCATGATGTGCAATATGTTATACGGGAAATCGTTTGTTGTAACTGATGGAAATCTGACAACAACGCGCAAGTTCAAGGTCTTGAATGGTCTACAGCAGGGAACAGTTACTGCGCCTCTGCTCTTCTCAATCTTCATTCGCAAGCTATTGAACGGCTTTGATTTTAACGTCTCGCCAACGCGATCATTGGTAGCGTTTGCTGATGATCTGATCATCTATACGGCAGACCGAAAAGCTACAATATCCAAAAAATGTTCAATGATGTACAGCTGTATACTGACAATTGGCGAATGAAAATCAATGCGCAAAAGTGTGAAACAATCTTGTTTCGGACAACGCTGCAGCGGGTCAGTCAAGACCTGAAACATAATTGGAAAGATTTCCACATCATGGCTGGTGAGGGTAGTCTTGAACGGGTTCCACATAAATCCTGTGTTCGATACCTCGGTGTTTATCTCGATCAGTATCTGTACTATACTGAACATGTGAAAATCATGCTCAGTAAGGCACTAAAAGTAGTCATGACCCTTCGAAAGCTCTTTCATTCCAGATACATTGATCAAAAGGTCAAAATTATCTATTACAAGACACTGGTTAGACCAGTTTTGACATATGGATGTCAGATCTGGTACAACCAGAGCGCTGGTACTATTGAAAATTAAGAGTTTTCGAAAGGAAATGTCTTCGTGCATGTACTGGTTTGTACAGAAAGCCTGAGACGGATTGGAAACATTATATATCGAATAGAAGAATTTATCAAACTGCTGAAGTGACTAGAGTCGATATATTCATATTGAAGCTTCTTCGGAATCATATCGCAAGATCTGTGACTGTGAGTGAAAACCCTTGGATTTCACAGCCGTTCCACCCTACAGACGTGTATATTGCGACTTGCCTCGCTACTGGCTTCATTCCTCCAGAAGCATTCGTGTATTTGGACATGAATCGATATGTTTTTGATTCTGACGGCGTCCCAGTCATATATCACATATGTCGACGGGCCACCGATAAGAAGATAAAATATCCTCCGAATTTGAGTTCACGAGACCAACAATTCCAATGGAGATAGTCATTTGCTAGATTCGTCGAAGCTGATCGAGTTGAGACGGGTCAATCTAGGTATTGGTGGCTGAATGACAATGTCTAAATTATTCGTGTTTATTTTCAGTTTTGGTGTTTTTCGTTATTTAGTTTTTGAGTTTCAGCTCATTATTGCCACATTTAGTGTTGTTGTTTATTTTTGTTAAAAAATAGGTATAGGTTAGGTTTATATTATGTTTATTATATTAGGTTAGAAATAAGGTAAAACGCTTAGGTTAGGAACATTATTATAGATTTTTTTAAGTATAAGATAAAGTTTTTGATTGCATTTATTAGAAATAAGTTAAAACATATTAGGTGTAGGATCAAAGTTCACTGTAGTGTTAAGATGATAAATAATTTTAGGATAGTGTCGGTTGGTTTTTTCTCCTTTTTCCAATTGAATTGTAAAAATATGTAATAATCTTCATTGATTTGAATTTGCTATAGTTTTTTTTTTAAATGTGATGAATGATAACGTACAAATTTAGAGAGCCATTTGGGCCATTAAGTTTTTTATTGTTATTGTTTGGATTTTGCTTTATATTCTTTTAAAATTTATAACGGTTAGTATTAAATAAAGCGCTTTTGACTTGAGGCTTGCCATCGACTTGCCTCTATTGGATACGCTGTCAGGCATGAAAATGCGATTACATTCAATCACGATGGCGTGAAATTTCGACGAGACGATAAACGAGTCGTAACTGGAAAGCTCGTTGGCTCTGTATACATTATGGATATTCGTGTTGGTGTCCCGCATTCACCAGGGGAATCTATCCTAGTTACAATAAAAGAAGTACTACAAGACGTAGAACGTTTGGACCATCGAGGTGAACGTCATGTGCGTGATGTATTGTCCTGTGTCGACATATCGGTCAAGTGTTCGGACACGGCGTCATTTTGTGATGGTTGCGTTCTCGTTCTCGGTAAATCATACCATTAACCGTTTCACTCGCGTCAAGATTGTTTGCAGATCGTCAGTGAATTGATTAATGCCGATGTACACGGTCCAATGTCAATCAATTTGATTTCCGATATTATGTGACCTTTAAAGATGATTATTTTTCGATACATTCACATATTTCTCATGAAAGATATTAGACGTTGCTCTTCATTTGAAAATATTCCTGATAAGTACAATATTGCGGGCCATACAGACTGTGGTATTGAGTTTGAGCGTGCTGCGGTGTTGACTCAGTTACGAAAACGTGGCATCAAGTTTTGTACGTAATGTTTTTACAATTCTGAATAAAATGGCGTCACACAACAAGCCAGCAGTCACGTTATTAAAGTGTCTCATTCAAAGCTCTCCGTTAGCAAACCTTCGAAAACATTTTGGGCTCACGCATGTGATAAGGCAGTATTTTTGATTAATCGTACGGGGAAGTCAAGTATTCTAGGTAAAGTAACATTTAAGTTATGAACAGGAAAAGCATTTGACAGTTTTGACTTCTCATGAATCTTTGGATCGGAATGCTATGTATGTATGTAAATATCCCCAAGAAGTTTCGCTCGAAATTCCACTACAAGGCAGTTTTCGAACATTTGGTCGGATATGTGAATGACAAAAATGCCTAAAAACTTTGGATGCCATCAGAGCATTGTTATTTCTATCCAGAAATGCTGTACACAACGAATGACACAATTGAATTAAAACTTCAACACCACAGTGAGGAGCCTTGCAAAGATGAGGCCAGTCGAGATGGCGAATTCGATTACATCTCTGACGGTAATCCGGATTCGTCCATAGCTGATAGCGATACTCCGGAAGAGAGTTTAGCAAATCAACGTTCGGTACAAGTGATTTGATATCAGGTGAGACTTGATGACTACAAAGTGGGCTTTAATGTTCATCATTATCAGCCAATGTGCAATGGCATGTCTGACAGAAGCATTTTAGGACTATCCCGAAGCTATGTATGAAGAGTAGACACTCGGGTAAGTGGATGAGTGCAATGAAGGAAGAAACATTGGCTTTTGAGGAGAACAACACGTGGGACTTAGAACCACTGCCGCCGGGTAATCAAAATACAAGCCTGATGGTTTGATTGATCAATATCGTGCTAGGTTAGTTATTTGCGATGAGTGCTAGCGAGCAAGGCTGGACTATGATGAGACTTCTAGCCCGGTTTCTCGGTACGACGCAATACTAGCACTTATTGCGATTATAGTTGAAGAGAAACTTGCACTCGGACAATTTGATGTGATAACTGCATTCCTATATGGTAAAATTGTTGCTGAAGCCTATATACCTCAACCACAGGGCTTCGACGATGGATGAGGTCGTGTGCGTTGTTTAAAGAATTCTTTATACGATCTTAAACAGTCACCTCGGTGCTGGAACAACAAGTTTCACTCATTTATGGGAAAGAACGGATTTACACGTTCGACAGCAGATCCGTGCATCTACGTTCGAAAGAATGCAACAGAGAAATTAATAGTTGCAATCTACGTTGATGATGGTCTCATTGCAGGTTCGACGGAAGATACAGTCAACTCTGTAGTGAATAACAAGTTTTCAATAAGTCCGTGAAGGACCGCAGCGATGTTCTGCTGCCTCGGCAGAGGAAGGTGTTGATTCCTGCCGAGAATGCCCTCGTCCGGAGACGCGTGAATGCGCTGGCAGGCTAGCATTGCGGTGTCGTGGGGCGGGTTCGTTTCCCCGGCACGAGGACTCACTACAAAACATTTCGCATTCACGAATTGCTTGCAGAGATCAAGAGGACGACCGAAGTCGCAAATCTGTAGATAACCTCCACGAAGGAATTACGACTTGTTGCGAGAACAAGTGCAACCTGACAAGAAAGACTAATTTGGGGGTGACCTCGTCTTTACCCAAATACATTCAGGGCCCACAAATGAAAGAGGGGCAACCGGGTGGTGGTGGAGCCCCTTCATGCCCACCCAACCGGAATAAATCCAATGTTCAATTGTTGAAGTGGCCAGGTATTCCTCTTCTGAGTGGAAAACTCATACAACTTGAATTATATGAACTTTCCCATCAGAAGGGGAGTACCCCGGTGACCAATTTATGTCATAGAGTTATACAGTTGAATTGCATAACTCTATGCCATAAAAAGGCACTTTGCTTGGGCCACTCAACCCATAAAGTCACCTGAAACAAAAAGGATTAACTTGTACCAGGTGGCTGGCTCATATCTTGGGGTGGAAGCCTGCCACCGTACCGGGTCCTATACTCGGTCAGAAAAACCGGAAGGGAAGAGACCGATTTTTTTGTTTAATTCAGCATTCTTTTTTTTATTTTTATTTTTAAATAATTTTTTGAAAATAAATTATATTATATTAGGAATCGTAGATTTAACCCACACAGTGACCTAACCAAAAATTTGATACGTCGTGTACAAAATTTGTTACTTGAAATTACAAAGAATTATAGTTCACGTTACTATAGCATACACATCACGACCATAAGAAATAGGAGAAAAATTGTACATAGCAACATAAGTTACACTATTATTATGGAAATAATAAAATATTGCTTTTTAAATTTCTTTTGGTTTGAATATATTTATATTCTTACGCTAGTATTTAAGAAACCTGATTTCAATTTCATATATTTTGTGTAGAATATATTCGCGTAGTTTCGGTTCTTTGAATAGGATATTGATACCTATCGTACATGCGGATATTTGAGATAATTAAATATTGTGTGCCAATATTATAAGAACTAGTATACGCTTGCTATTTTGGTTAGAAAAAAAAAAAAACATAACTTGAAAACATCACATTATACAAATTGTGACAGTCTATGCACTATTTTACATATTAGGATATATTTTTCCCTAATTTATCCTGTTCTGTGTTTGCTTCCACACATCTTTTCCCGATTATATAGTTTGATATTTTTTTTTTCAATCATTATGACGTTGTATGCTTTTGTACCCAGATTATTGTTTTACATTTAGATTTGTCAAATGATATTGTTTCGTATAGAACATTGCAATAAATAGGTAAATAATTAAATATATAATAAAAAAATTTAGATAAAAAAAATGGTACTTACAATACCTTTCCCTCGACGACGAGCGCTCGTTGACGAATTGTAGGTAAGCAAGTCCTGTAATTCATTTTTTTTTAAGCGTATTATTGTACCGGTTGTAATTTATGAGTCACGACTTCTTTCTTTTGGTAGTGCAGATTCGCATTCGAATAACAACTATTAGTACACGAGTAGGAAGGCATAAAATATATCCTAAGTGTGTATACAATCATATAAAAATTCAGCTATCCAAGTGTAAATACATGTAAACTCTTTTTTGAATATCACAAACGTATGGTCTTTGAACGTGGTAATGCTTGCTGCTACTTATTCTACGGCTTTTAATGTTTAATATTTCTTTATATGCAATCCGTTGGTCAATATATGGATTGAGTGATTTGACTAATTCTCCTGGATCTAACTTTTCAGTTGATTTATCACTCTTTGTTGAACTATGTTTGAATACACTATGCGCCTTTTGCATCCAAACGGTGCGTTTTCCCAGAAACAGGGAGTACGGTCCCGCCGTTTCCCAATCAACATGTGCCGCTCCGTACAATGAAGGTCTTCACCTTGGCCTTCCAACCACCTGTTGCACAACACTTCGGGACCTAATGCTGATGGCTCATGGCGATATTGGCAGCTGCTATCATTTTTTTACAGGCACTGTCGTAGAAAAAGTAGCAATATGCGAAGTTTTTCCTTTTTTTTTTCTTCTTTTCTTTCGCTGTGCATCCACAGGATGGTAGAAGTTGTCTCTGCCACAAACGGTTTTCTTAATAAGACTCCATCGCCAACCATTCAAATCACTTCACCTGACACTTCACTGGCACTTACTCGTATCCGCCTTGTGCACGGAGCGGTTGATGGGAAACTGTTCACTCAAAACATGTTCGAGGCACACGCAATAACCTCGCTCGTACCATGTGGAAATAGAAGTGCCATCTATGTGTGAACATGCGTTGGTGATAATGCACACTCATTTCGGTTATTTTTAAAATTCTAAATCGTTTTTTGTGTAGATTCGATTAAGTTTTCAATTGAAAGCAATTTATGTTTATAATTATTAGGCGTAATTAAGGGGGAAATAAATCGAAAGAATAGGACAGGCACGCGTTAATTACCGACAAACAAAACAATTTTTAATTAATATTATGGTTGGAATGGGTAAAATTTGACAAATTTTGTGGGGTTTAAATGATACAATGATTTTATCGTTCCTATAATTTAAGGGGTTAACCGTTTCGTTCTAAGCATTTCATACCGCGTTACCCCGCAATTAGTTAAATTATATTCAAAAGATATTGAAATAAAATCACTACACATTAAAACAGTTTTAGAATTTTGTTTCCCGGGTGTTAAGTACAAAAGAAATTTTTTCTTTACTTATTTTTCATGCGAAAAAAAAACGAGTGTTGCGATGAGGAAGGTGACTGAATGGTTACTCCTTGTTAAATTGAGTTGGTGCTGTGTGCCTGTGTCAGCGCTGCTTTTAGAGCCATAGCTCCTAGATTACTACAGGGCAGCTAATTTTCTCATGATCCCAAGGCAATGCGGATTGCGAAAAAGGAGCTGAAGGATATTTCTGTGTATCATGGGTTGGCTTCGGCGTCGGGACAAGAGATGACGGACAATAAAAGAAAAACACAATTGACAGACGGACGGACTGACTTATGTTTATGTTTGCCCGGAAATATACAACCCTTGTGCGTTTTTTTTTGAAAATATATGCGGACGGACAAACAGACGTGACTAATTATCCATCGGCGCAGGTCTTTCGCGTGGTATATCCCCACTTCTTTTCCCGATGGATCCGTTATCAAGTAACGGTTAGGTCCCATTACCTTCTTTATGCGGCTTTTCAAGAATCGTCTGTCCAGCTTGGCGTTGTAATGCCCCGCGGCGTCACTTTGGCGGAAGTTTCGCCGGAAAACTTCATCTCCTTCTTTGAAATTAGCAGATCGTGACCGGAGATTGTACTGCGCTTCATTTGCACTACCTGCGGCCTTAATCTTCCGTCCGATTTGTTGGCGGAGGTCTCCTAGACGTTCGTGGGGCTCCAGCGCAACGACGGGGTCTCCCAAACACTTTAATTGCCGTAACAGTCGGTATGATTTACCGTGGCAAATCATGTGCTGTCCAAAGGCGGCAAAGTAAGGGGCGACACCGGTGACAGAATGATACGAGGATCGCAGGGCGCATGTGATGGCAGACAATCGACGATCCCAATCCTTTTGAGATGGGTGAACGTAGGAACGGATCGCAGCCAGTAGGGTGCGGTTCAAACGTTCTGATGCGTTTGACTGAGGAGAGTATATGGGCGTCAGTTGGTGTTCAACGCCATACTGCTCAAGTAGGCTCTTAAACTGCCGAGACCGGAACTGTACTCCATTATCTGAGTACACACTCTCTGGAACACCGAACACATGAAATACCCGGTTCTCTAAGGATTTCACGATCGATGGAGTTGTAAACTTACGGATAGGTTCCTCCATTGGGAACTTTGAGAGCTGATCTAGAACGACTATAGCTCCGATGTGTCCCATTGAAGACCGAGGATATGGACCGAGTAGATCGATGTATAGACGCTGGAACACGCGTTCTGGAACGTTGAGTTGACCCATAGGAGGTCGAAGAGGCTGGTTGGGCGCTTTGGTGCCTTTACAGGTCTCACAGGCGCTCACGTAGTCTTTGACCTGGGATGCCATTTTAGGCCAAAAGAAGTATTTCTTGAGTCGCCGTAACGTTCGACCGTAACCTCCGTGGGCACTTAAAGGATGGTCATGTGCGCGGAAGATCAGATGTTGTGTCATTTCCTCCGGTACCCAGAGTTTCCAAGACTCTTCTTCCTGCCATGGATCACCAGTGGCGTATTCATTTCGTCTATACACATAGCCGTCTATTACCTTCAAATCAGGCAGCTGTGTTTGTTGGGTCGCGATGGTTTGCCTCAACTCTTTGTAGCTATCTGATTCGAAATGTGGGCTGTCCAAATCTATTTCGATGAGGTCCTCGTCAGTTATTGTTAATTCGGCTCCCTCTGGGGAAAACATCCGTGAGAGAGTGTCGGGTACGATGTTCTGGGTTCCTTTCCGATGTTTGATGGAGAACTTGAACCCTTGCAGTTTAAGAGCCCATCTGGCTAGGCGTCCATTTAGATCTGCCGGGTTCATCAACCATTGTAGTGACGCGTGGTCCGTGATGATCTCGAATTGGTGGCCCTCGATATAAGCTCGGAATTTCTTCACAGCCATTACCGCTGCCAAACATTCTTGCTCGGAAACAGTATAGTTTCTTTGGGCCGAATTCAGCTTATTGGACATGAAGGCGATGGGAGCTTCCTCTCCTTCATCGGTCAATTGCACCAGCACGGCTCCTACTCCATGTTGACTTGCGTCACAATGAATGGAGAAGGGCTTCGTGAAGTCGGGGCTGTGCAAGACAGGAGCTGATGTGAGGGCTTGTTTAAGCTCTTCAAATGCCTTTCGGCTGAGTTCGGTCCAAATGAACTTCCCCTTCCGCAACATGTCTGACAGGGGCGCTGAAACTGTTGCATAATTCCGAACATACCTTCGGTACCAGCCGCACACACCAAGGAAACGTCGTAGCTGCTTCACAGTTTTTGGTAAGGGGAACTCATCAATCGCACGAGTTTTGTCTGGATCCGTTTTGATAGTGCCATGTCCTATAACATGACCGAGGTATCGGACTTCTTTCATGACAAACTTACTTTTCTGTACGTTGATGGTGAGTCCCGCCTTACTGATGTGCAGGGCTACTTCTTGTAGAAGTAGGAGGTGTTGATCGAACGTTTCCGTGATGAGTAACAGATCATCAAGGTACACGAACACTTGGTGTTTTAGGTGAGGCGGGATGACCTTGTCCATCAACCGAGTCATCGTTTGCGGCGCGTTACACAGGCCAAAGGGCATTGTGACGAACTGATATAATGGTCGTCCAGGCACTGTGAAGGCGGTCTTGTCCCTCGAGCCCTCATCGAGTGGAATTTGCCAGAAGGCATCTTTTAGGTCGAGACTGGTGATATAATTGGCTTTCGGCAGTCTCCCTAGTATTCCATCGATGAGTGGAAGAGGGTACGCGTCCTTGATGGTAACCGCGTTTACCTTACGGGCATCAAGACAGAGGCGGACTTTACCTGGCTTCACAACCAAGGTTACCGGTGATGACCAGGCACTTTGGGACTCCTCTATGACCCCTAACTCGAGCATCCTATCTAGTTCCGCATACACCAATTTCTCCATGGCCGGCGAGATGGCGTAGTGTCTCTGTTTAATCGGTTTACTATCGCCAACGTCGATGGCGTGTGAGACTAGGGTGGTGCGGCCAAGGCCTTGGGTGGCGTAAGATGGGAAGGCAGCAATGGATGCTTCCAGGCGTTGCCGTTGGTTAGGCGTCAGGTCATGCCTATCGGGAGTAGAAGTGATTTCGTTGACATTTCTGGTTTTTAAAGACAAATCTGTGAATAATTCTGAGGCCAGTCCAAAACGAAGGACGAAATCGACACCAAGGTATACAATCTGAGTCAAAGACGGGATAATGTAGAAGGTAATATCCTTCGTCTGACCCCTGAACGTCACGGGTGTGGTTAGTTTACCTCGTATAGGGTGTTTGGTGCCATCAGCTGTACTGATTTCAGTGCGCCAGGATTTAATCAAGTTCGAATAGTCTTGGAGCACCTTCGAGCCAAAGCTCGAGGCAATACAACTGATACTGGCACCCATGTCGATCAAAGCAAACACGGTCTCGCCCAACACTTTAATTGGATGATAAGGTCTGATCTCATTCTCAGCAACCTCCGAGATGTTACAAGAGTTTACGGTTTGACGGCAGATGCGCACTCTCTTGCGGAAATTCCGCCAACGACGGGTTGACCATTTTGTCGTGCACGGACGGGAAGTGACGACTTCGGAAGCAAATATTCGCTCTCGAGCCACCCGATATTCCTGCAGTCTAACATGATAAGGTTTTAGAGTGCGTACTTGAGGCTGCTGCGGTTCTTCTGGCAGTGACTGCGATGGTCGTTTTAATATTGTCGTTGGTGAGGTCTCCGGAAGAGAGTGAACATCCGCAGTCGTAATGGTCATGGCTGGTGGGTTAACGTCAGGTTTGTTGGGGTGAGCCGCTGACTGAGGAGCTACTGCTGGGGTTTCGAGTACCGCTGAGGTGGTCGGGTACTCTTTTGGCCGTTTTTTCGCGCGGCACATTCAGAACAGTCTGGGAAGTAAGTGTCCGGCTTGCCGCAACCGTAGCAGAAAACCTTACGTTCTGCTCGGCATGAAATGAACCGGTGTCCGGTTTGGTGGCAATTCCAGCAGGTCGTAAGACTTCCCCCTGCTGCTACAGCAAGATGGTCTGGGTCCAAATCATCCTCCAGATCTAGGGTGGTATAATCTGGGGCCAATTCCGCGATTCCTCGTCGAGGACCCGTCCTGGTTAGTAAGTATGGCCGGTCCCGTAGGTCTTCCTCAAACCCTTCTATGCGACGCACATTTCTCAGCAGGGCCTCCATACTCTGTGGATCGGAGTTCACGATATGCCGACGAATCTCCGGTCTTATATTGCGCTTTAGCAGGCGCAGAATTTGGGTAGAAGACAATGGCTCTGACAGCTGGTCATTCAACCGAAGGATATCGGCTCGATATTGATGGAAGGACTCGTCCGGACGCTGCCATCTAGCATTCATCTTGTCCAGGACTAATTCGTCCATGTCGACCGTAGGGTATTCCATGCGGAGTACCTCCTTCAACCGTGACCAGCGTATGGATGGTGGAGCTGAATGTATTCGCCAATATGTCTCCAGTGCTGCTCCCCTAAGCAGCATTGGCAAGTATCCTGCGAGCACTGTGCGGTCTCCTGCTAGCATCTGCTCAATCAGCGACTCCACCCGACTTATGAAGACTTCCACCGTTATAGTATTGGGTTCCCCACTGAAATGTAGATTCCATCCCTGGATGATGCTGGGGATCTGTGTCGGCTTCAGTCGATACATGTCATGTGGATGGAAGCGTTGTTCCGGCGGAATCACGGGAGCTTGATTAGGTGGCGGTGCTTGGCTCAATCGGGGCCGGTAAACTAGAGCCAACGGATTCATGGCTGCACCTGGCCGGATCCGTTCGGGATCACGCCGCGAGTCTACTGGGAAATCCCACGGATGTGGGTCCGAATCCCACATAGGAGGAGTTCTTGGCCGGGGTGGTGCGGGGTTCTCTCTCTGGCTTTCTAGCGAGGCTAACCGGGTGGACATGTCCTGCATTAGTGCCATTAGATCTTGTAAAACTGTCGCTTCCACAGGCACAGGGGGACTCGCTTCTTCTGCAGGCGGAACTGCTTCAGCCCTGTAGTCTTCGTCTCGTGCACTCCTTGTCGTGGATGGAAGGGGTCCGCTTTTGGGGACAGCTCCACTTGCACTGGAGGACTGGGGTCGTTCTGTTGCTGGCTGTGCCATTTCTAAAGGCTGACGACAGAGCGGGCACGTGGATGAGGTTTGCCGCAGTTGGGCCAAACACAGCTGGTGTAGCCTGTGTCCGCATTGCAACCTCTGGCTTGTGGTTTCATCCATGTCCTCGTGACATATGGAGCACAAGAGAGTTGGTCCGGCATCCGACCTTAACTTCCTCCTCTCTGGCGTGCGTTTGGTGGGCATGCTAAATGAAATTTATTTTTCTAAATAATATTTAACTATAACTATCTATAATTAATGAAAAAAAGTGAAAAAAGAATGTAATGTATAATATATATAGCTTCCAAGTGGCCGTCAGTGGCGAACTATAAAAGTACCTCAAAAAAAAAATGTATCAAAAAAAATAAGTGGTGATCGAACTATCAATAAAAATAATAACCGGTCTTTCCCTTCCGTCCTTCCTCCCAAGTATGGACACCAAGGCACAATCCTTCCAAAACGTTTCAGGGACACTCTCTTGTGGCACCATGAAAATCAGGGTTCAGAAGTGATCCCTCATTAGCAAACTTCTCAAGTTACAACTTGTCAGCCCAGGGTGGGATTCTAATCCACAAGCAGCGCGTGTCTTGTCATGGATAGTCATGGATTAGCTAATCAGCCAATCACATGAAATCAAAATCCATGTAATTTAAGACACTTAGGCACCGCTGATTTGGGGAGCGGATCAGAATCCTCCGCAAAATAGATGTTGGGATAATAACTTCCGAACACAAAAAGGGACTCTAATATCATTTGGCCTTACTAGTTATACAATGGTGGTATAATTCAAAAGCAGAACCAAACGATATTGATGTCCGAAGACAACACAAGTTCGAAAGTTATTAAATTGCTGGGGCACGATTAGTGCAAAAACCCTCGGGAGTCATCTACCCGCCAAAATTTCTAACACCTAGTGGGGACACCTAGAAACGATGGACTGTCTCGTGCTCACGACTGATGATACAGCCGGGCTTTTCGGGCCCCACGTTGGGCGCCATTTGTAGTGAATAACAAGTTTTCAATAAGTCCGTGAAGGACCACAGCGATGTTCTGCTGCCTCGGCAGAGGAAGGTGTTGATTCCTGCCGAGCATGCCCTCGTCCGGAGACGCGTGAATGCGCTGGCAGGCTAGCATTGCGGTGTCGTGGGGCGGGTTCGTTTCCCCGGCACGAGGACTCACTACAAAACATTTCGCATTCACGAATTGCTTGCAGAGATCAAGAGGACGACCGAAGTCGCAAATCTGTAGATAACCTCCACGAAGGAATTACGACTTGTTGCGAGAACAAGTGCAACCTGACAAGAAAGACTAATTTGGGGGTGACCTCGTCTTTACCCAAATACATTCAGGGCCCACAAATGAAAGAGGGGCAACCGGGTGGTGGTGGAGCCCCTTCATGCCCACCCAACCGGAATAAATCCAATGTTCAATTGTTGAAGTGGCCAGGTATTCCTCTTCTGAGTGGAAAACTCATACAACTTGAATTATATGAACTTTCCCATCAGAAGGGGAGTACCCCGGTGACCAATTTATGTCATAGAGTTATACAGTTGAATTGCATAACTCTATGCCATAAAAAGGCACTTGGCTTGGGCCACTCAACCCATAAAGTCACCTGAAACAAAAAGGATTAAATTGTACCCGGTGGCTGGCTCATATCTTGGGGTGGAAGCCTGCCACCGTACCGGGTCCTATACTCGGTCAGAAAAACCGGAAGGGAAGAGACCGATTTTTTTGTTTAATTCAGCATTCTTTTTTTTATTTTTATTTTTAAATAATTTTTTGAAAATAAATTATATTATATTAGGAATCGTAGATTTAACCCACACAGTGACCTAACCAAAAATTTGATACGTCGTGTACAAAATTTGTTACTTGAAATTACAAAGAATTATAGTTCACGTTACTATGGCATACACATCACGACCATAAGAAATAGGAGAAAAATTGTACATAGCAACATAAGTTACACTATTATTATGGAAATAATAAAATATTGCTTTTTAAATTTCTTTTGGTTTGAATATATTTATATTCTTACGCTAGTATTTAAGAAACCTGATTTCAATTTCATATATTTTGTGTAGAATATATTCGCGTAGTTTCGGTTCTTTGAATAGGATATTGATACCTATCGTACATGCGGATATTTGAGATAATTAAATATTGTGTGCCAATATTATAAGAACTAGTATACGCTTGCTATTTTGGTTAGAAAAAAAAAAAACATAACTTGAAAACATCACATTATACAAATTGTGACAGTCTATGCACTATTTTACATATTAGGATATATTTTTCCCTAATTTATCCTGTTCTGTGTTTGCTTCCACACATCTTTTCCCGATTGTATAGTTTGATATTTTTTTTTCAATCATTATGACGTTGTATGCTTTTGTACCCAGATTATTGTTTTACATTTAGATTTGTCAAATGATATTGTTTCGTATAGAACATTGCAATAAATAGGTAAATAATTAAATATATAATAAAAAAATTTAGATAAAAAAAATGGTACTTACAATACCTTTCCCTCGACGACGAGCGCTCGTTGACGAATTGTAGGTAAGCAAGTCCTGTAATTCATTTTTTTTTTAAGCGTATTATTGTACCGGTTGTAATTTATGAGTCACGACTTCTTTCTTTTGGTAGTGCAGATTCGCATTCGTATAACAACTATTAGTACACGAGTAGGAAGGCATAAAATATATCCTAAGTGTGTATACAATCATATAAAAATTCAGCTATCCAAGTGTAAATACATGTAAACTCTTTTTTGAATATCACAAACGTATGGTCTTTGAACGTGGTAATGCTTGCTGCTACTTATTCTACGGCTTTTAATGTTTAATATTTCTTTATATGCAATCCGTTGGTCAATATATGGATTGAGTGATTTGACTAATTCTCCTGGATCTAACTTTTCAGTTGATTTATCACTCTTTGTTGAACTATGTGTAATGTGACGCCTACGCCCGGGAATCGAAGTGATTCCGATCCCGAACCCTTGCAACCGGCCAGATGGGTATGTCCTCGAAGTGCCAGCGGACTTCATCTGTCGTGCGGATATCGTTGCGCAGAAAATATTTCTTTTCTGTCCAAATATTTAGATCTGTGGATATAAATATTCGAAATATAAAATTAATCCAAACCCCGACACATTTCGAGACATATCCATCTGGAAATGCCCCTCCACCGTGGCCATCGAAAAACTATGCCACTGGCGACAAATGGAGAGGCACATTGCCGCCATGTGGCGTGCCATTCCACACACATCTGGTTTGTCCGATGTGACAACCGGTTGCATTTGACAGCCACATGGAGAAGGCGTACAAGTGGACAGTTAAGATTGAAGATTCAGTTAAGATTGAAGATAAACTTGAGAATGTTTAGATAGCAATAGTTAGTTCTTAACAGTCATCCTGAACGGATTAAAAAGTTTTAGTAAATCGCGAAATAAAATCGAAGTTTTAGTTATTTCGAGAGGTCAAGTTTCCACGAAACTTGATCTTGATGAAGGATCAAGTGTGGTGTCGGTAGCGACTTGGCGCGGTCCTGGATGTGATTGAAGACTATTAAGAGTTCGTCGCCCCCTCGTCGTCGAAGCGCCTCAGCGTTCGACCCGCCTAAAAATCTACCCACCCCTGGAGTGGAAATACACCTAGTCCCGTCGGAACCACAACAGCAGTTCCTATCGGAATTTCAATGGTACAAGTGATGCCAGCTCACCCATCGCCTGTTCTTGCACAAAATTAATAATAATAATTCACCATCAACAACACCATCACACAATCAAGCACTAACAGGACAAATTGTTTCTGCTCAAGGAGGCTGTGGAGGACCCTAATTTCCCAGCTAAGTATCGGTTAAGCATCATACTCGTAAGCATAAGTATTTTCACTCCTCTGCCAAACCTTGAAGGCGGTGGACGCAATAATAGCTGTTGTGACGCTTAGTGAAATGATAACTAACCTAACATTTTAACGTGCGAGATAAGCCCAGTTTAGTTGCCAGTCGAAAATCACACAACATTATTCACTAAACCGTACATAAGCTGAGGGACCATGGCTGATGCTATCAGCAACAAAGAGTCCCACGCGCCCTGAGGTGGCGAAAAGAACAACGCAAAGAAGCAGAATAGCCCATTTATGCTTTCTTTATCAAGTATAAACTGTCTCACATTCCCTGATGGAGCAACAAGCCCTGCATACAGTGATATTTCCGATGATTCAATGTCATTTTCGAGTTCTGATTTCATAGATAAACTTATAAAATCTACAGAAAATAAAAATACGCCCCTGGAATCAGCGGATCAGTTACATCATATAAATTCCTTGCTCCACCGCCACAATTCTGTGATTGTAATGATATTAAGCAGCAGTCAGCACGATCGTTGCGCCAATCAGGTGTTACAGTGTCCGCTCCATCTGGCTCAATTGCAAACGCTGCCTACAGTCCACGAGTGCGTATAGTTGGGGCCGTGCTAAAAGCAAGTCGCTTGCATAGTCAATAGTAAGATTGAAAGGATCGTTTAGGATGTTAATTGTAAGATATTAAGATACAAGTGGAAGGTGTCTACATAGCTTGGGAATATTTTCTATCTGCTAGTTAATGTGGCAGGCATCGATGTTTCTCAATTGGATCAGGATACGCTTCAATTGCTTTTAATTATCAACGATGAAAGACTACGTTTTACTAATTCCTTGTTGATAATTAATGGGAACATGATAATTCAATGATATTCTAAGAAGAACTCTCTTGTTTCCTCATCCTTTTGTGAATTGAGTCGGAAAATGAAAACAATAAGAGATTCAATTTGATTTTGAAAGAAGCTTGTCTTGATTACTACAATAATGCAAAGTGATAGTTTGAATCACTTTAACTCGAAAGGGAAATAAATGATTACGGTAAATGTGTGCAATATTCACTTTCCCTGAACAGCAAGCCTATAAAGTACGCACAATTGCTCTGTCCCTTATGGTTCTCCTCTCGAACTAAACTTGCCGAAATGAAAATGTCCAGTAGAGTGCATGTAATTATAATGATTGCGTGTTTATTTATAACGAGCAACATCCAAAGCGCAACTTGAGCAATCTATGCACCGCCACTATTCAAACCCAAATTGCATATTGAAATGTTGTATTAAACAGGAATAATGTAATAATTATAATTTAGCCTTAATTTTTAGTAAGACAGGTTAGACAAACAAATATTGAATAGAAAATAGAAACAAAGAAGCATTAAAAGAGCTACAAAACAAGAAAATATTCGATTGCATCGTTATTAAGGTTATAGTTCAAAGCGGCGCTATAAAAGCGAGGCGATCATTATTATTAATAATGCGCAAACATAAAAATATAACGAGCGGCAACTATTTGTCAGCAGTAGCCTCGTCTTAATATGTAGAACAATTAGCGGTAGAAAATGTAAAATTATCTAAATTACGTTTACTGATTAATAATGAAATGAAGAGCAAAAAAATCTGATGAAATATTGGTAATTAATTACAAATAGCCTATTTTAATATGCGTACGTTTGGAAAATACAAATACGCTCTCACCTTTTCTTGTGTCTTATTTGAATTATTGTCGGTATTTTCGTAACGGAAATCATATTCATGTGAACATACTATAAACTTTTTCACCTTGATGTTCATATATTAAAATGTATGTATATGTAATTTATAAATAGTTGTGAAAAGTAAATATTGTAAAGTGTAAAAAATATTCTCCCAACTCAGTTTTTTTTCAGAAACGATACTGTTTCGAATAAATTTCATTGTCAGCACACTCGCCAGTGTTTGTGCTTCGTTGTAAAAAAAAAAACACATCATTTCTTTGTATCTATGTAAATTTTCAAACAAACTTTGTTGAGTAAGTTCTTTGATTCTATGTTTTCTACCAAAACAAAGGCTCTATAAATATAAATTATAGAATTATGATGTTAACATGACTTTCGACTCTGGTCGCCTTTATCGTTCAATTTTAATGATTTATTAAATGTATAAAATTCATTTAACAGCCTGCCTGCAGGCTCCATCGCCGGTAAACTATCATTTTAATGAACATTTGTAAACTAAATATCTCATACAGCCGATCTAAACAAGGTGAGAAAGGTTTCAAACATCAATAAATTCAAATTTACACATGTTTCCTTGGATGTTCGTGTACTGTAAGTTGTAGTAATTATGGAAATATGCTAACCTTTAAATGCAGACACACAATCGATTAATTTCCTTGAATTAGAATTACCATTGCTTTTCTAAATAAGTTAGAATACTTTACTCTAGTTATTCCCTATATGTTTTGTTCAATATCATTGTATTATTAATAATAATTGCTATTCGAAAAAAACGAAACATGAAATCATGATGTATGTATGCATATAATTTGTAGAAATATTATAACTTGAATAGAATTGTTACAAACACTAAAAATAATTAAAAATGAATTGCTAACACTTTAATCACGACTTTCCTTTTCAGTGGCTCGTTCTTTTTCAGTGGGAATAGAGAGTGTAGGGTAGGTATGCCGTCGCGAGGGTAGGGTTTCGACAAATCCGCTGAGGTCGGTTTCGCGTCGCGCGCGGTACGCGGTACCTTTGATTGTTTCGTCATTTCATTAGAGTAGTTTTCGTCGTTTTAATTTCGAGTAGCATATTTTTCGGTACCGCGTCGGTGATTCGGTAACGCGTCTATGGGATTTTGTAGCGTTTTTGATTTGAGATCTGTGGAGAGATCACATCCAGAATTAACGTAACGTAGGTTTCCCGTTCTGGATGAGTAATTGTTGACGCGTTTGGAAAACGGGCATGTTCAGGTGGCTGAAATATTGTAATTGAGCGTAACCCATTCGGAGACCCGCGACCGAAATCCTCTCCGAACTAGCTGGCCGACAAGCAGTCACCGCGTGAATGGGTTACGGTGCACGGATTGGTTGACCTGTTGGTACCATCCGTTGGCACTACTCAGACTTAACGTCTAGAGCCGATGAGAGGTCGGTTCCGCGTTCGAACTTGAAAAGTTGGAAAATCATTACATATGTTTGAATACACTATGCGCCTTTTGCATCCAAACGGTGCGTTTTCGCAGAAACAGGGAGTACGGTCCCGCCGTTTCCCAATCAACATGTGCCGCTCCGTACAATGAAGGTCTTCACCTCGGCCTTCCAACCACCTGTTGCACAACACTTCGGGACCTAATGCTGATGGCTCATGGCGATATTGGCAGCTGCTATCTTTTTTTTACAGGCACTGTCGTAGAAAAAGTAGCAATATGCGAAGTTTTTCCTTTTTTTTTTCTTCTTTTCTTTCGCTGTGCATCCACAGGATGGTAGAAGTTGTCTCTGCCACAAACGGTTTTCTTAATAAGACTCCCTCGCCAACCATTCAAATCACTTCACCTGACACTTCACTGGCACTTACTCGTATCCGCCTTGTGCACGGAGCGGTTGATGGGAAACTGTTCACTCAAAACATGTTCGAGGCACACGCAATAACCTCGCTCGTACCATGTGGAAATAGAAGTGCCATCTATGTGTGAACATGCGGTGGTGATAATGCACACTCATTTCGGTTATTTTTAAAATTCTAAATCGTTTTTTGTGTAGATTCGATTAAGTTTTCAATTGAAAGCAATTTATGTTTATAATTATTAGGCGTAGTTAAGGGGGAAATAAATCGAAAGAATAGGACAGGCACGCGTTAATTACCGACAAACAAAACAATTTTTAATTAATATTATGGTTGGAATGGGTAAAATTTGACAAATTTTGTGGGGTTTAAATGATACAATGATTTTATCGTTCCTATAATTTAAGGGGTTAACCGTTTCGTTCTAAGCATTTGCATACCGCGTTACCCCGCAATTAGTTAAATTATATTCAAAAGATATTGAAATAAAATCACTACACATTAAAACAGTTTTAGAATTTTGTTTCCCGGGTGTTAAGTACAAAAGAAATTTTTTCTTTACTTATTTTTCATGCGAAAAAAAAACGAGTGTTGCGATGAGGAAGGTGACTGAATGGTTACTCCTTGTTAAATTGAGTTGGTGCTGTGTGCCTGTGTCAGCGCTGCTTTTAGAGCCATAGCTCCTAGATTACTACAACTCGTTCCTGAGCCTGTTGACTTCAGAGTTCAAGATAATGGTAGGTTTTCTTGATTCATTTTTGAGAATACATATTGAGCAATGTGAGTCTGGTGCGTGCATTTCACAGAGACAATACGTGCAGCAAATTTTGCAACATTTTGGTATGGAAAACAGTAATTCCTCTTGACAGTTCCGTTCCCAACCGATCAGCGGTAGATTTTCTGGTGTATTTAGCTTGCGTTACTCTCCCCAATCTAGCGTATGTATGCCATTTCAAAAGTTGCTAAATTAATGCAGAACCTACAATATCTGACTCGACCTCCATCAAACGCATACTCCGGTACTTGCATGGTACCCCTGATGTGGGGCTTTTCTACACTTTGACTAGCAGTGGACTACGTACCTACTCTGATTGAAACTTCGCTGGAGATACCTACACCCAAAGATCTATAAATCGTTTTATTTCACTCGTGAATGACACTGCGATATCTTAAACTTCAACCACTGAGCAGAATTTCTAGCTGCCAGTGAAGCAGCGAAGGAGTTAGTGTGGCTTGAATGATAGTTGGCCGAGATCGGTAAAAGTAAGACGATACTGCTGTTATTCATCGTTAACGTGAGTGTAATGAAACTAGTCAAGAACTATGGATTTCACAAAAGATTAAAGCACATAGAGGTACGTTATTATTTTTAACCGACTTCCAAAAGAAAGAAGGTTATCAATTCATCGCGTATATTTTTATTTTGCTTTTTTTTTGTATGTTCACGCATAACTTTTAAACGGAGATAGATAGAAGAGTTCTGTTTTTGGCAACTGATACGTATTTCTTCCAGTTAGGTCCCGTTTAAAGGATAAGAAATTCAAGTAACGACAAAGGACTTTTATCCTTAAAACTAAAAAATTTCCGACTTTCTCCCGCATTTTTCAGCATAACTGATCGGCGGGTGTAAGGATTTTGATTGTAGAGGTTTCAAATGAAGGATAACATATTGATCTAAAATGTATCGGAATAGAATTGTAATCCTTCCAAGGACTCTCTAGATACTATCAGTTCAATATGATACATTGGTGTCGGGAAATTGAGTTTAAATAATTTTTCGCACGAAAAGTGCCAATTAGTTGGCACTGTTCAAGGATTTGATGGAAATACCGAGTCCTTTGGTGGCGAATGATAAAAATTATCAGTACCCTTAATTTTCTGCATAAACGGTACATTTTATTCAATCATTTCTACCGGAAATAACCAATAAATTATTTCTAAATGTGGCATAAATACAATTCATCGATAGTTAAAGGGAACATCAGGATGCTTTTCTCTTCCGAAGTCATGCTTTGCTTACCGATGAGCTTAGTAAAGGATTCTTCTTACATCCTTAGATTTAAACGTTAAACATAGGATTTATAAAACTCCCCGAAGAAATAATGAGGACTGAGTGATTTCAAATTATAGAGTTGATTCGTTACTTTCCAGTTAATATTATACATTATAACATCTGCCCAGAAATCTAAAATTATAACATATGCCCAGAAATCTAAAATTAGTAATTTCCATACTAAAGACCGGCGAGAATCACAACCTAAAAAGATATACTTTTCCTTCTATAACTGATCATAACTTTACATATGAAGATGAAAATGAAATGCATAGCCGATTTTTCATTGAACTATAGGGTATAATTTCATGTAAATTAGGTGCCATAGTTAACTGAAAACGAAGGCGATGGGTTTCGAATAAAAGTCAACGAGTGATACGGTTAAGAAGGATCTTTTTAAGTAAATTTCTTGAGATTAATTCCGGAGCAAACTTTATGTTTACATATATAAATAGATATGTCGATATATATATATATATATATATATATATATATATATATATATATATATATATATATATATATATAATGTATATACTGTATACACACACACACACATATATATATATATATATATATATATATATATATATATATATATATATATATATATATATAAATATACTTACTTACTTACTTTACTTCGATTTTCGCCAAATTTTCAGAAATATTTCTGTTCTGACCATAGTATAGCTCCGGATTGTACCAAAATTGGTACATGAATTTATTCAATTGTGTGATAAAGCTCACAATAAAAATCTTAAGTGGAACCATTTGAAACAAAATGGCGACCGCTCAAAGGTCGAACGTTGAACGATAAAAAAGCACTTCAGAGTCAAGTCAGAATATAAAAATGGCGTCTGGGCAAAGTTCGAAATTCGAAAATTTTTCAAAGCTACAATCCATATTGGATTCTTATGAAGTCTAAAATCAAGGTAGACGTTGATGAGATCATGAATAAAATGTACCAGAATTAAATTCGATTCCAATGAGACCTGCAGATTGTAGCCGTAGTGGTTTTTGCATTGCAGTAAAAAATTATATTTTAATATACGAGTACATGATACAATGTAGTCAAAAACTGAGTTTTAAAAGTTTGAGATGAAAAAATTCGCCATGCACCAACAATATTATTGAGGAGTATCAAAGTGGTTTTAGAGCAGGTAGATCGACAATAGACCAATTGTTCACAGACAAGCAGGTACATGAAAAATGCTGGGAGTTCAATATAGACGAGCACCAAATTTTCGTTGACTTCAAGCAAGCATACGACAGTATTGATCGTAACGTGCTGTACCAAATAATGCTTTGCTTTGGAATCCCAGCCAAATCAGTCCATCTCACCAAAATGACAATGACGTTGACGACGTCCCAAGTTCGCATCAATAGCCAACTCACCGATGCCTTTGACAGAAATATCGGACTAAAGCAGGGAAATGAGCTGGCGCCATTTCTATTCAATTTGGCTTTGGAATACGTCACAAGGAAGCTACTTGTGGAAACAGGAAGTACATTACTATATAAGTCGAGCCAAGTAGTAGCCTATGCAGATGACATCAACATTTTGCGTGGTTATCGACAACTGCCAAAGAACTCTTTCTGAAACTTGACAGCCAAGCAAAACAAGTAGGGCTGAAAATCAATGAAAATGAAACAAAGCTGATGACACAGACAAGGAAAAATACCTGAAACACACTAAATATCACACTTGGCGAATACCGTATCAAAAAAGTGGGCAAATTTGTGTGTTTAGGCGCCAAAATAACGAAAATGGGTAATGAAAGCGACGAAATAGGCCGTAGAATACAGTTCGCAAATTAAATATTTTATTCAGTTTTGACGATCTTGAAGACCAACTACATATGTACACAGGAAAACAAAGCTCCAAGTATACAAATCTGTGGTAAGACGGGTGATATGCTATGGGTGTGAAACATGGACCCTAACAGAAGCAACCGCAAGTATATGGAACGTCTTTCAGCGACGGGTCCTGAGGCGGGTAATTGGAGCGAAGCTAGATGGGGGCCAATGGTGAATTCGACACAGCCATGAGCTGTATGAAATTTTTGACGATGCGGAGGTCTCAACGAATGTAAAACTGCAGAAGCTGCAATGGGCTGGCTACATGAATTGTATGGACGAACAACGGATACCCAAAAAGGTATTCGTTGGGAGAACTGAAGGCCGGAGGCCAGTGGGGAAACCGAGGAAACGCTGGTCTGACTTGGTCGACGAAGACAGTTCACCGCTGCTTGGGTTTCGAAACTGGAGGACGCGGTCAATAGACCGAGACAGTTGAAGGCGCTATTTGCAGGAAGCGAAAGCCCGAGAGGGGCTGTAGTGCTACGAAGAAGAAGAAAAAGAATACAGTTTTACTGACGAAATTATTTAATTTACAGATTCTACTATTATTAACAAAGTTGAACGAATTTCAACCATTAAGTTATTTGTTATTGTATCTTCCTTCATAATTTTTTCACCTATTATTTTTAAGTGCTTATCTTCAGTTATTCATTAATAGATTCAATCAAGTGTTACTAGAATGTACCTTAAATGTTAAAGCTTGCGAAAAATAACACAATTTTATGCAATATTCTCATTTACAATGGCCGCCATTTTGTTTTCTGATGACAGATGTCACCCGTTGAACAAATTCTCAAAGATATTCCTCATGAATATAATTCCTGCAACTTTCATGTCAATCTTAGCAAACCTGTAGTGTCTGAGTTGATTGGAAGTGCATATTGTCCCATAGCCATGTGTAGTTGCTGTTGTAATACAGGAAAATTTAAACCCCCTTAACTCTGTTAAGTACGATTCAATCTTTCTGAAATTTTCACTAGTGATTAAAATTGTAAATTGACATTTACCTATTGAATTTTATTGGGTTTGAGGATGCCCTTACAATTTTATTCAAGAATAGTTAAAATTGAAAAATCATACTATTACTTACAAAGTTGAGTGTATTTCGACTTTTTTTCAGATTTTTCGGTTGGAAGGTTTCGAATCGCTAGGGGGTACACCTGAAATTCGTCCATTCACCCTTCTCCTACCTTGATACTTATAAAATAATTTTAGGACCTGTTTTAAAAAGATCTCATTGAGGTCTTTCATGTATTACCTCTGACGAAAAAAATGTTTGAGATTCACTCTTCTATATGCAAGACCCTCTTAAACCCCATTTAAAATTTTTTTATAACGCCACAACTTTCTAGAAATCATAATTTCCTACCTTTCCCCAAAGTTTCATGGCTGTAGCTTCCATAGTTTTGGGAAAAAAACTGCTGTGACATACAGACGGACGGACGGAAGGACACAGGTGCTGATGTTAATAGGGTTTTGTATTTTAGTACAAAGCCCAAAAAACACACATATCGTAGCATGTTACAAGTACAACCCCTTTACAAAAGGGTTGCCAATAAACAAAGAAATAATAACTTCATATATTAGAAACTAGTTGGCGACACCTTACAAACATGGGAAACGCTGTACAGTTTATATCTTTAACACTTCCCCGTAAACTGAACAAAAATTGTTTGTTAGATATATATATATATATATATATATATATATATATATATATATATATATATGTATATATATATATATACATATATATATATATATATATATATATATATATATATATATATAATGTTAGATATATATATATACATATATATATATATATATATATATATATATATATATATATATATATATATATATATATATATATATATATATATATATATATATATATATATATATATATATATATATATATATATATATATACAGCCTTGTTCAAAAGTATTAAGTATCCCCACCCAGAGTACAATTTCGCTCGAAATAACAATTGCATATGTCTCCATTGTTTCTTGTCAGTTTGTCGATATCACGAAAGGGGATAAAATTATATTTTTAACCTTATCTTATGTCATAAACTACCTGAGACGGCAAGCATAAAGAAACTTGATAATACTGCAGACGTGTCAGTGTATATTAAAACCTCGTTGCGGACACGTGGGTATTCTTCAACCGTAGTTAAAGTGGTAGCAATTTGTGTACTCAGTGACTTTTTACTAAAATGCCCAAAATTAGAGAGCTTAGCCTTCAGCAGCGCATAGAGATCCAAGTTCTCCACGAGCAAGGCAATACACAAGTTCAATTTTCTAAACTTGTGAAATGCTCACGACGGGCACTATTAAGCGGCTACAAGAAACAAAATCACATCTGAATACGCCAAAAACTGACTGCAAATTCATCACCACAGAACGAGAGGACCAAAAGTTGGTGCTTGAATCGCTCAGAAATCGCAAGCACACATCATCCGCGCTAGCTGCAATTTTTTCCCAGGAAATCAATAAACCAATCTCTGCCCCAACCATAAGAAGAAGGCATTTAGAAGCTGGTTTAAAAGATTGCAAGGCTAGGAAGAAGCCTTTGTTGTCTGAAAAAAGTAGGAAAGCTCGCTATGAGTGGGCGTAAAAATATCATGAAGATTGGTCGAATATTTTGTGGTCTGACAAACCCAATTTTGAGGTAAGATTATGATACGACTCAGTTCATAGGAATGACTTTTATTTTTTATGCAATCAATATCGATTGAGTGGAAAATCAGAATTGAAAATCTCACTTTTTATTTCCTTTTCACAGGTGTTTGGGACTCCCGTTGTGTCTTTTGTGAGAAGGCGCCAGGACGAGGAGTACCCTCCAGAATGTGTGGTGCCTACTGTCAAACACGGAGGAGGCAGCGTTATAATTTGCAGCTGCATGGCCGTGTCTGACATGGGAGAAATGTATTTGTGAGAAGGTCCCATAGACTCTACCAAGTATATAAATGTGCTGGAGAAAGCACTAATGCCATCTTTTACGAAAGTTTCTGGCGACACAAACTTAGATGGAGTAAGATTTCAACAGGATAACGCACCTTGCAAGAAATCAGCGCGCACAATCAAATGGTTCCAAGAAAATTCTATGGAAGTTTTGGACTGGCCGGCACAATCCCCAGATCTCAACCCCATAGAGCATCTATGGGGTGTATTGAAGCGCAAATATTCAATTACCAACAAAGAAGACCTGAAATGGCTTATCCAACAAGAATGGTATCAAACATCCGTAGACGAGTGTGAGAAATTAGTTCGCTCTTTGTCGAAAAGTGTAATATTGATTAATTCAATTTAAAATAAAAACTTATATCAATATAAGTGATTTTTTTTTCGATTTCCCTTTAAAAATTCAGGTTCTCAATACTTTTGAACAAGTCTATATATATATATATATATATATATATATATATATATATATATATATATATATATATATATATATATATACATAGATACATATATGTATATATATATATATACATATATATATATATATATATATATATATATATATATATATATATATATATATATACATAGATACATATATGTATATATATATATATATATATATATATATATATATACATATATATATATATATATATATATATATATATATATGTCATTTGCGAAGACCAATCGCAGCTGATCCCCAGAACGCTTATTCCACATCAGTGTCACCTTTTTGGTAAAGCTTTCTAACAAAAACTTTTAGAAAAAAAAGAAAACCGACTCCAAAATGCCCTAAAAAGGATGAAATAAATTTTATGGAAGCGGGGCCAAATCAATTTCCCCATTTCAAAATAAATACTTCCAACATCAGCCCCATCAAAAAAGAATGGGGAAAAAATGATATGGCACCGCTTCCATAAAATTTATTTCATCCATTTTAGGGCATTTTGGAGTCGGTTTTCTTTTTTTTCTAAAAGTTTTTGTTAGAAAGCTTTACCAAAAAGGTGACACTGATGTGGGGAATAAGCGTTCTGGGGATCAGCTGCGATTGGTCTTCGCAAATGACATATATATATATATATATATATATATATATATATATATATATATATATATATATATATGTATATATATATATATATATATATATTATATATATATATACATATATGTATCTATGTATATATATATATATATATATATATATATATATATATATATATATATATATATATGTATATATATATATATATATACATATATGTATCTATGTATATATATATATATATATATATATATATATATATATATATATATATATATATATATATATATATATATATATATATAGACTTGTTCAAAAGTATTGAGAACCTGAATTTTTAAAGGGAAATCGAAAAAAAAATCACTTATATTGATATAAGTTTTTATTTTAAATTGAATTAATCAATATTACACTTTTCGACAAAGAGCGAACTAATTTCTCACACTCGTCTACGGATGTTTGATACCATTCTTGTTGGATAAGCCATTTCAGGTCTTCTTTGTTGGTAATTGAATATTTGCGCTTCAATACACCCCATAGATGCTCTATGGGGTTGAGATCTGGGGATTGTGCCGGCCAGTCCAAAACTTCCATAGAATTTTCTTGGAACCATTTGATTGTGCGCGCTGATTTCTTGCAAGGTGCGTTATCCTGTTGAAATCTTACTCCATCTAAGTTTGTGTCGCCAGAAACTTTCGTAAAAGATGGCATTAGTGCTTTCTCCAGCACATTTATATACTTGGTAGAGTCTATGGGACCTTCTCACAAATACATTTCTCCCATGTCAGACACGGCCATGCAGCTGCAAATTATAACGCTGCCTCCTCCGTGTTTGACAGTAGGCACCACACATTCTGGAGGGTACTCCTCGCCCTGGCGCCTTCTCACAAAAGACACAACGGGAGTCCCAAACACCTGTGAAAAGGAAATAAAAAGTGAGATTTTCAATTCTGATTTTCCACTCAATCGATATTGATTGCATAAAAAATAAAAGTCATTCCTATGAACTGAGTCGTATCATAATCTTACCTCAAAATTGGGTTTGTCAGACCACAAAATATTCGACCAATCTTCATGATATTTTTACGCCCACTCATAGCGAGCTTTCCTACTTTTTTCAGACAACAAAGGCTTCTTCCTAGCCTTGCAATCTTTTAAACCAGCTTCTAAATGCCTTCTTCTTATGGTTGGGGCAGAGATTGGTTTATTGATTTCCTGGGAAAAAATTGCAGCTAGCGCCGATGATGTGTGCTTGCGATTTCTGAGCGATTCAAGCACCAACTTTTGGTCCTCTCGTTCTGTGGTGATGAATTTGCAGTCAGTTTTTGGCGTATTCAGATGTGATTTTGTTTCTTGTAGCCGCTTAATAGTGCCCGTCGTGAGCATTTCACAAGTTTAGAAAATTGAACTTGTGTATTGCCTTGCTCGTGGAGAACTTGGATCTCTATGCGCTGCTGAAGGCTAAGCTCTCTAATTTTGGGCATTTTAGTAAAAAGTCACTGAGTACACAAATTGCTACCACTTTAACTACGGTTGAAGAATACCCACGTGTCCGCAACGAGGTTTTAATATACACTGACACGTCTGCAGTATTATCAAGTTTCTTTATGCTTGCCGTCTCAGGTAGTTTATGACATAAGATAAGGTTAAAAATATAATTTTATCCCCTTTCGTGATATCGACAAACTGACAAGAAACAATGGAGACATATGCAATTGTTATTTCGAGCGAAATTGTACTCTGGGTGGGGATACTTAATACTTTTGAACAAGGCTGTATATATATATATATATATATATATATATATATATATAAATATATATATATATATATATATATATATATATATATATGTATATATATATATCTAACATTATATATATATATATATATATATATATATATATATATATATATATATATATATATATATATATATATATATATATATATATGTATATATATATATATACATATATATATATATATATATATATATATATATATATATATATATATATATATATATATATATCTAACAAACAATTTTTGTTCAGTTTACGGGGAAGTGTTAAAGATATAAACTGTACAGCGTTTCCCATGTTTGTAAGGTGTCGCCAACTAGTTTCTAATATATGAAGTTATTATTTCTTTGTTTATTGGCAACCCTTTTGTAAAGGGGTTGTACTTGTAACATGCTACGATATGTGTGTTTTTTGGGCTTTGTACTAAAATACAAAACCCTATTAACATCAGCACCTGTGTCCTTCCGTCCGTCCGTCTGTATGTCACAGCAGTTTTTTTCCCAAAACTATGGAAGCTACAGCCATGAAACTTTGGGGAAAGGTAGGAAATTATGATTTCTAGAAAGTTGTGGCGTTATAAAAAAATTTTAAATGGGGTTTAAGAGGGTCTTGCATATAGAAGAGTGAATCTCAAACATTTTTTTCGTCAAAGGTAATACATGAAAGACCTCAATGAGATCTTTTTAAAACAGGTCCTAAAATTATTTTATAAGTATCAAGGTAGGAGAAGGGTAAATGGACGAATTTCAGGTGTACCCCCTAGCGATTCGAAACCTTCCAACCGAAAAATCTGAAAAAAAGTCGAAATACACTCAACTTTGTAAGTAATAGTATGATTTTTCAATTTTAACTATTCTTGAATAAAATTGTAAGGGCATCCTCAAACCCAATAAAATTCAATAGGTAAATGTCAATTTACAATTTTAATCACTAGTGAAAATTTCAGAAAGATTGAATCGTACTTAACAGAGTTAAGGGGGTTTAAATTTTCCTGTATTACAACAGCAACTACACATGGCTATGGGACAATATGCACTTCCAATCAACTCAGACACTACAGGTTTGCTAAGATTGACATGAAAGTTGCAGGAATTATATTCATGAGGAATATCTTTGAGAATTTGTTCAACGGGTGACATCTGTCATCAGAAAACAAAATGGCGGCCATTGTAAATGAGAATATTGCATAAAATTGTGTTATTTTTCGCAAGCTTTAACATTTAAGGTACATTCTAGTAACACTTGATTGAATCTATTAATGAATAACTGAAGATAAGCACTTAAAAATAATAGGTGAAAAAATTATGAAGGAAGATACAATAACAAATAACTTAATGGTTGAAATTCGTTCAACTTTGTTAATAATAGTAGAATCTGTAAATTAAATAATTTCGTCAGTAAAACTGTATTCTTTTTCTTCTTCTTCGTAGCACTACAGCCCCTCTCGGGCTTTCGCTTCCTGCAAATAGCGCCTTCAACTGTCTCGGTCTATTGACCGCGTCCTCCAGTTTCGAAACCCAAGCAGCGGTGAACTGTCTTCGTCGACCAAGTCAGACCAGCGTTTCCTCGGTTTCCCCACTGGCCTCCGGCCTTCAGTTCTCCCAACGAATACCTTTTTGGGTATCCGTTGTTCGTCCATACAATTCATGTAGCCAGCCCATTGCAGCTTCTGCAGTTTTACATTCGTTGAGACCTCCGCATCGTCAAAAATTTCATACAGCTCATGGCTGTGTCGAATTCACCATTGGCCCCCATCTAGCTTCGCTCCAATTACCCGCCTCAGGACCCGTCGCTGAAAGACGTTCCATATACTTGCGGTTGCTTCTGTTAGGGTCCATGTTTCACACCCATAGCATATCACCCGTCTTACCACAGATTTGTATACTTGGAGCTTTGTTTTCCTGTGTACATATGTAGTTGGTCTTCAAGATCGTCAAAACTGAATAAAATATTTAATTTGCGAACTGTATTCTACGGCCTATTTCGTCGCTTTCATTACCCATTTTCGTTATTTTGGCGCCTAAACACACAAATTTGCCCACTTTTTTGATACGGTATTCGCCAAGTGTGATATTTAGTGTGTTTCAGGTATTTTTCCTTGACTGTGTCATCAGCTTTGTTTCATTTTCATTGATTTTCAGCCCTACTTGTTTTGCTTGGCTGTCAAGTTTCAGAAAGAGTTCTTTGGCAGTTGTCGATAACCACGCAAAATGTTGATGTCATCTGCATAGGCTACTACTTGGCTCGACTTATATAGTAATGTACTTCCTGTTTCCACAAGTAGCTTCCTTGTGACGTATTCCAAAGCCAAATTGAATAGAAATGGCGCCAGCTCATTTCCCTGCTTTAGTCCGATATTTCTGTCAAAGGCATCGGTGAGTTGGCTATTGATGCGAACTTGGGACGTCGTCAACGTCATTGTCATTTTGGTGAGATGGACTGATTTGGCTGGGATTCCAAAGCAAAGCATTATTTGGTACAGCACGTTACGATCAATACTGTCGTATGCTTGCTTGAAGTCAACGAAAATTTGGTGCTCGTCTATATTGAACTCCCAGCATTTTTCATGTACCTGCTTGTCTGTGAACAATTGGTCTATTGTCGATCTACCTGCTCTAAAACCACTTTGATACTCCTCAATAATATTGTTGGTGCATGATCCGATTTTATTTTCTAAGATTTTTGAAAATATTTTGTACGCCGTACAAAGTAGTGGTATGCCTCTATAATTTTCGCACTGTAATTTATCACCTTTCTTGTGGCTCGTTCGGCTTATGTTCTTGTTGCCAAATGTGCTGGATGACTTTGTGAATAGCTTGATGAACACTGTTGCCACCATATATGATGAGCTCCACTGGAATCTCATCGATGCCCGGTGCCTTATTATTCTTTTGGGCTTTGATGATGGAACAAACTTCATCCAGAGTTGGTGGGGCCAATGGAAGCTCTTCCCAGGCATCTATAGGCTCCGATGTTCTGCAGCTGTGTGATGGATTGAGGAGGTTCTTGAAATACGATGCCAATCTTTCCTTAATCTTAGTTTCAGCAGTGATGATATTTCCGATGTCATCACGCCAGAGCTTTGTTTTGGGATGATAACCACGTTTCAGGCTTTGCACTACTTTGTATGCTTGTTTTTTGTTGTTGCTCGCTAAACTTACATCTATACTTCTCAATTGGTTGTCATAGTGTTTTCTTTCCTTGATTCTAATTATCTTATTCGCTACTCTTCTGAGATTTTCCTAATCTTCTCCCTTTGTCCTGATTTTCCAACCTACGTATTCTTTGTACGCCTGATTTTTTTATCTAACGCATTCTGGCACTCATCATCGAACCATTAATTTCTCTTGCGCGGGCTTGATTTGCGATCGTTTGTTCTGCCATGGTCTTAATAGCCGCTTTCACTTCCATCCAGAGCTCGTTGCTTATTTTTAACGATGCGGCTGATAAGATACGAGCCAGCTGGTTGTCAAGGGTTTTTGTGAAATTTTTGTCCACAGCTGCTGTTTGGAGCCTTTTCACGTCATAGTTTTGTAGCGGGCTGGTCTTCGCTGAATGTTCCTTTGACATACGACATCGATAGGTTAATTTGATCAAGTAATGATCTGAGATACAGTTGGCTCCTTGGTATGTACGGATGTCAAGTATGCTCGAGGCCCAACGTTGTTTGATCAGAACATGGTTGATCTGGATTTGTGTGTTGCTATCCAGTGATACCCAGGTCATTTTACTGAACGCATAACTAGCTTTCTGCTACATGCAAAGTCAATCAGGCGCTGGCTGTTGTCATTGGTTTCATCGTGGAGGCTATATCCCCCAGTCGTTCCCCGATGGATATCTCATTGCCAAACTTAGCGCTGAAGTCACCTTAGAATTATTTTTGTGTCGTTTGTAGGCAATGAGTTGACTAGTCCTTCGAGGTGATTGTAAAACGTTTCCTTCGTTTCTTCGTCGTTGTCTTCGGTCACGATGTGAATATTTATCAGGCATATTTTGAAGAATTTCGCTTTTATACGGATCGCACACAGCCATTCATTTATTGCCTTGAAATCAATAACATGCGATTTGAACTCCCTATCTACAATGAAGGCCACTCTGAAATTTCGTTTTCCAGTAGGCTTCCCACTTTTGTATATTGTGTGCGATCTCATGTCTTGAATACCATCTCCAGTCCAGTTCGTTTCCTGAGTTGCCAGCTTTTTTTATTGATATTGACTGGCCTGTTGTAAAACAGCGCCAAGGTAATTGAGCAATCTGACATTCCAGGATACAATGCTAGAGTCCTTTTTCCGTTTGCGATGCCGTTGTCGTAACTCCAAGCCAATCCAAGGCCCTTCAGCAGCTTTCAAAACATTGTAGGGTTTTACAGGGACGGGGAGTTAGCCCGTCGCCCAACCTCCATTCTTCATGGTTATTACTTCGATTGCGTTACCAGGCGCGGAAGACTCACCTTCACCCTTTTTCGTCCCCACAAAGGAGATGTAAGTAAGATTTAGTAGCAGATTCGTAGATGTATTTACAGTTATTAGCATTTCTCAGCATGTAAACCCAATGTGCGACCCCGAGAACTTTTGCTGCCATTTAACTGGGGGGTTTGGGATGAGGAATCACGGAAGCTGTGGATTGGGGAAACAAGGGGTTCCCCCCTCTTTTCTCAAACGGGCTTGGGACCATCTACGGCGGAGTTGTAGAACTATATTAGTATGATTAAATTGGATGAAAGTAGATATTTAGGTCTCTTTTAAAGGTCCTTATACTCTATGATTTTTGATATAATGTACAACAGTTATTGTCGTTTGAATTTGCTCTAATTACAACAATCAAATATACGGTTACTACATGGGCTTTCCATTAAAACAGACACGAAACTTTTGATTGTATTTTATCGAAATATATAATATAACAAAAAGATATTGAAGATTCGACTTAGTCAATGATTTCAGCAATATTGCAACAAAATGTTGGCCAGTTAAAATTGAGTAACACTGGTTTTACTTTTAAAGCAAAAATATATTTGTTGCACATGTAATTAAAGTTTTTCTTGAATTAAATCATTCTATGCTCGTATGTCTGCATATTGTATGTTAGGTGCAAAACCCTTCTGACACGAGCGTAGTTCTGTCTACGCAACTTGTTTTCTTTTCACGTCGCCTGACAAAGATAAAATTTATTAGAAAATAAAATCGGATCATACGCCAACAGTATTATTGGGGAGTATCAAGGTGGCTTTGGAGTAGGTAGATCAACGATAGACCAATTGTTTACAGTCGAGCAATTACTTGAGAAATGCTAGGAGTACAACATAGACGTTCACCAAATTTTCGTTGACTTTTAGCAAGCATTCTACAGTAAAATATTAATCGTAGCGTACTGTACAAAATAATGCTTTGGTTTGGTGTCCCAGCCAAATTAGTTTGTCTTACCAAAATGATAATGACGTCGACGGCCTCCCGCATCAATATCCAACTCACCAATGGCTTTGATACAAATATCGGACTAAAGGAGGGAGATGGGCTGGCCCCATTGCTATTCAATTTGGTTCTGGGTTACGTCATACGGAAGCTACCTGTCGATACACGAGGTACATTACTATACAAGTCGAGCCAAGTGGTGGTCTATGCAGATGACATTAACATTTTCTCACGGTCATTAAAAACTGCCAAAGAACTTTTCCCGAAACTCGACAGCGAAGCAAAACTAGTAGGACTACAAATTAATGAAAATGAAACAAAGCTCATGACGCAGTCGAGGAAAAATACCTCAAATACACAAAATATTACACTTGGCGAATACAGTATCGAAAAAGTAGGCAAATTTGTGTGTTTAGGCGCCAAAATGATGAAAACGGGCAAGGAAAGAGACGAAATATGCCGAAGAATACAGCTCGCAAATAAAATATTTTATTCAGTTTTGACGGTCTTGAAGACCAGCTGCATACACAGGAAAACAAAGCTCCAAGTATAGAAATCTGCGATAAGACCCGTGTTATGCTATGGGTGTGAAACATGGACCCTAACAGAAGCATCCGCAAATATATTGAATGCCTTTGAGCGACGGTTCCTCTGGCGAATAATCGGAGCGAAGCTAGATGGCGACCAATGGCGGATTCGATACAACCATGAGCTGTATGGAATTTTTGACGAACCGGAGGTCTCAACGATTGAAAGACTGTGGAAGCGGCAATGTACTGGCCACATGAATCGTATGGACGAACAATGGATATCCAAAAAGGAACTCAAGGCCGGACACCAGTGGGGAAACCGGGGAAACGCTGGTCTGACTCAGCCGACGAAGACAATTCATCGCTGCTCGGATTTCGTAACTGGAGGACGCGGTCAACGGGCTGAAACAGTTGGAGGCGCTTGTTGCAGGAAGCGAAAGCCCGAGAGGGGCTGTAGTGCTAAGAAGAAGAAGACATGACTCAGCCGAGGAAAAATACGCTAATACGCCCACAATTAATTGATAATAAATATTTAGTAATTTTCATTTGATAATATAGGATATTATTTGTATGACCAATTTTTCATCGAATATTGTTTAAATTTGGAGTGCCATGTGGGCCATTAGTTTGAAAATTGTTTTACGTTTTTATAAAATTTATATCGATTGAATCAATGAAGCGCATCTGAATTTGAAAAAAAAAACATTAAATATTTCATACAGTTTTACTCCAAAAGTTGTTGTTAGTGTTAAAGATGAGTTATTTGAAATCATGGCTGTTGGATCCACTATTCCTGTGCGTAGTCTGCTTATTAAAACCATGGTTATATTTACAATGCGAGAGGCCATGTGAGAGTTGGTACCACATGCTCGCTAATCGAATTCCGTCAGCTCACACCAAAACTTCGAATGTACTCCGAAGCCCGCTAAGGTTTACAAGGATGGAGACGGAATGGTTCTTAGATCCTTGGATAAAAAACTGATGAGATCATATCAAGACCATATTTTTAAAATTTCATTTTCTTTTATACGAAACTAGACTACATTTGGTGCACAAATGTTGAAAGATACAGAAGTATGTGAAGACACTCCATTTCAGATAAGATAGAATGAAATTTAATAGAACACCGGCTAATTATTGTATATCAGCTTCTATAGTCTCCGGAAGTAGGTTTGGCGCACAGACAGTCCGAGGAAAATCCCGATACAACTCGATAAAGGAAAATTGTTATGAAATTCTAATACGAGTATTATTGTGGAGTAGTCAGATATCAAAATATAGAATAGCCCCATGATAGTTTCTGGGTTAATGCGAAAAGTGCTAATAACAACTGCACATGACCGCAAACTTCGTTCACATTGTTTGTCGTATTCATACTCGTAGGAAAAATTAAAAGCTCACTGAAAAGTCAAAATGAATTATACAATTAAGCATCACAAATAATTAAAACAGTTCTTAATATCAATGGCAGTATCATATATTCCAGTTGAAATCAATTTGAGTCATAATTCTGGCAAGCCGTGATTGATACTTCCTGCCAACATCGCAATTCAGCTTATATAAATGCCCTCAAACTTACAGAGGCGATCTATTGTACATACTAACCATGAGTACATGTAAACTACTCTATCTGCTGCTTGTTATAAATGTTCTATTCTTTAACTCTTCTTACTCTCTTCGATGTAAAGTGCGTGATGGACCTTCCGAAAGTGAAATGAAACGTGTTGCTCGATCGTGCATAAGAAAATTATCAAGTAACCAGGATAATAATGGAAGTCAGAGCAGTGATGATGAAAATGAGAATGATCGTTTTGGGTTCAATCAGAAGGATCGATCAAGAAATTCTCATCATGATGATAATGGTGGCAGGATAAGATTCCAACATTTCAGAAAGCGATCAACTTGGGAACGAAACAGGGAAAACCAAAGCGAGAATCGTTATGAAAACCCAAAGAACCAGAGTAATACACAAACACTGTACCACCAAGGCAACGGTATGGCAGCTAACAATAGGAACAGTAATAATAAAGGAGCTTCCAGGGATAGAGAGAATCCATACGAAAAGTCTTGTATAATTCACTGTTTTTTTGAAGAATTAAACATGGTACGTTCCAATTCAACTTCTTGAGGAAAGCTTTTTGTATTTTACAATATATTATTCATCATTCTAGCTCAACAAACACGACTTTCCAGATAAACATAAGGTAATCTACGTAATCACTCACGATATTCGTGACAATGAGCTGCGTGAGTTTTATACTGACGCTATTCAGGAGTGCTTTAGATTTCTTGAAATGGAGCAGCGCATGAATAAATGTCAATATTCGAAAAATCTGATCAATTGTATGGCTGAATATGCTCGAGCAAACTGTGAGGATTGGTACAACCACACTATGATTTTCGGTAATTAGATGGAGATTCTGTAGTTTGGATGCCTATGGCTGAAGAATTAAGGCCAGCAATAATTTGCTTTACTGCTAAGAAAATAATCGAATAAAATTTTGCATTTCAAGGGTGTGACTTTAATTTAACTATTCAATCTTCATTAAGACTGAGAAAGTTGGACAGCATTAAGGCACTCCTATTAGGAGAGTTTTGCAACCAGAAAAGAACTATTTTAAATATCTGTAAAAACTGAAGATATAATTTTCTTTTTGTTTTTAAGGGTTTTGGACTAACATGTTGCTGTTGTGGTTGTTGTAATACAACCCCTTTTGGGCCTTCGCATAGAGATATTGAGATTATCTCGATCGTATCGGCACTCGAGTAGTTGATATAGTCAGTACCATGCTTGGCCATGTATCCATCCAGCAGTGATACTGACAACTGAGTGGGCTCATGGAAGAATCACTCGAAACAAATCTCATTTAACCAACGGAGCTCGAACCAGGGACTTTCAGTTTGCGCGGCAAGCAGTCTCACTACTACACCATGCCAACTATTTTTTTACTAGCCTACATACGCCTAAATAAGAAAAAAATGTTGTCTTCAGATTCTCAGTTTTCAGTATGTCAGTCATGGAATTGAATTGAAATACGGATCTGCCTTCAATCTGTCTATCCATCCGTCTTTTGTGCATCTGTGCGTCACAGTAGCTCTTCGTTGAAACTATAGCAAGCACGAATGCCAAACTTGGTATGTATATCAACCAAACTTGGTATGTATATCAGAAGTAATTACCTCTTGAATGTTTGGGTATCAAAACAAGTTTCAAAGGCTTTTAAAGGGTATCTCTCCATATGGGAAATGCTACCCTAACATTTTTATGGATTTGGGAAATATCTTTATAACGCCCTGTTATTTTCGTGACGTGTCTGTCTGTCCATCCGTCCACCTGTGGGTCTCAGCAATTTTCATTCGGAATCTACAACAACTTCAGTTATGAAACTTCTGTACGTAGATCAAAATCTCAAAAAGTTTCGGTGCAAAAAATGTGAAAATGAACCCTTAAATATTCTTTTTCACGAAAGATAGCCAACATGGCTATAAAATGAAAAGAACGAGTATCTTAAAAGCGGTAACGGTGTTGAGGGAAGCAGGGGGTCAAAATATGCGAAAAATTAATGTTCTTCCTCGCAAATAGACATCTTCCAGCTAAAACGCCTGCAAAAATCATTGGTGTTGGTCCATATGAATAATAGGGCAGCAAATTGTAGTGAATTGAGTGGATATAAAATGCCCGTAAAGGACTGCAGCGATGGTCTGCTGCCTCGGCAAGCAAGGATGCTGGTGCTCGCCGAAATTGGCCTTGTCTGAGGATGTATGATTGCGCTAGCAGGCTAGCATTGCGGTGTCGTAGGGCCAGCACATGGGTCCACTAGAGAAAGAATTTCACATTCAAGAACTGCCAGTTGTAGAATGCGAATCAACAGGTGTCGAGGTAGCCTACTAAAGATTGCCAAAACAAACGACTAACTAGACTTGGCGAAAGCGGGTGAGACTTGAGAAGATCTTTCTTTACCAGAGATACCTATGGCCCCCAAATAAGAGCAGGGCATCGAAGTGTAAGTGGTGCCCCTCGCACCCCCCATCCGGATCATGATCTATTGTAGACGTGGCCAGATGTTTTCCATTTGAATGAAAAACTTATACAAATGGAATCAAATAATACTATAATATAAATATGACCGCAAGTGGAAGCCCATTCTACCATGTGAGAGCACCTGCAACGCAAAGAGAAGGGGTGAGCTCACCCGATGGCTAGCTCATGAGTGGAGGGGCCAGTCAACGTGGTGGGTTTTATACCCGGGCCGGGCTCCAAATAAATGAAAAGACCGAGTTTATAACATAGATTTATCTATTCATTGTAATTTTTGTATTTACCTGATTAATATTAATATCTTAGAGAATGCATATTCTCTATCTTCAACTTTAAATTACATAATTGTTCTCTTCATGAACATTTGTTTTTTTATTAATTAAAAGTTTGATTTTTTATTAGTATATAGTTCTAACAACGTATCAATGGAATTGAATTTTTCCGTTGCTCCTTTTTTGGCGTTAAATTCAAATGAATAAATAAGAACCCTAATATTTTCCGTAAAACGCCAATATTTATTAAAACCCGGGCAGACACGTGTTTCGGAAACAAGCTATTTCCTTCTTCAGTGCCGTGTTACTAAAACATAATCCAAAAATTCTTGTATTTATACATCGTTACTTAATTACAAACTAATTTACAAAAGGTATTTTAATGAACTAATAATAAAACCATCAAAATTACTACTTGGAAAGGTAATTAAAACATTAACCCACTCTAATTATCCTTCACGGTGTCATAAACTAGATGAGTCATTCAAGCCTTTAACATATTGATCTGATCAAACTACTGTATGCGTCCCCTAGATCCGTATTAAGCCTTAATTCTTCCGGTATCCTTGAAATCCACAAACTTTCCGCTGCATCCAACCTTCTCCAATCGTTGATTTCTTCGAGGATCTCCACGTTGTCCCATTCTATTTGATGCGTGCTCTCCATAATGTGTCTTGCAACCGTTGATCTTGCCTCATTTTGTCCTTTTTTCGCTGATACTTCCGCTTCCCTTATATGCTCGTGGAATCGAATTTTCACCAGTCGTTTTGTTTGGCCCACGTACATTTTTCCACACTCTGGGCATGTTATCCTGTATATGCCGCTACGTTCATACTTTTGTTTACTGTCCTTCGTAGTCCCTAGTTTTTGTTCCGATTTGTAGATTCGTGACGAGTGTGCTGTTTCGATACCCGCTGCCTTCAGTATTTGTTGTAGCTTCTGTGAATGTGTAGAATAAGTCAGCTTCATTCTCCGCGTATTTTGGACCGGTGTTTTGAAGAATGTAGTAAAAGGGTTTCTTCTTCGATGCGCATCTAACTTGTTTATTCTGGTTTTGATTAACCACGCTATATACCCATTGTTCTGTGCTGTTTCAATTATGAATTGCTCTTCTCGGGCGTGTCGTTCAGTTGTCAATGGAATTGATAACATTCTATTAATCATCGTGTTGTATGTCGCCATTTTTTGGTTGTAGGGATGATTGGAGTTGCTAGGTATTGTCCTCTGTGTGTGCGTCGTCTTTCGATATACATCAAACTCTAGGTCACCGCTATTTCTTATAATTTTCATATCAAGAAACGGTAGCTCTCCATTGTTTTCCGTTTCTATTGTGAACTTGATATTTTTGTGGATGTTGTTTAATTGTTCCAGTAAAATGTCTGCTTGGTGAGCATCAATGATTGCAATAATATCATCCACGTAACAATACCATACTCTAGGTGCTAAACCTTTTTCTTCGATGATGTTTTCGATGTGTCCCATGAAAAGATCGCTCAAAAGTGGTGACAATGGGTTCCCCATGGCAACCCCTTTAGTTGTCTTGAAAAAATTTCCTCGAAATGAGAAATAGCTCTCATTCATGCACAGAGTTGCCAACTTCAAATACATTTTCGATCTCTTTTTCCACTCCAAGGATGAGTCTTTTTGTAAAAGCCAGTCTTCAACCAAGGCTAGGGTCTGTTTCACGGGAACACTTGGAAAAAGTGATTTCACATCAAAGGAGGCCATGATCTTCTCTTCCTTCATAGCATCAATCTCCTGTAGCTTTTCAATCAGATCCTCCCTGTTTTTAACAGATTTCTCACTTGTCCTAAATGGAAGTTTTTTGCATTCTTCTGTTCACTACCAGGCAATTTTTGAAGTTGGTGCGTTTGTGGCAGCAATTATCTCCCGCATTTCGTTGCCACCTTTGTGTATCTTCGGGAGACATTTGATTCTTGGCAAGACGGGATTGGATACTCTTAAATGCGATATATTTCCAATAAGTGGCTGGCATTCCTTTAACGTTTTTTCCACTCTTTTAATTGAATTGTGTAACGGGTTAGTACGTAGAGCGTGAAAATTTCCATTGTTTAATTTTTCGTTCACTAGTGCATCATATGTAATCCTATCCATAATAACTACTGTGTTGCCTTTGTCCGCCTTTACGTAATAAACAGGTTTGCTCTTCAGTTCCGCTATGATTCTTGCTTCGTTCGAGTGTTTGCTAGATGGCGGTTTTGTTAACAAATTGCGGACTGTTGTACGAATAGCTTGTCTATTCTCATCGCGGATAAATTTAATTCCTGCTTCTATATCCAAAATAATACCCTTCTTTGGTGGTTTCAGAATGTTGCACGCATAGTTTAATCCCCAGTTTAGAAAATTAAGTTGTTCCTCCGTAAAACTTGGTAGTCATTCTAATTGAATTTTTCCGTTGCTCCTTTTTTGGCGTTAAATTCAAATGAATAAATAAGAACCCTAATATTTTCCGTAAAATCCCAATATTTATTAAAACCCGGGCAGACACGTGTTTCCGAAACAAGTTATTTCCTTCTTCAGTGCCGTTTTACTGAAACATAATGCAAAAATTCTTGTATTTATACATCGTTACTTAATTACAAACTAATTTACAAAAGGTATTTTAATGAACTAATAATAAAACCATCAAAATTACTACTTGGAAAGGTAATTAAAACATTAACCCACTCTAATTATCCTTCACGGTTCCCTAGATCCATATTAAGCCTTAAATCTTCCGGTATCCTTGAAATCCACAAACTTTCCGCTGCATCCAACCTTCTCCAATCGTTGATTTCTTCGAGGATCTCCACGTTGTCCCATTCTATTTGATCCTCGGAAAGTTTTACGGAGGAACAACTTAATTTTCTAAACTGGGGATTAAACTATGCGTGCAACATTCTGAACCCACCAAAGAAGGATATTATTTTGGATGTAGAAGCAGGAATTAAATTTATCCGCGATGAAGATAGACAAGCCATTCGTACAACAGTCCGCAATTTGTTAACAAAACCGCCATCTAGCAAACACTCGAACGAAGCAAGAATCATAGCGGAACTGAAGAGCAAACCTGTTTATTACGTAAAGGCGGACAAAGGCAACACAGTAATTATTATGGATAGGATTACATATGATGCACTAGTGAACGAAAAATTAAACAATGGAAATTTTCACGCTCTACGTACTAACCCGTTACACAATTCAATTAGAGTCGAAAAACGTTAAAGGAATGCCAGCCACTTATTGGAAATATATCGCATTTGAGAGTACCCAATCCCGTCTTGCCTAGAATCAAATGTCTCCCGACGATACAAAAAGGTGGCAACGAAATGCGGGAGATAATTGCTGCCACAAACGCACCAACTTCAAAAATTGCCTGGTGGTTAACAGAAGAATGCAAAAAACTTCCATTTAGGACAAGTGAGAAATCTGTTAAAAACAGGGAGGATCTGATTGGAAAGCTACAGGAGATTGATGCTGTGAAGGAAGAGAAGATCATGACCTCCTTTGATGTGAAATCACTTTTTCCAAGTGTTCCCGTGAAACAGACCCTAGCCTTGGTTGAAGACTGGCTTTTACAAAAAGACTCATCCTTGGAGTGGAAAAAGAGATCGAAAATGTATTTGATGTTGGCAACTCTGTGCATGAATGAGAGCTATTTCTCATTTCGAGGAAATTTATTCAAGACAACTAAAGGGGTTGCCATGGGGAACCCATTGTCACCACTTTTGAGCGATCTTTTCATGGGACACATCGAAAACATCATCAAAGAAAAAGGTTTAGCACCTAGAGTATGGTATCGTTACGTGGATGATATTCTTGCAATCATTGATGCTCACCAAGCAGACATTTTACTGGAACAATTAAACAACATCCACAAAAATATCAAGTTCACAATAGAAACGGAAAACAATGGAGAGCTACCGTTTCTTGATATGAAAATTATAAGAAATAGCGGTGACCTAGAGTTTGATGTATATCGAAAGACGACGCACACACAGAGGACAATACCTAGCAACTCCAATCATTCCTACAACCAAAAAATGGCGACATACAACACGATGATTAATAGAATGTTATCGATTCCGTTGACAACTGAACGACGCGCCCGAGAAGAGCAATTCATGATTGAAACAGCACAGAACAATGGATATATAGCGCGGTTAATCAAAACCAGAATAAACAAGTTAGATGCGCATCGAAGAAGAAACCCTTTTACTACATTCTTCAAAACACCGGTCCAAAAAACGCGGAGAATGAAGCTGATTTATTCTACACATTCACGGAAGCTACAACAAATACTGAAGGCAGCGGGTATCGAAACAGCACACTCGTCACGAATCTACAAATCGGAACAAAAACTAGGGACTACGAAGGACAGTAAACAAAAGGATGAACGTAGCTGCATATACAGGATAACATGCCCAGAGTGTGGAAAAATGTACGTGGGCCAAACAAAATGACTGGTGAAAATTCGATTCCACGAGCATACAAGGGAAGCGGAAGTATCAGCGAAAAAAGGACAAAATGAGGCAAGATCAACGGTTGCAAGACACATTATGGAGAGCACGCATCAAATAGAATGGGACAACGTGGAGATCCTCGAAGAAATCAACGATTGGAGAAGGTTGGATGCAGCGGAAAGTTTGTGGATTTCAAGGATACCGGAAGAATTAAGGTAGTAGTTCGGTAGTTTGATCGGATCGATATGTTAAAGGCTTGAATGACTCATCTAGTTTATGACACCGTGAAGGATAATTAGAGTGGGTTAATGTTTTAATTACCTTTCCAAGTAGTAATTTTGATGGTTTTATTATTAGTTCATTAAAATACCTTTTGTAAATTAGTTTGTAATTAAGTAACGATGTACAAATACAAGAATTTTTGGATTATGTTTTAGTAACACGGCACTGAAGAAGGAAATAACTTGTTTCCGAAACACGTGTCTGCCCGGGTTTTAATAAATATTGGCGTTTTACGGAAAATATTAACGTATCAATGTTGAAAAATTGTTGTTTGTGCATTTATATTCATTTGCAATATCCTTCTCCCTTAAACACGTACATTTTTTCCGCATCGGCCTAAAAATATTATTATTACCTGACATTAAAAATTAAATTACTTTTTATGGAATTGTTTGCAGCTACATATAAATGAGTTGCATATTTTGAATAATAATTTTTCTGAAAAATTATTAGAGAAGAAAAATGTTAGAAGAAGGTGGTTTCGACGTGTGCACTAATTCTCCTCAGGCCATCACACTTAGATACACACCGGTGATGGCGACCACCATGCTCAGAGGTGAGGGAGTAAATTTTTAACTTTTCTACTAATGCAAACTCAATATGTTTTTTGTTTCTGCAAGTTATATTCAAGGTAAATTTCTCTTGTAAGTACTTGTATTAGCTAAACTTTTTTTTAATTGGATCATTTCACCCTTTTCACATCAATTTAATGTAAATCTATACGACAAATTTGCTCTACATTTGAAGCTTTATCTAACGTCGCGCGGATATCGATCACTCTTTCGGATGGCTCCGATAGCTTTTTAAATTACTTTTTATGGAATTGTTTGCAGCTACATATAAATGAGTTGCATATTTTGAATAATAATTTTTCTGAAAAATTATTAGAGAAGAAAAATGTTAGAAGAAGGTGGTTTCGACGTGTGCACTAATTCTCCTCAGGCCATCACACTTAGATACACACCGGTGATGGCGACCACCATGCTCAGAGGTGAGGGAGTAAAGTGAGAATTAGTGCACACGTCGAAACCACCTTCTTCTAACATTTTTCTTCTCTAATAATTTTTCAGAAAAATTATTATTCAAAATATGCAACTCATTTATATGTAGCTGCAAACAATTCCATAAAAAGTAATTTAAAAAGCTATCGGAGCCATCCGAAAGAGTGATCGATATCCGCGCGACGTTAGATAAAGCTTCAAATGTAGAGCAAATTTGTCGTATAGATTTACATTAAATTGATGTGAAAAGGGTGAAATGATCCAATTAAAAAAAAAAAAGTTTAGCTAATACAAGTACTTACAAGAGAAATTTACCTTGAATATAACTTGCAGAAACAAAAAACATATTGAGTTTGCATTAGTAGAAAAGTTAAAAATTTACTCCCTCACCTCTGAGCATGGTGGTCGCCATCACCGGTGTGTATCTAAGTGTGATGGCCTGAGGAGAATTAGTGCACACGTCGAAACCACCTTCTTCTAACATTTTTCTTCTCTAATAATTTTTCAGAAAAATTATTATTCAAAATATGCAACTCATTTATATGTAGCTGCAAACAATTCCATAAAAAGTAATTTAAAAAGCTATCGGAGCCATCCGAAAGAGTGATCGATATCCGCGCGACGTTAGATAAAGCTTCAAATGTAGAGCAAATTTGTCGTATAGATTTACATTAAATTGATGTGAAAAGGGTGAAATGATCCAATTAAAAAAAAAAAAAAAAGTTTAGCTAATTAAAAATTAGTTTTCCTGAGTAATTCCTTATTAAAATTGGGTTTTTTTAAATTTTCCTCTTGAAACCGTTTGAAATGATTTTTGTTTTTATTCTCAATGTTAACCACTTGGTATTTATAAGATTATTTGCATAAAATTATAAATTGTAGGAAAATATATTTGGGAATAAAATATATAATTTATAAAAAATATAACATACAATAATTCAAACAATATAGAAAACAAGTTGAGTAAGCAGGAGAGTGCTCCTACCAGAAGGTCTTTGTAAACATCGTAGGATTAGAAACAAGTTTCCTAATGGCGTGAATCGATAATTTGAATTATTCGTCCAATGCTTGGATATGAAATCGTTAAAATTTATGCAAAAGATACACAGTTTCTTTCATAAGCACAGTACAGCCGCCATTTTGATCTAGCTTAAATGATTTTTCTGAATGCTCGGCCGATTGAAAATGTTCAAGTTAAACACGATTCCTAAATATTCATGAAAATTGAAAGAAAATAAAAGTGCCCAAGTCAATTTTAAATATATATAGGGTTTTCCAAAAAGAGGTGTTATTTTGAATAGATCTTGTGATTTAACACCTTACGACTTCTTCCTTTGGGGCCACGTGAAAAAAAGGCCTACGCCACATTTTTGGTACATTTTGCCTTACCCCCAAATTCATAAAATGATTTTTTTATTTCAGATTCTGAAAGTTTTAATCAAGACCTTTCATTTGATACCCCACTCGACTACCTATGATTAAAAAAAATTTTTAATGGCCAATTCGTTATAAGGGGGGACCCCCCTTAAAATTTTTGTTAAGACCTCAACTTTTGAGAGACCATTACTTCTGACCTTTTCACAAAGTTTGAGCATTCTAGCTTCTATAGTTTCTAAGAAAATTAGCTGTGACGCACGAACAGACGGACGGACGGACAGACGGACGGACAGACGGACAGACAGGTCGCGAAACTAGTAGGTCTTTGTAAAAAATTTTTTTACAAAGACCTAAAAACAACACTGCCTATACAAAAAACGTTCTCAAGTTCAAGGAGGAGCTCAAGTCCTTGTTTGAAACACTCGAATTGAATAGGCTGCATAATTATTACATTCTGGCCAGTGATCTGAATGCCCGGAATACATTATGGCTGAACGCCCCCAATAATTCAAGAGGTGGATTCCTGAAGTCGTAGATAACAGAAAACCAAATTGAATACAGGTGCAATCTATATGGGTGGGAGTTCTCAACATATCCTAGGACAAATTCATATTTGGACATCTGCATTGCTCACGCAAGACTTGAATTCAGCTTTAATAGTCCTCAACGGAAACTGCAGGTAGGTTCTTTATGATAGCAACCATAACGCAATCGTAATGGAAATCAATCATCAAAATCGGTTGAATTCAAAAAGAAAAAACAGACTGGGGAAAGCTTCAAAGAAAGTTTAATCGAGAGTACCGAAAGCAAAAGCAACTCTTGCTCAATGGTTCCTAATGACAGGAATCTAACTAACGATGAAATAGATCTTTATTTATCGAAGTTAGAGAAGCTGACGTTGGAAAAGATTGAGAAAGTAGTTCCAAAGATTAAATATCGAAACAATATGTAGAAGCCTTCATACACGCGTCAACAATATTTATCGGCGATATTCGGACTACAATCATCTCTCGTTGGCTTTGTTGAAATTACACCTGGAGAATGTCCGGAACATAATCTGTTCAGCAATCAATGGGCGGAAAAACTGAGGGGTATTAGCCCACAGGATCCAGATGGCATTTTTGCGAAAGTGAATAGCATTTTCCGTAAGAAGTCTTGAGTGAATGTATCGAATCTTGAAGGCGCTAGTCATGAGATAAATCTTCTCGATAGGGCTGGTATCGAAATTGATAGTACGACTCCGGATAGAAATGAAAACAGGATTATTTGTGAAGTATTGGACAAACTTGCCCTGATTTGACCGCATTTTGAATTGGTTCATCTACCAAACCCTGAGAGAGGGAATGAAATATTTTCAGTTTCCGACTTCAAATCAAGCCTGAATGGCCAATCAATTCTTCATTTCAATCAAACATTAACATCTGACCTCATACCGAGCTTGAATCTAATTGATTATTTTGTCAGCTATGAAGACTTGTGTTTCATATTTCGCAGGATAAACAATAAGAAATCATGTGGTACTGATGGTATTCCAAATGTAGTTCCCCGACATTTGCCTGAGGTTGCTATTAGGAATTATTGCATATTGTTCAACAACATGTTGAGCAATTCATATTTCCCAAATGAGTGGAAAAAGAGTAAGGTATTTCCGATCTTGGAGAAAGGAAAAGAATCTTCATGCCCTAAAAGCTATCGCCCAATCAAGTTGCTGCCTAACATCAGCAAGGTGTTTGAAGTCATACTCAACAGAGCATTAAACGCCCACATTGAGAAATATGAGTTGATACCGAATTGCCAATTTGGTTTTCGTGCCAGGCATTCGACCATACATTCAATAACGAAAGTAACCTCAGACATCTGTTGGAAACTAAATGATAGACAATGCGTTGGAGCGTGTCTCATTGATATGGAGAAAGCCTTCAATACGGCGTGGTTACATGGACTAGTTTTTAAACTTCTTCAGGACAGGTTCCCCAGACACCTTGTCGCCATGATGTGCAATATGTTATACAGGAAATCGTTCGTTGTAACTGATGAGCATCTGACAACAATGTGCGAATTCACGGTCTTGAATGGTCTACAGCAGGGTATAGTTACTGTGCCTCTGCTCTTCTCAATATTCACTCGCAAGCTATTGAACGGCTTTGACTTTAACGTCTCGCCAACACGATCATTGGTAGCGTTTGCAGATGATCTGATCATCTATAGGACAGACCAAAAAGCTACAATAGATCAGAGCAATCTTGAAAAAATGTTCAATGATGTGCAGCTGTACACTGACAATTGGCGAATGAAAATCAATGCGCAGAAGTGCGAAACAATCTTTGTTTTTTTCGGTAAAATGTGTTTAACTGATAGCGTATAAATTTAGAGAGCCATTTGGGCCATTATGTTTAGTATTGAATAAATTGCTTTTGACTTTGCTTGACTTGACTAGTGCGTACATTTCATAGGAACGCATACTAAAATTTCATTTCTGGACTGCAATGCACAATGCACAAATGCTAAAACCTGCAGAGTCTTAAGGATTTGAGTTCTATTCCGATGCATTTTAGTCCAGGGTGTTTTCTTTCCTATGCAACCACAATAAAGATAATCACAATACATATCTATCGATCAATTATGCCAGAAATCACCACAGTAGTCGTTCCTCGGAAAAAAACAGAATCTCTTAATCCTTCCACATGCTAAGCTGATGCTCAGACATATGGACGTAAAAAAGCAATAAACGTAATAGAATCAAATTGAAAACCTACTTCCTATGAAACTCGGGACATAAATTTAATGACATTTTTGTATGAAATTGTGATGAAATTCATTTTTAGAGTTTTGTACTACTTATAAAACCCTTTTGAAATCGGCTTTGTTTGTTCATTTGTGTGTCACAGCAGTTTTTCTCCCAAATTTTGTAGGAGGATTAGAAGTAATGAACCCGTAGAAGTTTGGTTACCAATAAGTTTTTCTACGATTTTTAATGGGGGTTGCCCCGTATCGGAAGGTGAGCCGCAAACATTTTTTTTACTGAAGGTAATCATGTGGAGGGTCAAATGAAAGGTCTTGATAAGAACTTTTCAAAACTGGTCTTCAAACAGTGTTACCACCGTTGTGGCTATGAAATGGGTGTGAAACATGGATCCTAACTCAAGTATCCGCAAATATATTGAACGCCTTTGAGTGACGGGTCCTGAGACGAATAATTGGAGCGAAGGTAGACGGGGACCAATGGCGAATTCGATACAACCATGAGCTGAATGAACTTTTTGATGAGCTATAGGTCTCAACGATTGTAAGACTGCGGAAGTTGCAATGAGCTAGCCACATGAATCATATGGATGAACAACGAATACCCAAAAAGTTATTCGTTGGGAGAACTGAAGGGTGGAGACCTGTGGAGAAACCGAGGAAACGCTGTTCTAGCTCGGTTGACGAAGACAATTCATTGCTGCTCGGATTTCAAAATTGGAGGACGCGGCCAATGGAGCGGGACTGTTGGAAGCGCTATTTGCAGGAAGCGAAGGCCCTAGAAGGGCTTTAGTGCTACGAAGAAGAAAAAGAGGCTTTATGGAATACAGGGGGAGGAGGCATACGCAAAAATTTTTTCTGAAAAATTATTAGAGAAGAAAAAGGTTAGAAGAAGGTGGTTTCGAAGTGTTTACTAATTATCATCGGGCCATCACTCTTCTCAGGTACACAGCAGAGATGGCGACCACCATGCGTAGAGGTGAGAGAGTAATTTTTAATTTTCCTACTTACGCGAACTCAATATGTTAAGTTGATGTTAAAAGGGTGAACTGATCAATTTAAAGTTTAGCAAGGATAAAGTACTTACAGGAGGAAATTTAACCTGAACATAATTCGTAGTTATGAAAACATATTGAGTTCGCATAAGTAGGAAAATTAAAAATAACTCTCTCACCTCTAAGCATGGTGCTCGCCTTCACCGGTGTGTATCTAATAAGAGTGATGGCTCTATGAGAATTAGTACACACGTCAAAACCACCTTCTTCTAACCTTTTTCTTCTCTAATAATTTTTCAGAAAAAAATTATTAAATAAGCAACTCAATCATGTAGCTACAAAAAATTTCATAAGAATTGTAAAATATTTTTGCAATTCCCTGAAAAAAATTATAAAATCGTGACCTGCCTGTCCATCCGTCTGTCCGTTCGTGCGTCACAGCAAGTTTTCTCGCTAATATGATGAAATTTTCTACGTAGGTTAAAAGTGGTGCTTCTAAAAATTTGCAGTGCAAGAAAATATTTTAAGGTGCTTAAGGGCGGTCTCCCTATACAGCGCGGTGACTTAACTTTTAAAGTGAAACTTCTTTACTGGGGGGGTAAACATTTTCGGATGTAACGAAAAAGCAGAACCGTTAACACTCCGGGCAGATAGCAAAACGACATTCGCGCGACAATCCATTTTCAGTAGGAATTAACTCATACTGCGATATAAATTTCCGACTAAATTATCGCATTCCGCCCGAAGCCATATTCAGAATAGTAAGGTTGTATGTTTGGTTTGTTGGTGGTTGCCCAGTATGAAAATTTGGTGGTGGCGGATGGTGGCCATGAAATGGATTGTTATGGGAAGAGAATGAATGAGAGTCGGGTAGAAGTTCACTTCGTTGTTAGGTGCCAAAACTGATTTCCAATGAATGCGATTGTTGATAGCAAGCCATTATCAGTTAATGAATATTAGATATTGCCGACGTGCAGTCTATTAAAGTGGTAACGACCGATTGTGCTTGGTGAGTATTTGGGGACGATAGGCGAATGGACGATGGTACGGCGGTACCCATGCTCAGTCTTAGCATCGATGCTGCCAATGTACGATGTACTGAAATCGCGACAAAGACAGGTCGTTGGTGGGTGGTTCGGTGGTAGTCGTGCTTGGTCCTAGCACCAATATTAAAATCGAGACGACGGATGGTCGTTGGTGGGTGTTTGTTCACCATGGGCAAATCCCAGGTAGTTTGGCGGTAGCTATGCCTGCTCCTAGGACCAATGCCACTGATGTGCTATGCATTGAAGTGGCGGCGAAAGGTGATGGTTAGTTGGCCGTTGGTAATGATTGGTGAATGCATAGTTGCTCCGCGGTAAACGTCTTTGGTCCTAGCACTGACGTTTTCGGTGTACAGTGCATTGAAATGGCAACGATGGATGAAATTTGAAGGGTAATCATGAGCAAATGCATGATGGTTCGGCGGTAGCCGCGCTTGCTCCTAGTACCGATGCTGCCGATGTGCAATGTATTAAAATGGCCACGACGGATGATAGACTGTGGGTTGCTAGAGATCATGGTCGTTCATAGTCGTAGCATCGATCCGCCAATGTGCAATTTATTGAAGTGGCGACAACGAACGTTCGTTGCTGGGTATTTGGGACCATAGGCGAATGGATGATGGTACCGCGGTACTCGTGCTTGGTCCTAGCATTGATGCCGTTGATGTGCGATGCTTGTAAGTGGTAACGACGGATGGTGTTTGGTAGGTATTTGAGGATCATGAGCGAGTGCACGGTGGTTCCGCCGTAAAGATGCTTCCTCCTAGCACTGATGCTACCGATGAGCAATATATTAAAGTAGCGACAACGGTAGCCGTGCGTGCTTCTAGCGTCGATACCACTCATGTGCTATGTATTGAAATAGTGACGACGAATGATGGTTTGTGGGTCATTGGAGATCATGGGAAAATATATGATGGCCCAGCGGTAGTTGTTCTTTGCGTGAGAACTGATGCAACCGATGTGGAAGATATTGAAGTGGTGATAATGAATGATGGTTGCTGGGTTGTTGATGAACATGAGCGAATGCATGATGGCTCGGTGGTAGCCGTCCTTAGTCCTAGCACCAACGTTGCCAATGTGCGTTGTATTGAAATAGCTTCAGTGGATATTGGTTTGTGGGTCCTTGGGGATCATACGGGGATGCATGGTGGTTTGGCGTTTGCCGTGCTTGCTTCTAACAGCAATGCTGCTAATTTACAATATATAGAAGTGGCGACAACGGATGATGGTTGGTTGGTCGCTGATGCCCATGGGCAATTTCGTCGTGGATCTGGGTCTCTTGTCCTAGCACTGATGCTGCCGATGTACAAAGGATTAAAGTGGTGATGGTGGATGAGAGTTGGCGGATGTTTGATGATCATAAGCGAATGTATGATAGTCCGATGGTAGCCGTCGTTTGTCCTCATATTGGTTCCGGCAATATGCAATCAACTGAAGTGGCAACAGCAGATGATATTTTGTGGATAGTTGATAATCAGAGATGAAAGTTGTTCAGTTACGATCTGAACATTTTTAAGTGTAGCAGAATCGCTACCCGTTTATGAAGATTAGTTAGGTATCATGTGGGGAAAGTGGTAGAGGTGGAGAGTACCTTACGTAGGATGCCACATAAATTATTATAAAAATAATTGGTGAGATGATAATAACTCCATAATTCAGATCAAATTGATGATATGAGTATATTATATTATTTTTTGATAAATTGATATTAACACAGTTATTTGGGTAGAATTAGCAGTATTATACTACAATAGGTTGTACGAGTATTTAAGCAAACGCATGCTAATTATCGCTGTGATAGAGCGTCATAAGTATTCTGAGCATAATAACTAGTAGAATAGAGAATAAAACTGCTGTATATGGTTCGTTTCTTTAAAAACTATTGCATATGGTTCTTTTTGTTAAGATCCTTAAATTCCTGATAGTCTCAATATGTTCCTATGTAAATACATACAAACATTCAGGCATTTACGCATATATATATATATATATATATATATATATATATATATATATATATATGTATATATATATATATATATATATATATATATATATATATATATATATATATATATATATGTATATATATATATATATATATATATATGTATATATATATATATATGTATATATATATATATATATATATATATATATATATATATATATATATATATATATATTCACCCAGAAGCAAGACGTTTCACTTTCGTCGGGTGTGTACTCGACATGCGTTTAATTTTTTTTAACCGACTTCCAAAAGAAAGAAGGTTATCAATTCATTGCGTATATTTTTTTTTTTGCTTTTTTTTTTTGTATGTTCATGCATAACTTTTAAACGGAGAAAGACAGAAGAGTCCTGTTTTTGGTAAATGATACGTCTTTCTTCCAGTTAGGTCCCGTTTAAAGGATATGAAATTCAAGCAACGGTAAAGGGCTTTTACCGTTAAAACTAAAAAATTTCCGACTTTCACCCCGATTTTTCAGCATAACTGATCGAAGGATGCAAGGATTTCGATTGTAATGGTTGCAAATGAAGGAAAACATATTGATCCAAACTGAATCGGAACAGAATTGTCGTCCTTTCAAGGACTCTGTAGATATTAAAAGTTAAATATGATACATTGATGTCGAGAAATTGAATTTAAATAATCATTCGCACGAAAAGTGCCAATTAGTTGGCACTCTTCAAGGATTTGATGGAGATGCCCAGTCCTTTGGTGATGGATGATAAAAATGATCAGTATCCTTAATTTTCTGCATATACGGTACATTTTCAACCGACTTCCAAAAGAAAGAAGGTTATCAATTCATCACATATATTCTTTTTGCTTATGCGTGAACATAACATTTAAACGAAGATAGATAGGAGAGTCCTGTTTTTGGCAAATGATACGTATTTTTTCCTGTTAGGTCCCGTTTAAAGGATAAGAAATTCAGGTAACGGTAAAGGACTTTTACCATTAAAACTAAAAAAATTCCTACTTTCACCCCGATTTTTCAGCATAACTGACCGACGCGTGCAAGGATTTTGGTTATACGGGTTTCAAATGAAGGACAACATATTGTTCCAAAATGCATTGGAACAGAATTGAAATCCTTCAAAGGACTCTGTAGATATTAACAGTTAAATATGATACATTGATGTCGAGAAATTGAATTTAAATGATATTTCATACGAAAAGTGCCAATTAGTAGGCACTCTGCAATGATTTGTTGGAGATACCGAACCCTTTGGTGACGGATGATAAAAATGACCAGTATCTTCAATTTTCTGCATAAACGGTACATTTTAGTCCATCATTTCTACCGGAAATAACCAATAAATTACTTCTAAATGTGGCATAAATACAATTCAACAATAGTTAAAGGGAACATTTCAGGATGCTTTTCTCTTCCGCATTCATTCTTTGCTTACCAATGAGCTTGGTATAGGATCCTTCTTACATCCTTAGATGTAGACGTTACATATAGGATTATAAAATACCCCGAAGAAATAATAAGGATTGAGTGATTGCAAATTATAGAGTTGACTCGTTACTTTCCAGTTAACATTATATGTACATTACAAGATATGCCCCGAAATCTAAAATTAGTAATTTCCATACTAAAAACCGGCGAGAATCGCAACCTAAAAAGAGTTACGTTTTCTGCTATAATTGATCACAACTGTACGGATGAAGATGAAAATGCACAGCGGAGTTTTCATTGAACTATATGGTATGATTTTCTTGAAACTTTCATGAAAATTAGGTGCCATAGTTAACTGGAAACGAAGGCGATGGGTATCGAATAAACGTGAACGAATGATGCGGTTAAGACGGATATTTTTCAGTAAATTTCATGAGATTGATTGCGGAGTGAACTTTATGTTTACATATATAAATACATGTATATATATATATATATATATATATATATATATATATATATATAAATATATATATATATATATGAATATATATATATATATATATATATATATATATATATATATATATATATATATATATATATATATATATATCTATATATATATATATATATATATATATATATATATATATATATATATATATATATATATGTATATGGCTATCTGTATGTATGTGTGTGGTTGGTTCTATGTGTATCCTATGTAACAAAATTTGTGCCTGAAGATGACTCAAAGTAGTCGAAACGCGTCTGCTCACACAACTAAGCAAGGCCCGACGGCTTTTAAAGAAAAAAAAAAAAATATATATATATATATATATCTATATAGATATATATATATATATATATATATATATATATATATATATATATATATATATATATATATATATATATATGTATATGGCTATATGTATGTATGTGTGTGGTTGGTTCTATGTGTATCCTATGTAACAAAATTTGTGCCTGGGGGTCGTAGCTTTGCTTCGATTTTTGCCAAATTTTCAGCAATATTTCTGTTCTGGCCAAAGTATAACTCCAGTTTGTACCAAAACTAGTTAAAAAGATTTATTCAATTGTGTGATAGAGCTCACAATAAAAAATCCAAAGTAGAACAATTTGAAACGAAATGGCGGCCGCTCAAAGGTCGAAAAAAGCACTTCAGGATCAGGTCAGAATATAAAAATGGCGGCTAGGCAATTTCTCAAAGCGACAATTCATATGGAATTATTATGAAATCTAAAATCAAGGTAAGTGTTGATGAGATCATGGATTAAATGTATCCGAGTTTAATTTGATTCCTATGAAAGCTGCAGATTTTAGCCGTAGTGGTTTTTGCATTGCAGTAAAAATTATATTTCAATATACGAGAACGATACAATGTACTCAAGAAACTGAGTTTTGATGGTTTGAAATGAAAAAATTTGCCACTAAAAAGGGTGAAATAAAAACCTTTTAAGAAAAAAAAGAAAACCGACTTCGGAATGCCCTAAAAAGGATGAAATAAATTTTATGGAAGCGGTGCCAAATGAATTTCCCCATTTAAACATAAATACTTCCAACATCTGCACCATCACAATAAAATTGGGGAAAAAATGATATGGCATCGCTTCCATAAAATTTATTTCATCCTTTTTAGGGCATTCCGAAGTCGGTTTTCTTTTTTTTCTTAAAAGGTTTTTTTTTTTATAATAGTTTTGGTAGAAAAAAACGTGCAATACAAGAAAACGATGCAGGAACAGATAAGGCCAGAGTCCATCAGCAACTGTAATTCTTTTTTACGAACGCTTATAAAGGCCTTACAAATCAAATTAAAGCCAAATTAAAAATTCAATGTACCTGGCTTCGAATATCATCCAATTTTTGGTTATATTTTTCTTCCGCTTCAGCTTCTTGACTCTCGGCAACATCTTGCAACGCATAATATACGCATTCCAGCTGAGTTTGGGAACGGTCCCGCGCTCGTTTGAACGTGTCAAAATCATTATGATATTCGGTAAGAATATCATTCTTCTCTTTAAGATATGTCTCTTTCCAAAAATTCAATCTTTTGTTGTGGATACCTATAATTACCAATGAATTCACTTTTTGTTATTGTAATTAGATAGAATTCCACCTACCAATTAAAGTTTGTATGTTCTCTGTGTGTGATTGCTGAAGTGTTGAATATAAATCCTCTGCTTCATCCAGATCTGTTAGCAACCTACTTATAATTCGGTTTTTTTGTTCTAAGGTATCTTGAAAATGCCGTTCCACATCAATAATTTCATTTCTGAATTCTTGGCATTTTATTTGCCGCAAAATGAACCGCCACTCTTGATTGATTTTCGCTAAGTTCAAACGTGAGAAAGCTTCCTCCCTTTTGAGTTTATTCTTGAAAAATGATGTATTTTTTTAGGTATTCAAGAAAGGCTAAAGAAATTGTTTCTCTATTTTTTGTGTACACAAGGTATGTAAACTAACCTTCATATATAAGGCGATTAATTGTTGTTTCCTCCGCCGTGCCTCCTCTTCCATATCGGCTCTGTGCTGAAGATATCTGGCTCGTTCTTCTTCAGACATCTTTGCCAATTTGTTTTTCGCTCCTTTTTTCTTTCCCATTTTGGATTTCTTTGAAAGCAATTTAGTTAATAATTAGCAAATCAGTTTCACTTCAGTTAAAATATTTTGTAATTTCAACTTTTGAACACAAATATGGACACCCTCTGCTGTATTACTGTCCGGAAACTAAAATAACATTCTACATAAACAAATTATCGTTATAGCAACCATGTGACTTCCCGCTGTTCGGAGTGTCACATATTTTCCTTGCTATTGATCTAACAAGTCCGTGGCTAAATATCTTTGCATCCATTAATTTAGTCAGTAGTTGAAGTTATCTGAAATGTCTACATTTTCAAAGTCGCCAAAATTAGTAAAAGTTTTGTCTTCTCAAGACGATGATGGCTCGAAATTCTGGGATAGAAATAATATTGTCGACAATACAGGTAGCGCCAAGTACTTTGAACCGTGTACGATATCAATTGCATTTTTGCAGAAACTAAAGATGCAGTGACTTTGGAAGATGCTGAGCATCAGGCTCTTATTAACCGCATTCTTAACATCTTGCGACTCACCTATGAACGCTTACAAATAGCTTTGGTCATTCCTTATATTCTGCTGCCTGATAATAATGTGTTTACTCGATTATTACCTAGTTATGACAAGGATACGCTTTATGATGCATGTGCAAAGTATTTGGAAGCCGATAGTTCGGTATGTATATTTGTAAAATTTGTTATTTCAAGATTTATCATAATTTTCACCCTTAGAGCAGCATCTCAGAAAACAACCAAGTTTTGGTCGATCATGACTTAATTCATGCAATCGATTTACTTCATTCCAATGATGACTTCCGTGAAAATATTTTGAAATATCTAAAATGTCTCTCACCAACCTCACAAAACTTCTTAAGTGCTGTCAATGATTTGAAAACTTTGGCCGAAATTCGAATGAATACCACAGCGCAAACTGAGTTGCAAAAGGAGAAAATGCTTCATGAGATCACCCATGAAAATGAGAAGATGGAGCAGAAAATCGAGGGTAACATACATGCCTTTGTTTTACGCTGCAGGCTAAAACCATTGACAATTAATTTTTTCTCCTAAACAGAAATGAGTGCTCAAATTAGAGAGAAAGATATCACAATGCAATGGAAAATTGCAGAGAAACAAACTTTAATCCAAAAATATAAAAAGGATTTGGCGAACAAGAAATGGAATAATCATATTCTCATAAGGAAAGAAGTGTGAGTAGGTTGTCCGGACTCATTCATGTTGCTCAATTGAAAAACTTTTTCGAAATAGGTATTCATGTGCCTCATTATTTTGAGCCACTCATTTATTATTTGCTTACCGACTTCCATAGGAAAGAAGGATATTATTTTGTAGTGATTTGCAGCGATGGTCTGCTGCCTCGGCGAGAGAAGATGGTAATATAGGCCGAGATTGGCCTTGTCTGGGGACGCGTGAATGCGCTAGCAGGCTAGCGTTGCGGTATCGTGGGGCGGGTTCATTCCCCCAGCATAAGGACCCACTACAAAACAATTTCGCATTCACAAATTCTCGGGTCTCAATAAAAAAGACCGACTGAAGTCGGAAAAAATGTAGGTAACTAACAAAGGGGAAAATTACTTGCTCAGAGAAAAAACAGACGGACTTGGGGAGACTTCGTCGTTACCCGACGATTCTCATGGCCCACAAATAAGAGTGGGGCAACCGATGGTGCCCCCTCGCGCCCGCTCAACTGGATCAAGATCCAAATGTTGGTGGCCTGATATTTCCCTTTTGAGTGGAAAACTCATACAAACATACTTTGCAACCGAGAAATATAAATGTGACCAATTTATGTTATAGAATTATGTGATCGGGTCACATAACCCTATGCTATGAAAAGGGCACTTGAGCTTAAGGCCACTCAACCCGGCAAGAGGCCCTGAAACTACAAAACCGATGGAGCACGCCCGATGGCAAGCCCATTTTTCGAAAAGGCCTTCCAACGTGCTGGGTCATATACCCGGTCGGAAGGAACAAAAATGCAAAGGCCGAAGTTTAAATTCAACTAACCAGCATTATTATTTTCATGATTTTCATTACAAAAAATATGTTTTTCAATATCAATCACTTTTTTATTCCGCCTAACAAATTAAAATATATGCAACGATCGTAAAAATTAAAAAGAAAATTTGATCATTGCATATATTTCTCTAAACCTGATATAATAAAATAGCAATAATGAGCTCAAACTCAAAAACTAAGAAACGAAAAACACAAAAACTGAAAATGAGCACGAATAACTTAGACATTGTCATTCAGCCACTAATATCTAGATTGCTCCATCTCAGCTCGATCAGCTTCAACGAATCTAGCAAATGAGTATCTCCATTAGAGTTGTTGGTCTCGTGAACTCAAATTCGGAGGATATTTTATCTTCTTATCGGCGGTCCGTCGATATATGTGATATATGACTGGGACGCTGTCAGAATTAAAAAACATATCGATTCATGTCCAAATACACGAATGCTTCTGGAGAAACGAAGCCAGTAGCGAGGCAAATCGCAATATACCCGTCTGTAGGGTGGAACGGCTGTGAAATCCAACGGTTTTCACTCACAGTCACAGATCTTGCGATATGATTCCGAAGAAGCTTCAATATGAAGATATCGACTCTTATCACTTGAGCAGTTTGATAAATTCTTCTATTTGATATATAATGTTTCCAATCCGTCTCAGGCTTTCTGTACAAACCAGTACATGCATCGACATTTTCTTTCGAAAACTCTTGTTTTCCATAGTACTAGCACTCTTGTTGTACCAGATTGTTACGGGTGAACATTGAGACTCCGTAGCGTTGCTCACCCGAACTCTACCATACGTGATTTCGTAAGAGTATAACCTACGCAATACCGAGCCGCACTTTATTGTTTGTTTCTGGCAGTCCGATGATGTAACTATCAACAAGTAATTATATTTCCATTCATGAAAGAATAACTGATTAAATTACGAACAGAAAGCCACACAATAATTTTAAGCTTAATAATTGTTTTAATTACAAACAGAAGCCACGCAATAATTTTAAGCTTAATAATTGTTTTAATTACAACCAGGAAGCCACATAGTAATTTTGCTTTGTAAGTTTATGTAATTAAACTCATGTAGCTAGGTCGCTTCCGTTCCACACGCCACAATTATGGACAACGCAACCAGCAGCAAGCGGCGGAGGCACCAAGCACCAGCGCGAGTTCGAAAACGAAATGCGAAATACACACGGTAGCGGAAACATTCGTCATCCATTCAACATATGCGGCAAAACATCTAGACAGGCAACGCAATTGCATGGCTTTGTACTCTAATCTCGCTCTATTTCAATGCAATGTTTGCGCACTCAAGTGTGAGTACAATGATTGTGGCAGATATTATAAAACATCCAAGACTTTAAAGACACATCGTATCGTACATACTAGGGTTTCTTTCCCGGGATCTCGGGAACCCGGGATTCCGGGATCCCGGGAAATGGCCCAATATTCCCCTTTTTCGTAATCCCGGGAAAAAATTAAATTCAGAATTTTAATGACTTCGATCACATTTCAATCGAAGCATTTCGGTCACAGCATGTAAACAGATTTTTTTAAAATGAATTTCAGTCATAATTCCCTAAGAATTCAATGTTGGAGAGGTTTGTATGAATAATATTCAGTATCCCGGTTCAAGCGTCGTGCCATTTTGTCAGGTTCGTAAAAACCGTGCACCTTTTTTTATGAATTCAATGGGTGAGTTCAGACGATTCAGCCTGCTGCCGGCCGCAAACAGGTTGATCAAGTTTTCTTGGACAAGAAGGACGCGACGTCTAGATTGCCTTCTCTCGACGTCGCGTCCTTCTTGTCCAAGAAAACTTGATTAACCTGTTTGCGGCCGGCAGCAGGCTGAATCGTCTAAACTCGCCCAATGGATGCACTGTTTGCGAGTCAAACTGCTAATATTTATTGTTTACATAATGCCATGCGCGCGTGGCCCTTTGTACCATGATATGTATATGGGATAGGGTGGGTCACTTTAGTATGTTGTAAAAAATACTTTTCTGTTGACTTCTAGTAGTAAGAAAAATGTACCAAATGGTTACATATATGAACTAACTTCAGACCTTTATTTTAGTTAATACAGTGCAACCAAACGACTTAATGATTGCCATAATATTTCATCCCATCAGTCCCACTTGACAATTTATCATTGCTATTAGAAGCCATAGTAAAAAAAATATTTTTTCACCGTATGGCAAAATTTCTCTTTGCATTTATGGACCTTCTGTCCAATGTTTAATACGTTGAAAAATAACTTAGAATGTAAACATTTTAATATATGTAAACACTACCTTCTGTAGAAAAATCAGTCACTTCATTCTTTTTAGTAAAATGTGTGATATGGTTTGCTTGTTTTGCGTGGAGTCCAAAAGTGTTCTTCAATAAGGATAGTTGTGTGATCTGTGGTCAATTTGTTCTTGGATCAGATACTTTAAAAAATTATTTTGGTAAGTGAAACTGTCGTCAGTTTGTGCATTTTCACCGTCGTGTAATTCAAGCCAATCAGACGAAGAAGACTTACGACTTATTGAGTATGAATTGAGTTACTATTGTTTCAAAGCTCCACCTTTTCAAATTGACATTTTTCAAATAAAATTGTTCTCTATGTTTGTATTTCAATATTATTTCAGGTGTAAACTATAAATATAGCCATGTCTGACTCTACTTCGAAGTCCTTCGTTTGGCAGCATTTCATAAAAGAAAACGATGAAACTGCAAAATGTATCAAATGCAAGAGCATATTAAAGTGTAGAGGTTGGTCAACAAGTGGCTTGCTTCGACATTTACATGTAAAACATAATGTAACAAAAGGTACTCAATCTGATTTGTCAACATTAGGTTGTAGTGAAACCAACAAAAGAAAGAAAGATAGTGATGATAAAACTAAATGCACTAAACAAAAAAAGTCACTCCTTACATATTTCCTTCCCGCTCATAGAGAAACACTGGGGGAAATAGTTAGTAAGCTCGTTTGCCTCGATGGATTCACGGTGAATGCAATTACAAAAAGTAACTTCATAAGGAATTCGTTACGTGACAAAGAGTTTGCATTACCTCAAAACCCTAGCGACGTAATGAAGCTTATATACAAACAATATGACCTAATGAAAAGTCAAGTAATAATCGAAATTTGTTCAAAATTAAACGCAGGACAACGTTGTAGTTTGCCGCTGGACGAATATACATCGCTCAAAATCCGACGATATTTAAATGTAATCGTTCATTTTAATGAACTAAAGTTCTTTAATTTGGGAATGATGACAATAAGTGGATCCTTTTCGTCGGAAAATTGTGTTGATATGGTGAGGAATAAGTTGAAGGAATTCAAAATTTCTATTGAATCCCATATAATTGCATGTGTTACTGATGGTGCAAGCATGATGGTGAAGTTCGGAAAAATTATGAACTGCGAGTATCACTTATGCTATGCTCACGCTATACATCTAGCTGTGTGTGATGTTCTTTATAAAAAAAGAGTAGATTTTGAAGAGACTCCTAATGAAATAAATATATCACAGATAGAAGAAGATGGGGATGAAAGCGATGAGCTAATTGAAGATTTAGATAAGGCCATTAATATAGAATTTAACTATCAATGGAAGGCATATGTAATATAGCTTATAAAGAAATAACTTCTAAAATTGATATTAATGAAGCTGTAAATAAAGTAAGAGTTATTGTAAAATTCTTTCGAAAATCGCCTCTGAAGAATGATATTTTACAAAATTATGTCAAAGCACAGTTTAGGCATGAAAAGATGGTTTACTTAGATACTAAAACACGTTGAAATAGCTTGTTAGATATGCTTGAACGATTTTTAGATATAAGATCAGCAATTTCTAAGGCGTTAACTGATATCAAAGTGCCCATGACTTTGACTCATGAAGAATTAGAAACGTTGAGTGCCATTGCAGCTTGCTTAAAGTCTTTCGAAATTGTTTTGGAAAAACTGGGTAATCGAAGTGCAACTTTGTTAACTGCGGAAGGAGTGTTTTCTTTCATTTTAGATGAGTTAAATCAACAAAATACAGAATTTTCCAAGCACATGAAATGCTCTTTGATCCAACGAATAAATGAAAGGCGCCCGAAAAGCTTAGTTGGGTTAATGCAGTATCTAAATTGTGGCAAAAAATACAATGCTACTGCAATTGTTGATCTGCCATGTTTACCAACTAAAAGCGCGTTGGTTCAACAAGGTAAAAAAATAATGACGAGGCTTTTATGCGTGGTGGGTAAACCATCGTCAAACTCTTCATTTTCCGAAGAAGAGAGCTCAGAAAATGAAGTAACACTAAATCTGAGTGAAAGATTGGAGAAGGCTATTCAGTCAAAAACAAGAATTCAACGTTCCAGCAACATCAAAAGTAGCTCCAGCTTCAGCAAGATTACAAAGCAAGAATTTCTGTTGTTTGATGCTACCAAAAATCAATCCTCTAACATAATTAAATTGGGTGAAGCTCTGAAAACTATACCGCCAACATCAATAGAAGCTGAAAGAGCCTTTTCTGTGGCAGGATTGTTTGTATCAAAACTTAGAACGAGACTTAGTGATAAAAGTATAGATCGCTTATGTTTCCTGAAGTCGTATTTGCAAAATGTCTAATTATTTTCATTTTATTTGCTTTAACGTCATTAAATATACATACATATGAAAAACATTACATTTTTTAAATGTTTTTATTTAAAATATTATCATTCATAGCACTGTCTATAGCTTATTTTAATTTAATTTTTCATAATTTCATGCATAAATATACACACATACATATGTACATAATATAATATTGTAGTTTTATAATCTTCAGAAAATTAAATTTATGAAAAGGAATGACTTTGTTTTTCAATTTCGATATATTTCCGGTTTACTGGTAGCTATTATTTTCAAATTTTTTACTTTCCCGGGAATCCCGGGAATCTCTGGAATGACTTTTACTTTCCCGGAATTTCCCGGGAAGAAGAAAAGGCCGGGAATTCAGAAACCCTAGTACATACCGAGCCTAATAGGTGCAAGTGCACCTTCGGCGTTAAATTAGTCGATAATGCCCACAATGCTAAGAGACATGGAAAGTTACATTCGAATCCCAATGGTAGTTGGGAAAAATTTCTAAGCAATTGGGAAGGTTAAAAGAACATCAAATCCTACTTTCCGGCCAGGAGAGTCTTCATTTGTGACTAAAGGTGAATATTTTACAACATGGTGATTCCAACAGCGCGATATTGAAATACAAATTCCAATGAAAACCGCAATGATATCCGATTAAAATTGTTGCTTTCATCATTCACGCTACATTGTAGTGTAAATTGCTAATTTGTGGGTTGTTGCAGTTCTCATCCTATTACAAACTAATTTCACTATAAGGCTATATAAAATACCTTACCATAACATCAACACCTCCATTGACTGCTGAAAATAAAACATACAAATGAGTATGATAAAAGAAGGAAATTAATGAAAAAAAATTAAAACATGCAAGTAAGGAAATTCTTGTTTCAGCGAAACCAACCAAAGATTCGAATGATTGTTATCATCGGAACATCATCAGTCGCCGAAGACGACACAGCAGACAAACAAACGACAAGTCATGCTGCACTCGCATCGTCGGTCGAAGGAAATGATAAATAAACCACGAATCAACAATAACAGACAATGGAGATGAAGTCAATGCATTCGGCGGTTGTACATTCGATTCCCAATAGGATTGCCACCAAGTGGTATGTAGGTTGAGTGGAACCCAGCGAGGGGAATTACTCGTTCAACAGAGCAAAAGTCACTCAAAACAAGTTTTTCCCGGTGGATGGAAGGGAAAAAGAAAAAAAAAACGGGACTCAGTGAGTTTATTTAAGCCGTGAAGATTGGCACGTTCGGCCTTTTTTCCCTCTTTCTTCTTGGACTGTGAAGTTTTTCTGAAAATCTGCGAACAACGGTGGTGCTGTAAAAAGTTAAGTGCCTTTGGAACAGTGTCAAATTGTGCGAACAACGGTGATGCCACGGAAAATTAAATTACTTTGGAAACATCAATTTTGGATATTCATCGCTGCGGAAAATAAAATTACTTTGGAAACATCAATTTTGGATAGTCATCACTGCATTACGAACGTCGACGAGATGGCGAAGGAAATCTGGAGCGAACGGAAGCGAGGGGCCCCTCTCCTAGGTTAGGAAATTAAAGTAAGTGGCTTCTTGTCTTTTAGATTGTCGAATTGTTTCCTTTATTTCAATAAATATAGTCAACATAGGCGTAACTATTTGGTTACTTTTTTCCCTTCTTCATATAGCAAAATAATTTAACTTTTTTTTTCAGTTGTGAGGAGTGCGGCTCGGGAAATCTTTCCCGGTAACGGTGTCCAGGCAAGAAGACCTGGAAGATTTACGGTGGTGGTAGTGTTCGGGTAGTAAATGTGAGTGTCGATTTCCTCGGTTTTCAGTGTTAGGCGGAGTTTCAGTGGCCGGGGGTAGGAAATCAAGGGTTTTGCGTGGGGGTGCTATTTTCAACTCGCCCTGGGTGATGTAATCCTCGCGGCTTAGTGCTCCAGCGATAGTTTTCCCTTTTTTGCTCTGGCGGTCGTCTTCTCGTTCGGACGACCCTTGGGAGGCTCGAAAAGTGGACGAGTCGCGCCCACGCCCGTCTTCGGGTGAGCTAGTTTGGGAACGGTGGAGCCTCCGCCGGAGTAGCCGCAATAAAGTGGTGGCCGTTACGGGGGAAAATAGGGAATCCGGCGATTTACCATTTCCTACTTTGGAATTTGCGGGTTATAAGATCTGACATACATATGTCAAAACTCGTCTAACCAGGGTCTTGTAACAGATAAATTTGACCTTTTAATCAATGTATCTGGAATCAAAATATCTTCGCAGGGCTATGACAACTTTTTGTGCCTTACTGAGCATGATTTTGACATGTTCAGTACAGTACAGATACTGATCGAGATAAACACCGAGATATCGAACACAGGATTTATGTGGAACTCGTTCTGAACTACCCTCGCCAGCCATGATTTGGAAATCTTTCCAATTACGTTTCAGGTCTTGACTGACCCCCTGCAGCGTTGCCCGAAACAAGATTGTTTCACACTTCTGCGCATTGATTTTCATTCGCCAATTGTCAGTGTACAGCTGTACATCATTGAAAATTTTTTGGAGATTGCTCTGAACTATTGTAGTGCTCGCGTTGGCGAGACGTTAAAATCAAAGCCGTTCAATAGCTTGCGAATGAAGATTGAGAAGAGCAGAGGTGCAGTAACTATACCCTGCTGTAGACCATTCAAGACCTTGAATTCGCGCATTGTTGTCAGATTTCCATCAGTTACAACAAACGAGCTCCCGTATAACATATTGCACATCATGGGGACAAGGTGTTTGTTATCATGAAGGAGTTTAAAAACTAGTCCACCTAACCACGCCGTATCGAAGGCTTTCTCCATATCAATGAGACACGTTCCAACCCATTCTCTGAATTTGCTTTCGTTATCGCATGTATGGTAAAATGCCTGGCACGAAAACCAAATTGGCAATTCGGCATCAACTCATATTTCTTAATGCGGGCGTTTAATGTTTTGTTTAATATCACTTCAAACACCTTGCTGATGTTAGGCAGCAAGCTGATTGGGCGATAGCTTTTAGGCCATGCAGATTCTTTTCCTTTCTTCAAGATCGGAAATATCTTAGCCTTTTTCCACTCATTTGGGAAATATGAATTGCTCAACATGTTGCTGAACAATATGCAATAATTCCTAATAGCAACCTCAGTCAAATTTCGGAGAATTACATTTGGAATACCATCAGTACCAGATGATTTCTTGTTGTTTATCCTGCGAAACATGAAACACAATATTTGTAATCGAATTCATTTTTGCCTTCACAAAATACTCCAACTGAAAATAGAAAAAGACAGCTTCCTTTTAATTTTGTGTATTATTTTTATTCTCGAAATCGATTTTCGACCGTAATCGTTCGGTCTTCTTCAGCGATTAATTTATTTTTACTCACATTCCTGCTTATATACTAGCTATGTTTAAGGAAATTTACTCTAGATCATTAAAAAGTAATTAGGGAAATTTGCTTAAGCTAATAAAAGGTAGGAAAGGTAATTTACAAAAGGGGTAGTTATAAAAATATTATTTTTACATGATTCAGAGAATTTTTATTTAATTAATTTGAATAGCCATGATCTGCAGTTTCCGTCATCCTGATTCATCAACTTTTTCCTTTCCCGGGTAATTGCCAGGCTTTCCATCACATCCAATTCACGTGTATCTCTAGCTTCCTGGATGACTACAGCGTCCTCCATTGTTATCTCGTGTCCCTTCGTGATAATATGTTCCGCTACCGCTGACTTGAAATTCGAAGTTCTTTCTTTCTTGCTGCTGCTGCTTCGCCTAGATGCTCCTTGATTCGCGTGCCGATGAGCCTCCTCGTTTGACCTATGTACACTTCTTCACAAGTGGGACATTCGATGCGATAGATACCAGATTTTTCGTGTGGTTCGCGCTTGTCTTTCGTTGATCCGAGAACGTTTTTGAGCTGGTTTTTGCTGCTTGATTCGATTAACCGTACAGAATTGAGCTGATTTATTCGCCGCTTGATCCGATTGCTGATGCCTTCGTGATAAGTTAGAGCCTTCCAGTACGTTCTTTCGGTATTCGCATTTGATAATGTTGATCGTCCCTGACGCTGTCTATTAATCTGGATCTTTTGTGCCATTCTCCTAATCGTTGAGCCCTTGAAGCCGTTTAGTTTAGCTGTCTCAACAATATACCTCATCTCCTTTTCCTTAGCTTCCTTGCTTAGCGGCAAATCGAGCATCCTGTGGATCATGGCTCTGTACGGAGAAACCTTGATTTGCTGCGAATGATTTGATGTATTTGGAATCGTTCTTTGTGTGTGTTTCCGGTATACATCGAAAGTTATATTTGTTTGGGTCCTCCTTACTACTATATCTAGGAACGATAGTTTACCGTCTTTCTCTTCCTCCATCGTGAAAACTATATTGCTTAGCGGCAAATCAAGCATCCTGTGGATCATGGCTCTGTACGGAGAAAACGTTCTCGGATCAACGAAAGACAAGCGCGAACCACACGAGAAATCTGGTATCTATCGCATCAAATGTCCCACTTGTGAAGAAGTGTACATCGGCACGCGAATCAAGGAGCATTTAGGCGAAGCAGCAGCAGCAAGAAAGAAAGAAAGAACTTCGAATTTCAAGTCAGCGGTAGCGGAACATATTATCACGAAGGGACACGAGATAACAATGGAGGACGCTGTAGTCATCAAGGAAGCTAGAGATACGCGTGAATTGGATGTGATGGAAAGCCTGGCAATTACCCGGGAAAGGAAAAAGTTGATGAATCAGGATGACGGAAACTGCAGATCATGGCTATTTAAATTAATTAAATAATAATATCTTCTCTGAATCATGTAAAAATAATATTTTTATAACTACCCCTTTTGTAAATTACCTTTCCTACCTTTTATTAGCTTAAGCAAATTTCTCTGATTACTTTTTAATGATCTAGAGTAAATTTCCTTAAACATAGCTAGTATATAAGCAGGAATGTGAGTAAAAATAAATTAATCGCTGAAGAAGAGCGAACGATTACGGTCGAAAATCGATTTCGAGAATAAAAATAATACACAAAATTAAAAGGAAGCTGTCTTTTTCTATTTTCAGATGAAACACAAGTCTTCATAGCTGACAACATAATCAATAAGGTTCAAGCTCGGTATGAGGTCAGATGTTAATGTTTCATTAAGATGAAGAATTGATTCACCATTCAGGCTTGATTTGAAGTCGGAAACTTTTGCGGCAACGACTTCTGAAAGTATTTCATATCCCCTCTCAGGGTTTGGTAGATGAACCAATTCAAAATGTGTTCCAATCAGGGCAAGTTTCTGCGATCCATGACATACAATCTATCTATTTTTTTCGGGAGTCGTACTATCGATTTCGATACCAGCCCTATCGAGAAGATTTATCTTATCACTAGGGACTTCAAGATCGATACCTTCACTCGAGACTTCTTACGGAATATGCTATTCACTTTCGCAATAACGCCGTCTGTGTCTTGTGGGCTAATACCCCTCAATTTTTCCGCCCATTGATTGCTGACCTCTCTCCTGAAGTATGACCGGTTTAAGTTCCGGACATTCTTCATGTGTAATTTCAACAAAGACAATGAGGAATGGTTGTAGTCCAAAAATCGTCGATAAATATTGTTGACGCGTGTGAGAAGAAGGCTTTTCAATCTTTTCAACCTCGCGATGGTTGGTGTTTTATATCCTTCCATATTGTTTCGATGTTTGATCTTGGGAACTACTTTCTCAATTGTTTCCACCGTCAGTTTCTCTAACTTCGACAAATCGAGATCTATTTTATCGTAAGTTTGATTCCTGTCATTAGGAGCCATTGAACAAGAGTTGTCATCATCAAAAGGAGGTCATTGCTTCTGGTAATCCTGATTAAAAACCCCAGTCTGTTTATTTTGAAATTCAATCGATAATTTTCATGTTGAACTGGAATGAGGAAGGTTTTCATTACGATTGCGTTATGGCCGCTATCATAAGGAAGCACCTGCAGTTTCCTTTGAGGACTATTAAAGCTGGATTCAAGTCTTGCGTCAGCAATGCAGAGGTCCAAATATGAATTTGTCTTAGGGTATGTTGGGAATTCCGACCCATATAGATTGCGCCTGTATTCAATTTGGTTCTCTGTTATCCACAATTTCAGGAAGACACCTCGTGGATTATTGATGGCGTTCAGCCATGATGTATGCTTGGTGTTCAGGTCACCGGCAGGAATATAATAACTATGCAACCTGTTCAATTAGAGTGTTTCAAACAAGGAATTAGGCTTCTCCTTGAACTTGAGAACATTTCGACCAGTTGCATAGGCAGAGATAACGAAGAGGTTATCCCCGCCTGGCAGTGAGATTTTGATAACGGACACTGCAAGATATTCAAAGCTTTTGAATTTGACTTTTTCAATATTTTGGAAACAATAGGGTCTTTGTACCAATATCCCGGTGCCAACTCCCCCATCACCGTTTACCCTATCGTTTCATACGAATTCAAAATCCTTGAATGTCATGGAGTGCCATGAATTGAGAAGCATAATGTCAGGCTTGTACTTGACAAGGAACTCCAAGAAACATTCATGTCGATGTAGAGTAACAATGGAGTTGACGTTGATCGAGATGAGACGAATTCTATCCACGGGAATGTGACTGGATGACAACTTATTTTGAGGCATTAAAGCCTGAAATGCTGAAAAACAATGTTAATTGTAAGACGCAGCTCATTATTGCCACTTACATTATTTATTTTATTTACATTGTCGACTGGTCCACTCGCAGCAAGTGCAAGTGACACCCTGGGCTTGACGAAGTTGCTAGGCATCACACTGCGGTGTACTTGACTTTGTTTTGAAGTGAATTTTACCTTTGCATCTTGATACCGGGGTATCCTCGATATGATGCTGGATGACCAAACACACCGCAGTTAATACAGTATAATTTTCTTTTGGCTCCACCTGAGCCAATTTGCACTCGCCAGGAGCATGGACATCTTTGCACTTTAGGCATCTATATTTCATGGCATAATTCGCATCCGAGTGACCTAATCTTTGGCGCCTGTAGCACTGGTTGACTCATTTTTCCCGTCTGACTAACCGGAAGTTCATGTACTTTAATTTTTGTAAGGCACTTGAACTGCTTTGCTGGAAATCTAGACTAAATAATAAGGCAAGTTTTTACGCTCGACAGTCGATCTCCTTGCTGCAAAGTCTTTAACTGTAATAAATTCTATTTTTGGTGCAACTTCTTAAAGCACCCCAAAGGGATCGACTGTGTCCTCTCCGACTCTTCAATTAAAAGGTCAGAAAATACGGAAAATCTCCGGAATTCAACGCACTTTTGGCTGCTTGAAAATCAACCAATGACTTAGTTCTCATTTTCAATTTATCGGCATTGACTCTTTTTATCTCAAAATCCTTTATATTATTTTCAGCTGCCGAAAACCGAACCATATCTTTGCATGTTTGCGCAAATACATTAATTCCTAGGAATTTTCTTTCTTTTGATAAACCTTGACAGATGGACCAGCAGACAAAACTTTTGTGTTTTCCTCCCTATTTTTAATTTTTAAATAGTCGATAAACCCATTATCAGGTTTAGTAGTACAATGTTCAAAATTGTTGTTACCTTTATCCTCTTCAATGCTCATAGAATCATCTATTCATCTAGTTTTTCTTCTTCTTGCTTCCGCTTTTTGATACTTCTTCAGCAAAGAAACTACAGGTATTCGATAAATGTTTGAATAATTTTATGGTGATGATTTTCAATTAAAAAATTAGCTTCAATATAAAAAATTAATTAATTTTTAAAATTAATGATAGGAGCAATTAAAAACACATCTATACGCAACGACGTAGAATGTGCAACTTCTTAAAACACCTAAAGGAGATCAACTGTGTCCTGTCCACAGTCCAGACTCTTCAATAAAAAGGTCTGGTTTTTAAGCTTTAGGGGGTGTACATAAAATGCGGGTCGTCTCCTGAATTCAACGCCCTTTTTGCTGCCTGAAAATTAACCAGTGACAGTTCTAATGGTCAATTAATCGGCACTCACCCTCTTGATCTCAAAATCATTTAATTTATTTCGGCTGCCAAAAGCCGACACATATATTTGCTTGTTTACCCAAATACATTGATTTGTGGGACTTTTTCTTATTTTTATGAACATTGAATGTCGGACCAGCAGAGAAAACTTTTGGTTTATTTCTCCCTATTTTTAGTAAAACAATTTTTGTTACCTTTATACTTTTCAATGTTCATGCAATCGTCTAGCCCAGGCAGTAGTGCAAATTAGTTTGTACTGACATTTGCTCCACCTGCGCTAAGGAAACCTTCTTGATCAGGTTCCTGTTACGGTTTCTTCGATTTCTTGTCTTCGGTCGCTTTTGACTTTACTCCTTTTTCTTTCTTGATGGTTTCTTTTGCTTTGTTGAACGTCAATTTTCCAACTAGTTCTTCTGGCCACTGGACCCGAAGTCTGAGTTCTTCGTTTTCTCTTTCAATCTTCTCAGCTTTCTCGTGACTGATAAAATTTTCGGTTTTTCTTCGTTGTTATCGAATCTTCGTTTTAGCTTTTGTTTGCCCGTCATGGACATGATCGTTCTAGTTGATGGCTGAAGCCATCGGGCTCCTCCATCTTGTTACTTTTGCAGAAGAGATTAGAGAGAATGTTCATAAATAGGTACTGCCCTTGAATGTTTTTCCGCAATTTGGGGTTTTGTAAAATAATTTTACAAAACCCCACTAAAATCGCGTCCTGTCTGTCCGTCTGTCCGTCCGTCCGTGTGTCGCAGCACTTTTTCTCACAAACTGCTTAAGCTAGAAACATCAAATTTTGTATGCAGGTGGAAAGTGGTGCTCTCTTCATAGTGCATCTACAAAAATTTTTATAAGGTATTTAAGGGGGGTCTCCCATATAGGGGACGGGCCCCCGAAAAAAAATTTCATCAAAGGTAGCCAATATGGGAAAGGTCTTAATGAGAACTTTTCAAAACAGGTCTCAATTTGACTCGTTTTGCTTCGAGGGGCGCACAGGGAGGAGAAATACACGAAAAATGTGTATCCCCCCTCGCGATTGGACACCTGTGATCCGAAAAATCTGAAAAAAATTACGGAGGTAGGTGTTTATGAGTACAACAACAACAAATACCTTAGAAGTTGAAATTCACTCAACTTTGTTAAAAATAGTATGATATTCGAATTTCACATTTTCTCCAATAAAATCGTATAGGTACCCTTAAACTGTACGAAGTAGTCCTACAAAAGATCCTTAAACTTTGTAAGTTTGATGAAAATCAAATGATATACACGGAAGTTATAACCATTTGAAATATCCCCAATTACACCAACATCACAAGATTTTGGTATTTTATGGACTTTCCATCGAATCAGTCACTGCAGTTTTGATTTGATCTTCTTGAAATTTTCAAATAAGTGCATTAACATTAATATTTGTAGGAATTTATAATTTGAGTGTTTTCTGTCGGCTTGCAACAAAATGGCGGCTGTTGAAAATAGAAAAACAATGGATTTTCTTTAAATGTGCACATCTTTTGGACATATTTCTTGACTTCATTCGTAGCTGGTGATTGCATTTCACGCCCCGACCGGAGAAAAGGGCGAAGAAACGAAGAAAACGTTTTACAATCACCTGGAAAGACTGGTTAACTCATTGCCCAAAAACGACACAAAAATTATTCTGGGTGATTTTAACGCTAAGGTTGGCAATGAGCTATCTCATCGAGGAACGACTGGAGGATATAGCTTCCACGATGAAATAAATGACAACAGCCAGCACCTGATTGAATTTGCATGTAGCAGAAATCTAGTCATACATTCGACTTGCTTCCCACATCGACGCATTCATAAAATGACCTGGGTATCACCGGATGGCAACACACAAAACCAGATCGATCATGTTCTGATCAAACAACGTTGTGCCTCGAGCATACTTGATGGTCGTACATACCGAGGAGCCAATTGTAATTCAGATCATTACTTGATCAAATTAATCTATCGATGTCGTATGTCAAAGGCATATTCGGCGAAGACCAGCCCGCTACAAAAATTTGACATCGAAAGGCTCCAAACGGCGTCTGTGGCCGAAAATTTCACGGAGACCCTCGACAACTAGCTGGCTCCCATCTTATCAGACGCATCGTTAAAGAAGAGTAATGAGCTCTGGATGGAAGTGAAAGCGGCTATCAGGACTGTAGCAGAGCAGACAATTGAACATCAAGCCCGGCGCAAGAGGAATGATTAGTTCGATGATGAGTGCCAGAATGCGTTAGATAAAAAGAATCAGGCGTACAAAGAATACGTAGGTAGGAAAACCAGGACGAAGAGAGAACACTATGAGAATCTCAGAAGAGTAGCGAATAAGATAATAAGGATTAAGAAAAGAAAACGCTATGACGACCTATTGAGAAGTATAGATGTAAGTTTAGTTAGCAATAACACACGACAAGCATACAAAGTAGTGAAAAGCCTGAAACGTGGTTATCAGCCAAAAACCACGCTCTGTCGTGATAACATCGGCAATATCATCGCTGATGAAACGAAGTTAAGAAAAGATGGGCATCATATTTCAAGAATCTCATTAATCCTCCGCACAGCTACAGAATATCGGAGCCTATAGATGTCTGCGGAGAGCTTCCATTGGCCCCACCAACTCTGGATGAAGTTTGTTCCATCATCAACGCCCAAAAGAATAATAAAGTGCCGGGCATCGATGAGATTCCAGTGGAGCTCACCAAATATGGTGGCAGTGGTGTTAATCAAGCTATTCATAAAGTCATCCAGTACATTTGGCAACAAGAACATATGCCGAACGAGTGGAGCCAATCAATTATATTCCCTATCCACAAAAAAGGTGACAAGCTACAGTGCGAAAATTATAGAGGCATATCACTACTTTGTACGGCGTATAAAATATTTTCTAAAATCTTAGAAAATAAAATCGGATCATATACCAACAGTACTACTAGGGAGTATCAAGGTAGTTTTAGAGCAGGTAGATCGACAATGGACCAATTGTTCACTTCCAAGCAGGTGTGTACATGAAAAATTCTGGGAGTTTAACATAGACGTGCACCAAATTTTCGTTGATTTTAAGTTAGTATACGACAGTATTGATCATAACGTACTGTACCAAATAATGCTTTACTCTGGCATCCCAGCCAAATAAGTCGATCTTACCAAAATGACAATAACATCGACGACCTCCCAAGTCCGCATCTATAACCAACTCACCGATGCCTTTGACACAAATATCGGACTAAAGCAGGGAGATGGGTTGGCCACATTGATATTCAATTTGGCTCAGGAGTACGTCACAAGGAAGTTACCTGTCGATACACGAGGTACATTACTATACAAGTCGAGCCAAGTGGTAGCATATGCAAACGACATCAACATTTTGTCGCAGTTATTAACAACTGCCAAAGAACTTTTCCTGAAACTCTACAGCGAAGCAAAACTGCTAGGGCTACAAATCAATGAAAATAAAATAAAGCTGATGACACAGTCAAGGAAAAATACCCAAATACACAAAATATCACACTTGGCGACTATAGTATCAAAAATGTGGGTAAATTTGTATATTTAGGCGCCAAAATAACGAAAACGGGTAATGAAAGCGACGAAATATGCCGAAGAATACAGCTCGCAAATAAAATATTTTATTCAGTTTTGATGATGCATACACAGGAAAGCAAAGCTGCAAGTATTCAAATCTGTGATAAGACCTGTGTTATGGTATGGGTGTGAAACACGGACCCTAACCCAAGCATCCGCAAATACATTGAACCCTTGGTGAATTCAATACAACCATGAGCGGTATGAAATTTTCAACGAGCCGGAGGTTGCAACGATTGTCAGACTGGGGAAGCTGCAATGAGCTGGACACATGAATCATATGGACGAATAATGGATACCCAAAAAGGTATTCGCTGGGAGAATTGAAGGACGGAGATCAGTGGAGAAACCGAAAAAACGCTGGTCTGACTCGGTTGACGAAGACAGTTCATCTCTGTTCGGATTTTGAAACTGCAGGACGCAGTCAGTGGACTGAGATAGTTGGAAGCGCTGTTTGCAGGAAGCGAAGGATATAAAGAAGAATAATTATATTGTGGTAAATAGACAATAATTCTTAAGTTATTCATTATTAGGGTTTTGTATGTATTATTTTTTGGGATGAGTTGTTGAATCCTTTTTTCAATTCGTTTACCGTTAATAATATATAAACATTTATTTTGAAGAAATTTAAATGTGGGAAAATCGTTATTTTGCTGCATAATTCCAAGTGTTGTTTCTTCTTAAGGATAGAGATGTTTAGAAAGAATTGAAGATATACTATTATATTTTATCGTAATAAATATGAGATGATTGAGCAAGGATTACCATGTTGCTATTTCATTTATTTTTATTTTTAAATACACATGGAAAATGTGAATTGCTAGACATAAAAATTTTTTCCTTTTCAGTAGGTAGCCATTTTTTTCCAGGAGGTACTAAAGATGGGAGCAGAGTATGCCAGGGAGGCGGTAGAGTTTTAAGAATACGCTACTCATCGGTTCGGTAGTTCAGTTCAGTCCACGGTGTCGTAGTTTGGCTGCGCGTTTTAGTTCAACGCGTCGGTGAATAATCGGGAACGCGTGGTTTTTGATTATGTCTCTTTATTTTTTTTTATTTTTTGAACTGGACGTACGGTTTGAAAGAAATGAAAATGAATTAAATTAAAGTAGAGTAGAATCGTTTTGCTGGAAGTGTTTTCACGCATTTAAAATTGGGCATTTGAATCAGTGGCTGAAAATTTGTGTTCGGACTTAGTCTGCTCGCGGAAGACCTACGACTGAAATCCCTCTCCATACTACTTATAGCTAGCCTACCAGCATTAACCTCGGAGTAGACCGACTAGTCGACCCGTTGGGTGCAGTCCGTTGGCATACACCAAGACTCCACGTCTATAAACGATGAGAGGTTGGTTTAGATTTACTTCGGGAAATCTCGAGCGTACGAACGGGGAAGAAAAATCATAAAAGACCCTCGAATTTAACAAAGACTTGTGCCTAAATGTTGCTGTAGTAGTTGTACGTGTTTTAAAAATTTCCCAAAAATCAAGCCATAGACAGCTAAGTTGCAGCCGATTGAATATTCAATAATAACGACAATATTAACGCGTGGTATTGGGGAAATACGCGTTTGCAACGGAGCTTGACACTACAGATATGACGGAATTTTGATAAAAACTTTAGAAATAGTTTGTAATATTGACATGTTATCTTGAATAGTCAAGAAATGGGGTCAAAACACTCGAAAAAAAATGACGGCGAATATAAATAAATAATAAACAGGATTTAGTTTTTTGAAGTCAATTTATCGAATCCTTATGATTTAAATTTTGATATTCAGAAGATAGTGTTTGAGTTACTAAAAGGTTCACGAAAGCCTTCTGGCGGGAGCATGCTCTTGCTACTTCAACTTATTTATTTCTAAAAGTTTTTCATTATTAGTGTCTATATTTTATAAGTTGGGTGCAGGGCCCTTCTAAAAAGAGCGCATTTCTGTTCATCCACCTTCTTTGTGTTTACATAATTTGTCCAAAAATAAGTCAATCTAAAGTACTTTTATTTCGTTTTGCAGGTCAGCTGCTAACGAGCTTATGACACAAATATACTCAAAAAGTGAAGAGAGACAACAAGAGTTAAAGGAAGAAGCTATAAAAGCTAAACTGGCATATGAAAAACTTCTACAAGAAAACATGCGAGCGGATAAAAAATTAAGGGAGAAAAAGTAAGTGGTTCATTGATACATTAGATCCTATTTTTATCTTATTATAATATTGAAAATATTCTATAATTTTTCAACGAATATTATCCAGTCTTCAATTTATTTTCTATTCATCGGAAACTTCATTTCCATTCTCATTGACAGAGCTCGAATCCTGACACAACTAAAAGGTTGGATAAAGAAATATGATAACGATGTTGGTGAAAGGACTCGGGAAATTGATCGCCTTGAAGCTGAATTAAGTGAGAAAACGGCAGCGTTTGATGAATTTATGAAATTATATGAAAAGCAGGAAGCCGATTACAATGCCATTGTTGCAATGCGTGAAGCAGAAGAAAAGAAACTGCTGGAAGAGAAAATGCTTCTGTTCATGATGAATCGAGCGGCACGAATGATACAACGGAGATGGCAAGCATTCCGTATAAAGAAAAAGGCGAAGGGGAAAGGAAAAGGCAAAAAGGGGAAAAAATAAATAAAGATAAAGATATTTTATAAAACCTTTTAAAATATTTTATAATATAGACGTTTTAATATATTTTTTATTGTTTGAAATAATATATGTTATCTAGTCCCGAGTGAAAATAATTAGGGCGTAAACATGGTCCAATTACTCTTTTTCGGCTGTTTTTGAGTAAACATGGCCCAAGACCATAAACCACAAAACTGATCAAAAATCCCTTAAATTTGGGCAATATTGATATAAGCTTGGCCCAAAGTCAAAGTCAAAGTCAAAAGCGTTTTATTTAATACTAATCGTTATAAATTTTAAAAGAATATAAAGCAAATTCCAAACAATAACAATAAAAAACTTAATGGTTCAAATGGCTCTCTAAATTTATACGTTATCATTAAACACATTTAAAAAAAACTATACCAAATTCAAATCAATGAAGATTATTACATATGTTTAAAGTTCAATTGGAAAAAGGAGAAAAAACCAACCAACACTATCCTAAAATTATTCATAATCTTAATACAACAGTGAACTTTGATCCTAGATCTAATATGTTTTAACTTAATTCTAATAAATGCAATTAAAAACTTTATCTTACACTAAAAAATTCTATAACAATGTTCCTAACCTAAGCGTTTAACCTTATCTCTAACCTAATATAATACACATAACATATTCCTAATCTATACCTAGTTTTTAACCCAATTTCTAACAAAAATAAACAACACTAAATGTAGCAATAATGAGCTGAAACTCAAAAACTAAATAACGAAAAACACCAAAACTGAAAATAAATACGAATAATTTAGACATTGTCATTCAGCCACCAATACCTGGATTGCGTCGTCTCAATTCGATCAGCTTCAACGAATTTAGCAAATGAGTATCTCCATTGGAACATTTTTTGGAGATTGCTCCGAACTATTGTAGCTATTCGGCCTGCCGTACAGATGATCAGATCATCATCAAACGCTACCAATGATTGTGTTGGCGAGACATTAAAATCAAAGCCGTTCAATAGCTTCCGAATGAATATTGAGAAGAGCAGAGGCGCAGTAGCTGTTCCCTGCTCTAGACTATTCAAGACCTTGAACTTTTGCATTGTTGTCAGAGTTCCATCAGTTACAAGAAACGATTTTCCGTATAACATATTGCATATCATGCCGAATTGCCAATTTGGTTTTCGTGCCAGGCATTCGACCACACATGCAATAACAAAAGTAACCTCAGGCATCTTTTGGAAACTAAAATGATAGACAATGTGTTGGAGCATGTCTCATTGATATGGAGAAAGCCTTCGATACGGTGTGGTTAGATGGACTAATTTTTAAACTCCTTTAGGATAACTTCCCCAGACACCTTGTCGCCATGATGTGTAATATGTTATACGCGAAATCGTTTGTTGTAACTGATGGAAATCTGACAACAATGAGCGAGTTCAAGGTCTTGAATGGTCTACAGCAGGGAACAGTTACTGCACCTCTGCTTTTTTCAGTCATTCACAAACTATTGAACGGCTTTGATTTTAACGTCTCGCTAACGCGATCATTGGTAGCGTTTACTGATGATCTGCTCATCCATACGGCAGACCGAAAAGCTACAATAGTTCAGAGCAATCTCCAAAAAATGTTCCATGATGTGCAGCTCTGCACTGATAATTTCCGAATGAAAATCAATGCGCAGAAGTGTGAAGCAATCTTATTTCGGACAGCACTGCAGTGTTGCGAGTGAACACATAAACATACTCGGATATATTCCCGCTTCATAACTGCAATAGTAGCGAGCAAACAACACCTATGTACTCGCACTTCGCCAATGAAAATTAGCCATGGAAACACATGCGCAAGTAAATAAGCGAGCAGTTAAGTGAATGAGAAAGTTCAACCTGCAACGAAATTCACATCGTGAACGAACGGGGTGCTTCGAAGAGAGGTAAGCGGAAAGGAAAACCGAAAGTTCCGGCATGAACACTCTTTCGCTCAATGTCCCCAGTTTCGCTATTTTACCTCAAGAGATCTTGGGAAAGCCGAAAGCTTAAACTGAAAGCACTCTTTCGAAGTCGAAAGCTTAAGCGAAAAACACTCTTTCGCTCAATTTCCCCAGTTTCGCATATTCACCAGCCGAGCAAGCGAGACGAAGCGGGGAGGAAAAACTTTCGTGGAACGAGAGCGCACGTGTTCGGCTACTCAGCACCTTTAAAGAGAATTTAGGTTGAAAGCTCACGAAAGAATGGTATTTAATGTTCTTGGGCAGTCTTATACCAGTGAGTCTTGTTCAAATCCAAAAGGGAGCGTGCTGCTACCCAGTTATCATTTAGACGGTTAAAGTATTCGCGATTTAAAATTCAGCCGAAGATATCGTCGTGAGGTGTTGGCTTGCGCCGCGATCCTCAATCGGCCTTTTGGCGTTCCACGCCGTATGGCCACCCCGAACCATTAACACGTCCATTTCATTCTCTACAGGCTCAATATTGATATGTCTCCAATAATGTGATATGAAAAATGTAATGTTAAAAAAAAATAAGAACAGAGAAAATAGAATAATTAATAAAATAAACGTTTTGCCTTGGTTGATTTAGTGAAAATGGACAGAGTAGCAGGTAAGTGGTGTTACAGTGAGTTTTTTCCCCGGGAGCCTTGATGTTGTATATAGAATACGCATCAAGTTGAGCTCCTAGTTCTTACCAATATACATAGGGTATACTGGTATGTAACAGCAGGGGGTCAGTCAAGACCTGAAACGTAATTGTAAGGATTTCCGCATCATGGCTGGCGAGGGTTGTTTAGAACGAGTTCCACATAAATCCTGTATTCGATATCTTGGTGTTTATCTCGATCAGTATCTGTACTATACTGAACATGTGAAAATCATGCTCAGTAAGGCACAAAAAGTAGTCATGGCCCTACGAAGACTCTTTCATTCCAAATACATTGATCAAAAGGTCAAAATTATCTGTTACAAGACCCTGGTTAGAGCAGTTTTGACATATGGATGTCAGATCTGGTACAACCAGAGCGCTAGTACTATGGAAAAATTAAGAGTTTTCGAAAGGAAATGTCTTCGTGCATGTACTGTTTTGTACAGAAAGCCTGAGATGGATCGGAAACATTATATATCGAATAGAAGAATTTATCAAACTGCTGAAGTGACGAGGGTCGATATCTTCATATTGAAACTTCTTCGGAATCATATCGCAAGATCTGTGACTGTGAGTGAAAACCCTTGGATTTCACAGCCGTTCCACCCTACTGACGGGTATATAGCGACTTGCCTCGCAACTGGCTTCATTCCTCCAGAAGCATTCGTGTATTTGGACATGAATCGATATGTTTTTGATTCTGACGGCGTCCCAGTCATATATCACATATATCGACGGGCAACCGATAAGAAGATAAAATATCCTCCTAATTTGAGTTCACGAGACCAACGATTTCAATGGAGATACTCATTTGCTAGATTTGTTGAGGCTGATCGAGTTGAGACGGCGCAATCCAGGTATTGGTGGCTGAATGACAATGTCTAAATTATTCGTGTTTATTTCACAGTTCTGGTGTTATTCGTTATTTCGTTTTTTTGAGTTTCAGCTCATTATTGCTACATTTAGTGTTGTTGTTTATTTTTGTTAAAAATTAGGTATAGGTTAGGTATATGTAATGTTTACTATATTCCGTTAGAGATAAGATTAAACACTTAGGTTAGGAACATTGTTGTCGATTTTTTTTGGTATAAGAGTTTTTGATTGTATTTTATTAGAAATAAGTTACAACATATTAGGTGTAGGATCAAAGTTTCACTGTTGTGTCTTAATTATAAATAATTTTAGGATAGTGTTGGTTCTTTTTTTCTCCTTTTTCCAATTAAATTTTAAAAATATGTAATAATCGTAATTAATTGAATTTGCTATAGTTTTTTTTTATGAAATGAGAATGATAACGTATAAATTTAGAGCGCCATTTGGGCCATTAAGTTTTTGATTGTTATTGTTTGGAATTTGCTTTATATTCTTTTAAAATTTATAACGATTAGTATTAAATAAAGCACTTTTGACTTTGACTTTGAGACGGCAAAAAAAGTGAAAGACAGTGAACCGATACGAAAAATCGATAAGCACGCAAAACAGAAGAAAGCTGCTAATCCACTAAGTATTAAGTGCTGGTGGCACCAACGAAAGCCAGAATTACTTTGCAGCGCTGGACGGACTCCAACAGGATATGGAGGTAGACGAAAATAATGGAGGTGATAAAGATGATAATTTTATAATTTATTTAAAAAATAAAAATAAGGAAAATGAAAATAAGGAGAAGACACCAGCCCGTAGTTCTGCTGGTCCTCCTCAAAAAGTAGCCAAGAATACCGAGAAAGTTCCGCCAATTAATGTCTTCGGTCAAAGCGGAAAGGACATGGTTCGGCTGTTGGCAGCCGAAAACAAATTAACAAATTTTGAAATCAAACGAATCAATTCAGAGAAGTTATCAATTAGGACGAAATCACTGGTTGATTTCAAATCAGCGAAAAATGCTTTGAATTCTGGGGAGGTTCCGCACTTCACTTATACCCCCAAAAGCGAGAAGAACCAGACGTTCTTGCTGAAGGCCTTGGACTGCGGAGAACATACCGTCGATCTTCTTCAGGTTCTCAAGGAAACAGCACCACAAATCGAGTTTATCTCAGTTAAAACATTCGCGACAAGAAGGTCGACGGTAGAAAAAAAAAATTACCACTTTATTTAGTACAAATATCAAATAAGAGCCGTCCAAGCGCTCTTCAGCAAATCAGATATTTAAATTTCCGAGTGGTGAGATGGGAATGCCTCCAGAAACGAGAAATCTACCAGTGCTATCGCTGCCAATGATTTGGGCATTCGGCTGCCAACTGCGCCATCCATTACCGATGCGTTAAATGCAAGGGCGTACATGCTCCCGGCGAGTGCAAATTGGCTCAGACGGAGCCAAAAGAGAAATTATATTGTGTTAACTGCGGTGTTTTTGGTCACCCGGCATCATATCGAGGATGCTCCCGATATCAGGATGCGAGATTAAAATCTGTCCCAAAACAAACACAACTACACCACAGTGTCTTAGCTCCGAACTTCGTCAAGCCCGGAGTATCATTTGCAGAAGCCACTAGAGGGCCAGCAGAAAATGCGATATCTAGTGTAAATAATGTAAGTGGCAGTAATGAGCTGCTTCTCAAAATTTTACAGCAGTTAAATTCTCTATCGGAAAGAATCGATAAACAAGATGCAAAAATTTATCTTGTTTTTCATCGTTTAGGGGTTTCAAATGCCTCAGAATAATTTGTCATCCAGTCACATTCCCATGGATAGGATTCGTCTCATCTCGATCAACGTCAACTCCATTGTTACTTTACATTGGCGTGATTATCTCCTTGAATTCATTGTTAAGCAAAAGCCTGACATCATGCTTCTCACCAAAACCCACCTCAGTTCATAGCTCCATGACATTCAAGGATTTTGAATTCGTAAGAAACGATAGGGTAATAGGTGATGGGGGAGGTGGCACCGGGATATTGGTACGAAGACCCTATTGTTTCCAAAATATTGAAAAAGTCGAATTCAAAAGCTTTGAATCTCTTGAAGTGTCCGTTATCAACATCTCACTGCGAGGTGGGGATAACCTCTTCGTTATCTTTGCCTATGCAACTGGTGGAACTGTTCTCAAGCTCAAAGAGGAACTCAATTCCTTGTTTGAAATACTCGTATTGAAAAGGCTGCATAGTTATTATATTCTTGCTGGTGACCTGAACGCCAAGCATACATCATGGCTGAACGCCACCAATAATCCAAGAGGTGTTTTCCTGAAATCGTGGATAACAGAGAACCAAATTGAATACAGGTGCAATCTATATGGGTCGACAAATTCATATTTGGACCTCTGCATTGCTGACGCAAGACTCGAATTCAGCTTTAATAGTCCTCAAAGGAAACTGCAGGTGCTTCCTTATGATAGCGACCATAACGCAATCGTAATGGAAATCAATCATCACAGGGATGATTTCTTCCTCATTCCAGTTCAACACGAAAATCATCGGTTGAACTTCAAAAAAACAGACTGGGGAAAGTTTCAAAAGGAGTTTAATCGGGAGTACCAGAAGCAATGTTTCCCTTCTGATGGTGGCAACTCTTGCTCAATGGTTCCTTATGACAGGAGTCTAACTCACGATGAAATAGATGTCAATTTGTCGAAGTTAGAGAAGCTGACGTTGGAAACGATTGAGAAAGTAGTTCCGAAGATTAAACATCGAAACAATATGGAAGGATATGAAACACCAACCATCGCAAGGTTGAAAAGATTGAAAAGCCTTCTTCTCACAGGCGTCAGCAATATTTACCGAAGATTTTTGGACTACAACCATCCCTCGTTGGCTTTGTTGAAATTACATCTGAAGAATGTCCGGAACTTAATCCGATCATACTTCAGGAGTGAGGTCAGCAATCAATGGGCGGAAAAATTGAGGGGTATTAGCCCACAGGACCCAGATGGCGTTTTCGCGAAAGTGAATAGCATATTCCGCAAGAATTCTCGAGTAAAGGTATCGAATCTTGAAGTCACTAGTGATGAGATAAATCTTCTCGATAGGGCTGGTATCGAAATTGATAGTACGACTCCGGATAGAAATGGAAACAGGATTATTTGTGAGGGATTGGATAAACTTGCCCTGATTAAAATGCATTTTGAATTGGTTCATCTACCAAACCCAGAGAGGGGGAACGAAATATTTTCAGAGGTCGTTGACGCAAAAATTTCCGACTTCAAATCAAGCCTGAATGGCCAATCAATTCTTCATTTCAATGAAACATTAACATCTGACCTCATACCGAGCTTGAATCTTATTGATTATTTTGTCAGCTATGAAGACTTGTGTTTCATATTTCGCAAGATAAACAACAAGAAATCATGTGGTACTGATGGTATTCCAAATCTAGTTCTCCGAAATTTGTCTGAGGTTGCTATTAGGAATTATGCATATTGTTCAACAACAGGTTGAGCAATTCATATTTTCCAAATGAATGGAAAAAGGCTAAGGTAGTTCCGATCTTGGAGAAAAGAAAAGAATCTTCATGCCCTAAATGCTATCGCCCAATCAGCTTTACCTCGGTGTTCATCTCGATCAGTATCTGTACTATACTGAACATGTCAAAATCATGCTCAGTAAGGCACTAAAAGTAGTCATGGCCCTACGAAAACTCTTTCATTCCAAATACATTGATCAAAAGGTCAAGGTTATCTGTTACAAGACCCTGGTTAGACCAGTTTTGACATATGGATATCAGATCTGGTACAACCAGAGTGCTAGTACTCTGGAAAACTTAAGAGTTTTCCAAAGGAAATGTCTTCGTGCGTGTACTGGTTTGTACAGAAAGCCTGAGACGGATTGGAAACATTATATATCGAATAGAAGAATTTATTAAACTAATGAGGTGACGAGAGTCGATTTCTTCATATTGAAACTACCCCGGAATCATATCGCAAGATTTGTGACTGTGAGTGAAAACCTTGGATTTCATAGCCGTTGCACCCTACTGATGGGTATATTGCGACTTGCTTCGCTACTGGCTTCGTTCCTCCAGAAACATTCGTGTATTTGGACATGAATCGATATGTTTATGATTCTGATGGCATCCCAGTCATATATCACATATATCGACGGGCCATCGATAAGAAAATAAAATATCCTTCGAATTTGATTTCACGAGACCAACAATTCATGGAGATACTCATTTGCTAGATTCATTGAAGCTGGTGGTTGAATGACAATGTCTAAATTATTCGTGTTTATTTCAGGTTTTTGTATTTTTCGTTACTTAGTTTTTGAGTTTCAGCTCATTATTGCTACATTTAGTGATATTGTTTATTTGTGTTAAAAATTAGTGATAGGTTAGGTTTATATTATGTTTATCATATTCGGTTTAGAGATAAGATTAAACGCGTAGGTTAGGAATATTGTGATTGAATTTTTATTGGAGTCAGGTTATAACATATTATGTGTAGGATCAAAGCTCACTGTTGTGTTAAAATTTTAAATAATATTGAATAGTGTAGGTTGGTTTTTTCTTCTTTTTCCGATCAAATCAGAAAATATGTAATAATCTTAATTAATTTTAATTTTCTATAGTTTTTTTGATAAAATGTGTTCAAGTAATAACGTATAAATTTTGAGAGCCACTTGGGCCATGAAGTTTTTGGTATGTTTAGTTTGCAGAATTTGCTTTATGTTCTTTTAAAAATTTATAACGATAAGTATTGAATAAAGCGCTTTTGACTTTGACTTTGAGCGATGGTTTACTGGGGGATGTTGCCGCAAGTGTATGTGTGTGTTGCCGGACCCAGGGATTGACTTATCGTGGGGTCAGGGTTCAATTAAGCCGTGAGTGTGTCGGTGTCAGTACATCCCGAGATTACACAGTCACTTCCTCTCCAATGACCTTCAAATGCGGTGGAGGGAATGAAAATTTGCCCTTCTTCTTCGAGGCGATGTACGGCTAGTACTGTTGTTGCTGCAAGTCATGGGCTAGTGGAATCACTTGCGCGGCCAGCATAGGTTGCCACGTGTGCAAGTGCAGTGAAGCTAGCTGAGATGATGATGGCTGTTGTGTTGCTGTAGAGGCAACGGATTGTTCCAGGTAAGCAGGCTTCAGGTGGTCAGTGGAGAGGTTCTGGTGACATCGTTTATGTCTACGACATAGGTGCGTTCATTGCTTCTTTTGGTAACTTGGTGTGGTCCAGTGTATGGCTGGTTGAGACGCTTGTTGACCACGTCGACGCACTGGATCATGTACCTGTTCGCACATGACCGGCTCTTTAAATATAAACGGATGATGTTTGCAGTGTCTGGCCGGTGGAACCGGGAAAATCGCCTGGAAAAGGCAGCATAGGTCCACGGCAAAATCTTGCGGATAGCTGGCTGGTATTAGCTGAGGTGCGATGAATTCATCCGGGATCAAAAGTGATGTTCGGAAGACCACTTATGATGGTAAGGCCTGCAGATTCTACTTGTAGGTGGTGTACAGATCCAACAAAATCGCCGAGAGTGCTTGCATCCAAGGAACTTCGGAAGCGCTCTTTAAGGGACTGAAACCGTCTTCACGCATGAGAGCTCATCGGGGATGATGTTATCTTTGTCTAGCGTGTATTTTGATTACTTCCAGTTGTCTATTTTAGTGAAGTGAAACTTTGTTCGAGCGTTGCATAAGAGCAAAAGTGTGTGGCTGATGATCGGTGAAGACGACGCAGTTTGTTCCCTTCAAAATGCGCTGGTCAGAAGCTTGCGGTCGTAGGTGGAGTCATGGTATAAAGAGTAACAAGGTATGCTCGCTCACGAAAGCTGGATCGCCATTTAAAGCTTTTATGACGTCACATGGTTCGAATCGGTTGGATCGGCAAATGTTGATTTCTTTTCCAATAAGATGTGTTATTTTAATATTAATAGAAAAATATCATTTTTTAATATAAATGATCGGATGTTTATTTGATTCTAAAGAAAAAGGTATGCCGTTAATAGTAAAAAATAACGTCGGGCAAATAACCACCACGACCACGCTTACAGGACCATATCCTTCTCATGAAATTTTCCATAGCCAAATCCAATAAGAAGTGTTATTTTGATATTAAAAGAAAAATGTCATTATTTAATATAAGTGATCAGATGTTTATTTCATTATAAAGAAGAAGGTATGCCGTTAATAGTAAAAATTAACATCAGGCAAATAACCTCACGACCACGCTTGCAGGACCATATCCTTTTCATGATATTTTCCATAATCAAATAAGCGGTGTTATTTTGATATTAAAAGATAATTGCTATTTTTTTATCATAAATGATCATATGTTTATTTCATTATAAAGAAGAAGGTATGTCGTTAATGATAAAAAATAACATCAGGCAAATGATCACCACGACCACGCTTACAGGGCCATATCCTTTTCATGAAATTTTCCATAACCAAATCCGATAAGAGGTGCTATTTTTAATATTAAAAGAAGAATGCCATTTTTTACTATAAATGATCCGATATTTATTTTATTATAAAGAAGAAGGTATGCCGTTAATAGTGAAAAATAACATCAGGCAAATGACCACCACGACCACGCTTACAGTACCATATCCTTTTCATGAAATTTTCCATAACCAAATCGCAAAGTGGCTGCCCTAGATCCTCGATAGCCTCACGAATCCCACCTTTGAGGTCTTGAAATGACGCTGGGCTGTTGGCGTGGACCTTTTCTTTTACGTGGCCCTAAAGGAAGAAGGCGCAAGGTGTTAAATCACAAGATCTATTCAAAATAACACCTCTTATTGGAAAACACTATATTCAGAATTTAATAACTTAATCTACCGATATTGATCTTAATAGTAAAGCCAACGGAGTGTTTCATAGATGTAAAACATATTTTCGACTCAAACTGAATTTAAGCATGCGCAAGATTAAATATAAGAAAAAAAATATAAAAAAGTGAGGGAAACATATCCATGATAGCAATGTGATATTTATAATATATAATAAAACCGAATTACCTGCATAAAATAAAATTGCCTGCAACTAATTCTTGCAATATTTGAATTGATAAAAATTCCATAGGATTTATCAATGAGAACGTTACGTGTCTCGTTGGTTGTCCTTGAATTCGAATTGAATAAAATTTTAAAATTAACGATCCCCAGAAAATCGTTTATGTTTGCTGAAAAACATCAAATTGAATGTAACGTTTGTCTCACAATTCAAGAATTGAAAAAAAAATCATTTTTCTTAATTTGTACGCATTACTTACTTTGTTGCTTATAAATAACATGAAACGTATGGATGATTAAAGATAATGTATTGATATTCCAGGGAAGAAAGCTAGTTAATGTATTTAAAATATTTGCTAAAAGCGTACCTTAATCAGCTCAGTTAATAATATATTCAACATACTATTAACTTAAAATGCGCACCTAAACCGAAGCAGAGCAATTGCATTTATCAGAATATGTATTCCTTGAACTTGAAGATTTAATTACAAAGGTAAAAATCAAGCAAGAAAATGGATTTTTATGAGAAATCTGATTTTATTTCAAACAAGTCCTGAAATCCATATAAAATTCATTAACAAATGCATTCTATCTGGAAGCTCCGATCCATGTGACGTCACATTAAAAGCTTTTTTCATGAGCGAGCATACCTTGTTATTCTTTATACCATGGGTGGAGTAGTGTTGCTTGGTCTCGGGAAGCTTCCTCGAGAAGAAACCTAGAAGCGTCCACGTGCCGTCACTGTGCTGCTGATCTAAGGCAGTGCCAATGGGAGCATTGAACACGTTGGTGCGTAGTGCCAATTTTCGCGAATACGAAAGAAACTGGTTGCTGTGGTGATGTCCTTCTTTCTGGGTTCAAAAGCAGCATCAGGTATCCAAGTGAGTAGTGCTTTCTTAGTCAAGCAGCCTTTCAACAGCTCTGAGAGTAGCGTTTGCAGCACGGCAGTGTGTAGCATACAGTGGCGATGGAAGTTGTGCATCCCCAGGAAACGTCTCAACGGTGAGGAGTCAGTAGGTCTAGGAAAATCTGAGATGGCTTGTGACTTGGGAGCCGGTGGTTGAAATCCTTTCTCGAGGCTTCAAGAAAGGGGACAAATAACCTCAGGTAAGCTAATTTGGCATTTATTCCAGTTGGCCTGGATCTTCACAGCTTGTAATATCGGGAAAAGCTGCTAATGATGAAGCTGATGATGGCCGTGTCTGATCTAGAACAGTAAGATGTCATCTTTATAGACACGGACGAAGTCAAACTTTCTCAGCAATTCATTGAGTATCTGCTGCATCATTTGAGCCACGTTTCGTAGGCCAAGAAGCATCCACGCAAATTTAAATAGCTCAAAGGGTGAAGTGACTGCTATTTTGCAGATGTTTTTGGGAATGACGATTTTTGAAAAAAGCACACTGGAGGTTGATAGCTGAGAATACCGACCCATTGGGCTCCTGAATCATATCCTCGACGATGAGCAATGGGTAGTGATCTGGGTGTGTATGGGCATTGAGTTGGTGACAATCGCTAGTAACTCGCCAGTGGTGATCGTTCTTGGGCACCATGTGCAAGGAACTAGCCCACTTGCTTGATGAAATATTGCCCTTCGCCGAGAGTGTTCGTTCAGGTGGGGCTTTCGGGTCCCAGATAGCCCAATGAAGACGGGTCGTGGCACCACTTGTTCGACCGATTGCGTGCCGCTGCCCCATGGTCCACCAAACGGGACTGCAGACCCCTGACACTAAAGGGGAGTAGGACGACTAAGACTTCGGATCAACCACCGTAGCACTTGATGCGTAATTACTTCACCCAAGGAAGCTAGTGTCTATTACACGCATACACCAAACAAATTTTCCACTTTTGATTCAAACAACGAAATGAAGAAAACGAGGAAGTTACTCTTAATTCTCATTATTTCATTAATATGTAATCAAATTTCACAACTAATCTTACATCTAAGAGGACTACAGTAATCTTGGCCACATTATTAAAATTTAAAAATGTGCACATTACTTTCCCTATTTTGGGCCCAGTTATGAATCGCCAGAGGTCCGTTATCCGCCCGATCTCCCTTGCCGTCGCAATTCTTCCAGTTGTCGAGTTCCTGGGCTTTTCAAAATTTTGATCGCCTTTTTGTTCCCCGCATCGAGGGGAACAAAAAGGCGATCAAGATTTTTCCGCCCTCAAGATGCTTCCTTTTTAGGGTTTTGTACTAAAATACAAAACCCTATTGCAATCACGACCTGTGTCCGTCTGTCCGTCCGTCCGTCTGTATGTCACAGCACTTTTTCTTCGAAACTATAGAGGCTACAGCCATGAAACTTTGTGGAAAGGTCAGAAGTGGTGACTTCTTGAAAGTTCAAGGGTGGAAAAATTTTTCAAAGGGGTTTAAGGGGGGGTCTCCCTATATAGGGAGTTGACCCCTCAAAAAAAAATGTTCACCATTGGTAGTCGAGTAGGGTGTCATTGGAAAGGTCTCAATGAGATCTTTTCAAAACAGGTCTTAAAATTGCCTTATAAGTACTGAGGGGGGCAGGGAAAGGGGAAATGTACGAACTTTTCGCGTACCCCCCCCTCCCCCCCCCTCGCGATTGGACACCTTCCATCCGAAAAATCTGAAAAAAATCATGAATGTAGGCCTTAATGAGTACAACAACAACAAATACATGAGAAGTCGAAATTCACCCAACTTTGTTAGTATTAGTATGATTTATTGATTTTATGTTTTCTTGAATAAAATCTAAATGGTACCCTTAAATTCAATAAAATTTAGCAAACAGATGACTATTTATAAGATTGATCTTTTCTGAAAGTTTCATAAAGATCGAATAGTATTTAACGAAGTAATAGCGATTTGAATTTTCCTGTATTACTATGGAACAATGTGCCCTGTATTACTATGGAAACATATGGCTATGGAGCCATATGCGCTTTTTACCGACTTAGACACTACAGCTTTGCTAGGATTTGCATGAACATTTCAGGAATGATAGATATCATGAGGATGACTACATACAATTGAAACAAGTCGAAGAGGCAGGAGAGAGCTCCTAGCAAAAGGGCTTTGTAGCCATTCTAGGATTCGAAAAAATAGGCAATGAATCGATGCTTACAGTACAGAGGAGTGGCCCTTGAAAAAAATTTCATCCGATATGAGTATCAAATGAAAGTTCTCTATGAGAGCTTTTCAAAACAGTTCTTAAACTGACAGTTTTTGCTTCAGTGGGGGCACAGAGGGGGGGAAATACATGAAAAATTTGTTTTCTCCCTCGCGAATGGACACCCGTGATCTAAAAAAATCTGAAAAAATTATCAGGCGAGATATTTATGGGTATAATTTTAACAAATACCTCAGAATTAAAAAATTCTTTCAACTTAGTTAATAATAGTATGATCCTCGAACATGACGTGTTTCTTAATTTTATTCGTTGCTGGTTACGGCATTTTGTAAGTTGAGCATAGGTCTGTCTACCCAACTTGTTTATTATTCCTTCTGCCTAATTGTACTTTGGTCGAACTCCGACTCACTTCACCACTAAGATAAAATAGAGCACCACCGTTATCTCCCAGCCCCTTTTATAACTTTTAGCTTAACGGCTTAGCCATTTCAAAGCCAAAGCCATGAATTTGGTATTCTTGATGCACTTCCACTGGAAAGTACGTCTTGAAGTTGGCAGGTTTGCCGGCTTTTATCGTTATAGCTATTGCTATTGGCAATGTCATGTTGCTGTTACGGCTGTTGTTGCCGCTGGGGTGCTGCTTCCGGCGCTGAGGCATACTATGCTGCTGCTGTTGTACTTCTTGCTGTTGTGGTAACGCCTGCTGCAAGTCTGCGCATGATGACGACGAGGATGATTGCGAGCCAAAGACAAGCGTAGATGTTACGGCTGGAGGAGATGGTTGATGTCCCACAGATATCGGTTGTTGGAGATGCTTCGGTTGCAGAGTTGTTTAAAAGTGGTGATGCAGCAATGGTTGTTGTTGGATGGTTTTCGTTTGCTATAGCCTTTTGTAGTTGGTTATTAGAATCTTCTGTTGATGTCGCGCGGATGCTTTTTGCTGCCGCTGGTGGCTACAACTTTGCGCATAATGACGTTGATGATGGCTGCAAGTCAAAGCATAGTCAGGTATTAATTCTGCTATGGTAGTTGATGTCCCGCAGACATAAACTGTTGGTAATGTTTCTGTCGCAGAGATTGCTGAAGGTGGTGACGCTGCAGTGGGTGTTTTGTTTGATAGTTTTGATCTACTGTGTAGCATGGTTGACAATGTGTTGGTTTGGATTGTTACACAAGGCTGGCTACGATATCACTTGCACATTCATCACCATAGGTTTCTGCGACGTAATTGCGGTTGGGCTGAATTTTATTTGCAGTATTCTTAGTATGCAAATTTGTTGATTTCTCTGCTGCTGCGTTCTCTTCTTCTTCTTCTTCTTAGCACTACAGCCCCTCTTGGGCCTTCGCTTCCTGCAAATAGCGCCTCCAACTATCTCGGTTCATTGACCACGTCCTCCGATTTCGAAATCCAAGCAGCGATGAATTGTCTTCGTCAACCAATTCAGACTAGCGTTTCCTCGGTTTCCCCACTAACCTCCGGCCTTCAGTTCTCCCAACAAATACATTTTTGGGTATCCGTTGTTCATCCATAAAATTCACGTGGCCAGCTCATTCTAGCGTCCGCAGTCTTATAATCGTTGAGACCTACGGTTCGTTAAAAATTTCATACAGCTCATGGTTGTATCGAATTCACCATTGGTCCTCGTCTAGCTCCGATTATTCGCCTCAGGACCCGTCGCTCAAAGGCGTTCAATATATTTGCGGATGCTTGGGTTAGGGTCCATGTTTCACACCCATAGCATAACACAGGTCTTCTCACAGATTTGTATAGTTGGAGCTTTGTTCTCCTGTGTCTTCATGATCGTCAATACTGAATAAAATATTTTATTTGCGAGCTGTGCTCTTCGGGGTATTTCTTCTCTTTCATTGCCCATTTTTGCTGCATTATTTGCATTTATTTCCGCTTTTTAATTGAATTCGTCTGATGGTAATAATGATGTACTGAGTTTGAGCTACTCATTGGCGGCACTTGCTGCTGGCGAAGATATCATTGTTTAGTTAAGTTCTTTCTTTTTGTTTGCATTCCATCTCATGGACTCTGGCGGTTTTTATAACTACTCCTAAAATCTTCTTAAATTAATTTTACTTCTTCTTAAATTAGTTTATTCGATCTAGTTGAAAAATAGCATTTATAAGATAAAATTTCAATTTACTACATAGTTAACATTAAATGCAATTGGTTAAAGGTTTTCGAAAATAATTCGATTTGACGGTGGTTGAAGGAGTGCCCCTTTTGCTATGGTATCTACTCAACATTTCCCTTTGGCTCCGTAACAGAAGGTCGAAAACGAACTCGGCTTTCACTGTGGTGAGGCGTTCTGCCACAAAACGACGGGAAGTTGTAAAGACAGGTGGACCATGCATGCCTTTTTGATGTTATACAAGTAGATCGGTGATCGAAGCCAACTCGCCGGGTCGTGGAGGTGCGTTAAGGTACGTGGCGATAACTTGCTTATGGAGTTCTCCAATGTTGTCCTCTAAGATCGATGGTGATCATTTAAAAGGTGACGGTTGCGTAGGTCTATAAGTAGGCCATGTTAGTTGAGTGCTTTGGCTCCCTGGATGGCTATCTGGATCTCTGCTACTAGAAACAGGTTGTGAAATGGGCGGTGTAGTCTGAAGTTCAATATAAGCTGCTGGATGCCAAACGTGATGATTGGCGTGCAATTGGCTATCTGCACGGCACTGCTTGCGAAGTGGCTTGGTGATGAGATACTTTGGAATGATGGTAAGAGTAGAGCCGGAGTCCACCAGGAACCGAGTTTTTGTGCTGCAGTCGGTAACGTCAAGATTTTTCCGAGGTGTTGCCGGTGATTTCTACTGAGTACAATGCTAGTGATCTTAGTTTTCCCTGCACCTAGTGGCAGTGTCTTGAGTTTTCAAAGCAGCTTGGCGATGAGATGCCTCAGAAAGATGGAGAGAGTAGAGTTGGAGTTAACCAGGAAGTTTTTGTACTGCAGTCGGTGACATCAAGGTGTTTTTCCCAGGGTTGTTGGTTATGTCCAACAAGGATCTTAGTTTTCCGAGTACCTAGTGGCAATGTCTTGAGCTGAAAAGATAAATTGTAGTCTGCAGCAAATTTTTAAGGCTCTATATTTGCTGTAATACCTGCAATGTCCCGTGGGAGGATCTGGTCCTTGAGTAGCGGAGCGTGCTTAATCTTGGTAGATATCTCGTGACAACGGGTGCTCACACTGCGTGCTGGTATTGATGCATGGCTGCTGGAGCCTCTCGCGGATTAAGCTTGTCAACTATGTGAACGCCAGGCACAGGGCAGCTAATTCTATGGTGACCTGATCCAGAGGGATGCGAGGTAATGCGAGGCCATATGAAGATGTTGCTGGGCACACGGTTGGTTGCACTGACATGGCCATTACTGCCTGGTTCATGTCATATGCCTTACCAGAAACAGCGGTGAGCTCCTTCAGTGTCTGGTTTCTTATCATTAAAAGTATGCGATAAATCTGCTGTGGTAGAAGGTCAAGCAATTTTATTCGCAGGATATCGTCACTGAGCCACATGGCAGCTAGAGAGTGCATGTATTGCAGTAGCTATGAAGGTTGTCTGTCCCCGAGTTCGTTGACTGTAAGCAGCTTATGCAGCGGAGCATCGGAAGAGTGAGAAAGAGAGAGTGAGGCAAAAAACGATAGCTGCTTTGACGGCTGCATACTTGTCATGCTCCAGTGCAGCGCAGATGAAACTTCAGCGATGGTGTCGTGGTTCAATGAGGGGACCGTATGGTAGTACTTCGCTGAGTCTCTTGTGGCTTTGGGCACATGAGATTACTACTCAATCTTGGAAAACCACAGCTCAGTGCTAGCGCGCCAAAAAGGTGGCAGTCAGCATTGGCCGAGGACGTTTTTCTCTTGGATCGATAGCGGCCTGAATAGTTCAAATGGCGCCTGGCTTTGGGCAGAATTTGTCGGCTTTAATAAGCCGCTGGCTGGCTGTTAGTGGTGGCTGTCAATATAGAGGGGAACGGAGCGCAGTGTTGCGCAATGTGGCAATATGTGCATCATCGTTGTTGTCTCGACCGAGGACCATGCTGGGAAAATGGTGGTGAGGCTCGGTTGCGTGTTGAGATGCTGCGTCGTCTGTTGCTAGTGTGGTGCGGATGATAGGATGGAGGTATACCTGAACAGCAGTCGGCAGGTAAGGTTTGAGTGTTGGCGTAGGCACATGCTGAGACAACACAAAGTAAAGTAAATATAATACAAATTTTTGTAATGCGTCAAATTAAGAAAATAATGTAATCGAGCGATTGTCTCCTCGCGAACCGAGCCATGACCGAACTCTCCACTGAACTAGTTAGCCTACGAGCAGCCACCGATGGAGTAAACTGTTGAGTGACTGAGCTGTACGGCTCGCTGTTACGCCTCCTGACTATATGTCATTAAGCCGTATGCGATGTCGACTTGGATTTCCTCGGAAGATCTTCCCATCTAATGTTGATAAAACGATAAAATATGAAAATATTACAAAATGAAAAAATTTTCAATTCATAAGGAGCACTATTATGTTCTCCGTTGGCTGTTTTGATTTCACCGATAAAATTGTTTCAAACCCGTACAAAATCTCAAATTTTCGTCGGCATTTCCACCGTCCTTCATACGAGCGTATATCCATATAAATTTGCGAAAAAAGTCAGCCTACATATGGCCATGCATGGGATAGTAGAGCTTCCCTTTAATAGGCTTCTTAACTGTCAACATAAACAAAACGCTAAAGCGTCAACCTTAACTACTTAAATACAAAAACTAACATTTCTATATCTGTTTTATAAGTATTTCTGGACGTGTTGCTACAGCTCTAGGTTATTCCTGGTAATTCATAAATTTAACAAAAAATTATAGAATAGATTCTCTTTCCTTAGTGAAAAATGACTTTTCATTTCATCTTGGAAAAACCTGCAAGCTAGCTCTGAATGAATTGGTTTAAGCGTAGGACTTTTTCATCTCTTAAATCTTACCAAAGACACGTTTCACATAATATCTTTAATATTCTGCATTAAAACATTAAAGTTCTCCATATAAACCGCAGTTTTTTCTTCAAACAGGAAATATCAACCTCTAATACATATTAAAAGAATATCGAGATCCCTTCCACCATAAAACGATTCCACGAAATAGAACGATTGAGTTCTTTTTTCCACCTGTTTCATGAAAAAAGCACGTTTCGATGTCAATGAGGAGTCAATTTCACGCGAGGCGAAAGGAATCTTTTTTAACCGTAGGTCCTTTGAATATCGTCTGAATTGTCTTCGGCTAAAAGGAGCGTTCAGGCACGTTCTCGACTTCAAGAAGTGAATAATGTGGATAATAAATGGCGGAGTCGTGCTGCGATATTGCCGATATGTTACACAGGATAATCCAACGCTAAGAAGATTTATTCTGGCCTCGTTTGTATCTCGCTTAAATTGCTCAAGAGCTTCACCAATGCCTTGTCTAACACACTTTGTGTAACACTTTATGGTAATGCTGTGGTGAAAAATTGTGCTGTAGGAGTAATATTACAATACTATCGAAAGGCGAAAGTTACTGTTGGCAAAGTTTTAAAATATGCCGCGTAAGTTTGAAATTTTGATTATGCAATCCGTTGGAGAGTTAATATTAAAAGCCTCAGGCAGTTACTAGGGGCATCTATCTAATTCAGGTCATCATCATTTGGTCTTAAAATAGATGCTGTAACGTTTCAAAAGTCGAGAAAATGCAGGTTGAACTATTTTCCTTATTTTCGTCTCCAACAATTCAAGATTCATTGCCAACAATTTATTAAGACCACTCTTGAAAAGCTCCTTCGCTTGCGTCCTACATCGAATGGAGTCACAGAAGGATCAAAGCAATTGGTAATATTTTTTTCTTTCAGACATTCTTATTCCATTTGAAATTCAATCTATTTCCTCGTATTTTCCATGAAAATTTGCTATTTCAGATCAACTCAAGTTCCCCCTGGCCTTCTCAGGTATAAGTACGTGAATAACAAACATGAAGGACGACAGGATGGATATTTCGGAGACGGAAGGTATTTATATCAGAAAATAACAGTATAATCTCTTTCTAGGTAACCTTTCTGAAGTGGCACTTGAGGAGTGGAGAAAAACATTAAGTATGGAATAAATACATCCATAACCCGGGCAAGAATGGAAATAAAATTAGGCTAAATGGAAATATTATTCAATGGGATAGAAAAGGGATTTGAATGAAGGTTTGATAAGCGGCTAGAAAATATTTAAGAAGAATGAAATAGTATTGAGTAACATTTACAAAGTGAAGGGTCTTCAGGAGGTAAAATTTCTGAGTTCTTATTTGAATTAGAACTTGATGTGATTAGGTGATATATCAAGAATTATGTTCAATAAGATCGAGTAAATTTATTCCTTATTTCAAGGAATTCCTTGTATTTTATCTTCCAGGATGTGGCTATAGCTTTCTGGGTATAATTTTCGAGTGTTCTGGTTGATGTGGCAATTAGAGCGTTGACCTCTTGTGAAATGGATTCGCGGATGAAAGCTTATTTCTGGCAACCAGTTTGAATAGGAAGTGATTAAATCTGGTCATAGTCCAAATTCAAGCGTTAATGTGCACCATTTTATCCCCTGCTTCATAAAAAAAGGATTAATGCAATAAATACCAGTAGCAAGGCAAAAAAATTATAATTGTTCATATTATTATTTTTTTGTCATGAAACCAGTAAATCAGTCCAGGGTTGGATTGGATGAACGGCAACAAAACCAGTGTTGTCACTTCAAGAAGAGATAATTGCAGTAAAAGCGAAAAAAAAGTGCAGTAAATGCAGTAGATTCATTTCAAACAGTATATTTCAGTATTTATTTCTACAAATGTAATTCTGACAAAAATACAGCTCAAAAAATAAACATATTTCATCAAAAAATAATCACATATCGTTCATGGTATTTGGTAATATAAGAAGGCATCGCTAGGTTTAAAGCAAATTTAGACAAAAAATGCAATGACTTTCTAGATTTTTCAATATATAAAAATATCACAATAAAACACAAACCACGAGTTCGAGATGTAAAATACATACGTGGTATTGTATTAAATTGGCAATGTTATTAACATTTTAAATAATGCTATTTCAACTATGTTGATAATATTAAAACAAAAACATATTATTTTGACATATAATTCATAATACTCGTGAATAACGATGGTTGCACTAAGCTGAACTCACCACTGAATAATTCTATACAAATTTTGACATCAAAGAAAAGGATTTTTAGCCAATAGGACTTCATTTCTAGCACGGAACTATGTGTGTTTAAGTTACGGCTGCCTATAACGTTTGTACATTTCGTGTATATGGCCCTGTTGGCCAGAAGATCGACATTAATTTTGCTGGGGAAAAATACGTCCGTTGACTTATAATGTGCATGATCGCTATATTTTACAGTATTCACCGTTCAAAAATTTAAACTTATCCGAGTATTTCAAAAGTTCCAACGGTGGCTCAAAAATAGTTTTATCATTCTTAGGAAGTAGTTCTTTAGCAAACATTAACATTTCGACAGTTTTAATGGATAATTTGTTGCGTTTTTTATTTTTAATAGTATTCAGCATTGAAAAGATGCGTTCCGCAGCAGCACTACTATGGGGCAAAGTACACAGTGTTATCATAAACTCCGATAATTCTTTAAATAATGTTTTCTCAAGTATATTAGTTTCATTCCCCAAAGCTATCCAAAATTGAACTACATTATTTTTATCATACAAATATTGTATTCTTTCTTTTGAATATAATATTAAACTACGCCACTGAATATTTATCTCTTCATTTGAAATATTGGTAAATGGAAATGCTTCAATAAGCGGCATAATGCACGGCATACGCGCTTCTTGAATTTTCATCGGGAGCTTCATTCTTTCATCTTTAAAATTAAATCGTTTTCTAATTTCGTCTAGCAATTTAATGTTATAGCTTACGCATTTCTTTTTTTATTTCTGTGACATCCTCAATTGTTAAGTTTTTAGCATGTTCCGTAAAGTGAACACCGAAGAACATTTCCTCATAGTTCAAATGATTATCAACATTTTTATAATCAACATCCATATTTCCAACTAAATTAATGTTAACAAAATTTTTAAGAATAGTATGAAATGATGATGATAAAAGCGGCAACAGAACATGTGTCATTGTTTTTTCAGATTGAAAAAGGCGATTCATTTTGTTTACTTCATTTAAAATATACGACAGGAACAGAAAATAGGCCAAATTTGTATTATTTAGTGCTTCACTTATACTACCAGCATTTGTAATGGATTTTTCTTCAAACGTTAAAAGTAAAAAATAGTGTTGCAATGCTTTCCATTGTTCAATTATTCTGTTTACGGCGGCTTCTAAAGAAAGCCATCTGGTTTGACTCAAATTTAAAATTTTATGTTCTTTAACGTTAAACTGTTTTTGAAATTCATTGAAACTGGCTTGACGCTTTGCACTATGAGAAAAAAAGCTATGAATATTTCTCACTAACTTTTCTATATGTGGTGGTAATGTTGTCAATGCAGCTGAAGCGCACAAATTCAAGGAATGGCAGGTGCAACCAATGTAGAATAAATTAGGATTGAGTGTTTTCAGCTTTGTTTTAACACCATTTAACTCGCCTTGCATTACTGAGGCATTGTCTGTTGCCAGTCCTATGAAATTTTCGACTGGAATGTTAAACGAATTAAAGATATTTTTTACGCTCTGACAAATATTTTCGGCTGTGCTTTCTTCCATTTCAATCAATCCGAAAAACGTATCCCTAATACAAGATTCTTCTTTAATATAATACCTTGCAACAATCGCCAATGACTTTTTGATAGTTATGTCAGTGCCTTCGTCCAAAACTAAAGAAAATTTATTTTTTTTAAGTCCGCAACTATTTTTTTACGTGAAAAAGGTCCAATTATTTCGTTTAACATACTAGTCGATTTTGTTTTACACATTTTAATAACATTTTCTGTGCTTGGAAACAAAACTCTAAATAATAAAGGCAAAGAATTCATTGTTGTGAATGGTAAGGCATGCTGTATGCAATACATTAAGGGTATCATTTCTAAACGCATTTTAACATACTTGCTTGTATTTGACAGGGCTTCGGGAAATGTTTGTTGACTTTTTATAGTGGTAACTTTATTGATGTGTTCACTTGCCTTGGTGTGTCGATCCAGATAGCTTTTGTTGTTCGATAGAGATTTGTTGCATACTTTGCAGAAAGCCTTCCCCTCCACTTATTGCAACCACGTCCTGCCTTCTTCCCATCGGGAACAATACTTTTGGCAATATTTTTTTGGACCACATTCACAGAGCTACAATAAGAAATAAGTTACCAAAACTAAATAATAGATATAGATGAGCCCTACTTTGTATCAGAATCGGAATTCTGCAAACTATTGCAAGCATTATCACGTGCGTTTGAATTTATTCCACTGGTTTCATTCAAAATATCAGGAGCGTCGCAAACTTCCTCCCTGCAGCCGACATTACCAACGTCAAAGGCACTAGAATAAAAAGTTGACCTTTGCAATTCTACAAAATTTTTTATAGGCTATTATTGTCCTAACTTTGATGTTAGACCATTGCCTTTGAAGTTATTGGCAAGATTGTCATTTCACTGGTTTTACATTATTTCGGTGCCATTCGATCATGCTTGGTGTAAGAAATCGTATTTGTTCTGCGTGTTTGTGCGAAAAGTCCTCCGTTTACGAGATATTGAAGGATAAAGTTTATATGAAATTATAGGCTGCGGCATACCTAAAATTTCACATAAACTTTATCCTTCAATATCCCGTAAACTAAGGACTTTTCACACAAACACGCAGAACAAACACGATTTTTTTACACCAAGCACGATCGAATGGCATCAAAATAATGTGAAACCAGGGAAATGAAATTCTTGCCAAGTTATTCACTAAACATGCAAAAAAATGCGAATATTGATAATAATTGTGCATTGTGCGTTTAATTGCACAATATTGCATTTGAAGGACACTTAATTTCGCTATATTCGCATTGCATACATATATCAGATTCGGGATGCATGCACACTCCGATTAAATATAACACTGTATATGCACTTTTGCATGAAGTGAGAAGGCAACGCAAAATATTACCGTGGATTACTTACGGTTGTCTATTCAACATGGGAAAATATCTTTTCATATTTGGATAACACTTGAAAAAGGAACATTTAAAAAACTGCAGAGTTATGCGCACTCGTCGATAGTCGATTTTAAGGGAACAAAAGGTGCCGGCTGTCAAAAGTGACGATGAACAAAACAATGGCCGCTGAATGACTTCTTCTTCTCGATCACACGCAATTCATGATGCACACTCCGATTAAATCTAACACTGTATATGCACTTTTGCATGAAGCGAGAAGGCAACGGAAAATATTACCGTGGATTACTTACGGTTGTCTTGTCTATTCAACACGGGAAAATATCTTTTCATATTTGGAAACACTTGTAAAAAGAACATTTAAAAAACTGCAGAGTTATGCGCACTTGTTGATAATCGATTTTAAGGGAACAAAAGATGCCGGCTGTCAAGAGTGACGATGAACAAAACAATGGCCGCAGAATGACTTCTTCTTCTCGCTCACCCGCAACCGCAATTCGTGAATCGTTTGCAAGTGAAGTTGCTCGCATTTCGAAATCAGTCTCCGATTGAGCCGCCAAAACTTTTCAATGCGTTAATTTGTTTTGAATTCATGAATAAACGAAATTACTTTCCCAAGATGAAATCGACATATTGATAAGCCGTCGCCGTATCCCCAAAAAGTGCAGTAGAAATTGAAGGGAGTGCAGTAGCGCAGTAGAAAGTGTAAATTTGATGAAAATGCAGTAAAATACTGCAATTGCAGTAGAAGTGACAACACTGAACAAAACTCTCATCGAAAAATTGACTACTCTTTTGAAACATGGAATGAACGATCTTTATATTTGCAGGTACACTGCAAGCAATATTGAAAGAGATGAACAAATATAAGATCAATATACTGGCAGTGCAAGAAACTAATCTGCTTGGTAAGATGTCAATGACAGGCAAACATACATAATCTTCTGTAAATATATTTTGAAAGACTGTTTAGTAATCACAGAGATTTGTACATTTTGAAAGTTCAACATAAAATAGAATAACCGTAACCCATCTGATCAAAGCAATATTGTCTGAAGGCAGATTTTAACTTGTAATTGTAAATTATTTTGTGGTGATGGAACTTTTGAATTGAATGAATATTTTTTTTAAAGCCGTCCGGCCTTGCTTTGTTGAATGAGCAGAAACATTTTGACTCCTTTGAGCCATCTTCAGTGACTCAAAGGAGTCGAAACGCGTCTGCTCATATACCAAAGCAAAGTCCGACAGCTTTTAAAAAGAAAAAGGGAATTGGCCAGCGGATATCAAATAAACAAAATAATTGAACGAATATTGTTCACGTTGAACTTGATCATTGGAATAAACTTTCGCAATACATTAAAAAGCCAATGAATGTATGAGTGAATTGTAACCGGTCTGAAAAATTTGCAACAACTCCCTTTAAACAGTTAAAAGTAAATGAAAAACAAGTTGAGTAAGCAGGAGATTGGCCATACCAGAAGGTCTTTGTAACCATCCTTGGGTTCGAAACAAATTTTCTATTAGTGTGAATCGATCATTTGAATTATTCATCCAATACTTGGATAAGAAATCGTTCCAATTTATGCAAAAGATGCGGAGTTTCTTTATAAGCACCCCCTGGACTCCCCGATGCATAAAATAACCTTTTTCATTCAGGTTCTTATAGTTCTAATTAAGACCTTTCATTTGATACCCAATTTGACTAGCTTTGATTTAAAAAAATTTAAGGGCTACTTTGTTATTAGGGGGGATCCCCCCTAAAAAAAATTTTTGGTAAGACCTAAACTTTTGAAAGACCATCAAAGTTTGAGCATTATGCTTTTATAGTTCTGAGGAAATTTGTTGTGAAGCACGGACAGACGAACGGCCAGAAAGGTCACGAAACTAGTAGGTCTTTGTAAATTTTTTTTTTACAAAGATCTAATAACTCAAGCTGCTCTGCAATTTAAGACCTCAACGTTTGCCACCTCGTTTGATTAATGTAGCAAAATACCCCGTAAGCTGCATTACAATTTAAAAAAAATACAAACACAATAATGATAAATAAAATAAACGTGAATGAAGCACCCACTTATCGCTTAATGATCGATTCACAGCTATACAATCTGCATATAAGCACAATGAAAGTCACGTTACTAGTGCGTAGTCGCCGAACATAAAGTGCATACTCTTTGCGTAAACTTGATTCACAGGTTTCACAGGCAAATCGTCAATTATTGGAACTATTGGATAGCAAACATAAAATGCGGCAGCCCTCAAATTGAAACAGAAAAGCGTCAGGACAATCTTGCCAATGAGGCCACGCATTCGAATTGAATTGGTTTGTGATAGGGCTCCGCAACAACTGTAATGATTTTCCGTCTAAATTCGTACGAACGAGTCGGAACTGACCTCTCATCGGTTCTAGACGTGAAGTCTGAGTCGTGCCAACGAATGGTACCAACCGGTCAACCAGTCCGTGCACCGTAATCTATTTTGCGGTGGCTGCTTGTCGGCCAGCTAGATCGGAGAGGATTTCGGTCGCAGGTATTTAAATGGATTACGCTCAATTACATATTTCAGCCACCATTAAATGCCCATTTAAACGTGTCGAAAACACAAACATACGGAAGGGAAACCTACTTTACTTTATTCCGTATTCCTTCATCATTCCAGTCAATTAAAAAATCTAATTTCAATTTCGCGTTCCCGAATTTTACCGACGCGGTACAGAAAAATACACTACTTTAACTTTATCCCAAAGAACTCGACGCTAAGAAAAAAAAGGCAAGACAAACTAAGGTACCGCGTAACACACGCGACGCGAACCCGGCCAACCGCGGATTTTTCAAAACCATAACCTCTTACCGGCATACTTACCCTGCACTCCCATTGCCTCTGAAAAAGAAGGGCCACTGGAAAGGAAAAGTCGCGGGTTATCTAGCACTCCATAATCTTTTATTCAAAAAAATTCGTAAAATTTGATTTACTAGTTTAAATCTTAGAAGGATTATTATTGAAATCATGCAAATACATATAAAAAATTTTTAATAAAATTCAAATTTGATAATTTATACATTACAACAAATTGTTTAAAGGGTTTCTTTATTTTGTTTATAAAAAATACGGATCACACAATAAAGAGAATTAATCTTCGGAAACGTTTCTATTAAACAATTATTATCAATAACTGTAGCATCGCAAATTACTTTTTTTTTGTACACTTCACCTCTTTTGTTTTATTTATCTGGTTTAGAATTTACAATTATATAAATCATATACAGGGTTATCCATTTCGTGGTAGGAAAGTATAACCCGACCATTTAACATCTGTCAGAATTAAATGTTATCCAAAGCGTGTTTTTTAGTTGAGGGTTTGCCATTTAGAATTATGGATCGTTTAACATTCGAAGAACGCGTTAAAATTATAAAATTTTATTATAAAAATGGTGATTCTGCTGTATCAACATTTAGGACTTTACGAGCCGATTACGGTCGACATAATCGACCTACACAGCAAACAATTTCGAACACAGTGAGAAAATTTGAAGAGACTGGATCGGTTATTGATATTGCAAGGCCTGTGCATCATCACAACATTCGTTCTGCTGAAAATATCGCTGTCATTGCTCAAAGTGTGGAGGAAGACCCAAATTTGTCGATTCCTCGATGTACTCAACATTTGGGCTTGTCTTACGGCTCATTGTGGCGGACTTTGCATTTGGATTTGCATCTCCATCCGTACAAAATCCAACTCACTCAAGAACTTAAGCCTCACAAAACGCAGAATGTATGCAAATTGGGTGATTGAACAACAAGCCATTGATAACGATTTTTCGAACAAAATTATCGTTAGTGATGAGGCTCATTTTTCGCTCAGTGGTTACGTAAATAAACAGAATTGCCACATATGGGGCTCCCAAAATCCTCAGGTGATCGCAGAAAGGCCTTTGCATCCGGAAAAAGTGACTGTTTGGTGTGCATTATCGTCTGGTGGTGTTATTGGCCCGTATTTTTTTGAAACCGATCAAGGAAGAGTCATTACAGTCCGCTATGGACGGACGTTAACCGGTTATTTTTGGAGAGAAATCGAAGATTATGATCTGGAAAACATGTGGTTCTAACAGGACGGAGCCACAAGCCACACAACAAAGGCTAAGCGAGCACATTTGCAAGAGAAATTTCCAGGACGCGTAATTTCGAGATGTCAATTGGCCTGAAAGATCCTGCGACCTAACACCTTTGGGTTTCTTTTTATGGGGCTATGCAAAAGATTATGTTTACGCAAACAATCTTCAAAATCTTGAGCAATTGGAAACCAATATTCGTGAAGTTGTGGCCGAGATATTGCCGGGAATGTGCCGAAAAATCATTGAAAATTACCTCAAAAGGATTGAGGCCTGTAAGAGGTCCCGTGGTGGACATTTGAATGATCTTGTATTTCGTGTACAATGGCATGGTTCAATCTTTATATTGAATAAAAAATTTTGTTTCCATCTGAATATTTTATGTGTTTTCTTTAGCTTTACTTTCCCAAGCGTAAAATGGATAACCCTATACATAGGATTCGTTTATGTTAATATTAGTTAGATTAAACGTTCAAATCAATTCCATTTTTATCTTTACGTGTCATATTTCTTAGTTTACCCGTCTTATTGTTATCAGGCGCATTTTTTTTCAATCATGTATAGATACAGTAATAATCATTAATCTTCTGAATTTGCTTAAACACAAAATCTGTATACAATTCTTGTTTGCGCTATTTCATCTGGTTTAACTTTATTCCTAAGTGGTTAAGAATGTACTAATAAAATTTGGTTTGTAATAAACATGTTATAATTAGGTATAGCATACGATTTGAATTTGTAGTTATGGAACACGCAAATCAAGAAAAACAGTGTCAAGTTAGTTACTTTTGCGATGGAACATTCGACGGAGTTGTGCTGATGCTGATAAGTGTTTGGAAAAATTGATACGTTAATAATTGAAGCAGAAGGGATGCGAGAAAAGAAAATTCGAATCGAAGAATCAAATATTATGGCTGTTGGTCATGCAATCTCTTCCGAAATAAATATTGGTTGGCTTTAGTGCACACACAACTACGTGTCTATGTTAATTCGATTAATGGTTTTGCATGCTATCGGATCTACAGTTTGTATGGAATACCTTTTGTTAGATCTGCGCAAGTTCTTCTTCAAAGGAGAATTTGCATTGGAAGCGTTTTGGGAAAGTATGAAGTAATGGAAAAATGAAAAACAAACACAAAATGTTATGCTCCCGAACCAACTACCTTTTTGTTTTTCTGATCGTGCAAACATCGAGAATTTCCTAAATCCAAAACTAGCGATCGATTCAATATATACATCTCGTGATTTTATCAACGCCCATTCAAAGACTTCCGTGACCGAAACCAGTGAACTCGAAAAATAGGATTAGAAATTCGAAAAATGGGACCCTATAAATTACTCAGACTTTGGATTGTTTTTCTGACCAAATTGCGCGCGTTGCTTTCAATAATTTTAATTTGCTTCTTACTTAGGCTTAGTTTATTAGTCATTATTGTATTCTTTACAACTAGAGTTACTAGAAAATTTGATGCTCAGTGTTCGACGTTACAATTCGTTCGCGCCGGCAATCTTTTCATCCCCAATTCGCTAAACTAAGTTATTTTTTTCACTCCCGACACGACGTAATGAATTCTCATTTGCCTTAATTCAGGACATTGTGGTAAAACACTTTAGAGTACACGTCGTTGTAGTTGGCTTTGAAATGCACTCCTCGATATTTTCCTCTTTAACTTGTTTGCATTGGCCTTTAATTCATCATTTACACTGAATGGAAATTCATTGTAAAACTGAATTGAAATTATAAATCTATCAATATCTCACATAATTTAATCTTACTTTAATGAACTTTATCGAAAAATATTTTCATAGTATAAAATCACACGTAGATTAGCGTCTTTATCGAAATTCAGTTCAGTCCATGGCTTACACAATTTGCTCTGCGATTTTTGCAAGCTCACCTTAGACTTGTTTTGGAGAAGCATGAGATTCAGAATTTGATTTTTGGAAGAACACAGTGAAATAGTACAGATTTTACTTGTGCGGTAGGACCAGGAGAAAAGTAACTTTTTCTATTTTGCTCGCTTGGCATTTATTGCTCGTAACTTTTTCACTTTAATCAAGATTGAAAAAATAAAATGCAACAGTTCCTTATGTCTCCTTATCTGTCAGCTCCACCGACTGAGTGGTAGAACACGTACATAACTATATTACATTTAGTTCAAATAAATGCAATTAAAACTCTATGTAAAAGATTCAGCTTCTGTCCAAGGGTATGTAATTATACTGAGACTGCATTTGTCTCATTTGAAAAGTTACACAAATGTATCACGAAAATTCAAAAAGAAATTAGAAATTGGAAGTGTTCACGATACTTAATAATATTGAGTCATATTAACTTTGCATCGATAAAATGCACAAGGATAAAAAAGAAGTTGATATTGATTTCTTCATTTCGTAGATGTGATCTTGACACGTAATATTAAGCTGACGTACAACGAAAACAAACTACGGTACTCCTATTTGATAATGCTAGCACGTCAGTCTCCAGTTCTCGATCATATTGTTTGAGCTCTTACACACAACTTTCAATCCTTGACTTTCTTCACTTTAGAAATTTGCGCAGTTTGATTGACACCTTTATGAAATTTGCTCAACTAATTCATTGGTCCTGATTTTCTGTTACCACGTGTGCATAGTGTTTTGTAGTTTAATAATTATGCTACATTTAAAATTGTTTTGCCACCGAAACGATCATTAGAAGCACCGTTAATAACTTTCTTGACATTTAAATAACAAAGAGCACCAGCACACATGATGCACGGCTTAACTGTAACGCACCTTCCATTTATCCTGTGTTGCACCCTTTTGGTCGTGGTTCACTCGCTCGCCTATTTCCTCATGCGAAAGTGGTTGTGTGGATAGGTCCGCATCTTCCCTCGAAGAAATCCTCTTTATTTTGTTGCACGAGATGAATTTCTTGCTCCAAATTCCGCTGCTCGGCAATTCGCATAAGCTCTATTCTTGTTGCAAGTCGTGCACTTAACTTGCAACGACTTTTTTTCCTTTTTGGTTGCCTTTGGCTACCACGAGACGACACTCCCTTGGCCCGTCTGTCAGTTACCGACTCCAACTGCCGTCAGCTTTGGGTGACATTCCTCGACTCAAACTGATGTAGGATGGGAATGTCATCCAAGGCTGGATATGGCAGCGATGGGCATGTGTGCGAGCCGGCAGTGACGTAGGGTCGACTCATTACACAATGGCATTGCGGCTGACTCAAAGTGGAAGGCTTTCACGATCGAACATCTTGACAAATATTGCAACAATGAAAGCCGAATTCTTCTTATTAGCATAGTGAACCAATTTCGTTGTGCCCCTTTAGTGAACGACAATAGTGCACAGATTTGTTTAAAAACAAAGAAAAAAATTAATTAAAAATTTGTTTTAAAAATTTGAGAATTTCTAGCAGTGCCCCGTTCCCCTTCCAGTTGCATATAACTTTTTTCTCTTTTATTAATATTTCATTGGTATATATTTTCTTTTATATTGTGTTTTCAAATTCACTTTTCAGTTTACACGATAATTTGGTTTTAGTCTGTTCAATTGGAAATTTGAAAAGGGGCCTTATTTAATGGACTTTGTTTATAACTTTTGAATTGACTTGCCACATTGATGCGTTGTAATTAGATTTACAAAAATGATGAAGTGGTAAATCAATCCTCTTTCATTTCTTAAAATGACCACCCCTTTCCCGTCCTTTTCCTTTCGTCATAGTGTTTTTATGTAGGGTGGCTCAGCACAAGCAGAGGGTGGTCCGGAAGACCTACGATACGACTGAGCACTAGCCGACCTCAGTATGCCACCTCGGGCTACGCACCCCTCTGCTGAAACATAATGTCTGGAAATACGTTGACTTCCGCGTTTGTAACAACCTTCCTGACCGCACTCACCACCTCTGTAATCGCATCAATGGTAGAACATCCTGCTCCAAAGCCGTACTGCCGAGGAGATAGGTCCCCAGTAGCACGTATCGCGTCAGTGGGTTTTCCCTTGATGAGTTTTTCTAGCACTTTTCCAGCCGTGTCTAGCATGCATAACGGGTGGTATGCAGACGGCGATTCAGGAATTCCCTTCCCCATGCTGATCAGCACGAGCCACGCCACCCTCCATCGTACCGGAAAAATCCTGTCCCGTAGGCAAGCATTGAATTTGCTGAGCAGCAAGACGCAAAGCTTGGAATAAAATGCCTGTACCATCCTGCCACACCCATGAACCATCTCACGTCTTTGGCGGCTCGGCGTTCAGAATAGATTACTATGCCTGAAACATTCTCCGGGTTGGTGTGCTGGATACCATCACTTATTATGAAGCCAAGATATTGATTTTTTTCTTGATGAGCTTGCTCTTTTCAACGTTGATGGTCAAGTTGGCATCGCTGAGCAGTTTCGCAACAGTATGATGAGCTCCAAATGCTCATCAAATGTTGAACTCGTAACAAGCAGGTCATCCAGGTAAACAAATACCATATCTTGCAGCTCGTGGAGTATTACTCTATGCATCAATTGACACATCGTTTGGGAAGCGTTAAATAAACCAAACGGCATGAGCTTCAAATGGTACAAGCGCCTGCCAGGAATAATAAAGCCCGTTTTTTTTTACTTTGTGTCAGTCGCCGCGCCACTAACGGATTTGGTTAAGGGTAAACGCTCCTTCAAGTGATATGCTACCGCCAATGATGTTGCAACCACGAAAGTCACCTCAGTTGCAGACATTAATTCCCAGCAGAGGGTACATAACTCGGGGTGGCATATTGAGGCCGGCTAGCGGTCAGTCATGTCGCGGATCATCCGGGGCACTCTCTGCTCATACTGAGTCACCCAACACATGAAAACGTAACACGAAGAGAAGTAAGGGAAAGGAGGGATGATTTTGAGAATTGAAAAAAAATTATAAAATTAAACCCTCCTAGCTACTTTATTTAGCTTATAAAGGCAAGTTTCAACAAACCAAATTCACGGAACTACAAGAAAAAACAAGTTGGGTAAACAGACCTACGCTCATGTCAGAAGGGTTTTGTATTCAATTTACAAAATGCAGTCACCAGATCGAATTAAATCAAGAAACATGTCAAAGACGATTTTATTGGAGGAAATAGGAAATACGAAGATCATACTATTTTTAACAAAGTTGAACGAATTTCGACTTCTGAGGTTTTTGTTTTTGTTATACTCATAAATATCTCCCTTGATAATTATTTCAGATGTCCATCCGCGAGGGAGGAAACACAATTTTTTCGAATCCTAGAATGGTTACAAAACCCTTTTGCTAGGAGCTCTCTCCCGCCTCCTTGACTTGTTTCACTTATGAGCATCAATTGTAGGTACTCATTTTCAGTCATTCATTAAATTGACTCAAGTGTTCAAAGCATGCACCTTAAACGTTGAAATTGGGAAAAATAACTCAAAACTATTCAATCTTCGCATTTAAAACAGCCACTATTTGGTTTTACGATTACTGATATCACTAGCTGAACCGATTCTCAAAGACATACATGACACCCATCATTCCTGAAATTTTCATGCAAATCCTAGCAAAACTGTAGTGTTTATGTCGGTAAAAAGCGCATTTTGTTCCATAGCCATATGTTGCCATAGTAATAAATGCAGCGCATATTGTTCCATAGTAATACAGGAAATTTCAAACCGCTATAACTTCGCTAAATATGATTCAATCTTTATGATAGATCAATCTTATAAATAGTCATCTGTGGACTGAATTTCATAGAATTTAAGGGTACCGTTAAGATTTTATTCAAGAAAACATAAAATCGATAAATCATACTATTACTAACAAAGTTGAGTGAATTGTGACTTCTCATGTATTTGTTGTTATTGTACTCACCAAGACCTACATTCCTGATTTTTTTCAGATTTTTCGGATGGAAGGTGTCCAATCGCGAGGGGGGGGGGGGGACACAAATTTTTCGTGTATTTCCCCTCTCTGTGCTCCCCTCGAAGCAAACTTTGCCAAACTAAGACCTGTTTTGAAAAGTTCTCATCAAGACCTTTCATTTGATACCCATATCGGCTACCTTCAATGAAATTTTTTTTTCGGGGGGTCACTCCCCTATATGGGGAGACCCCCCTTAAATACCTTACAAAAATTTTGTTGTAGTTGAACTTTGAACAGATTACCACTTTACACCTACATACAAAATTTGATGTTTCTAGCTTAAGTAGTTTCCTAGAAAAACTGGTGAGACACACGGACGGACGGACGGACGGACGGACAGACAGACGGACAGACGGACAGACAGGACGCGATTTTAGAAGGGTTTTGTAAAATTATTTTACAAAACCCTAAAAAGAACGCTATATAGAAATCAACTAAATCCAATGTAGAAATTAACTGCCTTTCATTTAAAGTCAACTTAAATCAGAGTATTAAAATCAATCAATCAATCGAACAAAACAATCGCAACACAATTAATTTCATACGAAGTCAAAGTCAATGAAAAAGAAAGAATTTACTTGCCCTTTTTTATGCTGGCGAGCGCTCTGCAACTGAAAAATGGAAAGGGAGGGGGGAATCAATAACAGTAGGTACGATAGGATTACGCGAGCTTTCACTAATCCGTATATAAAGGCCACGATTACTTTTCCAGTTGAAGAACTCCGACACTTGATTGTCTATCTAATATATATCTATGTATAAGGCTTTTGTACCGAACATTCAATATATACGACTTTTTAGGGTTTTGTACTAAAATACAAAACCCTATTGCAATCACGACCTGTGTCCGTCTGTCCGTCCGTCCGTCCGTCTGTATGTCACAGCACTTTTTCTCCGAAACTATAGAAGCTACAGCCATGAAACTTTGTGGACAGGTCAGAAGTGGTGACTTCTTGAAAGTTCAAGGGTGGAAAATTTTTTCGAAGGGGTTTAAAAAATCAAAAAATTTTTTTCACCATTGGTAGTCAAGTAGGGTGTCATTGGAAAGGTCTTAATGAGATCTTCTGAAAACAAGCCTTAAAATTGCCTTATGAGTACCGTGAGGGGCAGGGGAAGGGGAAATGTACGAACTTTTCGCGTACCCCCTCGCGATTGTACACCTTCCATCAGAAAAATCTGAAAAAAAATCACAAATGTAGGCCTTAATGAGTACAACAACAACAAATACATGAGAAGTCAAAATTCACTCAACTTTGTTAGTAATAGCATGATTTATCGATTTTATGTTTTCTTGAATAAAGTCTTAACGGTACCCTTAAATTCAATGAAATTCAGCAGGCAGATGACTTTTTATAAGATTAATCTGCCCTCAAATTTTCATGAAGATCAAATGGTATTTAACCAAGTTCTAGCGATTTGAATTTTCTGTATTAATATGGAACAATATGCGCTGTACTACTATGGAAAGATATGGCTATGGAACAATATGCGCTTTTACCGACTTAGACACTACAGCTTTGCAAGGATTTGCATGACAATTTCAGGAATGATAGGTATCATGAATATCTTTGAGAATCGGTTCAGTTAGTGGTATCAGTAATCGTAAAACAAAATAGTGGCTGTTTTAAATGCGAAGATTGAATGTTATTTTTCCCCAACTTCAACGTTTAAGGTGCATGCTTTCAACACTTGATTCAATTTAATGAATGACTGAAGATGAGTACCTACAATTAATACTCATAAGTGAAACAAGTCAAATAGGCAGGAGAAAGCTCCAGGCAAAAGGGCTTTGTAACCATTCTAGGATTCGAAAAAAATTGGCCATGAATCGATGATTACAGTACAGGTGAGCGGCCCCTGAAAAAAATTTTCATCAAACGTAGCCGATATGAGTATCAAACGAAAGTTCTTTATGGGAGCATTTCAAAACCGTTCTTAAACTGACAGTTTTTGCTTCAATGGTGGCACAGGGGGGGGGGGGGAAATACATGAAAAATGTGTTTCCTCCCTCGCGAATGGGCACCTGTGATCTAAAAAATCTGAAAAAATTATCAAGGGAGATATTTATGGGTATATCAATAACATATACCTCAGAAGTCAAAATTCGTTCAACTTTGTTAATAATAGTATGATCCTCGAATTTCAGATTTTCTCCAATAAAATCGTCTTTGACATGTTTCTTGATTTTTTTCGTTGCTGGTTACTGCATTTTGTAAGTTGACTACAAAACCCTTCTGACATGAGCGTAGCTCTGTCTACCCAACTTGTTATTTATTGTTCACTGTACATTTATTTCGCTTCAATGTGAACTTGCGTATACTTCTTATATGAGTTTGAATTTCTTATTTTAATTCACAATGTCACGCGTGGAAATTAGAAGAAAAGTGTCTAGTGGCTAACACTTACCCACTTTTTTTCCACCAACATTCCCTGAATTCAAAGGCTGGTCATAGAGAGTTTGACACCCATCATTTTCCTTTCTAGAGAGCGCATAAACAGCTTTTTGTATGGAAATTGAAGGAGATAGGGAGACAATTTCACATTCAGCGTTCTGCATGAATGGAGTGATAGTGAGGCTCATCAATAACCTTACCTGAATCAAAGGTATGATAAGACTGACTTCTACCTGACCTAGTTCTTGCGTGGTCAACGTCATGGTTTCTTGAGAGCATATTTCACGAAAAAAAAACATGGCACAGGCAATGCACATCCTAAAAAGAATAAAGAAGAGCCTTCTTAAAGTAGTTGCATCAATTGGTTAACAAATGGAACATATTTCAAATTATGTTCATGCAGATTTTAAAGCATGTCCAAAGGCGTCAAAAATAGAAGGGTTTATTTCTAGCAGTCTCTTTCTCCCTCTCCACCTTCTGTGACATTTGATAACTCCTTGTTGCTGAATACATTATGGTGCATTATTGCGGTAAAAAGATTTAATTAAATTTCTTGCTGCATGAAGTATTACTCATCTTTGCCTAAATTAGGCCTTGATGGGCTTTCTGCAATAACGACATTCAGCACTAGGACCTAATCGGGTTTTACTAATCAATTCCTAAACAGAAAAATTGTTATTGCTCAAGTTGGGACAAACCTAGATTTTTTGATAAGAACTTACCATTGTTTTCGATTTATAAAAAAAGTTAAAATATTTATTCAACTCTTTCACTCCACTGTCATTTTTTCATTCACATACACAAATGCATGAATTGTTCTCTTTTTGTTTTATTAATTTTTTCCACTGTAGTAAACCTGAATTTAAACGCATCGGACGTACATGGTTTTACTTCGCTAATTTTGTCGCTCGAGTCGTTTATTCCTCACCTTAATTGTTCGGGATTCTGCATTAACAGGTTATGGACCTAGGTACAACTAATGCCTGCGCGTAGAATAGTGTAAAGAATATTTAATATCGCGGTAGTAGATTTGTGATTCCGTCGCGTTGAGGTGATTTCTTCGAAATGGCTCAAAATTTCGTCAACTCGTCTGAAAAATCCTATCTCGTGATAACCATGATACCTGGAAAATCCAGGCAGAGGCCATTCTGGTGAAAAACGACACCTGGAGCTACGTAAGTAGCGAAATCCCGGAACCACCAATATAAAGCACCGGCATTGAATCAATAACGTCGCAAAAAGACTTTACATTTTGAAAATAAATTACTAGAAAATAAGAAACTAAACCTAATCCATCTCACCCCAATAAAATACTAAGGCCCGCGCAAGACACAAAAACGTAATCGGACATCATCCTCACTATTTCTCCTTTGGAGTTAAAACAAATTTGTTGCTATGTCACACCAAAGGAAGTTTGGGACAAAATTGAGCCAATTTACGCCTCAAAAAGCCTGGCTCGCAAAGCAACATTCACAACTCTCGCAGCATAAAATGGCAGATGGAGGAGATGTGAAGGAGCACCTCACAAAGTTTTTTAACATTGTGGACGAATTGCAGTCAATTGAGGTGGAAATCAATGGCGACCTGCTCAAAATAATGTTGCTATACAGTTTGCCAAAAAGTTTCGAAAATTTCCGATGTGCGATTGATACTCAAAATACTCTCCCAGGTATCGAATCTCTGAAAATTAAAATAATCCAAGTGCGAGAAAACATCCTCACAAAAGTGAGACAGCTGCTATGTTCATGAAGCACTACGGGAACAACAGCAAAGAAAAGAACGTGAGAAAAGGAAATATTGAACAACACAAATAAGACTCAGAGTGGCACCCCAAACCCAAATGCGAATATTGTAAAAAGAAAGGGCACACTACTTCATCATGCTGGTTCAAGAACACACCAACAAGAATGTCAGACGTGCATCCAAAACCAAATGGTGTTTAGACAGCGGTTGCACGACAAACATATGTAACAACAAGTCAATGTTTACAAACGTGAAAATAGCCAACAGTGGAATTAGGTTGACTAGCAGTGCTCCAGCTTAGGCAAAATCACGCGGAAGCGTCATAATCTATAAAGCTTAAAGATACGTTTTACGCTCCTGAATCCCGCGCTAATTTGCTTTCAACCGCGAAAATCGTCGGCAAATATCACGAAATTTTATTTCATCAGGATCATTCAATAGTCAGAGGCGAGCAAGGCATTAAGAAAGTAATCGCCGACCGTGAAGGAAATTTGTTTTATCTTCGTATCGTGGACCACCTGAATTGTGTGGTGGACAGAGAAGAAGCGAAGTCCGACATGGAAATTTGGCATCATCGACTCGACCACATGGGTCTATACGATCTAAACAAAATGCCGATTGGATGCAATTTCATGGGAAATGTGCACCAGCTACGAAATTGTAAAGTATGTGGGGCTGGTAAAATTACAAGAAAACTATTCCCAACTCGTATAAATAATCGCTAGACATTCTTGGAATCGTGCACACCGATCTACATGGTCCTATGCGCTCAACTACCATTGGCAGAGAGCAATATTTTATGACATTAACGGATGATAAAAGTCGTTGGTGTGAAGTTTACTTTCTTAGAAGTAAAGACGGGGCGGTTTCAAGTACATCGAGTATAAAAATTAGGGGGAGACTAAAACAGGTCGAAAAATTCAAGCTGTTCAATTGGACAGTTGAATGGAATTTCGCAACCCAACGACTGATTAGATTTTCAAAGACGCTGGAATCCAACGACGTTTATCAATTCCAAATGAGCCACAGCAAAATGGCTTTCCGGATCGCAAAAACCGTACTTGGAGAATCTCCCCGTTATATAATGATCCAATCTGGACTTCCAACATCTTTCTGGGCTGCAAGAATCGCTATGGCTAATCACGTCAGGAATCGATGCGCCACACAAAGCCTCGAAAAAGGCACCCCATTTGAAAATTGTTGAGGAAAAAAAACTGGACATCAAATACTTTAGAACGTTCAGAACCAAAGTTTATGTACTCGATAAATCTCACGGAAAAGGAAAATTCAAATATTAGTGGAGTATTCAAATATATGAAAAGCATATTGCGTTTGGATTCCCAGCGAAAGAAAGATCCATATTACCAGAGATGTCAAATTTTTTGACGAATTTGGAACCAAAAATAGATATGATGATTTTATTTCTGACGACATACTCATACTCATCATTTCCACATGGTGTTCAAATTGACGATGCTCAAAACGAAATAGTTTTCAATACGAATCTCATCGAGCACATTTTCAAATCGAGCACATTTTCATATCAAGCACATCATCCCCAGGAAATTCCACAAAGTAAAACCAGTTCAAGTTCCGAACCCCACTATGACAACGAGACGACAGTAAACATACCAATGAAACGTGGTCCAAGAAGGCCAAGAATAATCACAACCAAGCGTCATGGCTGTCCTATCAAAATTTACAACATGGTTCTGGACGTCAACTAGAATCCGGAAGTTTCGGAAATTCTAAATAACTCGATGGAAACCATCTGGATCTGGTCTTCTTGATCGTCTTCCATGTAGATGATCAATGAAGAATGGCACGACGCGCAAATCGCAATGTTTGCATCTGAAACACCAGTACGCCATGCCATTTAAGGATCACATAGGCAGGAATGGGAGGATGCCATACTCGCTGAGATAAAACAACTTATCATCAACGATACATGGGAAATTGTCGATCGTCCCGAAACCGGAAAAATCATCGGATGTCGAACCGTTCTAAGGAACAAATTGAACGCTGATGGTACACTAGAACAAAGAAAAGTTCGAAGAGTTGCAAAAAGATTTCTCAACATCCGGTTATCGACTTTCACGATACATTTACACCAGTTGCAAGACTCAGCTCTCTTCGATTATATACTACACTGGCAACAGAATTTGATATGAAGATATTGCAATTTGATCAGGGTGACCAGCTGGAAAAGTTCGGTCGGACGACAATTTGCTGAGAAAAGGAGGACATTTGATGAAAAAGGAGGACAAAATAAAAAGTGTGTCTAAATATGTTTTAAATCATTTTTAAATATGTTTATTCATTTATTAGTAATTTTAGTATTTTAGTCATACAGAGATTGTATGTAAAAATGTTTAATTTGTGTATCTCTTAGTAGAGGAAAGCTTTTCCGATCAATGTTTATTTTTTTTAGAGAATCATAAAATTGCTCACATGACATTCCCTTTAAATTGTACTTTCTGAGAACAATTCCTCGCACTGTTTCCACAGTTAGCCTATTTCTTTCATCGCTCCACTGAACATTGATTAAAGAAAATACTCTCTCAACATTACTGTTCGATCTAGGAAGACAGAAAAAAAATTCACAAATTTTTAAAAGCTCTGTGAATTGCTCAGTCTTGCTGTGCTGAAAAAATTTAATCCATTTTTGATGTATTACTAGCTGCTTGAACTCAGAATTTTTCCATTGGATATTCAGGATGCTTTTCAAAGCTTGAAATTGATCGAATAAAATATTATCGTCGATTTCCAAGCCACGTTTTTGGATAAAGGAAACACTGGGAAAAATATCATCGGATGTCAATTCCAAAGTACGCTCATTAAGGTCCATCCATTCAAAACATTGGAATTCGGCTAAAGTAAGAGCCCATTTCCTGATGTACTCTACACAAGAAGAACGAGTGGGTTTGGCATACAACACTTGGAGTTGCAGAAGAACGAGTGGGTTTGCGCCGCAACATTCTGACTTGCAGCACGCATCATTTGGATTTGCCAGAAGGAAATTTGGACTTGCAGAAGAACGAGTGGGTTTGCAACGTAGGAATCTCCAGCTGGCAAGAAGGTATTGGGGAAGTTGCGATGTATCTGCAACTGGCAACAATCAAGGTTGAGCAGCTTTAACACACCCCGGAACCAACATGAGTGGCCAAGAGACAGCGTTCAATACGGTTCAAAGGCTCATCACAAATTACAAGAAGCATAGTGAGTCACGCCATAGTCTCGCATATTTCCAAACAAGGATGGAAAAATTACAAACAATGTGGACTAAATGCGAAAATCAGCATGAAGCGGCGTGCGATCGATTGAAAGAAAGGAAGGATGAGCTTCAGAAATACAACACAGAGTATGAAACTTTGGAATATTTAGTGCTGGATTATCTCACTTCCAACCGAAAATAAATGGATACTCCGTTGAAGGTTCAGTTTCAGCGCCATCTAAGGCCATCAAGTTAGACGACATGAAAAGTGACGCCATTAAGCTCGAAAGAGTGATAATACCAGCTTTTAGCGGCAACTATGCAGACTGGTTCGCATTTCGGGACCTATACCAAAATATGGTGCACAATAATGCACAGTTAACCAAGGTACAAAGGCTGCAGTACCTTAGAAGGAGGAGCTGAGCAGCTCATAAATCACTTGAGCATAACTGACGACAATTATGAGTCAGCATGGACCCTGCTATGCGAAAGGTATGACAATCATCGTGTCATAGCACAAGAGATGATGCAGCGCTTCTTCAACATTGAAAATTGCTCAAGGAATGATCCATCTGGTTTAAGGCACATGTTGGATACTGTTAATCAACTTTTAGCAAGTATCAAAACATTAAAGACAGATTCATTTGCACTCACAACAGTGTATATGCTGAACCAAAAACTTGATGAGGAGTCAAGAAGAGAATGGCAGCGACATATCTCAGATTCAACCGAAATTCCATCTCTGAAACAGTTCTTGGACTTTTTGAAGCAAAGATTTTCTATGTTAGATGCTTTGTGTCCTGGGAAGCCAAAACCAGAGGCAGTAAAGGTGAACACCATTCAGGTGGACATAAAGCCATCATGTCCAATGTGCAAGGCAGCGCATAAGCCTTTTGAATACAGTTCGTTCAAAAAAGCTAGCGTTCTAACGCGTCGAGATGTGATTAAAAAATCGAAGTTTTGGATTGTTTTGGACAACACCAAGTGAAAAAGTGCTCCTCCACGCACGGATGCAAACTTTGTGGAAAGAAGCATAACACATTGTTGCACTTAGCGACCGCAGAATCTTCACAACAACCAAGGACACAAGCATCAATAAGTATTCAAGGACACGGAGTATACACTAAGCAAAACTACGTGTTACTAGCCTTAGCGCAAATAAAGGTGGGTCGTCCAGATGGTGAATGCCTGACATTCCGTGCGTTGATGGACTCTGGAGCACAACGATCGTTTATTAGTGAATCGGCAGTCAACCTCTTACAGGCAAAGCGCAGCAAGGCCAAGTTCAGGATCAGTGGCATAGGAGCCGTGGAAAATGTCACCTCAAGAGGAGAGACGAAGTTACGCGCTGTTGTCCAATCTGCAAATGGATATCCAGAAGAATTGATTTTCACCCCGTTGATTCTCACAACAATTACCGCACCCTTGCCTTGTACCGAGATTCCATTGATCATTCCGCAAGGATTGGTGATCCAAGATTTAGTTGATCCAAGGTTCAACGAACCATCAACCGTTGACATACTGATCGGAGCAGATCTTTATGATAAACTACTGTTACCAGGACTGCTCCCCAGCCAACCTTGTGCACAAAACACCAAACTTGGATGGGTGCTATTTGGAACAGTCCCATGTAAAACATCCGCTGCACTGTGTGCTTTCGTTTCGTACAAAGGCTTAGACGAAACCTTACGTCAGTTCTGGGAGATCGAAGAATTTCCTACAGTAAAACATTTAACCAAGGAAGAAAGGGAGAACGAAAGTCACTACTCACAAACCGTACACCGACAACCATCAGGAAGATACTCTGTAAGTCTACCGTTTAAGAGTGAAATGGATGCATTAGTAGACATCGGTGATGCACAAAAAAATACATACATACGATTTCGACAATTGGAGTACCGTTTATCATGAAATCCTGAACTCTATGAACAGTATCGGAGGCTCATGAAGGAGTATATTGACTTAGGTCACATGTCAAAGGTACCAGCAGACCAAACGAAGATGAAAACAGCATAATATCTCCCACATCATGCCGTAATTAAAGAAAGCAGCACCACCACCAACTTAAGAGTAGTGTTTAATGCGTCACAAAAAGGCTCCAAAGGAAAATCCCCAAATGACTTACTGCACACGGGTCATTCAATTCAAGGAACGCTTTTACATCTTTTAATGCGATGGAGACAATACAAGTATGTCATTGCAGCTGACATCGAAAAGATGTACCGGCAGATTTTGGTCCACGATAGGGACCAACATTTTCAGAGGATTCTTTGGCGCTTTAACCAAACTGAACCTGTGCAACACTACCAATTAAGGACAGTCACATATGGAACAGCATGTGCACCATACCTTGCCATACAAACGTTGAATCAACTGGCTACAGATGAAATACACTCCTATCCAGAGGCAGCACAAATCTTGGCAAGAGGCTTTTATGTCAATGATGTGCTAACTGGATCAGACAACTTGGAAAGTTTACTACGGCTCCAAGCAGAGCTTCGGAGTCTTCTGAAGAAGGGCGGTTTTTGTTTGAGGAAATGGTCTGCCAATCATTGGAAACTCTTGGAACGGATACCGATAACAGACAGGGAAACACAACTGCCCCTGAATATAGTAGCTGCAGAGAGTATCAAAACACTAGAGATTCAATGGCATCCAGCTACGGATGAGTTTTCCTTCACTATAGCAAAGCCAAACGAGGGTAAAATATTTACAAAACGGCAAATTTTAACAGAAGTCGCCCGATTGTTTGATCCTATCGGTTGGCTACAGCCGTGTATCATCATAGGAAAAACAACCGTACAGAAGCAATGGCTAGAAAACAAGGGTTGGGATGATCCATTAGACGCAAGGACAACAAAGGAATGGACCCAACTGAGACAGCAACTTCCTGCCCTTAAAGACTTGAGGATAAAACGATGGATAGAGCTGAGCCCATCCTATCAATTCGAGCTCCACGGGTTTTGTGACGCATCATCAACCGCCTATGCAGCTGTGATATACATACGAGTCTCTACTCCTTCAGCAACAAAGGTCATCCTTCTCGCAGCCAAATCAAAGGTGGCTCCAGTCAATTCCAAGACTAGAACTAAATGGAGCAGCGTTGCTAGTGACCGAATGAAAGAAGTTGTGAGTGCTTATAATTGGATCAACGTCTCTCAATTTTATTGGATGGACTCAATGGTCGTACTTTACTGGATTCAAAGACCTGCTGCCAAATGGAAGGTTTATGTTGATAATCGGGTTAGTATTATCCAAGAGCATAGCTGCATTGAGCGCTGGAGTCACGTTAGCACTGACGACAATCCAGCTGACATCACATCAAGGGGGATGTTCCCAAAGGAGCTTGTTAATTCCACTCTATGGTGGGCGGGACCAACATGGCTAAGTGCACCCATCATCTGAATGCCAGCAAAAATAACAGACAACACACCATGAAGACGCAGAAAAAAGGATTACATCCCTAACAACTACCATAGAAGAGGAACCTGCAATATTAACAAGATTTTCATCCTTCCACAAACTCAACAGAGTTGTGGCATTGTGTCAAAGTTTTGCGTGTAATACCAAGCACCCCAACATGAAACGCATAGGAAACTTATCAGAAACCGAACTCAAAGAAGCCACAAATACATGCATAAGAGTGTCTCAAGCACACGCGTTCAAAGAGGAAATTCATCAGCTCACTAAAGCTGATGGTGTCCACAGAAGCAGTCGTATTTTGGACTTAACTCCATGGATCCATAATGCAGGTATCCTTAGGGTAGGCGGACGCATCCACTTTGCACGCACGGCCGATTTAACTAAACACCCGGCTATAATTTCAAAGGGTCACTTCGCAAAGCTACTGATTCGACAAGCCCACCAACAACTTTACACGGTGGTTACCACTTGGCTCTGAATATATTACGTCTGAAGTACTGGGTAATCTCAGCACAAACGCAGGTGAAGAAAGCACTGCGAGAATGCATAACATGTTTCAAATTGACAGCCAGGCCAAGGACACAACTTATGGCAACCCTGCCAGCCTCGAGAGTGCAATTAGAAAAGCCCTTTCTACAAACGGGAATTGATCACGCGGGACCAATTACTATAACATGGCATGGAGGAAGGGGTGCCAAAACTACAAAGGCGTACATCGCGATATTTTTATGTGTGGCAACGAAGGCATTTCATCTGGAACTGGTGTCCGATCTCTCCACAAATACATGCATTGCAGCCATCAAAAGATTTGTGGCAAGACGAGGAATTTGCCGAACAATATTCAGCGACTGCGGCTCCAATTTTCTGGGAGCCAACAAACAAGTCATTTACAAAACGTCCCTTCAAGCGTGCTCTTCTGAAGTTGCTAACCATGATATAGAGTGGAAATTCATCCCTCCCAGCAGCCCACATTTTGGTGGACTCTGGGAAGCCGGCGTGAAGTCAATGAAAAGTCACTTCTATAAAACAGTCAGAACTCAAACACAAATAAGTGACGATCCAAATGATGTAGCCGCTCAAACCCCAGGCCATTTTTTAGCTGGAGACAACCTATTTGAAATTAAAGATGACCCGTGCGAAGTAAAATGCACCCTACTGAAAAGGTGGCAACTGGTCCAGCAAATGAAGCACTCATTCTGGAAGTGATGGATGGAAGGGTACCTACAACGTCTTCAGCAGAGATCTAAGTGGTTGGAGAAAAAAGACAACCCAAAAGTAGGTGAACTGGTGTTAGTAAAAACGGACAACATTCCGTCGATGAAATGGCCTTTAGCGAGAGTCATAGAAACACATCCGGGACCAGACGGTCTAGTCCGAACTGTATCTGTCAAGATGAATGGAAGTATCAAAGAAGACCTATCGTTAAAATTTGCAGCCTACCATTTAAAAACGTGGAAGAACAGGCACCAGAAGTAAACCCAGAATCATCACTGACAGAGATTCACTTAGAAACCAATACGGCAATCAAACGTCCAACAACAGAAGCTGTTGACGCAAAAAAGAGAAGAAAGAAAATCCTGCCCAGCATCTCAACAGTTTTACTCACCACGCTGTTTGTTCTTGGAGTTTTTCCACATCCCACGTTATCAGAAGCTAATATAACGAACCTAGACGGTGGTCTCTACATTGAAGAGATTGGAAAGGAAAATATCAACCGAGGAGCTTTACAACTCAACATCGAGCTTCCCCTATCTGATCTGGTGACTTATGAGAAGAATCTGCGAAGTATGAATGCAAGCTTATACTCTATGAGCTCCCTGGGCACGCAAGCAGCTGGAAAGGTACATTGCTGGGATTTAGTCCATCATATATCGGAGAGGATCGATGACACGCAACATAAAATCAATTTATTACGGTTTATGCACCATCGGAGGAAGCGTGGAATATTCGGCCAAATGCTCACAGCAGTATTTGGAGTCAACGACGAAATCATCACTGACGTACAGAACTTATCCACAAACCAGGAAGCGCTCAAGAACCTGATCAATCATCAAGGGAAGATTAAACTCCAAGCCACCAAGAAGCTTAACACAACATCTAGCAGGATTAACCGCCAGCTTGGACGGTTCTCCGACCAATTGAACAAAGGCCTGGAACAGATCAACGAATCGAAAATATGGTTCTCTAGAGTCGTTGCAATTCAACTAACTATCCAGTTCTTAGCGACGTATCAACGCGCCATTAATTTCATTGAAGAATTTTTCTACAAACACAATAACATCTTGTTAGCAATCAATAGCAAGGAAGGAATACTGGATTGCATTAAGATTGCAGACGTTCAAGCAGCTATTCACTGCACCTAAGCTCTTCTGCCAGCTCATCTTACGATCTTACATCCCGCAATTTCCAGACTCATAACTGACTCTACCGAAAGCAGTATCCAAATTCATGGCTATTTACCAATTATCGACAACCGCAGGTTCAACCTCATCAAGGCTACAGTAATTCCCTTCCACCAGAATTTTACACTATTTACAGCGTTCAGCGTGTCGAGCTCGAGTCAACAACAACGATCAAGTTTATTTTGAAACAACCAGCAGCGAGATTGCAAGGGCGCCAGAACTTACAACGGAAACCTATCTTTTGTCCAGCACAATCCTGATCGACATGAAAGCCACAATCAACTTAAATATCCCCAAACATCTTTCCGAACATCTTCACTGATTCTCCAACAAATAATGTCGATCAACGTATGGTTGTTCTCCACCCCGCAACCAGTTCACGCACAGACAGTATGCCAGGGAATACGAAAGGATATTTTAATCAGAGGGACAGGAATCATCCGACTCACACAGAATTGTCAATCGCAAGCTCAGGAATTCATCCTCGTAGCCGACCAAAGCCAAGCGGGACGCTCTTTTCCCATATACATCTCGCCAACAATGCCAGAAGTAAATATTTCACTACAACACACAGAAATCAAACAACTGAACATATCAACCATCATCGAAGCAGAGGAGTCCTTCACAGCGCTTGTAACCGAGCAGGAAGAACTAACAGCAGCAATTAACAATGTCGAGTGGAAAACTGTCAACCATCATCAAGTGTTATCAACAATATCTATAACACTGTCTGGACTGATCCTTGCCACACTGGTTATCATTTGCATCTACCGATACTACAGACGAAGCAACTCCAAGTAAATCAATGTTACATCACAACCTTCCTCAGTTTCTACCTGGTACCGCGAGCACAGTTTGTAAGACCCTGTTGGTCTTGGTGGGCGGAATGTTAAAGAACAATTCAACATCTAGAATAAGTTCAAATACGAATACACATAGTGTAATGTAAAGAATAATTTCCAACTTAATTTCAATGTTCAATCTAATGTTAATGTAAGCATAATTATAATTAAACCTAAAGTCCAATGTATCCTACGTTATTTTGTTCGCACCATAAAGTAATTACCATATAGTAAGCAAATAAAGTTCATTTAACTTTGCACTTGCACATATTCGTAAATTGCTTACAATCAATAAGGCATTACTGCCATGTCAATCATTTTGCAAGAAATCAATAAATTCAAAGTTCAATTGAAGAATACTGAACTCGCTTGAGAATGTACACGCGCTAAATATACCAGAAGGTGGAAAATAAAATCATTGTCATTACAATCATCATTAACGTCTTTTACTTTACTTCACGCAGGAACACAGACACTTCACAAAATCAAGAACCTTGAAGAGGCAAAATATTGTATCGGCATCGAAATCAATCGTCAAAAGGACTCAATATATTTATCGCAATCTGGCTGTATTCGAAATATTCTCAATCGTTTTGGAATGACTAATTGTAACCCAACTGGAAATAACTTAGCAGATATTTTCGACGACAACAATGCGAACACAAGAGAAGCAGTCCCTTTTCGCGAACTTATCAGTACGCTCATGCACCTGGCCGTGGGAACTCATCCAGATATTTCACATGCAGTAAGCAATTTGAGCCAATATACGAACCGTCATAAGAAAGTCCATTGGACCGCCGCTAAACGTATTCTAAGACATCTCGCTGGAACAAAAAATCACGGGCTATGTTTTAAAAGGATTAACCAAAAGTTAATCGGTTACGTAGAATTTGACTGGGAAGGATGCAAAAAAGACGGGCCCTCATACACGGGTTCAGTGTTCATCCTTATCGGATCACCTATTTCATGGGAATCGAGAAAGCAACGGGCGGTTGCGCTATCATCCTCAGAAGTTGAGAGCATGGGACTGTCAGATGCAGCAAAGGAAGCAGTTCACCTCATCGGGTTCTTAAAAGAACTTGGATTCAGCGAACTCTCCAATGTAATCATGTTCAACGACAATCAAGGTCCCAGAAAACTCGCTCTTATCCCAAGATTCCACGCTCGATCCGATAAATACCCGACATCAGTTCATCCGGCTGGCTCTACAAGGACATCCAATCGAAGTCCGTTACACCCCAACCAACGAGATGATAGTTGACTTCCTTACAAAATCGTTGGTGCCAATGAAGCATCAGAAATGCATTTTGGGACTCGCAGTTGCTGACATGACACTCGATCGGAATTTGACTTGTGGGGGGATGTTAAAATATATTTTCAACTCTTTCACTCCGCTCTCATCTTTTCATTCATGTACACAAGTGCATGGATTGTTCTCTTTTCGTTTTATTAATTTTTCGCAGTAGTAAACAAGAATTTAAACGCATCGGATGTGTATAATTTTACTTCGCTAATTTTTTCGCTCGGGTAGTTTATTCCTCGCCTTATTTGTTTGGGCTCCTGCGTTAACAAAAACTTACCATCAATCATATATTATTTTCCGGAAGAGCCACACTCTGGGTTTATACTTTATATATACCTAGCAATAAATACACCACATCAGGTCCTCATCAGGCACGCCTAGTTTAGGCATAACTTATTTAGGGCATCAGGCTCCAATGTCTAAATTGAATGCTAGTCATGTTGCTTTTTTGATGACAAATACGACAATATATAATGTTCGATAATATCTCTGTTTTGTTGGATTTTCATTAAATTTTCTAGCAACTTGTATTATAGGTAAACCTTTAAGAAACCAATTACGCTAGCTGAAGTAATATTAAGGCAGATTCAAATCGAGTCAACGTAAATTTCGGCTTATTTACATTCAATAAAGTCATATTATACGGGTAGAATGGGTACAAAATAAATTATTTTGTGAGTTGGTCCATAAAATACTTACGAGAAAAATATGACCCCAGTAAATTGGCTAGAAAATCAATCTGGTAGGATCGCACTTCCTGTCCACTTGACGTATTGTATTCTTGCAACCCGATTACTTCAGTCTTTTTAGAGCCCTCGATGCGTTTGAATAAAAATATAAAATCTGCGGAGTTTTGCTTTCTCCTCTCAACTTTTGAGCCCCGTTTCCTTTCAACAACAACAAAAAAACAAGTTGGGTAGACAGACATATGCTCATGTCAGAAGGGTTTTGTACCGTAACTAGCAACGAATAAAATTAAGAAACACGTCATGTTCGAGGATCATACTATTATTAACTAGGTTGAAGGAATTTTTTAATTCTGAGGTATTTGTTATAGTAATACCCATAAATATTTCGCTTGATAATTTTTTCAGATTTTTTTAGATCACGGGTGTCCATTCGCGAGGGAGAAAACACATTTTTCATGTATTTCCCCCCTTCTCTGTGCCCCCACTGAAGCAAAAACTGTCAGGTTAAGAACTGTTTTGAAAAGCTCTCATAGAGAACTTTCATTTGATACTCATATCGGCTACCTTTCATGAAATTTTTTTCAGGGGCCACTCCTTTGTACTGTAAGCATCGATTCATTGCCTATTTTTTCGAATCCTAGAATGGCTACAAAGCCCTTTTGCTAGGAGCTCTCTCCTGCCTCTTCGGCTTGTTTCAATTGTATGTAGTCACCCTCATGATATCTATCATTCCTGAAATTTTCATGCAAATCCTAGCAAAGCTGTAGTGTCTAAGTCGGTAAAAAGCGCATATGGCGCCATAGCCGTATGTTTCCATAGTAATACAGGGCACATTGTTCCATAGTAATACGGGAAAATTCAAATCGCTATAACTTCATTAAATACTATTCTATCTTTATGAAACTTTCAGAAAAGATCAATCCTATAAATAGTCATCTTTTTGCTAAATTTTATTGAATTTAAGGGTACCATTTAGATTTTATTCGAGAAAACATAAAATCGATAAATCATACTATTACCAACAAAGTTGAGTGAATTTTGACTTTTCATGTATTTGTTGTTGTTGTACTCATTAAGGCCTACATTCATGATTTTTTTCAGATTTTTCGGATGGAAGGTGTCCAATCGCGAGGGGGGGTACGCGAAAAGTTCGTACATTTCCCCTTCCCCTGCCCCCCTCGGTACTTATAAGACAATTTTAAGACTTGTTTTGAAAAGATCTCATTGAGACCTTTCCAGTGACACCCTACTCGACTACCAATGGTGAAATTTTTTTTTTGAGGGGTCAACTCCCTATATGGAGAGACCCCCCTTAAACCCTTTGAAAAAATTTTTTACCCTTGAACTTTCAAGAGGTCATCACTTCTGACCTTTCCACAAAGTTTCATGGCTGTAGCCTCTATAGTTTCGGAGAAAAAGTGCTGTGACATACAGACGGACGGACGGACGGACACAGGTCGTGATTGCAATAGGGTTTTGTATTTTAGTACAAAACCCTAAAAATTCAAGCTCTATTGAGTACTTTCATTTATAATTGTTGGCATTCTGCGCTCCAGACATCTATTTTTTATTAAATGATATATTTCCCATCATTTTTACCTGGTAAACGACATACGTACTTGATTCAAAGGACTTATCTTGAATGAAATATGCTGTTCTATTTAAGTTTACTGAACTGAATACTTTGTGCTCAGTCTTAATAAGAAAGAAGAAAAGGACTATATTATATTCACTCGAATGACATTATCGTCAGTCCTTTAAATCATCCATCCCTAATACAAAGTGCAGCATTATAACATCATCATCAATCTGAAGTAGCGAGAAAATATGGAATAACCGTCAAAAAGGCAAACCTTCGTCAAAACATGCATCGGCATTGATTTCCATACAATACACAATTTTCACATCCCTTTCGGGAAGCCAAGTCAAAGGCAGAGCTTGTTCGCGCTGCAACATGAATGCAACCCTCCAGAGATGCCGATCAATCAAAGGAACGAACTAAATTGATTGCAAACATCGACTAAACAAACACACGACGGCTACGTGAAGGACATGGCGCTAGAGGACATGCATGAGTGATGACAATAGCGATAAGGGCGATAAGGACTGCATAGGATGCAGGGAGCGGTAAAAATTGGCTAATGCTTTTTCCAGGGTGAGTTTTCCGGCCAGCCACCAAGCCGTGTCGGATGCAATTCGTTTTACCTACATGGTGGCAATTGTACACAGGAGCAATCCTCCAGTCTTACGAGACTTAATGGTTAGTAATGTTTGCTTGCAGCCAGCGTTGGTCGCGTCGATCACAAAAACCATCATAGAAGGGATGATGTGTTAAATGGAACGCAAACGACCACTTTTTAATCGGACGTTGGTCAACTTGGCGTTGGAAAAGTCGCCAGCGAGCATTTGAAAATAATGGCCGATTCCAATGCAATCATTTGCACAGGATACATTAAATCTTTGTATCGTTCAGCGGTGACCGATTCTTGTTGAGGGTGCGCGTTGTTTTGGAACTGTTCTGTTTGGTCTTGTGTGGGTGTATAGCATTCGGGTAGGAATAATAAGGGTGGTTTACTTTGGGAGACATTACGGTGCAGGAACAAAGGAAATGCAATCGTGAGTTTTGATCATTTTCACGAATTAATAATATCAGCGGAACACCAGATGGTGATGTTATTACTAGATTTGGTACGGTCAATGACTCAGCATGATAAGAGAGACGCTCCTTTGATGGAAAATTATGAACAAATTCGTTCTTCCTTCATCAAAGCGAATTTATTAAGAATCTCTTGTATGTAAGCCTTTGCTACAAGAAAATGTGATCTTGGTGTAATTATCTCATGGGTATGGGACCTAATTAGATTTATTGTATCAGTTTCATAAATCGAATAGGGCTTGAATATGAGGATACAGCTATGAAAAGCTGATCTAGTGTAAGCTAATTAGGATTTATTTTTAAGGTTAGTTATTCGAAAAAAAGAGTTAAGGGAGACACTCGGATATACCTACGCAATCAAATTCAATTTTCAGCAAGTTGTTTTATAGTGTAGTGAATGTGGGCGAATATTTTGTAAGTATTATGGTTAAGATGATTTTTCACTCCTCTTTATAGGGACACTATCGCGACCATAAAGCTAATCAAAGATTTAATATTAAATTATTCACGTGAAATCGATCAACCATGCAGATCAAAGACGTAAATTACAAGATATGAGAAAGTTTTCAGCTATTGTAGCCATGATTTGTTTAAAGTAAAGAGATAGTACAGTATATTGAGAATTGTAAATGTAAATTGGACATATGAATATCGAATTCTGATATGGATAATCCTTAGTTCCCGTCAGTATTGCTATGCCATCAAGCAAATCTATAACTCGGCAGTCTTCCGTGAGTACCATGAACAAGTAGGGCGGTATTAACATCCAACGGATCAATTTATTTTTTGTGGTTGGGAGGTGAATGTCTGTCACCCGAGAACCCATTCTAGTTACGCCGCGAAGTGCCTTCAAGCTGGGGGAAGAGGAATTGCCAGACAAGCGATCCCCCAGCCCCAACATTCCCGGTTGCTATGAGTCTCTTTTATGTTTTTGAACTGCCCGAAAGTAATGTGCCACCTGGTTCCATTTGTCAACCGATTCAAGCATCACCACGACTATACTATCCGGGTTGAGCTCACCCGTCTCCCTGTAGAGATCCCGTCGCGATATCTTGGGCAAAACCGACAATCAGAGGACCGTGACTTGCCAATCTTGTGCAGGTAAGACTGAAAACACCCACGCCCGCTCAAAAACTGGGTCAGATAGACGTCAGTCTCACCACGCCTTCGATTGAGCCATGGTCTCACATTCGGGATGGAGCACGCAGGTCAACTTTTCTTCGTGCAATTCACCCAAGATTGCTGCCAATCGTTGAGTGAGCACTGTCTCTCTTCACGCCTCACGGACATTCCTCTTCCTCGTGTCCTTGTTTTGACGCAGATAAATAGCTAGCGTTCTGTAGCAAGGAGGGCGATAGGTATCACGCCTGCAATAACTATCACCACCGGATCAGAGACTGTTAGATTTGAAGATGCAATCCTCAGTGTTCCTCTTCTCTGCGCCTGTGCCAAGGACTTTCAGTATACCTCCTTACTGAGAGAGTTGCCTCATATTTCTGCACCATACAGCAGTATTGACCCTACAGCACTCATCAAAAGACATCTCCTGGATGGGCTGGGTCCGTCTACGTTGGCCATAGCTTAACTCAGAGCCGATACTCCCTGATTTGCTCAGAAAAACTCATCTTGGAGTCGGTCAGTAGCCCCAGGTACTTCACCGCTGGTTTCGATTCGATAAGTATGTCTCCAATACTGATCATCCTTACTCTAGGGATTCTCTTTTATGTCAAGGTGGCCATATTGGTTTTCCCCGTGCTAAACTTGGCGCATTTGCATATCTAGCTTAAGTTCAACCATAACATCATCCGCATAGCCGACTCATCTGTTATATCCAGTCTCAGTAGCCTGTCATGAGACACGTTCCACAGGTCTGGACGAAAGATAGATCCCTGGGCAACACGATGTAATTTCCATTCTTCATTGGCACTGTGTCGTGTAGTAGAGCAGGCTTCTGTCCTTCAGGTGGGGACTCAGAAGCCGCATTAGATATCCTGGAAATCTAAATGGTGTTTCAAGCGTATCCAGAATTTCTAACGTCGAGTGTCACCAACAGGACGATCCAGCGCTTCTCGCGGCTATATGCGTCTGCCTTTTGGACCGCACTCACAACCTCTACAATCGCATCAATGGTGGAAAGCCGTACTGCCGAGGAAATAGCTCCCCACCAGCACAAATCGCGTCATTGAGTCTTCCCTTGATGAGTTTTTCTAGCGGTTTCGCAGCAGTGTCTAGCTTGCATAACGAGCGGTATACAGACGGCGATCCGGAATTTCACTTTCCCTTACTGATCAGCACGACCCTCAGCACCTTCCACCGTATCGGGAATACCCCGTCCCGTAGGCAAGCGTTGAATGTGCTGAGCAGCAAGTCAGGACAACGGTGATAGACAGTTGCAACACCTCAGGTGGAGCACTATCTGATACTGGAGCCTTCCTCGTTTTCAGTGAAAGGAATACCTTTTCCAATTCTGGTTGTGTGAAGAGTGGACACTTGATTGCTGTTTCACCATGGGCAGTGTCATCACGGAAGGGACGGGCGGGGGAGAGTGCCCGCACAATCTCGTCCATCTTTTCCACATCATGTACGCAAAGTTCCCGCAGGGAACCTAGTTTCCGCGAAACTAGCTTATAGCCAAGGCCCCACGGTACCCTGTTCTCATCGTCCACTAGATCTTGCCAGCAGCAAGCATTGCTGTTTTTTTATCGTGTTATATGACAATATCAAAACAATCAGATGATTGTCAAACGTCATTCAATATGGCAGACTCTTGTGCTAAATCAAGCATTGCCTTAATTTAAAATTATTTAGCATTGCCATAAATTGAGCATGGCCATAGTTTAAGTACTGTTAGGTTAAGCTAGTATATAAGGCGAAAAGACCTTCAATAATATCTGGTCTTATTATTGCGTAAGTATATATATCCTTTGCTAAGCGTGTGAAAACGCTCGCATAGGATTCTTCCTTCGCTCAAGCAGATACAGACTGGAAGGCATTACGTTGTGTCTGCATTCTACAATTTCGCGAGTAATTGAAAAAATGAGAAAGGAAAATATATAAAAAAAAGAAAATAATTATCTAAGTCGGACACAAATAGGAAGGCGTTTTACGTTTGTGTTTGTTTCCGCGTAACCCGAGCGTTTCACCCACAAAATTAATCCAAAAGAAAGGACACTCAAAATAAAAAAAATAAAATACTCGTAAATAAATATAAAAATAAAAAAATGTCGCTACAGGACAATGGCTGGAGTTACCCACGAACCAGCATCACCACAATCGATTTGTGAATACATTTTTTGACCGAGTTATATACTGCTGCCTGATTGCATACCTGGTCACGGTTCTGTCTGGTACTCCCTTCCATAGTATACTCAACTAGTACCCACACCTTTCATTTACCCTGTGTTGCACACTTTTTGAATTTTCTCAGGGGCACGTCAGCTGATCCGGGGCATGAGAGCTGATCCCATGTTTGGCGGTCTCAAGAAACAAAGCAAAATGCAAATAAAATTTCCGACGCACGTGTTCTTTTACGCATTTCAGAACATGGGAGTGCTGCCACATCCTAATAAAAAACTAAAAGATTGCATGGAACGAATTTGTTTTTCTGCAAAGTTATTGATTTTTTGAGATATGGTAATCCTGAAATCTCTCATCGAAGCATATGTTTATATTCGCGCCAATCCTCGCATCAGCATTCACCTACCTACCTCCTACCGAAGATTTATGGCTCTCTGTTCGGCTTGTGTTCGAATTTTTCCGGAGGGTTGATGGAGTGTGGTTACTAGTTGAGTATACTATGCTCCCTTCACTTTTCAGCGATTTCAGTCGGGCATGCCGTGTCATGTTTTCAACGGGGCATAGAAGCATTGCAAGCAGTCATGACAATGCTCATAAATGAGTTCACCACGTGTTGAGCTACCAGTTCTTCCGTCCGCTGTGAATTTCCCTGCAGCAGAGCATCTGCTGTGTACTCCTCGGCGAACCTCTCGACGTTCATTCTTTCGATGTTCCACCCAATTGCAGAATGTACTGATGACTACTGGCTGAGTAGTTCTCTAATCTGCTCCAATTATGTAACCTCTGTACTAAAGACTTCGAGGCGAATATCACGTCCGGTATGGTTCCATCACAGTCAATACGGCAGAAAGTCGGCGTGTCGCCGGTGTTCAGTATGATGAGCGCCGACCTGTCCACTATTTTTAGGATTCGTTTTCCCCGCGAATCTCTTTGAAGCATGCCCCATTCGATTTCTTTAGCGTTGAAGTCTCCCTCAATGAATACGTTTCTGTCTGCGTTTGAGACAGTGCACTACAAAGCATTAAGCTTGGCTTGGAAAGATGATATCAATTCGTTCGGCGTTAGGTACACACTAAAGAAGGTGGTCGCTGAGCACCGAACCCACACGAAACCGTCGTTCCGGCCACACTTCCTAACCCAGATGGCGGGTATACTAGTTCCATTAGGATACTATGATGCAGAACTTTTATCATGGTGTTGCTCACTCAGCAGCAAAAAGTCAGCTTTCATGTCCCTTCCAAACTGCTCAAGCAGTTTTTGGTGATTGAACTGCGGTGTAGGCTTAGCTGCAGGATGTAAGTCAACGCAGTTCTGATTTTCCTTGGTTAGGGCTTCCTGGAAATGTAAATTGGGGCTTTAAGCTAGGATCCGCAGGAAACAACAACTGCCCAGATGGGCAGTACCATCAAAATGCGAATATTGAATTCTGATATGGATAATTCTTAGTTACTGCCAGTATTGCTATGCCATCAAGCAAATCTATATATTGGCAGTCTTCCGTGAGTAACATGCATAAGTGGGGCACTGTTAACATCTTTGTAGTGATGATGAATAACCGCTTAAGTCAGAATTCGTGATTTTACACCAGAGCAATTAGAAAGTTTAAAACAATTTTTCAAAAATGTATGTCCATTGGCTTTTATTAGGCTATACTTGAAGAAATTAAGAATGGATCTTCTTTTCTTTATAACACGAAAACATAAGAGTTCTACCAGAATAATAAGAAAATTAATTCAAGCGCTTTTTCCATATAGAGGATAAACAAGTTTAAAAACAATACTAGATGTAGGCTTTTTTTGCAAAACGCATTTGATTGTGTTTTTTATTTTAAGTAGACATAGGTTGCTATTTCATATTTGCATTGTTCATCATTTTATAATTCAAATCACCCTTAGTTGATTATTGAAAACTTCTTCATGAAATAAAATGAAATAAAGGGACAGTTTTTTTAAAAATTTTAAAAGTGGAATTTTATTTAAAATTAAGATTTTATCAGTTAGGATTCCATTGACTTCTGACTCAACTAAATCTGGGTGCACATTTTGAATGTCTCGCGTTGTAAGATTTTCATAGGATGCATGAAAATAGGGATCAATCATTGGGAGCATGTCCATATGGTCCTTTTTTTTTGCAGAAATTCTATTTTGCTCTGATAACTTGGGAACTTCAGCTATGCCTACAGAAAAGACACCTCTTTTGTGAATTTTAAAGTTTTAAATGGCTCGTTCTTATCTAAAGGTTTTTTGAACTGTATTTCGCCCAAATCACCTTTTGAGTACCTAAGTCATTTTACGTCTTGCCAGTCGTGTTGTGTCCCTGTTTCTCCAAACATATTTTGATTTAGAAAACGATGAAAAGTCCATGAAATCAGCTGAACCCATTTGAATAACAATACAGTTCCTACCAAATTGAGCCAATCGAGCCGATGGTGTATTTTTGCTGTTGTGTGCGTTTTTTTCTTTCTATTAGAGCATGGTCTGCATCACACTCCATATGTGTATGACCCATAACTAAAAATTTGTGATCAATAGTTTGTATGACATTGCTATTGTGAAGAAATGCCATAAACATAGTGCTCAAGTAAGAGTTTTTGTTTTGGCCCGCACAATTATCGCTATAGTAGATGACAGATTTCACATGGCCATTTTCTTGCTCTAAAAGTTGAAGGCGCTTGAGCAAACAAGAAGCAATTTCATTTCTGCCACGTTTTGCCAGGCCTTCGTGCCACATGAAACACATCATGCATAGTTAAATTAAATGTCCATAACTGTCTTTCATAAAAGGACACCGAAGACTGTAGATAGGGAGTTGGTAAACATTGCTGGAGGTCGAATGTACAGGTTTTAACTGTGGCATCAGCTTTTGAAAAATTTTACTCTTCCTTTTTTGATTTTCAAGCCAGTACAACATGAATATGATGAAGTGTTTGTTCTTTCCTTAGATTTTCTAGTGGAATAGGATCATCTTTTGTAATATCAATTTTAGTTTTGATTATATCACACTTGGTGCAAGTGTCAACTTTAGGTTTCTTAAATTTTATGTTCATTACTTTTAAAGAAATATTATAACTCACATATATGTTTACAGCCAAATAAAAACAAAAAGTGACTTTTGAATACTCGTATGTCAGAATACATTTTAAGGCTAACGCTTTTGGCTTCTGAATTTTCGCCATATAGTTTGTGCATAGATGAAAGTGATACGAGTATATCTGAGTGCAAATATCTACAGCTGGGGTCACGTCCACTCTAGTGGCTAGGAAAGCAGTTTATATGTTGTTTAATTTTCTCAATATCTGAATCAATTAACTTTGTTGATGGAGTTGATATTCTTCTTCTATCTGAAAAGTCAATATGGGGTTGGTTTAGTTTCTTTTTAACCACGCCCTTGAGGAAACTTTCAGTTACGTTGAAACATCGCCGGAAACATTTTTGACATTTTTTCTCTTCTATTTCTATCAAACCTCTGATAAGCAAAATCCGTTGGTTGTATGTGCGTAAAGGAATTCGTGAATGCGAAATTCTTTTGAAGTGGGTCCTTGTGCTGGGAGAAAGAACCCGCCCCACGACACCGCATCGCTAGCCTACCAGCTTACTCACGCGTCCCCAGACAAGGCCAATCACGGCGGAGCTTAACATCCTCTTCCGCTGAGGTAGCAGACCATGGCTCCAGTCCTTTACGGACATTCAATATACCTATTTCACTACACATATTTTCCGCGGAATGAACTGGGCAAGCACGCACAGGTGATTTGACATTTCCTGAAATTTGGGCACAATTCTCCCAATTGTGGACACATTTGGTCGATTATGCTGACCAAAAAATCACGAAGTGCACAAAATGCATTTTGATTCGAACTCTTTTGTAAAACTGTTCAACAACCTTAACGCGCTGCTCGATTGTGCACCTCTCCATGATTGAATTCGTCAACCACTGAAACCAAGAAATGTCAAATTAAGTTGGACAAAAAACTTGACGTTAAGGTGTGACTCACAATTAACATCGTGCATTATGGTTGGACCACCCTTCATTTACGGTCAAGTAAATACTTGGGAAATGCTGGCTCTTCTGGATCGATGAAATATTCCCGATTAACAAGATGGCTAATTAACAAGATGACTATTGCGGTGATGCTCGAATCGGTTGACAAATGGAACCAGGTGTCACATTATGCTCATGCAGTCCTAAAATATAAAAGGGACTCACAGCAGCCGGGGGTGCTGGGACTGGGGGATCGCTTTTCTGGCACTTCCGCTTGCCCTCTCCCCTCCTGCTAGGAAAGGGATCCCCCAGCTTGAAGGCGCCTCACTGCGTAACAAAACGAAACCTGGCCCGAAGTAATGTGCCAAACGGTTCCAGGCTGGGTTCTCAGGTTGAAAGGAGAGGTGTTTAGTGGGTAGTCCAGTCACCTTCTTGCGAGCATGGGATTCCCACACTCTGTGCATAAATGGCGTTCACCTCCCTACCACAAAAAAAAAGATAGCTATTCAAGACTTTTTTTAAATATAAAAACAAGCTGAGTTGAGCGTATTTCTATCAGCAACTGTACAGATTCACATTTCTGTACGCAACTGTACAGGTATAAAATTGAAGCACAACTCGGCTTTCTTAAGTAGCGTTCGTGCATCGAAGTGAGCGCAGAGTTAACCATGATAATTTCTTAGTCTCAAATTAATGCGATCGATAATAAGAACGCTTTTGAACGATTTTCGTTTTACATATTGTATATGTTTGGTATTCAAAGAAACGTCTTCAAAAAAAGTGGTTAGTGGAATTTCAATCAGTGTTAATTGATCCTTAGCGACCTGTGAATCATAAAGATTCCCAATTTGTATTAGTTAAGCAACCACTATCGGTCGATTTGTAAATTGTTTGGAAGTAATTCAAGGTTCTGATTTTATATTCAAAGACTTAGGTCTTATTAAAGTTGAATATGTGGATTTCATTGACAACTTAAAACTGAAAACGGAATATTTGACTTAAGAAAGAAAGAAATAACAAACGTTTTCATTGCATGACTCACGTCGATGTAGAATTATGCATTCTCTGCTAAAAACTAAAATCAAACAAGTCGAAGTAGCAGGAGAGTACTCCTATCTGAAGGATTTTGTAGACCACTTAGGAATTCAAACAACGTCATCTGCATATCAAAACTTAATTCATATGTAGATTCCATAAATTAAGCTCGAAAAAACTAAAATACAGCAATTACATATTTAAATTCGCCGCGATTTTGTTTTCAGTACGTTGATTTTATTGTTTAAGTGGTTATGATAAAAAATTAATGTTGGAAACCATTTCTAAAATTTTTAATTAAAATTTCAACACATCTGTAGTGCCTAGATCCTTTGCAAACATGTGTCTTCACAGTATCGTGCGTTTTTTTTTGTAATTTTTAAATATTCAATTGGCTGTAACTTCGTTGTTGACAGCTCTATCGTTGTGAAACTTTCAGGGCTCTTATCCCTACTATTGACGGTCGAGTTTAATTTTATGGGCAAAAAAGTAAAATTCATAATATGCACTTTATCTAGCAAAGTTGATGGAATTTGGGATTATAAGACATATGTAGGCCTTGCACTTATAGAGACCAACTTCCATGATATTTTTTACAGACTTTTCGGATCAGAGGTGTCCAATTGTGAGCGAAGCTGGGTACACATTGTTCCTCCCTCTGTCTCGCTCAGATCAAAAGGCTTAAGACCTGTTTTTGTTGAAAATGTATATGAAGAAATACACATATTGATGTACCTTCCATCAATAAACGACCAGCTACTATTATTCAGTCTGCTTGTAACCCCCGCACATTAAAGTTGGCTTCCATTTAATCTAACGTGTTTTAATAGTCGCACGTGGAACAAAGAATACCAACGAGCTAGTGGCGACGTTCTATGTTGGCATTTTTTTGAACGCGAAAACTAGCAAAATGCATCGTGGAAGAGAACACCGAGATAGATAGCAGCAAACTTGAAGAATTCATCAACGTGGCGAATCATTTCAGTGATACAAGTAGCTCACTGACTATCTGGAAATTGCTTCAAATATCATTTAGCGAGTTCGGAATCGACATAAAAGTCTCGGCACTAATGGACCTGACAGGATCAAAATTAGCTGATTGTCCATCGATGGACGATTATATTGGACAAACGATGGAAGCATGGAAAAGGTATACTGCTGTGAAAGTCATCATCACAGATCAAGTAGTTGCATTACTATTGCTCGGAAAACTCGTTCCGCAGCATCAGCCGTTTGTTATGGGTCTGACGGCAAGTAGCACAGATATCACGACGGAGAAGGTGAAATCATCGCTGCTCAATCTTGTGCCGACAAGTGCCGTACAAACTGAATCAGCATTCGTGAGTGAACACAACGGCAAAAAAGATTGGAGTAGAAGCAAGTTTAGATGTTTTAATTGTAACAAAATTGGGTATTACAAGTGAAAGTGTCCCAATAAGCAAAAGCAACACAACTGTCCAGCAACATTAAAGTTTGCTAATGCATGTAGTGCATCGGCGAGTGCGACAAAGACAGTTGATTGGTACATTGACAGTGGAGCATCGCGGCATATGACAACATGTCAAGATATTTTGGTTGGCTTTCAGAAATCATTAAAACAAAAATATTGTCAAATTGGACGCTAGTGGTTGTTCGATGTACAACCAAAATAACGAGTTGCTCACTAAAGCAAATACGTGCGGTTGTATTTACAAGGTTCAAGCAGATCAAAAACGTTGTGTATTGTTCTCACAAGTAGATATTGTGGATTGGCATCGACAACTAGGACATCTTGGATATGGCGACATGTGAAAGCTGAAATCCTCAAGTGATGGATTCAAATTTTGCGGATCATTGCATTGCATCATTGGACGGCTGCATCACTTGCGCAAAAGCAAAATTCTCCCGGAAGCCATTTAATACAGAAAATCCTGACATAAAATCAATTGGTTCAATTGATTTGATTCATATGGATGTGTGCGGCCCTATGGAAACCACATAAAAAGGTGGAGTGAAATATTTCTTGACCATGATCGACGACTTTTCACGAAAAGTGTTTGTCTCATACCTTTTGAAAAAGGGAGCTGTTGCTGAAGTATTCCGATCATTTATGACGACAGCTGAGAACCAGACCATAAAGAAAATAAAGCGCATACGAACCGACAATGGAACAGAGTTCGTAAATGCGGCTATGACAAATAGCTGCAAAACGTCCAGAATTCTCCACGAGACAACCATCCAATATATGCATGAGCAAAACGAAATTGCCGAGCGTATGAATCGAACGCACAAAATGTAAACTTGTGGATACAGAACTTGAGAAAGAATTTCGGGTAGAGGTGGTCAGCTACCCTGTGTATCTAGTAAATCGATGGGTCAGTCAAACTATAGGGTAGACACCGGAGGGAGTATCGTCCGGACAACGACCAGGCTTGAGCTACTTAAAAACTTTTGGAAGTCAATTGATGGCTTACATTCCTGAGCCATTACGCAGGAAGTGGGATGCAAGAGCATCTGAAATGCTATTCATGGTTTGGCCAACTCGCAAAAGCGGTTACGATGATATGACTCTAAAAAGAAAAGAATAATAACTAGCCGTGATGTTAATTGTATAGAAACAAGTGGTAAGACCTCATCGGACGAATTTCACCTCGAATTTGGATATTGAGCTCTCAGCGATTCTGAAAAATATGAAGCTCCAGTTGGGGCTAGTGATTCGAATGATAATAACAAATCTGTCAAGGATAAGTCGGAGGATATAGCAATAGATGATGTCATTCGTGACCCTGACTTCATAGCACAGATTCCAGAAGCAGAGTCATCTCCTGTCATCAACCGACCAAGGGAAGAACGGATTTGGCGTCCTGTCAACTAATTTGATCCGTCTACGCTACCATGAAACGGGAAATGCACAAACTCGGGAGGCAGCCACAATGCGATCCAATGGAAAGACGCGATGACAAATGAACTGAAACCCTTACACGCCACTAAAAAGTGGGATCTCGTTGAGTTACCAGCTGGTAGAAAAACCATCAAAACGAAATGGGTGTTCAAAAGAAAAGGGCAGATGATGGCGTAATGATTTTCCTGCCTAAATTCGCGAACGAAGTCGGAACCGACCTCTAATCGGTACTAGACGTGAGGTCTGAGTCGTGCCAACGAATGGTACCAACCGGTCAACCAGTCCGTGCACCGCAATCCAATTTCGCGGTAGCTGCTTGTCGGCCAGCTAGATCGGAGAGGATTTTGGTGCGGGTCTTAAAATGGATTACGCTCAATTACGTATTTCAGCCACCATTAAATGCCCGTCTCAAACGCGTCGAAAACACAAACATACGTAAAAGAAACCTACTTTACTTTATTCCGTATTCCTTCATTATTCCAATCAATTACAAAAATCTAATTTCCATTTCGCGTTCACGAATTTTACCGACGCGGTACTGAAAAATACTCTACGTTAAACCGAACCCGACGAAAGCTACGCTAAGGAAAAAGACAAATCCAACAAAGGTTCCGCGTACCGCACGCGACGCGAAACCGGCCTCAGCGGATTTTGCAAAACCCTACCCTCTTACCGGCATACTTACCATGCACTCCCACTGCCTCTGAAAAAGAAGGGCCACTGGAAAGGAAAGTCGTGTTTTAGTTTAGCAATTCATGTTATTATATGTAGGTATATATTATAAAGTATCGGAATCATTTACCTTAAAGCCTATGTTTAATTGCATTAGTAAATTACAATGCACCTTTCTTGCCTTTAATTTTAATTTTGCACTCGTTATTTTTTTCAGGCAAAATAAGTTATTCTTTTAAACAAACATTATAAATATCGTACAATTCATTCTGGCAAAGATTTAAAAACTAGCTCCTATTGTCAATTTTGATAACATCGATGAAACAGTGATTGGGCAATTTTTTTATGAATCTTTAAATTGTATACAAATGTTTTGAATTTGTTTAAGATTTACTAATTTCTCTAGCTTTCGGATGGTTAGCCATAAATTTATTTATGACATTTATTTGATTTAGTACAATTCTCGGTAATTTCAAGTTCAAGTCGTGGCGCTAGCCGCTTAGGCCTGATCCGAATCAACACATGTTTCGTGCAGGGAATGATTCTTCGCAAGGAGCCAACCCAGTCAAGCGTGATACCATTACGTTCACGAAATAAAATACTCTAACCTATATCAACACCAAGATTAAATCTGGACTGTTATGGAATCAACAATTTCAATTATTAGGAAAATCGCGTGTGTATACGTCATTCAGATTAAAGCAAAATATCGTAATCCTTTGGAAATTGAATCTAATATAATAACCACTTATAACCTTTAAGAATCAAATTATAAGAGTTCACTCATTCAAACCCAAAAGTTGACCTACTGATAGCTTCTAGATCGAAAGGTGTCACAAAAAGAAGTTTTAAATAAGACGTATATCTAAGCTGAACAAAATGTATAGAAAAATAATATTAGATAATATTATAATCCAGTCAAATAAGACTTTGAAGGTTACAAAAATTCCCATAGAGCTAAAAATTGGTGTGAATGTTCAGAATACTATTATAAATGAATTGTGAAAAGTCCCCATCAATCCCCCTTGTGCAAAAAATTTTATTGATGGGGAAAGTTTGCAAAAATAGGTTTTTCGCGTTTTTCAGCTAAACGGTGAGTTTTACAGCAAAAATAGTTCAGACAAAAATTGTAGATCATCCGGTTCTCTACAAAAAAATGTCTCCACACTTTTTTTCATAAGTATTGCCATTTTCGTGATATAGCGGTTGAAAGAATTGAAAAAAAAAAATTAATGTACTTTTATATACATTTTTGAACATACATACAAATTATAAAATTCTTAGAATATAAATGGACGTCAAAAACTCCGCCTCTATTTTCATTAAGTCGCATTGGCCTTGAGTAACATCTGTCTTCCATTCAATTGTCAGCGTGGCGATACTCATATACATGCTCCGTTTCAAAGGTCTTATACTCAACAAAATACTGTTAGTCGTAAGCATTCCTTCGTAGTGACAACTCGTGGCTATCGCTTATATTTTGTAACAAAGTTTGTGCACTTTACTGTTAAAAAAAAATGTCGCAATTCTGCTTTATTTGTAGTCAACTTTTGACTGAAAGTGGAGTTGTTACTGTTGATCGCGGCATGAAAGCATTAATTGATGCAAGTATTGAAAGAGGTGATGAGTTTTCGGAGTACCTGAAAGACCAGAAATCTGTGAAAATTCTACTCCAGAAGTTATGATCACTAATGGAATTCGCTTTCTTCTTTCTATGTACAGAGCTCCAAAAAAAAACTACCTGCTTGGATAAACTCCGATACTTATCTTTTGCAAAAAAAAACTTATAATCAAAAACAAGTGCAATTAGTTTGTCTTCCTCAAACCTCTGCTGCTGCTCAACAAAATCTATTCCCGTCATATTATGAAGTTCAAGTGTGGCTTGGTAATAAAATGGATCCAGAAGACTGGGGTGGAAGTTAGTTGACAATGCATTGGAACCAATTCATACGTTACTCCCACCTGTACCAGAAAAACTCAACACCTTCTTTTGCAACTGCGAAAAAGGTTGCAATACTAAATGCGGCTGTAAAAAGGTTGGACTGTTTTGTTCTTTAGCATGTACCAATTGTTAGGGACAGTCGTGCTCCAATGTTGAATCGATACTAGATAAGTATAATTATGATATCAGTGATGAGACATATGATGCATCGCTTTTAGAAGATATTTGTATCCAGCAGGAAGATGAAGAAAAAGAAGAAGGAGAAAACGAAGACAGTACAATAGAAGTTCCATTGGATTATTGTGAATCCGACGAACATTTTTTCCAAATTATTTTTTCATTTATACATTACATAATTTACACAGCTTTCATCATTTTCAATACTCAATTTTAATTCAATAGGATCACAATAGATCATGTAGTAGGCCTACCGGGGAAACCACGTTAAAAAAGAAGCGCCAAGCGTACTACCTCATAGGTGTCGTGGAAACGTGTGCATATTACGAATAAAATATTTTTTTCAATTCTCTCAACCGCTATATCACGGAAATGGCAATACTTATGAAAAAAAGTGTGTGGAGACATTTTTTTTAGAGAATAGGATGATCTACAAAATTTGTCTGAACTATTTTTGCTGTAAAACTCACCGTTTAGCTGAAAAACGCGAAAAACCCATCAATAAAATTTTTTGCACAAGGGGGATTGATGGGGACTTTTCACAATTCATTTATAATAGTATTCTGAACATTCACACCAATTTTTAGGTCTATTTTAAGGACTAATTTGACTGGACTATTAGGCCCGAAACATCTATGTGATACTATAAAAATAAAATTCACACTAAACAAAAGATGCTAAATATTTACCAGAGCTTAAGTTATTAGTTTTTTATTTTTAAACGCAGTTCTTTTAGTAGACTAGAGTGGGTGTAAAAAACCTTGTGTTCGATTATTCTTTTAGTTGTACTACTTCATACAAATCGGATATTATTTCAATATGTTTATTTTGACGAATTTCAGATTGAGACACCCATATTGTACAGGATTTTATTCTGCGTTCAAAATTCTTTTTAATTGACCAATAGTGACACTGAACTTATGAAGCGAATTAACGGTTCAAAATTAACTATCTGCATTTCGCTTTACATGTTATACGAGTAATTATTTGAAATTCTTTTAAGCTATAATCACTATATACGCAAACCATCTCACGAATTTTCACGTGCGAATCACGATGTATAGTATATGAGACGGTAAAAGCTTCCAATTATCTGCTTAAGGATTTTGAATCAGCTCCTTTCGCAGCCACTAGTACAAAAATTATTTCAAATCTATCAGATTAAAAGTGTGATTGAACACTGAATTTTCCTCAAAGGTTTGTACAATTCGAATTACCGCATGAAACCTTCCAATAGGTATAAACATTATCATTTAAACTACCCAAAGATCATTAAATTGAAATGGAGCAGGTTAGCTTGAGACTTACTATATTTTCAATCAGGGGCAACCAACATGAATTTGTTGGAAGAAAATTTGTTTGAGGATTTATTCCCAAAATGCTTTAAACTTTGTATCCCAGAATGAAACTGAAAACTATGTCTATAATCATGTAAATCTTCTGGGTAATTTTTTTCCTAACTCGCAACTGATTTTCAACAATGTTTAAAAGTAGATCTAGAATATACAAGTAAACAAGTTGAGTAAGCAGGAGAGTGCTCCTACCAGAAGGTCTTTGTAAACATCCTAGGGTTAGAAACAAGTTTTCTAATGGCGTGAATCGATAACTTGAATTATTCATCCAATACTTAGATATGAAATCGTTCAAATTTATACAAAAGATGCACAGTTTCTTTCATAAGCACAGTGCAGCCGCCATTTTAATCTAGCTTAAATGATTTTTCTGAATGCTCGGCCGATTGAACATGTTCAAGTTAAACACTATTCCTTAAATTGTCATGAAAATTGAAAGAAAATAAAAGTGCCTAAGTCAATTTTAAATATATATAGGGTTTTCCAATAAGAGGTGTTATTTTGAATAGATCTTCTGATTTAACACCTTGCGACTTCTTCCTTTGGAGCCACATGATAGAGAAGGCCTATGCCAATAGCCCAGCGTCGATTCAAGATCTCAAAGATGAAATTCGTGAGGCTATCGAAGACATAGAGCAACGACTTTGCGATTTGGTTATGGAAAATTTCATGAAGAGGATATGGTCCAGTAAGCGTGTCGTAGTGGTTATTTGCTCAATGTTAATTATTGCTATTAACGGCATATCTTCTTCTTTATAATAAAATAAACATTTGAACATTTGTATTAAAAATGGCATTTTTCTCTTATTGGAAAACCCTATATCAACCATAAACACGTGTTATTGTTGGTGTAATTCCATATAATTGAAAGGGCTATAACTCACTTGATAATGATTCGATCTCAATTAAATTTTGTGAACATATATATCTTATATTAATCTATAAAATTTCAAGAAGTTTAAAGGTACCGTTTTGATTTTATTGGCAAAAGTGTAAAATCTACAAATCATACTATTATTAACAAAGTTGAGTGAATTTCGACTTCTAAGGTATTTGTTGCCCTTGTACTAATAAAGGTCCACATTGGTGATAGTTTTCAGATTTTTCGGCTGAAAGGTGTCCAATCGCGAGGGGGGGGGGGGGGGGGACACAAATTTTGGATACATTTTGCCTTCCCCTGGGCCCCCTAATTCATAAAATGATTTTTTTATTTCAGATTCTAAAAGTTCTAATCAAGACCTTTCATTTGATACCCCACTCGACTACCTTTGGTGAAAAAAAATGTTTAAGGGCCAATTCGTTATTAGGGGGGACCCCCCTTAAACATTCTTTAAATTTTTGTTAAGGCCTTAACTTTTGAGAAACCATCACTTTTGACCTTGTCACAAAGTTTGAGCATTCTAGCTTCTATAGTTTCTGAGGAAATCTGCTGTGACGCACGGACAGACGGACGGACAGACAGGTCGCGAAACTAGTAGGCCTTTGTAAAAAATTTTTTTAACAAAGACATAAAAATAATATGAAACTCAACTACTCATTGTTCTCCATCAAATTAGCTTATTGCTCTGTAAACTAAAGTTTCTATAAATGACCAATGAGTATACACACGCCTCTTATTCATTCATTCCAAATAATGAATATGCCCACTTAGAAGTTGTCACTCCGTTTACATTTACGAATAAAAATATATATAAAAACATCTTTTTCTTTTTTATGGTAGGGAGGTGAATGCTATTTATGCACAGAGTGTGGGACTTCCATACGCGACTGGACTACCCACTAAACACCTCCCCTGTCAACCTGAGAACCCAGCCTGGAACCGTTTGACACATTACTTCGGGCCGTAAAAAAAACATCTTAAGTCACTTATAACATAATTAAAATGCCAATTTTGCCTGTCGCATCACAAAAAATTGCAGGAATTTATTCAATATTTAAGTACATCTGCAAATCTACAAACTCCTACCCCTAAAATGTTCCGATTTCCCTCTTACCAAACATTGCTTTTCATTCATTCTTATGGACTATTCAACATGGCATGCAACCTTTCAATGATACTTAAATATCAGTTACAATACTCTTTCCAAACTATAGATAAAGTTTGTTATATAGATCATGAGAGTTCTCCAATCGGTGCGTTCTGATGCCACAAATCATGTAGGAAATTGTATAAATTTTCACTGACCGCTACTTTATACGGGGTGGGATTCAGTGTGCATTTGTGATCTGTGCGTAGGGTTTTCGATGACGTTAGGGGAACTTTGATAACCGGAACCATCTCCACCACTCATTATTGTGTTAATTATGGGCTTGGTTGCACATAGTCCCAACAGCCACTCCTATTGTGTGAGGGCAGTTTGCGATGACTGACACTTAAATAATAAAGGTATAATACATACCTTTCTTGTTGTGTCAAACAAATTCCACGAATACCATCCAAATCCAAGTCCAAATCATAACCTGTATCCATGGGACCCGCGTGATATATATCCAGTTCAACGCTTTAAGGCTTGAATTGAGAATCCCAAGTGCGATCGGGTAGCAAGTATGAAAAACCCAAAGAGAGCATTCCTTAATGGACCATATTTGCTGAAAAATGCAACAATCGCCAGCCTCGGCCACTAACACTCAACAATGGCGCGAAAATAGGACACAAGGTACGATTAGTTGCCAAAGAGTGCGCTCAAAAGTGTGGACGGATTATATAGAGACATGCTCGCCAGTCGTCCGGTACACGTCCATTTGACTGCTTATTGCATAAACAGCGCAACGTTGTCTAAACATTGACCAAATGGATGCTCTAACTGCATATCCACAAGGCACATTGGATGAGGATATTTATATTCATCAACCCGAAAGATTTCAGGCTAGTACCGGCCGTGTATGTAAGTTAAAGAAGGCGATGTATGGCCTAAAGCAGAGTGGCAGACAGTGGAATAGATGTCTGGATGATGCTTTAAAATCGTTTGGGCTTATCGAGTCTAAGTTGGATCCATGTGTCTACTACGCATAGGACGTTAATTTGATAATCGCCATTTACGTAGACGATTTTCTTATATTTTAGGAGTGCGTTCAGAACCGGGACATTTTAATAAAGAAACTCACTGATGAATTTCACATGAAATATATGGGACTTGCGAAGACATATATTGGTTTGATCATTCAATACGAAGACGATAAAATTTCTATTGAGCATTCAACATATGCAAAAGAAATACTGGTTTTTTTTTGGGATGAGCGAATGCAAGGCAGTATCAACGCCAACCGATACAACACATAAGTTATCAGCTACGAATGAAGAAGATGTGTTAAACGACGTGCCTTATTAGGAGGCAGTTGGATGTCTACTATATTTAGTGCAAGGGACTAAGCCAGACTTAGTATACGCAGTCAACAACGTGAGTCGATTCAACGAAAAACATTCTTTGCAGCATTGGATAGCTGTCAAACGGATATTACGTTACCTTTAAGGTAACCTCTATAATTGAATTAAATATCGTTTTTACTCGGCAGAAAACATAAGCGGTTATGTAAATACAGACTGGGCATCGGACGTCAACAGTCGGCGCTCATGCATCGGGTGGGTGCTCATTTTGGTGGATGGAGCTGTATCCTGGAGTTGTAAGGTGACGGTGTCGTCGGCAGAAGCCGAATATATGGCCATAACATCGGCAGCACAGGAAGCGTTTTGGTCCGTCCAGTTTCTAAGCTAGTTCGAAACAGTTGGAAGCGTGTTGTTACATGCTGACTAGATATTGCGAAGGAGGATGTATACCGGCCCAACAACAAGCATATCAGCATTCGGTTCCACTTCGTAAGGAACATGGTTTTGGATGGTACGATTCAACTAAAATATGTATATACTGACATTAATATTGCAGACTGTCTAACAAAAGGCGTCAATGCAAGCAAGCTGTTATTTTGTGTATTTAATATGGGCATGGTTGTTAGATAAGTATGCGTTTCCAATTAATTCAATGGATTAATGTTTGTTATAAGTAAGCAAGTTGGGGTGTTGAAAATGTACATGTAGACACACACACATATTGACGTACCTTCTGTAGTGAAAGTAGGTAGATCATGTCCATAAAGGCCTGCAACGATGGTCTGCTGATTTGGCGGAAGAGGATGTTAGTATCCCCCGAGATTTTGTCTTGTCTAGGGACACGTGAATGCACTGGCAGGCTAGCGTTGCGGTGTCGTGGGGCGGGTTCTTTCCCTCAGCAAAAGGACCCACTACAAAAAAATTTTGCATTCACGAACTAAAGGGGTCGCATGCAGATTGACTGGTGTCGAGGCCGGGGTAACCTACTAAGGGTTGAAATTGCTTGTTCAGAGAACAAACTGGGCCCGGAAAAAACGGACGAACTTGAGAGACTTTGTCGATACCGACGGTACTTATGGCCCACAAATAAGAGTAGGGCATTCAGGGGGAAGCGGTGCCCCCTCGCATCCTCTCAACCAGATCAAGATCCAAATGTAGACGTGGCCCTGTATTTCCCATTTGAGTGAAAAACTCATACAGACATAATTTAAATTAATTTTTCCATCAAATGAGAAATATAAACGTGGCCAATTTATGTTATAGCATTACGTGATGGAATCACATAACACTATACCATAAAAGGGCGCGTCAGCGGAAGGCCACTCTACCCGGGCGAGAGCTCCTATAACACAAAAAGAAAGGGAGGAGCGCGCCCGATGGCAAGCTCATGTTAGTGGAGGTGCCGGCCATCGTTGGATTTCAAGTGAACGGAAAGAAAGAAGGTGTGATTTTAAAAATTCATTGTATTTTATTTCATTTCAACGTTCCATACCTTAAAACAAACACGTTTTATAACAATTTGTTTGATTTTATAAAGTTGTAGGATTATAATTTAAGCAATAGCTGATATACGGGAAAAATATCGTAATTGTGCTCATATATTCACATTTCCACAAATATTCTTCACGCTTTATAACAACTTGTTTGACTTTAGAAAGTTCTAGAATTATAGTTTAAACAATAACTGTATCATATCACTCATATATTCACATTTCCACACATATTCTTAATTACACCTTTCGACACAAAAAAATTAACCTCACGCAAGCAAATTAAAATTCGAAATAAATTCAAGATTAAACGAAAAACAAAACTACTTACAATTTGTGCTTGACTACGACTAGCAATACATCAAGACTTACGGCATCCTCGGCGAGCGCTCGTTGACGATGTGCTGGTTTCAAATTGATTATTGCTATAATGACATTCGCCATTTTCATCACAATCTAGAGTTTACGTATTCGATAGAAAACACAAATCAAACTAGAAACTATGAACTTTTCATATATCTTTTGAATCTTATCAATTTCAAATAGGGATAGAAGTTTATAGCCCGTTAGAGCAGTAAGATTTTCAGGCACTACTAATAAGGCACGCTTATAGCATGCATACATGCCAGATACTATCTTTACAGTAAAGAAATCTATTTTGACTAGTTATCCTTAAAATGAATTTTTCCTTGCCATAACTGATCTTTGCAAAGTATTCTCCAAGTAGAAATTGTCCTTCTAATCTACTGATTTGACCGTTTAAAAAAATAATCGGATATCACATGAGATATAATATTTCCATTGCTGCTGGGAGAGAATAGAGTTTTACATATTTCATCAAATGCGAAATCCCGAATTGTAGACCCGAAGTGATGGCGTTGTTTAAAAATTAAATCACCATTGACATCCCAAATGCAAACATATGAATCTTTTTCAACCAATGTAAGGAAGGGTTTAACAGCATTTTCTCCATCTTTTTCCTTGAAACTCCGAATATGCAAAATTTGTTGTTCTCGTGTCTTTGATCTCCCGAAATCGTATATAATCTCACTGATCATCATCCGACGTTGTTGCTATGAGTGAATGCTTTAGATTATCATCTATGGAAAAAATTACTCCATTGTGGCCGGATATAAGCCAAAGTATATTGTTAATTACTGGGCATAATGTAGCGTTGAAATTGAGATTGTGAATTATTTGCGTGGAAGCCACAATCTGCACTCTACCTTAGCAAATTGTGGCTTCCATACAAATGATTCACCAAATGCGGCACCTGCGAAAGCCGTCGTTTCCAAGAGTGTTATCCCCACTATTGTTGAGCAATATATTTTCGATTTGCCAACGCAGGAGGATCGCCCCTCTAATATTATTTTTTTCGAATCAGACAATCTCAATTTCAACGCTACACTATGCCCAGTAATTAACAATATTTGTTTTTTGCTATCACTTCAAACCATCGCGTTTACTGGTCGTTGATTTGTAAACGGACAAACAACCAAGATGGCAAGTGAAAATTCTTCACAAACAACAAAACTATTACGAGAAATGCTTTTTTCTCATTTTGGGTGAAGGGGGATTCATTTGGATATTTTGTTTTAATTTTTAGCTTTCCGATATTTGATAATTTCAGAAGTAAATTATAAATGGTAAGTTCATAGTATAACAAGTGGGACAAGATGAAAGTTTGAGTTTTTTCCGAAGAAATTAATAGGAAAAATCCAAGACATTGACGCGACACGGGGATGTTGTGACGTCCACCCTCGCGCTTGATTGAATCGAATTTGAAACCGTGCACACTGCACTGTTGAATTGTTTTTAAAGTCCAAATCGTTCCTCTTAATTTTCCTATCATGAAAAAATAAAACACTCCAAAAACCTTGCAGTAAATTTCGAAATAATAAACGTTTATCGGATCCATCTGATCCTTTTGTTTCCCACAATTTGAGACTAAATTCCCTATGGAGACACTAAACACGTGAATTAGATTAGCTTTAACGGAAGCAACGGTGTAAATATTTTTCGACACTTTTATGGGCAAATTAAATGCACTAAGCGGAGAGCGTTTTTCTCGGATGGACAAAAAGAGCGAACGGATTCGCGAAAACTGAAATTCATGTTAAGGCTTGAATTTGAGACCGTGTAAACTGCACCGTGATTAAATAAGTTGGCGCGAGAGTAAGAACACTTATTCACTGTCGCCAATCGCGAGCTCTTCTTCGCACTCTCAGAAGATTTGCGCAGGACTATGATACACGTCCAGTGCGAGAACTCCCGTCGTTTGTCCGTAACTTCGAGCATGCGAAAAAGTGAAATGAAATTACAATTACGATGACCAAATGAATTTGGCTAGTTTCAATGAATTCAAACTTGGTTTTTTCTACAAAATTTTCCCGTGTATCCTCGTCGTTTTGCGGCACTGTCAAAATTGCACTTTTCCCCTTACCGGTGCGGTTTTCGCAACGTCCGCTATGCGTGGCGTTCTGCAGAAGACCCCCCGTTGTTGCTGCTCGTTACCTTGCGGGACTTCTCACAACTGCAGTTGACAAGCCTTCCATCCACTTTCCATTACATTGCGAAAGTGGGGTTCATGGATAAACTCCGTTGTAAAGGGGGTTGCCGTGTCCAGATTTCAATTGAAAATTTAAATGATTGTTATTATTTTAAATTTACAATTGAAACTTGGATCAGCATCATGGTGTTTCTCGGGCAATTTGCTTAGGCGACTGCTCGATCAATACACTTTCGTCGATAAGCCCCCTGCTACTATTATTCATTCCGCTTGTAACCCTTGCACAATAAACTTGGCTTCCATTTAATGTAACGCCTTTTAATAGTTACAAGTAGAACAAATTATACCAATGCGCAACAGTTTTGCATAGGTTTCATCAAAGCCTTTCATTTGATATCCATATTGGCCATCAGTGATAAAAAATTTTTTTTTGTTTCGACCCCCTCTATAGACAGATTTGTTTTCATACCAAAACTTTAAAGAAATCACTACTTTTGATTTGTTCAGAAAATTTCGTGATTGTAGCTTTTGTAGAAACTGAAAAACTTGCTGTGAAGCATGGACAAACAGACGGGTGGTTGGTAAAGACACTTTACAAAACCCTAAAAATTATCCTCAAGATTAATTTGAAGATTAACATCAGTGCTTTTTTGAGGCAAATTAAAGTTATTTTCCTTTAGAAAGGAAACATATATACAAATTTGATTCGAATATTCTACCATTTAATTCTCCGACACAGTCCTACTTTAGTTGGAAGATATGATTGCACCGTATTCAAAACATGAAACAATTTCTAAAAAATTTCCTAAATCGTTTCTGGTATATACGATTATGTACATAGCGGTTGATTTCCCTAGTTAATAAACAATTAAACTTCCCTCTCAATCACTTTGAATCAATCAAGCCAATAATAGAGAATCAATTTCAACACAGAGCTGGGTGAAAGTTCAATTATTAAATTTGCTTTCGATTGTTGAAAGATTAAATAAAATACGGTCAACTTTTGGGGGATGCATTCAACAATCTGAACACCACGTGCTTCTTCCATTCATCTCTCCTACTGGAAAGATGCACTTACATGCGCACTTCGCCAGGCGTCTCCACATGATTCAATCTTAAGTTGCTTCAAGTTGTCATAGTCCACGTTCAATTCACAGTTGAACGAAACGCCAGTCAACGAGCTGACTGAGAGTAGTCGTCAACAGAATCCCTTTTCAACATTCTTTTCATTGCTTGGTGGTGATTGTTCAATCGAACCTAAGACCACAATCTATTGAGTGTGAACACTTTCGAATCAGTCATATGAACGAAGGGCAGTTGTGCACACGTGGTTAGTGAGAAGCTCCGTTAGTTAGGCCGTTAGAGTTGTGTTCGCATGTGAAATGCATGCAACTTACGCTGCTCCTGCTTGAATTGGGACCAAGTCATTTAGTCGGGATGTTACATTCAAACTGTCACAGGCCCCGTAACGAACTATCACGCATTATTCGTGAGTGACTTTAACTCCGTGTGACGTCTTATTGAGAACTGTTCAGCTCGATGCGAATATCTTTAAAATATTTTGAAGGAGCTCTACCAGGATCTTCTTCTTTATTGGAGAAGAACATCAAGGATTACTTGTCAGTGTGCAAGGAAGATTTAGAGTTCAAGCAAATAGTCTCGAAAGTTGCCTTCGGTCACGGGCAGACAAGAATCTTTGCACCCCCATTTCTCCCCAAACGCCCATTAACCGTCACGTGAAGTATAGTTAAGTGCTCGAGTGAGATACTAGGATTATGTTCGCAATTTATTGTCCGGAAGTCTGCGCCACAACGTTCCTCCGTAAAAGCTGAGATTGTGCCGACAATTCGGGAAGTGACCGGAAAAACCAATAGTTACATCGAAGTGATTTTACTGCTAAAGTATCCTTACACCTCAAGTGGGCTAACGAGAAGTGGTCGTAGATTGTGGTATTAAAGTCAAGCAAAGAATCGTTAGTGTACGAGGATCTGATCGAAAGGAAAAGTGATGTTCCAGTGAGTGTCGGTGCTTGAGAATGATCATTATCAGCGCATATTAAAAATCAATTTGTGTAATTGTGCTGTTATACTCACATGTATGATTTCCGCCTATTTCTAGCTCACAGTGAAATTCAGTGTTTGTTTCGGGGGAGTGTTCGGGTCTATTTGGTGGCATTGGAAAAATAGTGGAATGTAAATAAACCTATGTCCTTAGATATTTTCGGTTCGAATTAGATTTCCATTATCGAAATACTTTGGCTAAATAAAATTGAAAACAAAATGGATTACGGTTGGAGTATTCATCTGGTGTTAATAGGACTGTTGGTGTTTTTGAAAGGTTTGTAGGAATAATAAATATGTTCTGCTATTCTTTGTCTTAATGTGATTTGATAAAGCATATGGTAATCTTCATATGATGAATATATAAAAATACTAATGGTATTTTGAAGTAACTAAAAAAACAAAGATAGTAGGTCTGTTATTATTTTGTATATATCAAAAGTTTTTTAAATCGAGAATCTAGGATTGGAATTTAAATTATCTTAAACTTGTCATTTTCGGTTAGTTTTGAACAGTTTAAAAGAAATGTTGGTACCGGTGGAGCTCAAAAATATCCTTAAGTTCCTCACTCTCCCATATGACTTCTGCCCTTTTGTTGGGTTTAGATCCATATCGACTAAATATTAGAGAACAGAGCATTCAATACTTTGTGAATTTTAAATTTATATTTGTTGATTACAGTAAAGTAATTGTTTTTGTTTGAATTATTTTAAACCCTTTCCTTCGATGACTTGTAACCGCAAACCAAAAAATTTGTAGAAAATACAAAGCTTGCGCTAATGTAGGGTGTTTTTCAAAGAGTTTGACAACTTCGAATTGAAATAAAACATTCAAAATTATTTTTAATATTTTTTTAAAAATGTAAGTAAAATCGTTTGGAGCACTCTTTTATCGAATGGTTGAGTTTGCACCAATTGCGTTCAAATTTTGTATTCCGGAGCACTTTTTAATGCTAAAACCGATAAGGTGAGGAAAAATTCGATTCAAAAACTTTTTCAATATAATTTTAGTATCGAACTAACAGATAAGAAGCACTGCATTAATTCGTCAATTGAACACCCACACTTTTATTCAATTGTTATATAACTCAATTGCAGAAAATAACTGGATGGGAATTGTATTTCAACAACATTTTGGTGAAATTTAAGGCATTAAATTATAATATTTGAAATAGCAGATTCCCGATGCTGCTGTAATGTATTGCGCAAGGACGGGTTTAAGTGGCAAATATGTCAAGGCAATCCGATATAAACTGTTCTTCCCTTCCACAGAATTGCAGGGCATTTTTCTATTCTTTAGAAAGCCACAGCTCTAGTTTTTTGGAGGCTCTGCTATTTGTTAGAAGGGTACCCTTGTGCTCTTTAGAAGTGCGCCCTTCTATTCTTCAAAAGGACACTCTTCTAGTTTCTAGAAGAGTAGCCTTCTATTCTCTAGACGGGCACCCTTCTATTCTATAGAGGAGCACCCTTCTATTCTTTAGGTGTGTACCCATCTATTCTATAGAAGAGCATCCTTCTATTCTATAGAAGCGTACCCTGCTATAGAATATAAGGATACCCTTCTATTCATTTGAAGAGTACCCTTGTATAGAATAGAAAGGTGCTTCTCTAGAGAATAGAAGGGTGCCCTTCTATTCTTTAGAAGGATACTCTTCTATAGAAAAGAAGGATGCTCTTCAAGAGAATATAAGGGTGCTCTCCTATTCTTTAGAAGGGTACCCTTCCATTCTTTGGCAGGGCACCCTTCTATTCTTTGGAAGGGAACTCTAAAATTCTTAACAAGGGCTCCTTTCTATTCTTTGGAAGGGAACTTTCCTATTTTTGACAAGGGCACCTTTCTAGTTTTTGAAAAGGCACTCCTGTATTCTTTAGAAGGGCACAATTTCTTAGAAGGATATCCTTCTATTCTTTGAAAGAGCACTCTTCTATTTTTGACAAGGGTACCTTTCTAGTTTTTAGAAGGGTACCCTTCTATTGTTTAGAATATTCCTTAGAAGAGGGTATGAGTCTACTCTTTAGAAGACTAGATTTTTATTCTTTAGAAGGGCACCCTTCTATTGTTTAGAAATGTCCCCTTCTATTCTTTAAAAGGGGCACCCTTTTAGTCTTTAGAAGGGCACCCTTCTATTCTTGAGGAGACCATCCTTTTCTTCATTGTAAATAATAATAAAAATAAATCTGAAATTATACTTTAAAAGTATTGCGATTAGAATGTTTTATTAAGTATTTATCATTAAAAAGTGAAAAAAGCGAAAAATAAGACAATGAATGAAATTCTTAAAAAATACATAAAAATAAGCGAAATGTGGAATATTTAAAATAATTAAGATCTAAAAAGTCAATTCGTTAAAAAAAAAGCTAATTAAGAAGTACCTCTAAACAGGATAACGCTCTTTAAGATGCATTAGGAAAACATTTTTTTGTTACTTTTCGGTACAATTGAAAAAAAATTGCCGGTACATAAACTCATCGATGTGCTCGGCGAGTAACTTGCTTTGTAGCATGTTTGTGTGCCGGCAATATCGCTTAAGGCGTGACCAGTAGCCTTCTACTGCATTAGTGCAGGTTCCATCCGGATCTCTCAACTGTTTTGGTTGATGGTGTAGCGTATGTAACCAAACCGTTGTCGACTTTTGTAGGCGGCCCGCCCATCGGTCCATATAATCAGTTTTTCCACGTATTCCCTGATGAGTGGGACAAGGGTACTTTTGTCTCGCTTGACACCATATAATGTACGAACTTTTTGCGTACCTCCCCTCGCGATTGGACACCTTTCATTGGATTAATCTGAAAAAAATCATGAATGTAGGCCTTTATGAGTACAACAAAAAATACATGAGAAGTCGAAATTCACTCAATTTTGATAGTAATAGTATGATTTATCGGTTTTATGTTTTCTTGAATACAATCTAAACGGTACCCTTAAATTCAATAAAATGGTACCCTTAAAATCAATAAAATTTATTTATATATTAAGATTGATCTCTCTTGCAAGCTTCATAAAGATCGAATGGTATTTAACGAAGTTATAGCAATTTGAATTTTCCTGTATTACTATGGAACAATATGCGCTGTATTACTATGGAAACATATGGCTATGGAACAATATGCGCTTTTTACCGACTCAGACACTACAGCTTTGTTAGGATTTGCATTAAAATTTCAGGAATGATAGGTAACATGAATATCTTTGAGAATCGGTTCAGATAGTGGCATCAGTAATCGTAAAACAAAATGGTGGCTGCTTTAAATGAAAAGATTGAATAATTTTGGGTTATTTTTCCACAACTTCAACGTTTAAGGTGCATGCTTTTAACACTTGATTCAATTTAATGAATGACTGAAGATGAGTACCTACAATTAATACTCATAGGTGAAACAAGTCGAGGAGGTAAGAGAGAGCTCTTAGCAAAAGGGCTTTGTAAGCATTCTAGGATTCGAAAAAATTGGCCATGAATCGATGATTACAGTACAGGTGAGTGGCCCCTGAAAAAAAAATTCATCAAATATAGCCGATATGAGTATAAACTGAAAGTTCTTTAAGAGAGCTTTTCAAAACAGTTCTTAAACTTATAGTTTTTGCTTCAGTGGGGCATAGGGGAGAAAATACATGAAAAATGTGTTTCCTCCCTCGTGAATGGACACCTGTGATCTAAAAAATCTGAAAAAATTATTAAGGGAGTTATTTATAAATACAACAATTACAAATATGTCAGAAGTCAAAATTCGTTCAATCTTAAGAATAGTATGATCTTCGAATTTCATATTTCCTCCAATAAAATCATCTTTTACGTGTTTTTTGATTTTATTCGTTATTGGTGACTGCACTTTGTAAATTGAGTAAAAAACCCTTCTGTCATGAGCGTAGATCTGTCCACCCAACTTGTTTTGTACTGGTATCCTGTATATCCAGCACCTATTTTTCATACCTTGTAGAACGTACTCTCCTTCCTCGATTATGGAAAGAGGAGATTACAGATTCATCAATTTGAATGATGATGCGTGGTCCACCAAACTTCTCCCAGGGCATATTAATCATTTTCCAAGATGCAATATCTCTGAAAATATTAATTTTTAATTGGAATGTTTATATCTAATTGAAATTGTACTTACCGATAAAATCGAAAATATTGTAGAACAGTATTCCGCTAAATACCCGTTAACTTTGATGTGTCGTTTGGGCTAACATGGCATATCCGAAACCATAATACTGTAAAAATTGTTTCGAATGAAACATTCGTCTTGTCGAAAAAAGTGTTCTTCGTAAGGGAAGAATATGTTTTGCACTTTTTACAGTATCTTGCGTACGCATTGTTTATCATCAACACTACAATGCCTATTGCTACGTTTATCCAAGTGGAGAAGATGGCCTTCTAATTGCAGGGCCGTTATTACTTCCAATTGGGGCTGATTAAAAAATTGATACAATTCCTTAATATTGGCGACTTCAGAAAGTAGTATTGCTTATGAATTCAGTCTACTGTACACTTCGACTTATAAAATATAAAAAAGGAATGTAAATACTGTCGGATTAATTGGTATGACGGAGCTTCCGGTAATTCTTGAGTTATTAAATTATTGGCATCATATTAATGACAACTAGATGGCGCTTTGAGAATAAGTTTGTTTTCTAAACTTTTAATGTTTAATTTTTTGAAATAAATAAATAGTAAAATGTTTTGCAGTTGCAAATTATTCTCTTTACTCTTATAAATGTTAATAAAGGTGCATCTTTATACCAGTTTTTATGTTTTTCATTGTAGGGTTGTTATAAAATTTTTTCTTGTTTGCAATGAAAAATAATTAATAATAAATTTATTGTATATAATTTATTTGTCCTGATTTCGGAGTACTATCTTAAAATGCGAAATATCCTTGTCTGACATTGTACGCCCAATATCTGCTTCTTCGTTCCAGTCCATGAATTGGATCATTGTTCAATCTTTATAATTTTTTTTCGCTTCTTTTTAAATTTTGGTAGAACTGCACCAATATGTATATACTGCAACCATTCTGATAGCAGAGTGATGCAACCAGAAGTCTGGAGCGGTAATCCATCGATGACTCCCAAAATACTCGGCAATAAGTAGTTGTCATTGGTCCCAAGAAGTCAATTGGACCAATTATGTCCAAGATGTCTGTCCATGCACAATATAGCGGAGATTTAGGCATCCTTTAAAATAATTTCATTAAATTTGTGTACTGTACAAAGTTAAATAAAAATCACTTATTGTATGCAGATAATTAATATAGCTATATAATGAAGAATTTTAATATTACTGTTTCTGAAATAAAATCACACAATTCAATAAAAGGGCCACGTGAAATAAAACGACATTAATGAAAATACTGTTCCTTGTTATTTTTCTATACTTTATTGTTATTGTTACATTGTTTCTGAACATTTAATAAAAATAGTGTTTAAATACAATTATACTATGTATGTAATTATGTAAATTCAAAATTGTGTTTAAATGTAACATCTGATCACAATTGAATAAATGTGTTAGTTGTCAATTGTCGAATAATTGTAATGCTTCTCATCGGTCAGTTCGAAACTGAAATTAATAAAATTATATTGAAAATGTGTTTGAATCGGATTTTTCCTCACTTTATCGGTTTTAGAATTAAAAAGTGCTTTGGAATATAAAATTTCAACGCAATCCGTGCAGCGGTAATCATTCGATAAAACAGTGCTACAGCCGTAAAATCAATGTCACTCAATATTTAAAAATTATTTCTGATAAATGGCTACCACGACTAGTGGCTACAAAACGCTTACGCTCAAACCCGTTTTTTGACCACTTTTTAATATATCTGGTCTTATTTCGTCACTGGTTCGTCGAATATTTTCCCCCAATACTTCCAATTTTGTTGGTTTGTTAGCATAAACCGATGATTGGACATATTCCCAAATAAAACAATTTAAGGATGTCAAATCGCATGATCTTGGAGACCAATTACTGGGCCATTTCGTGAAGTAATGTTGTCTCCAAATTTCAGTTTCAATAAGTCGGATGTTTCAGTGGCTGTTTGTCATGTAATGCTTTCCTGTGGGAACTAAATGTTTGCGATGTTCGTCTCTTTGACTTTTGGAAATAAAAATTCATTGAGCATGGTCCTATAACGTCCACCATACACCGTAACGGCAGCTCCTTTAGCATTTCGAATGCAATATGGACTGAAGATGGCAAAAACTGCTATTTTTCTATCACAGTGGTTTACTGTGATTGCTCTTTTCATATACCTGTGAAAATGAGCAGCTCTTTAATCACAGTGATATTTTGCGGTTATTGAGGTAAAATACACATTTGATGCAAAAACGCTAAAGAAAACTTTGCTTTAGTTATATGAAAAAAAAAAATCAGTTTTATTTCATAGAAATACGCTTACGAATATACAAATTCAGACAATACTTACAAATTTAAAAAAATCAGTCAACAAAATCTAATTCAATAATAACTTAAAGCTAAAGCTAATATATATACAGCATTATAATATGTATAAAATTATAAAGCATTCTCCATTGCGAGCCGCCAATTTTGGTTTAAAAATAAAATTTTCTAAACTTTATGTGACTGAAGCCACGTTCTGCGATCTTTCAGCATTCTCCATTGCGAGCTGCCAATTTTGGTTTAAAAATAAAATTTTCTAAACTTTATGTGACTGAAGCCACATTCTGCGATCTTCCAGCACATATCCAGCCTTAGAGAAGAGGCGTTCTCAAGTCACCGAAGTGGCTATTGCACATAGATTTTGCCTTGCTAGCTGACTGAGATAGAGATAATTGTGCTTATTGTCCTGCCACCCTTTCAGAGGATCTTCATTTTTCGGAATTATACATTTCTCGAAATATCTTCCTACTTCAACACGTGCTCTGGAAGAGGCTGTCCTGACTGGTTCTATTTCCAAAACTGCTTTGTTATAGGCACTCCAAACTGACATATCATCATTCGAAACATCGTTTTCAGTGATATTTTGGGGGTTTTCAGTAGAATTTAAATTTCCACTACTGCTTGCAATCCATGTCGGTATTCCTTCAATCCGGCTTTTTTTCGTCCGAACAGCAGTACGATCTTTTTTGAAGCTAATGCTCTTAAATCGTGGATCCAAAAATGTTGCCAAACAAAATGTTTCATTTGATTCAGGATCATCGAATTTAGAACCAATGCCAGATTTCAAAGAAGAAACCATTGACATAACAGTCGGATGGAAGCGCATTTTGAAAGCTGATCTACCACGTTTTTCAAACCAGAGACAAGTACAATCACGAGTGAAGCCGTTAAAAAATTTTCTTCGCTAGCAATTTTCGTGATCACCTCAAAACGTGTAAGGACTTTAATGGCTTCAGCTATAATTGCCCATTCATCGGCAGACATAGATTTTTATCGATCAGAGCTGTAGTGGTTTTGACTGCTTCTTGAAGCTCAAACATCCTTTCCAGCGTATAAAATGTGGAATTCAAACGAGTTGAAACATCTAAAACTAATTTTTTGAGCTCATTTCCCGCACTTTGTTGGTATTACAAGAATTTCTGATTTAATACACTGTTTTTTTTTTAATGAACAACAGCTTTGTGGACTTTGTCAAGCAAATCATTAACGGGTTGAGTCCATCTTGCGTAATCAAATTGATACTGTGTGCCAGGCATCTGAAATGCTTCCAACCTACGTAATTTTTTAGCGCTAATTTGATGGTTGCAGCATTGTCAGATACTGCTAAAGAAATTATTTCTGAAAGACCCCATTCATCTGTCACCGACTTAATTTTATTTGCCAAATTTAGAGCTGTGTGTCTCTCTCACACAAGTTAGTAAGACCGGCTTCAAAACAAAATTAGCATCTACATCATGAATAGTCACTGCAATGAAGCTTTCATTATTGACAGTAGTCCAACAGTCGGCTGTTAGACTGTACTTCACGATTGAGTTGATTAGAAGCTTCACTTCAGAGAAGACTTTTTCATAGGCAGCAAGAAACATAGTATCGGAAATGTGGCGCCGGTTTGCTAAAGTGTAAGAACAGAGGCGGCGCAAGGCCGAAAATTTATGTGGGCAAGATAAGCTCCGCGAGGCCCTACAATGAAAAAACTGGAAGAATATCATGAAAAACAATTTAAACACATTTTTTTTTGTTTGTAAAAAGGCATATGTTATGATAAATAAATCAGAGGTTGGACACTGTATACTAGTTTTATAGATCGGCGAACGGAATTCTATTATCTGATTATTCTATTCCTGCCATTTCAAGGCGATACCACTTGCTGACTAGAATTTAACAGTGAAAAATAAATAAATAAAAATTTTCTACCTTTCGCCTTACTAAACTAGTCCAACTTAGATGTTATATTAGCCTCAATCGTTTTTGCTCACCCATTGTATTTCTTAAATAGTTTTTAATAAGCTTTAGTTTAGAAAAGCGCCTTTCAGCGGAGCTATACTTAAAGGAATTGTTCATAAAATTCGGGTTGCAATATAAATAATTGGGTAACATTCCTTTAAGTGATTCTTGGTTATGTATTGAAGCAGCTGTTTTACGTTTCCGACGCAAGCGGGCAGATTCGGCATATTTGCTTGCAGTTCTTCATACAATTCATAAGATTGGATGTCACTGCCCTCACCCACTCTTAGGACTTTATCTAAGTCTTGACAATGTTTTAATAAATGCTCTTTTCGAATATTTTTGAGTTTGCTTAAATCATAGAGAAAACCGAAATCTACAAAATATTGATTCAAAGATATAAATCTAACCTTTTATTTTTAAATTCTTTCGGCAAGTCATAATTACTTTTTTCAATAAATTGATGAGCGTCAGATAAGCATTGTCCAAATCCAATTTGACGATATTCTTTGATCCAGTCACAGAACGCATGCAAATGATCAAGGGCAACGCTTAAATGGACTTCTACGGATTGTCGTAATTTTCTTATGATATTAATAATTGTAACGATGTAACAAACTCTAAGCTGAAAATTTCATATAGAACTGAATCACAACCGCTGAGGCTATCGGATTCTTCCGTGTGATTTCCTAAGATTTCGATACATTCAACAACATCATCAAATTGGAATAATATGGCTTTAACTGCTTCGATCCTGCTTTCCTATCTTGTGTCTGATAAAGGTTTGAAAGTAAGTTTTAATTTGCTAATGATAAAACTCCCAGCGTTTGCTTGACCTTGCAAATAACAAATAAATGTTTTGAATAAAACCAAAAAAATGTTTCGGCTGCCACGGAAGAATTAGCTGCATCTACTAACAGCAGATTCCAACTATGACAACCGCAAAGTGTAAAAAATGCTCGCGGTTTAATATTCAAAATTCGAGTTTTAACTCTGTTTTTTATGTCTACCATATTTGCACCATTGTCGTACCCTTGGCTACGACAACTATAAATATATAATTCATTTTTTCAAGTATTGCATTAGTTAGGTAGTCCCCAGTTAATTTAGTGACAACAAGAAACCCAATGAAGTGTTCTTCTATTTTACCGATTGTAATACGACAACTAGACTATAGTCCCTTTTGCAGTCAAGCAAAATAGAATAATATTTCGCCTCTTTTACCTTTCGAATCACTTCTCCGGTCACTTTTTCGCCATTAGCCTTATCAACTCATCTTTAATTTCGTGGCTTGATAATGTGTTATAAGTTGTTGGTCATTAATACGTTTCATGTGTTCTCGAAGCGTGGAATCATATTTAGAAAGCAATTTGAATAAGTCTATGAAGTTGTCGGAATTTCAGTACAGCCTATTTTAAGAGATTCTCTATGCCCTCTGAATTACGTGAGGCTAAGAAGTTAATGATGTCAATTAATCTTTCAAATAAATTGTACCAATGTTTTTCAGATTCATGAATTAGCCTTTCGTTTTCTATTTCTTTTATTTTCCCATGCTTGATTCACTTCTCAAATGTTAGCCATTGAAGCATAAATGACATTTGTTATCTGGTATTCTCGTGTCTTTGTAAAATATTTGTTAAGTGTTTCCAGCCACAGCATCCTCCCTGAACCATTTGAGTTTGAACATTCCTTAAAAGTCTGCATGGAAAACAGTAAACCATTTCTGAGTTTTCTTAGAAAATAAAAATGAGACAAGTACCGATGATGATCATCTTTGGGATAAGCATCATCGCTGTTATTTGATGACTGCATTGGACCATTTTGAACAAAATCACGACGCTGAGAACCGGTTTGGGGAGACGGCCATATTCCTGGATCAGAGCTTATAAACGTTTCTTTGATAATGTAGCTTTCATCACCGTTAATTGACCGAGAACTTATTTGTTGTTCAGGGATTCCGCATTTCACCTCAGATTCTGATGGAGTAGAGTTTGATGCTTTTTTCACTGCCGGCTAAAGCTTACTACTTAATACATCTGACGTACTTTCCAAATTGAATGAAGTATTGGCTGTTGCAATATCCGACGTCAAAGAAATCAATACATCTGATTTTGTCATGCTTTGAGGTATTTTTTTGAGGTGATTCATCAATCCTGAACCTAAAAGTCGATCTGATAAGACTCTCTCAGCGTTTTTTAGGGTTTTGTAAAATAATTTTACAAAACCCTACTAGTTTCGCGACCAGTCTGTCCGTCTGTCCGTCCGTCCGTGTGTCACAGCAGTTTTTCTCGGAAACTACTTTAGCTAGAAACATTAAATTTTGTGTATAGGTGTAAAGTGGTGATCTCTTTAAAGTTCAACAACAAGGTATTTAAGGGGGTCTCCCCATATAGGGGAGTGACCCCCCGAAAAAAAATTTCATTGAAGGTAGCCGATATGGATATCAAATGAAAGGTCTTGATGAGAACTTTTCAAAACAGGTCTTAGTTTGGCAAAATTTGCTTCAAGGGGCGCAGAGGGAGGGGAAATACACGAAAAATTTGTGTCCCCCCTCGCGATTGGACACCTGTGATCCGAAAAATCTGAAAAAAATCAAGAATGTAGGCCTTGGTGAGTACAACAACAATAAATACGTTAAAAGTCGAAATTCACTCAATTTTGTTAGTAATAGTATGATTTATCGATTTTATGTTTTCTTGAATAAAATCTTAACGGTACCCTTAAATTCAATGAAATTCAGTACTTGGATGTCTATTTATAAGATTGATCTATCCTGAAAGTTTCATAAAGATTGAATCATATTTAGCGAAATTATAGCGGATTGAATTTTCCTGTATTACTATGGAACAATATGCGCTGCATTTATTACTATGGCAACATATGGCTATGGAACAACATGCGCTTTTTACCGACTCAGACACTACAGTTTTGCTAGGATTTGCATGAAAATTTCAGGAATGATAGGTGTCATGTATATCTTTGAGAATCGGTTCAGCTAGTGGTATCAGTAATCGTAAAACAAAATAGTGGCTGTTTTAAATGCGAAGGTTGAATAATTTTGAGTTATTTTTTCGCAACTTCAACGTTTAAAGTGCATGCCTTGAACATTTGATTCAATTTAATGAATGACTGAAGATGAGTACCCACAATAAATGCTCATAACTGAAAAAAGTCAAGAAGGTGGGAGAGAACTCCTAGCAAAAGGGTTTTGTAACCATTCTAGGATTCGGAAAAACTGGCCATTAATCGATGATAACAGTACAGGAGAGTGGCCCCTGAACAAAAAATTCATCAAACGTAGCCGATATGAGTATGAAATGAAAGTTTTCATGGGAGCTTTTCAAAACAGTTGTTAAACTGTCAGTTTTTGCTTCAGTGGGGGCACAGGGGGGAAATACATAAAAAACGTGTTTCCTCCGTCGCGGATGGACATCTGAAATAATTATCAAGGGAGATATTTATGAGTATAACAATACCAAAAACCTCAGAAACCGATATTCGTTCAACTTTGTTAATAATAGTATGATCTTCGTATTTCATATTTTCTCCAAAAAAATCGTCTTTGACATGTTTCTTGATTTAATTCGATCTGGTGACTGCATTTTTGTGTTTTCGCAGACTCAGATTCCTATTTTCTCCCAATATCTCTATCTCTGTTGGGACCTGCGGGTGATATGCCAAACGTCGCTTATCGTATACTGATTCTATCAACAATAATAATAATTTTGTTTTTACATACATACCTACAGTCACCCCACATGTCTACAGTTAGCTTATGAAAAATTACCTATTTGAATAAATCGAGCTGAGCAACAATAACTACGTATTAATTTAAAAGTTATTATTTTTAAACCTTCAACCGAATGTTACTCATTCTTGTTCAGAATAAAATAATATACGAGTAAATGCTTGCGGTACTCTGCGTTGTCTCGTGAGCCATAGAGAGACTGGAGGTAGACACGAACCAAGCGAAATCAGAATTGTTTGCAGGTACGGAACTCCCTTGATTCGTTGTCATGTTCGTCAATGCATGTAGCTTTTGCCTTCGCACAAGAATAAATACTCACGATTTATACTTAGAAGCAGCGGGGGATGGAAATAACCTTATAGCCGCTTCAAATCTGTTATGGGAAATTTACCATAGTCCTTGGATCAATTTAGATGGCGCATCACGTACTCGTATGTCTTACCTAGATCGGTTTATGTAGTCCGTTGTTAAGTGTTGACTAGGATACACTGCGACTTATGATGGCGGGTTTATTATGTGTATAACATAAAATTTTGCGCATGATTTGTTGCATAAAAATGGCATATCCTGTCAAGATAAAAACCCACGGTAAACAAAACTCATTCTTTATATCGTTTTAAGGTTGATATTGATTATTAGAATGATGTGCTTGCCCAGTATGCAAATTTCGCAGCCCAAACATTAACTGAGATATGTATATGTTAGTAAATTCCATCGGATACCTCTTTCGAGCATCGCGGAAGTGTGCTGACATTCTACAAAAGGGTCAAGGAACCCAATAAGTACAATTTAATTATAAGTTACACTAAAATCGTAGATGTCACATCGAAGATAGGAGTGCAATTGTAATGCGAGAGACAACATTGAGGGCGGTTGCAAAAGAATATTATAAGCCAAGATGATCGCCGCCAATGATCTCCTTACTGTAGTTGAGTTGATCGTGGTCACTATTTCATTATACTATACTATAGACTGGACAATTGATGCATAACGCCAAATGGCAGCAACTTGAATGGTTTTATTGTTTAGCTTTGAGTAAAATCATTCACTGCTTTTACTGGTATCAACACTTTTCAAACTTTTATTGAAGTAGAAAAGGCTCCCAAGCGCAAGGCCCTTATAGCACGAGGCCCGTATAGCGCGAGGCCGCCGGCGGGCGCCCACGTCTGGCGCCGCCACTGTGTAAGAACTATTTAGTGATTTTATTAGTCGACAGAATCCATAGTCCTCGACAATACTGAATGGTAAAAATCATTCAGTGTCCCCAATACCAATGAAGATCGCTTAATTGATGTTAGTTCTCGATTTTCTTGATAATTTTGACTTGCGCTTGTACCTGTTTGGGGATCCACAATTATTGTAGCCGATAAATTGGTGTTTTGAGCAGATACATTCTAAAAATTAGTTTTATAAAAGGAATGGGTATGAGTTAGTGCATAAATAGATTCTTTGATTACGTTGAATGGATTTGAGGTGACAGGGTTACGTTGGAATATACAGAACGTTCGTTACGCTGGAATATATAGAACAAAGTAGTGAATGTATGTTGATTTTCATTGACAGTTAGGGAAGCGGACCTTTTGGACTGCACGAAGGAAACACATATGCGACATGTCAGTAAAATTACTCACGGGCACATTTCTTCAGCTGGTTTTTGTTACAAATTTACTAGTGGGAATTTTGACTGTCGGATGTTTTAATGTGACATGTCGCTTCAGATTAGTCACTGAAGTTTTAAAGGACAACTTTGCCTTGCAAATATCGCATTTCGCGAAACAGTTGATATTGTCAATCTCGGTAAAAAAGAAATTTGTATATGGCATAAAAACTAAATATAAAAGAATCCGGTACAATAAAATTAACAGTTGTTAGGTTGTTCATTTATTCTGTGTTTTCATTTTCGATGTAATTTTAGGAATCAGAACTTGCTAAGCAGGGTAAATAAAACACTTATTAATTTAAAAAAATATATGTTACATGTTCTATTTTTGCGAAGCGTTTTGCCCTTTAAAGGCATTATCAAGCTATGGATTCAATAATTGATTAATTAGAAGCTTGATAATGCCTTTATAGGACAAAACCTGTTTTGTAAATGCAACATATGATATATTTTATTTTAAATTAACAAGTGCTTAATTTGTATTTAATAATAGACAAATTGAAGCAATTGCCATCCGGAAATTATCGAAAATTTAAATGCTGATAATGAGCAAAAAAAAATTGAACAGGTATATTTTAATAACTATAATCAAAGCATATGTTCAAATCTCATCATGAATTTGAAAATGTGTTCCCATCAAGTCTATTACGGGATTATTGGAGAATATCCTCTGTGAGTAATTCAAAGTTTGTTTGAAAGTTCCTTATTATCTTCTAAAACTTATACAGGGTCAGGATAATAAGTAACCGGACTGACCTCAGGAAATTTTTTATTGGCAAAATATGTGCAATTTTTCTTTAGAAATCTTCAAAGTAGTCCCCATTGGAGTCGATAACACGCTGATACCGGATTTTCCAATCCCCGAACGCTCCCTGGAAGTCGGCAACCTCGATGCTGTCTAGAGCCCTCGTCGCAGCACGTTGAACGTTTTCGAGAGTCCCGAACCGTGTCCCCTTAAGGTGTCTCTTGATCTTGGGGAACAGAAAGAAATCCGCTCGTGCCATATCTGGGCTGCAAGGAGGCTGTGGCAACGTTGCCCTCGACTGTTTGGCCAACTTCTCGGTGACGAGCAGGCAGGTGTGTGACGGAGCATTGTCGTGATGGAGGATCCACGAATCGGCAATCTCCGGACGGACTCGGCGAACCCGGGCGGTTAGAATTTTAATGCGTTGTTGAAGCATGTATTGTCCCATTTTTATTAATGGCATAGTTTTTACTTGTCAAATGTCAAAAAATGACAGCTTCAACAGTGATATCTACCGAAATAGCGGGGTATTCAAAATAACACCTCTTATTGGAAAACCCTTTATCATACCATCTCTAGGATGCACTTAGTCTGCATACAGCGTCAATTTTAATAGATGTAATGAAGCTTCAAGGTATTGCTTTGGATTGTTGTCACTCCGTATACAGAAGTTGTGCTTGTTGACATATCCAGTTAACCAAAAATAAGCTTCATCACTAAACAAAGTTTTATGGTAAAAATCTGGATCAATATCCAATCGATTTTGAGCCCAATCTGTGAAGGAACGACGCAAACGATTATAATTAGGCGTTAATTCTTGAACCAGTTGAATCTTGTAAGGATGTAAACCAAGATCTTTACGTAAAATTTTCTATGTGGTGGATGGAAAAAGTCCAAGTTGTACTTTAATTTCCACAATTTCGAAGCGGTATTCGAGTGTTAATTGATTCATGATAACGTGGCAAATCTTACTGAAAACAAATGTCGCAGAATTGTTAATTTTGACATATGCTATAAACAACTTATCCCTGTTGAAAGATCTCATGCAACTACAATAAAAAAACACCCTGTTCCTTCTACAGCCATATGTGATTCAGTTTTGTTCATATTAAGCTCCATTAAAAACGACATGATTCACCGCGACATTTGGTTTTCGTACTACTTGTCTTGGTATTTTCTGTGTTTTGACGCAATTTATTACTCTTATTTGAGCACTAAAGTGGAGTTCATTTGGGAATATCAGTGTAATTTTGAGTTTGAGATATCTACCAAAAACACATAAAAATGAAAGAAGTTTCCCGTCAAGTCGAAAATGGAATTATGTTTTTAAGCCAAAATATATATTCTTGCCGATAAATAGCCGCAGAAACTAAACTATGTCGCCAAACAATAAGTCTGGTAAGAAAATGATAGAACTTTAAGGCCTCTAGCATTCTTTTGATGGTCGACTAAGTTTGTTACGATTGATGGTGGCAAAGTGAGCAAGAACGCCTGAATTGCAGTGGTACTAAATAGAAATGAAAGTGATTGAGCTGTAAAAGAGCCTTGCATAGACTTTGGATAGCATCTACAGCTAAGCAAAAGAGACCTTTGTTATCCGCCAATAATATAAACGCAGCAACCGTTTTGCGAAGAACATAGAAACTGGACTGTTGGAGACTGGAAACGAGTTATTTGATCAAATGAAACAAAAATCAATCATTTTATTCAGACGGCATGGAGGATTATTAGCATTGATCCAACAAGATTTTTGAAAGGCACCAAATTAAATAAACAGTGAAGCACTGTGGTGGATATTTGATGGTGTGGAGCTACTTTATATGGTAAAATCTTTGCCCATCGGTAAAGATCGAAGGTATAATGTTAAAGGAAGACTACCTTTGTGTTTTGCACGAGAATCTCCAATGTCAATGCGCTTACTCAGCAGACAAGAAAATGTTTAAACAGGATGGGAATCTTCAACAACCTGAAATCATTGTAAAAAACTGGTTTGCTGAGCAACCATATCAAACAATGGAGTGACACCCCAAGCCGACTCTTGGCTTCCAGGATTAATCTCCTCCAATTATCATAGTTCAGTGCAGTGGCCTGCATAAAGCCAGAATTTGATTCTTATCGAAAATGTATGGGTGATTGTAGCAAGGGCGCTATCACACTACGAACTTGGTTACACGAATATTGCCGGACTCAGGGAAAGAGTTCAGATTTGATGTGCCAAAATTCCATACAAAACGATTCAGAACTTAGTAGATAGCATGTCCAAATGCATTTAAAGTGTTTTAGCAAATAAAGGGTTAAAGATGAATCATTGATTTTTCAAGAAAATCAATTTGGACAAAACTTGGAAAATTCTCTCCACGAGAACGTTTTCCTAAGTTTTTTTTATGAATTGTCTTAGTTTTGATTTCTGTAAACATGAAAAGATATAAATATTGCTAGTTTTCCGAATTGTCTTACCCGTAAGTAAATAAAATAAAAACAAAAATTTCTCCATATACTCGTATACTTCTTTTCTTTTTAGCACTACAGCCCCTCTCGGGCCTTCACTTAGAGATAGAGTATCTCATTTTCATGACCGTATTGACTTTTTCGGAAGTTGGTTTGGTCAGTACCATGCTTCCGTGTGTCTGCTCAGCTATGATATGATCTGATTAAATCAGTACATATCACCAATGAGTGAACACTCGTAGTCTGTCCGAAAAATCCCCTGAACTAAATTAAGTTGTTCGCCAACGAGATTTGAACCTGGGAACTTCGGCTTATGCGTCTCATGCTCTAACCACTAGACCACACAGACTACTTATACTCGTATACGGTTATCTTTATTTTTGACCATAAAACTGTTTCAACATCTATACCACTGATAAAGACATTAAATAGAAGTTGAAACAAATGTATGGGCAAAAATAGAGATATCTGTCTATGTCGTTTTTGTGTTTATTTTATGAAAAGAGTTCAGGATATTGGACGCACAAATAATTTCTGATTTACATATAATAAAAAAAATCAAACCAAATTTACTAGGAGTTTTTATTTATTTATCTGGTTTTCTCCGCCACTGCACATACTGGCATCTGTATGTAATGTCGCTAAATTTCTTCTATTCTTATTGTATCTGAGCTCAAGAGATTGAAGATGAAATTAACATTCATTTAGAAGCTGTCAGCTTGATTGGGGGTTTTCAAGCATGTTTTCGTTCGACTAAGAACGAGTTTTTTGGTCCAGCTTATATTCCTTCATCTATTTCATGACAGCCGATGTAGGGCCATGGTCCCCAGGATTAATCTCCTCCAATCACGCTTCTGCGACCTTATTCGCTAGTTGATTCCTTCCAGCAAGAATCTACTGTCAGCGTCTATCGTGTCTTCGTATTGAGTCCTCGGTCTTCCTGCTGGATGTCTACCTTGTACACCACCCTTAAATGTTCTTTTCGGCAGTTGTTTTCCTTCCATTCTTTCGTGTAATTTGCTTAATTTTACGCAAGCAGATATAGGTGGTTCATCGAATAGCTCATTTGATTCATCGTTGTAAGGTAGGTTTCACTGTGTTCCTTGGGCCATAGATTTTCCAGATTAATGTGCGTTCAAATATGTCTGATATCTTTTCGGATGCGATGTTCAGGGTCCATGTTTTTTCATACATATAACAGCACAGGGTTGACTAGTGAGTACGGAATAATTATTTGCGGCATTTATGCGGCGTCCAATCTAGACCTTTTTGGCGCCTCTTCTGTTCACGTTGGCTCCAAGACAAATGAAATTATTCACACTTTCAAGGTTATAGTCACCTATGGTTAGGCTTTATCTAGCTTGATTTTCTTCCTCGGATGAGCCAGAAATTTAGTTTCATTAACTTGTAGGCTAATTTGGTTTGATTCAGATTCTAGACTGAGAAATGCTTCTTTGGCATCTACGATTAACCATACCATAATATTGACATCAGCTTATGCTAACAATTGTATGGACTTGAAGATTAGTGTTCCAGAAGCTTCAGCTGTTGTATGTCTGATCACGTGTTCCAGCGCAGCATTAAAGAGTATTGGGGCAAGTTCATACCATTGTTTTAAGCCTGATTCCTTTTGAAAGCTGTTCCTCAGTTTGCCATTTATCTTGACCTGGAACTCTATGCTAAGCATCGTGACTTTGACCATGCGGACTGATTTTGTTGGGACGACAAAATAGCGCGTATAGCGTATTTCTGTCAATACTGCCGTATGCTTGCTTCAACTCTACAAAGAGTGTTATGTTCCTAGCACATTTCGAGCAACTGCTTAGCTGAGAATATTTAGTCAATTGTAGAACGTTCGTTTTAAAAGCCTCCCTGATACTCTCCTATAATAGTTTCATGGTACGGTTTTATCTATCTTTTTATATTTTTAGAGAGCACTTTATAATACGTATACAGTAAAGCAATTCCTCTATAATTTATATTCCTTAACTTGTCTTCTTTTTTGTTGCTCTTCGCCAGTCTTCATGGCAACTGCTCCTCTGGCTATACTGTATTCTGCATATTAGTCGGTGAAGAAAGCTACTCAGATACTGACCTTCCTCTGGAGCAGTTTGTTTAGGCTTCCACTATCACTGTCCAAATTAGGAACTGTTTAGGAAAGCCCCATCACTGCCTAAATGGAACTTTATTTGTATAGTGATGAAGATGGATGTCCAGGAAAAGGATTTTTTGTTAGCAAATCGTAAAACGATCATAAAACTATCACAGAACTCTTATGAAACTATCGTAACATCGTGAAACTTTCTTAAAACGATCGTAACACGCCAAGCTATTACAATACTATTGTTTTTGACGAATGTCCGTAAAATGCTAAATTCTTACCGGGAAAGATTGGTGTTGTTTACATTTTTCAGAAAAAAGATTTTTGGTTTAGGCCCTAATCCGGAAAACCCCGTCAGTGCCTAAAGACGTTGTGTTTAGGAATTGATGGGGTAATGCGTTACGTCGGCATTAGGGCCCAATGGAGTTTTTTTAAACAAATCGCAAACTGAACAAGTTTAGGCATTCCTAATATCCCGCATCAGGCATGCCTCATAAGGGCCCCATTAGGTCCACATTAAGCATGCCTAAACAGATAAAAAATGAAACATCGCTAATCTCACTTCAAGTTGCAAAATTTTTATTTGAGCATTTGCCTAACTTATGTAAGCCGCAGTGTTTCCGCATTAGGCCCCAATGCCCGTTTAGGCATGCCTGAACTGATTCCTACTCAGGTATGAAAATATTGGAGCCATATATTTTTGATTTTGACCGAGAAACCTATGGTTGGTCCATGAGACTTGTTTTTGGATTGGGCACTTAGCTGTTTAGTAGAGGCATATGTACGGTGACCATTTTTTTTATTGGTCAAAGCGGGACGCCCTACAACTTTAATCCTTGAATTGGATCGTCACTGCCCGGAAGACACAAAATATATTCAACTATGACGCGAAATGTATTAAATTCTAAGTGGTTTGTGTGGAAGTGCCTGAATACTTCTATTCAACGATTTTCAGTATTAATGTTGTTGGGGTTCCATTCTGTTATTTTTTGACTTGTAGCATATTTACAAATCAAAGAAAATTCCTCAGATTACATCTTCACTGCTACTCATAAATCCCTTTTCTATGAGCAAATCCGTCACATTTTGTTCTTCCTCCTAGATGGAGACCGAAATTAGATCCGCCCATTCAAATATCTCTAATAATGTGTTGAATTGGCACCACTGCTCTAAGTATTCCTTACATATTTTGTAAAATTCTGCTGCCTTTGATTTCACACTTTCTTCTTCAACAACACCAGCTTCATGCAATTTCAATATCATATTACGGGCGACGTGAGGCAGAAAGCATGAGTTTAATTTTAGTGTCTTTGAGTCAATTAACTTCCTTCACTGCCTCCACTATAGATACGGATTGCCCCTCGATTTTCAATACGGCTTGATGAAAAACAGCTGACCGCACGTGAATAAAAACAACCACAGCTCAGAGATAGGGCTTTCAAAGAAAACTTTTAATATGTTGGGGCATTTATCGATACTCAGAAAGTAATTTTTCAATGTTTGAAACATTTTTAATATTCTCTCCAGTGCAGACATTCGCGCTAGCCATCTAGTTTTACCATAGCCTAAGCCTTTCTGATATTCTGTACTAGCTGCTTCACAGAATTCTCTAAGCGCTTAAACACAGACGCTATAAATGTCAAAAAAGGATAAATTTTAACAATGATGCACTCGAAATTAACAGGAAGACAATCTGCTGCTGTTTTGATCGCATTATGGATCATGTGAGCTTCACATCCAATTTCAATAAGCTTTTTTCCAAGAGTTTGGTTCAATTTAGAGTAAACATTATTCACTCCTTTTCTGTTCTCTCCTCCGAAATTGGTGTTTGTATTGTCTCTACAAAATGCTACAACTTTCGACCTCAGTTCATTTTCTTTAATTACGTGCATCAAGTAATCCACAACGATGTCTGAAGTTTCCCCTGGTTGCTCGGTAAACTCTAAAATTACCAAAATTGGGATAAATCTGCAGATCCAAGATTTGAAGAATCTGTCAACAACGTTATGCAAGTAGCTCCATGAATTTGCAATTTTAGTTCGGGTGTTGCCATGGGCGCTAAAACATTCAAAACAATAACATAGCTTTGGATTTCGTACGAGCGCATTTAAATTTTTGTTCGAAGCATGTTTGTATTAAATTCGATGCACAATCATTGGATCGAAAGCTATGATTTTCTTGCACGGTGTGTCATGCCCAAGCACCTTCTGCTACGGCAACATTAAAATCTTTTATAGACGGTGATTCCGTTTTCTTGAAGAAATTCAACATTGAAAAACTAGAAGTGGCAGCGTGTTCAGACTGTTTGTGCTTTTGTGAACTTAAATGTTTTTCGATGTCACTAGCACCACCGTGCGCAACAGTAAAATCTGTATGACCGTTGCCTTCTTACTCAGGCCCAAAAACGGAAACACCGCGTCACGTCACGAACTAATCTCTTCGAGTAGCCTCATCAGCGCCATCTAGTGCTGTTTACATCAAACAAATTTTTTAAAGATTTTTGACAGTACATATGGCTGTAGTTTGAAATTTTGTCAGTACTATGTCAAAGATTTATTTTAAATATGAGACGTCGAAGAAATTATCGCGCAAATATATGTTTTTCGATCCCGTTTGTATCACTTCGGCTAAATTTCATCTGAGAAATGTCATATTTGACAATCTCAAAAGTAGCTGTTTATCGAAATTTAGAGCTACTGGTCAGCTGTTTCCGGTACGAGAAGTGACGTCAGGTACGTTAATTGATTTCCTTATGGGCCTGAGTAAGATGGCAACGGTATGACACTTTTCACCTGTGACGTCTGTGGGAACAATTCTTCGTTTAATAAATGGATACATGGCTTGTAAATTAAAATTAAAAGAACACTTTCGTTGAAAAACTGCTGTGATCACAAAAGAATTAACAGAAAAAACTTCGAAGACTAATTAGTTGCAGTCAAATTATAGCCTAGATCCCGGAAAAAAAACGGTCTTTACTTACAATAACACATCCTAAAATCTGAAGAAATCTTCGTATTTAATGAAAGCGTAGATAAGGACTAGCAGATCTTGTCGCTATCCATAGCATTGCATGGGGATATGCTCTCGCAACATCAAAAGAGCAATCTCCATTGGTTACATTTGAGGGAAAAATGTCTGAGTCTTTAATTGCCTACTACTCAACAGCCAAATTATCATCCCGGTTTATCCAGTATCACCCTTGCCGCAGTATATGACATCAGGGCTAATTTCCTTTTAGAACAACGCATGCGCCGTAAGCGACACGAGCTTTAAACCTCGATGTAGTAGGGCGAATTTCCCTGCTTTCTTATAGGGAAGTAAAGAAGCGGCTCTCTTCAATATCTGGCGAAGCATCATAATAAACTCATATATTCAGTAAAATACTGATACAAGGTGTGTTTTCGATTTTGGTTCGTATGATGCACCCTCAGGTCTTCACCACACGGATACTGTATGGATATTTTGCCTAACAAAGAGTAGAAAACTGAACTGAACGTCAATAAAATGTGTAAAAATATATCAATAATGTTTGAGAAATTGGAAAAAGAAGGGGAACGACATCTCCAAGATTTCCATAGCTGTGACAGTTAATTACTTTCTGTTTGTGTACACTATGGCAAACATCCGAAGCATACTCTTCCCTTGTTAACAAGGAGAGATGCATGTTATGCAACGTAGAAACAAAAATCTTCGTTGCCACATATACAATAAAATTGAATTCAAGCGACCATTTCCTCGTAAACTATGATCAGACATTACAATACGCTGTGCTATGTTGAGCGCGAAAATGCTTTCGTCATACCAGAGCGGGACATTTTTTGAAAAATGGGGTTTTGCGGGACACATAGCTGCAAAGCGGGACGTATTGTCACATTAGGCGTATGCCGATCTGCCTTCATGTAAGGTAATGTTTTCGTTTATCAGTTCTATCCTGGTGTTGATGGTCAGTCATTTCTTTCTTCGACAGACTTTTTTGGCTTATTATCGGAGCTCATTTTGTAATTAAAATCTTCATATCCGAATATTTGAATGTGAGAAAGTAATTTAAATGAATGCAAAATTTAATCCAAATTAGCTCTTTTGTATCTCTTCTACTTGAATGTGATATAAATGTAGCAGTACCAATTACAAGTTTTTCTACTGGAAGCGGTAACATCAAAATTCAATTAGGTTTTTTAAGGTCTTGTACCATGTTACAAAATCCTATTGAAATCGAGACCTATCTGTCCATCCATCTGTCACAGCAGTATTTCTCCGAAACTATAGCAGCCACAAACATCGAACTTGGTTGGTGGATGTAAAGTAGTAGCCTCTTGAAAACTTGGGTATCACCCAAAGTTTTAACGGGGGTTTCGACATAAAGCAGGATGAACGCTAAATTTTTTTTAACCACAGATGGACATATAGATTACCAAATGAAAGGTCTTGATGATAGCTTTCTAACACAGGCTTTAAAACAGATTTATTAGCGTTGTGGCGTGCAGTGTGTTTCCCCCCTTGCGTTTGGACACTTTCAATCGAAAAATCTAAAAAAATTTTAGAGGTAGTTTTCTATGAGTGCAACAACAAAAACCTTTCAAGTCAATAGGCGCTCTGGCTTGTTAACAATATTAGGGTTTAAAGATTTTCCATTTTCTCCAATAAAACCATTCGGATTGTGCTATCTATCATCAAAATCTAACAATATTTTGCCCATACCAGACACTATGGCTTAGATAGGTCTTGCGAAAATTTCAGAAACGATGAATAACTTAATGGTCTTTGAGATAACATATGCACGGAATGATACACGCTGTCTGGAAGCAAAGTGGTGGTCGCTTAAATTCAAGTAATGGAGTTAATAAGTTTTTTTTTTACTCTGACTCAGGACCCATTCAATGCATTCATTAGCTGATGCCTGATAAGAATATGAGCACATCTCGAGATCACCACCTAAAAAAATATTTTGTTTCAACTGAGATTTCCCATGCAAGTTTTTAGGTTAAATGAGTACCTCAAATAAAGAACTTAACATTACCAGAGTGTTTTTGAAAGAGATCAAACCTCCCCGCGCCAAACATGTCTTAGCTTAAGTTTCCCATCTGACTCGATTTACAGAGTATATAATTTGAAAACAACTAGGGGAAAAGTGGAAAACAAATTTCATTCATTCAAGAAGGAGCATTCTATACAAATTCATCAAATGAGTGAAGCCGCACTGTTGTTGATGTCGATGAAACTTTGTAGCTATCTTTGTTTTGACACAAAATGACATAAATTATCGCCGTTTGATTTTTTAGATGTTCAAGTTTTAATCCGCGGTATGCGGTTAAAAATATTTTGGGTAAAAATATTTTATTTACTTTGATTGGATTTTAAGGCGACCAAAAAGTATATTTTGGAAAAAATACAAAAACTGGTAAAATCTTCCATGTATAAAAATAGACAAAGACAAAACAGTTCTGTAGCGCCACTATCGCCAGCAACTTTCTACGTGAATTTACCTGCAACATTCTACGCGAATTGCCCTGGAAGGTTGACAGAGGCACAAGAACGAACGAAGTCGTTCCTTCTTCTTCGACAACCGTGCGTCGTGATCAGACCAAATGGAATTGTCCGATTTTATTAATGAAACGCTGAAGGCAAGGTTAACGTCCGTTTTCGGGATGAATGATCACGATAGGCTGCACCAACTTTTATATCGACTGGAACTGGATGATCAGCGTCCGTCGCAACTTCTTCGAAGAATGCAGTCGATGGCAGGTGTTAATGTGCCGGAATCAGTGGTTAAACCATTGTGGTTGCAGCGCCTTCCCGCGGACATCCGTGCCATCCTGGCAGTGACTGAATCTGATAACCTTGAAAAGTTGGCTTGCGCCGTGGATCGCACTGCGAGCTATGACACATCTGATGTTATCGCCAACGTGCAAGGTTGTACAGACACGCATACGTTAGAAAACCCCATCGATGGGAGTGTCAAGGAACAGATTGCGGAGCTCCGGTGCGAAGATAATCGCATTCAATCCAGCTCTTTCAAAGGAAATGTTGCGAAGTGCAACGCATGCCATTGCTCCTCACGACAGAAAGCAACAGCCCCACAGAAGCCAACTAACGAGTGGTGTTGTTTTCACAGGAAATTTGCTGCTGCGGCAAGACGCTGCCGACCTCCGTGTGCATTTTGCGTTTCATCCGCGTTAGGCCAAGTTTACCGGTACCAGTGCGGTTCCATCGCGACGGTAAATGTTAAATCGCGTTATCACGCACTTCTCAAAGAATTCCCCAGTATAACGAATACCGCCATCAAAACGAATGCTTCACCCCACACCGTCCGCCACCACATAATAACCACTGGCCCGCCGGGAGCCAAGCGCCCTCGACGGCTCGATCAAGTAAAGTACAAAGCAGCGAAAGCAGAATTCCAATTTCTACTGGATAAGGGATATTGTCGTCCATCAAGCAGCCCATGGGCCAGTCCCCTTCATCTCGTCCGCAAAAAGGATGGCTCATGGCGCCCGTGTGGTGACTACAGACGACTAAATGCTGTCACCATTCCAGACAGCTACCCGATGCGCCATATTCAGAACGTAACACTTGACCTTGCCGGCAAATGAATTTTTTCAAAGATTGATCTCTTCAAGGCGTTCCATCAAATACCAATTAAGGAGGAGGACATTCCGAAGACGGCGGTAACAACTCCATTCTGTCTATACAAATTCACCGTTATGACAGTCGGTCACCGAAATGCAGCACAATCCTTCCAATGCTTCATGGACCAGGTGCTCCAAGGCCTCAATTGCTGCACATGCTATATAGACGATATCCTCGTTGCTTCCGAATCGGAAGAACAACACGAGAAACATCTTCGATTGGTTTTCGAACGCCATGCATGGTACGGCAACGGGGATTTTTTTATTTAATAGCTATTGACAATTCTTAGTCTTACCAATAAAAGGGAAAGCAGTATAAAGCACATTCCCCGTACGGAGTGTAGAGGGATTTGGTATATGTGAAGTGTATATGAGGTAGAAATGTAGTTAAATTATTTCTTAATTTATGTTAGAAATTCATAAAATGAAGCATATTACATTCATGTGGCAAACCTGAAAATACAGAAAGCTAACATTTGCTTAAAATTTTTTTCAATCTGTTTTCTCGCAAACCACGTAAGCTAGAGTGATGAAATTATGTACGCATGTCAAAAGTGGAGCATTCTCAAACGTTGTAGTGCAAAAAAAAAATATTTTATGGTGTTTATGGGGGAGTAACCCTTGTACGTTATTGAAACAAGTCTTAATCTTGGAGTGTTGGCATGGACGGGTGCAGGGTAACGGAAAATATACGAATAATTTGTGCGCCCATCCTTCGCAATTGGACATCTTTGGATAGGAAAATCTGGAAAAAATAATGCTAGCAGGTGTACACTAGTACAAAGGGAACAACTACATCATGAGTCAAAAAGTCCACTTATTAATAATAATGCCAAATTGTTAATAATAATTAACTTTGTGAATTTTAATTTTTCATGTATAAAATCAAAAGCTAACAATGAAATTTGCTGAAAATTAGCATCTAAATTTTCTTATGTAAAACGCACACTTACTAAAAATTTCCCAAAAATCCAATCATAGGTTTTGATTAATGTTTTAGAGATATTTTATAGTATTGATATGTTATCATGACCACTCAAACATTGTAGTCAACACACAGAAAATAAAATGGCAGCAAATTAAAATAAACAAGTTGGGTAGACAGACCTATGCTCATGTCAGAAGGGTTTTGTACTCAACTTACAAAATGCAGTAACCAGCAACGAATAAAATCAAGAAACATGTCAAAGACGATTTTATTGAAGAAAATGTGAAATTCGAGGATCATACTATTATTAACAAAGTTGAAAGAATTGTGACTTCTGAGGTATTTGTTTTACTTATACCCATAGATATCTCCCTTGATAATTTTCCAGATTTTTTAGAAACACATTTTTCATGTATTTCACCCCCCCTGTGCCCCCACTGAAGCAAAAACTGTCAGTTTAAGAACTGTTTTGAAAAGCTCTCATAGAGAACTTTCAGTTGATATTCATATCGGCTACCTTTCATGAAATTTTTTTCAGGGCCCACTCCTCTGTACTGTAATCATCGATTCATGGCCTATTTTTCCGAATCCTAGAATGGTTACAAAGCCCTTTTGCTAGGAGCTCTCTCCTGCCTCTTCGACTTGTTTCAATTGTATGCACTCATTTTCATGATACCTATCATTCCTGAAATTTTCATGCGAATCCTAGCAAAGCTGTAGTGTCTAAATCGATAAAAAGCGCATATGGCTCCATAGCCATATGTTTCCATAGTAATATAGGGCATATTGTTCCATAGTAATACAGGAAAATTCAAATCGCCATAACTTCATGAAATACTATTCGATCTTTATGAAACTTTCAGAAAAAATCAATCTTATAAAAAGTCATCTTTAAGGGTACCGTTTGGATTTTATTCAAGAAAATATAAAATCGATAAATCATACTATTACTAACAAAGTTGAGTGAATTTCGACTTCTCATGTATTTGTTGTTGTTGTACTCATGAAGGCCTACATTCATGATTTTTTTCAGATTTTTCGGGTCACAGGTTTCCAATCGCGAGGGGGGGGTACGCGAAAAGTTCGTACATTTCCCCTTCCCCTGCCCCCCTCGGTACTCAGAAGGCAATTTTAAGACTTGTTTTGAAAAGATCTCATTAAGGCCTTACCAATGACACCCTACTTGACTACCAATGGTGAACATTTTTTTTTGAGGGGTCACCTCCCTATATGGGGAGACCCCCCTTAAACCCCTTTGAAAAATTTTTCCACCCTTGAACTTTCAAGAGGTCACCACTTCTGACCTTTCTACAAAGTTTCATGGCTGTAGCCTCTATAGTTTCGGAGAAAAAGTGCTGTGACATACAGACGGACGGACGGACGGACGGACAGACGGACAGACGGACACAGGTCGTGATTGCAATAGGGTTTTGTATTTTAGTACAAAACCCTAAAAACCAGATATTAAGTTTTCGAGCTTATACATGGAATATGCACTAGCGTGCAAAATCCTGGAAGGTTTTTTGACGAATCCATTTGGATGCCCGCATTTTTTGAATTAAAAATCACTCTGTAGAAAAATCTAAATAATGCTTAGGAGACTTCCCACTTTAACAAACATATACGCTTTTATACAATTTATTGCTTCAATGGCAAGGGGTGTCAAAAAATGCAATATAAAAACTCAGGTATATTTTAAAGGGGCGAAATTCTGGAAACTGCTACATGTTAATATAAATTATCTTATCTAGTAATGTTTCTTTAGATTCCTTAACACAATATGTTGTTGCTGCTCCTTTGGCATTGATAAAAGCCTTGCATCCATCCCCCATAGAATCAACAGGATTTCTCGCTCTTTGTATTGATATGCTGTTCCATTCATATCTTATCTTTTCAAAAAGTTATTCTTTAGTCCTGGTTTTTTGTCATTTCATTGTACGTTTGACCTCTTCCCGAAAATATTCGATGGGATTCAGGTCAGGAGATTGTGATGGCCAATTCAGTTTTGGTTGCAGCACTACAGCCCCTTTCGGGCATTCGCTTAGAGATAGTTAGAGTATCTCATTATCATGATCGAATGTGTTGGCGCTCCACAAGGTGATATCATCACTACCACGCTTTGGCCGAGTGTCCGTTCACCCAGCTGCGATACGTTCTGATTTAAGCCAGTACGTAAGGTAACTGAACTCGAATATTATTTTCGGAAAGCCACCGTTTAACTAAGCTTGCTGTATGCTTAAGGTCGTTATCATGTTAAAATATTCACTATGACGGCATATTTTGTTCAACATATGGCAACATAATATTTTTTAAAATGATTTTGTAGAATTCTTGATCCATCTTTCCCTTAATCCAAAATAATGGACCTACGCCTGCGTATGAAAATGCATCCCATGGTAAGATATTCCCTCAATGGTGTTTAATAGTTATGTATTTTGGATAATAGCGTCAACTATATGCCATCACTACAGCAGGTTCATCCGACTACAAGATATTCTATTTCAATGCTCTACGGTCCAAGTAATATGTGTCCGGGCAAGCTCTAAGCTTTTTCTCTTGTTTGTTGCATTGATGTTTAGTTTTAATGCAGATCTTTTCTTGAATTCTCGGTACTGCATTCGCCAAGTGTGATATTTTGTGTATTTGAGGAATTTTTCCTCGACTGCGTCATGAGCTTTGTTTATTTTCATTTATTTGTAGCCCTACTAGTTTTGCTTCGCTGTCGAGTTTCAGAAAAAGTTATTTGCCCGTTGTTAATGATCGTGGCAAAATGTTGATGTTGTCCGCATATGCTACTATTTGGTGCGACTTGTACTACCTTGTGTATCGACAAGTAGCCTCCTTACGACGTGCTCTAGAGCCAAATCGAAAGCAATGGGGCTAGCCCATCTCCCTGCTTCAGTCCGATATTCGTGTCAAAGGCATCGGTGAGTTGGTTATTGATGCGAACTTGGGAGGTCGTCGACATCATTGTCATTTTGGTAAGAAGGACTAATTTGGCTGGGATGCCAAAGCAAAGCATTATGTATGCGTACGCATGCCTGCTTAAAGTCAACCCAAATCTGGTGTACGTCTATGCTAAACTTCCAGCATTTTTCAAGTACCTTCTTGCCAGTGAATAATTGGTCTATTGTAGATCTACCTGCCCTAAAATCACCTTGAAACTCCGCAATAATACTGTAAGCGTATGATCCGATTTATTTTCTAAGATTTTAGAAAATATTTTGTACGCGGTACAAAGTAGTGATAGGCCTCTATAACTTTCGCACTGTAACTTGTCACCTTTTTTGTGAATAGGGAATAAAATTGATTAACTCCACTCTTTTGGCAAATGTTCTTGTTGCCAAATGTGCTGGGTAACTTTGTGAATAGCTTGATGAACACTACTGCCGGCTTATTTGATGAGTTCCACTGGAATCTGATCGATGCCCGGCGCTTTTTTGTCTTTTGATGATGGAGCAAACTTCATCCAGAGTTGGTGGGGCCAATAGAAGCTCTCCGCAGACATCCATAGATCCCGATGTTCTGGAGCTGTGCGGAGGATTAAAGAGGTTCTTGAAATATAATGCCCATCTGTCCTTAATCTTGGTTTCATCAGCGATGATATTGCCAACGTCATCACGACAGAGCGTGGTTTTAGACTGATAACCACGTTTCAGGCTTTTCACTACTTTGTGTGCTTGTCTTGTGTTGTTGCTCACTAAACTTACATCTATACTTCTCAATTGTTCGTCATAGTATTTTCTTTTCTTAATCCTAATTATCTTATTCGCTACTCTTCTGAGATTTTCATAGTGTTCTCTCTTCGTCCTGGTTTTCCTACCTTTGTACGCCTGATTCTTTTTATCTAACGCAATTTAGCCCTCATCATCCAACCAGCCAGGCTTGATATCAGATCGTCTGTTCTGCCACGGTCCTAATAACCGCTTTCACTTCCATCCAGAGCTCGTTGCTCGTCTTTAACGATGCGTCTGATAAGATGGGAGCCAGCTGGTTGTCGAGGGTCTCCGTGAAATTTTCGGCCACAGACGCCGTTTGGAGCCTTCCGATGTCAAATTTTTGCAGCGGGCTGGTCCTCGCCGAATATGCCTTTGACATACGACATCGATAGGTTAATTTGATCAAGTAATGATCTGAGTTACAATTGGCTCCTCGGTATGTACGGACGTCAAGTATGCTCAAGATCCAACGTTGTTGGATCAGAACATGATCGACCTGGTTTTGTGTGTTGATATACGGTGATACTCAGGTCATTTTATGAATGTGTCGATGTGGGGAACAAGTCGAACGTATGACTAGACTTCTGCTACATGCAAAGTCAATCAGATGCTTGCCGTTGTCATTTGTTTCATCGTTGAGGCTATATCCTCCAGTCGTTCCGCGATGCCAACCTTAGCGTTGAAATCACCCAGAATAATTTTTTGTAGGCAATGAGCGGACCAATCTTTCCAAGTGATTGTAGAACGTTGTCTTCGTTTCTTCGTCCTTTTCTCCGGTCGGGGCGTGAATATTAATCAGCCAGGTTTAAAGAATTTCTTTTTTATACGGATCGCATACAACCGTTTGTTTATTGCCTTAAAATCAATAATGTGCGGCATGAACTCCCTATCCACAATGAAGCACTTGACGTCAAATTTAAAAGTACAATTCCTACGAAAACATTCACTTATGCCTAATCCATGCATGGCTGAACTAGACTTAATAAAAACTTGAATGTTATCTGTTAGGGTTTTCCCCGATGGTATTAAACACTCAATTTGTATTGTATAACATCCTTAAACGACTTTCAGTCTCCACAACTTTCAATTTGAATTCGAACCAGCGAGAAAATCTCATTTCACCTCCAACTTGGGTCATACTTCAATTCACAATCAATTTCCGCTTCTTGATGTGAATAGACGAACTTTGAGGACATTCCCAAAATATTTGGACAAATTTATCTTGAGTTGAGTTCTGGTTGAGTTTCTTGACAACTTTAATTGCCCTGAAAAAAAATAACCTCCGCGAAGAGTCCAGGATTAAGCAATTCAAAGGAAATAGTCGAGCAAAGGAGAAAGTTTGCAAATAAAAACTCCCAGCGAGTGTAGCCGCGATTATCGAAAGATTTGGAAATTCTACAGGAATTCCAGCAAAGTCCCTTTGAACCGTAACGGAATGTTAGTCACTCATTAGAGGGTTCATGTTTCAATTAAGCTGCGACATTCAAGTTTGGAGATTTTCCCAACGGAGCAGGCAAAGTATTTATTTTTGGAGTTCTACGTGAGGGATGGAGGGATCAACTCAATGTAAAGTCTGAAATGTTTCCATGGGAAAGTTTACAACGAGTTTCCTTTGATTTCGAATTGCGCATTCAATGAAATTGTCACATCGTCTACCAGCTCATCATCTTCGCTGTGAAATTTTTAAGTTGTTATTCATCATAAATTCGACAACGACCTTACAGCTGTAGATATCTGCAAGCTTTGAACTTTTTCCCATAAAATTTCATATTTTACACAGCCGTAAGCAAAGAAGTGTCTAACCTCGAGGATTAATTAAAAGTAATTAAATTTCCCGAGAGAATTGCTTAAGTCCTTGCCAAAAGGCAAATTGTTAATGAGCACCACCACCGCCGGCATCGCCACCGCCCGTCGTCGCCACCGCCCGTCGTCACGCTGCAAATAAAAAAATGAGTGGTCGAGGCTGGTGACACGCGAGGTCAGACTCACATTCGCAGCCTGTTAAACTTTTGAGGAAATATTGCAGAGTTTTCGATTAGAAAAGTCCTTGTAGCATATTGCTGGGAGTTATCATTCTGAATGGTGGACTCGTCGTGTCTTCTGTTTAATCAGTCAAATAGATGATGAATTCCATAATAATACTCCCTATTGCGCTCCAATCCAGATAACCTCCACCCACATTGTCACATCCACTTGAATCCCTTAACGCAGCACCTTAAAGAGACGAAGGTTAAAGTAATCAATTCCATCAGACCTTTAATGGCTGCACTTGCCTGCGTCTCATTATATTAACATTGCTGTCCAATCTGAAGGAGAGATATCGTAATGAAAAAAATTTAATAGATTAAGACAGAGAGCCGGGCGAAGCATTCCTCCAGAAACTGGCATAATTCCGAAGCCGCCTTTTGTCCGTACTGTTAATTCTTGTGGTGCGGGTTGTTTTAAATATTATGGGATGCATTGACACCAGCCCAGCACTTGCGTACCACCAAAGTCGGTTCTTTGCTTAATTGAAATCAATTTGGCAGGCATACGGGTCAAACTTCTCGCTGACTTCAATTTAAGGCGATGTGCGAGTATCTATGGCCGTGCAAGTCGCAAGATAGTCGAGCGTTCAACTTTCGCTACTCAAGGAAATTTTCTTTTTCTTAGGCCAGAATGATGCTTTGTCTACGCGACGGTTGGTGACATTCTTCGGTCATAACATCATTTGCCTCCCTTTCCTTTTCTTCTTCCTGGAATTTCCATCTGAGGCGTATTGTTGCTGTTTTCGCTGGCAGAGCAACCGACGCTGCTCTGACTCCTTTCATAGATTCCCTGGTGTTGGCAGAGTGGCTTAATTAGAATTCATTTCGTTGCTATGATATGCATGCTACAGAATCTTCTGCTCCATTGCCAGTATCTCTTTGTCAGGGATGGAAATGAACGGAGTGGAATCTCCGGCATTGTCATCGTTAGTGTAACAACACAATGAGAATAAGGGTGATTGTACTGGAATGAGATTCGTTTGAGTTTGGATGCTGGATGTTGGATGTGACCAATTTTAGGCCTAGCTAGTCAGCATAATTGTTCTCATAAACGAGCGATATCGAGTGCAAGTCATTGAGACAAGTGGAAGTGGAGGTACCTGTATCGGCAATAAAACTGAATATTGTGATATTACCAGGAACAAAAGCTTTGAGGAGAATCATTAGGACAAAATATGAATTTTCAAAATGATTTTCATTGTTTTGTTTCGAGCCAGTTGGTGCGATGATAGAAAAAAATTTATGAACACGTGTATCCTTGTATATGTACACATTATTATTACCAATTGTAGGTGGGGGATGGGATTGAGGATTGTTTGAGAGTGATCCTTATGATTCGGTATACCTTTTTTAATTCGCATTCAAATTTTTTAACGATGCTTTCGGAATAGCGATTTCTTATTAGAGAAATTAAAAAGAATTGTAATATTTATTGCTCTTTTCTTAAAGAATTTTCTTAAGAATTGGGAGCTTAATTTATTAAATATTTTTGCGGAAATAAAAAAAAATTGTCTAGGATAATAGCCGTAAATAGACAGAAACCTTAAAAAATTTTAGGTGCTAATATTTAAATAATTTCCAGTAGGTCAACTATTATGCCAATATATAATTTTCTTTATTAGAATGTATGCGGTACAGAGGCCTTATAATATACATAGTAGGTGTTCTGACAGTCATTTCACCATCGTTTGAACATTACTTAAAACTATGTGTAGTATCGTATTCCTATGTGAATATTACAATTAGCTAGAGGAAAATTTCGACAAAAACCTCTACTGAACTTATTACTAGCTTAACATAACTTAACTATCTAATTATAACTAGCTAAAATCTATGAGACTAGGTTACGGCCTAAGAGATAGGTGGTAGCAATTGCTGATTTTCAGTTCGCCAGGGCACGAATTAGCGGATTGGGCGAGTCATTTGCTTTCGCGATTAATTTGTCACGGCGTGATGCAGCGAGCTTATTTATTTATATATTTATTAATTGACCAAACAAGGTATACATTTTTTTCACATTCTATTAAAATACATATCACAGTTTTTTTTAATTTTTTTTTATTACAATATAAATTTACATTTGCAGTAAAGGATTAGGAACCGAGGTACTTCGATAAATTGGATTTAAATTGGGATCTGGATATGGTTGGGGAATAAAGATGGCTCATCTCGTTGAAAATTTTGACACACCTAGTTATCGGCTCATTATCACCATAGTTAGAATGATGTTTATTTTTTACGAGGAAAGATGAATGTCTCGTAAATCTTACTGGCTCGTTTAAGGTTATTTTTTCGATTAGATATTGAACTTTAACGGTTCCTCTAAGGACATCAAATGCGAAGCAAGAGCATAATGTGGTTCTACGGGAGGCAAGTGGTGTCATATTGAGAAGGGATAGCCGGTTATCGTATGATGGCAAATTATGGAAATTTTTTGGATCATAGAGGGATCTCAGAGCAAACAGTAGGAATTGTTTCTGGACGGACTCAAACCTCTCTGAGTGAACATCAAAGACCGAATTCCAAGCGACACAAGCGTATTCCAGGATTGGGCGCACTAATGATGTGTATAACGTTTTCGTTACCTACAAGTTCTTAAATTTTTTTCCGCGTCGTTTGATGAAACCTTAAAGCTTATTCGCTTCGCAGAGAGCCTCATCGTAGTGCAAATTAAAGCGGAGTTTCTTATCCAAGTGAACACCAAGATCTACCACACTATAACTCTGGAAAGCTTTGTATCATTGAGGTGATAATCAGATAATAAAATTGTACTTTTCCGAGAAAAGTTTATCACCTGGCATTTCTCAAAATTCAAATATACAAGATTTTTGCTAGACCACTCTAATAGAGTATTTATTTTGTCCTGCAGGAGCAAAGAATCACTTTGGGATGCTTTCATATGATATAATTTGAGATCATCCGCATAAAATAAGTGTGGTATATCGGAAAACACTTCAGAAAGGTCCGCTATAAAAATGTTGAAGAGAAGAGGTCCGAAGTGACTGCCTTGAGGAACACCGGAATAGATATGAATTCCGTTTGACACATATCCCTGAAATTTAACGGTTTGAGTCCGATTTTTGAGATGTGAGTCCAGCCAATGAAGTAGGGAGATTCCAAATTTATTCAATTTATGGGACAAAATCGTATGATTGACACGGTCAAAAGCCTTACTAAAGTCATTATAAATTACGTCGACCTGGTGTCCATTTTCCATTGCGCAAAGGATGTTAGAGACCAAAACTGTTAAGTTAGTGGTTGCGGATCGATTCTTTCTGAAGCCATGCTGTTGGCCATTGAGACGCTGTTCAATAAAAGGTGATATTTGGAACATACAATTTTTTCAAATAACTTTGTGGTAGTGGATAGTATGGCAATCCCTCTATAATTTTCAACGGCTCCTTTGCTTTTGTTTTTATGGATTGGAGTTAAGTAGGAGGATTTCCAGTATGCTAGGAATACGCCGCTTGATAGAGATTTGTTAAAAATGATGAAAAGAGGTAAAACCAATTGTTCTCTGCATTGAAATAAAAAATATGGAGGAAGTAAATCAGGGCCAGGCCCATGATTAAAATCAAGAGTTTCAATTGTTTCGAATATGTCACCCTCTTAAACTGAAATTTCTTGCAGTACAGGCCCACACTCTAGTGGTGAAAAATCATGGAAATTGTTTGCTGAACAGTAAACTGATTAAAAGTGGTCAGCAAAATAATTACTGATTTCTTCAGGGAGAGTAGAACTGCAGCCTTTAAAGGTCATTTGTTTAGGGTAGCCATGAGCTTTGCGCTTGATGTTCACAAATTCAAAATATTTCTTGGGGTCTTTGATAATTTTTTCACCTATAGCATTAACATATACTTCATAGGCCTCGCCCGACTTCAATTGAAATTCTTTTGACAGTTCATCATGCTCTCTTTTAATTTCGTTGTTCACATCAGATCTACTTTGCATAATTTTATACAGTTTATTTCTTCTGTTCCTTAAAGATAGAAGATCACTATCCAGCCAGGGCTCTAATAATTTGTCCATTTTCTTGTTTTTAGGAACATGTCTTTCAACGGCGTCAAGGATGTGCTGATATAATAAATTTACTGCATCATTTATATCCAACGTTGAAAGCATGGCAGTCCAGTCTATATTAAAAATATGCTTTCGAATGCTCTCGTAATCAGCATTGCGAAAATCAAATACAATCAAGTTATTGTACGAAAGAGTGTTTGTAGCTTCAACAGTTGAAAATTCAACCGAAAGTGCGGAATGGTGGAGGGTGTTTGAGAAAAGATTTTCCACCTCACTGGCTGGATGAACCACCACATCACCATAAGCATTGGTAAAGATAATATCTAGACAATTATCATTGCAATTGGGTGTCGAAGCTACTTGCTGTAAATCATTGCCATAAAATGTAGAAACAAGGTTGTAATCACTTTCGTCCAGAAGATTGACTGGAAGGAGACGATTATCAAGTTTGTCGACTATAAACGTTAAATTGGGACTATTAAAGTCTCCAAGTATAATTTTATCTTCTTCATTTGAAAGGCCAGCAAGTTTTGTAAACGACCTAATTGGACTTTGGAGGAATATAAAATGCACCAATGTATAAGTCAAATTTTTTAAGTTGGATTCGAACTATTGTATGTTTGAAATGTTTATATGTGGTCGTAGCGACGAGGTCACTCAATATCGAGTTGTGTACAGCGATTAGGACTCCACCACCTCGTGACGACCCGGTACTTTGATAGTCTCGATCATTCCGATATAAAGTCCAACTACTATCGAGAATCTCTTCATTTCGAAAGGAGTTATTCAACCAAGTTTCCGTTAGAGCAAGGACAGCATTTAGCGTCAAGAAAAAGTTTGCTGAGTTTACTTTTCATATCACCACAGTTATGGTAGAACATTTTGATGCATTTGGAGGAAGTATTTTTATTTCGGACGAAAAAATTTGTGATGCTGTTCTCGTGTTCTTTAAAGCGAAGATATATGATTTGAGCTTATATGTGAAGCGTAGAGCCCTTCTCTTTGTATCATGAAATTTGAAGACCATCACTTACGAAATCGGAATATTTGGGGTGCGGTTTCATAGCCTTCAGTTCAGGAGTGGAAATAGAATGCTCATATAAAGAAACAACACTACCTCCCGGTTGGTTACTATGACAAACAATACTGTTTGTCACTAGACTACCGTCTGAAGCATCTAAAGGATTCACAGTTTTATTAGTAATCTTTGAGTGAATTTTGTAAGTCATGCTAGTATAGGCTTCTTATCATTAGTGGGAGCTATTATTGTACTATTCATAGATTTACTTGGTTGATCCCTGTTGTAAACAGGCTTATGTGATTTCCACTTTTTGAAGATCATTCCATTCCAGTTGATAGTACCGTTTTCAGATTGATGGTTGGAGAAAAGCCAGGCATACTTATGTGGGATGGAAGCCTTGATCGAACGCTTACGCTTATTCCCCTTTGATACGTCCTCAACTCTGCAACCTTTGAGCATGAGACTATTCTCCAAAAACTTTCGAACAGCAGCGGCGCTAATATTTTGTGGTGCTTTTTGTAGGAAGAATGATTCATAATTTGCTTCAGTAGCTATTTTGGCGTTAGCTACTTCTAACTTTTGGAGCCTCACATTCCATTCATCCACTGACCAAAACGTGCCTAGCTTGAAGATGCGTTTTATGACTTCTGTAGCTTGAATTGATGCTTTCGGTTCTATACATCTCGAATTTAGACCGTTTGCATAACTCTCCACTGGAAATGTATGGTGTACTTGACGCTGCTCCTGTAATTTATTTTCTAGTGAATCACACTTTTATAAATTGAACGAACGCCAGCAAGGCTGTGTAGTTTTTCAGAAGAGAAGTAAAACGGTTTATTAAGTACCATCTATTTTGGTTGATCTGAAGCTTTGTTACTAGATATTTAGCACATTGGATCCAGGTAGGCGAACCGTATAGGATGATCGGTTGGATTGCCATTTTGACGATGAGGACTTTGTTTCTGGTGTTGAGACGCGAAATACCATTAAGAAGGGGGTAAAGTGACAGCACGGCCTTAAACGCTTTGGAGCTAATATGCTCAATATGACTTCTGAAGATTAGTTTTTTGCCGAGTATAAGTCCAAAATAATTTAGATCTCACTCCAGGGAATAGTTTGACCTAAAAATTTATTGGTCGCTTGGGTAGGTGAGCAGGCTTCGTTTTTGCAACATTAATTTTAAATTCCCATCTATGGTAGTATTGATAAGTAAGTTCTAACGCCGTTTCAAGGCTGGTAATAATGGAAGTTGGATCTACGCCTATGCTGTATATGCAAATGTCGTCTGCGAAAGCTGTGACTTGGCAGTTTGGTAAAGAAGGGAAGGCCGACGTATAGATGTTATATAGTGATGGGCTTAGGCAGGAGCCTTGCGGAACACCAGCAGTTATACAGCCTTGTTCAAAAGTATTGAGCACCCTCACCTAGAGTGCAATTTTGTCCGAAATGATTGCAAATGTGTCTATTGTTTCTTGTCAGTTAGTCGGTATCACGAAAGGGGATAAAAGTATATTTTTAACCTTATCTTAGGTCATAAACTATTTGAGATGACAAATATCAAGAAACTTTATAATATTGCAGACGTCTCAGTGTACATTAAAACCTCGTTGCGGACACGTGGGTATTCTTCAACTGTAGTTAAAGTGTTAGCAGTTTATTTACTCAGTGATTATTTACTAAAATGCCCAAAATTAGAGAGCTTAGCCTTCAACAGCGCATAGAGATCCAAGTTCTTCATGAACAAGGCAATTCACAAGTTCAAATTTCTAAAATTGTGAAATGCTGACGACGGGCAGTGCAGTACACTATTAAGCAGATACAAGAAACAAAATCACATCTGAATAGGCTAAAAACTGGCCGTAAACGCATCACCACAGAATCTGAGGACCGAAAGTTGGTGCTTGAGTCGCTCAGAAATCTCAAGCACATATTATCCGCGCTGGCTGTAAATTTTTCCGAGGGAATCAATAAACCAATCTCTGCGCCAACCGTAAGAAGGCTTTTAGAAGCTGGTTTAAAAGGTTGCAAGGCTGGGAAATAGCCTTTGGTGTCTGAAAAAATAGGAAAGCTCGCTTTGAGTGGGCGAAAAAATATCAACATTTCACGGATGAAGATTGGTCGAATATTTTGTGGCCTGCTGAATCTAATTTCGAGGTAAGATATAATACAACTCAGTTCATAGGAATGACTTTTATTTTTTAATGCAATCAATATCGATTGAGTGGAAAATCTCAATTGAATATCTCACATTTTATTTCCTTTTCATAAGTGTTTGGGACTCCCGGTGTGTCTTTTGTGAGAAGGTGCCAGGCCGAGGAGTACCATACAGAATGTGTCGTGCCTACTGTCAAATACGGAGGAGGCAGCGTTATGATTTGGGGCTGCATGGCCGCGTCTGGCGTGGGAGAAATCTATTTGTGTGAAGGTCGCATGGACTCTACCAAGAACATAAATGTGCTGGAGAAAGCACTAATGCCATTTTTTACGAAAGCTTTTGGCGACACAAACTTAGATGGAGTAAAATTTCAACAGGATAACGCACCTTGCCACAAATCAGCGCGCACAATCAAATGTTTCTAAGAAAATTCTATCGAAGTTTTGGAGTGCCCGGAACAATCCACAGACCTCAACCGCATAGAGCATCTATGGGGTATATCGAAGCGGAAGATACGCAAATATTCAATTACCAACAAAGAAGACCTGAAACTTCCTATCCAACGAGAATGGTATCAAATATCCGTAGACGAGTGTGAGAAATTAGTTTGCTCTATGTCGAAAAGGGTCGCTGCAGTGATCAAATCAAAGGGTGGTTGTATTAAATATTGATCAATTTAATTTAGAATAAAAATTTATATTAATATAAGTGATTTTTATTTCCATTTCCCTTTTAAAAATTCAGGTATAATAATTTGTAAGGGATGCTCAATACTTTTGAACAAGGCTGTACTTCTCACTGAGGAAATGCTTTCCCCTACTTTGACCTGAAACTTCCTGTCGGTTGAAAATGCTTGTAAAAGGTTCAAAAAGTATGGGAGTGTGTTATATTTCTGAAGTTTAACATATAGACCAGACCATTATACCAGACTGTATCGAAGGGTTTTTCTATGTCCAGCGTCACCAACCCTACAGACAATTTATTGTACATCGCTGCTTTGGCATCCTTCGTAACATGGAAAAGCTGATGCTCTGTCGAATATCTGTTTCTTAAGCCGAATTGGAAATCAGGTAGGATATTATTGTTAGCCATTAAATCATTGAATCCTTTTAGCACTATTCTTCCAAAGAGCTTACCTAAACCTGGTAGTAAGCTAATGGGCCTGTAGTTGTCGGGGGAGTGCAGATCTCTTCCAGGCTTCAGGATAGGTATAACTAGAGCTTGTTTCCAGATTAATGGAAAGAAGGAGAACCTAAGGCATGCGTTGAATAGGAGGCATATGAAGACTATTACTTTTTTGGGTAAATTTTTAAGTACTTTATTCGGCTGCCGTTTTCAACTTTTTTAAGTAAACCTATTAACTTCTTGGTTTTTATTAACGCACCAGGAGGTAAAGATGTTTGTTTAGGTTGTTGCTCCAAAGCTTTAGCCCCCATTATTTCTGCTAGATTGTTGTAGAACCTATTGGCAATATTATGGAACTGATTAAATTTATCTGCAAGTATTTCTGCTTTTCCTTGATTGCAGTAAATACGAGTATGCCCACTTCAACTACTTGTAATATTTTCCTTAGAAATGACAAAAGGTAATTGTAATGTTCCAAAAATATACTACTGTTATAAAAAAGTAAAATGGTCAGAATTCCGCAGTTTTATTAATGAAAGAGTGACCTTAACCCTCCGTATGTGAGGAGCAAATTGCAGGATTCACAAACACTATCTGGCAAGCTATCGAGGTTAGTGTCCCAAAAAGATCAAAAGCTTCCTATAATTTAGAATTCGATGTAGAAACCTACAATCTAATAAGAAAGCGAAATTCTTTGTGGCGTAAATGGCAAAAAACCCGGACTAGGTCTCTCAAAATTGGTGTTAATATCCTCACTCTAGCTATTAAGAACAAAATTAAGGAGCGCCGGAATCTCCGATGGAACAATATACTATCAAATCTAGACTACTATTGTGCCAAGTCTCGCATAAATTGGTTGCAAAATAACAACTGAAAATATTACGTTCTAAATTTTCTATGTAGAACTAATCGCCCAGTTTTCATATATTTTTGCACGAAGAGGAAACTTCAGTTCGGAAGCTATCATATTAAATTTCATCCAAACCGGTTGAGAAAATTGACCTTGAACTTTTCAACTGCCGCCACTGTGAAATGTTTACTCTTATATTAATTACAATTAAAAGAAATTTTAGGCCTCTAAACTATGAAATTTTGAATGGCCGTAATTTTGAACTTTGGGCGTCGGCCTGAAATTTTGTTTGCACTTTAAACACATTTACTATCTTATTAAGCATACATCTAACTAGAATCGACTCATTAGTTTCGTCCCAACTATTTCTGACCTTCGAATTACCATTTAGATCGTCGAATTGCCTTTTAGATTTAGAAGTTTAAATTTTGGATTCTTGGTCGCGTTTCTTTCGATTTAATCTAATTCAAATCCGCTTTATTGATTCAACTGTTATGAATTTTATATTACCATAAAGCAAGTTTGAAAATACTTAAAAACTTAATGGCCCACATGTCACTCTAAATTTAAGCAATATTCAATCAAAAAATTAGTTATAAAACATCAATATCATATGCTTTCAAATAAAAATTACTAAGTATTATCAATTAATTGGAAAATGGGAGAAAGAACCAGCCAACTTTATTGAAAATTACATCTAACTTCAAACAAAAAAAAAAAAAACAAAAAGGAGTGTACTTTGAGCTGACAACTAATATGTAACAATTTAATTCTAATTAATGTTATAAAAACAGATTTTAAATAACGCTAACAGAGCAAAATTCTAATATTCCTAACATATATGTTAAACACATAAAATTACAATTCAAATTAACGTACTAATATTGAGCTGCAAAAACAAAAACAAACAAGTTGGGTAGACAGACCTATGCTCATGTCAGAAGAGTTTTGTACTTAACTTACAAAATGCAGTAACCAGCAACGAATAAAATTATGAAACATGTCAAAGACGATTTTATTGGAGAAAATGTGAAATTCGAGGATCATACTATTATGAACTAAGTTGAACGAATTTTGACTTCTGAGGTATTTGTTATAGTTATACCCATAAATATCTCCTTTGATAATTTTTTCAGATTTTTTAGATCACGGGTGTCCATTCGCGAGGGAGGAAACACATTTTTCATGTATTTCCCCCTGTGCCCCCACTGAGGCAAAAACTGTCAGTTTAAGAACTGTTTTGAAAAGCTCTCATAGAGAACTTTCAATTGACACTCATATCGGCTACCTTTCATGAAATCTTTTTTCAGGGGCCACTCTTCTGTACTGTAATCATCGATTCATGGCCTATTTTTTCGAATCCTAGAATGGTTACAAAGCCCTTTAGCTAGAAGCTCTCTCCTGCCTCTTCGACTTGTTTCAATTGTATGTACTCATCTTCATGATATCTATCACTCCTGAAATTTTCATGCAAATTCTAGCAAAGCTGTAGTGTCTAAGTCGGTAAAAAGCGCATATGGCTCCATAGCCATATGTTTCCATAGTAATACAGGGCATATTGCTCCATAGTAATACAGGAAAATTCAAATCGCTATAACTTCGGGAAATACTATTCGATCTTTATGAAACTTGCAGAAAAGATCAATCTTATAAATAATCATCTCTTTGCAAAATTTTATTGAGTTTAAAGGTACCATTTAGATTTTATTCAAGAAAACACAAAATCGATAAATCATACTATTACTAACAAAGTTGAGTGAATTTCGACTTCTCATGTATTTGTTGTTGCTGTACTCATGAAGGCCTACATTCATGATTTTTTTCAGATTTTTCGGATGGAAGGTGTCCAATCGCGAGGGGGGGGGGACGCGAAAAGTTCGTACATTTCCCCTTCCCCTACCCCCCTCGGTACTTATAAGGCAATTTTAAAACTTGTTTGGAAAAGATCTCATTGAGACCTTTCCAACGACACCCTACTCGACTACCAATGGTGAAAATTTTTTTTTGAGGGGTCACCTTCCTATATGGGGAGACCCTCCTTAAACGCCTTTGAAAAATTTTTCTACCCCTGAACTTTCAAAAGGTCACCACTTCTGACCTTTCTGCAAAGTTTCATGGCTGTAGCCTCTATAGTTTCGGAGAAAAAGTGCTGTGACATACAGACGGACGGACAGACGGACACAGGTCGTGATTGCAATAGGATTTTGTATTTTAGTACAAAACCCTAAAAAAGACCCGTTGGTAGCACTAGCCAGCTAGACAATTTTCTCGTAGTACCCTCATTTCTGAAAGCAAATAGTAATTTTATTGGTTATCACTACACTATAGTTGTAAGATAGTTTGACGGTTGTGTGACGATAGTTTTATGATAATTTAACGATGGTTTAATGATAGTTCGGCGATAATATTACGATAGTTGTAAAATATTTTTATAATAGTTTTAAGATAGTTTCACGATCGTTTGAAGATAGTTTGACCATAATTTGACGATGTTTTTATGATAGCTTTGAGATAGTTTTACGCTGGCGTAACGATCGTTTTACAGTAATTTTAATTGTGTTACGATAGTTCCATGTGAATTTGGCGATAGTTTCATAATCGTTTTATTTTCTTGACTTTACAAATAAAGTTCCAATTTAGCCAGGGATGGGCTTGACTAAACAGTTCCTAATTTAGGCGGTGATGGGCTTGCTTAAATATTTCCTAATTGAACGATAGAGCATGCCTAAACATTCCCGAACTTCAGCGGCTATGGAACTTGCGTAAACAGTTCCTGATTTAGGAAGTGATGGGGCTTACCTAAACAGTTCCTAGTTTAGGCAGTGATGGGACTGTTACGAACCAGTATACCCTATGTATACTGGTAAGAACTGGGAGCACATTTGATGTGTATCCAATATACATCATCAAGGCTCCCGGGGAAAGAACTCCTCATTTACCACTTACCTGCTACTCTGTCCATTCAATACCAGATCAACAAAAAGAAATAGAATTACATAATTAAACAATTTAGTTTTATTTTATATTTTAAATCAATTACTTTTACACTTCTTAAATTATTTTAACATCTTTCCACACTGTATCTACTCGGACGGAGGATGCCTGGAAGAAAGTAGGAATTAATCGATGGTGGCTACGCAGCGTAGAAACGCATCCAAGCCGAATGAGGTTCGCGGCTCAAGCCTACACCTCACCATCTAACTGTTGTGTTGGTTTCCTGCAATTGAACCGGAACTCGTTATACTTTCCGGCCTCGCTGATTACTTCGCGGCGGAATACACTTCGCGTACAAAACCGTAACCGCTGTTGTTACTACTCGCCGTTTCTCGCTCGATCAATTGTCTTTTAAACGATTCTTGCGGCCTCAATTCGCCCTAAATTCGCTGAGTAGTTGAAACGTGTGTTCTCGTTCCACGTAAACTTCTTCCTCCGCGCACGTCTCTCTACTCGCATGGTGAAGCTTTGTGGCGAATTTAATAAATGGTTTGAAGGCAGGGTTTAGCACAGTGTCACTCCGCTGGAAACACACCCCGAAGCTTCTCATGTACATGGTTGCTGTCGCCGCTAATGTTATGGCTTATGCAGTATAACACTTGGCGTAGCTTGTCGATATTTCTATAAGCACACCCCGAAGCTTCTTATGTACATGGTCGTTGTCGTCGCTAATGTTGTGGTTTATGTAGATCGAATTATGAAGTCTTTACGCTTGCCGTTGGTCGACAAGTACATATTTTAATGACAATGGGCGTATGTGCTTGGCCGTATACACTTGGCGGAGCTTAGACAATTGACGACGTTGTATATAGCATAACATTTCCTCCGGCGGATTTGACTGATTTACGTACTTGGAGAGTGAAGTAAATCGTTGTTCCGTTCCAATGATGCGAATTACTTAATGCGTAAGTTGTACTTTGCGCTGCTAAGGCCATTACTATTGTCCGCTGGACTTCTCACTGCGTATTGTTGATTGTTGTTTTGCTGCTGGTTCTTGATTAACATACTTAATTCTACCGTTTAATTTCGTGTATCTTGAACTCCTAATTTACGCTACTTAACATGTTATGGCATAATACAACGTTACAATTGAAAACTACTTCATTTTTGATTTTATATCGTTACGGATTCATGATTTGCTTGCCTGAGTCGCTAATCTGTATGGTTACGTTTTGACTTGATACTAACATAATATGTTAATTATAAATTGATGTTTTGTCTGATACTTAGTATTTCTTTTGATACAGTGAGTTAAGATTTTTTTTTTTGATTGTTTATCAGTACAACTATTCACAAAGGTTTTTGTTTGATACAACTTTGAGCCAAGCAGGTTCGTGTTTGGTTTGATTCTATACAAACATAAATTAACAACTCAATATTTCATTTGATATACAATAATGGAATTATGTTACGTTCGATTCTAATGTTGAAGAATATACCGAACATTTCTTCCGGTCCTAAATCGTTTTTTCTTGAGAATAAAACTATTATTTATATAAAACTATTTTTCATTTGAGGGACGCCGGAATTCAATATTACTTTTAATTGGCTTTACTTTATGAGACAGTACATTTTCCTTTAACTTCCATATTTGCAACCGATTTTTCTTTAAATCAGAATTGTAAATTATTGGTTTACCTTTTTGTGCATTACTAGGCTGTAGTCCAGATGTTAGCAAATTAGCCTGTTAGCGTTAGTAAGGATGTAGTGTGAACGGTGCAGGTGCAACGGCACTTATTATTTTCTTCTTTTCCTTTTCTTTTGTTTTTTTTGGTTTTGTCTTTATATTCATTGCTACTTTCAATTTCTATTCGATTAACGTTCTTTTATATCTACTAATATCATTATTCTTACTGTTTCTTCTTTTTTTTTACTTTGAATATTTCAGATTTTACTTATTAAATTGCTTCATAATTGTTTCTTATTGCTTTTAACATTACTATAGTTTCTAATTAATTTTATTTAATACGATAACTAAGCTTTCTTAAAGTTGTACATATTAATTATTGTGCCAATAGTTTAGTGGGAATTTTTTTTGTTAGTATGTAGGCGGAACGTTATGAATTAATTTTTAATGGGATGGAATGTGTGGATATTTAGTAGGGATAGAACGTCAAGCTTGACGGCATTCTATTCGCTCATACTCGTATGGTTGATAAGATTGTTCACTCCAATCGCTTAATTACCTTCGGACTTATTTCAGCCGAGCGAAAAACTTTCATTGTGGTGGCGGCGAATGCTACCTTATCAAAGCTTCCGCATGGGTTTCCATCGGGATTGGGAATTTTGTCAGGTACGCTCGTTTACTTGCTTCATATGGTGTGATAATGATTAAGCTTTTGGCTGAGCAGTTCGCACGATCATTGAAGTTCGTTATCAGGGAAGAACGTACTGCGCTTATCACCACATATGTGCGAATTGGATCTGGCGGGTCGTCGCAAGAGACCATAGGTAAATTCACTGCTAGTCAATTGTATCTTTCTAAAGGCATTAGCTTCGCTGCCGAAATTATGGCTTTATGCTTAACGTGTGCGAGGTGAAAACAAATCAGTGCACAGCTGTTACTTGATTAGTAGTTGTTAGTTGGTCGGATGTTTATTATAGGATTCTACAAAGTTATAGCATTCTTTGTCTGAAATTCGTTTTTTTTTTCCTTTTTTTTCGTACCAGCGTCTTGTTTGTTTATAACATTTATTTAATATTTCTGTAATATTTTTTTTTTGTTTTTGCCTATGAATTTTTTTTATATTAGTATTTTTATTTTGAACTCAGCCCCTTTTTTTTCTCTTTTTTTTTTTTTTTTTTTTTTTGGTTACTTTTTGGGTTTTTTTTCTAATTTTTTCTTGCTTCTTATTTTTTCTTATGTTCTGTTTTTCCATTATTTTTGTTCTTGCTATAACTAGACTAGTTGAAAGGAACGGGCGGGATGATGCATGGAGTTTTGGGGTTGGGTACTATGTGAGGGATTGGGTGCGCTTTTGGGCTACCCTGCAACCCTGGGAATGAGAGTCATGGATTGAAGGTTTATGTGATTGTTTTTGCTCGCCGCTAACGAGCTTTGAAGATATGATTAGCATTGCTTCTGCAATGATGCATGAGATAATTGAATGAAGCCATGTATTGTAGCTTTTACATGCGCTGATTGCTAGGAAGTATGTGACGTATATGATATGTATGTACTTATTCGTGGTTGCCTTGAAGAGCATTTGTTTTTAATTAAGTCGGCTTAATGCATTTCATAGTGGGCAGGGCTTTTACTTCATCCATGCTATAAGAGCTTTTGAGGTATATGCATTTAATTATCGTTGCAAATTTCATACTTTTTATTCATTTGTAGTTGTAAAAAGGGAGGGTTATTAGAAATGTATTCAGCAGTATGTGTAAATAGATGAGGATTATTTATAAGTTGGAATCTACTATTTATTATGAAGGTTTTTTGTTAAGTATAGAAATACTGTATGAGTTGTGAATGATGATGATCTGTTTCATTAAATTTAAATTAAAAGGAGAGACACTAACACTATATGGGCTTGGGAACATATAGTTTCGACCTTCATTCAAGACCCTATATGTGTTCCGTCTAATTTTTCCCTAGTGTGTGTCTACTTAGTTTGGCATAATGCTGTCCTGGACCTTACTGGAAGACAGTACAGTGCCGTGCGAGGTCACTTCATTAGCCGTGAATAAATTTTTGATCTCGATCTTGATTGTTTAAAGCAACTTAAAGACATCTCCTAAGACGCTATTTGATATTGTCGCCATATATAAAGTAAAAGGGTGGGAAATGGGCGGTCTTTGAATTGTCTTGCGCTTTCTACAGGAGTTTTATTTGTGACTTTTTTTCTAACAGTTAGCAGTTATATAAGGTATTTATTGTGCAAGGAAACGTAGTGGCTTATTTAAAGGGTACATGATTGATAGCGTGTTGTAAACCCTTTTGGATCAACAGCTCAGAGGCTACGACTGGATGGTAAATTGATGTCTCTTTTGCATATGACTTAATACTATATGTAGCGTGTCTGCCGAAAGTTGAAATCGGGCAGCTCAGAGGCTATTATGTATTTCTTTAGGGATTTACTAAAAATAGCGTGTCCGCCGACAGTTTACGTCGACGGCTCAGAGGCTGTTGTGTAATCAACTGGTTTTCATTCCAGTGATCGTGCAATTTAGACATCGACAAAGCGTGTCTGCTGATAGTTTTGCCGGGGTTTTACCGACTTGACTGCCACTTTTCCCGTTTCCTTTATATTATGAAATGGCACATTCAGTGCTGGATGTAAATTTGGTTTGAGAGTGAATTGCAGTGGAACTTGAAAGAGATAATTGGTTTTGGGGTAAAATCGTTTGCATTGTTGTAATGTTCTAAAATTCTGCTGTTTCAAAGTTTGCATACTTAAATTGTTTTCAGTTTAACTTGAAATTAAATTAGTTTCATGGTTATTTGCCCTTGAAAATTGCCCTTCTCCTGTAAATTATTCTTTATATTTGCTCAGCGCAGTTTATTTACGTATTTCATTTGCTCATTATTGTTACTGCATTTGGAAAATTATTGCCCAGATGTCTATCTATTCAATTTGCAGTTAAATGTTTGTTTTTGTTTGCTCTTTTAATTATGCTTCAGTTAATTCGAATGCTCATTCAATTCAAGAGATAAGACTTTAATATGCATGTGGGTACGCGTATTGTCCAAGCAGTTGGAGTGATAAGTGGTATCATATTTCGATAACAATGGGCACGCGTTTGTTTGCTCGTTATTAAGTTTTCGTTTTGCTTATTTGTGTTTAATATTTACTTGTAATGTTTTGTGTTTTGCATGTTAGTTTATTGAAACTTTATATCTTCTATAAATTGTACGTTGGGTTTGAATGAGTTAGGAGTTAGTTTGAATGACTTTCAGATAAGAAAGATGAGATTTAAGATATATGAATGAGGGAGTAAATGAATGAAGAATGTTCAAGATGACTATTTGATTTTGGGACTGGTCTGATTTAATGGATATTATGAGTAGAAATAATATTATATTTGAATGTTGATATTATGTTTTGGTTATTAAAATGATCAATAGGATTTTTTGTTTCGATTAAGGAGTGATCTGGGTAGATGACCAGTATGGGTAGCGTTAAACTGATATTATATTTTTGTTGTTTAAACGATTAGCATGATCCTATATTTTTTTAGGAAGACTGGTAAAGTTTCATACTTTCCTTTTGATATTTAAATGATTGAAATAATTATTTGATTTTTTTTTTCGTTTTAAGAAGGTTGAATTAGTTTTATGCACTGTATGAGTAGCAGTACTATGATGTGGGGATGCTGATATTATATTTTTGTTTTTTAAATGATTAAAATTATTATTTGATTTTTTTTAGGAAGGCTGATCTAGTTTGATGGACAGTATGAGTAGCAATGGTGTCTTACAGGAGTCGAATGGTTTGAGATATCGGCTGGGTGCATGGATTTTTCAGCCCATTTAAATTTGCTACACAGCGCACTACACTGTGGTCTCTGCAAAACCGATATCCTACCGGCTGCGCCAATTTTGTTACGAACCAGTATACCCTATGTATACTGGTAAGAACTGGGAGCACATTTGATGTGTATCCAATATACATCATCAAGGCTCCCGGGGAAAGAACTCCTCATTTACCACTTACCTGCTACTCTGTCCATTCAATACCAGATCAACAAAAAGAAATAGAATTACATAATTAAACAATTTAGTTTTATTTTATATTTTAAATCAATTACTTTTACACTTCTTAAATTATTTTAACATCTTTCCACACTGTATCTACTCGGACGGAGGATGCCTGGAAGAAAGTAGGAATTAATCGATGGTGGCTACGCAGCGTAGAAACGCATCCAAGCCGAATGAGGTTCGCGGCTCAAGCCTACACCTCACCATCTAACTGTTGTGTTGGTTTCCTGCAATTGAACCGGAACTCGTTATACTTTCCGGCCTCGCTGATTACTTCGCGGCGGAATACACTTCGCGTACAAAACCGTAACCGCAGTTGTTACTACTCGCCGTTTCTCGCTCGATCAATTGTCTTTTAAACGATTCTTGCGGCCTCAATTCGCCCTAAATTCGCTGAGTAGTTGAAACGTGTGTTCTCGTTCCACGTAAACTTCTTCCTCCGCGCACGTCTCTCTACTCGCATGGTGAAGCTTTGTGGCGAATTTAATAAATGGTTTGAAGGCAGGGTTTAGCACAGTGTCACTCCGCTGGAAACACACCCCGAAGCTTCTCATGTACATGGTTGCTGTCGCCGCTAATGTTATGGCTTATGCAGTATAACACTTGGCGTAGCTTGTCGATATTTCTATAAGCACACCCCGAAGCTTCTTATGTACATGGTCGTTGTCGTCGCTAATGTTGTGGTTTATGTAGATCGAATTATGAAGTCTTTACGCTTGCCGTTGGTCGACAAGTACATATTTTAATGACAATGGGCGTATGTGCTTGGCCGTATACACTTGGCGGAGCTTAGACAATTGACGACGTTGTATATAGCATAACAGGACTTGCCTAAACAGCTCAGACCAAAAAACATTATTTCTGTTCCGACTCAAGTCTAGTTCAGATTAGGATGAAATTTGATACATAAATTCATTGAACTGTGTGATGAACCTCACAATAAAAAGCCTAAAGCCAAAGCGTCTGAAACAAAATGGTGGCCGCTCCAAGTTTGAAAATCGTGCGAAAATTTGTTATTATAGTTGTATCTAAAGTCTTCAACCGATGTAAATGAAATTTGACAATCAGCGAAACGCTAAATGGGGTGCGCTAGCTAGCATTCAGTTTTCTTAATTTCAGCAATATTGACGTGACGAGTGTCCTGAAACTGCCTCCTAGCTCGAAAACATGCTCTATAAAATGCGATCACAAGTCAAACACAAAATTATTTCACGCAATAACGCTCGGATGCGGATATCTAGTAAGAACTCATTCTGCGGTAATTCCGAGAAGCCCCACGATACAAAATATGTCGGCAATACACACTGGAGCCCTAGCAAGCCTCCTGCGGCTCTGTTTGCACACAAAATGCTCGAAAAACACAATGCAGGGGTGCAGAAACACGCAATTACAATATTCCCTACGTCAGGACCGTGTCCGATACGATTGCACTTCAGTTGAACTTTTTTCAACTTTTCCACATATCGTACGAAAAATGATTCCCGGGAACGTTGGAAAAACACAAAAATCAAATCCGCAGATTGCAGGCGAAATACTACACCCAGTCCTTGCTCACGACCATAACCTAGCTTCATGTGCCACGTGGACCGATTTTTCGAGACGTCCGCCGAAAGTGGAAATCAAAAACAGACCTCTCGTGTGTCGCAACGGTGATTTCTTGGCGAGCTTTCTGCTCGCGTCCAAACGGTATCTCCAATCGCGTGATACCGCAATTCATTTTCATAAATTGCATTGCAAAGGGGTTGCCGTGATTAAATTTTAATTGTAAATTTAAATATATTTTTTTTAATTTACAACTAAAATTGAGTCAAGTATTATGTTATTTTTCGAGCAGTTTGCCTAGGCGACTGCTTGATTACTACATAGTAGTGGCTTTACAAGGACTAAGTGGATGTGCTGGAAACGTTTGTAAGGAGCAAAGAAGTTTTCTAAAATGCTTTTCATATGCTGATTGAATTTTAAACGCTGACAAGAGAAACAGGCCTTGGCTAGTGGGAATATATTTTTCCATGTTGGGCCAAATGTATTTTTTCTTATCAACATGCTTGTGGCACATGCGCTTGGATGCGATAGCCCATGGATTTGCTGGAAAATTGCACGTCATAACGTCTATTGCACAAATGGTCTGGGTTGTTCAGTCGGCAATCGCAGTAAAACGTTTCCTTGTTTTGGATGGTGGTGCCAGCTTAGAGTCGCAGCAACGTTCCACCTTTCCGACACCATTCGAGTTCTTAATCTATAGCTGGTGTGGGAGCAATGTCATTAACCCAGGTCGGACGTAGTTGTAAACAGATTGCGACATATTTCAACATGCAGGTAAGCTGAACCTTGTTTGAGGTCTACATGGTACAACATTGCACTCATGCTCACTTTGTATACGATACACATTTTTTCAATGTATGTGTATCACTGAGTCCATCTCATTGTTAGCCATCGACAAGTGAACAAGAGCAACATATATAACATGTGCGTACTGACCATTTTCATCCTGAGATCAAGAACGCATTTCTAATCTCTCATACGAGATCTTTCCCCTTAAGCTATCGATAGATGAATGATTGTCTTGAGACTCAGAAAATTGACACCGGTACATGTATTCCAATTGCTCTCCTTTTTCTGCAAACTCCTTAAACTTATCTCCATCTTTGCGAATCTATCAGAAATGCTATCCATTTGTAGTGCGTCGTTAACTTCAGATTTTTCCTGAACTTTATTTACTATTGCTGTCGATGGCGTCAGACATACGTTTATCTCTGCGATAACTCTGTCAGCCGCCTTCATTAACACCACCGTATCTAGCTGTGTGGCAACCACAGCGTTCTGAATGCATCTTCGGACAGTTGACTCCCGGCTAATGTTGACACCTCACGGAACAATTGCCTTGGCTTCCTATCTCGAGTTCCGTCAGCACGTGAGTAAGCTTGACACCTGCTGCGAAACGAGAGATCATCGGTTTCTTGATTGCGTCGTATTCATATGCAGTCGATAGCAACTATGATCGGATTAAACATTCCAAATAGTTCTAGGCATTATCCTTGAATCGGGGTAAAAAGTGCGTTGTTGATTGGTGTCTTGGCGCGCAACTCTTTTATGTCATAAATTTTGTAGATGAAACAAGAGTAGAAAACGTAGTATACAAAAATTAAGGGAACTAAATAATCGAAAATAAATCTCGTCAGATTTCAGGGTCAGCAATTGTAGTGAACAGTCCAATAACAAAAGATGGCGGACAGCACTTACAAGAATCTTCATTAAAAATATATCGTGCGCGATGCTTTTTTTCTCGAACGCTAACAAGTAGTGAGCGATAAAATTGTCCACTTTGACATTTTTATTTTACTCTCGTGATGAGACTTCGAACACGCACATCTGATTGAGCGTCATCTGGCGCATGTCAGACGAAAGTTATTACTCAAGCTTATTCAGCCGTCAATGCTAACAGATGACACAAATCTCATGTTGGCAGAGGAGGTGTTCAGATGGTAGCCCAGATGCCTTGCTCTTCTTGGAATTCCATAAATCATAGCATAAATAATCTTCGCCCTCCTAGCTCATAAAAAACAACCAAATTATGACAACAAAATGCAATGTACATATACGAGGGTCATTCACCGCCCGATGGCGCTGCTATTACAAAAGAGTTTTACCAACGTGCAGTACATTCTTTTAGCAGCCTACTGTCATTAGTTTTGTTTTGATAGTCTTTGGAAGCGAGCGTGTCGGTCGGTTGTACAAAAATCGAAAAGGAACAATATCGTTCAGTGACTAGATTCTTGTTTCTGGATGGCAAAACGCGCAGCAAAATCAAAGATCGCTTGGTTGCTGTGTACGGTGACTCTTCTCCTTCGACGGCGACCCTCAAGAATTGGTTCAACGAGTTTGTTCATGGCCACACGTCGGTTTTTGATGGGTCACGTCCAGGTGCCCCGAAAACGGCTGCTACGGAGGAAAACGTAAAAAAAATCCACGATCTCGTATTGGCAGACCGTCGATTGAAGGTTCGCGAGATAGCTGAGACGGTGGGCATTGCAGAAGAAAAGGTGCATCATATTCTACACGAAGAACTGGGCACGATGGGTGCCGCGTTTGCTCACACCGGAAAACAAACATAACCGTGAGACCACATCGACGACGTGTTTGGCGCTGTTTCAGCGCAATCCGGCGGAGTTCTTGCGTTGTTTCGTGACCGTCGATAAAACATGGATTCACTGGTACACACCAGAGGCCAAGGAACAGTCGAAACAGTGGACTTCACCCGGCGACGTGCTTCGAAGAAGGCGAAGACTGTTCGATCGGCCGAAAAGGTAATGGCCACCGTTTTCTGGGATTCACAAGGTATGATCCACATCGATTACTTCGAGAAGAGTAAAACAATCACGGGGTGCTACTATGCAGACTTATTGGGCCGACTTGACGTCGAATTGAAGAAAAAACGGCCCCGCTTGGCGAAGAAAAAAGTGCTGTTCCACCACGACAACGCACCGGCTCACACCTCCGCCGTCGCCATGGCCAAATTGGTCGAATTGCGCTACGAATTGCTGTCCCATCCACCGTACTCTCCAGATTTGTCCCCCTGTGACTACTTTTTGTTTCCAAACCTGAAAAAATCAATCGCCGGAAATAAATTTGGGTCGAATGAGGAGGTCATCGCCGCCACGGAGGCCTATTTTGCAGCCCTCGAGAAAATGTATTTTTTGGACGGGTTGAAAAAGTTAGAGCATCGCTGGGCCAATTGTATCGAGCTTGAAGGAGATTATGTGGAAAGATAAATTGCCACCTTTCCAAAAGTTTCGTTTTTCTTCTGTAGGTTAAGTACTTGTTGAATGACCCTCGTACTTGAACTAAATTTTCAAAACTAAATTGAAATTTCAAACAGAAAGGTATATTTCTTGTGACGACACTTGAAAAGGTGATAGTATTACTTTCATACCAAAATTGAAAAATCGATATCTCAAGCAATAAATGCTTTTTTAACTTTCAATAACTTGTTGTGAACCCTTTTCGGCTCTCAGTTCATTTTTGTTCGCTGTTATCAGAAATTTTCTTCTTTACTATCTATTGAGTATTGGGAGGTATTAAACTAATACACTTGATAAGATATATACGCAGTAGATACAATTACAACTGTTCAGGGTCTGCAGAATAGCATCTGCAAATAGAAGATAGTGCAAAGTTGGGAGTAAGACCTATTTAAGCATCGACTGAAAATATCTCGAGCCTAAGTATGTACGGTTGTCACCGGTCCAAATCTCATTATGTTGCAAATGCCTTAAATAAAAGTACTTTTCTCGTTGCGTTGTGCTTATTAGTTGAGTCGATTTAAAAAGCACCATCGATAAAAAAAGAGTTAATATTATATTTTATCATTAATGCCAATTTTCATATTATAATTTAAACCTCTTTCCTTATACATATCTGAGTTAAACGACATTATAAATTGGCAATATGTATGCCAGATATGCAAAAGAATTCTAAGCCCCTTCAAAACTTTATCAGAAAATGTTTGTAACATCTTATGAAAATAGACGTTCAAAACGATTTGCAACAAAAAAATTTATGTAAAACACTTGAATACACTGAAATTTGGAGAGACTGCCTTAAAAAATCCAAATTCCATTTACGAAGGTAATGATCAAACGAAGTGTTGGCGATGAAAATTTACCATATTTATTTCTTGAATTTCTAAAGAAGATGTAGGTTTCGGTCATAATTATGCGCAACAATGTGAATAGACAAATCACTGTAGACAACCAAAAAATTCAATAGAAAGTAAAATCAAATATACCATCCGATTTGTTAGTCTATAAGCATTTCTTGACAAAAGCTTAATATTCTTTCCTTTCAACGTCACCAACAAAAATTGTGTTACCTAAATATTTTTCAAGCTTTCTTTCACCATACTTCCAAGTAACCTATTCACCTATTGTATCCGAACTAATTTCCTCCACATTTTCCAGGGGCCGGATATTAAAGAAATCCATCCCCAACATTACGCTATCAGATAAATAGAAACACGAGGAAAAGTTCTCTCCGTGAAACTCTCAGCAAATATTTCCATGAAAATAGTATTCATTTTGTTGAAGCTATTAAAATGAAAATATTGGGGTAATCTTTCTTACTAGGAAATCAAGATTCTTTCACATCTTTTCATAGAATTGAAGAGTATATTGAAAAGTTGCTGGCATAGCATGCAGCGCTGGGTATTCTTCAGGTTAAATAGCTTTCAATTGCAGAGGAATCAATTTGAGGATTGCATTTAATTATTAGAATAAAATGAATGAAAAGGAAGGTAGAAACTGATTCATTTTCGAGATTAATGCTACTTATTAAAATGAATAAGCAGATTGATGACCGTACGAGTATTTTATAAAATAGCTTGGATCTACATTAGTCAATTTTCAATTTCGCCCTAAGTTCTTAAGGATAGCTGAAAGGGGCACTAGTGGTTCTACCTGAATGAACGGTACATCTTGAAACGCAAACTTTCTTTATGCCGCGATTTCTAAAATTTTTACAATATTTCTCTCTTTGCCTGAAATACATTCTAAGAAACTGATAGGCAGGGCAGACCCACTGATAGTTGAGAGTTGAATAAGACTTTTAACAGTTGGTTTTTCGATCTCTAAAGAGTAAATTAGTATTTCAAAAGGCCATTAAAATCAAAATGGAAAATTTAGCACAAAATAAATCCCTAATTCTGCCTTAGAATCTACTCTCAGCTTTACAAAAGTGTCCTCAAATTATACATTAGATTTTCGGGGGAAAAACGCTTGTAATGGTCAAGTTGCAAGTATATGGCCACGCTTACATTTGGATGTTGATCCAGCTGGGGGTGCGAGGGGGCACTGCTTCCACCTGGACGCCCCACTCTTATGTGGGGGCCATAAGTATCGTCAGTAACGACAAAGTCTTCTTAAGTCCATCTGTTTTCCCCAGGCCCAGTTTGTCCTCTGCGTCAGCAATTTTTGACCCTTATTAGGTTACCCCATTCTCGACTTCGGTCGATATTCATTTGAACCTCGAAATTCGTGGATGCGAAATTTCTTTTGTAGTGGATCTTGTACTGAAGGAGAGAACCCGCCCAACGACACCGCAATGCTAGCCTGCCAGCGCATTCAGGCGTCCTCAGACAAGGGCAATTTCGGCGAAACCCACCATCCTCTTTCGCGGAGGCAGCAGACCATCGCTGCACGGACATTTTATCTAACCACTAATTCACTACATCATTTAAGGTGAATAAGGTGGCTTGAGCCGCACACACGAAGACCACTTGAGTCCATAACAATGCAACTACTTTGTTAAGGAACCTACTGACTACTTTGGAACTCTTAATTTGGAGTTTCAAAAGTCAGTTCGTACAATACCTTATGCCTTTCATCCAAGTGACTTTTTTCATTTGTCCTCGGTATAAACACAATTTGGGGTTTCTTTTCAAATCATTATGAGAAACTATCTCCCGCAGGGGGAACGCTGGCCGACAGGAATACTCTAGCATTCTTTGGGGAGTTCCGCCCCCACGCACCCGAGGAAAATCCCGCAGGGGGAATGCCGGTCGACGTGAACACTCTTGGAAGCTAGCATTTTTCCGGGAGCGCTACCCCCCACGGACCCGATAAAACTGGAGCAACCAAAAACACTTCAAAAATATCAGAAAAACCAAAAGAAATAAAAAATAATAATAACGACGACGCAACCAGTGGTTGCAGCCACGATGTTAACAGTACATCGAAAGTAGTACTAACGGTGACAAAAACGACGAATAATACAATGACAGTGAAAACGGACGAAAAACGGAGATTAACAGACAGTCTGGTCCAGACTGAGATTCCTGCGGCGTTTGGGCGCAGCAAAAAAATTGTGCGAACGCAGAGCGTCCTATTAAGGAAAAGCGGGAAACTCTGCAGGACGCTTCAGGTCTTCGAGCGGTGGAAAAAAATATGAAGGACATCGCAAATTCGATGGTTACTGCTGCGATCGTTACCGAAGCGACCGATGCAAGGGTTGTAAATCCCGACATAATAAATAACCATCCTGAAGTGAACGAAGAGATTACGATAGGAGAAGAAACGAGTGGCCAGGCAAATAAAGAGACGTTGTGTGATTGCATCGCCAACGTCGAAAAAGTGGCGGAAGTACTGTATTCAGAAACGGAAAGCGATAAACTCTCCCAAGGATGGTCACAAAGTACAAATGCCGCCCAGCGAACTGAAGAAAAAAAGCCTATTCCGAAAATTGGGAGATATTCTGAAAAGAATACAATCTGAATGCGACCCCCCAAAAATCAGCAAAGCAATAAAGATTGGGCTCCTTGAATTAAAGGAGCTCTTAGACCGCATAGGGTATTATCGGAGGAGCTGGTTAAAGGCCGAAGACGAGCAGAAGGCTGAAGAAGCACTGGGGGCCAAATCTAAAGGACACATGCAGATACCTTCACCATCAAAAATCAATAAAAGAATGGTGTCTAGCCCAATCGAAGGAGATCGGGATAAAAGAAGGAAGGAGGAGGCACTGGATGGGCATGGAGCACCAGATCACGGGTTGCAGACAGTGCTTTCAAAAGGAGCGAAGAAAGCCTTAAAGAAACTTCTTCAAAAAGTGCAAAAAGTAAAGTTCGCACGGACGCCCAACAAAAAAAAAGACCTGATGCAAAACAGGAGAGACAGAAGTCCCGACGAAGACACTAGCAGCAGGCACTACTCGTAAAATTCCAAGATGGCCGATCCTACGCGGAGGTGCTGTGTGATATTAGGGGAAACGTGAGGCCTGAAGACACCAACATTTCCATTAAAGTGGTACGACCAACGCGGTCGGGCCACATACTGGTCGAATTCGGAGCAGAGGCCGATAATATGGAAGCATTCTGCGGCGCACCAGGGAAAGCCCTCGGCAAAAGCGCAACTATAGCCTCGCTCGAGCCGATGGCAACGATCGAAATAAGAGATATTGACCTCGTCGCGGATCTGGTCGAGGTAGAAGAGGCCATCGAAAGGAAATTCCCTAGCGTGTAAAGAATCAAAGCGAGACTGACACCAGAAAACAATAGGAGACAACGCATGGTCATAGTTGACTTAACCGAAAAGGAAGCCGAACAATTCCTGAACAAGGCCAAAATAAGAATAGGGTGGGTTGTTTTTAGGATACGGCGAAGAGTTATGCTTCTTCAATGTTTCAAATGCCTTGGTTATGGTCACACTGCACAAGTATGTAGAGGATCCGATAGGAGTTCCCTACGTTACAAATGTGGTGAACTGGGACATAGAAAAAAACAGTGTACGAAGGAGGCACACTGTATTCTTTGTAAGGATGCTGTTCCAAGACCTGATTTTGGACGTTGAGAGGTTCATCGAGGTGCTCACAGCAGGTGAACCGCTGCAGGGAGCACCGGAAGGGACGGAAGAATTGACAGCTCAAGACGTGGTGGACCCAACTATGAGCATCATGGCGACTGCTTGCTGCGCTTCTATGCCCCGTCGAAAACCTTGGCACGGCAAACCTCCAGTGTACTGGTGGTCAACTGAAATCGCTGCAAAGCGAAGGGAGTGTCACAAGCTTCGACGTAAGGCTCAACGGGCGCGGAACGTTGACGAGGCATGCAATCGGGTGGCAGTATACATATATCTTCGCAAATTGATTAACAATGGCAAGACCTAGTGGATAATGTGAACAAGGATCCGTGGGGCCTTGGCTAAAAGCTAGTTATGCGGAAGCTTGGCACCCTATGGAAGCCTTGCATAGATGATGCGGAAAAGGTGAACGAGATAGTGCGGGGACTCTTCCTCGCCCATCCCGTCCGTGTTGACGCTGTCCATGGTGAAACAGCAATCGAGTGTCCACTCTTCACACAGCCGGAACTGGAAGAGGTGGTCCTTTCATTGAAAGCGAGAAGGCTTCAGGTCCAGATGGTGTTCCGGCTGAGGGCTTGTCTATCACCATTGTCCTGACTTGCTGCTCAGCACATTCAACGCTTGCTTACGGTACAGGGTTTTCCCGGTACGATGGAAGGTGGCGAGGCTCGTGCTGATCAGCAAGGGGAAGGGAATTCCTGAATCGGCGTCTGCATACCGCCCGTTATGCATGCTAGACAAATCTGGGAAAGTGCTAGAGAAACACATCAAGGGAAGACTCACTGACGCGATTCGTGCTATTGAGGACCTATCTCCTCAGCAGTACGGCTTTAGAGCAGGACGTTCTACCATTGATGCGATCGCGGAGGTAATGAGCGCGGTCCAAAAGGCAGAGGCAAATACTCGCACCAAGCGACGGATCGTCCTGTTGGTGGAAATCTCTTTTCAAGTTCCAGAATATCTAATGCGGCTTTTGAAGGACTACCTAGAAGACCGAAGCCTGCTCTACGACCCGACACAGGGCCAACGAAAGATGGCGGTTACATCGGGTGATGCCCAGGGATCTATCCTTGGTCCGGACCTGTGGAACGTGTCTTACGACGGGTCGCGCTTGATCGGCTATGCGGATGATGTTGCGGCTGTGGTCGCCGGACGCACCGTTGAACAAGCGCAACTGAGTCGACTTATGGCTAATGTGGGAGGACCTAGCCCATCAAGAAGACACCTCTTGATGAGTGCTGTAGGGTCAGTGCTACTGAACGGAGCAGAGGTATGTGGCGACGCTCACAGTAAGGAGATTTACAGAAAACGCCTCGCACAAGTATACAGCAAAGAGGAGCGCTGAGGATTGCATCTTCGTATCCGACGGTCTCTGATTTTGCTGGTGAAAGTCCTTGCACAAGATTGGTAAGTCACGGTCCCCCGATCGTCAGTTTTGCCCAGGAGAGGAAGACAGTGCCTGCCACATATTTTTTGCGTGCATAAAATGGGACAGGCTGCGAAGGGCCCTCTACAGGGAGACGGGAGAGCTCACTCTGGATAATATAGTCGCGGTGATGCACGGCATTATGTTCGGGCAGTTCTAAAAGATAAAAGGGACTCACAGCAGCTTGGGGCTGGGGAATCGCTTGTCTAGCGCTTCCTCTTCCCCTTTCCCCTCCTGCTAGAAATGGGATCTCCCAGCTTGAAGGTGCCTCACGGCGTAAAAAAATGAGACCTGATCCGAAGTAATGTATCAAACGGTTCTAGGATAGGTTCTCTGGTTGACAGGGAAGGTGTTTAGTGGGTAGTCCAGTCGCCTTCTTGCGAACATGGGAGACCCACACTCTGTGCGTAAATGGGCATTCGCCTCCCTACCACGAAAAAAAAGACTACTACAGTCCATGTGGAAGCTTTTCTTGATATTACTTGCATGTTCCTACATGCATATAACGATATTAAACTACATCTTGGGGACTATACGGTCGAGCTGCGCATAGGATGACTGTGACCGCTCCTGAAGAGGAAAGTTCATTAGCCTCGCTAAAACCGTAGTTAACTAACAATCTACGCTGACTCGTAGATATATGATGTGACTAATAGCTCACTTTGCTCTGTTCGCTCTGAGAAGTTCCCGCAACTGCCTACAAAATATTATATTATAAAAATTCACGCATTGCAGACGAAAAAAGTGTGCATAGCATGACTTTGAGAGTTAAATTGCTAATTTTTGCTAAGATGCCATTTATGTTCTTCAAGATTTTGGGATATCATTTTCTAAAGTCGTATGTTTTGGGACACTTTTTTGATTTCGCAATAAAACATCTTCCAGTTACTTTGCTTAGCGTTTTCAAGCTTTCTTTTCACACTTCAAAGACTATCTCTACTCTACGAATATGCATCTTGTTGCTTCATTTTGCGAAATTAAATAGTGGTTAATTCTTTTTCAATTGCCTTAGATTCTGGGCTGCTTTTTCAAAGATCGGTTTTAGTTTGCTTATGAGGAGTTTAACTTCTGTTTCCAGTTCTATTTTAACAATATCTGAGCGTAGACTCGTTGATATAGTTTGGCTTATAATGGTCGGCCAAGAGATCGCCTGGAAAGTGGATCGTTGACAGAACGCCTTGGATGTGAAGTTCGGTTTGTTCAGGTGTAAATTGCAAGATCGGCAATTCAAGTTGGGTCATTGGCGTCAATGTAGAGTATTCACTAGGTCTGTTATCGGTTTCCAATATGTCTTAATCGTCAATTGTGACAGTATACTGTCGAATGCCTAAGCTTTTCAAGACAGCTGGTTTGCCGTTGCCGCTAAAAAACGTATTTGACCCATTTGGCTTGCACTGAAAAATAGTACCTTTTTCACCTGGAACATTTCTTGTCAGAGACTACTGCACACGATAACTATATGGCTACAGATACGAGGGCGGTCCCAAAAGTACCCGACCCGACAAAGAGAACAGTAAAATTCCTCTTTTCAGCTCAATTCAATTTTCCCAACGATATTCAATAGCTTCCATACCCGCTTTATAGTAGAAACCGTCAAGCTCCTCAAAATAGCTATTAACCGCAGGCTCTACCTCTTCATTGTTGGCAAATTTTTTGCCGCCGAGCCATTTTTTCAAATTCGGAATAAGAAAATAATCCGAGGGAGCCAGATCTGGCGAAAAGGGTGATTAAGGAAGCAATTCGAACTTCAATTCATGACGCACGTGTGGACTGGTTCGTTGTCGTGATGAAGCAACACTTTTTTTTCGTCAGATGGGGCCGTTTTTTCTTGATTGCATCACTCAAACGCTGCAATAAGGCTGTATAATATGCGCCGCTGCTTGTTTTTTCCTTTTTCGAGATAATCAATAAATATTATTCGACGTGCATCCCAGAAAACGGATGCCATGACCTTCCCCGTTGACTGAACTGTCCATTGCTTTGACAGCTTTAGTCTCAGGTGTAAAATGATGGACCCATGTTTCGTTCATAGCTATGAATCGACTCAAAAACTCGGCTTTATTGCTGCGAAACATTGTCAAACACTTGATGGAAACATCCTCACGTTGCTGTTTGTGCTCCATTGTGAGCAAACGCGGCACCCATCTTGCGCAAAGCTTTCTCATGTCCAAATTTTCGGTCAAAATGCGATGCACAGCACTTTTTGAAAGCCTGCCATGTCTGTTATCTCGCGCATTTTTAGTCGACGGTCATCCAAATTTTGTGGATTTTCTTCACATTTTCTGACGTAGTGGTCTCACTTGGCCGATCACTGCGGTGTTCATGTTGGCAGCTCGTACGACCTCGCTTAAACTCAGTTACCCAATATTTGACCATTGTAAACGAAGGAGCAGACTTCCCCAAAGTAGAATCCGACTCGGCTTTGATATTGGTTGGACTTAGTCCTTTCAAATGAAAGCATTTATTTTTGTGGTGTTTAGGATGCATTCCGTTTCAATATTGAATCTTTCATAGCTCAATGGTGTTGTTACATGGTCCATAATTGGAACGAAGCTAAGCGGGAACCCATGGTGAATTCGATACAACCATAAGCCGGAGGTCTCAACGATTGTAAGACTGTGGAAGCTGCCATGGGCTGGCCACATGATTCGCATGGACGAACAACGGATACCCAAAAAGGTATTCGTTGGAAGAACTGAAAGGCGGAGACCAGTGGGGGAACCCAGGAAACGCTGCTCCGATTTTGAAATTGGACGACGCGGTCAATCGACTGAGACAGTTGGAGGCGCTTGTAGCAGGAAGTGAATGCCCGAGAGGGACTGTATTGCTACGCAGAAGAAGTAGATTTCAGTGTAGCTCTTTTCTCTGCGTCGATGACATTAAATTATTAACATTAGTTGCTTGTTTTTCTAGAGGATATTCCTGGTTTGAGCTTAAACATCCCTGGCGGCAAATGGAGTTCGAGAAATCTGGAAATTTCATCCAGTATAACAAATTTCTCGTCTCCTATAATATAGACTTTGTTCGATTTTCGGTCGCCTTAATCATCTATCAAATTTAATACTGAAAAGATAGCATCTCCTCAAAATAGCATTGACATAGGATCTCGTGTATGATCTGGTCTCAAGGTTCCATACAATCGTAGCCAGCAAAGCCTATAATTTGGCCTTCCAAGTTGAATAAATGTGTGGCGAGATCAGAATTTACAAAAGCAAAAAAATTCTGTTAACTTTTTTTTATCATTTAAATCATCCTTTAAATAACACAAACCATTGATACGATTTCTGTTTATTAAAATTAGGCTTTTAGAGAAAGTATCAATTAACGTAAAATATTTTATAATAATTCGAGTGCCTGGCGTTAAACTTTTAACTATTATTCAATATTTAACTGATAATGTTTCATCTGTTAAACATTATAATTGAAACTTATAAGAATTTGCGTACAATTAACCATAGCATCACTCATCACATTAAACGTACTGAATTTATTTGAGTGCCTTGACAAATCTCATAAAAATTAATTGGCACAAATGAAAATCGCAATATTTTATGCAAATGAATTTAAAACTTCGAAAATGATACAACCAATGTCGTCCATGTTAAAAGGAATTGAATTTTGTGTTGTGTCCTTGACGTACTTAAACGATTCCTTGAAAGCAAAATTGTAGGCAGACGTTTATCATGGCATGCAAATAATCAAAACTCAATGATGTGACCGTCGAATATTTTTGCAAGTTAAAAAGTGGAATTTCCTCTGTTTTTGCTAGGCAAATTTAACAAATTGCCTCTTACACAACAAATTTTTCAGAGAACGTTTTTTCAAGATTCCTCTTAAAAACAAAATGAATGAATGAAATAAAATATAAGAAAATTGACAACATTGACGTCAACTTGTTAGCGTGAGATGAAAAATATTTTATTCACTGGTCGAACAAGAAGAGAGAGGGAGCAAATATTTCGGATATATGCAGAATTTCAAGGAGCATCAATGACAACGTTTTTATTCGTCCTCATACCCATCAAGAATATTTCGTAAATAATTTTTCATCTCTTGAAATCATTTCTTCTAAGTTCCACGTTTCACATGTACCCGTGTCTGAATTCGGTGATTTTTGTTGTGTATTCAGGCAGTTATGGGAATATGGTTGTTAATGAACTCATTAATATAAAACATACTTAGAATGGAAAATTCGTATCAACGAAATTCATTAAATTCCAAAAAACATCAGCATATAGAATTTGTTTGGGTTATACATATTGACACTGAAATGATGTAGGTAGCACTCATTAATGTTTCATGTATATGAGTTAACCTCCGAAGGATATGCATGCTGCGAACATATGCATAAGTGTATGAGAGCTGTCATGAAAAGTTAATCAATATTTGCTTTAATCATAATATTTGCTTCTTGAGATGAAAATGCATTAACTCAAGTGCAAATGGTGCTGATTATTCATCTGCTTATGGGATTATGGAGCTCCGAGAAGTAATGTACTGGGCAGTTGTTATGGGAAAACTACTACCATATATGCTGGAATAGAATACCATACCCTTATTTGATTTTTTGCCTATTCCAAATAGTTTAACCACTTCTAGAATAAATGTGCACACAGTTCAGATGAATTCTCATACAAAATATTTCGAAAATTAAATCCAAAATATCGATTTGCTATTCAGGGTGAAAATTCTCCATTTCATAAGTCATATAATTGTTCGTTGCAAATGTGTCACTTGTTTTAATTATAAATCGACCTTGCAGTTCGAATGTTGCAGACTTGTGTGACAAACAACGTCACGGGAAGGGTTAATCTGAATAATGCAAACAGGTACTCGATAATGCTGCTTGCTAGGTGCGATGCAATGCTATAACTTAGGCTCTGTTGTGACTCTAAACGAACCAATGTTGTCCTTTCAGAGCAGAATCGATACCGACTCAAATGCAGGACTACGAGTTCCTACTGGAGGATATCCCCGCTAGCCACTGACTGTTATAGGAGGAAGCTAGTAGGGTCAGCAAATACCTCAGCTTCGCACCTTCATCAAACACATTTTGAAATTTCAATACTGCTTGACTCTTTGTTGTGGGGTTTTCAGTTTTTGTGAAACAATTTCACAAAAATTAAATGAATTGTGGCCCATCTGTCCATCCAACTGTCAACCTGTACGTAGAGCATAGCAAATTACCTCGGAAACTACAATAGGTATAGCTATGAAACTTTGTAAGATGGTTGAAGGTGGTAATCTGCCCCCAAGTTTTGGTATATGGATTTAAGGGAGTCCCCCATTTATGGGAGTAACCTTTAAAAAGTCCGATATAAATATCAAATGAAAGACTTGACGAGAGTTTCAAGATAAGGTACTAAAAAAGATGGGTAGACAGAAATATTTTCCTTTCACAAGTGTTTTGTACTTAACATAACCTACGATACACGACGGCCACAACAATGAATCAACTCAAGATACTACAATAAGATGTACATGTCTAAAACAAAAACCATAGTGACACCATTTTCACCGGCCGCCATTTTATTGCAATTGAACGAAAATCGCTCGCATTATGAATAGTCGAAGATAATTATGTGATTTATCGTATCTGGACATTTTAAGAAGATCGAATCAAATCAGAAGTTTCTGACTTGATAGAAAGTCAATAGAATAGCAATGCCATGTGTTATTATTGTACTTGGAGAATATTCAAATGGCTGAAACGTTCGTAAATATGATTCGGCTTGCTTGAAACTTACAGAGTTCTTACGGAGGTTTTCAAAAATTACTCAAACATCAAATTTCATTTCAGGGTACCCATTAGATTTTATTGAGGAGACGTGAAATTTGAAAATCATACTCTTATTAACAAAGTTGAGTGAATTCCGACATCAAAAGCATTTGTTGCTGTTGCACTCATAACTGACCTCCATGGCTTTTTAAATTTTTGGATCAAAGGTATCGAATTGTGAAGGGGACACAAATCGCTTGTAAATTTTCGCTTCCCCTACATTGGACGAAGCTCGTAATAGTTAAACTTTTTAATTGGATCATTTCACCCTTTTCACATCAACTTAATGTAAATCTATACGACAAATTTGCTCTACATTTGAAGCTTATCTAACGTCGCGCGGATATCGATCACTCTTTCGGATGGCTCCGATAGCTTTTTAAATTACTATTTATGGAATTGTTTGCAGCTACATATAAATGAGTTGCATATTTTGAATAATAATTTTTCTGAAAAATTATTAGAGAAGAAAAATGTTAGAAGAAGGTGGCTTCGACGTGTACACTAATTCTCCTCAGGCCATCACTCTTAGATACACACCGGTGATGGCGACCACCATGCTCAGAGGCACCTCCGACACCGAAAGAGTGATCGATATCCGCGCGACGTTAGATAAGCTTCAAATGTAGAGCAAATTTGTCGTATAGATTTACATTAAGTTGATGTGAAAAGGGTGAAATGATCCAATTAAAAAGTTTAGCTAATACAAGTACTTACGAGAGAAATTTACCTTGAATTTAACTTGCAGATACAAAACCATATTGAGTTTGCATAAGTAGAAAAATTAAAAATTAACTCCCTCACCTCTGAGCATGGTGGTCGCCATCACCGGTGTGTATCTAAGAGTGATGGCCTGAGGAGAATTAGTGCACACGTCGAAACCACCTTCTTCTAACATTTTTCTTCTCTAATAATTTTTCAGAAAAATTATTATTCAAAATATGCAACTCATTGAGTAATAGTAATAGTGTTTCAAGTTCAGTTTCAGCAAGCTCACATTAACACCTTTCATTTAACACCCAACATGAAAACCTTCGGTAAACATTAGTTTAAGGCTCCCCTTCCAATATGGCGGACATCCACTTTCTCGTAAAAACCTTTGAAAATACTGATACATAAACTTGCAAGGGGTCATCACTTCTGATTTACTTACCAAGCTTAATGTTGGACAGCGTTTCGCAGAAAAACTGCTGTGATGCACAGACGGACGAATGGGCGGACAGAAGGCCGAATAGACGGATAGACAGACGCACAAAAAAACCGAATTCAAGAGGGTTTTGTAAGTAGCACAAAATTTTAAAAATTGCAAACCATTGTGAGGGGTGCGAGATGAGCCGAAATGAGTAGAAACTCGGTGTCCCCTCTTCCGATTGTACAACTTTGGGTCGAAAAATCTGCAAAACTTTGTATGTAGTCTTTGTATGTTGTCTCCAATGTCAAAATTTGATCGACTTTGTTAGTAATAGTATAGTTTGTAAATTTTTTATTTTTTCTCGTTAAAACCAAAAAAGGACCCTAAATGTGGGCACCACGAGGAGGTATGTAGGTAAAATGCCAATGCCAGTAGTGGTGAAATGGGACACCGTGTTCCCGCATACACCTGGCAGGCCTATTTGCTATAAAACCCAAAAAGAAGTCTCGGACTGGATTGGAATAACGAAAATGACTATGCAAATGAAACAAGGACTTCGCCATTGGATCCTGGAATGACTCAACCAAGCGTTTTTCAAACAGGCCAGGCAATACAAAATAAGATCGTACACATTCTTTAAAAGTGGTAAGCCTGGTGGAAGTCGAGAATTTGAAGTGGCATTTATTGTGAATGGGGAATTCTAATCACACGTTATCGACTTTAAACCAATAAACAAGAGAATGTGTGTGATTCGCAAAAATATTTTAAGATGTGGCTGATAAATGTTCATGCGCAAACAGAAGCAAACGTTGAAGAAAACAAGAAAACGGACTTCAAAGCGTCCTTAAAATGTGAAATATGTAAATTTTATGGAAATGGTACCATATCAATTTTTCCTCGTTTCTTTCATGGTGGTTATCATGTATTTAACTTTATTACAGTAAAACGAGAAATTTATTTCACCTCTTTAAGGTCACTTTGAAGTCAGTTTTATTTTTTCCTGACAGTTTTTTTTTATCCCACCCTATTTAGAGGCACATTTGTTCATTTTCTTAAAGTATTTCTTATATCACTAATGATTTTTTCAAATTCTTTTAATGTTTGCAATAGTCATTTAGTCGATTACTGAAATGACAGCTTTATATTCTTGGTTAAACTTTTATAGCTTTAAAAACAATATTCCCTTCAATGATAATTACTAACATACCTAATTAGGTAAATAAGGTTCCTGTTTCGAATCTCATTTGTGAGGACGAGATTTGTTTCAAGCGATTTTTTAGATCAATCAGTTATGATACGTACTGGTTAAAAATCAAGAGCATATCGCATCTGGGTGAACAGATCAACGGCCAAATCATGGTACTGATCATATCACCTTCTTGAGTGTCGATACATACCATCAAGATAATGAGATACTCTAACTATCTCTTAGCTAAGACCCAAAAGACCCTGTAGTCCTCAAACAAAAAAAAAAAAAAAAAAAAACAAAATTACGTAAGTAGTCTTTTCCGGAAAATAATAATCGTTTTAAAATATCCATACATCCTTTGCTAGTTAGTGTTTTTATTTAATTTTACTTCTACCACAAGCTAGATATTTCAAAACCCCTTTATTCCTGCATTAGCTTAAAAAAACGCACCTAGACACCATTTATGAGTACATCAATAATTAATTTATTGAGACCTATTAGCCAATATTAAATATGTTTTATAATTACACACGTTCAAAATTTCCCACTTCAGCTAAAGGGGGGCCCCTTAAAAAGATTTGAAATTTTGAATGTGAAAATTACAGAGGCATACCACTACACTGTACAAAATCCTTATTAATGTACTACAACGTAAAGTGACGCCTTAGGCTGAAAAAATAATTGGTGAATATCGAGGTGGTTTTAGCATGGTCTACCATTGACTAACAGCTTACAGTTGGCAAATTCTTGAAGGGCGGTGGGAGTACAACACTAATGTACACCAAATTCTTGTAGGTTTTAGGGAAGCATTCGACAGTATTAACCGAAAAGTACTGTACAAAATAATGCTTCCGTTTGGAATCCTATCAAAACTAGTCCATTTGACGAGATTGACTGTATCATCTACAACTTCAAAAGTCAAAATCACTAATCAACTGACAAATACCTTTGACAAGAAGCTCCGACCAAAGCAAACTAATGGGCTGGCTCCACTGCTATTATATTTGGCTCTAGAGGCAATACGGAAACTTCGTGTTTATATGATAGGCACATTATCCCACAGATTAAGCCAAATTCTAGCCTACGAGTCTGTGAATGACATCAATAAATTGGCACTGTCCTTTTCATCCGTGAAAGAACACCTGCACAAGCTGACCCACGCAGCAAAGTATATGAGGCTACAAATCAACGGGCCCAAAATGAAAGTCATGATGCAAACCAGCAAAAACATCTTCAAAAGACAAAACATAACAAGCAACGTATCTAACCTAGAAAATGAGGACGAATTCATTTATTTTGCCTCTAAGTTTAAGTTGGTGAGGGATGAAAGTGAAACGGTGAAAATAAAGCACAGAATTCAGTATCTTGATGGCCAACTGCGGAGATAGTAAAACTAAAACTCAAGTATACAAATCTATGAAAAGACCTTTATTGGCTATTGATGTGAGACACGAAATCTCACTCAAGTCTCAGCAAATTTTTTGAACTCTTTCAGCTCTGAGGCGCATTTTATGTGCAGAACGAGAAAATGATTAGGAAATGTGGTATAATCTTGATTTTTATGAATTGTTTGACTAGCCAGAGATTTCCATTGTAATAAAACTGCAAAAATTACAATGTGCTGGTCATGTACAACAAATGGACAAAGGGCGAGTACCTAAAAAGGTAGTTGTCGGAAAAGACCAGTTGGAAAACCCAAGAGGTGCTGGCTTGACTTGTTGGACGACGGCAGCAAATCGCTGCTCGGATTTCAAAATCGGAGCACGCGGTCGAGAGACCGAGCCAGCTGGAGATGGCTCCGATGGGGAGCCAAGGCCCGAGATCGGCTATAGTGCTACGGTGAAGACAACAAAATACGACAAAAATTCATGTTCGGATGCCTTAATTTTATAGTAATCGAGTTTCAAACATTTAAACTCAATCGGGAATTTTGCAACAAAAACAATATATTCTAAGCTGCCTTGATCCTACAGATGTATTTAGATTTCCAAGAATGGTTTGTATCATTAATATTTTGATTTCAACTGCCCAAACGACAGTAAAATGCAGATAAAATGGCGGTTCATGCAAATACGAGTTCATAGTGACTACATTTTATCTATTTGAATATAAGGATTCTTATGGTTTATTTTTAGAGGCAGAAAACTTAAAAATGGCAACACTGTTCTCGATGACAGCCGGTGTAAAGTTTTTCGGTTGTTTTGAACTTAGTTCTGTTTGAAAATGCATCGTGCGTAGATTCACGCCCTAACAACGTTGGCAGATTGTTCAAATTTACTAATATGCGGTTCAATTCGGAAAGCACATCGGGTATTACGTGTGTTTTATGGTGCTCCTAATCATCCATCTGAGCATTTAATTTGAGGAACTATGGATCGTTTTCGCAAAACGTTTACTCTAAACGATAATTCACATCCCGTAAGATTTCATATAATAGGCCAATTGACAAGTCCCCGGTGTGATACACAGATGGCAGTGCTAGTATTAAATCCATATGGTTTTTAGTTAGTACCAACCTTCAAATGATACGTTTCAGAATTTGACAGCGGTGCGACCATTAGTTTGTGAGATATTGCGTTGTGAGTGTAGTTACTTTTGTTATTTGAAAAAAGATGGAAAAAAATGAATGTCGTGTGCTGATTAAATATTGCTTTTTGAAGGGAAAAAATACAGTTGAAGCAAAATTTTGGCTTGATGAAGAGTTTTCGGGGTCTGCACCAGGAAAATCAACGATCATTGATTGGTATGCTCAGTTTAAACGTGGTGAAATGAGCACCGAGGACGGCGAACGCAGTGGACGCCCAAAAGAGGCTGTCACCGACGAAAACATCAAAAAAGTTCACAAAATAATTTTGAATGACCGTAAAGTGAAGTTGATCGAGTTAGCAGACATTGTGAAAATATCATCTGAAAGTGTACATCATATCTTTCACGAATATTTGCACATGAGAAAACTGTGTGCAAAATGGGTGCCGCGCGAGCTCACAATCAACAACGTGTTAATTATTCTGAGCAGTGTTTGAAGCTGTTTAAGCGCAATAAACCTGAATTTTTGCATCGATATGTGACAATGAATGGAACATGGCTCCATCATTTTACTCCGGAGTCCAATCGACAGTCAGCTGAGTGGACTGCACTCGATTAACTGAATCCAAAGCGAAGAAAAACATAACAGTCAGCTGGCAAGTTTATGGCATCAGTATTCTGGGATGCGCAAGGTATAATATTCATTGATTACCTCCAAAAGGGCCAGACTATCAACAGCGACTATTATATAGCGTTATTGGATCGTTTAAAGGATGAAATCTTTAAAAAACGGCCCAATTTGACCGGGGACTTTTCGATTGGCCTGTTAGTGCGCACAGAACAAGTGTACGCTCATGTGCGGTATAGTGTTGATACGTATCGGAATGTGCTAATTCATCATCGTGCATAATTTGCTGAATGGGCAGAAGGAAAGATTATCATTGATCCATAATTCCATTTGAAGGTTTTTTTTTGTAGCAATGAAGCAAGCTTTTGGTTAAATGGCTACGTCAACAAACAGAATTGCCGCATTTGGAGCGATGACAATCCACAAGTAGTTGTTGAAACATAATTACACTCAGAAAAAGCCACCGTTTGTTGCAATTTATGGGCCGGTTGGACAATTAGTTCATATGTTTTCAAACAAAGAAAATGATGGTCCGATTTCAGTGTCCTCGTTTGCTTTGTATATGTTGTTTCCATGTGCGCTTTTTGTCGAATGTAAGCCCAAGGTATTTAGTTGTTGGTGTCCAGTGTATTGTTTCGTTGTCACCCATAAGTTTTTGTAGAGTTTGCCATCTTTTCCTTGTGACGAAAAGTGCTTTTGTTTTGTCAAGATTAATCCTAATTTTCCACTTTCGAAAGTATGCCGATAAAATATTTATTGATCGTTGCAACCTTGAAGTGATAAGTCTTGCTTGTCGTACTGTATTAAAAACGCATACAGGTATTATCAGCTTATAGTGATAGTTTTACTTTTGGAGGCAAAGTGGGAAGGCCCGCAGTGAATATTTTATATAGGACCGGTAAGATGGACGAGCCCTGGAGAACTCCAGCATCAATTGGTCTCAAGATTTAGAGTTGTTTGTCAATTCTGACACAAAAAGTTCTGTCTTCCAAAGAGGAGCCAATAATTTGAGTGAATTGCAGAGCTATATTGAATTGGTGCATTTTGAAGATTAGTCCTATGTCGAATATATCTAAGCCTGTTGAATCCCTGTGATTTAAGCCTGTTCTAATGCGTTGTACCACTCTAACTAACTACAGTTCAGTGGAGTGTTTAGCTTTGAAGCCGTATTGTTCTTCCGGTTAATATCTTTGTCGGATAAAACCTCATTGAGTCGATGTAGGATCATCCTTTCCGCAATTTTTGACAACGATGAGAGGAGACTGTTGGATCTCCAGTCTTGTGGAAAATGTGGCTCTATGTGAGGTTTCGTAAAAACAATAATAACCGATGTTTTCGAGGAACGGAATGTTGCGTTGATAATGTCTGTAAGTATTTGTAAAATATTGTCTGGCAGCTAAGATATCATTGTGTTTGTAACGGTGTCATGTTCAGGGACGTTATGTTTATTGAGTGTCTGTATAATGTTCTTGATTTCGTCGAAGTCCATTGATTCAATCTTGTCTTCATGTTGAATGTTATCTTTCAAGAGTCTGTTGACAGAAGATTCAGTTTCAAAGTCTTCCCCGTCTGATGAGTTTTCACGAAATCGCACATACAGAGAATCTGCAAATGCTTTAGCCTTACCTGCATCGTAGAATTGCATCCCATTCAGGCCATGAATAGATGGTACCAGAATTTTACTGTTTACTCGAAAGTATTTGGATATTCTCCATACCACACCTAGGCTCGATCCTCTGCAAAACTCGTTTTGGTATACCCTTCTTCTATCACGGATTCTATTAGTCATCCGAGTAGCGTTTGTGCGTAACATAGGATCACCTGTATACCTAACTCTTTTTCGAATTCGATTTTTTCTCCGTATCAGTTATTTGATGTTCTGAGGGAGTTCAAAGGGATTCGTTTCCGTTCTCGGAGTTATGTCTGTATGGTTCTCTTTTGCTTGTAAAATTTTCTGAGTTAAGTTCTCAATGTTGTTGTTGATGTCATTAGCTTATGCGACTTTAAACGCTTTGCAGTTTTTAGTTTTCTTTTCCTGCATAGGGACATATTCATATAGTTAGGAGCGAATCTCGTTTTGTTTTTTTTAACGTTTTGTTAGAAAATTATTGTATTTTATGCACATGTGCATATGTTTTCAGAGCACAGACATACTCAGAGGCACATTTAACCGTCCATCCTTGTGAATCTGCATATCGTTTGTTTGTGATAACGTATGTTAAGGTTAGTAACCGTATTTGTTAAAGTGGATAGTTTTGCAATAAATAAAACCATTTTACCCATTTTTAGGGTATTGTAAAATCATTTTACAATACCCTACTAAAAGCGCGTTCTGTCTGTCCGTCTGTCCGTCCGTGTGTCACACCACTTTTTCTCGCAAAATACATAAGCTAGGAACACAAGATTTTGTAAGTAGGTGTAAAGTGATACTCTCTTCAAAGTTTCATCACAAAAAAAATGTATATGGTGTTTAAGGGGGGTCTCCCCATATAGGGGAGTGGCTCTCCGAAAAAGTTTCATCGTATGGAAGCAATATGGGTATCAAATGAAAGGTCTTGATGAGAACTTTTCAAAACAGGTCTTAAAATGACGAGTTTTGCTTTGAGGGGAGCAGAGGAAGGGGAAATGTACGAAAATTTTGTGTTCCCCCCCTCGCGATTGGACACCTTTGACCTGAAAAATTTGAAAAAAATCACAGAGACTTTAGGAGTACAACAAATACATTAGAAGTCGAAATTCGATCAACTTTGTTAATAATAGTACATTTTATAAATTTTACACTTTTGCCTATAAAATCAAAATGGGGCCCTTAAATTTCCTTAAAACTACGATTTAAGTTTTCTGAAAGCAATTGTATGTATTCTGAAAATTTCACGATAATCGAACAATAAACAGCTAAGTTATAGCCGATTGAGTATTTAACAATTAAAACAACATTAACACGTGATACTAGGGAGATACACGTTTGCAACGGACATAGACACTTTAATATGTCGGGATTTTGATAAAAATTTTAGAAACGGTTTGTAATATTGATAGGATATCATGACTTATTAAGCGACGGGGTCAAAACACTTGAAATAAAATGGTGGCAAATTAAAAAATATAACAACCATAATAATTCTTCGAACTCAATTTATGGAATCTGTATATTAGTTAAGTTTTGATATACAGAATATATTGTTTGATTTACTAATTGTTTTACAATAACCTTCTGGCAGGAGCACTCTCCTGTTACTTCAACTTGTTTCTTTTGTTTTTGAGATTTTATTTGATATTCATCAGTTAAGTTGAAGTTTGAGATTCTCACCGGTCGTTGTGTTGTAACGAAAAAATTTGTTTGAAGTCAATTTTATCGATTAAAATGAAGCGTTGGCGTGCCCTAATTTTGCCTACAATAAAATGTCATTAGATGCAGCTAGAGTAGCCAGTGCTGTTTCGCTTGCAGATGCTGCGTATCTATTCATAAAAACAGAAAATATCCAATTAATTGATAAAAGTTACACAAAATGGATAATTCAGAATGAAAGAGAAGAAAACGGACTACGATATACAAAACTAATTTTTGAACAAGATAAAAAAAGAGGAATGCAGAAAAGAACAATCAATGCCAATTATTCAGTAAAAAAAATTGTTTAAATTTACTTTTGAACTCCTTTAAAGAAATGCGTAAGGATCCAATACTAAAACTATTATTATTTCGTGGTAAACGCAAAAATGGCGAGTAATAATACATATCAGTGCGAGCAAATGGAACGTTAAAGACAAGCGAGGATATATCAGGGCGCATTGAAGAAAAAAGGGATACTTCACTGCATACGTCCGAAAGTAGTGGATTATGATGCAGTTTAAAAAGAAAGCATTCGTTAAGAAATATTCTTCGGAACCACAAAGAAGGCAAATGAAAAAAGGAAAGATGATTACTGTACAAACAACACGGTAAATGAAATCTGAACAATAAGGAACGGGTGAACTTACGTTGAGCACCTTCAATGGCATCGCTCAGGTAACGTTGATGAGGGCTCTATATTTTGGAGCAGTATTCAACAAGGCTTCTTACCAATGAAAAAAATGCATGATGAAATATCCTTGAATGACAGTTAATGGGAGGACAAATCCAGATATCTGGGAAGCTTTAAAAATTAAGCAAGCTACGTGATGACCAAAGTGAAGCTTAGTATCGAATAAAATACCAAGATCATTGTGCCACGGAATAGTCTCTACATGTGTTTTGGAGGTACAGTAATTGAAAATAATGGGAATCCTTTTCAGTGAGAAATTCATCTGATTACACTTACTGATATTCAACTTTAGATGATTAGCAACACTCCAACCAGATAACCTTATTAACCTTATTTGACTTATCAAAAACGACAAAAGGTTCGTAAGATTGGGTTTACCCTTAATAAAGCCTCGTTGTTCTATGGCCAAAGAAGGAAGCACTGTGGGATAAATTTTGCTATAGACAATACTTTCCAGGAGTTTACTAAAACAGGGAAGTAGTGGAATGGGGCGATAATTAGATATGCAAGCCCTCTCGCCAGATTTAAAGGTTGGGAAAATATTAGCACTTTTCCATAGAAAAGGGATTCCATTAGGACCACTAGCAGTGTTAAGATAAGACTAATCAGCAAAGATTCAACTTCTAGAGGATTACTTATCCTAAAGAAAAGTCATTTGAAGCGGAAGCCATATAAACGATCACACCAGAGGTTGGGTTGGAATAAAAAAATGAGAAATATTGCGCAAATAGTTCACACATTTCCTCCTTATCAGAAGACTTGGTGCTGTTAAGATGCATTGAGTACGGCATCCTGCGAAATTTTCTTGAGGAATGAATGTAGGACTAGAAATGCTTATTAGGATTTGATTTCATTGAACGTTCTACATATTCAATATAGCCGCAATGTGCTGCGCTTATTAGACTTACAGACTCAGAGCGCAGTCTTTTAAAACATTGTAAATGTCTGAGCCAGTTGCACGATACCTACCGCAAGCCGCGTTCTTAGCTTTTAGCTCAATCACTATGTCATGGTTGCACAACAGAGCGTCTTTTGATTTTTTTGGCGCCACTGAGAGGTGAAAACCTTGAAAACATAGACTCAGGGAATATATATATATATATATATATATATATATATATATATATATATATATATATATATATACATATATATATTTATTTTTTTTGTGGTAGGGAGGTGAATGCCATTTATGCACAGAGGCAACTGGACTACCCACTAAACACCTCCCCTGTCAACCTGAGAACCCAGCCTGGAACCATTTGGCATATTACTTTGGGCCAGGTCTCGTTTTGTTACGCCTTCAAGCTGGAGGGTCCCTTTCCTAGCGGGAAGGGAGAGGGGAAGAGGATGTGCCAGACAAGCGATCTCCCAGCCCCAACGCCCCTGGCTGCTGTGAGTGTCTTTTATCTTTTAGGACTGCCCGAGCATAATGTGCCACCTGGTTCCATTTGCCGAGCGTTTGAGCATCACCGCGACTATATTATCCGGGGTGAGCTCTCTCGTCTCCTTGTAGAGGTTTTTTCGCAGCCTGACAAATTTTTTACGCGCAAAAAATGTGTGGCAGGCATTGTCCTCCTCTCATGGGCAATACCGACAATTGCGGGACCGTGACTTACCAATCTTGTGCAGGTAAGACTGAAAACACACATGTCCGCTCAAAAGCTGGGTCAGATAGAAGTCAGTCTCACCATGCCTCCGATTTAACCACGGTCTCACATCTGGGATGAGGTGCGCTGCTGCTTATCGTTGAGCGAGCGCTGTCTCTCCTCGCGAACAACCGTCTGCCTCGCATCCTTGTTTCGGCGCAGGTAAATAGCACGGTGCTCTTTAGCATGGAGGGCGACAGGTATCACGCCTGCAATAACTCTCACCGCCGAGTCAGAGACTGTCGGATACGAAGATGAAATCCTCAGTGCTCCTCTTCTCTGTACCTGTGCCAAACGTTTTCGGTATACCTCCTTACTGAGAGCGTCGCCCCATACCTCTGCTCCGTACAGTAGCACTAACCCTACAGCACTCATCAAGAGGCGTCTTCTTGAATATAACTTCTTATCCGCGTAGTTCAGCTTCAGGAAATTAAACCGAGTGGGAACCATTTTTTTTTTTTGTACAGGATCGCGTGACAAGGAAATGACAAAATGAAGTGGAGGAAGGTAGGGACCAGGTTTAGCCTAAGAAGTAAAAGCCGAATATAGTTAAATACAAGACAAATTAATATTGGATAGCGCAAGATCTAAAATTTTATTGTTTAAGCTAAAAATACTAGTTGATTGTGTCAGTGAGCATGATGAGAGAAAAGAAGATTGAGCAACGGAAAAGCTATCAATCAATAGGATTTGGACGAATAACGAGTTAAAATAAATATTTGAAAGATTGAAATCACCACAAATCAGAATTAGCGATGACGAAAAAATCGTCCATACTTGTATACAAGTAATGAACTGTTACACGGAATATAAACTGAAAAAATTACTTGACATGCATCAGACACAACAGCACATTCAACAGGAGCTGTACGCAGAAAATCGTAACGAGAAGCAGAGGAAGTAGATCTATGGACGCCAATCAAAACACCACCACCGTCTAACTTAGCTGATCTGAGACGATTACGATCAACACGAAAAACCAAATCGGAAGGTTATCTAAGATATCCTTGGGTAGCCAGGACTCACTGCAGTAAATTATATCATCAGTTGGAACAATAGATGAGAAACGTACTCCGTTAGGTTTGGTACTTAGCCCACGGACATTTTGGTAATGGGGGGAAAAAGCTAATTTAGGTTTCTCCGGCTAGCCTCTGATTGAAAATTTTTTCTTAGCCCATTAGTTTCACAAATACACCAGCAGACCAAAAACTAGTCAGATTTTCAGGCGTCAGTTTCGTTCAAACAGGTAGAGGTACTTCAAATTCCAGTTTAGTGATCACATATTTCCTGATAGTATCCACCAATTTTATACGCTAAACGGGAAATGAAAATTTCGGTAGGTAGCACGATAAAACCCAGCAAAGGAAGAGATGCCGAAACGTTGGAGGAGCTTTGAAGCCTGCTTAATTGACGCGAAATTAATAAATTTAGCTACAAATGATTTTGTATCGTCCAGCTTAGCCTGCAAACTCTTGAAAGAATCAGGAAGCGACTCGATGGTCGAGTTTGTTGTTCGCAACTTGGTAACATAAGCAAAGATGGAATAACGACGACGTGTTTCGCAATACCAATAAACCCAAGTTTCTGTTCACATTATGAAAGCTGCCACAGGACCAGTTATAAGATAAGTTATTTGAATTTAGTTTTGTATAATTTGTCATTACCCGCAGTCGCCATGCAAGTAGCCATAAGGAAGCGTTAAAGGTCGCAACGATATGCTCCAACAGATTCCGAACAAGAATTACTTTCAATGTATTAGAATGTAAAGTTGAGACTAACAATTGCGATAAAAAGATGACAAAAGCAGTCTATATATTTGTAGCAAACCACGTCACAAGTTAGAGCATTATTCGCTATTTCAGTGAGTGATAGAGATATGAATTAAATAATAATGCTAAGAGAAGCATTAACTACGATGATTAATATGCCATTCAATAATACAAAGATATTTGAAGACACCCAAATTTCTATCCTCTATGCTAATATAAGAAGTTTGAGACAAAAACTTAACGAACTTCAAATTTATGTAAAGCAACATTCGAATATAGATTTAATTATACTTAATGAAGTCTGGATATATTCCGAGGAAGTGGAGTACTACAACATTCACGGATACGATTCTGTATTTTCTTGCAGGCCCGAATAGCATCTAATACCTGCCTGGATCACATAGTCACAAATGATAATCAAATTGCTGGGAAAATTGCTAATACTCTAGAGGACTGGCCTGAACTTGATCATCGTGTTTTGAAAGTTGTTATTCAAGGCATTAATATAAATAAAAAGCAAAAGCCTGCTTACAAAGTTTTCAAATACTTAAATAAGGACCTCTTTAGATCAAATCTTAAGGGTTTATTAATTAACCAAAAACCTTCAAACTTAGTGGAGCTCACAAACATCATAATGGAAGCTAAGGACACCTCGACTACGGAGAAAAAAAAAAGATGTCGTCAACATTCATGGATTACCAAAAAAGCTATTGAGGCAAGTAAGAACAAGTGGAAGGCTTATATAAACTACAAACGGAACATGAATGATCAATCGCTCAGGTTTATATACATCGAAGCCAATAAAACATCTAAACGTGTTGTGAAAGAAGCAAAGCATTTGTATTACTCCAAAAGACTAGATGCAGCGGCCGACAATGCGCATGAAATATGGGACATAATAAATGAAGTTAAAGAAATTCACCGCGTAACTCTACGACGCAGGATTTCACCATGGAGAACTCATCTTCAGTAAATGCATTTGAAGCTGCAAGTAACCTCAATATCTTTTTTTCAACTATAGGTGAAAAATTACCAATGGAATCCTGCCAGCGCAAACAAGCAATTTTACTTCTACAATTACGTCGCCCAAATCTTCCTTTCACATGCATCTAACTAACAAAGTTGAAGTAATAAAAATTATTGATGAATTGAAGCAAATACAGCACCAGGTATAGACAATATCACCATGGATAAAATAAAACTTATAAAGCAAGAGATAGCAAAATGTGTTGCAAATTGTCTAAACAAACATATTAGGAAGGGAACGTTTCCTGAGGAAGGAAAACTAGCAAAAATAGTCCCAATCTTCAAGGGAGGAGACCGTATGGATCCAAATAATTACCGCCCGATCGCGCTTTTAACAGGATTTAGTAAAATATTCGAAAAATTAACAAACATCCGTCTATCATCATTCATTAAGGAAAATTCAATTTTAAATTTACAACAGTTTGGTTTCCAGAAAAATAAGGGAAATTTTGATGCTCTTTTCTCAGTCACGCGTTTCATAAATACAGGACTTGACAAGGGTGACTATGTTGCTGCCATTTTTGTGGATCTGAAAAAGGCGTTTGATACGGTGGATCATGAGCTTTTACTTCGTAAACTCGAATTATATGGCATTCACGGGAAACCAAATCAACTTTTTAGGAGTTACTTAAAAGGGAGATCGCAGAAGACAGTAGTCAATAATGTATTGAGCGACTTGGCACCTATGAAGTCAGGCGTTCCCCAAGGCTCCATACTTGGCCCTACCTAATTCTTGTTATACACTAACAATTTAAATACATGTGGACTAAAGGGACACTATGCACTTTATGCTGATGACACAGTTCTACTTTACTCGGGATGCAAAAAAGATTACAGAGAGAATACCATTAATGAGGATCTAAGTACATATCATTCGTGGTTAAGTAATAATAAGCTAGCGCTAAATACTTCTAAGACCAAATACATTATTTTTAAACAGAAGAACAAGGAAGACATTAACATTGATATAAGAATTAATAGCGAAAAACTGGAGAGAGTAGCGGAATTCAAATATCTTGGACTCATCATCGACTAACGAGTAACGTGGCTGTCGCATATAAACAACTTAAGAAGACAATTAGCTCCTGTTATTGGATTACTGAGAAGATATGAAGGATTTCCAAGCAATATCAAGCAAATGGTGCTAAATGCATTCGTCCTGTCGAAACTACATTACGGAGTAGTAATCTGGAGCCAGCCATCAAAACAACAGGCTTATAAAAATATGCTAAATCCACCAATACGTACACCAACCAGATTTGTGTGCCAATCAGCGAAAGCATTAACATTTACTCAAATCGTTGAAGCAGAGAAAGCCAAGTTTATTTTTAAATGCTTGAACTCAGATTCGTCGTCACATATACAATTTATGAAAGTATCGCAGAAAAATCATTGTAGTGATTTTTAGGAAGCAAATCAATTCATAATACCTTTTGCAAGAACGGATCGCCTAAAGAATGATGCTACGAATGATGCCTTGCGTATAAACAGGGTGGGCCAGAAAGAAGTGCGAATTTGAAAAAATCATAAAAAAAAAACTGAGTACAATTCACATACAAATTTTTATTTCTATAAAAATTGACATCTGGGAAATTCATTTCTTAAAAATAACGTCATCCAGGTGTGCACCATCCCGCTGCAAAGATTCTTCGAATCTGACCCTCAAATTGGTAAAAATTCGCTGGCACATTGCACGGGGAATAGCTGCCATTTCTTCCCGGATATTGGTCTTCAACTGGTTAATCGTGGCTGGGTAATTGGTGTAGACTCTACTTTTTAGGTATCCCCACAAAAAAAAGTCCGGTGGCGTCAGATCCGGACTTCTAGGAGGCCATGCAATGTCACCTCGGCGCGATATCAGTTTCCCAGCAAACATCTCGTTTACGACCGCCAAAGAGGCATTAGCTGTATGGCATGTCGCGCCATCTTGTTGAAACCACGTCACACGATTATAGGCTTCAAATTGTTGCAGTTGTGGAAAGAAAAAATCCCTTAACATGGCTATGTATCGGTCAGAATTTACAGTGACAGATTGGCCTTGTTTTTTCGAAGAAGTAGGGTCCGATAATTCCGTTCTTGTTGACCTTGGGCGTCCTGCAGGCTTCTGTTTGAGAGTCGAACCAGTCTCTTCGAACTTTCTGACCCACGATCGAATCACACTTTCTTTCGGACACTGATTTAGGTCATGTAATCCAAACTCACGCCGAACAATAGCGCACGAATTGTGATTTTTAATAATGTTTAACGCAGAATGCACGTTGCGCTCCGGTGAAGTGATCCATCGCGACTAAATTTCCGAGAACCGAGCTACTTAACCCCACCACCCGCGCAGTCCCCTCTCTAAAGCTTCAAACGCAAGAGTGTTTTTAAAATCGTACGCCTTTCTCGCCCACCTTGTACAACAATCTCCCAGATTCAGTTAAGGATGCAAACTCACTTATAGTTTTTAAAAAAAGGCTTAAAGAATATTTATTTAACAACGATTGAATTTCAGTGCAATAAATTTCTACATCGCATCTTAGGGCCTTTCTTGACCCTATCGTCGAGATTGTATAGCAGAAAGATATTATTATGGAGAACCTCAGTCCAATAAATTTCAACATAGCATCTAAGGGCACTTTAAACCCTATCGGCGCATTACAACGTTTTTTTTATCTCTGAGAGCTGATCACGAAATGGACAAGATGAGAGTAATAGGATAACTTCACATAATTTGTGTGCCCCCTTATACAGATGGTCTAATCATTGTCTGCGTGGCACACCTGAAGAAACGACGAAATGTGAAGTGCAGGTCGCACGAGCGTTGTGCGACGAAGAAAGTGTGATGGAGAGAGTGGAAGGGAATGGAGGTTTAAAAAAAAATGAAAGAACAGTAGCTTTGTAGGTTTTTGTCGCAGCTATTAGCTCGGAAAGAATTGGCAACACAGATGTCACTATAGTCGTATAAGGGTAGTTGTCAAGCATACGATTACCAAAAAGCTTAAGAACAAAGAAAAATACCATAATAGAATTTTTGCACTACACGCACCAAAATATTGGAATTATGCACAAATAGCAGCTAGTGATATACGCGCAGCATATGGCATGGTGAGACTGACTTCTATCTGACCTAGATTTTGAGCGAACATGGGTGCTTTCAGTCTTACCTGCCCAAAATTGGTAAGACACGGACTCCCGACTGCCGGTTTTGCCTAGGAGAGGAAAACGATGCCTGCTGCATATTTTTTGCATGCAAAAATGGACAGGTTGTGAAGAGACCTCGACAGGGAGAGCTCACCCCGGATGGTATAGACGCGGTGATGCTTGAATCTGTTGACAAATGGAACCAGGAGGCACATTTTGTTTGGGCAGTTCTAAACGATAAAAGGGACTCACAGCAGCCGAGGACGCAAAGCAAATTTCTCTTCTCCTCTCCTGCTAGAGAAGGGATCTCCCGGCTTAAAGGCACCTCACGGCGTAACAAAACGAGAGGCAATTTAGGCAGCTACTACATGAGTAACACTCAGATTAGCTTTAAGTCATACAAGATCAACTCAAATTGAGTATGATTGGGCAGCTAATGTAGTTATAATCATAAAAAGTGGACAATCAGAATCCCTTCTAGACAAGTGAAGTCAACGGTGAGACCAAGTTCAAATATTTGAGTTTAATTTTGGACCCGCAGATGAGCATCAGAGTAAAGCGGAATTAGTGCTGCTGGATGCACTGTAGCCTAAGCGGTCGCTGCACTCAAAAGTTTGATTCGGAAGTGAATATCGTAAGAGTAGAGGCCAATTGTATCTGGGTACCGTACAGTTGCTGAGTTGGTGATGCTAGTTATTTTGAATGCGATTTCCATTGAAATTTGTGTTAGAGAGTTAAAGCGGACCACCTGTGAGGAGGGACGGAGAGTCTAGAAAAATCATATTTAAAGCAGGTAGACTCCTTATTTGATTAATAGCTAAGGGATGCGGCTCAAAACAAAGCATGGTGTTCTTAATGATTACGTTGCAATACCTCAGTTGTGGATAGTTTTAATTTGGGATTTCAAGACGTTTTGCCCGAAAGTTAGAGCTCTATCGATGCTTTAACTCTTGTGAAAGATGAATCAAGTAGGGTTTGAATTTAATAAGAGCTTAGATGAGCTCTCTTCAGCCAGTTTAGTTGATAAAGTATCAAGAGAGGTCTGAAGTCTCAATTGAAGTTTTTCTGTCCTATATTTCGTGCAATATGGGATCGATTTCAGTTAAGCACTTTTGCAAGTAGGAGTTTGTGTAGTTGTCCAACGTTAATTAAAAATGTTAAATTACCGTTTCCTAATGAGTATATATGAGTATATCAGCGCAATATGCCAAATGATCAGGGCAAACAGCGTTACAATGGCCATGCTCCTGAATGTCGTAAATCTCACCGAAGAGCGGTCGGACCAGCTTTCATATTCCAAAGCGACCTAATGACCATCCGCTTCAATAAAACATAGCAGCTATGGCAATAAAAATAAAGGATTAACTCCAAAATATAAGTTTAACTGCGTGTTGCATTATGTAGTTCTCGCAAAATAAGAGATTTTTCACCATTTCTTTTGACAGATGCGGTGCAGTAACAATCTTCTACTCGTAATCTTGACTATTTACCTTCATTATGCCTGTTATTTGTAGAAAGCGCTAGCTCTGCCACCCACTGCTAGTTAGAGTTTGACCTGGTTTTGATGATGATACCACGGATCATCATTAATTTCTACCAATTACTCACGTTTTCCAGGGTCTGTTGAATCATTCTAGAAACCTATTTCTTTCTCTTTACATGCTGTTGCATGAGCACAGATTGATTAAGGGCAAATTATAAGTTGCAAGCTTTGATTGTCTCCTTATGACATTAATGAGAGTATTCGGAAATATAGCTCAGAGTAAGGTTTGGATCTGCCTACAATGAAACCTCTCCACCGTAGAAATGCTCATTTTATCTTGAAAGATAAGTGGATAAGAATGTCGGCAATGCACCATCTCCATGCTTGTCGCGACCCGTAATCTTGAGAGAGGATATTTTGACCACACAATGGCGTTCGGCTCTTGTTTGTAGCATGCAAATTTTTATGGAAAATTGATTGATTTCAGGACTGTTAGACTACTTTGGTGATAAAAATAATCTTCAGAGGTAACGTCTGTATATTGTTTTATAATCGGCTGAATTTTTTTTTCACCGTAAAACTTTCATTACTTCATAGCTTCCACTTTTCCTGAAGAAAATAGCTGTGACGCGCAGACCAATAGAAAGAAAGGTGGATAGACAATACTTATTTTAAAAGGGAATTGTACAAATTTGTTTACAAATCCCTTAAGAATACAAGATCAGGTCAGTCAAAACCTCAATGTGGGCAAAGGCGCAATTGATTGATATTTAAACATCAAAAATTAATCATGCTTTCAAACAAACTAAGAAAGGAAAAATACGTATTATAATGAAAAATTGATTTGAAATGCAGAACATCTCCAGCTTAAGTTATTTAAACGTAATATTTTGAATTCGCTTCCCAATTCCCATGTACTTACGAGTGCTTTATATGATTTTCTCCATTTCCTCATTTTTTTCTAGGTCACCTTTTTTGGGAATGAATGGCTCTTACATGACAGCCTAACGCTTTTATGCATGTATTTTAGCTTGGCACCCGGTCACGTCTACGCCTATTAAATTTTTCATGTCCGTAATGTCTTTGTTCCTTATAGCCATTAATTTTGCAGCAGTCGAGACCTTCTTAGCATTTCTTGCCGTTGCATGCTGTGAAAACTTTATTTTAGCCGTGATGGATAGTCTCGACGGTAAAGAATGATAATAGGTTTCCTCATTTGCCAATTTTCTGGCATAAGAGCATAATATGAAAAATGAATGCCGATGGAATGTCTAATAGTATTGATGTAGCGAATCAATCAAATTAATTGAGTCTCTTGGTATCATTACCAATGGAAGCCACAACATTGGAGGAATATAGAAGAAAAAAACATCCTTGATTGCAATGGGTAAATAAATGGCATTTCTATCGATTTTCCTCGGAGAAGCTTCTATGAATTGGAGAGCGGATAGCGTAGAGCAAGCAAATACCAGGAATGGAGCACTACAACAAATAGACAATGATGAGGAACAACAAAAGGGTTTTTTTTTCAAATTGATTTGCAAGGACTCTCGATTCCACTTGAACGATTAGCATTATCGTCACCAATAATGCTCATTGTCGACTTCTTGGCTGAGAGCCCTCAGTTGAAAGAGGTTTTTATTTCACGACTCGGAGAGCAGATATCCACAACGATCAATCAATGTTTGCTTTTATGTATGAGATCTTTATACTGGCTCTTGGATGCTTGATACGCATCAATAAGTTTGTGCAAGATGGACAAAAGGACATCTGTCTCTCGTTCAATTGATATGTCTACAATTGATATTCGTACATGATTGGTTCTTTTAATTGTTGCCTTCAAGTGGGAGTATCTACTTGTGGATTGTACTTGCAAATTGAATTCCAGTGATTGATATCTATTTTTACTGAGTTCTCGTTATTTTGACAATACACAATGAAAATTAGCACAAAGAAAACGACTCTTTGTGTTGAAGGGTGGATTTTGATAAAACTTATAAAGGAAAAAGAACGTGAGATACGTTGTTGTGCCCTGATGCAATTTTAGAGATATATTTTTAGCTGTTCTGATCGCTCAGCTAAACATACACATTTGAGCTGTTTTAAGTGATATAAAACTAAGTGCTCTTAACCAAATGCTCTGCGTAGAGATAGCAAGCAATTGGCACAGAAAATTGAATTACTAATAGCTCAGTATGAAATTAGATGAATTTCGTCCCATTTGGATAGGCAATTGTAGCTTGTTGATTTGAACAGAAAGAACTATCTTATCTAATTTTTCAGGATTATTATGAATTACCTGGTTCCATTAGCTAGAAAACACCACAATTCTGTACGCTAATTGTGGCTCGAGAAAATTAGAGTTTCTCTAAGAATGCTTAGTTTCATTGCATGCACCACAAGCTTCGTAACAGTTTAATGCAATTTAGAGAGAAATTCCGTTCAACGATAATTGCGAAACTTCACTGGTAACGACTCCCACTTAATTTGAATATATTTCAGCACTAATCCGCTGAACTAGATTTCCAGAATGTTGTACGAATTACCCACCCAGATTTTCTACTGTAATATACTTGCAGTCACAAGTTTTCCGGTAATCTTTACAAGTTGCGTGGGCGAGAAACTTTCGAATGTGTAATACGACACTTAATAAGGTGAGTACACTTTTAACCTCAATTTCAACAGCTTTCCATAGTATAGTATTTCCCACTAATCAGATAATATCTCGCCACACCTGTAGCGTACAAGCAAAGCATTCCATATTCATTTGAAACCTGGAATTTACTTTGGTCTCCATCGCTCCCTCCTATTACCAGCGTATTTTGTTCCGCTGGTGCTGTCTGTAGTTGCATTGCTCCCACTTCCACCCCAGTTGTTCTTGTTGTGTGGCTACAAATGCAATCAAGTTAATTGGTAATTCCAAACCAGCATATCCACGCACGACATCGCTCACAATCCACACCTATGTCATATGTGGTTTGGCTATAACATGCATGCACACCAGTATTGAGTGTTACTCTTGTGTTCTTGGAGCAGGTAATGATATTTAATGTTCAGGACACCGAAGAAGGAAGGAGGGCTGTCTGAATTTCGGTAGATTATCGCATATGACGGCTGAAGGATATCTGGGAGAGATGGGCAAGGATATATCCGAAGGCGCTAATAGTTCACGCCATTCAAACTATCTATCAAATTTCATAAACTTCAAGGAAATGAAACTTGATTACAGATATGAAATGGGGGCGGAAAGGAATTTTTCATCCACACGACCACAAGCATAACAAGGTACATCAATAATGCCGGAATTAGAACGCATTTTTAATCCATGGTTTTTGAACTGAAGCCCCATTTGATGCATCTCGCTGTTTGCAGATTCCACAAAGGAAAAATGTGTTTTTTTATCTTTTTCACAGTAACTTGCTCCATATTCATGAATCGAAAAACATTCATCATTACCTTGGCAATTCATTGAAACAAAGAAGTCACTGAGGCAAATGCCAGAAAGATGAAGCTCGCTCGGTGGCCAAAGCTCTAACGACATGTTCACATTTAAATATGAATGACTCCAGTTCCTGGTAAGGTAAAAAGGGGGAGAGGAAAATGAACATAATCCATTCTTTATGTGTTCCAAAGGACGTGACTGTTGCGACGGTTTCTGCTGGTTGTTTGTTACAGCTAGAATGATCCTCCAGGACTACGACTGCATTAAGAAAATTGACGTCAAACTTGAATTGGGAACAGGTACATTGGGACTTTGGGAGGCAAAGCATCCTTAGAATACAAAATAACTTGATCTTGAAGTTAGTAATGATCAAATGAAAGAATTGATTAGATAAGGATATTGTCGTGTGCGGTTTCGTTCCGAATTTATTCTGAACTACTTTATTTTTTAAGTTTGATGGATAATGTTTACTGTATAGTTTTACGTCGCTACCAGTCTATTTGCCGGTATTTCACAGAAGTTTTCTCGGGAACTATTGCAGCTAGAACAATTGAGCTTTAAGTAAACGTAGTATAATTAGAGTTTTAAACATTTTCAAGGACTTTCTTGCTTAAGTATATACTTTTTTAGGGTATCGTAAAATCATTTCACAATACCCTACTGAAATCGCGTCCTGTCTGTCCGTCCGTCCGTCCGTGTGTCACACCACTTTTTCTCGCAAACTACATAAGCTAGAAACACAAGATTTTGCACGTAGATGTAAAGTGATGCCCTCTTCAAAGTTTTATCTTAAAAAAAAATTTATAAGGTGGTAAAGGAGGGGGCCTCCCCATATAGGGGAGTGGCCCCCGAAAGAAAAAAGTTTCATCGCATGTTGGCAATATGGGTATCAAATGAAAGGTCTTGATGAAAAATTTTCAAAACCGGTCTTAAAATGTCGAGTTTTGCTTTGTGGCGTGCAGGGGAAGGGGAAATGTACGAACATTTTGTGTCCCCCCTCGCGATTGGCCACCTTTGACCCGAAAAATCTGAAAAAAAATCACAGAGGTGAGACTTCAGGAGTACAGGGGCAAAAAATACCTTTTTTTTGTGGTAGGGAGGTGAAGGCATTTACGCCCGCCGAGTCTGGCAGTGTGGGACTCCCATGGAGGATACCCTTGGACTACCCACTAAACACCTCCCCTGTCAATCTGAGAACCTAGCCTGAAACCGTTTGACACATTACTTCGGGCCAGGTCTCGTTTTGTTACGCCGTGCTTCAAGCTGGGGAGTCCCTTTCCTAGCGGGAGGGGAGAGGGGAAGAGGAAATGCCAGAACAGCGATCCCCCAGCCCCAGCACCTCCGGCTGCTGCGAGTCCCTTTTATCTTTTAGGACCGCCCGAGCATAATGTGCCACCTGGTTCTATTTGTCAACCGATTCGAGCATCACCGCAACTATATTATCCGGGGTGAGCTCTCCCGTCTCCCTGTAGAGTTCCCTTCGCAGCCTGGCCCATTTGGTACACGCAAAAAATGTGTGGCAGGCATTGTCCTCCTCTCCTGGGCAAAACCGACAATCGGGAGACCGTGACTTACCGATCTTGTGCAGGTAAGACTGAAAACACCCGTGCCCGCTCAAAAGCTGGGTCAGATAGAAGTCAGTCTCACCATGCCTTCGATTTAGCCACGGTCTCGCATCCTCGTTTCGGTGCAGGTAAATAGCGCGGCGCTCTCTAGCAAGGAGGGCGACAGGTATCACGCCTGCAATCACTCTCACCGCCGAGTCGGAGACTGTTGGATACGAAGATGCAATTCTCAGTGCTCCTCTTCTCTGTACCTGTGCCAATCGTTTTCGGTATACCTCCTTGCTGAGAGCGTCGTCCCATACCTCTACTCTGTACAGTAGCACTGACCCTACAGCACTCATCAAGAGGCGTCTTCTTGATGGGCTGGGTCCCCCTACGTTGGCCATAAGTCGACTCAGGGCCGAAATTCCCGAAGCAGCCTTCTCAGCCGTTGACCTGATTTGCTCAGAAAAACTCATCTTCGAGTCGATCAGTAGCCCCACGTACTTCACCGCTGGCTTCAATTCGATTTGTATATCTCCAATACTGATCATCCTTACTCTAGGGATTCTCTTTTTTGTCAAGATGACCACTTCGGTTTTCTCCAGTGCTAAACTGAGCCCGCGAGCAGTCATCCAGTCCCTCACTCAGCGCATTAGCATACCTAGCCTAAGTTGCGCTTGTTCAACGGTGCGTCCGGCGATCAGAGCCGCAACATCATCCGCATAGCCGACCAAGCGTGACTCATCTGGCATCTCAAGTCTCAGTAGCCCATCGTAAGACACGTTCCACAGGTCCGGACCAAGGATAGATCCCTGGGCAACACCCGGTGTAATTTCCGTCCTTCGTTGGCCCTGTGTCGTGTCGCAGAGCAGGCTTCGGTCCTTAAGGTAGTTCCTCAAAAGCCGCATTAGATATTCTGGAACTTGAAAAGAGTTTTCCAGCGTGTCCAGAATATCCACCCATCTAGCGGAGTTGAAGGCATTCCTGACGTCGAGTGTCACCAACAGGACGATCTGTCGCTTGGTGCGACTATATGCCTCTGCCTTTTGGACCGCGCTCACCACCTCTGCAATCGCATCAATGGTAGAACGTCCTGCTCTAAAGCCGTACTGCCGAGGAGATAGGTCCTCAGCAGCACGAATCGCGTCAGTGAGTCTTCCCTTGATGAGTTTCTCTAGCACTTTCCCAGCCGTGTCTAGCATGCGTAACGGGCGGTATGCAGACGGCGATTCGGGATTTCCCTTCCCCTTGCTGACCAGCACGAGCCTTGCCACCTTCCATCGTACCGGGAAAACCCCGTCCCGTAGGCAAGCGTTGAATGTGCTGAGCAGCAAGTCAGGACAATGGTGATAGATGAGCTGCAAAACCTCAGCTGGAACACCATCTGGACCTGGAGCCTTCCTCGCTTTCAGGGAGAGGACTGCCTCCTCCAGTTCCAGCTGTGTGAAGAGTGGGCGCTCGACTGCTGTTTCACCATGGACAGCGTCAACACGGACGGGATGGGCGGGGAAGAATCCCCACACTATCGCGTTCATCTTTTCCGCGTCATGTATACAAGGCTTCCGTAGGGCACCAAGTTCCCCATGACGAGCTTGTAGCCAAGGCCCCACGGCTCCCTATTTATATCGTCCACAAGGTCTTGCCAGCATTGCGCCTTGCTCTTGTTAATAAGCCTGCGAAGATATTTCCTGCCGGACCTGTATGCTGCTAGCCTAGTGTCTGCCTCCTCCCGCGTTCGCGCCCGCTGGGCCCCTCGCCGAAGTTTGTGACACTCGCTTCTTTGTTCGGCGATCTCGTTTGACCACCAGTATACTGGAGGCTTACCGTGTCGGGGTCTCCGACGGGGCATGGAAGACTCGCAAGCAGCAATGATGGTACTCATAGTTGAGTTCACCAAATCCTTGGCTGTAGGCCCTCCACTCCCTGGCGGGGCTCCCAGCAATGGTGCGCCTGCCGTAAGCGCGTCAGCGAACCTCTCAACGTCCATCCTCCCAGTCCTCCATCCGAGGATTGAAGTTTGGGCATATGCACGCAGAGTGGCACTGTCGTGAATCTCAACCGCTATATACTGGTGATCACTAGCCGAGTAGTCCTCTAGTACTCGCCAGTTGTGTACTCTAGGTACCAGGGACTCCGAAGCGAGTGTCACATCGGGTATGGTTCCTACTCAACCCCAGCGGCGGAAAGTAGGGGTGGTACCAGTATTTAGGACAAAAAGCGCTGTTCTGGCCGCCATGTCCAAGATTTGCTTTCCCCTTGGGTTGGATTGTGGCATACCCCATTCAATGGCTCTAGCGTTGAAGTCTCCTCCGACCAGCATGTGGCCCTCTGTGTTCGAGACAGCGTCCTCCAGGGCATCGAGTTTGGTTCGAAAAGATCGCATTGCCTCGATAGGCGTCAGATAAACACTGAAATATGTTATCCCTGAACACCGCACCCACACAAAACCATCCCCGCGTCCATGGCCCTGCACCTGAAGGCGGGCGCTGTCTCGAACCCAGATGGCCGAGGTACTAGATTTGTCAGGGTACCACGCTTGCGAGTCCTTGTTATGATGTTGCTCGCTCAGCAACAGGAGGTCAGCTTTCTTATCCCTCGCAAACTGCTCAAGTAGGTCCTGGGCGTTTGTGCTTCGGTGCAAATTGACCTGCAGGATACGGATCATTTGAGTATCGATTTGGCTTTAGTTAGGGCCTCCTTGAAAACCCAGCATCTCCCTGTCCCCGGCTCATGTTTGAGGTCGCCGGGTGCTAGCTTAGCATCCTTGCAAAGAATGCATTTTGCCTCGTTCGTGCACTCATTCCTTTTGTGCCCCGTTTCACCACATTTGTAGCACAGAGATCTCCTGTCGGGTCCCCTACAGCCATACGCGGTGTGTCCGTATTCGAAGCATCTGAAGCAGCGGATAGGGATCGCTCTTCTCCGTATCCTGCAGATCACCCAACCTATCTTAATTTTGCCCTTCGCCAGGATTTGCTGGGCGTCTTTATCAGCTAGTTCGACAATAGCCATGCGTTGCCCCCTTGTGTTTTCACGTGTCAATCTTGCCTTGACTTCACTTAAGCTGGGGAACTCCCTCCTGATGGCGTCCTCTACTTCAGCTTTGTCCGTGACGCAGTCGAGGTCCCTGATTTCCAGGGTGGCCATTGGTTCGAGCGAGGCAACCGTTGCCGCATCTCCAAGAACCTTTTGAACCGCGTCACGGAATGCATCTTTGTTTGTGGCCTCTGGCCCGAATTCCACCAGCAAGCCACCGGTCCGGGTTGATTGAACTGCTTTGATGGCAGTTTTGGTGTCGTCTGGCTTGACCGCTCCTTTAATTTCACAGAGGACATCTGCGTAGGTTCGGCCCTTAGTGGGTTTAATAAGCAGTGCCTCTCGCAAGGGTTTGCGCCGTGGTTTGCTTCTTGTTTTCTGCGGTATATCGGGGGGTTCTTTGTTCTTTTCGTGGTTGAGCTCTTTGTTTGTTTTTTTCTAGGAGTAGCTTTTTGGCCGCTTTTTTCGCTGCCTTGTTTCGCACCACATGAAACTCCTCGCCTGGAGTGACAACTTCGTTTATGGTCTCGTCCTTCCTCCTTTTCTCACGGTCGCCTTCAATTGGGCTACCGGCCATTCTTTTGCTGCTGCTAGGACCCACTGATGCCTCGAGGGAGAGCGAGTCTTTTTGGTGCTTTTCGGTTGCAAGCCACCTCCGCCCGTAGTGCATTATGCGGCCAAAAAGCTCCTCCAGTTCAAGAATGCCATTCTTGACACTCTTGCCTATGTTTTTCTGCACTTCGCAGGCAGCCCTCAGTTGTTTGACGATAGTCCCCGCTTTCCGAGTAAGCCGCTCCTCTTCGGCGCGGTCAAGGGCGATTGTGTTATTTGGCGCCATCTCTTGGGAGAGGCCCCCGTTTCCTAGCCCTTTTGCTTCTATCGCTTGGGTCGCGTTTGAAGTGGCGTCGGCCAACGGCAAAACTTCTCACTCCCCAAGTCTTACACTGGCCTCTGTTGGTGTCGCAGCTTGATCCGGATTGTGTACGTCTTGCACTGGACGCTCCGGGGTGCGCATAGTCCTTCTACTGCGCCCAAAGGCCGCAATGATGCCAGGTTGCACAACGCACTCTGCCTTCTTTCGTTCGTTAGTCCGTCTGTGGTCTGTCTCCGATGATTTTACCTGTGATGTTGACTTTGACAGTGTTTCTGGGGTTTGCTGCCTCCCCTCGCAATCGGTGACTTGTTTTATCGGTGTTCTTGCCAACAGCGATTTTTGCCTGAAAGGGTTCTCCGTGCTAGCGTCCTGTTTGCTTGTAGTTATATCTGTTACAGAAGCCAAGTCCACCACTTCTATAACATTGCAGTCGCTGGATGACGACGGCCGGGAGCCTGCTCGCTCACTACCCTCTGCCGCCGGTACTGGGGATCTGACCCCCTGCACCGTAATTTGGTTCCCCTTGTGGACCTGCATGATTTGGTTTTCTGTCTGGGTTTCCGTTACCATAGCATTTTACCTACTGTCAGGATATATGGATAATTGATGACGCCTTATATTTCGTCATGTCACAGTGAAGATCATTGACACTCAGGTATTTGTCCTGAGACTCTCCCTTCACTGCCGACCATTGTCCGCGGCTGCTTATTGGTTATTTGCAGCGAACCTTTCGAGAAAGGTCTTCCCCTATCCGCAACCCTGGGGACGCGTTTGGTTCCCCGGTCTGAGGGCACTATCGATAAATCGATAACTATCGATAAATCGATAACTATCGATAAATCGATAACCATAAATACCTTACAAGTCGAAATTCGATCAACTTTGTTAATAATAGTACATTTTATAAATTTTACATTTTTGCTTAGAAAATCGAAATGGAGCCGTTAAATTTCCCAGAAACTACCATTTAAGTTTTTTGAAAGCAATTGCATGTGTTCTGAAAATTTCACAATGATCGAACGATAAACTAGTTATACCTGATTGAATATTTAACAATTACAATAGCATTAACACGTGATACTAGGGAGATACACGTTTGCAACGGACCTAGACACTATATATATATGTAGGAATTTTGGTAAAATTTTAGAAATGGTTTGTAATATTGATGGGTTATCATGACTTACTAAGCGACGGAGTCAAAATACTTGAAACAAAATGGCGGCGGGTATAAAAATATAATATCCATAAAAATTCTTCGAACTCAATTTATGGAATCTCTATATTAGTCAAGTTTTGATATGCAGAATATATTATTTGATTTACTAATTGTATTGCAATACCCTTCTGGCAGGAGCACTCTCCTGCTACTTCAACTTGTTTTCCTTTTGTGTCATGTTCTTTTCATATAACCAATCGCCTAGTACCCTTAATGAGTAAGAATTGTGTGTTATAAAACACATAAATGGTTCAAAGGTCAACCGGGCAGAAGTGCAGTTTTATTTCTAGACTTCTCATCTAATATTATTATCCGAAAACAGTAAATAAGTTCAAACATAGAACCATCAAATTTTTGGAAACTAGCTTAGTTTCAAAAGTGCGTCCCTCAAAGAGACCTGATTATCCTTTCGATTTATATCTTCCAAAGCTTAAATAGCAATGTCATAGAACCGATTTTCTAAATAGCCACTGAAACAGCAAGCTGGCGTTGTACGATATGATTCCCATTACCCGTATCCATCATTATGTGTGCAGTCTTAATCATTTATGAAATCCTAAAAATCACTTTTCGCCTTCGCTTCCTGCAATAAGTGCCTTTAGTTATTCCTGTCCATCGACTGTGTCTTCGAATATCGAAATGCAAGAAGCGTTTTCTTGGAGTCCCACTGGCCTCCGCTCTATAGTTCTCCCAATGAATACCTTTTTGGGTATCCATTGTTCGTCCATACGATTCACGGAGCCAACTCATTGCAGCTTCTGCCGTCTTACAACCGTTGGGAAATTTCATACAGTTTATGGTTGTATCAAATTTGCCATTGGTCCCCATCTAGCTTCCCTCCAATTATTGACCTCAGGACGTAATCTTCGACGTATTTCATCTCCTTCATTAGCGATTTTCGTTACTTTGGCGCCTAAATATGCAAGTTCGCCCGTATTTTTGATATTACATTCGTCAAGTGTGATATTTTTTTTGTAGTCTTTTCCCCCGACTGCGTTATGAGCTTTAGTTGCAAGCGCAGAAGTCACTACAGTTGCAGACATTTGAGTTTGGCAGAAGATTCTTCAACCCCGGGAGGTATACTGAGTCCTGCTAGCCCTCAACCGTGTTATGGATCTTCTGGGAAATCCTCTGCTCATGCTGGGCCACTACACACACAAGGAGTTCTACAAAAAAGGAAAAAAAGGGTCGAGGGGACTCATTTTAAGAAATGAAAAATATTGATTTTAACACATAGTAAAGATTATTTATTTAATAGAAAAAAAAAGAACCACAATTCAAAAGAATAACTTAATTTTTCTTCTTCTTTGTAGCACTACAGCTCCTCTCGGGCCTTCGCTTAGAGATAGTTAGAGTATCTCATTTTCATGACCGTATTGATTTTTTCGGAAGTTGGTTTGGTCAGTACCATGCTCCCATGTGCCTGCTCAGCTATGATATGATCTGATTAAATCAGTACATATCACCACTGAGTGAACACTCATAGTCTGTCCGAAAAATCCCCTGAATTAAATCACATTGCTCCCAACGAGATTTGAACCTTCATGCTCTAACCACTACACCACACAGAATTAACTTCGTTAATTTAGATATTTTTAATCCATAGTAATAATAGATTTAATCCCCATTATCATTAACATAACTTATCAAATTGATTCAAAAAAAAACTACTAGTAGTCAAATTGATAAATAAAAAATCATATTTTAATGGGTGAAAAAAATCAAAAATTACTCACTCCTTTTTGTTGCTGAGCACTCTGCAACTGGAGGGGGGAGTAACTTTCTAGTTAATGTTCAATAAACAATCAAATAGATTAGTTGCCCGAATCCATTCCAGCTCTTCATTCAATGGGAAAGTAAAGGGTTGATGGAAAACCCCCATAAAAATTTTATCTATTAATAAAACACAAAAATATTTAAGATATTGAATTCAAATTTATTGTGAGTGTAGTTCAAGCATTTCGGTCATATGAATAACATGAGCCCGTTTACAGCGGTCGATTCTTTGGACCCATTTTCCCACCACTCTGGCACACATTTCCACTGGAACGTTGGCAATTTCGCTTTGGATGTTGTCTATGAGCTCGTCTAAAGTTGGTGGCGCATTAGCATAGACCAGTGACTTGGTATAGTTCCATAAAAAGAATTCCAATGGTATTAGATCACATGGATGAGGCGGCCATTTGTCGGGACCATTTCTCGAGATAACACGTTCACCAAATTTGCCTTTCAATAAATCGATTGTGAGGCGTACTGTGTGGCTAGTGGCACCATATTGTTGAAACCATACATTGTTGATTCATCCGATTCTGGCCACAAATAATCTTTCAACATAACTTATCCACTATAGCACGCACAGCCTGTTGGATGGGAGGATTATTCCGGCCGAAAATTGGAGTAAGCGCTTTTAAAGTTTCGACCACTAACTCAGAGTTTCGGTTGTAATTTTTAATAATTTTCAAACGTTGCAGGTTCGGGAACTTCATCATGAAAATGTTGACTTTAACTAACGTTTTGGTATTGACAGTTTTTTAAAAAAAGTTTAAAGGTGCGTTCATATAAAGATACGAAATTGTTATGTCCCTAATGGAAAACCCTAAGTAATGGGTCCCGAAGAATGCCATAGATGTGCACTGAGAGCGATTTGTATAATTTCGTCTGTTTGTTTATTGTTTGAAATAACCGCATATTAGGCAAAGTAAGGTGGCCATGATATTACATTTTCATTATTTAATCTACTTGAGGTTTGATTAAACGCTACACTTTACTTCAAGATAGTTTGTCTTCGGGGTGCCAATCTACAAATACTGACATATGAAAAGTTTTGCAGCTTCATTAACGTTTGTATCCAACTTTAAATTTTGGGTTCAACGCACTTTGTTTCACTTCAGTTGTAAGTGAGTTGTAAAGTTATTAATGAATCACTACGTTTTTCACTAAATTGTGGAAAAATTAAAATAAAGTCACCATTAAGCTTTCTACGGCTGTTTAAAATATCAAAACACTTTCGTTCCTTTTCAAGAATTAAACCTTGTTCACTTTAAATTTTAATCGGTCAAAACCAGCTAGCCGTAATGAAAATTAAGATTCTCGCGAACACTGGTTCTAATCAAAATCGAAAATCCTCAGCAACTCCCAAATATAATAACTACCATTTAAAAAAAATTTTTGCGTGTATCTTATTAAATTACGAGTTTTCCCAAAATCTAATCAGTGATCATTATCTCTATTTCAACAACTAAAAATTTTCTAATTTTCTAATGAAAAACTTTCCCTAACGATCTTTTTCTACAGTTCCGCCAAGACTTTTCTCTAACATTCCCAACTCTAGCTATCACCTCACTGACTCATCCCGTAGCCCTTTTTCCCAATCATCTACTGCTGTTCAGAGTTAACATAATTCAAGTTATAAACACTTTAATCCAGTTCTCTCCGTTCGCCAAATGCAAGAATTCCAATAGCATATATGGCGATTGCATATAACTATGATAACGCTAACTTCGCCGTTGACGGCGCCAAGCCCGTTTGAGATAGGAGGAAGGAAGCCCTTGTTTCCCTAACCCACAGCTCCCACGATTCTTTATCCTAAGCCCCCTGATTAAATAGTAGTAAATGTCCTCAGGGTCGCACATTGGGTTTACAGGTTCCCCAATAATAATCTACAATTCTGCTACCAAATCCTACTTATACCTCTTTTGTGGGGATGTAAGAGGGTGGAGGCGAGTCGTCCGCGCCTGATACCGGAATCGAATTAATAACCATGTCACAAGAATGGAGGTTGGGTGACGGGCCAACTTCCCGTCCTTGTAAAATCCTACAAAGTTTTGAAACCTGCAGAAAGGCCTTGGAATGGATTGGACTCACAGCAGCGGCCTCGAAAACGGAAAAAGGACTCTAGCATTGGATCCTAGAATGTTAGATCACTCAATTTTCCTGGTGCGATTAAGGACACAGGCCAGTCAATATAAATTAAAATTACTGGCAATCCAGAAAATGAACTGGACTGTGAATGGTATTCAAGACATGAGATCGCACATAATATTCAAAAGTGGGAAGCCTACCGGAAAACGAGAATTTGGAGTGGCCTTTATTGTGGATAGGAAGTTCAAATCGCACGTTATAGATTTTAAAGCAGTTAATGAACGGTTGTGTGCGATCCGTATGACAGCGAAATTCTTCAAAATCTGGCTGACCAACGTACACGCTCTGAACAAAGAACGAACGGACGAAGAAACAAAGGAAACGTTCTACAATCACCTAGAGAGACTAGTCAACTCATTGTCTACAAATGATTTAAAAATTATTCTGGATGATTTCAACGCTAAAAATGGCAATGCGATAGAGAGACTAGTCAACTCATTGTCTACAAATGATTTAAAAATTATTCTGGATGATTTCAACGCTAAAAATGGCAATGCGATATCTCATCGGGGAACGATTGGAGGATATAGCCTCCACGATGAAACAAATGACCACGGCCAGCTCCTGATTGACTTTGCATGTAGCAGAAATGTAGTCATACGTTCGATTTGCTTCCCTCACCTACGCATACTATGCATCAAATGACCTGGATATCATCGGATGGCATCACACGAATCCAGATCTTCCATATTTGGATCCAACAACGTTGGGCCTCGAGCATACTTGACGTCCGTACACACCGAGGAGTCAATTGTAACTCAATGTCTAGCCCGCTACAAAAGTTTGTAGCGGCGTCTGTGGCAAAAAATTTCACGGGAACCCTCGACAACCAGCTAGCTCCCATTTTATCAAACGCATCGCTGAAAACAAGCAGCGAGTTCTGTATGGAAGTGAAAGCGACTATTGAGACCGCGGCAGAACACACGATTGGACATCAAGTCCGGTGCAAGAGAAGGAATACAAGGAATATGTAGGTAGAAAAAGCAGTACGAAAAGAGAACTATCAAAATCTGAGAAGAGTAGTGAATAAGATAGTTAGAATTAAGAAAAGAAAATATTTTTATGATCAATCGAGAAGTAACGATATAAGTCTAGCGAGCAACAACACAAAACAAGCATACAACGTAGTGAAAGGCTTGAAACGTGAGCATCAGCTCAAAACTACGCACTGTCTTGACAACATCGGCAATCTCATCACTGATGAAACCAAGATAAAGGAAAGATGAACTTCATATTTCAAGAACCTCCTTAATCCTCTACGTAGTTTCAGAACATCAAAGCCCGTATATGTTCTCGTAGAGCTTCTATTGGCCCAATCCAACTCTGAATGAAGTTTGCTCTACCATCAAAGCTATTCACATAGTCATCGAATATATTTGGCAACAAGAACATATGCCGAAATAGTGGAGCCAATCAATTATATTCCTATCCACAAAAAAGGTGACAAGCTACAGTGCGAAAATTATAGAGGCATATCACTGCTTTGTACGGCGTGCAAAATATTTTCAAAGATCTAAGAAAATAAAATTGGATCATACGCCAACAGTATTATTGGGGAGTATCAAGGTGGTTTTAGAGCAGGTAGATCGACAAAACACGGATTTTTACAGTCAAGCAGGTACTTGGAAAATGCTGGGAGTTCAAACTAAACGTACACCATATTTTCGTTTAGTTTAAGCAAGCATATGAGAATATTGATCGTAACGTTCTGTACATGCTTTGCCTTGGCATGCCAGCCAAATTAGTCCGTCTTACAAAACGAAAATGATGTCGACGACCTCCCAAGTTCTCATTAATAACCAACTCACCGATGCTTTTGACACAAATATCGGGCTAAAGCAGGGAGATGGGCTGGCCGCATTGTTATTGAGTTTGGCGCTGGAGTATGTCATAAGGAAGCTACTTGTGTTTACACAAGGAATGTTACCGTACAAGTCGGGCCAAGTAGTAGCCTATGCGGACGACATCAACATTAACTGCCAAAATCTTCCTGAAACTCGACAGCGAAGCAAAACTTGTAGGGCTACAAATGAATGCGAATGAAACAAAGCTTATGACCTAGTCGATGAAGAATATTTCAAATACATAAAATATCACGCACGAATGCATTATTGAAAATGTGAACAAATTCGTGTATTTAGGCGCCAAAATAACGAGAACCGTTAATGAAAGAAACGAAATACGCCTAAGAATACCGCTCGCAAATAAAATATTTTTTCAGCTTTGACGATCTTGAAGACCAGATGCATTCAGAGTAAAACAAAGCTCCAAGTATGAAAATCTGTGATAAAACCTGTGATAAAACCTGTACTATGCTATGGGTGTGGAACATGGGCCCTAACACAAGGATCCGCAAATATATTGATGACCTTTGAGCGATGGGTCTTGAAGTGAATAGTCAGAGCGAAGCTAGACGGGGACCAATGGTGAATTTGATACAACCATGAGCAGTATGACATTTTTGACGAGCCGGAGGTCTCAACGATTGTACGAGTAAGACTGCGAAAGCTGCAATGGGCTGGACCCATGAGTCGTATGGACGAACAAAGGATACCCAAAAAGGTATTTATTGGGAGAACTGAAGGGTGGAGACCAGTGGGGAAACCAACGACTAGCTGATCTGACTTGGTGGACGAAAACAGTTTATCGCTGCTCGGGTTTCAAAATTGGAGGATGTGGTCGATGGACAGTTGGAGGCACTTTTTGCAGGAAGCGAAAGCCCGAGAGGAGGTGTAGTGCTAGAAGAAAAAGAAGATGATAACGCTTAAATGTATGCAAATTGTCATACATGCAGAATCAATTACATACATATGACGAAACTAAAATTATTTTTTGCGCCCGGGGGAACTCGAACCCACGGTCCCAGTAGACTCCCCAGATTGAGAGTCCGACACACTATCATCTGTACCAGCTTCCCATATTCACCCATGCATTGAATACTCAACTCGAATTGAGCAAAGTATTTGAAAGCTCGCGCCAATAATGTCGTAATGAAAAATTGAATGACATTTTGTTAGTAGGGAGGAAAGAATGAGATTTTGTTAGTAGAAAGTAAAGGATGAAATTATGTTCATGGGAAATAAAGAATGAAATATTTGTTAGTGGGAATGGTAAGATAATTAATTTTTTATTTCCTATTTAAAAATAAGGTAGGACATATATTATTAAAGAACAGGGGGAATTAAAGAAAAAGTAAATGATTAAATATTTTTAATTGTTCCGTGACAAGTAAATACTATGTGGAGCGTTTTACGGAAGCCATAGCCGCTTGAATTATTCCCGATTTTAACAAAAACAGCCTTTGGCTTTTCTACCATTTGGGGCTTCTATATCAAACTAGATATTACACATTTGATTGGATGGTCTTCAAATTTTCAGATTGAATGAATAACAAAAATATATTTTTAATATTGCAACAAAAAAGCGGCTGGTTCAAATGAAGTAACAGCAGTTAATCATTTAAAGCAAGTGATTTTCATTATCGATGTTGTTAAAGTTGATCGTGAGTTTATTCATCATTGGTGTCTGAATATCGTACTTAGAAGCTTTCGAAAAGCTTGAAATAAAACTTGTCCAAACTTTAAAATGTAACAAGTTGTTGTTGCAAAAGAAACGTCATCGGTACATTAAAATAAAACGCTTAGTTGCTTGAAAAAAATTAAATGAGTCGAGTAATACGTCAGCTACTTCCAGAACGTTATACTTGTATTTTAATAATAATAATAAAATATTTAAGTTGAGTGCATGAGCGAGTTGAGGAGCAAAATTCAATAAGTGAAACTTTGCGAGGCTAACAAAATATAGCCATGAGATATTTTTAAGTAAGATAGTCAGTTATTGTTAAATTAATTCATGTTTACTTTCTTTTCAGGTAAGAGCTTTGATTATTTAATCGGGAAAATTTGCTAACGAACATGCAGTAATATCCTAGAGGTAAGAAGTTATATAAAAACTGAATGTCAGTCCCAAGTAAAAATAGCAAAACTCGCTGGAAGTCGCAATTTTGCTTCGATTCGCATTAACTTTTCAAAAAGCTCAGCTAAGCCACTAGTTTAAATATGTAACTGAATCCGCCAAGCGGCAACAAAAGGTAGGCATGCTTGATTTCTGCTTTGACTAAAGTTGAGCTCCGATTTTGATGAAATTCAGCACAAGACTTTTTTAAATTCTAAAATAAATCTCACAATACAGATGCAAATTTATCCCGTTTTGGAATGAAATCTCGGCCATTATAAAGGGTAAGAAATGCGCAAAAATGTACTGCTTTAATTAATACCCCACTGCAGGGCTGAATTTAAATAAACGACGTAAAGAAGCCCTTTGGTGAGTGCTGCAGGGTCATAGCTACTGTATATAGTGGAAATGTAGGACGACGCTCTCAGTAAGGAGACGTACCGAAAACACCTGGCTCAGGTACAGAGAAGTGGAGTGCTAAGGATTGAATCTTCTTTGCCGACAGTTTCTGATTCGGTGGTGGGAGTTATTGCAGGCGTGATACCTATCGCCCTCCTTGCCAGAGAGGGCTACGCTATTTACCGGCGTCGAAGCGAGGATGCAAGGGAGACGGTTGCCCACGAGGTGACATAGGGTTCACTTAATGGTTGGCAGCAGTCTTGGGTGTATTGCATGAGAGAAAGGTGGAATGCGCGGCTCATCCCAGATGTGAGATCGTGGTTAAATCGAAAGCATGGTAAAACTGACTTCTGTCTGAGCCAGATTTTGAGCGGGCATGTGTGTTTTCAGTCTTTGCTGCACAGGATTGGAATGTCACGGTTCCCCGAGGAGAAAAAGACGATGCCTGCCACATATTTTTTGCATCCAAAATATTGATCGCGCTGCGGGGAAACCTCTACCGGGCTCACCCCGAATAGTAAAGTCCTAGTGATGCTTGGACCGATTAACAAATGGAACCATATGGCACATCATGTTCGGGTAGTTCTAAAAGATAAAAGGGACTCACAGAAGCTGGGAACGTCTGAGCTGGGGAATCGATTGTCTAGTGATTGCTCCTCCTCCCTCTCCTCCTGCTGGAGGAGGGGTCCTCCAGCTTGAAGGCGTCTCACGGCGTAGCAAAACCAGACGTGGTCCGAAGTAATATCAAACGGTTTTCGGGTTGACAGAAGAGGTGTTTAGTGAGTAGTCCAGTCGCTTATGAACATATGAGTTCCACACAGTGCGTAAATGGCATTTCACTCCCAACAAAAAAAAAAAGATATCTAATCAAATAAAATATTAAATGAAATTTTGTTTAATCCCAATTTTATCGTTACTTCTGATTTGTAAGGCTAACAGCAGTCCAAATAATCTAAATTAATATTAATATATCAAATAACCAAGATAATTAATAACTAGGACAAATGAACTTATTTTAATTTTCAAGCATCGAATTTGTATTTATATCAAATGATAACCTTTTTTTCACAATCAATGAAATTACAATAAATATAAAAAGTTGTAATTATATTTCTATTTTACGTTTTGTCGGAATATATTTGTGCTTTTACGTACGTCAATCTAATGTAGAATGCAAATGATGCATTTGATGGACTTATACTTTTATTTCTAGATTCCTGGATATCCAAAACAAGCAGAGAACCACGAATGACAGTAAACCTTGAAAAATCTTACAACCACCTGTAACCGCATAAATAAAAGTAGATAACATGCATAGTACCAATCTCTTAGTGGTGTCTGCTCTTATCCAAACCGGCACTAAACAACAAATTTAAATCATACCTTTGATCAACTCCATGAGTGAATGAGTAGTAAGACTCAATGAGTAGCGACACCTTAGACCCATAAGATATAGACTGATGATTCAGTGTAGAGAAACTGTGCTCGGAGGGTGAAAGAGAAAGCAATAAACAGGTAACTCTTCGCTCTCTTTCTATCCAGTAAATAGCATCGTATAAACATTGGCATATGAAAGTCCATAGACATACAAAATGCGTTCCAAAATAAACGAGACTTTTGTCATAAAATTTTTTTGGTGGCGCCATCTCTGAATGAGATAGTGCGTTGGAAAGTTACATCACTTCCTGACTTCCAGTGAAAGTTTGACGATATTCGGTTCAGTGGAAACGAAGTTATTGTGTCTAAGTATGTTTGTGTCATCGGTACAAAAATTGAGTTTTGAACAAAGAGCTAGTTTCAAATATTGTTTTAAAATCGGTAAAACGTTTACTGAAACATTTGAATTGGTTTACACATTTCAGAGAAGGTCGTGAGGGCATAAATGACGATGAACATATGGGCCGCCCAAAATCAGTGATCACCGAAGAGTTCCTCGAAATAGTGCGTGAATTTATCAAAAATGAACTGAAATCATCGTTGAAATTCTAGAATCGGAGTTGAATATCTCCAAAACATCAATTGATCGCATTTAACCAATCATTTGGGCTTACGAGAGGTCTGTGCACGTTTTGTGCCGCACAAGTTAACAAGTTCCAAAATATACGTGACTTTTGTCATAATTTTTTTTTTGATTTTTTGACTAGAAATCGCATTTTAACCATCAATCACTCACCGTATTCGCCTGATATGGCTCCTTGTGACTTCTACCTATTCGGAAAATTGCATTTGGACATGAAAGGAAGACGCTTTGCCTCTGTAGAGGGCATCCAAAAGGCTTGTGCCGACATCCTGAAGGACAATCCTTTCAATGACCTGAAACAGTCTTTCGAAATACTTTTGGATCGCGCAAAACAGTGTATCGAGGCCGGAGGAGACTATTTTGAATAAATAAACTCGAATTTATCAGAACAAAGCTCCTTCGTTTCTATTTTAGCTCAGTCTCGTTTATTTTTAAACGCACCTTGTAACAGACCAATTGAAAAGTCCCCGGTGTGATACACAGATGGCGGTAATAGTATTAAATCCATGATTTTTAGTTAATACCAACCTTCAAACGATATGTATCAAAATTTGACAGCAGTCCGACCATAAGTTTGTGAGATATTGCGTTGTGAGTGTAGCTACTTTTGTTATTTGAAAAAAAAAATGATGAAAAAAAAGAGTTTTGAAGGAAAAAAATACAGTTGATGCAAAATCTTGGCTTGATGAAGAGTTTCCGGGGTCTGCACCAGGAAAATCAACCATCATTGATTGTATGCTAAGTTTAAACGTGGTGAAATGAGCACCGAGGACGGCGAACGCAGTGGCCACCCAAAAGAGGCTGACACCGACGAAAACATCAAAAAAGTTTACAAAATAATTTTGAATGACCATAAAGTGAAGTTGATCGCGATAGCAGACATTGTGAAGATATCATCTGAACGTGTACATCATATCATTCACGAATATTTGTACATGAGAAAGCTGTGTGCAAAATGAGTGCCGCGCGAGCTCACAATCGATCAAAAGCAACAACGTGTTAATTATTCTGAGCAGTGTTTGAAGCTGTTTAAGCGCAACAAACCTGAATTTTTGCGTCGATATGTGACAATGGATGAAACATGGCTCCATCAATTCACTTCTCGAGTCCAATCGACAGTCAGCTGAGTGGACTGCACACGATGAACATATCCAAAGCGAGGAAAAACACAACAGTCAGCTGGCAAGGTTATGGCATCAGTATACTGGGATGCGCAAGGTATTATATTCAGACCATCACCAGCGATTATTATATAGCGTTATTGGATCGTTTAAAGGATGAAATCGTTAAAAAACCGCCGCACTTGACCGGGGACTTTTCAATTGGCCTGTTATTACTGGGCTAGGTTCTCATGTTAACAGGAGAGGTGTTTAGTGGGTAGTCCAGACAGGCAGTCTAGACGCTGCGAGCACTGTTATCTCTTCTAATGACTTCAGTATATGATTTCAGTCCCCCTTAGAAATATTGTTCTTTTACAAAGTATTCACTTAATCTTTTCCTCCGGATTCAACCGAAAATAATCTGAAACCATATTCTCTTTGCAATCACTTACTATTGAATGTATTACGCACAAAAAATCAATAAAACAAGAAATCTTAGCTCATGCTACCAACGATAACGTGCCATCCGGATCCCATTATGTTTATTTCGCTTAATTTATCGCACGAAATTAATGATGAAATGGCGAGACAATATTGAAATTATTTGGAATAGTGCAAAATTAGGCTAATAACTCACCTGGGATATCAAGAACACAAACGCGAAATATGATTAGCGTGAAATGTGTGAATGACATGTCATGTACATATATTATGGTCATTTTTTGAAGGTCACAAAGTCGTGCTAGTCATTATGTGATGATTAATTGAAATGACAACTTTCCCACAGAGGAAACACACGAAAATAAAGTGTTGTTTGTTGCAACATTTGAAGGCATGGAAAAGTGTTAGATAACCGAAACGGAAAACAGAGAAAGTCAAGTTTTGTTTAACGAAAGGCTAAATTAATAATAATTTGGCGCCAACCTGGCACAGACATAAGTAAAATGAAGGATTCCAAATACATACGAGTATGTTTTTGGAAGTATCCTTTGGCTTTCATACTAACACGATTTCCTTGATAATAACTCCGTGCTTAAGTCAAAGAAATCGGTTAAGCTGATCACTTTCCTCACGAAAGCTTCTCACAGGAATGGCAAGGTCATGAAAGTGAGCCAAAGCAGGGGCAAAATGATCCTATCATAATGATGATGAAAAATGAAAAGACAACAATAAGAATTTATCATTTATCATCCATTCACCGAAAAAGTATCGCAAAGGGAGCGTCAAGTGTGATAGCAGCAATTCAATGCGTGTGTAGAGTATCTGAAAGAAAAATGATAAATCGTCCTCACGAGTATCTTGTGCCATATTTTGTTAACTTGTCCTTTTAACCTTCTTCTTGTGTTTTTGCCGCGCATTTATCTTAAACTTACTTATAGGAATTCATTGAGTTAGATAGAATGAAATAATTTCGGAGTGGGAACATTCTGGTACTTACAATAAATCGTCCAAATTATTAAAGTTGGAGCATAAGAGTATTTGAATACAAAGTACGTACAAAACCGCTTCCGCTTGTGGAAGCTATGAAAACTTAATCATCAATCGTTGTGGCAATTTCTGAAATATTCTGAAAATGGTTTTCTTATACGTGCTTGAAAAGTGTCTCCTTTTTAATGGATGAACGTTTTTTGAACATAACAAATTGTGCAAGCAAGAAAATGCTTGTATCAATCCAGTATTGTATCCAAACTATGAAATTAACATTTTTATCTTTAGTCTGCCAGTTTTGTGAACTTCATTTTGAAAATGAAGAAAGGGCTCAATCCTTATTGACTAACAGTCTAGTAGCATGTACACCTAATGTTTAAATTGAGGAAACAGAATACAAATTAATCTGTGTCGCCTACACAGTCACGTCACGTCATTTTTTTTCATATTACTCATATGACTGATTGAACAAACCTTTAAAGATGTTCATCATATCTTCTCTGAAACGTGAAAATTCAAACAAAACCATAGTGTCCAGCTTGATTAAGGTCATAATTCATTGCATATTCAAGCATTGTGGTAATCGAAGAAAATTTAAATGATTGTATCTTTGTTAAAGATTATGAAATTTTCTGAAACATTCTGGATATGACAACGTTAAACCAATTACCTAACTTGCTTTAAAGGTAGCCATTTAGTCTGAATTGTTATAAGATTATTCATCGTAGTGTTTTGGGTTCTAATGTATTTATAACCCTTGCATAGTACACATGAAGTGCTCGTACTACCTACTTCAACCAACTAAACAGCATTCACAGAATAGCTAAAAAAATAGAAACAAAAACGTGCCACTAACGAACTTATTTCATGTTATAAATAAAAACAGAACGCCAACCTACTGAGCACAAAAGAACAATCAACAATGGGTTTCGTTAACATACGTAGGCTTAGAGATATAAAACTATCAAACTTCCTTGAAATATAAACCGCAAACTGCATTCAAAATTAACAATACCATTGGAAACAAACTGAAACCAAAGCTGAATGACACATCAATACACGAGAATAGCGGCATATGTAAGCTGACATGCAAAGACAGCGATTTGGTATACATAGCAAAAAAAAAACATGGTAGACTCTAACTACTTGGCGCACATACAAAACCACGTATACAAGCCCGACGCTATGACAAATTCTATGATATTGATACACAAACCGAGCAAAGGACCGAGACTTGACATCCTAGAAAGCTTGAAATATAGAAACTAGAAAGATAGACGGTAACATAATCAACGAACAACTTTTTACGAATTTCTACGTAATTTTCCTAGTACCAGCCGTAACCCGCCGATGAGAATGGAAGCCAGACAAACCAGTACAAACTAACATCCAACAGCGTAAAAACATCAAAATCTTATATTCTTCTACTTTGCCTAGCTAAAGTCTATCTGCTTAACCCATTTCACACTTATATAAAGTAATTTCCCTCCATAAATCCTTCACATTCTGAAGATGACACAGAGGAGTCGAACGAAGATGACTCAAAGGTGTCGAAAAGCTATTTTTGATATTTTGTGTTTTCTCCTCGTCGCAACACACTTCGTTATCGATTGTGTGGCTATAAGACTTTTCATAAAAAGATTTTATCAAACCTTTTCATTTGATTCTCTACTTGCCTTTCATCGGTGAAGAAATTTTTAGAGGATAACATCCTTGTTATAGGATGCATCTTAAAACACTTTGATACTTTTTGACTAAAAAACATTCAGTAATTGCTACTGTTGAGAAAATACACCTCACATGCAACTTATATTGCGAGCTAAAAATTTACATAAAGACTGTGGCGGTCGCTCAAAAGTAGCTATGCCAGTCCCCTAATTGAAAGACCAATTTTTTACCTGGGACATCTTGGCTATCAAAATGACAGATTGTATATTGGCTCAATAAAAAGCGCCTCTTCCAGCAAAGTGCTGGTACCTGAAGTAAACGCTCTTCATCTTAAATGCAAATAAAGTTTCCAGTTATCACCTTAGAATCATGAGGTTAAGCTGTTTCAAGGTTAAGGTTAGACAGTGGCAGAAGAACATTTGAACATTTTTTCAACGCCCAAATTTTCAAGAGGTAAAAGAGATATATCCACCCAGCTGTTATAGTTTTAGAGAGCAAGTGCTATGAGAAATAGATACGTCGCGCTTTCAATAGGGCTTTCTTAATTGGCCAGAACTCAAGAAATCAAGTGCGTGATCTACTTGAGGTTCTGCTTGGCTAAGGATTGAACTTGGCAAAAAACATATAAAAAGGTAAGAACATGCATCTTATTGCTTGCTTGACCATAGATTTCTTGATACTGTTCGGTAGTTAGGTTACTCCAATATGAATTTTGTTTTAAGGTTGTTGCTAGAGTTTCTTAAATGCCATTTTAAGCGTCTCTTAATATAGGAGCTTAACTTTCCTTATCAATCCTGGGAGTAAAGTTTAGTTTTTCTTCACTATTTTCCTGTGATTTACCTCGCACATACAAAGGTTTGATCTCTATTCGCTCATGCCTTTAAGATCGGTATCAATTAGTTGATTTATTCGCCCAGTTTCTTCAAGAACTGCAGACCCTTGAATCATTAATTGTGCTGGAGCTTTTCATTTGATTATTTTTTCCATTTTGAGTAGGCCTCCTCATAGTCTTCCGCTCGGAGATTACAGTAGTTTAAAGAATTGTCGATGTTGTTGGTTTCCTATTTCCTGATATTGCGGTGTTAAGCGTCTTTGCCGCTTTCTCTTTCTCCATGACCTATTTATTACAGGAATACTAGTTCTGCCGATAGCAATGATAGATGAATGTTTTCTATGTTATGAACCCATCAAATAGTGTTGAGCGTACTAAATGAGAAGAGTATACAAATGAACAAACTGAAGCAAAAACGCAGATCGTTGGAGAAACAAGGCATAGCAAGAAGTTGAATGCTGTGCCGCTGCGCGAAGTTTCTCCAAACTTCGTCAGAGTACTTCATGTACTGGATTCACACTCTGAAGTTGCAAACCCACCCCAGGAAAGGAGTCTTGCGAATATAATCACCATAAATCATTTAAAAAAAAAACAGAAGCCACTCTGAACAACAGAAAGAATACCGAAGAGGGTCAAATCTAGTAACAACGCCAAAAACACTATCAATAAAGATGTCAGAACTGGGCTCCTAGAGCTGAAGGAACCGCATCGGGCAATATAAGCTAAGCCTCTTGGCGAAGTGGAAGCCACTGCCTCAGTAACAAATTCTTTTGAGAGGCTAGCTACCCATCCAATCGATATTGAACGAAAAAAGGAGCAAAGATGAAGTATTTAATAGGCACGATACGTTAGACCAGAGATTCTAGATTGTCTAATGAAGGCAAAGAAAACAGCCTCCAAAAAACTTTCCCTCTGAAAGGTGTCAGAAAATAAGCTTGAATAAGAAGACAAACCTAGAAAAGCAAACATAACGACGCAAATTGAAGTAACCGAAGTTCTTAAAAGGGAGTTCTCAAATTTGAGCGAGACCAAAGTGAGTCTCACTCAAGAAAATATCGTTAACCTGACTGAGAAGGCAGTTGAATAACTTCTCAGCATAGGAAAAATAAGAATAAGGTAAGTGATCTGCAAAAAACGGCCAAGCGCAGTTTCCATTTGTTGCTTTCAGTGCACAGGAATATAAATGGCCTGGCAGAAGCTCCCTATGCTATCAATGTAGCAAGTCAGCGTACTAAGAAAATATTATACAGAGGAGGCATATTGTATCCTATACAAGCATGGTGATCTAAGGCCAGATGGTTCAACAATGTCCTAGGAATAGGAAAGTGTCGGGTTTTCCAACAAGTTCCTAGCAAGGGTAAAGTGCCACTCAGATTAACCATATCTCGCAGCTGAGCTTACATCACAGTATCAATGCTCAAGATCCGCTTGATCAGTTCAGGAGAGAGAAGAAAGCTGACGTGCTACTGCTCAGCGAACATAACCACGACGATAATTCACAAGAACGATACTCTAACAAATCTGGCACTGCTGCTATCTGCGCTCAAAACAGTGCTCATTTAAGAGTACAGGGCAATCTATCTACAAGTCTCGTGCCTTTTTGCAGTTTAGGTCTTACATTACTTTACTGTATACCTGACGCCAAACGAACCGATGCCATCTTTTCAAGTAAAAGTCAATGCTCTGAAGGATTTTATCTCGAACACAGATGACCAAGTTATATTTTGAATGGGGCAACTTCAACGCATAAGTCATTGAATTGAATACGAGTGAAACCAACCCGAGGCAAAGACGGGTCCTGGGGATGGTGGCATGAACAGAACTCGTCGTGTTAAACATCGACACTATACCTACTTTTCGTCGTTGGAAAGAGCATTTGAAGGTTACTCAGCTGATCACTATCACTATATGGCACTTAAGATAGTTGATGGTTCTTCTCGGTGCCCAGGTTCTAATCTTCTGCTTTAAGTGTAATATTGGGAGTATGAATATTGAGAGTTTTGCAAAAACACTCAAGGAAAGCACACCGTTGACGAGAGATTCGTCGGGGGGGGGGGAGGACGGCCAGTAGTTGGAGATATTGAACTCATTTCTGTTGCAGGTTTTCTATGCCCCATTGGAGACCATTGCAAAAACACTCACGGAAGGCACACCGTTGACGAGAGATTCGTCGGGGGAGGACGGCCAGTAGTTGGAGATGTTGAACTCGTTTCTGTTGCAGGTTTTCTATACCCCATTGGAGACCTCAATCTGGCAAGCCTCCAGCATACTGGTGGTCAACTGAAAATCGCTGAACAGTGAAGTGAGAATAAGAAGCTCTGACGACAGGATTAACGGGCGGGTAATCGTGATGAAACACGCACTAATTTAACGAAACAAATGACAAGCTTGAACAAAATAAAGAGAGCCTTTATCATTTTTTTGTTTGAATTTGAGACAGAATGTGAAAGCGCTATCCAATTGAGACTAAGCTTTCAAGTATATACGCGTCCTCTTTATGGAAGGTGAAGGTTTTGCCCATATTAAGGCCATTGTCTAGTGTTCCTTTCAAATGCCCAAATTACTCAGAATTTACCGATTCCAACCCTTTCTTACATATCTCTATGAAAGCGTTTGCGAGCGTGCATACATACTCAAATAGGTTTCCCAGGTTAAATATCGTTAAATTGAAAATTTATTCTAAGTGAACTCGCTTGTTAGTTCCTACGCTTCGCTTTGGTATTGGGGCAGAGGTGGTTATGGCGGATAAGCGTTCAAGGCATTGAATTATGTCCGATTTGTTGCTTGATGGAAAATAAGCAATAATTGTCAAAACCAAATGTTACTATAAAAGAAATTGGTCGCACCATGGAAGTTTAAGCTTGATGCCTGGGTGATTTCAACTTTAAGGCTTTAGCCCACAAAAGGGAAATACGGTTGAACTTGAACCCGCCCACATGTTTCGAACACAAAGTTGCACGTTACAGTGAGCATCGAAGCTGGAAGCAAGCATCAACCCCATCGGCAATACTCGTGAACGCAAAGCTGTCGGCTGGTAGCGAGCATCAGCCATACATTGGGAAGCCAGCATCAACCTCATCGTCAATGCTTCGCGTCACACCTCACACCGGACATCAGCTATGGACTAGTAAGCCAGCAGCAATCCCATTGCTAGCGCTGGCAGTAAGTATCAGCTGTACATTAGTAAACCAGCACTTACTAGCTTGTATAATCAAGCTAATCCCTATCACTTGTAGATTTGAATAGCGTGCACTCATAGCATTGGTACGAGTGGTCAACACTGATGCAGTAGATATCACATGCCAACGGATCAACGAATGTTCAATGAAGTATTAGTGTTGTCACCAGTGGCGAGGCATCGATTACTGTTGAGCGAAAACCATTGTGTTAGACAGGCAAAGCCTCTCACCCCATCATGGGAGCCATACCCGGGGAAGCAAAAGGTGGACGGTCGAATTGTTGAACTGTAGAAACTGACATAAATTGTAGTCTCCCCAGCCCAATAGCAAAGCTTCTGGAGGAAATTCAAGCAATCGGAGGCTAAGTTTAAACAACAGCAGCGAGTCAAGTAGGAAGGGCAAGCTTCATGTGTTTAAGGATACAGACTTAATGAACAATTCAAATATTCAATAAACTCAATTATTTAATTGAAAACAAATCTCTTTTACTGATCAAGTTAAAGTAACTGAAGTAGATCATATGCAGCCAATCAACTGTCCCGGAGTGTTCATGTCATGTATAAAGTGGATGCTCGTCAACCTGAACGCCAGTGTACACAAGGTGCTCTGATATTGTTACAGACCTGTGGAATATCTTGTAAGATGGGCCACTGTGATTGGAGCTCCCGAATGTTTTGCGCTTGTTTAGCTGCGCAGATGATTTTGCCATGTTAGTTATAGACACAGTTAAGCAAGGGCAATTTAGGTTAGGTTTGCGAATACGCCGGGAAAAGAACTGAATTACTGTTCGCAGTTTTAGTCTGCCGCTAAAGAAAACTGAAGTAGTTATTCTAACAAAGAAAAGTATTCGCAGACGAAAGACAATCAACATCGGGGAAACTCAAGTTGAATGAAAACTAACTGTGAAATGCCTGTGCGTGTTGATACACTTGAAGATGAGTTTCTCTGAACAATTCAGGGCAATGGTTGATAAGGCTACGGTGCACGTGTCGGTATTCAGTCGACTGATTGCCAGCATAGGGTGAACCATCTTATCAAGAAGGCAACTAATGATGACTGCCATACAGTCTGCGTGACACTCTCGGCAAGGAGCTGTATCGAAACCGCGTGGTACCTATCTCTCATCTTGCTAGAGAGCATCATGAAATCTATATTCAAAGACACGAGAGTGATAGCATATGACCCTCAAGGATAAGCAACTCCATTTTCAATTGTCCCCCTATCTGATTTTATTTCTCTCCTCGTATCATCTGTGTATATCCCTTGTAGCAGTCCTGCTTTTGTTTACGAACGCTTCTTTGTAGAATTCTCAAGCTACGTTAATACTCGCTTCCCTTCTTCCCCTATATTGGTCTTTGGTGACTTCAATTTGCCCTCTATTGTTTGGAATGATTTGTATGCCTCATAGTTTCTGGCATTACTGTGTCTTTTGCTTTTCTTCTTTTATTTCTCTCTGTTCTTTCACCCAATTCAACTATTCTTAATACCAATAACAAAGTACTTGACTTTGTTCTTTCCAACTTGCCTCCTTCTCCTCTGTCCGCATTGGCGGCACTCTCATCCTTTGTCAAACCTGACCATCCACCATCCACCACTCTCCATTGGGCTTGCTATCACATTTTCTCCTTCTTTGAGGAATTCCTTACCTTTCAGCTTTAATTTTTTAAAAGCTGATTTATCGACCACAAAAGCTAGCCTTATTGCCGTGAATTGGTATTCCTTCTTCAGCGACCTCCACATTGAAGATTGTGTTAATAAGCTTTATAGGTTTCTTTCGGCCTTAATCTCGCAATTTACTCCTGTATTTCCAGCAAGAAAGTCTAAGGATGCTCATTGGTTTAATTCAGATGTTTCCATTGCAATTTAAGCAAAAGATGCTACCCACAGAAAATTCTTAACCGGTGGTCTTCCAGTTGACCTCGCTAAATTCAAAGAGCGTCGTACCGCGGCGAAATAAATTTCCATCTCTGCACTTCATGCATATATTAGCCACATTGAAACTTCGTTAATATCTAATCAAATTCGTGCGTTCTGGTCGTACGTAAAATCTTAAAGGAGCTCTCATCATGTAACTGATAATTTCAGTCTAGATGTCGTGACATCGTCTACTCCTCAAAAATCTTGTGACCTCTTCGCTTCTTTTTTTTTCTTTTTTGGTAGAGCTAAGCATTCCCCTTCCTTCAACCAATCTTCTTGCTCTTTTTCTACTACGACTTTTTGTATAAACCCCTTGCAGATTGAGCTGCTCTTAGATAATTTTGACAACAGTACTAATGGGGACCCTGATGGCATTCCAAATTTTCTAGCAAAATCTTTATCTTACTCACTTTGTGTTCCTCTTTCAATTATTTTTAATTTCAGTTTATCCTGTGGGGTATTACCCTCCCAATGGGAAATTTCCCGCATTTTACCCATCTTCGACTCTGGTGACTGTAATATCGTCTGCGACTATCCTCCTATTTCTCTTCTTCCTTGTTTTCGTAAAATCCTTGAAAAGATCGTTTATATGTGCTGTGCCCGCTTGTCCTCCCAACTTTAGTTGATTAACAGCATGGTTTTGGCAGAGGCCGATCTACACCGCAAACTTACTCAGAGGCGCGGTCCATCTTACCTTTGTGTCATTCTCCCAGATTTATGGTTATACAGTACGGGCAGGAAGTATAGGGTGGCCCAGCCATAATGCACGATGTTAAGTGAGTCATACCTTAACGTCAAGCTTTTCGCCGAACTTAATTCGACATATCTTTGTTTCAGTGTTGGACAAATTCAACCCTGGAGAGGCCCAAAATTGAGCTGCGTGTTAAGGTTGTTGAAGCCTTTTATGAAAATTGGCGTTCAAATCAAAATGCATTCCATGCACTTCGTGATTTTTTCGGTCAGCATAATCGACCAAATGTGTCCACAGTCAGGAGAATTGTGCGCAAATTTCAGCACACTGGGTCGGTAGGAAATGTGAAATCACCTGTGCATGCTCGCCTAGTTTGTTCTGCGGAAAACATTGCTGTTGTTCGCGATAGTGTAGCAGAAGAGCCGTGAACTTCGACTCGTCGTCGTGCCCAACAATTGAACATCTCACGAATATCACTGATGCGAGTTTTGCATTAAGATTTGAATTTCAACTCAAGAGCTGAAGCCTAATGACCATTTCAAGAATCAGCAATACGCCGAATGGTTGATTTAACAGACAGAAGGCAATGGTGACTTTACAAATAAAATCCTCTTCAGTGACGATGCACACTTTTGTAGTGATACAAAGGTGATATATGTGAAGGACTGCAGCAATGGTCTGCTTCCTCAGCGGAAAAGGATGGTAAGATCCACTGAGATTGGCCTGATCTTGGGACGCATGAATGCGCTGGCAGGCTAGCATTGCGGCGTTGTAGCGCGGGTTCTTTCCCCCTAGCACAAGACCCACTACAAGAACAATTTTCGCATCCGAAATTTGGAATGGTTCTTTGATTCTCGACCGGAGGTAACCGGCTAAGGACTATGAACACGCTGGTTCAGAGGACAAATAGGGCCTTACAAAAGCAGATGGACTTGAGGAGACTTCGTCGTTACTTATGGTCCCCAAATGAGAGTGGGGCATCCAGGTGGAAGCGATGCCTCCTCGCACCCTCCCCACCGGATCAAAATCCAAACGTAGACGTGGCCACGTATTTCCCATTTGAGTGAAAAACTCATACAAACATAATTTGCATAAATTTCCCCATTAAATGAGAAATACAAACGTGGCCAATTTATGTTATAGCATAATGCGATGGAATCACGTAACTCTATACTATAAAAGGGCACGTGAGCGGAAGGCCACTTTACCCGGCAGGAGCCGCTATAAAAAAAAAAGAAGAAAAGGACGCGCCCGATGGCTAGCCCATTTTAGTGGAGGAGTCTGCCATCGTTGCGGGTCCTATACCCGGTCAGGTAATGAGAAAGGGAAAGAAGAGTGTTAAAAATAGTTTAAGGGGGATCGGTATCTACTCCGCCGAGAGAAAGTAAATTAATGATCGAGCATAACTCTTTTTTCATTCAAGGGCTTTGCAATTCTGCAGAAAAATACAACTACATATGTATTTATACTATCTTTTTTTTAATGATTTTCACTCATTACAAGCGATTAAATTGCACAGGAACTAAAATGTTGCATCTTTAACAAGCTTATTTACTGTTCAGCTCTGTCCGAATTGATGATTACTGATGTTATTCTAAATCCGTAAATAACTTGCATTGCTTCTGATTCATTTGCCTAGACGAGCATTCATGTTCGGAAGCATTAACAATTCTTCGAAATCTATCCGATGATAGCCCTCAAATATCCTCTGTATGCCACAATGCAATTCTTCCTTCTGATGTGATACTCGCCAGATTCGTCTACCGCTAAGCAACGATCGTCAGAACCGATCAACCCGTTATTCGAACGACCGAAACCAATTTCCGCATGATTAGTATTGACGATTCGCGGCAAAGGATGACATCCGAGCTCCATGAATTAAACACAGGAAATTCTATCATGGGCCACTTGCACACAAGAAAATATATCATGGACCAATTTGTTTGTGTAAATTTCACTGCACTTTGCAAGCACTATACCCCGTTCATTTTCATAAATTTATTTTCTCTACTCTAGGATCGATGATTATGGGTAAGCAGAATGGACTCGGATAGTGTCACATCGTGCGAACAAAACCCGGAGGCAGGACTTTTCAGAAGATTTTCGGGGTCGCAAAGCATGCAGCGCGACAAGACCTCGACGTGAATATTATTCGCGAATCACCTCTGTGTATGAAAATTGAACCCATAACCACTTCAAACTCGTATTGTGATTTAGCCAACATATCTAACAATTGGAAATTACACTTCGCGATCTTAATATATTAAAAATATGTTTGCTTTGTATTCGGAACAGATAGACATGATACGATATGTGAGCAAGCACAATCAAATCGTCGAAGCTTTACTTTTTCTTGCTAGCTAGCTGGTAGGCAGACTCCCCGCCATGCTTGCGGTTTCGCGACCTTAAATGGACTTCTCGATCCGTCCACATCTTTCTTCATTTCCCTGTGTCGCAACGGTAAATCGAATCTAGCTGCTCGCTCAGCCGGGCTAGATTGCATTCGGCAATACAATACATGGATGGGATGCACTAAATCAGTGTTCCCATATTTTTAAAAAATAACACATGTAAAGAAAATGAAAAAGATTTTAAATAATAATAAAAAGTTAAATATAGAATATAATTAAAAGGGACAAGTTTAAATTAAATGTAAGGGAAAATGATATCAAATTTAGCAGCAATAATAAAAAATATATTTTATAATTTATAACTATGACCTGAAATTAAAATTTGGGATGTGTTGGGAAGGTCATCGGGCCGTACTTCTTCAAAAATGAGGATGGCCAAGAAGTTATCGTGAATGGTATTCACTATTGCGAGATGATGATGGACTTCTTGTTCGCAGGAATTGAGCTTATGGACCTGGACGATGTATGGTTCCAACAGGATGGTGCCACTTGCCACACAGCGAACGAAACAATGGCTCTTTTGCGCGAGAGAGATTCAATGTTCGTGTTATCTCACGTCTTGGCGATGTCAATTGGCCGCCACGATCATGTGATTTGACACCGTTGGACTCCTTTCTCTGGGGATATTTAAAAGAAAAAGTGTACGTCAATAAGCCAAGAACAATTCAAGAGCTAAATGATGAGATCATTCCGCACATTAACGACATTGAACCTCAATTATGTCTCAGAGTCATTGAAAATATGGACCATTGGATAATGGGCGTTTGGGCGATATTTTTATCACACATAATTGTCATAAATCCTTCTATTATACTAAAAAATATTAACATAATTCTGTTTGTTTCATTTACAATTAACATCGTGCGTTTTGGTTGGAACACCTTATACTTTGGTAAGAACGCTCGAAACGATTGAGCGCTATTTGCGCTCGGTAGGCCTACTCGGTTAACGAAGTTTCCCGTCATTTAATGTCTGCAACCATGCAGGATTTTCGACCCCATATCGGACGCGCTCTCAGATGGAGGATAAAGGAACGCCCTAACCGGCTAGCCGGCGGGTAGGTGGGAAATAAAGTACCATTTATGGATCAAAAACCGACAGAGTTGAAGCGCTGACAACGCTCGATTCAGTTTTCTCTTCTCATGAAACTAATATTGAATCAGCCTTGGATTGAATCAAATAAACGACAAATAAACTCGTATTGAAAATTGCACTACTCTTCTAGAACATGAAACGTACGATCCTTACATATACTAGATTTCATTAAATGTAGTCGGGTAGGGTATCAAGTGAAAGAACTTAGCACTTTCAGAATCTGAAAAATAAGTTATTTATTACATGAGGAGTTCAGGGGGAGGCAAAATGTACGAACAATATTTGTGTCTCCTCCCCTCGCGGTGGAACACCTTTTAGCCAAAAATCTTAAACAATCACGAAGATTGTAAATTCTACATTTCCCCCCAAAAATAGAAACGGTGCCCTTAAACTTCTTAAAGTTTGACAAGTGAGTTATCAGCAATTCAATTGTGTAGACTAACAAGAACACTAAAAAATGTTGATAGTTAATATATATTTCAAATCGACCAAGGCACTCTTATTTTCTTCAGGTTTCCGTGAAAATTTAAGGAATATGTTCAATGAGCCGAGCATTCAGAAAAATTATTTAAAATCGCGGCTGTTATGTGCTTACGAAACTCTGCATCTTTTGGAGGAATTTGAACGATTTCTTAAATAAGTATTGGGTGAATAATTCAAATTATCGATTCCATAGTAATATATCGCAAGTTGTTCCATATTAATTCAGGAAAATTCAAACCGCTATAACTTCGTTAAATACTATTCGATCTTTTTGAAACTTTCAGGGCAGTTCAATCTTATCAAAAGCCATTGTTGTACTGAATTTTAAAGGTAACTTTAAGATTTTATTCAAGAAACTGTAAAATTAATAAATCATACTATCACTAACAAAGTTGAGTGAATTTCGGCTTCTTACGTATTTTTTGTTGTTGGACCCATAAAGGCCTATATTTATGATTTTTTCAGATTTTTTCGGATGAAAGATGTGCAATCGTGAAGGGGGTTCGTGAAAAGTTCGTAAATTTTCCCTTTTCCTGGCCCCCACGTCACCGAAAGGGCAATTTTAAAACCTGTTTTGAAAAGATCTCATTGAGATCTTTCCAACGACACCTCACTCGACTAAGAATAGTGAATAGTGAAAAAGTGCTATGACATACAGACGGACGGACAGATGGACACAGGTCGTGATTGAAATAGGGTTTTGTATTTCAGTACAAAACCCTAAAAATAGCTCTCGATTTTATTTTACTTATAACTCTCTTAGTTTTCAGACTGGAGGGTTGTACTACATCTTATTTTAAAGCTTTTTCAATGTACTTTCAGAAAGGTTAAACAGATTTTCCCCGTAAAATTTACAGTTTTCCTGATATCTGATGTTGAACTTTCAAAATTTTTCGTTCAAATGATGATTTCAATCTTTAATAGGACATATCTCAGTTTGTATGGGGCCTAAAATAAAATCTAAACAAGTTGGGTAAACAGACCTACGATCATGTTAGAAGGTTTTTGTACCCGACTTGCGAAATGCAATCACCAGCAACGAATAAAGGCAAGAAACTTGTCAAAATCTATTGCTTCTGTACTTTCAACGGTCGTCATTTTGTTGCAAACTAACAAAAATCATTCAAATCGTGAATTCCCCAAAAAATGTATATTATTGATCTTATTTGGAAATTTCAAGAATAACAAATCAAAACTGCAGTGTCAGATTCAATGGAAAGTCCGTAAAATACCAAAATCGTGTGTTATTGTTGTTGTATTTGGAGAAATTTCAAATGGCTATAACTTCCGTGAAATACATCTACAGCTCTGCTACTAGATCCTACTATAGCTCTGCTACTAGATCCTACTTACACCTCCTTTGTGAGGACGTAAGAGGGTGAAGGCGAATCTTCCGCGCCTGATAACGGAACCGACGTCATAACCATGTCGCCGGAATGGAGGTTGGGCGACGGGCTAACTGCTCGTCCCTGGAAAACCTTTAATTGTTTCGAAACCTGCAGATAGGTGTCGGAATGGATTGGACTCACGGCAACGACCTCGCAAACGAAAAAAGGATTATGGCATTGGATCCTGGAATGTCAGATCACTCAATTACCCTGGCGCTGTTAAGGGTCTTTTACAAAAGGCCAGTCAATATCAATTAAAAATACTGGCAGTCCAGGAAACGAATTGGACTGGAGACGACATTCAAGACATGAGATCGCACACAATATTTAAAAGTGGCAAGCCTAATGGAAAACGAGAATTTGGAGTGGCTTTCATTGTGGATAGGGAGTTCAAATTGCACGTTATTGATTTCAAGGCAGTCAATGAACGGTTGTGTGCAATCCGTATAAAAGCGAAATTCTTCAAAATCTCGCTGATTAATGTTCACGCCCGACCGAAGAAAAAGACGAAGAACCGAAGGAATCGTTTTACAATCACCTGGAAAGACTGGTCGACTCATTGCCCACAAATGACATAAAAATTATTCTGGGTGATTTCAACGCTAAGGTTGGCAATGAGCTATCTTATCGGGGAACGACTGGAGGATATGTAGCAGAAATCTAGTCATACGTTCGACTTGCTTCCCACATTGACGCATTCATAAAATGACCTGGGTATCACCGGATGGCAACACACAAAATCAGATCGATCATGTTCTGATCCAACAACGTTGGGCCACGAGCATACTTGATGTCCGTACATACCGAGAGCCAATTGTAACTCAGATCATTACTTGATCGAATAAAACTATCGATGTCGTATGTCAAAGGCATATTCAGCGAGGACCAGCCCGCTACAAAAATTTGACATCGAAAGGCTCAAAACGGCTCCCATCTTATCAGACGCATCGTTAAAGACGAGCAACAAGCTCTGGATGGAAGTGAAAGCGGCTTTCAGAACCGTGGCAGAACAGACGATCGGACATCAAGCCCGGCGCAAGAGGAATGATTGGTTCGATGATGTTTGCCAGAATGCGTTAGATAAAAAGAATCAGGCGTTAAAAGAATATGTAGGTAGGAAAACCAGGACGAAGAGAGAACACTATGAAAATCTCAGAAGAGTAGCGAATAAGATAATTAGGATTAAGAACAGAAAATACTCTGACGACCAATTGATAAGTATAGATGTAAGTTTAGTGAGCAATAACACAAGATAAGCATACAAAGTAGTGAAAAGCCTAAAACGTGATTATCAGCCCAAAACCACGCGCTGTCGTGATGACAGCGGCAATATAATCGCTGATGAAATCAAGATTAAGGAAAGATGGGCATCATATTTCAAGAACCTCCTTAATCCTCCGCACAGCTGCAGAACATCGGAGTCTATAGATGTCTGCGAAGAGTTTCCATTGGTTCCACCAACTTTGGGTGAAGTTTGTTCCATCATCAAAGCCCAAAAGAATAATAAAGCGCCGGGCATTGATGAGATTCCAGTGGAGCTCATCAAATTTGTTGGCGGTAGTGTTCATCAAGTCATCAAGCACATTTGGCAACAAGAACAAATGCCAAAAGAGTGGAGCCAATCAATTTTATTCCCTATCCACAAAAAAGGTGACAAGCTACAGTGAGAAAATTATAGAGGCATATCACTACTTTGTACGGCGTACAAAATATTTTCTAAAATCTTAGAAAATAAAATCGGATCATACGCCAACAGTATTATTGGGGAGTATCAAGGTGGTTTTAAGGCAGGTAGATCAACAAGAGACCAATTGTTCACAGTCAAGCAGGTACTTGAAAAATGCTGGGAGTTTAACATAAACGTACACCAAATTTTCGTTGACTTCAAGCAAGCATACGACAGTATTGATCTTAACGTACTGTACCAAATAATGCTTGGTTTTGGCATCCCAGCCAAATTAGTTTGTCGCACCGAAATGACAATGACGTCGACAACTTCCCAAGTCTGCATCAATAACCAATTCACCGATGCCTTTGACACAAATATCGGACTAAAGCAGGGAGATGGGCTGGCCCCATTGCTATTCAATTTGGCTCTGGAGTACGTCATACGGAAGCTACCTGTCGATAAGCGAGGTACATTACTATTCAAGTCGGGTATTTCCCCTTTCTGTGCTCCCCTGTATTAAAAGTACCAGTTTAACCACTGTTTTGAAAAGTTCTCATTAAGACCTTTCATTTGATGCCCATATTGTCTACTTTTGATGAATTTTTTTTCGGGGGCCACTCCCCTATATGGGGAGACCCTCCTTAAGCACCTTGTAAAATTTTTTTTGTAGTGAAAATTTGAAGAGGGCATCACTTTACACGGACGGACGGATAGACAGGCGCGATTTTACTAGAGTTTTGTGAAATTATTTTATAAAACCCTAAAAAACCAATCCATTTGTTTTTCTATAAACTTTATTTTTGCTCGGCACATTTTTTTGATAAAATGGTAAGTATTTGACTGAAAATAGAAAAAGACAGCTTCCTTCTAATTTTGTGTATCGCTGAAGAACACCGAACGATTACGGTCGAAAATCGATTTCGAGAATAAAAATAAATAAAATACACAAAATTAAAAGGAAGCTGTCTTTTTCTACTTTCAGTTGGAGTATTTTGTGAAGGCGAAGATGAATTCGATTACAAATATTGAAGTATTTGAGTTATTCGTGAAAAATCGATGAAAAACGTGTCTTTTTACGAATTCGATCGCGAATAAGGCAAAAAATATTGATGTAAAAAAAACTCTATCGAACATTTTGACTTAAAATGAGTCCCCCCATCCATTTGTTATGTTATTTTTAATATTAAAAAATCTTACCCCCAAAATGGGATTGTATTCATTCCTAGAGAAAAAGCACACACCGACATAGGGTAAATTTTGCTTTTTGAGGTATTCCCTACCGTCAAAAAGTTTAATCATCACTTCTGAATGTTCAATCATCGTTCTATAGATATTATCAGAAAACATAATAATACCAAGTGAAATTCTATCTATAATGTATGGTTTTTCATACTATAGAATTTCTTGAAAAATACTACACCATACGCTTGTAAAATTGGTATTAGTCAGTCCAACTGTTCTTCCTTGCACGATTTGGGTTATTACATTGTATGAAAAGTTTCGAAATGATCTCTGGTTTGATTTCATATGCTAATCAGGTGTGTTACATTGTGACTTTTTTCTGATTTACCTTAAATCAATACTTATTCTATAGTTGGTCAGCAAATATTCAAAATTATTCTTTAGTGTAATAATTTTCTTTGCATAATGAACCACGTTACTTACATTGAGGTCCATTTTCAACCCGCCAATAAGCTCACTTTGGAAAAAGAAAACTTTTTGATCAACTCCTGTTATTTTTGCAGTCTTATTTTCGGAGCATGCATTCAGTGTGTGTTTTTAAATAGTTTCTATTGAATCAACTTTATTCAGGTAAATTGTATGCCATACGTTCTATTGAATTTCGTTCATAAATGCATATACGAGTAAATGACGGAAATTCGTTGTTCCATAAAGTTTTCACAACTTGACCTTTGAATTTCTCATCATAAATATCGAAGTATTTTTGTATCGTGTCAAGGTTCAATGGATGCGGAAAGGGCAACAATAGAGAGAGCTAAATGGTAAATCTTTTCAATATAATATACAATAGCGTAAAGCAATTTTGCATATAGAGAAGTAATTGCTTTAGCGTTCAATGTTAATTTAAAACTTGAAAGCAGGCGTTTATTTAGCTTACATTACTTAATCTGTGTGTAGATAATGTTTCTGTTGAAGGATGTCTATATTTACCTATGTACCTATGATCTTTTCGGAAGTTAAAGGTTAATTCAAATTATTTCGTCGTGTCCTGATTGGGTTTATTTGCCTGGAAAAAATTCAAAGGTAGTTTACTAGAGATGCTTTATTTGAAGGAAAATTGTGTTAAGACCTTGATGTTTAACGATAAAAGAAATATAAGAAAATTGCTGCATGCAAACAGCCATTCAAGTTGGATTGTATGATTTGAGTACTACAAAAATTGTTGATGATTGTCTTTTAGACCTTATTGTATAATTGAAATTACTGATAATAGTTTGGATACGAATTGATAAATCGATTTGTGACATCAAAATATTATCCTTATCATTTGAAACCATATGGCGTTTCAAATGATAAGCCATATGGCGTTTCAAATGATACTGCGTTTGTTAAAAATTGCATGAGTTCTAATGTAAGGACAACGCCTAGCCATGTAGAATTTTTTGAATTCTTAGCCAAGTATGGTATTTGTCGCTACTTTAATGTGGAAGAAAAACTGCTGTAAGTTACAAATGCAGGAGTTGATAAGTAGATGGACAGACAAGACACAATTTTAATAGGAATTTGAAAACGGAAAAATTAATGAAAAACTTTGAGAAACATTACACGGCAATGAAAATCTTGAAAAACTTTGATTTCTTAGTGTTCCCCTTAAATGTTGAAGTAGATAATATTCCTAATTTTATCATAAAGAAAAAACTCCAAAGCTTATTCTATAAACTAGGGATTTTTGTTTTTCTAATCATATTATTTTAGCCTTAAATCTTAGAGTTATTCCTCAGATGTTTGTGAGATGTTCAATTGTTGGGCACGACGACGAGTCGAGGTTGACGGCTCTTCTGGCACACTATCGCGAACAACAGCAATGTTTTCCACAGGACGAACTGGGCGAGCATAGACAGGTGATTTCACATTTCCTACAGGCCTGGTTTGCTGAAATTTGCGCACAATTGTCCCGATTGTGGACACGTTTGGTTGATTATGCTGACCAGAAAAATCACGAAGTGTACGAAATGCATTTTGATTTGAACGCCCATTTTCGTAAAAGGCTTCAACAACCTTATGCGCCACTCAATTGTGTACCTCTCCATGATTGAATTTGTCAAACACTGAAACAAAGAAATGTCAAATTAAGTTGGGCGCAAAACTTGACGTTAAGGTGTGGCTCACAGTTAACATCGTGTATTATGAAAAAAATCAAAGAGGTAGTTGTCTCTGAGTCCAACAACGGAAAATACCTGAGAAGTTGAAATTCACTCAAATCTGTTAGTAATGGTATGAGTTATCAATATTACATTTTCTTACATAAAATCGTAATGGTGCTCTTAAATTCAATGAAATTTTATATTCACATGGCTGCTTATAAGGTTAATCAAGGGTAACAATTTCAGAAGAATCAAAAAGTATTTAACGAAGTTATGGTGGTTAAAATTTACACATTTAAAACAACAGTACGTGGCTATTGAACAATATGTACTTCCAGTCGACTCAGACACTACGGGCTTATTAGGATTTGCATGAAAAGTTCAGGAAGGATGTGTATCATGCATATCTTTGAGAGCCTGTTCACCAAGTGATATTAGTAATCGTAAAACAAAACGGTGACCGTTTTAAATGAGAATATTGAGTAAATTTAAATTATTTTTCCCCAACAACTGTTAACTCTTAATCAAAACATACATTTAAAGTGAAAAATTCAAAGCGGTAGGTTCTAATGAGTACACCAATAAAAAATACCTTAGAAGTTGAAATTCACCCAGCTTTGCTAATCATAATACAATTCGTAAACATATCTTTCTTTTTTCTTGAAAAGTCGTCGGGCGTATGAGGAGATGCGCAAAACAAAGTAAGGCCCGACAGCCTTTCAAGAAAAAGAAAAACTGGCTTGCGGATATCAAATAAACAAAATAATTGAATGTAATATTTTGCTAAATGAATTCAAATGAGTACTCTCAAATTTAAATTGTCCAAGACAAGGTTCTTATGATCTAGAGGTTTCAATAAAATTAAATCGCGTCCACGGACGCAATAGCCGGTTTTTCTACCTCACAGGCTTTCCATCCATTTTATTTAATATAATGATAAAACCTTGCCATTATTGAAATACAACATCATTTAAATGTCCTTCACGGGACCTCTTATAGGCCTCAATCCTTTTGAGGTAATTTTCAATGACTTTTCGGCACATTTCCGGCAATATCTCGGCCATAACTTCACGAATATTGGTTTTCAATTGCTCAAGATTTTGAGGATTGTTTGCGTAAACACGACCTTTCGCATAGCCCCATAAAAAGAGGTCGCGGGATCTTGCGGGCCAATTGACATCACTCAATCTCGAAATCACGCGTCCTGGAAATTTCTTTTGCAAAAGTGCTCGATTAGCCTGTGTTGTGTGGCTTGTGGCTCCATCCTGTTAGAACCACATGTTCTCCAGATCATAATCTTCAATTTCTCTCCAAAAATAATCGGTTAACATCCATCCATAGCGGTCAGAATTGACTGTCATGGCTCTTCCGTGATCGTTTTCAAAAAAATATGGGCCAATAACACCACCAGACCATAATGCACACCAAACGGTCACTTTTTCCGGATGGAAAGGCCTTTCTGCGATCACCTGAAGATTTTGAGAGCCCCGAATGCGGCGATTCTGTTTATTTACGTAATCACTGAGCGAAAAATGAGCCTCATCACTAATGAAAATTTTGTTCGAAAAATCGTTATCAATGGCTTGTTGTTCAATCACCCAATTCGCATACATTCTGCGTTTTGTATGGTCTTGAGGCTTAAGTTCTTGAGTGAGTTGGATTTTGTATGGATGGAGATGCAAATCCAAATGCGAAATCCGCCACAATGAGCCGAAAGACAAGCCCAAATGTTGAGCACGTCGAGGAATCGACAAATTCGGGTCTTCCTCCACACTTTGAGCAACTTCAGCGATATTTTCAACAGAACGAATGTTGCGATGATGCACTGGCCTTGCAATATCAAGAACCGATCTAGTCTCTTCAAATTTTCTCACTGTGTTCGAAATTGTTTGCTGTGTAGGTCGATTATGTCGACCGTAATCGGCTCGTGAAGCCCTAAATGTTGATACAGCAGAATCACCATTTTTATAATAAAATTTAATAATTTTAACGCGTTTTTCGACTACTGAAATATCTATATTTCTAAATGGCAAACCTACAACTAAAATAACACCTCGCAGTTTCATACGAGGTGACCGAAATACTCCTCAGGAGCTGCCACATCAGTTAGTTTTAATGGAACCAGCCTATATGCTGGAACCAGCTGAAGTCCATCGAGCGAATAATGCTATTATGTTGATAGCTAAAATGCTCGGGTGAAAGAACAATGTAGTTCTTTCACTTAGGACAACCAGCAATCCTAAAACAAAATTTTCTTAAAATAACACGCTTTGGATGACATTTAATTCTGACAAATGTCAAATGGCATGGTTATACTTTTGCTACCACGAAATAGATAACCCTGTACTTACGAAATCCTAGATTTTATCGTCCAACACACAGTCTATCGCCTTGCCGAAATATTCCTTACTAAAATCCAATCGAACTTATAATCTATGATTATCAGTCTTATACATAAATTCCTAGTTGATTGTTAATGTAAATTTTACATAGAGGACAACAGTTCTGATAAGATGCTAAACAATCAGCACAATCGTCACACAAACACAAACATTTGGAAAGGAACAGTACGATCCATCTTTGTCGTTCTTGGCATATCACACATAGAGATCTATCTGAGTGGAGCTTGATCCTTGTGTTGCAGATCTTGGTTGAATTAGAGTACGACTTAAAACAGCAGATCTGTGCGATGCAATAGTGCTTTTGCCATGATATGGATGTCTGTATTTGTCAGATTGGCGAATTTCGAATCTTACTGTCGAGATGCATTAAAATTCGGTTCAAGAATCGCATCAATTGTCTTGCGACTACAAGGAGTAACAATGAATTCGTTATCAAGAGGAAGAGTATTGTAGCTTCGGTGATTGTCCGAATGGGCTTCTTCTTTAATTGAAATAAGATAATTTCTACAGCTTATGGGGTTAACGTTGAACACCTCAATAATATGCTGGGTGAAAGCAGTTGAATTTCAGAGACTAAAGACGATATAAAAAACCAAACTATTACTAGCCCAATCACAACAAAATATACTTACGAGATCTTTGATCTAATCGTCCAACACGCAGTTTATTGCCTTGCCGAAATATTCCTTCGCAGACACAATTATGGTACAGGCTACGAAGAGGGCCACTATAACCTGACAGTGTAAACCAAATACGCCACCATAAACGCATACCTTCTTTATCTGAAAATATTTCGCGATGGGCTTCAATATTTGCAACATTTTCCGCGCGAGGACAACCAAATGAAAAATTAACTGCTAGAATCGGAATGACGATCGTGCACGTAAACATTCAAGAAAGTATCAAAATAGCAAATGACATTACAACCAAAACAAGTTGATATTGCTGTTATCGATAATGCTGATGATTGTGCGTGAAAGAAAGATGGCCCGAAGAAAAACTGGGTGCGAACCCAAATAAAATGCTGTAATGTTGAGCAGCCGTGGCGGTTGTTGTGACCTTGAGCTTGGGCTCTTCAACTCAAGAAAAAGAGCCGTTGCGACAAGTTTATAAAAGAGCCAACGACGGTCGAAGCAGTCTATTTTACGGATTTTTTAGCGACGAGAAAGACGATTTTGCTGCAAATCGGGTAATCACGAGTGGAATCATAGCCGCCACGACCAGTAATCAACAAACACGAGTATTAGGGGCAAAAAACAAAGTCTACCTTGTTGTGTAAGAAAGATCATAAGTGCTCTTTGTATAGGGTTATCCATTTTACGCTTGGGAAAGTGAAGCAAAAGAAAGCACATAAAATATTCAGATGGAAACAAAATTTTTCATTCAATATAAAGATTAATTTTTGCCATTATACGTGAAATACAACGTCATTCGAATGTCCTCAACGAGGCCTCTTACAGGCCTCAACCCTTTTAAGGTAATTTTCAATGACTTTTCGGCACATTTCCGGCAATATCGTGGCCATAACTTCACGAATATTGGATTTCAATAGCTCAAGATTTTGAGGATTGTCCGCGTAAACATGATCTTTTGCATAGCCCCATGAAAAGAAATCCAAAGGTGTTAAGTCACAGGATCTTGCAGGCCAATTGACATCACTCATTCTCAAAATAACGCCCCCTGGAGATTTCTCTTGCAAAAGTGCTCGATTAGCCTGTGTTGTGTGACTTGTGGCTCCGTCCTGTTGGAACCACATGTTCTCCAGATCATAATCTTCAATTTCTTTCCAAAAATAATCGGCTAACATCCGTCCATAGCGGTCAGAATTGACTGTAATGGGTCTTCCTTGATTGTTTTCAAAAATATACGGGCCAATAACACCACCAGACCATAATGCACACCAAACGGTCACTTTTTCCGGATGCAAAAGCCTTTCTGCAATCACCTGAGGACTTTGAGAGCCCCAAATGCGGCGATTCTGTTTATTTACGTAACCACTGAGCGAAAAATGAGCCTCATCACTAACGAAAATTTTGTTCGAAAAATCGTTATTAATGACTTGTTGTTCAATTACCCAATTCGCATACATTCTGCGTTTTGTATGGTCTTGAGGCTTAAGTTCTTGAGTGAGTTGGATTTTGTACGGATGGAAATGCAAATCCAAATGCAAAATCCGCCACAATGAGCCGTAAGACAAGCCCAAATGTTGAGCACGTCGAGGAATCGACAAATCCGGGTCTTCCTCCACACTTTGAGCAACGACAGGAATATTTTCAGCAGATGGAATGTTGCGAAGATGCAAAGGCCTTGCAATATCAATAACCGATCCAGTCTCTTCAAATTTTCTCACAGTGTTCGAAATTGTTTGCTGTGTAGGTCGATTATGTCGACCGTAATCGACTCGTAAAGCCCTGAATGTTGATACAGCAGAATCACCATTTTATGATAAAAAAAATTTCTTCGACTGTTAAACGATCCATATTTCTAAATGACAAACTTTCGACTAAAAAAAAACACGCTTTGGATGACATTTAATTCTGACAGATGTCAAATGGCAGGGTTATACGTTCCCAATCACGAAATGGATAACCTTGTACCATTAAGATTTCATTCAGTCAATGGTTGTTAATGATATTGCAACAAAATGGCACTAGGATAAAATGACGTAGCAATGGGTTTTTCTGTTAAAGCAAGTATGTATTTTTTTTTTGAGTTTTTCATTGTTGGTGTCTGCATATCGTATGGTGCGTACAAAATTCTACTGACATGAGAGTAGTTCTGTCTATCCAACTCATGTAGAATATGTGCATGAGTCAACTCTTGATATTAAAAAGACGGTGATTAAAGTACTAACTTTATTACAATACCCATCGGTCAGGAGCACTCTCCTGCTACTTCAACTTGTTAAAGACTTACGTAAGAAGGTGAAGATGATTCTGCTGCAAAAGTAATAACCACATCTACAGAGTGGAGGTTGGGCAACGGGCTAACTCCCTATCCCTGGATATTCTATATTGTTTCGAAACCTCCCTTGAAATAGACTTACGGCAACGACCTCGCAACCAAAAAAAAAGACTTTGCTATTGGATCCGATCCTGGATCAGATCACTGAGTAACTCTAGTGCTGTTAAGGACGTTTTAAAACAAGCCAGGCAATATAAATTTAACATACAGGCAATCCAGGAAACGAACTGGACTTGAAGTGATATTCAGTTTATGGGATCGCACACAATATTCAAAAATGAGAAGCCTGCTGGAAGAGACAATTTTGAGTGGCCCTTATTGTGGCTAGGAAGTCCAAATCGCACCTTATAGATTTTAAAGCACTCAATGAATGATTGTGTACGAGCCGTATAAATGCGAAATTCTTCAAAAATCTGCTGATAAACGCAGATACCTCGACAGAAGGAAAGGACGAAGATTGCAGGAAATATCCTACGATCACTCAGAAAGACCAATCGACTCACTGCCTACAAACGACACAAAACCAATTCTAGGAGATTTCGACCCAGAGGTTGGCAATGAGCTATTTCATCGGGGAATAAGTGGAGGGTATAGAATGAAAACCACCAGCGCCTAATTGACTTTGTATCTAGCAGCGATGCATACATAAAATGACCTGGATGTCACCGGAAAGCAATACACAAAATCAGAAAGACCATGTTTTGATCTAAAACAGAAAGGCCTCGAGAATACTTGGCGTCCTTATATACCAAGAAGCCAATTGCAAATCGGATCATTACTTGATAAAATCAACGTTCCTCCATCGTATGTCAAAGGCGCGTTCGGCAAAGATCAGCGTCCTCTAAAGAAACTCGATAGCGAAGGGCTCCAAATGATATCTATGGCTAAGATCCTTGACAATTAGCTGGCTCAAATCTTATCAGACACCTTGCTGAAAGCAAGCACCGAGCTGTATATAGAAAAGAAATGATTTGATCGATGATGAGTGCCAAAAAGGTGTTGGACAAAGGGAAGCAGGCGTACAAATTATATTGAGCTTGAAAAACCAGGAAGAAGAGGCAACATGAAATTTCAGAAAACTACTGAATAAGATAATTAAAGTTAAGAAAAGAAAATACTATGACGATAAATTGACAAACATGGATTGAAGTCTAGCAGGCGAGGCAAGCATACAAAGTAGTGAAAAGCCTGAGCGGAGGTTGTCAGCCCAAGACCACGCTCTGCTGAGATGAAATCGCGACCATCACCGCTCATGAAAACAGGATTAAGAAAGCATGAGCATTATATTTCAAGAACTTCATAAATCCTCCGCATACCTTCACAACATCGGAGCCTATGGATATTCCAGGAGAGTTTACATGGATCCACTTAATTTTGATGAAGTTTTTCTACCATTTAGGCCCTAAAGAATGATAAAGCGCCGGGTATCGATGAAATTCCAGTAGAACTCATTAAATATAGTGGCAGCAGTGTTCACAAAGTGATCTTCAAAGTAATCCAGAACTTTTGGCGGCAGCAACATATGCCGAACGAGTGAAGCCAATCAATTATATTCTCTTTCATCAAAAAAGGTGACAAACTAAAAGCCAAAAGTGTAAAGGCGTATCACTATTTTGTTGTATTTTGTTGTATTTTGTTGTAAATAAAATCAAACCATCTGCTTGTTCTCCGTAGCACTACAGCTCTTCTCAGCTGTTTGCTTCCTGTCGCGGTCCATTGACCGCGTCCTTCAATTTCGAAATCCGAGCAGCGATGAACTGTCTTCGTCGACTGAGTTAGATCAGCGTTTATTCGGTTGCCCTACTGGTCCGAGCCCTTCAGTTCTGCCAACGTATATCTTTTTGGGTACCCGTTGTTGGTCAATACGATTTATGTGACCAGCCCATTGCAGCTTCTGCAGTCTTACAATCTTCATACAGCTCATCGAATTCACCATTTGTCGCTCGAAGGTGTTCAATATGTTTGCGGATGCTTGGCTTAGGGTCCATGCTATGTGACCATAGGAGAACGCAGGTCTGATCACAGGTCTGTATACTTGGAGCTTCGTTTTTCTTTGTATGCATTTGGTCTTCAAAATCGTCAAAACTGAATAAAAAATTTTATTTGCGAGCTGTATCCTGTGGCTTATCTCATCTCTCTCATTACCGATTCTCGTTATTTTGGTGCCTAACTACACAAATTTACCCACATTTTCGATACTGTATTTGCCAAGCGTAATACTTTGTGTATTTGAAGTATTTTTTCTCAACTACGTAATGAGATTTATTTGTAGCCCTACTAGTTTTGCTGCACTGTCAAGTTTCAGGAAGAGTTTTTTGGCAGTTGTCAGCGACCATGACAAAATGTTGATTTCATCCGCATAGCCTACCCTTTGGCTCGACTTGTATAGTTATGCACCTCGTGTATCGACAGGTATTATTCTGGTGACGTATCGCAGAGCCAAAATGAATAGCGATGGGGCAAGTCGATATATGTGTGAAAAGTGTCTGTGAGTTGGTTATTAATGCTGACTTGGGAGGTCATCGACGTTTATCATTTTGTTAAGACGGGCTAATCTGGCTAAGTACCAAAGCAAAGCATTATTTGGTACAGTACGTTACGATCAATATTGTCATATGCTTGCTTAAAGTCAGCGAAAATATGTTGTATGTCTATGTTGAGCTCCAAGCATTTCCCAAGTACCTGCTTGACAGTGAACAATTGGTCTTTTGTCGATATACCAGCTCTAAAACCAACTCCTCGATAATACTGTTGACGTATAATCTGATTATTTTTTCTTAGATCTTTGAAAATATTTTTTACGCCGTACAAAGCGGCGATATGCCTCTATATTTTTCGTACTACACTCGTAGCTCGGCACCTTTTTCGTGGACAGAGTATATAATTGGTTGGGTCCACTCTTTCGTTATATGTTCTTGTTGCCAAATGTGCTGGATGACTTTGAGAATAGCTTTCTGAACAACGTTGGCACCATATTTGATGAGCTCCATTAGAATTTTATTGTTGCACGGTACTTTATTTTTCTTTTGGGCTTTGATGGTGGAACACACTTGATCCAGAGTTCAGAAATCCAGAGTTGGCGGGGTCAATGGAAGCTCACTGAAAACATCTATATGCTTCGATGTCCTGGAGCTGTGCGGGAGATTAAGAAGATTCTTGAAATATGATGCCTTCTTCCTTAAATCATGTTTTTCTCAGCACTGACGCGGTGGAGTGTGTTCGTGCCCTGATAACCCCGTTTCAGGATTTAAACTACTTCGTATGCTTGTCTTGTGATGTTGCTCGCTATATTTACATCTATACTTCTGAATTGGTCCTCATAGTATTTTTTTTATTTCTAATTATCTTATTCGCTTCTTCTACTACCTGAGCACTATTTGTACGTCTGATTCTTTTTGTAACACGCATTTCGGCACTCGTCTTCAAATGAATCATTTCTCTTGCAGCGGTCTTCATGTTCAATTGTCTGTTTTGCTGCGGTCTGAATAGCCACCAAGAGCTGTCTGATAAGATGGGAGCCAGCTAGTTGTAAAGGGTCTCCAGGAAATTTTTCGCCACAGATGCCGTTTGGAGCCTTTCGATGTCAAATCTTGGTGGCAGACTGGTCTTCGTCGAGTAGGCCTTTGACATACGACATCGATAGGTAAATTTGATCAAGTAATGACCTGAGATACCATTGGCTCCTCGGTATGTACGGACGTCAAATATGCTCGAGGCCCAACGTTGTTGGATCAGAACATGATCGATCCGGTTTTCTGTGCTGCCATCCGGTGATACCCAGGTCGTTTTATGAATGCGTCAATGTGGGAAGCAAGTCAAACGTATGACTAGACTTCTGCAACATGCAAAGTCATTCAGGCGCTTTCGATTGTCATTTGTTTTTATCTTGAAGGCTTAATACTGCAGTCGTTCCCCAAAATCATCCAGAATTATTTTTGTGTGGTTTGTAGCCAATGAGTCGACTGGTCTTTCCAGGTGATTGTAGAATTTCTTCGTCCTTTTCTATGGTCGGGGTATGTACGTTTATCAGCCCGATTTAAAAAAATTCCGCTTTTATACGTATCACACACAACTGTTCATTGACCGCCGTAAAATCAATATGCGATTTGAACTCCCTATCTTCCCAGGCTGTGTGCGAACTTCTGTCTTGAATATCATTCCCAGTCCAGTTTGTTTCCTGGACTGACAGTATACCTGTAAAGCAGGTAGAACAAGGATCGGCCAATTATTTACATGTGATGAGTAATTGAGAAATCCTGGGAGTTCAGGGTAGACGTACACCAGATTCTCATTAACTCTGCACAAGCATACGATAGTACTGATAATAGCACACTGTACCACATAATGTTTTGCATTGGTATCGCAGCCAAACTAGTCCGTCTTACCAAAATGGCAATGTTATCGACGACCTTCCAAGTCTGCATTAACAGCCAACTCACCGATGCCTTCCACACAAATATCGGACTAAAACAAGGAGATGGGCCGGCCTCATTGCTATTCAATTTGGCTCTGGAATATGTCATAAGAGCCTGTCCATACAAGAGGTACGTTATTATACAAGCCGAGCCAAGTAGTAGCCTATGCGGATGACATCAATATTTTGTCGCTGTCGTTGGCACTTGTCAAAGTACATTTCCTGAAACTCGGCAGTGAAGCAAAACTAGTAGGGATACAAATCAACGAAAATAAAGCAAAAGTCATGAATCAGTCGAGGAAAAATATCTCAGTTACCTAAAATATCGTACTTAGTGAATACAATATTAAAAATGTGATATAAAGTGTGTATTTTGGTGCCAATGACAAAATACGCCTGGAAATGTATTGAAGACCAGCTGACATAGGGAAACAAAGCTCCATGTATATAAACCTGTGATGAGACCTGTGCTTTGCTTTGGGTGTGTGACATGGACTAAATTGAACTAACCGCAAATATATTGGATGCGTGGGTTCTAAGGTGAATGATCGGAGCGATGCTGGGGACCAATGGTGAACCCGATTCATCTATGAGCTATATGAAATTTTCGACAACTCGGAGGTCTTGAAGATTGTAAGACTGTCGAAGCTGCCCACATAAATTGTATGGGCGAATAATAGATGCCTCAAACGGTATTCGTTGGGAGAGCTGAAGGGCAGAGACTAGTAGGGAAACCGAGGAAACGATAGTCTGACTCGGTCGATGGAGACAGTTCAACGTCCCTTGGGTTTCGAAATTAGAAGATGCCGTCAATAGACCAAGACAGTTTGGAGGTGCTTGTGTTAGTAAGGGAAGGACCAAGAGGGGCTATGGTGCTTTCAAGAAGAAGAAAATGTATAAGGGAATGAATATTTTGGCAACTATGCCTACAGTTGTGATCATTGTCTCTGATTGTGATTAAAATTTAAATAATAAGTTACACTTGCTCACCACAAAGTCTCAAACATTACTGTTACTTCTCTAGGTATCATATATTAGTTTTAAGTTATAAGAGCATTGCGTTTTAAGATCCAATATATTTGTCTCATTGAAATTTCAACGCGTAAGATTTTTTTCCCTTAAATTTCAAACAAAATGTTATGTTTCCTAGTCTGTTGCACGATCTCCTCAAGAGTAAAGTTGGATCGTCGGCCGCACATGCACTCATAGAAGTCAATATTTGGTGTCACAAAAGTTGTGCGCTTGACGTATGTATTGTCGCTCTAATAAGCGCTCTTTAGATCGCTTTTTTGTGCATGTGCCGCGCTGGACGCTTGTGCGCTCATACAGGTGCCCCGCACGTGAATTTTTCCTCCTTAGATTTGATGCTTGTATAGTAAACAGTTTGCCCGTATACAGACTCCGCAAATAGATGCATGCGTTTCGCATACATGCGCTTGACCTTGCCGTAGTGTGTTCCATCAGCACGCTAGTTCTATGTACTTTTTTTGTGGTTGGGAGGTGAATGTCATTTACGCTCAGAATTCGGGACTCCCATGCTCACAAATGACTGGACTACCACTTAACACATTTCCTGTCAACCCGAGAACACAGCCTAGAACCATTTGACACATCACTTCGGGCCGGGCCTCATTTTGTTACGCCATAAGATGAGCTGGTCGATCTCTCTTCTAGCGGAAGGGGAGAGGGAAAGAGAAATTGCCAGACGATCGATCCCCAAGTCCCGACGTCCCCAGCTTCTGAATCCCTTGTGTCTTTTAGGACTGCCCGAATATAATGTGCCACATGGTTCCATTTGTTAATCGGTTTAAGCATCACCACGGCTATACCATACGAGGTAAGTTCTTCCTTCTCCCTGTAGAAGTCTCTTCGTAGCATGTCCCGTTTTGTGCACGCAGAAAATGTGTGGCAGGCATTTTCTTCCTCTCCTGGGTAAAACCGACATTCGGGGCACCATGACTTACCAATCTTTTGCAGGTAAGACTGAAAACACCCAGTCCGCTCAAAAGCTGAAGAAAAACCTGTCGGCAAACAAAGGGGAAGAAGAAGCAGACGGGATCACATAGTTTCGGGATCGTAAGGTATTTATATGTAAAACTTGCTCCCTACATGGACGAGTACACAGATTCTCGGTGCTCGTCCAGTTATTTATATGGCTTTGAATGAATGAGTCTTTGGCAACACTTTCATAACCATGTGAATGCTTTCATTCGAATGAATTTTTTCTATCCTAGGATACATTTGTTGGTTGTGCTGGGATCCGAATTGTGGGGATTTTTTTAACCTTTTTCATTCTGTTTAATTATGTATGCCAAAAAATATGAAATCAAAAATAGTGACTGTTTTTTAATTGAAGTATTCAGGAAAAGATTGAAAACTATGCTGAAATTGTCTAGAAAACGGCTGAGCAAAAACGGTCATTATCAATCAAGAATTGAAATTTTCTAATTTTTATTTCTTCATGTTTAGTATTATATGCATTGTGGCGGCAAGCAAGGGCGTATGGAACCCCTCAAATAATTGAGTGTCAAAACTAAAGAGTAATCATTTAATTCAATTGAATAGCAATGCTACATAACGTATTGCCGCACCCAATTGGCAAATCTCCTGAAGATTCATATTCTTATAAACGACGCTCAATTACAGCCTAAGGCAAATTTATGCCGCAAATTATAGCCTCGTTTCCGACTCACCTACTAATTTATGTATATTTCAGCTGGCAGGTGTGTCATATCTACCAAATATCATCAAAAAACAAGTGAAAAAAATAACCATTCCTCAATTTTCTCCTGACATAAACTCAAATCTGCTATTCTTTACACCTTGTCCTACACGTGCGTGCTCGTGCATTACAAAATAAACGACCTAAAACGTATCCTGTTTATGTAAATCATACAACTCCAAAATTACCTACTTTCACCGAAATGTATTCCATAAGCGTTCACCTTGCAGAAAAAGCATTACCATTTTATAAGACAAATTTTGTTCCATACCATACGAGAATATTCTGAAGATCTTCCACATAACTCGCACAGAGAATAGAAGAATAAATGGAAGACAAGAGAACGAGACAAGTTGACGAGGTAAGATAACTAGGATAATGTCACCGTTGAATGGTCATAAATATTTCACTTTTTTCGCACCTATAAATCCTTTGTGCTTGAAGCCTTGTCATCGTCAAGAAAGAAGTATATGGCATGCGTATTTATTTGAAGCGGAAAAGCGTGGAAAATCACATGAAGAATTCTCTCAAGAAAATTCGCTTGCTGGTCTTGGTAGGCATTATATTCCTTGATCGAAATGAAGGTGATATATTTAGTCGGATTGAAGGCAACACGTGTGGATGAAATGCTTTTTCTCACGTAGCAAAGAACAATGAGCCGTAAAACTGTTATATCATCCTCAAATTCAATATTTAACATATAAGTATGATGATATTAGCTATAAAGTAGTGATTGCATAGATCAAAAAGTTATAATGCAAATGCTTGTTCAGCTGCTTGAAAATCGCAATTTTGGTATGAATGTACTTTAAAAATACAGCAAAATTATTAATTATGACTGCAAGGTTTGTTTTTAAGGTAACTGAATAAAAATTGTAAGGAAATGCCGGTCAGACTTCAAACCTCGTGTAAAAATTCTAATTTGTTTCAACGTGCAGGCAATTTTCCCAAGCTCCGGTATGTGAAATACTGGTGGTACTAGAATAGGGCCTTTTGGCAATGAAACGAAATTCAAATGAATGGAAGTGGATAAGTTAGGTGCAGTACTTAATGAAACATACAAATCTATACATGAACGAGAATTGCTTCAGCTTCAGAGGTGTGCTGGCAAACAAACGCTATGTGACATCAATTCCATCCACAAGAACATACAGTTCAACATGGAAACGGGAAGCAATAACAGTCAAACGATCATGGACTCGCAAATTCTCAGCAATAATGGTGATATTAACTTTGGTATTCATAAGAAAGCAATTCGAACTCAAAGAACATTTTCTCTGACGTTTTCACATTTGTTCGCCTAAAAGATTGCAGCGTACTACTTGATAAACCAGATGCTCTGAACGGTGCTGAAAAAAGAAACTTATCATCAACACAGCATAGATTAACTGATTTGGCCGCGACATGATCCAAAAAATCATTAGAAAAAAAAGCCCTAATCACACGTAGATCAACGAATCTTTTTTCACAAAATAAACGGTTGGAGGTAATCAGGCGGGCACCGTTCAGACATCCGCAAATATACAGGTCTTACGAACCAGCAAAAAATTTAATCTAAGGGAGCTGCTTTACTTTGGTAAAAGAAAAACAGAATGGAGTGTACAGCATCAATTGTCCGGAATATGATATATGTTATATCAGACAAACATAGTGCCCGTTAATGGTCCGATGTAAAGAGCATATGACCGAAGCGAAGGGGAGCCAACGACATCAAATCATCCATAGCGAGACACAAAGTAGAGACTGGTCATACTATCACGGCGGAGAAATTGAAGGTTATTCTCCAGCTACGCCGAACACACTAATTAGATATAACAGAAAGTCTGGAAATTTACAAAATCTCAGAAATGAATAGGATAAACAATAATTGAGGTTGTAGCGACAAGATAATAAAAGCTGAGGTGTCGTACAGAATTTCACCGCTACCGTAACGAAGCGCTGTAATCGTTTTAAGAAAAAAGCGATATTTTCCTTTTTCGCTCATACACAAACGCACAATGTCCTTCCTTCTACCGACCCCCACATTGTTCGCGTCGCTTATTAGGTAAATTTCTCGAGAGAAATTTACCTATTGCGGAGAGCATCATATATATATATATATATATATATATATATATATATATATATATATATATATATATATATATATATATATATATATATATATATATATATATATATATATATATATATATATGGGATATAACGAAATTTGTGACCACGCTAGAGGTTGCAATTTTGCTTCGATTTTTACCAAATTTTGAGGAAAGGTGTATTGGGTAATTACCTCGGTTAAGTTCGTGAACCAGCTATATCGGCTGGGCAAAAACAAAATGGCGGCCATTTTAGACGAAAAATCACGATTTCTGTTCTGACCAAAGTGTAGCTCCGATTTGGATGAAATTTGGTACAAAGGTTCATTGAAGTATGTGATGAATCTCACAATAAAAAATCCAAAGTCGGTACGGCAGAAACAAAATGGCGGTCGCTCAAAAGTCGAAAAACGTGCATAATTTTGTTGTTGTAATAGTGGTCAAAGCTTTCAACAGATTTTCATGAAATCCGGTAGTTTGATAGAAATTATAAGTATCTAGAGAAATACGTAAAAAAAATGGAAGTCAGGTTGCAAAAAACAAAATGGCGGCCAGTTGAAGGTCAAAATTTCAAAGGCTTTTAAAAGTCTCAATTTTGATCCGACATATATGAAGCTCGGTTTCGAGATAGACATTACTTACACCTACAGTCTCTGATATTTTGGTGATCATGCATGTGCAAATTTCAAAATGGCGGCCGTTTAAATATGCGTTTTTTTCATGTTTTTGTGGCCCTCTAGCGGTCAGATTTTCCAACGGATTTCGATGAAACTTGAGATTATGAGTCTCTGTACTATGTTCTTGTATTTTGCAGGAAATTATTAAAATTGAATGAAAAATAAAAAAGTCGAAAATTTAAAGCCTAATATTTTTTGCTGCCATTTTCTTTAAAAATTGAATTATTTTGCCGTGTCTAGAGTGAAACTCCTATTTGAACGAGATAGTACATTGATTGATGAGGTCCTAGCATACAAAGATTTAAAATAATCCAAAATCAAATGGATGCATTCAAAATGGCGGCCCCCAAAGGTCTGAAGGCAAGCGCAATTCGCTATTTTAGTGCCAACTGAAATCATGAATATTTTTCATTGAAACGTTTTAAATGACTTTACTTGAAAGAACTTATAAACCAGATCATTTTTAAGATATCGTATAATATTTTTAACAATACCCTAAAAAACTTGTCTGTCTGTCCGTCCCTCCGCCCGTTTGTTCGTGCGTCATAACAAGTTTTCTCGCAAACCACATGAGCTAGAATGAGGCAATTTTCTACGTAGGTCAAAAGTGGTGCCTCTTGAAATTTGCAGTGCAAGAAAATATTTTAAGGTATTTAAGGGGGGTCTCCCCATACAGGCGGCTCTCCCCATACAGGCGGATGGCATACAATTTTTTTTATTTCTGTGGCCCTCTAGCAGCCAAGATTCTCAACAGATTCCGTTGAAACTTGAAATTATAAGTTATTAAGGCAAGTTAATTTAATTTGATTATGCAAATCGAATGACAAATAAAACAGTCGAAAATTTACAGCTTAATATTTTTAGCAGCCGATTTCAATAAAAATCTAAATGACGGCCCTCACAGTTCAGAAAAAAATTGAAATGTATATATTAATGGCAATGCAAGTGCTGATTAAACTTTTATGGAAATCTTTTGAAATTAACTATTCGAGCTATTTAAGCCTTTGTGTGGTTACCACTGTGAACTGTGTAAACAGCAGACGCGAGAAGGGCGAAACCGGTATTTATATGTTTACAACAATACGTAATCCATATGCATGCAACTCAATTCAATTAGCAAAATATTTGCGCCCCGATAAAAGGTTTCTAAAAACGAACGTGGGCAGGTATTTTTTAATGTTAATAAATACCCATGTGGTACTACGAAAATTGCAGAAAGAAGTTTAGTAGTAGGCAAGCCAAATTCTTTTTCGAAGCTTTACGCTACATACGAGAAATTTACCTTTCCGGCTGGTGCTGCCAACGGGGATTTTTTATAATTATAGAATAAAGTTTATACATTTATTGACTTTGGGATTCTTTTTATTATTGAGTGGTGTCAGAACCCCCACAGTGGTGAACTTCCGATGTGATATTGAATCTTTCGAGTATTGACAACATTCTTGGTAACGCCATTAATTCTCGAAAATGGCTACCGGACCAAGTGATACCGTGGAAACCCCGTAAACTTCAAAGAGCCCTGGTGGTAATTTACCGCCGATCGCGCCCAGGCCTTCGACAAGTGCGAATCTTTTAGTAGAAGCATCGCGAATAATAAAATTCCTGACATTTTTTAAACCGGACCCCGAGTTTTGGTTCGAGCAAGTGGAAGCCACATTCCACATGCATGGCATCACGCAGGATGAAACAAAATTCAAGTACGTGATACAATACGCCGAGCCAGAAATATTACTGCATATCATTCCCATTTCAAGAAACCCACCGTTGGAAAACAAATATAATGCTGTTAAGGAGCATATATTAACAGCGTTCCCAGAGTCCAACGAATCGAAGCTGAGATGCTTATTTCACGGACAAAATCTGGATGGAAGGAAGCCATCAAGCCTGTAACATCTTCGAAACACGTGAGGATAACAGGTGACAAACGCCATGTTATGACCGTTTCTTTTAGAGCAGCTACCAGAAGATATTCAGGTTGTGTTGGCTATTTCAAGGGAGCCCAGTATTAACAAACTCGCAAAGATGGCCGATCTGATCATGGAATTACAATAGGCACCCGCTATTGCATCTAAACAAAGGCCAGATAACGTATATAGCAAAGTGCTACAACAAATATTGAGTCGTATTGATCGCCTGGAGCTCCAGGTGCAACCTCGATCAAAATCAATGTCTCGCTACACAAGGGAACGATCAAAGTCTAAATCAGACGACCGATACCGCTTTTACCATAAACGCTTTGGACAACGCGCCAGAAATTATCGACAACCATGTCAGTAGATAGTTGAAGAAAAAGCCAAAGCGGAAAACTAATTTCGTCATCCCGAATTGCTGCAAGTGAGGACGACCAACCACATAATAATTGCCGACTTATAATTCACGACCAACAAAGTGGAAACCGATTCCTTATTGACACTGGAGCTGACGTATCAGTCCTTCCACGAGACAAAAATCAGAATATTCCCACGAAGTTCCAACTGGATGCTGCAAACAATACACCAATCAGAACCTACCGCCACTGGATTATTTCTTTGAATTTTGGATTACGACGAAATTTGTGGTTGCAGACGTACGGAAACCGATAATCGAAACTGATTTCCTCCAACATTTCGGTTTAATAGTCGACCCACACAGGAAAAAATTAATGGACCGTGAAAACAATCTGATCACGACAATACTATGTACGCATGAGCCAAATACATGTATCTCGACTATAAGCAAAGTCGTAAATTATCAAGAGTTCTTCGATGTCACAATTGCCTCCGATACCCAAAAGGTTGCTGCACATGGGATTTACCATCACATTCTAACGCAAGGACCACCAGTCGCTGAAAAAGCAAGACGCTTACCTCCAGAAGAGTTGCGTGAAGCAAAGGCTGAATTTGAATATATGCTTCAAAAAGGAATTTGCCAGCCTTCAAGCAGCCCGTGGGCAAGCCCATTACGTATGGTGCCTAAAAGATCTGGACAATGGAGACCTCGCGAGGATTATCACCGCTTCAATGCTATTACTATACCGGACCAGTACCCTATAGGTCACTTTAGTGATTTCGCTCGCAACCTTCATAGATGCACCGTGTTTTGAACCTTGGGCTTAATAAGGGCATACAACCAAATTCCAGTAGCACCGGAAGATATTCCCAAAACAGCAGTGATAACACCGTTCGGACTGTATGAGTTTAATGCAATAACGTTTGGACTTTGCAACGTCACGCAGACATTCCAAAGATACATTGATAACGCTATAAGTGGTCTAAATTTTTGGTATACATATATCGATGACATCCTCATTGCGTCCAAGTCAATCATGAACACCGTGAACATTTGAAACTTATGTTGAACAGGTTTAAGGAATATGGATTGTCGATCAACATATGCAAATGAACATTTAGCGTTTCAACTGTACAGTTTCTGGGTTCTTCTTCTTCTTCTCAGCACTACAGCCCCTTTCGGGCCTTCGCTTCCTGCAAACAGCACCTCCGACTGTCTCGGTGCGTTGACCGCGTCTTCCAATTCCAAAATCCGAGCAGCTATGAACTGTCTTCGTCCACTGAGTCAGACCAGCGTTTCCTCGGTTTCCCCACTGGCCTCCGTCCTTCAGTTCTTCCAACGAATACCTTCTTTGGAATCCGTTGTTCGTCCATATGATTCATGTGTGCAGCCCATTGCAGCTTCCGCAGTCTTACAATTCTATAGACCTCCGGTTCGTCAAAAATTTCATACAGCTCATGATTGTATCGAATTCTCCAATGGTCCCCTCCCTCAAAGGCGTTCAATATATTTGCGGATGCTTGGGTTAGGGTCCATGTTTCACACCCACACTTTGAACTTTGTTTTCCTGTGTATGCAGCTGGTCTTCAAGATCGTCAAACTGAATAAAATATTTTCTTTGCAAGCTATATTCTTCGGCGTATTTCGTCTCTTTCATTACTGGTTCGCGTTATTTTGCCGCCTAGATACACAAATTCACTCATATTTGCTTTACTGTATTCGCCAAGTGTGATATTTTGTGTAGGTGAGGTATTTTTCCTCGACTGCGTCATGAGTTTTGTTTTATTTTCATTGATTTGTAGCCCTATTAGTTTTGTTTTGCTGTCGAGTTTCAGGAAGAGTTCTTCGGCGGTTGTTAATGACCGCGACAAAATGTTGATGTGATCCGCATAGGCTACTACTTAGCTCGACTTGTATAGTAATGTACCTCGTGTATCGACAGTTAGCTTGCTTATGACGTACTCTAGAGTCAAATTAAATAGCAATGGAGCCAGCCCACACCCCTTTTTAGTCGGATATTTGTGTCAAAAACATCGGTGAGTTGGTTATTGATGTGGACTTGAGAGGTCGTCATTGTCATTTTGGTAAGACGGACTTATTTGGCTGGGATGCCAAAGCAAAGCATTATTTGTTGCATCACATTACGATCAATACTATCGTTTACTTGCTTGGTCAACGAAAATTTGGTGTCCGTCTATGTTGAACTCCCAGCATTTTTCATGTACCTGCTTGACAGTGAACAATTGGTATATTGTCGATCTACCTGCTCTAAACCACCTTGGTACTCTTAAATAATACTATTGGCATATGATCCGATTTTATTTTCTAAAATCTTTCAAAATATTTTGTACACCGTACAACTTAGTGATATGCCTCTATAATTTTCGCACTGTAGCTTTTTACCTTTTTTGTGGAAAGGGCATATAATTGATTGGCTCCACTCTTTCGGCATATGTTGTTGTTCCAAATGTGCTGGATGACTTTGTGAATAGCTTTATGAATATTGCCGCCACCATCTTTGATAAGCTTGACTGGAACCTGATCGATGCCCTGCGCTTTATCATTCTTTTGGGCATTGACGATGGAACACACTTCATCCAGAGTTGGTGGTGGCCAATGGAAGCTCTCCGCAGACATCTATAGGCTCCGATGTTGTGGAGCTGTGCGGAGGACTAAGGAGGTTCTTGAAATATTATGCGAATCTTCCCTTAATCTTGGTATCATCAGCGAGGATATCGCCGAAGTCATCAGGACAGAGCGTGGTTTTGGGCTGATAACCACGTTTGCATGCATACTTGTCTTGTGTTGTTGCTCCCTAAACTTACATCTATACTTCTCAATTAGTCGTCATAGTATTTTCTTGTCTGAATCTTAATAATCATAGTCGCTGCTCTTCTGAGATTTACATAGTGTTCTCTCTTCGTACTGGTTTTTCTTCCTATGTAATCTTTTGATGCCCGATTCTTTTTATCCAACGCATTCTAGCACTCATCATCAAACCATTTATTTCTCTTGCGCCGGGCTTGATATCCGCTTGTCTGTTCTGCTACAGTTTTAATAGCCGCTTTCATTTCCATCCAGAGCTCGTTGCTTGTCTTTATCGATGCGTCTGATAAGATGGGAGCCAGCTGGTTGTCGAGAATCTTCATGAAATTTTCGGCCCCAGACGCCGTTTGGAGCCTTTCGATGTCAAATTTTTGTAGCGGGCTGGTCGTTGCTGAATATTTATTTGAGATATGACATGGGTAGGTTAATTTGATCATGTAATGGTTTGGCTCCTCAGTATGTATGGACGACATGTATGCTCGAGGCACATCTTTGTTGGATCAGGACATGGTTGATCTGGTTTTGTAAGCTGGCATCCTATGATACTCAGGTTATTTTATGAATGCGTCTATGTGGAAAGCAAGTCGAACGTATGCTTAGATTTCTGCTACATGCAAAGTCAATCAATCGCTGGCCGTTGTCATTTGTTTCATCGTGGGGGCTATATCCTCCAGTCGTTTCGCGATGAGATAGCTCATTGCCAACCTTAGGGGATTTCCGCAGGGGGAATGCCGGTCGACAAGAGCACTCTTGGAGGCTAGCATTCTTTGGGGAGTTCCGCCCCCACGTACCCGAGGAAATTTCCGCAGGGAGAAAGCCGGTCGACAAGAACATTCTTGGAGGCTAGCATTCTTTGGGGAGTGCCGCCCCCACGGACCCGAGGATATGGGGGGTGCCGTGAGATTCCCTCCTGGGATGACAGGTAATGACTCTGATTGTATCTGGACTACGCTTTGGACAACGAACTGGAATTGACGCTTTAGGCTGGCGGATGTGATGGTTTGGACCTAGTTGCTTTGCACAGTAGCGCCGAGGTGAAACTCGTGTGTGAACGGCTCCAATTCAACTATCATACCGTCTCCGTCCCGGTAAAACTTTGGCAAGCCTCGGAGTACGTTCGAAGTTCGCACCATTGGGTTAGTGGTGTAGGTTCGGTTGAGACGGACTCCCGATTAGCGCTGGTCTGGCTCTGAGCACTTGTCCCCATAAGGGCTTGTGCCAACCCTCGCATGGCCTCCCTGCTCTGCAAAGATAACCATGGGACCAAAAAGGCGACTACACACACGAAAGGAGATAGCGGCTCCGAGGGGGGACCCAATAAAATGGAGCAAACAAAATCAAAAGATCAAAAACATCCAAAAAATGAAACCAAAAATAATAACGACGACACAACCAGCGGTTGCAGCCACGATGTCAACAGTACATCGAGAGCTGTACTAACCACAAAAAAAAACGAAGCCTAACACGACGACAGTGACGGTAGACGAAAAATAGAGAACAGCAGACAGTCTGGTGCAGACTGAGATTCCTGCGGCGTTTGGGCGCAGCGAAAAAAAATTATGCGAACGCCCGAGCGTCCTATTAAGGAGGAGCGGGAGACTCGGCAGGATGCTTCAGGTGTTCGAGCAGTGGAAGATAATATAAAGAGCACCGGAAATTCGATTGTCACGGCTGCGATCGTTACTAAGGCGACCGATGCAATGAAAAATCCAGAAGCAAACGAGGAGATCACGGCACTAAAAGCAAAGAGTGACCAGACACCGCGTGATTGTACCGCCACCGTTGAAAATGTGGCGGAAGTACTGCACTCGAAAACGGAACACGAAAACCTCTCCCAAGGATGGTTGCAAGGTACAATTGCGGCCCAACGATACGAAGAGGAAAGACTACTTCGAAAAGCGGGAGATGCTCTGAAAAGAATACAAGCTGCATGCGACTCCCCAAAAATTAGCAAAGTAGCAAAGGAAGGGCTCCTTGAACTAGAGGAGCTCCCAGATCGCATAGGGCACTATCGGAGGAGCTGGTTAAGGGCTGAAGATGAACAGAAGGCTAAAGAGGCGCTTGGGGCGAAATCTAAAGGCGACATGCAGATAGCTCCATCATTAAAAGTCAATAAAAGAATGGTGTCTAGCCCAATCGAAGCAGATCGGGATAAAAGAAGGAAGGAAGAGGCACTTGACGGGCGTGGAGCACTAGATCAAAGGAGTGAAGAAAGCCGCAAAGAAACTCCTTCAAAAAAAGCCAGAAAATAAAATTCGCACGGACGCCCAATTAGAAAAAGGACCTGATGCAAAACAGGAGAGGCAGAAGCCCCGACGAAGACCCCGGCAGCAGGCACTGCTTGTAAAGCCCCAAGATGGCCGATCCCACGCGGAGGTACTCCGAGACATCAGAGGAAACGTAAGGCCCGAAGACACCAATACTACCATTAAAGTAGTACGACCAACGCGGTCGGGACACATACTGGTCGAATTCGGAGCAGAGCCTGGCAATAAAGAAGGATTCTGCGCCGCAGTAAAGAAAGTCCTCGGCAAAAGCGCAACTATAGCCCCGCTTGAGCCGATGGCAACGATCGAAATACGAAACATAGACTGCGTGACGGATCTGGCAAAGGTAGAAGAGGCCATCAAAAAGGAGTTCCCTAGCGTGGGAAGAATCAAAGCGAGACTGACAACAGAAAACAACAGGGGACAACGCATGGCCATAGTTGACTTGACCGAAAAGGACCCCGAACAATTCCTGAACAAGGGCAAAGTACGAATAGGGTGGGTTGTTTGTAGGATACGGCGAAGAGCAGCGCATCTTCTCCACACAAGTATGCAAAGGACCCGATAGGAGTTCCCTATGTTACAAATGCGGTGAAATGGGACATAAAAGAAAAGAGTGTACGAAGGAGGCACACTGTATTCTTTGCAAGGATGCTGATCCAAAACCTGATTTCGCACACGTCTTGGGATTAGGAAAATGCCGGGTGTTCCAGGAAGCCCTAGCCAAGGCCAAATCAGGGCTTCGATGACCCGCATCCTACAGCTAAAACTACACCGCAGTTCAATCACCCAAAATCTACTTGAGCAGTTTGCGAGGGACAGGAAAGCCGACTTCTTGCTGCTGCGTGAGCAGCACCATAATAAAAGTCCTGCATTATGGTACTCTGATGAAACTGGTACTGCCGCTATCTGGGTTCGGAACAGTGACTTTCAAGCGGAGAGTTGTGGATGGGGGGATGGTTTCGTGTGGGTTCGGTGCTCGGGGATCACCTTCTTTAGTGTGTACCTAACGCCTAACGAGCCGATATCATCTTTCCAAGCCAAGCTTAATGCTCTGGAGGGCGCTGTCTCGAACGCAGAGGACAAAGTGCTCGTTGGGGGCGACTTCAACGCTAAAGCAATCGAATGGGGCATGCCTCAGACGGATCCGCGGGGAAAACGAATCCTGGAAATGGCGGCCAGGACGGCCCTCGTCGTACTAAACTCCGGAAATACGCCAACTTTCCGCCGTATTGGCTGTGAGGGAACCATACCGGACGTGATATTCGCCTCGGAGTCCTTAGTACGGAGGATACACAACTGGAAAGTATTAGAGGACTACTCAGCCAGTGATCACCAGTGCATTCTGCTTGAGATAAGTGATGCTATCTCCCGACGTCCGTGCTCTCGGCCTTCTACAACTGGATGGAACATTGGAAGAATGGACGTCGAGAGGTTCGTCAAGGTTCTCACAGCAGGTGAGCCGCTGCAGGGAGCTCCGGAGGGGACGGAAGAACTGGCAGCTCAAGACGTAGTGAACTCTACTATGAGCATAATCACGACTGCTTGCTGCGCTTCTATGCCCCGTCGAAGACCCCGGCACGGCAAGCCCCCGTGTACTGGTTATGCATGCTCGACACGGCTGGGAAAGTGCTAGAGAAACTCATCAAGGGAAGACTCACTGACACGATTCGTGCTGCTGGGGACCTATCTCCTCGGCAGTACGGCTTTAGAGCAGGACGTTCTACCATTGATGCGATTGCAGAGGTGGTGAACGCGGTCCAAAAGGCAGAGGCATATAGTCGCACCAAGCGACGGATCGTCCTGTTGGTGACACTCGACGTCAGGAATGCCTTCAACTCCGCTAGATGGGTGGATATTCTGGACACGCTGGAAAACTTTTTTCAAGTTCCAGAATATCTAATGCGGCTTTTGGGGAACTACCTAAAGGACCGAAGCCTGCTCTACGACACGACACAGGGCCAACGAAGGATGGAAATTACATCGGGTGCTGCCCAGGGATCTATCCTTGGTCCGGACCTGTGGAACGTGTCTTACGACGGGCTACTGAGACTTGAGATGCCAGATGAGTCACGCTTGGTCGGCTATGCGGATGATGTTGCGGCTCTAGTCGCTGGACGCACCGTTGAACAAGCGCAACTTAGGCTAGGTATACTGGATGACTGCTCGTGGGCTCAGTTTAGCACTGGAGAAAACCGAAGTGGTCATCTTGACAAAAAAGAGAATCCCTAGAGTAAGGATGATCAGTATTGGAGATATACAAATCGAATCGAACCCAGCGGTGAAGTACCTGGGGCTACTGATCGACTCGAAGATGAGTTTCTCTGAGCAAATCAGGGCAACGGCTGAGAAGGCTGCTTCGGGAATATCGGCCCTGAGTCGACTTATGGCCAACGTAGGGGGACCCAGCCCATCAAGAAGACGCCTCTTGATGAGTGCTGTAGGGTCAGTGCTACTGTACGGAGCAGAGGTATGGGGCGACGCTCTCAGCAAGGAGGTATACCGAAAACGATTGGCACAGGTACAGAGAAGAGGAGCACTGAGAATTGCATCTTCGTATCCAACAGCGAGGGAAATAGTTGTCCGCGAGGAGAGACAACGCTCGCTCAACGATTGGCAGCAGTCTTGGGGGAATTGCACGAAGGGAAGGTGGACTGCGCGCCTCGTCCCGGATGTGAGACCGTGGCTAAATGGAAGGCATGGTGAGACTGACTTCTATCTGACCCAGCTTTTGAGCGGGCACGGGTGTTTTCAGTCTTACCTGCACAAGATCGGTAAGTCACGATCTCCCGATTGACGGTTTTGCCCAGGAGAGGAGGACAATGCCTGTCACACATTTTTTGCGTGTACAAAATAGGTCAAGCTGCGAAGGGAACTCTACAGGGAGACGGGAGAGCTCACCCCGGATAATATAGTTGCGGTGATGCTCGAATCGGTTGACAAATGGAACCAGGTGGCACATTATTCTCGGGCAGTCCTAAAATATAAAAGGGACTCACAGCAGCCGGAAGCGCTGGGCCTGGGGGATCGCTGTTCTGGCATTTCCTCTTCCCCTCTCCCCACTCGCTAGGAAAGGGACTCCCCAGCTTGAAGGCGCCCCACGGCGTAACAAAACGAGACCTGGCCCAAAGTAATGTGTCAAACGGTTCCAGGCTAGGTTCTCAGATTGACAGGGGAGGTGTTTAGTGGGTAGTCCAAGGGTATCCTCCATGGGAGTCCCTCACTGCCAGACTCGGCGGGCGTAAATGCCTTCACCTCCCTACCACAAGAAAAAAAAACCTTTGGGATGAATTCAGCCATGATTATTTTTGTGTCGTATGTAGGCAATGAGTCGTACAGTCTTTCCAGGTGATTGTAGAATGTTCCCTCCATTTCTTCCTCCTTTGCTTCGGTCAGGACGTGAGCATTAATCAGCCAGATTTGGAAAAATTTCGTTTTTATACCGATCGCACACAACCGTCCATTGACTGCCTTAAAATCAATAGCGTGCAATTTGAACTCCCTATCCTAAATGAAGGCCACTTCGAATTATTGTTTTCCAGTAGGCTCCTCACATTTGAATATTGTGTGCTATCTTATGTCTTGAATATTGTTCCCAGTTCAATTCGTTTCTTGGATCGCCAGGGTAATTGAGTGATCTGACATTCCAGGATCCAATGTCATAGTCCTGTTTTCGTTTACACGGTCGTTGCTGTGAGTTCAATCCATTCCAAGGCCTATCTGGCTCTAATGGTTTTCCAGGGATAGGGAGCTAGCCCGTCGCCCAACTTCCATTCGGGTGGCATGGTTGTCACGTCGATTCCGTTAAAAGGCGTGAAAGATTCGCCTTCACCCACTTACGTCCCCACAATGGAGGTGTAAGTAGGATTTAGTGGCAGAGCTGTAGATGTATTTGCAGATATTAGCAGTTCTCGGCATTTAATGTCCCATTATTAGGAAACAAGTAAACCCAATGTGTGTCCCCGACAGCATTTTCTACCTTTTAATTGGGGGATTGGGGATGAGGAATCATGGAAGATATGGGTTGGGGAAACAACAATTTATTTTACAAATCCTAATTAGTCCATCTAATGACACCATATCGAAGGCTATCTTCATATCAACGAGACACGCTTCAACTTATTCTCTATCATTTAGTTTCCAACAGATGTCTGAAGAGACTTTCGATATCGCATGTATGGTCGAATGCCTGGCACGAAAATCAAATTGCCAATGCGGCATGAACTCATATTTCTCAATGTGGGCATTTGATGCTTCGGTTAGTATCACTTCATACACCCCGCTGATGCTAGGAAGTAAACTGATCGGGCGATAACTTTCGGGGCACGAAGATTCTTTTCCTTTCTTCAGGATTGGAAATTCCCTCGCCTTTCCTATTCATTCGGGATATCTGAACTGCTCGGCATGTTGTTGAACAATATGCAATAATTCCTGATAGCCACCTCAGGCAAATGTCGGAGAACTAGATTTGAAATACCGTCAATGACGCATGATTTTTTGTTGTTTATCCTACCAAATATGATACACAAGTCCTCATAGCTAACAAAATAATCAACAACGTTTACCCTATTGTTTCTTACGAGGTCAAAGTCCTTGAATGTCATGAATTACCATGAATTGAGTTGGGTTTCAGTAAGAAGCATGCTGTCAGGCTTTTGCTTGACAAGAAATTCCATGGGACAGTCACGTTGATGTAGACTTACAACGGAGTTAACGTTTATCGAAATGAGATGAAGCCTATCCGTGGGGATGTGACTGGATGACATGTTTTTTGGGGACATGTTGACCTAAAAGTTGAAAAACAAAATTAATTTATTTCAATAATAATAGATAGTTTGTTAATTCTTGTCGGAAGTGACTCAAGTTGGTGATAGATGTTTATAAGCAGCTCATATTGGTACTTACAGTATCTATATTGCTAAACTATTAAATGGATCATTTCACCCTTTTCACATCAATTTAATGTAAATCTATCCGATCACTCTTGCTTTACCTTGAAGCTTTCATTACGTCGTGCGAATATTAGATCTCGTTTTTCGGATGGCTCCGATAGCTTATTTAAATTACTTACGGAATTCTTTGTAGCTACATGAATGAGTTGCATATTTTTTAATAATAATTTTTTCTGAAAAATTATTAGGGAAGAAAAATGTTAGAAGAAGGTGGTTTCGACGTGTGTACTATTTCTCATCAGGCCATCACTCTTAGATACACACCGGTGATGGCGACCACCATGCTTAGAGGTGAGAGAGTTATTTTTAAAAGCAAGAGTGATCGTATGGATTTATATTAAATTTATGTAAATAGGGTGAAATGATCCATTTAAAAGTTTAGCAAAGACAAGCACTTACAAGAGGAAATTTAACTTGAATATAATCGTAGTTGCAAAAACATATTGAGTTCGAAGAAATAGAAAAATTAAAAATAACTCTCACCGGTGTGTATCTAAGAGTGATGGCCTGATGAGAAATAGTACACACGTCGAAACCACCTTCTAACATTTTTCTTCTCTAATAATTATTATTACAAAATATGCAACTCATTCATGGAGCTATAAAGAATTCTATAAGTAATTTAAATTGTCTACAATATATTCTGCTGGTCTTCTAGCAGCGGTTGCAAGTAACATCCTGGGCATGACAAAGTTGAAAAGTATCGCACTGCGGTTTACTTGTGTTCGTTTTGGAATAAATTTAACTTTTGCGTCTTAAAATCGGGGGAATCCTCGACATAATATTGAATAATCAAAGACACCAAAGTTCACACAATATAGTTTTTCTTTATGTTCCGTCTGAGACAATTAGAACTCATCAAGGGCATGGACATCTTTACACTTCTCACAACTGTATTCCATGGCACAATTGGCAGCCAAATGACCGAATGTTTGGCACCCACAGAACTGGTTAACGTTGCTCTTCTGGAGGCGCTCTCACCTCACCATCCTGAAATTCAAGTGCCTTATTTGTTGAAAGGCGCGTGGACTGCTTTTGCCGGAAATTGGGACTAAGTAAAATGACAAATTTTTATGTTCGACAATGGATCTCCTTGTTGCGAAATTTTTAACTCCAATAAATTCTATTTCTAGTGCAGCTTTTTTGAGCACCTCAAGGAGATCGACTGTGTCCTCACCGCAGTCAAGATCCTTCAACAAAAATGTCTGGTTTTTCTCATTCTTGGGGGTGTACGTAAAGTGCAGAACCTCTTCAGAATTCAACGCACTTTTTGCCGTCTGAAAGTCAACTACTAGCTTAGTTTTGATTATAAGTTTGTCAGTATTCACTCTATTTATTTCGAAATCATTTAATTTATTTTCCGCTGCCACAGCCAAACCATATGTTTGACTTTTTGCTCAAATACATTTATTGGTAGGACTTTTTCCTTCTTTTAATTATCATTTACAGACAAACCAGCAGGAAAAGCTGTGGATTTTTTTCGTCTATTGCTAATTTTTAAATATTCAATAAATAATCTAACAGCGACCCGGGAATCAAAACGCCCCCCGGCCGGAGTCCGCATGTATGGTTGGATAATCTTTTCGGGATAGTTTTACTTCCTTTCAATTAAAAAATTAATTTCCAATTGACAACTGCCTTTTTGTTGGCTCCTTCCCATGCTGAGGTGTTTTCCTCCTTTGGAGTTATTGAACTGGCTCATGACAATGTTTAGATTTGAAAATCAGGATTATTTTCTCTAAGGATCTTTCATTTAGCTCTGACATCTACAGTTGGCTTCCATTAAGTCCGTGTTAAGTCTCTTCACTATGATAAGATAGCATTCAAAAATTTTATGATTTTTATAGGCATGTTTTTTAGGGTTTTGTTAAATATGCTTACAAAAACATATTAGTTTTGCGACCTACCAGCCTGTCTGTCCATTTACTCATCCACTTGTCCGTCCATTTTCTCGGAACCTACAACACAGCTGTGAGTATGGATTGTTTGTGGATCAAAAGTAACAAGCTCTCCTAAGTATTAGTCCGAAAAAATGTTTGAAGGAAAGCCAACCGACGTGCAAACGTCTTGATTAAAACTTTCAGTATTGGGTACCAATAGAGCGGTAACTGTGTTGAGAGGAGAGGGCGGTCAATAATCTGAAAAAACTGTGTTCCTCTAATCGTAACTAAACATCCTTGAGCTAAAAAATCTGAAAAAATCGTGGATATTGGTCTTTAAATCAAAACTTGGTGAACTTTGTTAGTATGATTTGTAAATTTTAAATTTTTGCCTATAAAAGCTAGAAAGAGCACTTAAATTTACTAAAAACACACATACAGTTGTCTTAATAATCGATATATATATCCTGGAAATATAGCAATCAAGACTCAAACAATATAGTGGAGCGCCGTAAGGCATAAAAATTGTTAAATCTCGGAACCCAGGGCCCGTCAATGAATTATTAAAAGCTCAAATAAAACAATTTTTAACAACAATTGACTGGAAAATGAGAGGTTTCAATTTTGTATTTAATAAATTATGTTTGCATAGTAACTTTAATGTGTACTGTGTGGGTTAAATTTGGTTCTTGCTCCGAAATTTTGATTTGAAGTTTTTTCAATCCTTCATCAGCAGAAGCGGGATATATTTGAAGGACTATATGACCTTGTTCAGAAATGGTTGTCGCTGTTGGAATCTTATCTAAACGTTTAATTGGTTCTCTGACTTGTATTTCATAACTTGGAGTTATGATTTCAATTGAACCCAATTTATGGAAACTATCTTTGCCATCCAGTGGATTGACGTTAAAACCTGCGTTGTCGTGCACAAATTGTACGAAAGTACCTGTTTCTATTTATCACAGGATTTGTGAAGGTTGTAGAAGCTTCCTAGATTATTGCTTCTTTGTATGATCCGCAAAAGCCTAAAGCGTTACATATTTCTATTATTTTTTGGAACCAGCTAAAGCCACATGTAGTGATGATATGAATGCACGAGGCCTTACTGCAGATATTATCGAATGAGCTATTGAGGTGCATTTCGTTTGATAATGATTCATAAACTCCGGCTTACCTCTTTTGTTATTCAGAATTATTTCTGATAAAAAAATGGTAGAGGTTTTGGTATTGTCAAACATTTTATCACTACCCGGACAAATTTTATAATCATAAACCTGCTTTCAGATGTGTCGTCGTAAAATTTCACTAGCAGCCTTCAAATTCTTCTTCTTCTTTGTAGCACTACAGCCCATCTCGGGCCTTTGCTCAGAGATAGTTAGAGTATCTCATTTCTATGACCGTATTGATTTTTTCGGAACTTTTTTTTGGTCAGTACCATGCACCCGTGTGCCTGTTCAGCTATGATATGATCTAATTAAATCGGTACATATCACCACTGAGTGAACACTCATAGTCAGTCCGAAAAATCCCCTGAACTAAATCACGTTGCTCCCAACGAGATTTGAACCTGGGACCTCCGGCTTATGCGCTTATGCTCTAACCACTAGACCACACAGACCACCTAATCACTAGGCCTTCAAATTACGGTATTGTTACTCTTCATCATCTTTTGACCTCTGGCTGTACCAGTTATCAGACAATATTTCGTATTGTTGTTTTTTTAAACATATTATTGTATTAGATCCAAATTTATTGGAGAATACAATGTTATCCTCATAATGGTCCATTAGACTCATTTTCATTGTTTTATCGCCAGGAATATGGTCAATTGTTACAATACTTTTTAATTCTGCCAGTGAAAACTGGCAGCCATAGTTTTCTTCAATGTAATTGAAAATCTGCTCCATCTACTTACATTGTGACTAGACGAATTTTTTTCTTCCTCTGGGTCTGTTTTAGGGTAGTTCTTAAACACATGTAACAACCCGCGCGATACTTAGCTTCCTAAGCTACTAAATCTAACCCGCCTACAATTCTTTTATGGATATTGCGAACATATTCACTTTTGTCTTCACTTATCAAATTTAAAATAGTTTTCTTGAAATCAGAGATTGTTACGTAGCTGATTTTTAGTCTTGACAATTTGGACTTCATTTCATCTGGTTCGTTTTTACATAAAAAGCACCTACTTTTCCAATCAAAATCAATTGAAGCAGCCGTTCGAAGTTTTTTTTTAGGTAGAGAGCATGCTGACGTGATCTTTTTTATTTTAAATAAGAATGAATACATCCTTTATTGATATATTTTTGTCTGCATACTGAATGCACATAGACAAATTCGCGATTATTTAACTACTGAGAAAAGCTATCCACTCTTTCTGCAAAGCAGCTTTGAGCGTTGATATTCCTCTAGTGACTTTTACAATGTCTCTTAGTCCACAGTTTACGAGTAATTCAGAACTAAATCCGATTATATCACCAATGAGACAATCATTACTTATATTATCACTTTTCGATGGTTCACCCATTTTGATACCAGGCTGTAACAACAAATATTACTAATATTAATAACTAACCTTTATATCATGATTAATGATTTACATTATTAAGTTTTACTTTTACATTCTAACTTTAAGAATCGATATATAATAAAATATACGATTGAGTATTCACAATTGTTTTTAAAAGCGTGTAATATGAATAAAAAATAAATACTTACTATCCATGCCATTATTTTGAAAGTTTGACAAACTCAATAATGTTCAATAATTAACTTTTATCACACCCACTGCAAAATAATATATACATTAATTGCAAATAAACGAATCCCAGTAATTATTTTTTTCGGAGCGCACAAAAATAGCTACGTATTGAGCAAAGCAAGTTGCGACGTGTACTATTCTGTTAGGGCTCGCATTAACAAGACCGAATAGCTGCTGTTGTACCCTCTAGTCCCATCCCCACCCGTCATCGGTATACCTGCAGCCCCTTGAGACCCAAGATCAAGTTTGTAATTGTTCTCCTTATTAAAATATAACTTTAAACTAATATAAATAAAGGAAAACTCCGAAAAAATTATAATTATTTATAATAATAATAAATAAATTTTTTTGGACATTTTTCTTTATAGTACTATTAAAAATTAATTAATTAATTAATGCTTGGTTTTGGCATCCCAGCCAAATAAGTCCGTCTTACCAAAATGACAATGACGTCGACAACCTCCCAAGTCCGCATCAATAACCAACTCACCGATGCCTTTGACAAAAATATCGGACTACAACTGGGAGATGGGGTGGTCCCATTGCTATTCAATTTGACTCTGGAGTACGTCATACGGAAGCTACCTGTCGATACGCGAGGTAAATTACTATACAAGTTGAGCCAAGTAGTAGCCTATGCAGAAGACATCAATATTCTGTCACGGTCATTAATAACTGCCAAAGAACTCTTCCTGAAACTCGACAGCGAAGCAAAACTAGTAGGGCTACAAATCAACGAAAATAAAACAAAATTCATGACGCAGTCGAGGAAAAATACCCCAAATACACAAAATATCACACTTGGCGAATACAGTATCGAGAATGTTGGCAAATTTGTGTATTTAGGCGCCAAAATAACGAAAACGGACAATGAAAGAGACGAAATACGCCAAAGAATACAGCTCGCAAATAAAATATTTTATTCAGTATTGACGATCTTGAAGACCAGCTGCATACACAGGAAAACAAAGCTCCAAGTATATAAATCTGTGATAAGACCTGTGTTATGCTATGGGTGTGAAACATGGACCCTAACCCAAGCATCCGCAAATATATTGAACGCCTTTGAGCGACGGGTCCAGAGGCGAATAATCGGAGCGAAGCTAGACGGGGACCAATGGCGAGTTCGATACAACCATGAGCTGTATGAAATTTTTGACGAACCGGAGATCTCAAGGAGTGTAAGATTGCGGAAGCTGCAATGGGCTGGACACATGAATCGTATGGACGAACAACGGATACCCAAGAAGGTATTCGCTGGGAGAACTGAAAGCCGGCGGCCAGTGGGGAAACCGAGGAAACGCTGGTCTGACTCGGTCGACGAAGCCAGTTCATCACTGCTCGGATTTCAGAATTGGAAGACGCGGTGAACGGACAGAGACAGTTGGAGGCGCTTTTTGCAGAAAGCGAAGGCCCGAAAGGGGCTGTAGTGTTAAGAAGAAGAAGAAGACTATTAAAAACACATTTTCAAAGTTTATATAAAGATTCATTGACTGGCCCTGGATTCCGAGATATAACATACGGGGCTCTACTAATAAAGTTATAGCCGAATGAAAACTTTATAATTACTACAGCAACAATATTTCATACGATGGGAAAAAGGCGCTTCTAAGCGGCCTGAGCACTGCAGAGATTATTTGTGGTCTCACCGTTTTTGCGCTTTTCTAAATGCATGTTTGAAAAAAATCTTCCTACCACGGAAATAAATAAAATTCCATTTTCGTATTGAAACACATAGAAATATTTCGAGGGTACTAGTTACCTCTTCTGTACTGCTTCAATTGCACAGATAAAACAGAGCGCTTTCCCGCGATATTTTAATAAAACAAGTTGGGTTAACAGACCTACGCTCATGTCAGAAGGGTTTTGTATTCAATTTACAAAATGCAGTCACCAGATCGAATCAAATCAAGAAACATGTCAAAGACGATTTTCTTGGAGAAAATATGAAATAAGAAGATCATACTATTATAAACAAAGTTGAACGAATTTCGACTTCTGAGGTATTTGTTATTGTTATACTCATAAATATCTCCCTTGATAATTATTTCAGATGTCCATTCGCGAGGGAGGAAACACATTTTTCATGTATTTCCCCCCTGTGCCCCCACTGAAGCAAAAACTGACAGTTTAAGAACTGTTTTGAGAAGCTCCCATGAAAACTTTCATTTCATACTCATAACGGCTACATTTGATGAATTTTTTTTCAGGGGCCACTCTCCTGTACTGTTATCATCGATTCATGGCCAATTTTTTCGAATCCAAGAATGGTTACAAAGCTCTTTTGCTAGGAGCTCTCTCCCGCCTCCTTGACTTGTTTCACTTATGAGCATTAATTGTAGGTACTCATTTCCAGTCATTCATTAAATTGAATCAAGTGTTCAAAGCATGCACCTTAATCGTTGAAGCTGGGAAAAAATAACTCAAAATTATTCAATCTTCGCATTTAAAACAGCCACTATTTTGTTTTACGATTACTGATACCACTAGCTGAACCGATTCTCAAAGACATACATGACACCTATCATTCCTGAAATTTTCATGCAAATCCTAGCAAAACTGTAGTGTCTGAGTCCGTAAAAAGCGCATGTTGTTCCATAGCCATATGTCGCCATAGTAATAAATGCAGCGCATATTGTTCCATAGTAATACAAGAAAATTCAAACCGCTATAACTTCGCTAAATCTTTATGAAACTTTCAGGATAGATGAATCTTGTAAATAGTCATCTGTGTACTGAATTTCATTGAATTTAAGGGTACCGTTAAGATTTTATTCAAGAAAACATAAAATCGATAAATCATACTATTACTAACAAAGTTGAGTGAATTGCGACCTCTCACGTATTTGTTGTTGTTGTACTCACCAAGGTCTACATTTCTGATTTTTTTCAGATTTTTCGGATCACAGGTGTCCAATCGCGAGGGGGGGGACACAAATTTTTCGTGTATTTCCCCTCCCTGTGCGCCCCTCGAAGCAAACTTTGCCAAACGAAGACCTGTTTTGAAAAGTTCTCATCAAGACCTTTCATTTGATACCCACATCGGCTACCTTCAATGAAATTTTTTTCGGGGGGTCACTCCCCTATATGGGGAGACCCCCCTTAAATATCTTATAAAATTTTTTTGTAGTTGAACTTTGAAAAGAACACCACATTACACCTAAATACAAAATTTGATGTTTCTAGCTTAAGTAGTTTCCGAGAAAAACTGTTGTAACACACGGACGGACGGACGGACAGACAGACGGACAGACAGGACGCGATTTTAGTAGGGTTTTGTAAAATTATTTTACAAAACCCTAAAAAGCGCATTTTTATTTATTTGCATGTTATTTAAGGGCTATAACTTTTATCTCTTCTTGGCTCATTAAAATAGCGTGGAATAGATGCGTCTTCATTATCCTCTACTGTGAACGTAATTTGTGGAATTGGTTATGTAAGAGCAGTCTTAAATGAAATACCTGTGGCTTTTTGAATAAACGCGTAGTCGGGCACCGCTTCTGGGTAGAAAGGATACGCTTCCATCGCCTTAAAGCCAGAAATTGCATTTTTTGCCGAAGCTGCTTTTCTCTAAACCTTGTTAAGCAAAGCTCCAAAAGAAAGTCCGGCTTTGGTTTAGCCAACGTCTACACTGTTCAGTGTATTTATAATGACTTATACTCGTATACTGCACGATCTAAGGGCTGGAGATAATGGAACGTATGGCTTGGCACTGGTATCGAAATAATGTCGTTTTGATTAGCATATTCCAACTGGTTTTCTGGGAACGAAGTATGTTTTTAACCAATTTTAGAATATCTTCGACGCTATGTAGGCTGATTATTGAAAAATAAACAGCTGTGATCCTGGAGGCATCCCATCTTTGTACTCGGGTTTTTCATTTTCGCCTTTCATGATGCAAGCAGGCTATAATTCTTATCGTCTCTGCATTTCAATGGATGTTACTGTGGGCACAGATTTTGAAATTGGCATAAGCAACTTTCAAGAAGTTTAAAATGTGCATTACTTCTGATCTGTTCATGTTATTGACTCTAGTCAAGGAGAAATCTTCTGACTTTCTTAGTGATATATCTGTGTATCTGCTTAAGAACATCTGTAAGCAGTGATTTTCTGCTTTCTGAATTTCTAAGCCATTTTTCTTACGCCATTCCTCGTCAATGGAAAATTCATCATTTTTTCTAGCACCAATAGCTGCTTTTAATGATTCTTCAGACCAATATCCACTCACAGCTCCGACTTTTTCCTTGAATTTATTAGGCATCTAAAACCAATATGAAAATGCTAAATTATTTGAAGAAAACAAAATTTCTTTGTCATCGGTATATGATGGCCACATATCTACTTCAATTGTCTATCTCACCTTTTCTTCTGGGAGGGATGGCCAAATCGGAAATGAAAACAAGTCAAGACATGAGACAAGTAATTTTAAGGTTATATCAATATATTAATCGCATAACTTGCAACAAATACAAAAATCGCGATTATATTGTAAAGCAATATAACAACCATATAATATACGAATCTTTTGAAAAATATTCACAGTAGGCAAAACAATAAACAAGGATTTAACGCACTTTTTAGGGTTTTGTACTGAAATACAAAACCCTATTGCAATCACGACCTGTGTCCGTCCGTCCGTCCGTCTGTATGTCGCAGAACTTTTTCTTCGAAACTATAAAAGCTACAGCCATGAAATTTTGTGTAAAGGTCAGAACTGGCGCCTTCTTGAAATTTTTGGGGTGGAACAAATTTTCAAAGGGGTTTATGGGGGGTCTCCCCATATAGGAGGGTGACCCTTCAAAAAAAAAATTCACCATTGGTAGTCGAGTAGGAATTCGTTGGAAAGGTCTTAATGAGATCTTTGCAAAACAAGTCTTAAAATTGCTGTATCAGTACCGTGGGGGGCAAGAGAAGGGGAAATGTAGGAACTTTTCGCGTACCCCCTCGCGATTGGACACCTTTCATCCGGAAAAATCTGAAAATAATCATGAGTACAGCAACAACATTTACATGAGAAGTCGAAGTTCGCTCAACTTTGTTAGTAATAGTATGATTTATAGATTTTACATTTTCTTGGATAAAATCTTAATGGTACCCTTAAATTCAACCAAACTTATATATAAAAAATCCCCGTTGGCAGCACCAGCTGGAAAGGTAAATTTCTCCTATGTAGCGTAAGGTTTCGAAAAAGAAATTGGCTTATCTACTACTGGACTTCTTATTGCAATTTTTGTAGCACTACATGGGTTTTTATTAACAGAAAGGATCTGCCGCCGTTCGTATTTGTAGACCCTTCATAGAGACGCAAATATTTTGCTAATTAAATTGAGTTGCACACGTATGGATCACATATTGAAACTCGGCGGGTAATAAATTGTTATAAACATGTTTATGCTCGTTTCGCCCTTCTCACATTTGCTGTTTATACATTTGACAGTGATTATCGAACAAAGGTGATAACTTTTTGGCTTAAATAGCTCAAATAGTTAATTTCAAAAGATTTCCAAAAAAGTTTAATCAGCACTTGCATTGCCATTAATATATACATATTCGATTCTTTTCTGAACCATCAGGGGCCGTTATTTTGAATTTGTATTAAAAACGGCTGCTAAAATTATTAAGCTGTAAATTTTCGAATTTTTTATTTGTCATCCGATTTCCATAATTAAATTAAATTAACTTGCCTTAATAACTTATAATTTCAAGTTTTATCGGAATCTGTTGAGAAACTTGGCTGCTAAAGGGCTACAGAAATTAAAAAAAATTCATGTCACCCCCCTGTATGAGGAGACCCCCTTAAACACTTTAAAATATCTTCTTACACTGCAAATTTCAAGAGGCACCACTTTTGACCTACGTAGAAAATTTCCTCATTCTAGCTCATGTGGTTTGCGAAAAAACTTGTGACACACGAACAAACGGACGGACGGACAAACAGACAAGTCGCGATTTTATAATTTTTCAGGGTATTGTTAAAAATATTTTACAATATTTAAAAAATATTCTGATTTATGAATACGTTCAAGATAAGTCATTTAAAACGTTTCCATGAAAAAAATTCATTATTTCAGTTGCTACTAAAATAGCGAATTGCGCTTGTTTCTGACCTTTGGGCCGCCATTTCCACGAAAAAAATTCATTACTTCAGTTGCTACTAAAATAGCGAATTGCGCTTGTTTCTGACCTTTGGGGGCCGCCATTTTGATTTTGGACAATTTGAAATCTCTGTGGGCTAAGACCTCATCAATCAATGTGCCAAATCTCGTTCAAATCGGAGTTTCACTCTAGACAGGGCAAAATAATTCAATTTTTAGTGAAAATGGCAGCTTAAAAATATTGGGTTTTAAATTTTCGATTTGTTTACTTTTCATTCAATTTTAATAATTTTCTGCATAATACATCATAGTACAGAGATCCATCATCTCAAGTTTCATCAAAATCCGCTGGAAAATGTGACCGCTAGAGGGCCACAAAAACCTGAAAAAACGCATATTTAAACCGCCACCATTTTGAAATTTGCACATGCATGATCACCAAAATATTAAAAACTGTAGATCTAAGTAATGCCTATCTTGAAACCAAGTTTCATATATATCAGATTAAAATTGTGACTTTTAGAAGCCTTTGAAGTTTTGAGTTTCAACTGGCCGCCATTTTGTTTTTTGTGACTTGACCTCCAAATTTTTCACGCAATACTTTATAGATTCATAATTTCTATCTAAATGCCGAATTTCATGAAAATCTGTTGAAAGCTCTGACCACTATTACAACAACAAAATTTTGCACGTTTTCCGACATTTGAGCAGCCGCCATTTTGTTTCTGCAGTACCGACTTTGGATTTTTTATTGTGAAATTCATTACGTACATCAGTAAACCTTTGTACTAAATTTCATCCAAATCGGAGCTACACTTTGGTCAGAACAGAAATCACGATTTTTCGTCTAAAATGGCCGCCATTTTGTTTTTGCCCAGCCGATATAGCTGGTTCACAAACTTAACCGAGATATTAACCCACTACACCTTTTCTGAAAATTTGGTGAAAATCGGAGCAAAATTGCAACCTCTAGCGGGGTCACAAATTTCGTTATATCCCATATATATATATATATATATATATATATATATATATATATATATATATATATATATATATATATATATATATATATATACATATGATGCTCTCCGCAAAAGGTAAATTTCTCTCGAAAAATTTACCTGAAAATTACTATTTACAAGATTGACCTGTCCTGCAAGTTTTATAAAATCGAATTGTATTTAACAAAGTTATAGCGGTTTGAATTTTCCTGTTTTACTATGGAGCAATATGCGCTGTATTACTATGGAAACATATGGCTATGGAACAATATTCGCTTTTTACGGACTCAGACACTACAGGTTTTCTAGGATTTGCATGAAAGTTTCAGGAATGAAAGGTATCATGAATATCTTGGAGAATTGGCTCAGCTAGTGGTATTAGTAATCGTCCAGCAAAATAGTGGCTGTTTTAAATGCGAAGTTTGAATAATTTTGAGTTATTTCGCCCCAACTTCAACGTTTAAGGCGCATGCTTTTAACACTTGATTCAATTGAATGAATGACTGAAGATGAGTACCTACAATCAATACTCATAGTTGAAACAAGTCGAGGAGGCAGGAGAGAGCTCCTAACAGAAGGGCTTTGTAAACACTCTAGGGCTCGAAAAAAAATGCTGATGCCATGAGTCGATGATTACAGCACAGGAGAGTGGCCAACCTTACACAATGTCCTAATACTCTATAAGTTTGATGAAATTCCTATCATATTCACGGAAGTTATATCCATTTCTCCAATTACGACAACAATAACACACTATTTTGTTATTTTATGGACTTTCCATCGAACCAGACACTGCAGTTTTGATTTGATCTTCTTAAAGTTTTCAGATAAGATCAATGACATAAATGCTTTTGGGATTTCATGATTTGAGTGATTTTTGTTAGTTGAAAATGGAGAAACAATGGATTTTCTTTTAAACGAGCAAATCTCTTTGACATGTTTCTTGAGATTATTCGTTGCTGGTGATTGCATTTTGTAAGTTGAGTATAAAACCCTTCCGATATGAGCGTAGGTCTGTCTACCCAACTTGTTTTATTATATTTTGCCTAAATATTGCTAGTACGTTTACTAGGATGCACGATACGAAGCGAACTAAACAGAAACTATCAATGCCTAGTCATCGGTTTTATGAATTATTTCAATGGGCAATCTCTCCCTTATGGCCGTCTACTCGGGAATTACCCTATTAATAAACATCACATATCCTATTTTTCATAAGAGTCACAGTAAGATTACGATGTCCTGAATCGAAAATCTTTAAATAAGTATAGCGCGAGGGAATATCTGAAGTTGCAATGTTCCTATAGCTTTGTTCATTAGAGTAAATAAAATCATCTAATCGATGCCTTTGTAATATTTCACAAATTTCTTGAATATTAATGCAATTCGAAACCCACACATATTTTTGAATAGTTTCAAAATCCAATACTTGATTCAACAATGTGCAATTCTCGTTACAGTACTTCCATAAAAAGCATCAACTAATCTTTTTATCGAAATAAACTTACCCATCTGACACAAATCGGTAGTTACGAAGTTTCAGCTTAGATCATCTTTAAAACATTTCCTTCATCCCACATTGAGCATCAAACGGGTATTTATTTAATGCATTTTACGGGATAAGTCTCTTATTACAAAATGACAATTTATGGGACTTAAATTGCATCGAAGAACACCCTCTCTAACAAGAATGGCAATGATCCAGCAAACTATATTGCAACGCTTAAGTGAAGCAACGATGTGACTGCGACCCTCCAAACTTCTTAATCCTCTTGGCCATACGTCCGTCGTTACTCTCGGGCTAAGATGGCTGGTTAATGTTGTGCATAATCCGCCTCAATTTGGAGTATTTTACATCCTCAGGCCAACTTTCCCACCCGGAAAACTTTTCAAACTATTCATCCTATTCTTTACAATCCAACATGCAATTTTGGAAAGTGGATGGGTGAGTCCTTGCAAGACAAGTGGTGGGTGAACATTACAAAGGAAAATGAAGTGCCAAATGTTCAAATCATTTTTATGAGGATTTATTAAATCAGGTGGTTAGATTTTTATGCTAATATATTTCACATATCGGGCTCGTATTGCTCAAATTAGTAAACTCTCTGACTCCAAGCACTATAAAATTAATTACATTTCCCTTTAGTAATAATCCATATCCGAGCATTCTCTTACTAAAATTATTCAGTGTTTCCGTAGACACAAAGGATATCCTTTCCTACAAAAATATATATTAAATGTCGATGATATGATGATGAAGGGGTGGTAGATAATGGACAAAGTTATATGAGAGAAGTTGATAAGTTCGTATTTGATGAAGGGATTGGAGGCAGAAACCAGTCATTAATCATTTCAGACCCAATTGTTATGCCATCCACAATTAGGCGATACTTTTCGCTGAGCGAAGGAAGGACATTAAGCATGGTATTATCTAGCAATATTGAAAATTAGTTTAGAAAGTTAACGGCATTAAGCGGATAATTTGATATTATTTATTTAATAAATGGTTGTTAGAATGCGATTTGGTCAGAATGTATTCAATTGATGAAAGGATTATGAAGTTATATTGGATTTTTCTGTTATTTTATGACAAGATGGAACGATATGATCGATTGTTAAATGATTTATCAGAAGTGGTTTTAAGCAGACAAATGATAAAGCTGATTTACCCCCTCAATCACACGAACAAGTTTAATGAACAAAACGTCAATAAATTTAATGTGACCAAATAGAGTATATATATATATATATATATATATATATATATATATATATATATATATATATATATATATATATATATATATATATATATATATATCTATATATATATATATATCTATATATATATATATATATATATATATATATATATATATATATATATATATATATATATATATATATATGTGTATATATATATATATATATATATATATATATATATATATATAATCAATCAATCGCAGCTATATACCATGTTGACTTTGGCTCCTTTAAAACACTGACTGCAATTGTTTCGGTTGAATAAATGCATCCTTCTGTTCAGTGCTCCTAGAAGGAATCTACTTTCACCATCAATTGAGTCGTGTCAATAGCTCCCCTCATTCTTACTTTGAGCGGTTGTTTAGGCATAAAATTGCCGCTAATTTTTTCGACATCGAAAGTGCATTGTTTCTGTAGACTTCTGGCTCGTCCTATAAACATACAACTCGAATTTGTGATCTATCTACTTTTAAACCGATGTTTGTTCAACATACCCTCCCTTCAAAGCTATTCAGGACTTTTTCAGATGCCAAAAAAATTGGCAAATTGATGAAAATACAAAGCACAATGACCACACCAGCAAACAGAGCCTTCTATTAAACGACTGCAAATTTATTAGACACAACTTGGAAATGGAGTTTTTAGATAAGGGACTAAAATTCATTTTGTGTAACACTAATTGCAACAAAAACCTACAACAATTAATAATCGACACTGACTAGTAATACATCTGTTGTTCTTGCAGTAAGTTGTTAATGGCTATCAGCGACGGATCGTCATGTAGATAATACTCTACGTAAGGAACGCCTTCAACTTCGCTAGATGGTTGGATATTCTGGATATGCTGAAAACTCTTTTTCAAGTTCCACACCATCTAATGTGACTTCTGAGGGACTAGCTGAAGGACTGAAGCCTGCTTTACGACACGAAACAGGGCCAAAAAAGGTTGGAATTTACATCGGGTGTTGGCCAGGGATCTATCCATGGTCCAGACATGTGGAACGTGTCTTACGACGGGCTACTAAGACTGGAGATGCCAGATGAGTCGCGCTTGATTTGCTATGTGGATGGTTTTTTTTTCAGCTGTGAAGTGAATGCCATTTAAGCATATGCCCGCAAGAAGGCGACTGGACTGCCCACCAAACACCTCCACAACCTGGGACCGTTTGACACATCACTTCGGGCCAGTTCTCGTTTTTTACAGCGGGAGGTGCCTTCAAGCTGGGGGATCTATCTTCTAGCGGGAGGAGAGAGAGGAAGAGGAAGTGCCAGACAAACGATTCCCCAGCCCCAACTGCTGTGAGTTTCTTTTATCTTTTAGGACTGCCCGAGCATAATGTGCCACCTGGTTCCATTTGTCAGCCGATTCGAGCATCTCCCTGTAGAAGTCCCTTCGCAGCCTGTTCCATTTTGTGTACGCAAAAAATGTGTGACAGGCATTGTCGTCCTATCCCGGGAAAAAATGACAATTGGGGGACCGTGACCTACCAATCCTGTGCAGGTAAGACTGAAAACACCTACGCTCGCTCAAAAGCTGGATCAAATAGAAGTCAGTCTCACCATGTCTTTTATTTAGCCACGGTCCTACATCCGGGATGACGCCAGCAGTGAGCACTGTCTCTCTTCACGAACAATCATCTCCCTCGCATCCTCGTTTCGACGCAGATAAATAGCGAGGCGCTCTCTAGCAAGAAGGGCAACAGGTATCATACCTGCAATAACTCTCACCACCGAATCAGAGACTGTCGGTTACGAAGAAGCAATCCTCAGTGGTTCGCTTCTCTGTACCTGTGCCAGGCGTTTCGGGTATACCTCCTTACTGAGAGCGTCACCCCATATTTATGCTCCATGCAGTAGCACTGACCCTACAGCACTCACGAAGAGGTGTTTTCTTGATGGGCTGGGTCCCTTACGTTGGCCATAAGTAGACTCAGAGTCGATACTTTCGATGCAGCTTACGCAGCCGTTGCCTTGATTTGCTCATAGAAACTCATCTTCGAATCTATTAGTAGCCTCAGGTTCTTCACCACTGGCTTCGATTTGATTAGTATGTCTCCAATACTAATCATCCTTACTCTAGAGATTTTCTTTTTTGTCAATATGACCACTTTGGTTTTTCCAGCATACCTAGTCTAAATTGCGCTTATTTAACGGTCCGTCCAGGGACCAGAGCCGCAACATTATCGGCATAGCCGATGAAGCGCGACTCATCTGGCATCTCCAGTCTCAGTAGTTTATCGTAAGACACGTTCCACAGGTCCGTACCAAGGATAGATTCACGGGCAACACCCGATGTGACTTCCATCCTTGTTGGCCCTGTGTCATGTCGTAGAGCAGGCTTCGGTCCTTCAGGTAGTCCTTGAAAAGCTGCATTAGATATTCTGGAGCCTGAAAAGGGTTTTCCAGCGTATCTTGAATATCCACCCATCTAGCGGAGTAGAAGGCGTTTCTAACGTCGAGTGTCATCAACAGGACGATCCATCGCTTGTTGCGGCTATATGCCTCTGCCTTTTGGACCATGCTCACCACATAACGCGCGGTATGCAGACGGCGATCCGGGATTTCTCTTCCGTTGCTGATCAGCACGGGCCTCACCACTTTCCATCATATCGGAAAAACCCCATTCCGTAGGCAAGCGTATGTGCTGAGCAGCAAGTTAGTACTATGGTGTTCGACAAGTTGCAATAGCTCAGCTGGAACAACGTCTGGACCTGGAGCATTTCTTGTTTTTAGTGAACGGATTGCCTCTTCTAGTTCCAGATGTGTGAAGAGTGGATACGCTGTTCCACAAAGAACAACGCCAACATGGATGGGATGGGCGGTTAAGTGCCCGCACTATCTCGTCGATCTTTCTCCTATCATATATGCAAGGTTTCCGTAGGGCACCCCGCTTCCGCATAACTACCTTGTAGCTAAGGCTCCACGGATGTCCACTAGATCTTACCAGCAGAGAGCCTTGCTGTTGTTAATGCTGGGGGTTTTGACGGGACATAGAAGCGTTGCAAGCAGTCGTAATGATGCTCATAGTTGATTTCACCACATCTTGAGCTGCCAGTTCTTCCGTCCCCTGCGAATCGCCCTGCAGCGGGGCACCTGTTGTGAGCACGTCGACGTCCATTTTTCCGATGTTTCATCCAATTGTAGAAAATCGGGGGCATAGACGTCGGGAGAACACGTCATTGATTTCTATCAGAATGCACTGATGATCTCGGCTGAGTAGTCATCTAATACTTGCCAGTTGTTTATCCTCCATACTAAAGACTCCGAGGCCAATGTCACGTTCGGTATGATTCTTTCACAGCCAATATGGCGCAAAGTCGGTGTATTTTCGGTTTTTCTTACGACGAGTGCCGTCCTGGCTGCCATTTCTAGGATTCGTTTCCCCGCGGATCTGTTTGAGGCATGCCCAATTCGATTGCTTTAGCGTTGAAGTCTCCCCCAACGAGCACATTCTCGTCTGCGCTCGAGACAGCACCCTCTAAAGCATTAAACTTGGCTTGGAAAGATAATATCGATTCGTTCAGCGTTAGGTACACATTAAAGAAGGTGGTCTGTGAGCACCGAACCCTAACAAAACCATCCACCGTCCACAGCTCTCCGCCTGGAAATCATTATTTTGAACCTAGATGACGGCAGTACCAGTTTCATCATGATATCATGATGCTGAACTTTTATCATAGTGTTGCTCACTCAGCAGCAAAAAGTCAGCTTTCATGTTCCTTACAAACTGCTCAAGCAGATTTTGGGCGGTTGAACTGCGGTGTATGTTTAGCTGCAGGATACGGATCATCAAAGTTCTGATTTTGCTTTGGCTAGTGATTTCTGGAAAACCCGGAATTTTCCTGATCCTATTGTAAGACGTGTCCAAAATCAGGTCTTGGATCAGCATCCTTACAAAGTGTACAGTCTGCCTCTTACGTACACTCTTTTTTTTTGTGTCCCATTTCATCGCATGTGTAACATAGGGAACTCCTGTGGGGTCCTTCGCACTCTTTGCCATATCCTACAGATAACGTACCCTATTCTTACTTTGCTCTTATTCAGAAATTGGTCGGCGTTCTTCTCGACCAAGTCAATTATGGCCATGCGTTGTCCCCTATGGTTTTCTGGTGTTAGTCCCGTTCCGAACCTGCCCAGGCCAGATCTCTTATTTTGATCGTTGCCATCGGCTCGAGCGAGGTTGTAATTGCGCTTTTGCCGGGGAATTTCTTCACTGTTTCGCAAAATGCTTCCCTATTGTCGGACTCTGCTGCGAATTCGACCAGAATGTAGCCCGACCGCGTTGGTCGTACTGATTCAATGGCAGTATTGGTGTTTTCGTCGGGCCTAACGTTCCCCTTGATATCCCGCAGTGCCTCTACGTAGATCGACTATCTCAGGGTTTTACGAAGAGTGCCTGCTGCCGGGGTCTTCTTTCTCTCCTGTTTCGCATCAGGTCGCTCTTCTTGTTAGGGGTTCATGTGAAATTTATTTTCTGGTACTTTTTGAAGGAGTTTCTTAGCGGTTTTCTTCGCTCCTTTTGTAATCACTATCTGAAACCCCTGATTTGGCGTTCCACGCCCATCCTTTCTTCTTTTATCCCGATCTCCTCCGATTGGGCTAGACGCCATTCTTCTATCGATTTTTGACGGTAGAAATATCTGCACGTGCCCTTTAGATTTATCTCGCAGCACTTCATAAGCCTTTTGCTCTTCTTCGGCCTTATGGTCCTCTTTTGCCTTTAACCAGCTCCTCCAATAATGTTGAAGCAGTCTAGTTCAAGGAGCCCAACCTTTACTGCTTTGCTGATTTTTGGCGGGTCGCATGCAGATTGTATTCATTTTAGAAAATCTCCCGCTTTTCGGAATAGCCTTTCTTCTACATGTCGCTGGGCGGGAATTGTACAAGTTCTATGCGACCATCGTTCTTGGGAGAGGTTTTTAATTTCGTTTTCCAAATACAGGATGATGTTGTAGCTGTGGTCGCTGGACGCACCGTTGAATAAGCGCAACTTAGGCCAGTTATGCCAATGCGCCGAGTGAGAGACTAGATGACTGCTCGCGGGTTCAGTTTAGCACTAGAGAAAACCGAAGTGATTATTTTGACAAAAAGAGAATTCTTAGGGTAAGGATGATCAGTATAGGAGGCATACCAATCAAATCGAAGCCAACTGTGGAATACCTGGGGCTACTGATCGACTCAAAAATGAGTTTCTCTGAGTAAATCAGGGCAATAGCTGAGAAAGCAGCTTCGAGAGTATTGGCTCTGAGTCGACTTTTGGCCAACGTTGGGGGCCTAGCCCATCAAGAAAACACATCTTAATCACAAAGGTGGAAAGAGGGAACCGGAACGAGGATATTAGGTAGAAGTAGAAAAAGAAGGAGTTATAAACCACTAATTGAGGAGATTTCTTGGTGAGTATATTTTGCTTTCCCTGTTCGCGAGACCATACTATTTTTTTCTTGAAAGGCTGTCAGGCTTTACTTTGTTGTGTAGACAGAGGCGTTCCGACTCCTTTGAGTCATCTGAAGTGTCTAAAGGATGTGTGAAAGGAAATAACTTTATATGGGTGTCGAATGAGTTAAGTTGTTAAGTACTAAATTTGGTCAGGTAAAGAGATATAAGGTTTTGGTTTTTTTGGATTGTTGGATGTTCGTTGGTTCTGTTTCATCTCGTTTCTGTTTTCGTTGAAGAGTGCTGTCTAGTACTGAGACAATTGTGTCGGAATTCATAATAAGTTACCCGCTGATAATATTACCGTCTGTTTTCTATGCTTTTATATTTCAAGTCTTTCTAGGATGTCAAGTGTCAGCCCTTTGTTTTGTTTCAGTAGCAATTTCATGGAATTTGTCATAGCGTCAGGTTCATATGGGTCGCTTTGCAGGTGCGTCGCATGATAGCAGTCTGCCTTGTTGTGTAAGAAAGATCGTAGGTGCTCTTTGTACCTTGTCGTTAGTTTTCCTATTGCCTTTTCTATGTATACCATGTCGAAGTCCTTACATATCAGTTTGCATATGCCGCTATTCTCGTATATTGATGCGTCATTCAGTTTTGATTTCACTTTGTTCCTAATGTTGTTCTTAGCCTTAAATGTAGTTTGCAGTTTGTATTTGCTCAAGAAGTTTGATAGCTGGTATGTCACTTCGCCCACGTAACATATGTTAACGAAGTCCTCTGTTGGTCGTTCTTATGCGTTTCAGTCAGTTGGCGTTCGTGTTATGTTTCTACTATATAATAAGTTTGCCAATAACACTTTGTTTGTATTTATTCTTCTTCTTCTTCGTAGCACTACAGCCCCTCTTGGGCCTTCACTTCCTGCAAATAGTGCCTCCAACTGCCTCGGTCCATTGACCGTGTCCTCCATTTTCGAAATCCGAGCAGCGATAAACTGTCTTCGTCGACCGAGTCAGACCAGCGTTTCCCCACTGGCCTCCGGTCTTCAGTTCTCCCAAAGAATACCTTTTGGGGTATCTGTTGTTTGTCCATACGATTCATGTGTCCAGCCCATTGCAGCTTCCGCAGTCTTACAATCGTTGAGACCTCAGGCTCGTCAAAAATTCCATACAGCTCATGGTTGTATCGAATCCGCCATTGGTCCCCGTCTAGCTTCGCTCCAATTATTCGCCTCAGGACCCGTCGCTCAAAGGCGTTCAATATATTTGCAGGTGCTTGGGTTAGGGTCCATGTTTCACACTCATAGCATAACATGGGTCTCATCATATACTTGGTTGTATTTATTATTACAAGCTTTTCTGTGGATGGTAATGAAGTAGTTAGTAGGAGTCATGGGGATGGAGTAAAGTCATTCCACCATTGATTTGTACGCTGCTAGTTTATGTTGTGCGAGGCGGTTAGATGTTACGTGTATGGTATGATCAGTAGTTGTTGATTTTCTGTATACTTTGTAGTCTAATTGTGTTTGTTCATATGTCGCTTAAGTCAATATAGTTGAGTTGCCCGTATGTTCCTTTTCTATTGTGAAATTTATATTCGGGTGTATTTCATTCAATAGCGAATTAGTTCATTTTGTTTATTTTTGGGACTCAATAATGATGAAGCAATCATCTTCATATCGTCTGTAAAATATAACATTGAATCTTTTGACAATGTTAGGTTCAAAGGCTTCCTGCAAAGATCATAAGAAGGCTTCCTGCAAAGATCATAAGAATATATATTTAATATATATTGAGGTCACTGGATGTCCTATACTCAAACCTTCCTTGGCAATGTCTGCTTGATTGTGGTCTTCATGAGATTGAGTTGTTGATCTGCGAATCGTAGACTTTTGTTGAATGAACATTTTTCTTTTAGGATGGTCAGTGTTTCATTGACGGGTATAGACATATAAAGGTTGGTGATATCTAGCGATAAAAGTCGACATGTGTCTGTCAATATTAAAGAGGGGGTAGAGTAAACTTGATTGCAGCTGTGCTTACTGTTTGTCGTCAAGGTGCATGACATCAGTCATTATGGTTACCAAGTACCGTGCTAATTGGTATGCAGGAGCAGATTTCACAACACAAAGCTACGCAAACCGCCTAGGTATAGCTTGGTGAAGTCCTACTGCAGTTGAAATAGGATCAACAGCAACTAGCTGAAGTGAATACAGAGCTGGCAAAACAACAGCGGGTCGATAAAGATTTAATGGAGCGATTAAGGGATTTGGCGGTGGCTAAATAAAAAAAAAAAACAAATAAATCATCTTTTACTCCATTTCATCTTTATTCCATTTCATCTTTTTACTCCATTTCATCTTTGTTCGCGTTAATTCGTTTTAGCGTTGTAGATTAAATGTCTTGCATTTCAGCTCTACATTTTGTATCAATATTATTAATTTCATCCTCTAATAGAATATTTAAATTACACTTGCCAAAATTTCATTTTACATTGTTAATGACTTAAATTCTGAACACAAACACTATAAATATGACATCTAAAAAAATAACATATGATTTTTTGCAATGACATTTGAATTCTTCAATTCGAATGAAATTTAACATTTTTTCGATTCAAGTCAATTCATTTCATTTCAACTTTTCAATTTTAAAAAATTAAAATTTTTCAGTTTTGTTTTATCGGTAACATGAAACTTAGTATTGATTTTTAATGTTTTCGTTACCGGTTAAATGCGTGCGTTGAATTCTCAGCATATCTTTCTATAACAATAAATTTATGATGAATCCAGAACGTGGCATCTCATTTATTAGTATTAGCTTTGAACTTGTATATATGTTATATTATAGGGGCAGTGTGTCACCTCATATGTACTGTTGAAGGGCAATGACCTCGCACAGGACAAGTTATGTTCCCGGAACTTCAATGCCTATCACCGAAGATGGAGAGCTTTGAGAAGCAACCGCGCTGGAATTGAGTTAAATCGGTTCATCACAGATAATCCACAAAGCCTGCATATCCTCAAAGGAGCCGAAACATTACGACTAGCGAAATGGTTATTGTCTCGATATCGGTATTTCACGCATCTTTGAACACGATCACAAACCGGTGCTGTACTTAATAGGCGGAATATACATAGACGATCCCCTACAAGTAGTTGACAGAAGAAATCACAGACGAAATAGTATAGGCAAGAGAAGATAACACAGTCGAAACTCTGAAAATTGTATCAAGTCCCTATGAAATCCCTAATGACATCAAAGAATTATTGAGAGGAGGAATCGAATTCGGAGAAGAGCTAGGAACACAGGTAATCCTAGAGTACGCCAGGAAGCAAATCCAATTACAAACAAAATTTTTAATCGGATATCAAAGTTCCGGAATGAACAGTGGGAGAGCTTCTTCCGAAGCCTGGAAACTGGGTGCGACGGTTTTTGGCGGATTTCCACATATTTTCATATAAAAAACAAACTACAAATACCACCAATTTACGACCCTTACGGTATTAAATTCGACAGTTCTGATAAGGCGGAAGCATTTGCAGATGCTGTGGAAAAGCAGTTTTGTAAAAATTCATCCGATGAGGGGGACCTTGACGAACATGGAAATCATGTCAAGCGATTGACCAACAGGTTCATGAGATAAGACATTGCAGATTTTGACCAAATACACAGCACCTCTCTCCAAGAGATAAAAGACATCGTGTGAAGACCATGCAGACCGAAAGCACAAGTATTTAATTAATATCAAATACCATTGTGAAATGGCTCCTGGATAACTTTCTTTAAGGGATAACAACGACTTTTAAACTGATTTTCTACTTTCGTAAAAATACCTCAAAATATAGAAATCGATGGTTGTTACCTATTAGCGACCTATTAGCCAATTATCTTCTATGTCAAAAATAGTAGAGTGGATGCTACCAAGCCGACAAACCAAGGTTATTAGCGAAAAGGAAATAATTTTAGAAGAACAATTCGGCTTCAAGCCAACACATTTCACAGAACTCAAACATACTAGGGTGGTTCAGTATATTAAAAAAAGGGCTAAACCGCAGGAAGTCAACAGATTTGATTTTATTTGATATATCCAACACCTTTGATAAAGTCTAGCATGCAGGACTTATTTGCAAAATGCATGAATTCCAAATGCCACTGCAGCTCATCCAAATCATTGGCTCCTTTCTAAAAGGCAGATAATTTCGTATCAAAATTGATAACCATATCTCAGGTCTGTTTCAAATTTAAGCTGAAGTCCCACAAGGATCAGCCAGCTCCCCAATATTATACAATACCTTAACGGCGGACCTACATCGAGTGCCATTAAACATTCACAAGTCCCTATTTCCCGACAACACCTGTATTTTTTACACGTCTAGACAAGCAATCGTCATCACCACTAAACTGCAACTCTCCGTAGACATGCTCTTGGCGTATTCTCGTAAGCGGAAGATTAAGTTGAACACAGATAAGACCCAGGTATTACTTATAACTGAAAAGCCAAATAATTAGGCCTGACATTTAACAACAAACTTGCCTGTACTGGCCACATACATAACATAGGAGGTCATTGCGATGGTCTTATCCCAACCTTACACACTCCTTAAGCCCAAAAGATTCAATTTTAAGAACCGACTGCTGATCTACAAGCAAATAATATGACTGACGCTGCTATATGGTAGTACCGTCTTCTACCAGACGACACGGAACAACAAAAAGGCACTACAATCCATAAAAAATCAAGCCATCAGACAGGTCTTAGAAATCTCATGGTATGTGAGAAATACGCATACATACAAGGGCTTCAGGATCGAAACCGTTGAAAAATACGTTCGCGGCGCCCAACGTGGGGCTATTGATCGTGAAACCGCAAAATTTCGCTAAGTAACAAAGTTAGTGTTCGTGTAAGAGGATATTCGTCGAACAATAAGCCTTAAAGTAGATCGTTAAATCACTTTCCTGAGACTGGGAAATTGAGCCAAAACTGTATCCTTCAGTATCACGGGAAAATAAAAAGTACCGTGAAAACAAAGATAACGCGAATTGTGCACAAGTGTTACAAAATAGCAACAGCGGTGTTCGTCTGATAGAAGGAGGCCCCCAAAGTAGCCGTGAACCAGGCAAAAGGACGTTAAGGATTTAACAGCCGCCCTCAGCATCGATCTAGTAGCCAACCCAAAGTGACGACGAAAAACGATATACTGGCAGAAAAGCAACGTAGAATTGCGAAGGAATTAGCGGAGTCACTCAACATGCATTTGAGCTTTGCAGCTATAAGTTAAAAATTAAGTTTATAAGAAATCAAGTAAAGTAAATGAACTTGTGTTGAAAAGCAAAAGAAACTAATTGAAAATTGAGAAAAGAGATACATTCAAAAACGAAAGTAACGGAAGTTATTAGATAATTATATTCTATATTAAGTTACAAATAAAATATTAAAACCTTTATTGAAAACGATCATTTTCATCAAAATTTTTTTTAATTACATTTTATTGCAAATAAATTTTTTCAGCCAGTAAAATTGTGAAAAGTGAAATTATGGTTATCTTTTCCTATCTTAAAGTGAACTCGATTATTCTTTCACCTGTCGTAAGAAAATTATATTACGCTAGTGATCTCCCCTTAAAAATATACAGCGTCATTCTGTCTCGTTTTCGCTCTACGGAAATTTTTACACTCGTGCAGAAATCCTTCTCCATCCCAAAGATTTATTACTATCCCTTCGCTTCTTTTTCGCGAAAAACCAACGGCGCTTTCCTGTGTGCCAGAACCATTCCTTGTTGTGTGGACCTCCGCCTTGCGGAAAACCTTCTGTTGTGAGAATAATGGCCAACCGAAATAACCTGATCAGGCCTCCACGCCTAAACCCCAATGAACTTCCACCCGTAATAGAAACAGAGGGTGCAGCAGCAAGTCCCCCAAATCCTCCACAAAATATTCAGAATCATGGCGATCTCGTCCGGTTAATAACCCAACTAGTTTCAGAATCGCTTAACATTCAAGGAAGACAGATATTTAATTTCTTTATGAATCCTGCATCCGATCCAAATCAGGATCAGGACATGCCCATAAACATAGACGCTGAAAGGGATTTATCCGGCATGGATAAAATCCCAGACGTCATAAAAAGTCTACGAGCTTTCTCCGGCGACCCAAGTGAATTTTGTTCGTAGGGAAAGAGCGTAGAAAAAGTCTGACGATCTACAAACACCTTCAAGGGACACCGAAGTAATATGGTATACTTTCTGTGATACACAACAAAATTATAGGACAAGCAGATATCGCTCTGGAGTCCTACAACACACCCTTGAATTGGCCAAAATATCGAAGTGCCTAACACTGCATTACGCAGATAAACGCAATCTTGGTACTCTAGAGTACCAATCGACGACCCTGGTGCAAGGAAATAGGGCTACACATGAATTTTACCATATTGTGTACCATCATTTGTCAATTATCCTCAAAAAAATTATCTTCAATGGCCATGGGAGACGAATCAATGAGGAATATTATGCAATGCTACAGGGAAAAAGCGTTAGATACATTTGTGCATGGTCTCAAAGGTGAATACCCACGTCTCTTAAGTCCTGCATCTTTGTTTGAAATTACAAAATGTCGATTTTAGGTCCCAACATGCCTTAAGCTCACAAAATCCAAGTAGAAGGACTTACTCAAATATACCACCTCTACTACCACCAAGAAGGAATAATACACATCATCCACTCTTACACGGCCAAATTCCGAGAAGAAATTTTCACCCTGAATTACTGCACAACCCTAGCATACCGCAGCCTCCACAATTTCGTCGCCCGAATCCGCAATTTAATCAATTTTCCCTGAACTAACAACCATTTGCACCGAATCCAAACTTTAGGCAGCTACCTCCAAAACCAAGGTATAACGAGCCGGTGGACATTGATCAGTATATCAGATCAAGGGCCATAAACTACCAAAATCGGCCTAAAATCAATATCAGCACACAGCCCAAAAACGACCAACATCTCAAATGGCGCATGTACATAATAAACAGCGAAGGATATTTTTAATGTGAAGCAAAGTAGCGTTGCCCCTGACGAAAACTACGATAATGCACAATACGAAAAACATTATTGCTATGACGAAACAAATAATTACGAAGACCCACCTGCTGAATACGATAATACTTACACAACTACAGACATCACTGACCAGAATACCGAAAACGAACAGGACGACGTTCATTTTTTAGATTGTTGAGCTCTTCGCTCCCATGGATGGAATATGCTGTGAAGAGCGGAGAAAATCTAAAATTCCTTATTGACACAGGCTCGAATAAGAACTATGTTCAGCCTCAATTTATACGGTACCCCATAGAAAATGAAAAACTCTTTAATGTAAATTCTGTTGGTGGATCAATCAACATAACACACCATGCCTTTATCCCCTTATTTGGATCCAATATCGAAACAAAAACAAATTCTTCATCTTACGAACCTTAAAGACGTTTGCAAGAATAATTGGTTATGACAGTCTAAAATCTTTCCAAGCAGTTATCCACACTGATACTAACTTCATGACTATCAAAGGAAATATCCGCTTTCCTCTTAGGCAACATGCTTCCCAAACCGTGAATCACTTAAATCTAAGAACTGAACATATGACCGAAACGCAAATCAAAAATCTCAGACATATCTTCGAAAAGTATCCCAATCTATCATCAGAACCAAACAGAAGCGTAACCTTTATAATTACCGTTAAAGGAGAAATTCGTACGACAAGAAACGACTCTGTCTATGCGGACAGTATTGTACATCCTTCAAAGTCTCCCTATAATGCTCCAGTCTGGATAGTAAATAAAAAAAACAGGATGCATCACGAGAAAGAAAATTTCGAATGTTAATTGATTATCGAAAATTGAACTCCATCACAGTAACCGATGCCTATCCCACTCCCGACATCAACGATATCCTCTCCAATCTTGGAGAAAATCAATATTTTTTGACCATCGATCTGAAAAGCGGGTTTCATCAGATTCCTCTAGGAGAGCGCGACATTAAGTAAACAGCTTTCTCAATTAATAATGGCAAATATGAGTTTGTCCGCCTTCCCTTTGGTCTGAAAAATAGTCCAGCAATCTTCCAAAGGGCACTCAACGATATTCTTCGAGAACATATCGTAAAACGTTACTGCATCTACATCGAAGATATTATAGTTTTCGGTAAGACCGAAAAAGAACACTTCGATAATCTAGACATAATCCTTAAGATCCTCAAGGATGCCAAAATGAAAATCAGTTTGGATAAATGTGAATTCCTCAAGAAAGAAGTTGAATTTTTAGGCTTCATGGTCAGTGTAGATGGCATCAAGACAAACTACAAGAAAATCAAAGCAATCTCTTCATCCTTACTTCTAAAAACACTCAAAGATTCGTTCTTTCCTAGGTATGTCAGGATACTACCGACTTTTAGGGGGGAGGATGGATGAGTCTCAAAAAACTCGTCCAAAAATAGACCAATCTCCCTCAATAAGGTGGCAACAGCAGTGTATGACAAACTCAAAAACATTCTCATATCCCAAGACGTCGTACTTTTACACCCAGACTTTACAAAACCATTCGAGCTAACAACCGATGCGTCTAATTATGCGATCAGTGCCGTCTTGTCCCAAGAAAACAAACTAATCTCATTCTTGACAAGAACTCTCAGTAAAACTGACGAGAACTACGCAACGCAAGTTTAGGTCACTAAACTCCCTCCGAAATTATCTATATGGCTCCAGTCATGTAAGAATTTTTAACCGATCATCAGCCCCTCACATGCGCACTCAGTTCAAAAAATACCAACAACAAACTTAAACGCTGGAAAGCTATTCTCCAGGAATATGATTATGAATTACGATTTAAGTTGCTGATTCCCTTCACCGACCCCCTCAAACAATAAAAACAAATGACTACCACGACACGACACAAACGAAATAAACCCTATGACACGTACGGAACACAGTGACGACAATTCTGCACAAAATTTAATCCCTTCTGTAGAACTCCCAGTCAACGTATTTAAGAAGCAACTCCTTCTTAAAATAGGAGAAGAGAACAGCTATCATATTCTTAGCCCATTTGAAAACTATACCAGGCACATCATTATCCAAAAAAATTACTCCGAAAGCAACATAACAAATATTTTTAAAAGATATCTGAATCGCACCTTATTAGTGGTCTCTTGACTGACGAACCTGCTATGGGTCTCAGCCAAACTATATATCCCCACCATTTTAAAGACTCAGGATTTGTTTCATTCAAAAACTAGTAGAAGATATTGCCAACGAGGCGGAACAAGAAGAACGAATCCTTCGAAATCATAAAAGAGCACACCGTAACGCAGAAGAAAACCGTAAACAATATTTAAGACACTTTCTACTTCCCGAAAATGGCTTCAAAAGTTAGGCAGCTGGTTAAGCTGTGTACCACATGCAAAGAGAATAAATAAGACAGACACCCGAACAAGCCATACTTAGAACCGACACCTATTCCCCAATACTCTGGGCATATCGTACACATTGACATATTTATGACTGAGAAGAAACGCGTACTCACTGCAATTGACAAATTCACTAAATTTGTTCAAACCAAAGTCATATCAACAAAATCTGCTACGGACGTTAAAAGACCTCTACAGGGCATACTATTCTTCTACTATATCCCCAAAATAGTAGTAATCGACAACGAAGGAGCCCTTAGATCCGCGTCCTTAGAGTCGATGATAGAAGATGAGCTTAAAATTATACTCTTTCGCACTGCAGCGTATAAGAGTGAGGTCAATGGCCAAATCGAGCGCTGGCACTCCACTCTGATAGAGATCATGAGATGTCTGAAATGTGAAGGGCCTCCTAGACCTTTCGAAGAACTCCTCCTGCAGTGAATGGTTATAATTAAACCATTCACTCAACTATGGGTAAGAAGCCAGTAAAATTGTATCTCGGCCGAATACCTAACCTCATCCCCCGAAGAACTAGAAAATGCACGTCTGAGTAATATAGAGTAAATCAAACGCAAACAGATGACCGACATGACCAACCACAACAAAAAATGACAACCCATAAAGATTTACAACATGGGACAGGTTGTTTACGTCAGACAGAATAAACGAATTAGAACTAAACTGACTCCTAGGTACCGACAAGAAACTGTTAAAGAGAACGGAAAAACGACTATACTAACCGAATCTGGCAAAATAGAACATAAGGATAAAATTCGGAATTAATTTCTTTCAGGCTCTTCGCCCACGTGATTGACGCAAACGTACAAATTCTGGACTAGACCAATTCGCAAATTATTTCCTTCTTCCTGCGACAGACAAAGATCAAGGACGGAAACTTCAAGATAATTCACATTACCAACCTAGACTTGTACGAACGATGTGTCACTGACGCTCACTCCACCTTAAATTTATCAATAGTTCAACACCACCCACTCTCAAAGTAGCAACTGCTCGAATTCCACCAAATTGAGACCTTAATTCAGAACTTAAAACCCCGAAAGATGAAGAGATCACTAGATTTCCTAGGCTCGGCATAGAAATGGGTTGCCGGAAGTCCTGATCACGAAGACTTAATAACAATAATAGAAAAGATAACCAACGTCCTAAATAATAATAGTAAACAGGTTGTAATAAATGAATTGTATAATCAACAAATTAACAAGATTACGAAATGAAGAAAAAAAGATGAACAATAGTGTTTTTTCCGAATTGAAATACAAAATGAAGATTATTAACGAAGAACTAAAAAACAGTAATCATGCCATACATTTTTTTGTGGCAGGGAGGTGAATGCCATTTATGCACAGAGTGTGGAACTCCCATGCACGACTGGACTACCCACTAAACACCTCCCCTGTCAACCCGAGAACCCAGCCTGGAACCGTTTGACACATTACTTCGGGCTGGTCTCGTTTTGTTACGCCGTGGGGCGCCTTCACGCTTGGTAGTCCCTTTGCTAGCGGAAAGGGAGAGGGGAAGAGGAAATGCCAGAAGAATGATCCTCCAGCCCCAGCGCACCCGGCTGCTGTGAGTTCCTTTTATATTTTAGGACTGCCCGAGCATAATGTGCCACCTGGTTCCATTTGTCAACCGATTCGAGCATCACCGCGACTATATTATCGGGGGTGAGCTCTCTCGCCTCCATGTTGAGGTTTTTTCGCAGCCTGACCCATTTTTTACACGCAAAAATGTGTGGCAGGCATTGTCCTCCTCTCATGGGCAATACCGACAATTGCGGGACCGTGACTTACCGATCTTGTGCAGGTAAGACTGAAAACACCCGTGCCCGCTCAAAAGCTGGGTCAGATAGAAGTCAGTCTCACCATGCCTTCGATTTAACCACGGTCTCACATCCGGGATGAGGTGCTCAATTCACCCAAGACTGCTGCCAATCGTTGAGCGAGCGCTGTTTCTCCTCGCAAACAACCGTCTGCCTCCCATCCTTGTTTCGGCGCAGGTAAATAGTACGGTGCTCTTTAGCAAGGAGAGGGACAGGTATCACGCCTGCAATAACTCTTACCGCCGAGTCAGAGACTGTCGGATACGAAGATGAAATCCTCAGTGCTCTTCTTCTCTGTACCTGTGCCAAACGTTTTCGATGTACCTCCTTGCTGAGAGCATCACCCCATACCTCTACTCCGTACAATAGCACTGACCCTACAGCACTCATCAAAAGGCGCCTTCTTGATGGGCTGGGTCCGCTTACGTTGGCCATAAGTCGACTCCGCCTACGTTGGCCATAAGTCGACAGCCCATATTCCCGAAGAAGCCTTCTCAGCCGTTGTCCTGATTTGCTCAGAGAAACTCATCTTCGAGTCGATCAGTAGCCCCAGGTACTTCACCGTTGGCTTCGATTCGATTCGTAAGTCGCCAATACTGATCATTCTTACTCTAGGGATTCTCTTTTTTGTCAAGATGACCACTTCGGTTTTCTCCAGTGCTAAACTGAGCCCGCGAGCAGTCATCCAGTCCCTCACTCGGCGCATTAGCATACCTGGTCTAAGTTGCGCTTGTTCAAAGGTGCGTCCAGTGACCAGAGCCGCAACATCATCCGCATAGCCGACCAAGCACGACTCATCTGGCATCTCAAGTCTCAGTAGCCCGTCGTAAGACACGTTCCACAGGTCCGGACCAAGGATAGATTCCTTATTATGCCATACATTGGGCAAAAATTGGAGTCATAAACTCCTTCATTCTATCAAAAAAAGAAATAAATCTAGCTACCGATATATTGAACAAAGATTTATTACCCTTCTCAACTATAGAAGAAGCATTAGAATTAGCTGACATCAAAATCATTTGCAATCATGATACTTTCCTTTATATAATCAATATTCGGACCATAAGACAGGAAACATACGAAACTGTAAAAAAAAGAAATGTAATAACAGAAATACCTTTTCAGAAAATATTAAGAAATAAAAAGAAATTATATGGTGTAAAAAATGATAATTGCAAATATTACTACAATTTGTTAGTTGTAAGGAATCGGATTTAGTAGATATTAGTTTAACCGATTGTTTGCCAAAATTGCTGCAAAGCTCAAACGCCACTTTTAATAGAATCAGCGGTCTACAAGTCCCTAACATCGAGAAAATTTCACCTGGCAACATACGGCTAAAATTTCACCTGGCAACATACGGCTTCTACAGGTCTGCGATGTTCTACAGGATGTTGTAACGACCATTAGAAAATATTTTTGGAGCCTAGAAAGATTGAATTGTTCGGAAACTTTCTCAAATATCCTAGGTTTTTTCATTCCTGTTCCCCAAAGCAGTTCTTATCAGTGTTAATTTAGGGAATCTTTCGTCCCACATCTGTAGAGGATTTTATCATGCTAGTAAATTTCTAAAACTGTTTTCAAATATTTTACTATCATTTACAATTAAAATATTTCATATAGGTGCATCAAAACTTTTCATAAACTCTGCATACAACATGATTAATTATCTTCCACCATGCTAAATCGCAAGTGGAATAATAAGTCAAATTATTCGTATGATTTCTAATAAAGGCGCATACATTGTATACGATGCTAATTTCATATCCCATACTTAATGACATCACAATCATTATTCATCCAATATTAACATTCTAATATCAAACACCTTGAGGTCATGTTCCAAGCTAGGGTGTAAATCAATGTCGAATGTGGACTGGCATTATGCATATGCACATACAAATCCCTTTAGTGAACCGCAATACCAAACATTGGTTGACCATTGTATGCGGAAGACGGGGTGGTAGCAATAATGAACGTTGCAAAATCTCACATTATGTTAGTCTCATGGGGCAAGGATTTTCGATTCTGGACACTACTTCCCTTCGTTTGGTGTACATACGAATGCGCTGACCACATTCTAAGTGTACATGCAAGTCGATTTCATCCTGCTGACCCCAAAACACAGGATGCAAAATATTGTATTAGCTGGAAAAACAATATTTCGTATCTTCAATTAGGAACGGATTAAGTCAGAGTGGCATCCCGAAATGGAAATTTTAAATAAATTGGCTAAATAATTCCGAAATACTGGGTGAAAAGTCAGCCATTGCAGCCTGGGATTTCCCATACAAATAACCTTTACTATCAAACCCTTTTGCATGGCTTATTCGGTGGATGAATGTGCCTCTTGCTTGTCATACAACTCTAAATTAATTGGTGTGCTAGGATCGTACAAAGTGAGAATGTAATTTTCAGTGCATGTTACCCAGAAAGTAGATCCATATATCCTTAAAAACTTCCGTTCATGCTTTTAGCCTCGTATGCAAATATGTGCTACTGTTTATCAAAGTTGCAGTACAAAGTAGTCGGAAAAAGTTACTTTGTAAACTTGCAGAGATATTTTCACAGCTCTGCTCTGTATTAAGATAAAGATACAAATTAGTCTGATACATGAGATTGCACTTGAATTTTTGGACATCTTCCGCTTGCATCTTTCTGAGTTTCAATTAAATTTCTCAGTCATGGTTGCTATTCAGTAGGATCTAATGAAACACATTCGAGCTCTTGAGAATATGTAGCCGAAATAACTCACTGCATTAATTAGAATTAAAAGTGAACACTAAACACAAACTTAATCCTTGAGATATTTTGGATACAAGTTCAAGTTAACGTTAATTTATGTGAGTTTACGAGAACTTCATGTGATATAAATCCTTAAGAGTTTCAAGGAGCTGCACTAATGAGCAGATCCACTTCATGTATATTGAAGTTTATGAAATCCATCAAGTTTGGTGGAACAAAACATATTTGGATGTAAAATCTCTAAATGCCGCTATTTTTAAGTCAATCATAAAAAATTATTTATTATTTTAATAAGACAATAGTCCGAAATGCACTCAAATTATTTTTTTTTGTTTCAGGTAAGCTCATCCGAGAATTCTTTGTAACATACACTTGTTAAGCAAAAGTAAGTATAAAGGGATCAACAAGCCAGTTGATTGCTATGCTACCTTTGAATGAATTCAAATTTCTAGTAAGTCAAATCAATTTTCGATTTCAAAATAGGCTTTTTTTGGGTTACCCTCCCGATTTGCTGAGTTTAAGGGGATCGTAAAACGAACTACTGCAAATACCTACTACTTACCGTTCGTTAGTCTGCCCTTCCGTGCGTTTACCTGAAGCTATAGCAGCTACAATCATCAAACTATGCAGGAATGCCTGAAGTAGAAAAAACTTTCATATATTAAAGCGAAATTTATTTTAGCAAAGGTCATGAAATAGCTACAAAATAAAAAATATATAAATAAATGAATAAATATTTAAATAGATATGTCTACTGAAAATTTGAAAAAATTACAAAAGTAGAAATTTTGAGGACGAGGACAAAAACCACTTTCAAAGTTAAAATTTTGCTAGTAATCTATATGAGTTGCCTCATAGCATCGTAATTGTCATCTTAAAATTTGGTTATTGTCTACATTGTCATAAGTCCCTTATGCAAAAAATAAATCATGTGAATCGGATCACGAAAGAAGTCAACTGAAGTTTTTTGTAATGGTTTTGTAAAGTTTTTTAAAGAATATCCTATTAAAATCAGCACCTACCTATCCATTTGTCACAGCAAGTTTCCTCATGAACCAGAGTCATTAAATCTTGTGAAAAGCTCAGAGATGGTTGTTTAATTAAAGTTTAACCATTGAACAAACTAAAGCGACAGTAATTGCGGGTTGCCAATAGGAGTCAACACTTTAAACTAAGAAATAGCTGTATTTTTATATGGCCAGCCATCGATTGTCATCACTATGCTCTTTCCACCATCGACCATCTGCCACCCACTATTACACATCATTACCCGTCATAATCAGCCTTAATTCACCATCACTAGCTTATAATCGCTCTCAGCAGCCATTATTCGGCATCATTTGCATTCGTCAGTCACCAATGGCCATCATTCGTTATTATCAGTAATCATCCCTAATCACTAGCCATTATCAGTTATTACTAACTATCATGTGGCATCATACGGGACTATCTAATCTCAGGTGCCCTCATTAATTATTCACCGTCAAAAGCTATCATCAACTGTTCGCCACGACTATCAATCATCCTCCCTCAACCGCCATCACGCTCTATCGTCAGAAATCAATACCCATCATACGGCATAAGTCGCCCTTATCCACCATAATCGGCTATTACTCAGTCATCTACCATCGTCTGACATCAGCCATCATTCTTCACTTTCACCCCGGTATAATCCGTCAGCATATGCTATCAATCTTTCAACAGCAGCTAACATCCAGTATCATATAGCCTTATTTGCTCTCATTCGCCCTATTTCGCCATTATCAGCTATCACCCAACATTATTAGCCATCATCCGTTATCAATCGCTATCATAATCCATCAATTGTCAGCATCCGTCATCATACGGCTCCATTCGCCACTATACACTATCACCCGGTAATATACGGTATAGTGAAATGGATAGATACATATCTGTAAAGGACTGCTGCCTTGGCGGAAGTGGAGGGTAGTAACCACCGAGACAGCAGACCATCGCTGCAGTCCTTTACGTACATGTATCTACCTATTTCACTAAAAAATGGCCCGAAAATCCCGGATGTATCAACGGTCGTGAGCATGAGACAGAACATCGTCTCTAGGTGACCCTACTAGGTGTCCAAATTTTGGCGGGTAGGTAACTACTAAGGGATATTGCACTCATCGTGCCTTAGTAGCTTTGACCACTTCCGGACGTGTGTGTCCTCGGACATCACTATCGTTTGGACCTGCTTTTGACTTATATATTGGTGGTTTACCACCATTGTATGACTAGCACGGTCAAATGATATTAGAGCCCTTATGTGTATTCGGAAGTTGTTGCTCAACATCATTTTTGCGGCGGATTCTGGTTTGTACCCCAAACCAAGTGGTGCCCAAGTGTCTTCCATTACATGGATTTTGATTTCACATGATTGGCTGCGTAGCTAGTCCGTGACTATCCATGATAAGACACGCGCTGCTTGTGGGTCAGAATCAACACTGGACTAACAAGCTGTTCCTGGTCAAAACTTGCGTATGAGAGTGCACTTTTGAACCCTGATCCTTATGGTGCCTCAAGAGAGTAGTCCTTGTAATGCAAAGGAAGAGCTCACCATTGGTGTCCTTGCCTGCGAAGGGGACAGATGAATGGAAGAACTGAATTCTCATGCTTCTCGTACATATATAATTCCTTTTTTTTGATAGACTTGTTTTACAGCTCACCACTTTTGGTTACTAAATCTAAAATCTGTGTAATATTTTCTATATATTATCTTAGCAGTAACGTTACATACATATTTTAGGGTTGCAAGTTTTTTTCAGAGAATGTCTACAGAAAGCACACCAGATAAATGCCGCCTACGCTCAGATGCGGGACCAACGGCACTGTGCATGATTTGTTAGCAGGCAAGAAACGATGGCACGTGAGGGCGAACACTACTGTGCAGCCATCAGTTTTACGAGACCTGCGTGACACAACATCTCATGGTCAACCGGACATGCCCACTTTGCAGACAACCAGCAACTTCTGCGATACCACAGACCTGACCTGTCGAGCTACACAAGGAGCTGTGCCCAAAACAAATAATTGCAGGGATCGAGGTTAGCCAATGCTAGACGATCTTGACACGATGGTAGGAGCCGAAGCAGTGCCACCCACTCCAAGGCAGAGGAGAACTGTACCAGTGGAGGCGACAGTCCTGCAGGACCTGATGTCCCCGATGCAGGGTTTGACCACCCGAATAGCCGCTCTGGAGAGCAAGCAAGAGAACCCACCACCAGCTCGTCCCCGAATGCCTTTGATGTGGGACTCGGACCCAAATCCTAGAGATTTTCCTTTGGATTCGAGACGCGAACCTGAGTGAAGTCCACTCAGTTCCTCTATGAATCCCATCGCCCCGGTATACTGGCCCAGGCTGAGCCAAGTGCAACCACCAACTCTGGCTCCAGTGGCTCCTCTAGACCAACGCGGACCTTTACATCCACCGTATTGGTTGTAGCCGACGCAAATCCCCAGCATCGTTAAGGGCTAGCATCTCCATTTTAGCGGGGAGCCCAACTCAATCAACGTAGAGGTCTTCATTGGTCGGGTGGAGTCCCTAATAGACCAGATGTTGGCAGGAGGCCACACGGCGCTGGCCAGCTACTTGCGGATGCTGCTTAGGAGAGTATCGCTGGAAACCTACTGCCAGATACATACTACTCCACCATCTCAACGCTGGTCACGGTTGAAGGAGGTACTCTGTATGGATTATCCCACAGTTAATCTGGACGGGAGGGTTTTGGACAAAATCCATGCCAGATGGCAACGTCCAGGCGAGCCTTTCTACAAGTACTGAGCCGACATCCTATGGCTTAATGACCAGTTATCTGACTCGATGACGCAAACACAACTGCTGCGGGTGCTGAAACGGAATTTGAGGCCGGAACTCAAATTCAGTATTGACGATCTTGAAGACCAGCTGCATACACAGAAAAACAAAGCTCCAAGTATACAAATCTGTGATAAGACCTGTGTGTCAATTATGACTGCGATGGTTCCCTCTCTTCCGGAGGCCTCACTTCCGGAGGCCTCTCCAACGACACTGTTGAAGCGACCACCGCAGTGACTGCCTGAGGAATTTGCGTACTAAAGCCTTATCAGGTTCGGCTGCAGGAATACCGTTCGGCTGGAGAGCGAATCTTTGCTGCCAAAGAAATTACCTCTCGCTCGCGCAAATTAAAATGGTCAACTCGTCATTGGCGGGGTTACCGCAAGAGAGTGCGCACCTGCCGTCAAACCCCAAACTTATGCTTCCGAGAATGGTATCAGACTTATGTTTCCGAGAACGGTATCAGACCTTACGCACCAATCAAAGTGCTATTGCACTGATTGACACGGGAGCAAGTATCAGCTGCCTTACCTCATGCCTTGCTTCAAAGGTACTCCATCAACATCCTACTGTGATAAAACCCTGGCGCTCCGATATCAGCACAACTGATGGTACCAAATATTCTATCCAGGGTCAATTGACCACACCCGTGACGTTCAGAGGTCAAACTAATTACCTTCTTCATTATCCATTCTCTGACTCAGAACGTGTACCTTGGCTTCGATTACGTCCTTCAATTTGGTTTGGTCCCAGACAGACTCACCCTTAAATATTAGATACGTCAATGAACCCGCCTCTATGCACGACAGGCATGAATTAACGCCTAACCAACGAAAACGTCTGGAAACATCCCTCGCTGCGTTTCCATCTTACGATATGCAAGGCCTTGGCCTCGACTTGAAAGATGCATTCTGGGAAATTCCACTCGAAGAAGAGTCGAGACATAAGACCGCATTCACAGTGCCCGGACGACCATTATACCAGTTCGTTACAATGCCTTGCTCCGCAAACAATGACCCGGCTGATGGACAAAGGGCCACTAGTTTGAAATCATCACAGACCACGCCTCGCTACAATGGCTAATGAACCAAGCGAACCTACACGGACGTCTGGCTCGATGGGCTCTGAAACTGCAAGGGTTCAAGTTTTCCATCAAACACTGAAAGGGACCCAGGACATCGTGCTCGATATTCTCTCGCGAATGTTTTCACACGAGGGAGCAGAATTGACAGTGAATGATAATGATCCCATCGAGATAGACTTATACAGCCCGAATTTAAAGTCGGGCAGTTACAATGAGTTCAGGCAAAGCATAGTAGTTTCCTGATTTGGAAGTAATGGACGGTTATGTTTATTGAATGACTCCCGTTCCGCTTTGGGTACAGCGAGACGTGCCAATCGGCGCAGGTTCGCTCTGGGCGTTACAGTGATTGCTTCATCGACGACGGACGGGGTTAAGATGTCATCACAGCCCGCCGGTGGTGAGTTGGTGGCTGACCAGTAGCCCCTCGCGTATGTCGGTCGTGGTGGTTGCTGGCAGTGCGAGCTGGTTGTTTGGTTGCTGGTGGTGATTTGGCCCAAGTTGTAGTATCCACACAATCGCTGATGTTGCATGGCGCCTGCAAGGCATAGTATACTCAACTAGTATCCACACTCAATCAACCCTCCGGAAAAATCCGAATGCAAGCCGAACAGCGAGCCTTAAATCTTCGGTAGCAGGTAGGTAGATAAATGCTGACGCGAGGATTGGCGCGAATATAAACATGTGCTGCGATGAGAGATTTCAGGATTACCCTATCTCAAAAAATCAATGAATTTGCAGAAAAACAAATTCATTCCATTCAATCTTTGAGTTTTTTATTAGGATCTGGCAGCACTCCCATGTTCTGAAATGCGTAAAAGAACACGTGCGTCGGAAATTTTATTTGCTTTTTGCTTTGTTTCTTGAGCGCGCCAGGCCTGGGCTCAGCTGATGTGCCCCGGATCAGTTGGGGTGGTTACCGGCAGCGCAAGCAGTTCGTTTGGTTGCCGGTGGCGATTTGGCCCAAATTGTAATGTCCGCACGATTGCTGATGTTGCGTCGCACCTGCAAGGCCGCTGGCCATGCGTGTTGGTCGTACAGCCGCCGGTGGTTAAATTGAAATCGCGTTGACTTGCTCTTTCCTGGGCAAAATGCCTTAGAAAAACTACTGCACGGGCAAGAACCTTGAGCAGGGCAAGTAACGTTGCTTGGATCCGGGTCGGTTGACTAGCTGGCTGATCTGCGTAAGGTTATCCGTACATCTGTTTAGATCCGGGCTGGTTGACTAGCTGGCTGATGTGCGTAAGGTTATCCTTACGTCTGTTTGGACCCGGGCTGATTGACTAGCTGGCTGATGTGCGTCACAGGTTAATAGTACAGCTGCTTGGATCCGGGCTGGAACCCTCTTGAGGTCTGTCAGTCTCGGTCTAAATGTCTTGAGACGGTTCTACTCTGGCAAAGGCCTTGAGTAGGACAGGCGTAGTATCAAGAGTAACTCGTTTGTTCATGGCCATGGACATTTATACAAAAATAATGCTTACCTCAAGTTTATCTTTGTTGCCAATCAATTGCATTTCTTATTGAGTGCATTTACCTCTTTGCTTAGTCAACAAAAATAACGATTAATATTCATAATAAATTAGTTCAGTGGATTGTTTGGGCAATTTTAACGTGGCCATCTATCGGTGACTAGCAACAATGCTTAAGCTTTTTGAGAAGTGATTTTACATATGTATCCAGCTTTGTGGGTAGGTCAATGCCAAGCTAACTAGACAAGCACGAAGTATATAACATACTCACGCATATACTTACTTCTTAAGCTTTTGCGCATGATGCAGTATACCTAAGAGAACCAATGTGCGAAGCGTTAGTAATGCTCGAGACATTGGCCGAGCCTAATGTCTCGAGGTTATATTAGATCACCACAACAATACCCTCAAAGGCAAATTGGGGTTCTCTCTGTAATATCTCATTGGAAAGATGCTCAGATCAATTAACGAATGAAAGAATGTAGCATAATGCCCAACTTAACGTAATTTTCTACCGTTAGTGAATCTAACATTGCGATCGCTAAAGATAAAGCACCAATCAATGGCCTGCACTGGACCAATTTGGCTCTCAATGTCCCCGCTTCGGGAAGATTGTTTTACAACATTGAGTTGTATGGACTATATAATGAACAACTTGTATACATTGGGTGTACAACTTAATAACCGGAATTTGACGTTAGATGTCCGTACTAACAAATATCGTGAAAGCTCGAACTTTATATATATAGTAAAACATTTTGAAGGTACATCAGTCAACAAAGCAATTCATTATCATTATCATTTTTCACGATGAATAACTTCGAAAATTGGAGAAGAAGACAACATTTGTGGAAGGTTCTGTTGGATAATGTTTTCGCATAGAAAACTGCTGCCGAAAGCCATCATTTGCTTGTTAAAGTTTATGGCGACGATGCTTTAGCGAAAACACAGGTTTTGAATGTCTTCAACGCTTCAAAAGTGGCGATTTTGACATCAAAGGCAAAGAACGCCCAGGACAGCCAAAAAAGTTTGAAGATGAAAAATTGAACACGCCACTCGATGCGGACTCGTGTCAAATGCAAGACAAACTTGCCAAATCGTTGGGAGTGACTCAGCAAACTATTCCAAAATGCTTGAAAGCTTCCAGAAACATTCAGAAGCAAGGTAATTGGGTCCCCTATGAGTTGAAGCCGAGAGATGTTGAGCGGCGCTTCTGTATGTCTAAAATGCGGCTTGAGCGCCATAAAAAGAAATCATTTTTGCATCGGATCGTGACTGGGGATAAAAAAGGGATCCATTATGACAATCCCAAGCGCAAGAAGTCATAAGTGAAGACCGACCAACCAGCCAAATAAACAGCGAAACCAAATATCCATGGCGCCAAGGTTATGCTGTGTATTTGGTGGGATCAGAAGGGGCCGTTATATTATGAGTTGTTGAAATTGGGCCAGACAATCACAGGTGACCTGTACTAAATATAATTGATACGTTTGAAGCGTGCCATCATCGAAAAACGCCCGGAATATGCGACCAGACACGAGGCTATAATTTTTCATCATGACAATGCTCGGCCGCATGTTGCAAGACCCGTGAAAAACTATTTGGAAAATAGTACATGGGAAGTTTTGGCCCACCCGCCTTATAGTCCGGACCGTGCTCCATCTGACTTTCATTTATTTCGCTCGATGTAAAACACCCTCACCGGAATACACTTCACTTCAGAGTGGGACATCCGAAATTGGATCGATTCGTTTTTGGCCGCCAAGTCGGCGCAATTTTTTTGGGATAGAATTCATAAGTTGCCTGAAAGATGTGGAAATGTTGTAGCTTTCGATGGACAATACTTTGAATAAAATATATTGTACGATTTTTCCACAATAAAGCATCAAATTTTGCTAACAAGTTCCGGTTTTTAAGTTGTACACTAAAACCTTCTTTATGGTCTCCTTCAAATCTAATGCCGCCATTTAGAGGGTAACATTAATTTGCCATGGGCTTGGCATACTCCGTGGGCAAAACATCTGTTTGAGTTTTGTCGGACTCTCACTGAGTAGCACTTCCTATTTAGGGCGTATACTAGAGTAGTAGCTTCACCGTGGGTGCGTGGGAATGGCACTTCCCAAGAATTACTAGTTTCGAAGAATTATTTATTTCAGAATTTGGTAATCCATTCTTTGCAATTCATTTGAATTTCAGTCGCTTTCTGCATTTCTTGTCCCTTTTTTCATGTATCAGAGGTTGATAAACATCAAATCACCCACATGTGTTTCAGGCTCCTTCACATCACCGATTTCTCTTCTTGATGCCTTCGAATTTGGCACTTAATTATCTGCTAGGTTTTTTCTCTAAAACAAGGTCCACTATACCTTTCGCTGCTTCAGTCACCATGCAATGCAATTTAACAACTCTTCTGACTCCATCTCGGTTAAATTTTACTTTTACAACCACCTTCAAACCTTCTTGCTTCCAGCCATCTTCACAGTTCCAAATTAATCGTTTCTCCTTTTTAGGGTTTTGTAAGATAATTTTACAAAACTCTACTAAAATCGCGCCTGTCTGTCCGTCCGTTCGTGTGTCACAGCACTTTTCTCACGAACCGTATAAGCTACAAACATAGAATTTTGCATATAGGTGTAGAGTGATGCCCTCTTTAAAGTGACATTACAAAATAAAAACTTTACAGGGACATTAAGGGGGGTCTCCCCATATAGGTTAGTGGCCACCGAAAATAAAAATTTCATCGAAGGTAGCCGATATGGGTATCAAATGAAAGGTCTTGATAAGAGTTTTTCAAAACAAGTCTTAAACTGACATTTTTTGTTTCAAGGGGTACACAGGGAGGAGAAATACACGAAAAATGTGTGTCCCTCCCTCGCGATTGGACACCTGTGATCCGAAAAATCTGAAAAAAATTACGGGGGTAGGCGTTTACGAGTACAATAACAACAAATACGTCAGAAGTCGAAATTCGCTTAACTTTGTGAATAATAGTATCATCTTTGAATTTTACATTTTTTACAATAAAATCGTATGGACACCTTTAAACTCAATGAAATTCAATATTTAAGTAGTCTTACAAAAGGTCCTCACACCATCTAAGTTCGATTCACGGAAGACGCTGCAGTTTTGATTTGATCCTCTTAACATTTTCAGATAAGATCAATAACATAAATATTTTTGAAAATACATTATATGAGTAATTTTTGTTACTTTGCAGCAAAATGGCGAACGTTAAAAATGGAGAAACAATCGATTTTCTATTCAACGTGCACATCTCTTTGATGTGTTTCTTGACTTTATTCGTTGTTGGTGACTACATATCGTAAGTTGAGTACAAAACCCTTCTGACATGAGTGTAGGTATGTCTACCCAATTTGTTTACTAAGCATTCGCTTTTCGTCTTGTTTAACTTTTCTCTTTTGATTATCATACAGCAAAGTTCAAATACTCTCCTTCTTACAAGACTTCTTCATTCAACGTTTCCTTCAGGTCCATAGAACTCTGGAGTCACCCTTACGGCCATTGACTCACTCCTTGATTTAGTTTCCAGCCTATCGTTTTCCCTGCTTCTTTTTTCAGATTTCTGCGTCCTTTATACTGACTTGGAATAATTCTCCTGGATGTACCAAGGCATGCTTGCCTTTCAAAGTTGGGACGGTCCTCACAAGGAAAATGCACGTTTTGATCTTGAAAAGACGCCATGGTGATTTGGTCATTTTGAATTAATTTTTTCCCACTGAAAAAAAATACTTGTAATTCTCGGTAAAACAAGGCCTAACGTGTAAAGTTATCAGGTTAGAGTTCGCCGTTAGGTTTTCAGCTTATTACTGAATGTGTTTCGTAGAAAGTTAAAAAGTCGAAGAGCTCCACACTTTGAACGAAAAATGCCTTTGGCTCTCTATTATAAAACGGCGTAATTTTTCGTGCAGTAATGCTTCTGCGTTGCTGCATCTATTATTTGGTTTCAGCTTCTTTGCGACGTGCGGTTTTCTGCTGAAGATTTATCAAAATGGAGTGCAAAATGGTACTCAATTTGATTTTAACCTCAAAGATATTAACTTCAATTTGTACATATCACAAGCAGTTCTCAGACATATAGCATGTAAAGTAAATAACAAGCAGTGATTGCTTTCATCACCAACACAAGATTCGGTGCAGTGGTATTCTTTAAAGGCCACTACGCTGCCTTTCATTTCCATTTTGAGGGTTTTTCAACAGTCTTCTTCTCTATTCATTTACCATAAAATGTCTTTAGGCTTAGAGCCGCTCCCATTCTTCTCAACGGCGAAGTTACTTTTCTAGATCACTGAACAAATGAAGTGCTCCTCCCATAGATGAGGCTCCTGAAGTTCATATCCCATCTGCAAACTCAGTGAAAAAATTTCCTTTTTCGAATCGTTGATAATCTGGGGTTGTGACGTCTGTTATGTCCCACAGATATCATAGGTTTGCCCGATAAAAATGTTCGACCTGTTAATGACAAAAAATAAGTCAGTGGTACCCTTGCCCAAATACTTTAACATGCCACCAAAGTTTCTTTATTAAAGGCAGAGAAATTAGGAGAGGTTCAGCACTCTTAAACGAATCACCTTTACTACACAAAATAACAAGATGAACTCATCTTGGTTAAAATAATTTAACGGAATGTCTTAAATCTCTATTGCTTCTCTTTAAAAAATAAGAAATCTTAATCGATTTTCAATTTAAATTCACTCTCAAGTTTGTATAAAGTTTGCTAACACATACAGACAGCATGAAAGGAATCTGGAAAAGCATGGCAGATTTTCTTAATCCTACATAATACACTTTACGAGTGAGATATTAATATTTGAAACATGTTTTTCCTCCAATGTATTTAATAAGGCATAAGGCAATATGGAAAAATGCCTCAATAATCATGGAAGTTACATAGAATGTGTAAAACGTTAACTGTAGACATGTACACATCTCAGATGGTGTGCTGGCAGACAAGGTAAAACGGACGATCTCAAGGTTCCAGTTCTGTATTGAGACAAATCTAAAAATTATGATTTAAGGTGTCTGAAGGTGAATTGAGAAATACAATTTAATAATTATTTTGAAATCGTTGGGCGATATTTTCGGCATAGAATTTTTTTTAGGAAGCTTTAAAAAAGTTATAACCAATTATTTATTTACTTGATACCCGCAGGCCGATTCTCTATTTTCTTGAAAAGCCGTCGGGCCTTGCTCGATTTAGATGAATAAATTTATGAGTAAGGAAACATTTTTAATAGTGGAAAACAAGAAATTTTTTTATGCATAAGATATTGTGAATGCTCAAAGTTTAGAAATATAGATCATGAAAGTATGTAGAGTGTAACCGTTTTGCATTAAAACAGGTATTTTAGCAGATATTATTGAATAATGAAGGAAAATTTTAATTAATCGAACAATAAGTTTCAAAATATAACGCAAAGCGCCACTGACAAAGCTTGTAGTGGTGGCCTCTTGCATCTGGTAGTTCTTCACTGATGCGCACTTTTTAAGCAGTGTGCTGGATGGCCCTCCTGCTATGTATAATTAGTAACTGTAATTCATCGCTTGAGTAATGGATTTGAATGTCAATGTAATAAATATATGTTTAAAAAAAATGAAACTTGTCAGATTGGTATTTCAATATTCTCAAGTTCGTCAAGACTTAACGGCTTAACATTTGCCCAGATGCGAAAAAATTTTCAGTCCCTAAAGTTTTTCTATTTAGGAATTGATGGGCTAACCCGAATCAAAATCTCAAGGGTTTTTTTCCAAAATAAAGTTACCTTCTGTAGGCTTTCAATGTGTACATTTCTCACCCTACATTAATAATACTCGTACATATTAGAGCTAAATTAACAATTTACAAATGTGTAGAGTTCGTGCACTGGGAATGCCGGTCGACAGGAGTACTCCGGCAGGCTAACATTATTTGAGGAGCGCCGTCCCCACGGACCCGAGGGTATGGAGGGCGTGGTGAGGTCCTCTCCTGGGATAACTGGTAACGACCCGCACTGCATCTGGGCTACGCTTTGGACAACGAACTGGTGATGGTTTGGGCTGGTGAATATGATGATTTGGACCTAGTTGCTTTGCACTGTAGTGCTGAGGTGACATTTGTGCGTGAACTGCTCCAATTCAACTATCATACCACGTCCGTCCCGGCAAATTCTTGGCAGGCCCCGGAGTACGTTCGAAGCTCGTGCCGTTAGGCTGGTAATGTAGGTTTGATTGAGACGGACTTCCAATCACGGCTGGGCTGGCTCTGGGCACTTGTCCCCATAAGGGCTTGTGCCAACCCTCGCATGGACTCTCTGTTCTGCAAAGATTACTATGGGACCAAAAAGCTAACTACGCACACGAATGGCGATATTGGCTGCAAGGGGGCCCAATAAAACTGGAGAAACTAAAAACTCAAAAAGATGCAAAAAGAAAGCAAAAAATAAAACAATGACAACACTACCAGTGGCTGCAACCATATTTTAATAGCACATCGGGAGCGGTACTAACGATGACAAGGACGATGATGAACACGATGATAGTGAAGACGGCAACAAAAGAAATAAATATTTGAATGGCAGAACGTAATATAAAAGGAAGAGCAGGAAACTCTACAGGAGGCTCCAGATATTCGAGCGGAAGGGAAAATATAAAGAATATCGACAGTTTGATGAATACTCCGGTGATCGCTAACGAAGCAAGAGTCATGAATCTCGAAATAATAAGGAACCATCCTGAAGTCCACAAAGGGATTTCGACAGGAAAAGACAGGAGTGACCAGACAAAGAAAGCGCCGTTATGTGATTTCATCACCACCACTGAAAATGTGGCGGAAGTATTGTACTCGGAAACGGAAGCTGATAACCTCTCCTAAGATAAGTGGTCGCAAACTACAATTGCCGTCCAGCGACATGAAGAAGAAAGACCTGATCTGAAAGCGGGGGATATTCTCAAAAGAATAAAATCTGCATGCAACTCGCCAAAAAGGAGTAAAAGTTGGGCTCCTTGAATTAAAGGAGCTCCTGGACCGCATAGATAGCTCCACCATCAATCATCAATAAAAGAATGACGTCGAGCCCAATTGACGGAGACCGAGGTAAAAAAAAGGAAGGAAGAACCATTTGATGAGCGTGGAAAGCCAAATCAGGGGTTTCAGACAGTGCTGACAAAAGGAGCGAAAAAAGCCGCGAAGAAACTTATTCCAAAAGTGCCAGAAAATAAACTTTGCATGGACACCCAACAGGAAAAAACACCGTATGCGAAACAGGAGAGAAAGTAGCCCTGACGAAGACCCGGCAGCAGGCACTGCTCGTAAAATTCCAAGATGGCCGATCCTATGCAGAAGTACTGCGAGATATCAGGGGAAACGTAAGGCCTGAAAACATCACCACTGCTATTAAATGCGAATTTGGAGCAGAGACCGACAAAAAAGAAACATTTTGCGGTGCAATAAAGAAAGTCTTCGATAAAAGCTTAGTTATAGCCTCGCCTGGCCGATGGCAACGATCGAAATAAGGGACATTGAATGCGTCGAGTACCTGGCCAAAATAGAAGTGGCCATCAAAAGGGAGTTCCCCAGCGTGTGTACGATCAAAATAAGGCTGACACCAGAAAATCATAGTAGACAACGCATGGCCATCATTGACTTGACCGAAAAGAACGCCGAACAATTTCTGAATAAGAGCAAAGTGAGAATGGGGTGCGTTTTTCGCAGTATACGGCGACGAGCAGCGTCTCTTCAATGTTTCAGATGCCTTGGCTATGGTAACACTGCCCAAGTATAAAAAGGACGCGATGGAAGCTCCCTATGTTACAAATGCGGTGAAAAGGGACACAAAAGAAAAGAATGTACAAAGGAGGCACGCTGTATTCTAAGTTAGGATGCTGATCTGGATCTTGGGATCAGGGAAATGTCGGGTTCCCCAGGAATCCCTAGCCAAGGCAAAATCAGAACTTCCATGACTCCTATCCTGCAGGTAAAATAACACCGCAGTTCAATCGCTTAAAACCTGTTTGAGCAGTTTGCGAGCGACATTTTCCTTGGCGTCCTTAGTACGGAGGATAACCAATTGGAGCCAGTCATCATCAGTGCATTTTGCTTGAAGTCAGTGATGTTGTCTCCCGACATCCGTGCTCTCGACTTTCTACAGTTGTGTGGAACATCGGAAGGATGGACGTTGAGTTGCTGACAGCAAGTGCTCCGCTTCAGGGAGGTTCGCAATGGACGAAAGAATTGGCTGCTCAAGACATGGTGAACTCAATTATGAGCATCATCCCCACTGCTTGCAACGCTTCTACGCCCCGTCGAAAACTTCGTCATGGCAAGCCCCCTCTATACCGGCGGTCGACTGGAATCGCTGAAAAGCGATTGCAGTGTCACAAGCATCGGCGTGAGGCTCACCGGGTACGGAACCGTGACGAGGTATGCCACTGGGTAGCAACATATAAGTCGGCCAGGAAATGCCTTCGCAAATTGAATAACAATAGCAAGGCTCGCTGCTGGCAGGATCTAGTGAATAATGTGAACCAAGATCCGTGGGGTCTTGGCTACAAGCTATTGATGCGGAGGTTTGGTGCCCTGCGGAAGCCTTGCATACACGAGATAGTGTAGGCACTCTTCCCAGCCCATCCCGTCTGCGCTGACGCTGTCCATGGTAAAACCGCAATCGAGTGTCCACCCCTCACACAGCCGGAAATCGAGGAGGCAGTCCTTTCATTGAAAGCGAAGAAGGCTCCAGGTCCAGATGGTGTTCCAGCGGAGTTGTTGCAATTTTCCAATCACTATTTTCCTGACTTCCTGTGCTGCACATTCAGCACTTGCCTATAAGATGGGGTTTTCCCGGTACGATGGAAGTGGCAAGGCTCGTGCTGATTAGCAAGGGGAGGGGAAATTCTGGATCGCCATCTACACACCGCCCGTCATGCATGCTAGGCACTGCTGGGAAAGCGCTAGATAAGCTCATCAAGAGAAGACTCACTGACGCGAGTCGTGCTACTGGGGACCTAAGTCCTCGGCAGTGCAGCTTTAGAGCAAGACGTTCCACCATCGATGCAATCGCAGAGGTAGTGAGTGTGGTCCAAAAGGCAGAGGCATATAGCCACACCAAGCGACGGATTGTCCTGTTGGTGACACTTCACGCTAGGAAGGCCTTCAACTCCGCTAGATGGGTAGATATTCTAGCAACGTCAGAATATCGAATGCGGCTTTTGGGGGACTACCTGAAGGAGCGAAGTCTGCTTTATGACATGACACAGGGCCAACGAAGGATGGAAGTTACATGGGGTTTTGGCCAGCGATCTACCCTTGGTCCAGGCCTGTGGAATGTGTCTTATGATTGACTACTGAGATTGGAGATGCCAGATGATTCGTGCTTGATCGACTTTGCGTTTAGCGTTGTAGCTCTAGCCGCTGGACGAACTGTTGAATAAGCGTAATTTAGGCTCGGTATATTGATGCGCCGAGCGAGAGACTGCTTTTGGGTTGAGTTTAGTACTGACGAAAACCGAACTGGTTATTTTTACTAATAAGAGAATGCCTATAGTAAGGATGATAAGTATTAGAGTCATACTAATTGAATCGAAGCCAGCGATGAAGTACCTGGGGCTACTAATATACTCGAAGATGAGTTTCTCTGAGCAAAGACGGTTGCCTGTGAGGAGAGACAGCGCTCACTCAGCGATGGGCAACAGTCTTGGGTGAATTGCAAGAAGGAAAGATGGACCGCGTGCCCCATTCTGGATGTGAGATCGTAGCTAAATCTAAGACATGGTAAGACTGACTTCTATCTGACCCAGCTTTTGAGCGGGCATAGGTGTTTTCAGTCTTACTTGCACAAGATTGGTAAGTTCAGGTTCCCCAATTGTCGGTTTTGCCAAGGAGAAGAAGACGATGCCTGCTACGCGTGTTTTGCGTGCACAAAATGGAACAGGCTGCGTCAGGACCTCTACAGGGAGACAGAGGAGCTCACCCAAACAGTATTGTCGCGGTTATGTTCGAACCGATTGACAAATGGAAACAGGTGGTGCATTATGTTTGGCGAGTCCTAAAATATAAAAAAGATTCACAGCAGTTGGGGCTGGGGGATCGCTTGTCTGTCAATTCCTCTTCCCTCTCGCTAGAGAAGGGATCCTTTGCTTGAAGGCACCTCACGGCGTAACAGTAATGTGTCAAATGGGGAGATGTTCAGTGGGTAGTCCAGTCGCTTGCAAACATGGGAGCTCCTCACTTTATGCGTAAATGACATTCACCTCCCAACCACAAAAAAAAATTTTTATGTACGGCAAATAAATGCTCAGAAAAAAAGTTAATGACTTCTCAAACTAGGCTCTTCTAAACTGCTATTATGGGCATGATATTTATAACCAAAGAACCGCTCACGAAGTAGCTACGATTCCGAAAATCCACTCTACCTCTATTACATAGCCATAATAGTCGGTTAGTCGCTTCCGCCAACCGCACCATTGAATGTACATCGGAACAGGGTATAAGATTAAATTGTACATAAGTTTTTGCCTTATACGAGTATAATGGCAAAAACTTTTCCAGAAATTTAAGTTTAATAAAATCCATTTGGTTGATCAGAAATGTAAATTGCTGTTTGTTTCATGCCCAATGTAGACTTTATTGTATGCATTTCAGGGCTTCCATATCAATATTAAGTGGATACAAAATTCATTTGAGTAAGCTTGATATTTTGAATTGAATATGCATTACGTTGGGCATTACGTTCTACTGCGAAGTCCTCATAGGCCCAAGTGCTCGTTTAGGCATGCCTTCTTAGGGCCTAATTACTTCCTCGCTGGGTTGTACTAAATAAGAGAAGCTTTCCAACCGTTACAATTTGAGGCTTTGTACATATTTTGACCACACTATCATTTAGTTTAAAATCCAATAAATCTATCGAATCCTTAAGTTGGAGCTTCACGTATCCACAAGCACTTTAAATGAAACTTTATCTTAAGTAAGAAGTGAGTTGGGCGCTAGCCTCTTTTTCCACTGCTTATTTAGATTTGCCCGTCAGGGTCCATGTTTCACTTCCATATAACAGCCCAAGTTTAACTAGCAATGTGTAAATACGGAGCTTACTTTGCCTGTGAACAACTCTGGACCTTAGAATGGGAAGCAAGGAGAAATAGGCTTTATTTGTGAGACTTAAGAAGGGTCCAATCTCACGTTTTCGGTGCTTCTTCTATTCAGGGTTGCTCTAAGGTAACTAAATTTATCCAAGCTTTCAAGGTTATAGTCTCCTTCGGTCAAGTTTTGTCGAGCTGATGTGTTCTTCCTCATTTGAGGCATAAATTCAGTTTTGGTTTCATTAACTCATAGGCCAATTCGATCTGCTTCAGATTTAAGTCTCAGTAAAGCTCCTTTGATGTTTGTGATTAAACGTGATATAATATTGCCGCCATCAGTGTATGCTACCAATTGTGTGGACTTGAACATAAGTGTACCAGAAGTTTCAGCTGCTGTCTTTCTGATGACGTGTTTCGATGCAGTATTAAAGAGTATTGGGGCAAGCCTACCCATTTATTTTAAGCTTTATTCTACATTGAAGTTTTTTGTTAGTTTTCCGTTCACCTTAACCTCGTATTTTGTGTTTAGACTCAAGACTTTAATCATGTGGACTAGCTTTTTGCAGATGTTAAAGTCAAGCATTATTTTGTACAGGATGTTTCTGTCGAGACTATCGTATGGTAGCTTGAAGTCTACAAAAACATCAATGTTGTATTTCCAGTACTTTTCTGGCAACTGCTTTACTGTGAATATTTGATCTATTGAAGGCCGTCCCCTTTCGAAATCCGCCCTGATACTCTTCTATAACACTTTCATAGTACAGCTTTAATTTTTTTCTTTTGATTTCGAAGATTACATTATTAGACTTTCATAGTAAATCAGTGCCTCTATAATTTTCATACCTTAGCTTGTCCCTCTTTTTGCGTACATGACATAAACTTTTTGCCAGTCATCTGGTAACTGCTCCTCTGACCATATTTTGCGAATTAGTTGTCGGCAAAGCTTACTTAAATGGGGGTCTCCTCAGGAGTAGTTCTGCTGGTATTCTTTCTATTCTTGGAGCCATACCTTTTCAGCCGCATACTGTTGCCTGTTCTTCATCTATGTTTGATGGTGAAACTGAGACTTCTTACTCTGCCTCTAGATTTTTTACTGCTTCACTATTTACTCGGGGCCCTATGAATAGCTTCTGGAAATATTTCAGCCATCTGTTTTTAATTTTGACCGGCTTACCTATGACTGTTCTTTGTGCACTTTTGTAAAGACTTGTTTGTGTAATGATTCACACTTTGTGATGTTTAATATGGGCTTACGCTGATCTGATTTCTGTGGGGTTATGTTTTTGATTATGTTTTAGATCCTGGTGTCGATGGTTAGCCATTTTTTTCTTCTGTACGTTTTTCGAGCTTATTTCAGAGGGCGTTATATTGTTCTTCTTTGGCCCGAATTGGGCGCTAGATGTATTCTTTGTGTGCCGTGTTTCATTTTTTTTCACCACTTCCTTGCATTCGTCATCGGACCAGTCATTACTTCTTTTCTTTAGTCGATGCTTCAAGACCTTTTCGGCCTTTTCTGTTACTGCATCTTTCACTTTCTTCCTCATTGTTTTGATGTCATTAATTTCTCCCGCTTGCCGGGATATGTTCATGCGATCTTCCAGCAGAGCCATATATGTAGACGTTACTGAGCTACCATTTAGTTTATGTATCTGTTACCTTGGGGTAGCTGATGTTCCCTGTTTACAGCTCTTGGAGATATGGCATTGAAACTTGACCCTCATAAAATAGTGGCCCGAATTAAAGACAGCGTCACTAAATGGGCTTTTTCAGACGCAGCGTTAAAACTGGGCGTTAAACAGGTTATATGGGCAAGAAGAGTGAGAGGCATTGAGGGAACCTGATGGTAAAAACACGCCAAAACTTTTTAGGGTGAACGAGCGTAACACACATACACCAACGCATTTTGTTGATCATTTGGGGGGGAATTTTATACAAACGCCAGTAATCAATCCGAATTGAACGTTCGGTGAAAAAGGTAGTCATCATGAAACGATTGCCTTTCTTTAATTTGCGTGCAAAAATGGATGCGTGGACGCGAGAAGCTACGCGTTATTCAATAAATTTATAAAAGCGGAGGCCATGTTCAATTTCAGGAAACAACACAACGAATATCACGATTTCAATAAAGTTAAACTATAGAAAATTAACAGTACGCATAATCTTCATAGAATCACATTATAATAAGCAAGTTTACAACACATCAAGAAAAATATGCGACTAAAAAAGATATTCACATTTGGAATATATTTTTCAGAAAGCGGAAAAACATGGAGGATTCAAATAAATCCAATAGAAATTTTGAATCGACAAACTTCAACAATCATAAAATACATTTTGCATTCCAGTTTTTATTACCTCGTCACAATTCAAGGCTAAAACATAATTCTCAATTGCTTATCTCTCTGTCTTCGCTTTCATGTTGTCCACACGATGTTGAACGATCAAATGATCCTTTTGACACACACACTCGCAAGACGAGTATCGTAAACGAAAATAGCTTGGCTGAACTATGTAACGTGTAAAGATAAGGGCGTAAGCGCGAAAACTGTTTGGATATGGGTTTATACCGTTCCCGTGTGAAAAAGCCCAATAAGTATGTGTCAAGAATCCTGGTGACCGATCGTTTTTTATGGGAACATAGTCGATCTAATTGAATATGTGACCATCTTACTGTGAAGCCCCTAATAGTAGTGAAGTCTTTCAGGTGCTATCCGTTATCGCTGGTCACTGCATGAAGGCTGTACTCTCTGGTTGTTCCTCTATGGGCCGTTTGGGGGCTGATTTTAACATTGAAGTCACCGAGAATATTATTAATATAATTTCACGGTAATGCATCGACAGTGCATTCCAGGGTGCTGTCAAATTCGTCCTTGATTTTCTCTATAGACGCATGACAGTTGACTAGCTAGATATTAACGATTTTGATCGTGATGCGAATTGCACAAATTTTATCGTTAATAGGCTTGAAATCGGTAAAAATTCTTTTAAGTGTGCTGTTCACAATGAGAAATCGGTAAAAATTCTTTTAAATGTGCTGTTCACAATGAGAGCCACTCCAAACTCACGGCTGTCCTGCGACTTTCCATTTTTAAGACGTGGTGTGCGTTCATATGTCATATGTACCTTCACCTTGCCATCTCATTTCTTGAACTGCGAGGATGTTGATTCTATATTTTTTATATCATCCAGAAGTTGTCGTTGTACACCTGGTCCGTTTAATCATGTAACTTTTTGGAATAGTCGTTACCGTTTGTGTAATCCGATATGAGACTATTGTCTTATTTCCATGCTAAGTAAATGTAAAATGGAGCGTTGTCAGCGCTTCGACTTAGACGATTCTGAGCCGGGAATAGTATTTAATTTCCCACCTAACCACCAGCTAGCCGGTTGAGGCACCCTCTATTCGCCATATGAGGACTTAACCGATAGAAGAACAAAAGATCCACATGGAAAATGCATGGTTTTGTTGGCATTGCATATTTTCTTACTTAAAACTTTTTGTCTAGCTAAGCAGATCTTGAAGACCAGCTGCATACATAGGAAAACAAAGCTCCAAGTATACAAATCTGTGATGAGACCTGTGTTATGCTATAAGTGTGAAGCATGGACCCTAACCCAAGCATCCGCAAATATATTGAACGCTTTTGAGTGACCTGAGGCGAATAATCGGAGCGAAGCACCAACGGCAAATTCGACACAACCATAAGCTGTATTAAATTTAAGACAATCTGGAGGTCCTAATGATTGTAAGACTGCGGAAGCTGCAATGGGCTGGTCACGTGAACCGTATGGACGAACACCAGATACCCAAAAAGGAATTCGTTGGGAGAACTGAAGGCCGGAGACCAGTGGAGAAACCGAGGAAACGGTAGTCTGACTGGGTCGACAAAGACAGTTCATCGTTGCTAGGATTTCAAAATTGGAGGACGTGGTCAATGGGGCGAGACAGTTGGAGGCGCTATTTGCAGGAAGCGAAGGCTCGAAAGGGCCTTTAGTGCTGCGGAAAAGAAGAAGAAGCAGATACCAGTTAAAATGAGGGACCAATAAGAATTGATACATTACCACCGTTAAATTCACCTTTTACCGCTCTTCTATTGATACTTAGTGTATTGGTTAAATTGATCACATTGTGTCAACATATAGTATTAATGTGAGATGAGAACTAATACAAGCCTACATAGGGTGACTTATATTGCTTAAAAAAGGCATGAAATTTAGATCTGGAAAGTGCTGCCTTGCTCAGTTCACTAAATTTGGGGCTATTCGAAAAATGAAGTTATTATTATAGATGTGGATAAGTTATAGAAGATAAAAAGAGGCAACCGGAAATCATGATTCGTTGTCAAAATAAAGGATAAAGGCTTGGTCTACTTGTAAGCAAAGGAGAAGTAGATCGCTCGAATATAGTAAGGTCCCACGTTTGGAGTCATACCCGCAGATATTTTGAAGTAGCCCCAAAGCTTTCTCTGTAGACCAGAGCTAGCTCTACAGTAGTGATACGGCTCGGTGAAAAAATCCATAGAACAGCCACCTTTGGAATAGACTCGGCCCTCAATGTCATCATCAAAGTGAGTGAAATTTTAATAAAGATGATTCTTGAATGATATGTACATAGTGATATCACAAACGATAAAACTACATACGGTACATTTATTCTCAGAACTGATTTTCCGCATGGGTTTTCTCTTACTTAAGCCTAGTGGATACGAAGTATTATTACTATCCACAAACTGACGCAAATTTCAGTGGGTAAGTACACATGTTTTTCAATCGACCCCATATAATTTCACTGATATTCGCGTTACACTCTTCGACGATCTTAAAATGAACACCAAGATTTGAACATTAATTCTTAGCTACTTTTTTCATTTGGTCATGCGCAAAGAAAGTGAATGCATAAGGGACTTGTGAGTATGGTTTTAACTAGGGTATTGTAAAATATTTTGACAATACCCTACTAAGACCACGACTTGTAGGTCCGTCTGTCCGTGCGTCACAGCAAGTATTCTCGCAAATCACATAAGCTAGAGTGATAAAATTTTGTATGTAGGTCAAAAGTGCTGTTCTCTAAAAGTTGTGGTGGAATAAATTTTTTCAGGTGTTTAAGAGGGGGGGTCTCCCCATATAGGTATCAAATGAAAGGTCTTGACGAGAACTTTTCAAAACAGTCATTAAACGAGGAGCGTTTGCAAGTGGTGGAGGGTAAGGGGAATTTTACGAAAAGTGTTTGCTCCCTTCCCCCTCGCGATTGGGCATCTTTAGACAAAAAAATCTGAAAAAACCACAAAAGTACGTCTTTATGAGTACAAGGCCTCAGAAGTCAAAATTCTATCAACTTTGTTAATAATAGTATATTTCATAAATTTTACGTTTTTATCTATAAAATCAAAATATGATTAGATTTTTGATGTATAACGCATTTTTTCTGCAAGTTTCATAAAAATTACGGCGTAAAGAGTGAAGTTGTAGACGATTGAAAATTTATCAGTTACAACACCAATTACATGTTATACTGTGTGAATAAATTTTCGCATAGGACCCAAACATTACAGATGTGTAAGGATTTTGATGAGCATTTTAGATATACTTTAAAAACTTCTTATGTAATCATGACTATTCAATCATTGAGGTCAGCAGACTGAAAATTTCAGAAGACGTTGTTTGTATTTTACAATATCCTTCGAGCAGGAGGGCTCTTCTGCTGCTTTTGCTTGGTTTTTCATAATGTGTAACTCCCCAACATCACTATAAGTTAGTTCATAAAATAGCTAATTTTGTCACAAAATAACGATATTTCAGTTCAGAAGTACAAGAAAGACATTCATATCCATTTAATTATATAAATTTCTCAGTAAAAATTTCAAATTTAAAACTCATTTTCTTATGAGCTCCCTATACGCAATAAATATTAGCTAAAAGCACGAATAAATCATATTTCAAAAATATTTTCCATATGAAAGTTTAACCTAATAAATTATTAAAATGTGTAAAAGTTATTCCCACTCGCACGCCAAGATCATAAAACTGATACAAATAGCGTTGCCACTTTTAAAGTAACATAAATAAGAGAAAATCAAAATACAACCTACTGAAATGTGCCTATAATTCGAAAGGTGAAGCACGGTGTGAATGGAAACTTTTGGGAATGTCCTTATTTCCATTGATTCTAAAAATACTCTCGCCTATCCCAGTGCTGAAAGCTCTCGCACATTATATTTATTTGTATGAATGTGAAAATATGGAGCTACTCTATGCATATGTCCTTTCCAGTGATCCAGTTCTATTCCGGCCAGAGTAAATTTACTATACTATGCTTTTAGCAGACTGCTACGATAAAATCAAATCTACTACGAAGCCTGTAGAAAGAACAAAGCTAGTTCATTGAGAAATTTTTTTCCACAACTGAATAAATTCCTTTCATTGAAGACCGATGGAAAACAAATATACATAATTTTTGTGCATATCAGTGAACAGATTGTGCTTACTTATTCATCCCACCATAATTGACTACTAAAAATTTGTATCCACTCCTATTTTCAAACGAATTAACTCCACTTAGAAAACGTGAAATGGAAACACTGGTCCTTTCGTATATGCCCGTGTGTATAAATAGGGCGAGTATCTGTTTGTTAATGCTCGAGTGAAATCGATTTTTGCGTGATTTGTTGTGCATTTGGCCTTGTGATTTGCATGTACATGTAGCTATATGCTAACAAAAAAAATTTTTAATTCAAAAGTTGCGAAGGACACTTGGATATGGAACACACAATTCAACTGAGTCATTTATTTAAAAAATGATCACATGAAAGGATTTATTGAGAGTAATCAAGTTTTATAGAGTGATGTCAGTGATGCAACTTTTTTTAATTGTTGTATGAGATTTTAGAATACAAAATGTGATATTCTGGATGAAAAGAGCATATCTAGGAGAAGTAATAGCATGAAATTAATTGGATAAACGAGTAGATACACTTTAAGGGAATCTACGCCAGAAGATTATAAGAATTTCAACTGCTTCGGTATAAAATGTTCATTTTAGCGTACCATGACTTTTCCTTTACGTGAAATATAAGAACTTTTGTAAAGTAGTAAATTTTAATGTTTCTCATTAAGAATGGGATTTGTACCAAATTTTTACCGATTAATTCATGGCAGTTATCATACGAAGTCGATCCGGTGAGCACTTAGCCTACAAAAGAAAAACGAAAACATACACTCGCAAGACGTGTATTTTGAAAGTGGCAATTTATTTCTCAACCTAGTGATGCACCAAGTTCTTTAAACCGTCTAAAAAATACGTTTTCTCGAGGTCTGCAAAGTAGGCCTCCATAACGGCGATGACCTCCTTATTTAACTAAGATTTCTCCCCGGCGAGTGACTTTTTGAAGTTTGGAAACAAAAAGAAACCGCACCGGGCCAAATCTGGAAAATACGGTAGATGGAGTAGTAGTTTGTAGCCCAATTTGGCCGTGGAAACAGCGGAGGTGTGAGCAGGTGCGTTGTCATGGTGAAAGATCAGTATTTGTTTGCCTAATGGGGCCTTTTATTCTGCAACTCGGTGACGAATCGGCCCAATAGTTCGGCATAGTAGAGTGCTTCCCCAGGTAGTTGATGCAGATCACTCCTTGTAAATCCCAGAAAATAGTGGCCATCACCTTTCCGACTGATAGGACAGTCTTTTTCTTCTTCGGAGCACGTTTGCTGGGTGAAGTTCCCTGTTTCGTCTACTTCTTGGTCTCTGGTGTGTACTAGTCGAGCGATGTTTTGTCGACTTTCACAAAACGACACAGAAACTCCTTCGGATTGCACTTAAACAACCTCAATCACTATTCTGAAGAGGTCTCACAGTTTCGTTTGTTGCTCGGAGTGAGCAAACGCAGCACCTACTCGTAACATTCGAGCAGCCCGTCTAGGCAAACTGCTCGAGGGACCTTCACGAAAAGAAGCAATTTCATAACAAATTTGATACGAAGCTTAATAATATTATTAGTACTAATCCAAAGTAAACACTGCCATATTCACTGCTACCATCGTCAATAAAAAGTTTCTCAGATCCCTACCCAATGAGCATGCAAGAAAATTTCAATCAACTGACAATAATGTTGAGATCAACAAAATCCCAAATTTACTTGTCGCTGTTAGTCTTAAAAGCGGTCACAATAAACCTGGAATCGGATTTATAAATCAGTTCAGAAAATCGTTAACAAAGTAAATAAATATCAATATGACCACATAATTTATATTATATTATTAAAACCATTGCTACGCGACTAAGCGAAGCAATTCCAACATTCCACTTGCAACCGAATCTACCATTACCGCCATGACTAGAACTTGAGCAAATGGGTTAGGAAGAGAACTTGTTGAGTGGAACAGGGATGATATTGGGACATGATCCCGTACTGGTGGAGTGTGAAGATCTTGTGGGCAAAACGAAGAAAGTAAATAGATAGCACGTAGACGATTATTAAGTGAATGAAAGGAGTGCAATCCTGATAAATAAAATATTGTGTGGAAACTTTTCACTCAAAGGATACAAGTGAAGTTTAGTGTAATTTGATTGTAGATTTAGGGAAGAATTTAAAGTGTAATACGAGTGATAAAAGCTTACATACGCTATTTCCTTATCCTGAAAGTGACCGCGATCCCATGTCCAGCTGCTCTCTTTGAAGATAGGAAAATTTTCTATTTATTGGTCGAATCCGCTTAGTTTGCGCTTAAAAATACCCAAATTTTCTGAAAAGCCGAACTCACATCAGTGTTTTCGCCGTTTATTCAATATTTGCATTTAAACTTCACTGGCTCTAATGCAAAATCTTGAAGCCTGCTTGCAAAAGTTTACACGCAAAATCCCCGTCAAGTGGCCATTTGTCTCAGTGCCGCGTGAGTCTGATCGTCGTTTCAGCACTGTTTACTTTGTGCGAAGAAGCACGCCCGTATCGTTACGTTGCACGAACGTTAAAACATATTCCCCTCACAAGTGCGCTCCGTGCTTTAGTTTGTTCGATGGTGCTTGCTAGTTGGCTGAAACGAGAGTCTCAGGCTAGGTAGAGTCACCTTCCGCATGCGTTTCCCATTTATGTGAAAGTTTTAAACGATTCGTCAATATGAAATTTTACTTTTAATCTGAAGCATTTTCATTTTTTATTCAAGGGAAAAGTTCATATGAATTACTTTTGGATGAATTTTTCATTTAAATGAAAAATAAATGGCCACGTCTACAATAGATCTTAATCCGAATGGGGGGTGTGAGTGGGAACAGCTTCGACCTGGATGGTCCACCCTCAATGAGCGTCTTAAATGCTAGCTGTAAAGACGAAATCTTCCCGTGTCCCGCGCGCGATAATCAAGCTCAATCAGTCGTGTTTCAATAGTTCATCCCTTGGGTAGGTTACCTCGACCTCGACATCGTCGAATCGAAACATTTGTGCAGGGGAACAGAACCTGCCCCACGTCATCGCAACGCTAGCCTGCAAGCGCATTCTCAGACAAGGCAGATCGCGGCGAGCACCGAAATTATCGCTCGTTGAGGCAGCAGTCCATCATTGTAGTCCTTTACGAGCTTGCGAACTTCCTTAAATTCACTACACATCTCGCCGACAGCTTTCTCATGCACGAATTTTCATGTAGTAATGACCCTCGTGGTCTTTTGAGATGCATACTGTATCAACTATCTCGCATACCTTCAATCGGTGGTCTGCCAATACAAGCTCATGGATTTTTGTTACGTCATCCTCCGTGGGGGCCATTTTTTGGGCACCTAGGCGTGGCTCATCAAAGGCTGACGTGCGACCACGTTGAAACATATTAAACCAATTTTTTACGGTCGCCATCACAGAAACAGAGTCACCGTACACAGCATCCCAACTTTGATCTCGCTGCGCGATTTGCCTTCCGATATTGGTCATTCTGAATTTTCCGCAAATCCGTGGATACGCCCGCTTCCACACGCGGTCAAAAGTAAACTACGAGTTTGATTTGGCTAAAATTTTGACAGTAACTGTGTACAAGAGTGTACTACGTGATCTTCTTTTTCTTCTTCATAGCGCAATACTATATATATATATATATATATATATATATATATATATATATATATATATATATATATATATATATATATATATATATATATATTTATATATATATATATATATATATATATATATATATATATATATATATATATATATATAAACCTTCTCTTAGCACTACAGCCCCTCTCGGGCCTTCGCTACCTGCAAATAGCGCCTCCAACTGTCTCGGCTCATTGGCCGCGTCCTCCAATTTCGAAATCCGAGCAGCGATGAAATGTTTTCGTCGACCGAATCAGACCAGGTTTTCCTCGGTTCCTCCACTGGTCTTCGGCCTTCAGTTCTTCCAACGAATACCTTCTTGGGTATCCATTGTTCGTCTATACCATTTATTGCAGCTTCCGCAGCCTTACAATCGTTGAGACCACCGGTTCCTCAAAAATTTCATACAGATCATGGTTGTAGCGAATTCACCAGTGGTCCCCGTCTAGCAACTCGCCTCAGAATCCGTTGCCCAAAGGCGTTCAATGTATTTGCGGATGCTTGGCATAGGGTCCATGTTTCACTCCCATAGCATAACACAGGTCTTATCACAGATTTGTATACTTGGAGCTTTGTTTTCCTGTGTATGCAGCTGATCTTCAAGATCGTCAATACTGAATAAAAAAATTTATTTGCAAACTGTATTCTTCGGCGTATTTCGTCTTTTTCATTACCAGTTCTCATTGTTGTGGCGCTTAAATACACCAAGTCACTCACATTTTCGATACTGTACTCGCCAAGTGTGATATTTTGTCTATTTGAGGTACTTTTCCTCGACTGTTTCATGAGCTTTGTTTTATTTTCATTGACTTGTAGCTCTACTAGTTTTAATAACCGTGATAAAATGTTGATGTCGTCCGGATAGGTTACTACTTGACTAGTAATGTACCTCGCGTATCGGTAGGTAGCTTCCTTAAGATATACTCCAGAGCCAAATTGAATAGCAATGGGGCCAGCCCATCTCCCTGCTTTAGTCCGATATTTGTGTCAAAGGCATCGGTGAGTTGGTTATTGATACGGACTTGGGAGGTCGTCGACGTCATTTTCATTTTGGTAATTTGGCTGGGATGCTAAAGCAAAGCATTATTTGGTGCAGCACGTTACGATCAATACTGTCGTATGCTTGCTTAAAGTCAACGAAAATCTGGTGTACGTCTATGTTGAGCTCTCAGCATTTTTCAAGTACCTGCTTGACAGTGAACAATTGGTCTATTGTCGATCTACCTGCTCTTAAACCACGGTGATACTCCCCAATAATAAGTGAGCGTATGATCAGATTTTATTTTCTAAGATTTCAGAAAATATTTTGTACGGCGTACAAAATAGTGGTATTCCTCTATAATTTTCGCCCTGTAGCTTATCACTTTTTTTGTGGAAAGGGAATATAATTGCTCGGCTCCACTCTTTTGGCATATGTTATCGTTGTCAAATGTGCTGGATGACTTTGTGAATAGCTTTATGAATACTACTGTCACCATACTTGACGAGCTCCATTGGAATCCCATCGATGCCCGGCGCTTTATTCTTTTTTTGGGCTTTGATGATGGAATAAACTGGATCCAGAGTTGGTGGGGCCAATGAAAATTCTCCGCAGACATCTACAGGCACCGATGCTCTGGAGCTGTGCGGAGGATTAAGAAAGTTCGTAAAATATGATGCTCATCCTTCCTTAATCCGCAATATCATCGCTGATGAAACAGCGATAATATTGCCGATGCCATCACGATAGAGCGTGGTTTTAGGCTGATAACCACGTTTCAGGCTTTTCACTACTTTTTGTTTGTCTTGTTGCTCGCTAAACTTACATCTATACTTTTCAATTGGTCAATTCGTATTTTCTTTTCATAATCCTAATAATTTTATTCACTACTCTTCTGAAATTTTCATAGTTTTCTCTCTTCGTCTTGGATTTTCTACCTACGTATTCTTTGAACACCTGATTATTTTTATTTAACGCATTCTGGCACTCATCATCGAACCAATCATTCCTCTTACGTGGAGCTTGATGTCTGATCGTCTGTTATGCCACGGTCCTAATATCTGCTTTCACTTTCATGCAGAGGTCGTTGCTCGTCTTTAACGATGCGTCTGATAAGATGGGAATAAGCTTGGTGTCGAGGATCTCCGTGAAATTTTCGGCCACAGACGCCGTTTAGGCCTTTCGATGTCAAATTTTTGCAGCGGGCTGGTCTTTGCCAAATATGCCTTTGACATAAGACATCGATAGATTAATTTGTTCAAGTAATGATCTGAGTTACAATTGGCTCCTCGGTATGTACGGACGTCAAGTATGCTTGAGGCCCAACGTTGTTGGATCAGAACATGATCAATCTGGTTTTGTTTGCTGTCATCCCATAATATCCAGGTCATGTTATGAATGCGTCTATGTGGGAAGCTAGTTGAGCGTATGACGAGATTTCTGCTACATGCAGTCGATCAGGCGCTGACCGTTGTCGTTTGTTTCATCGTGGAGGCTATATCCTCCAGCCGTTCCCCGATGAGATAGCTCATTGCCAACCTTAGCTTTGGAATCACCCAGAATAATTTTTGTGTCGTTTGTGGGCAATGAGTCGACTGGTCTTTCCAGGTGAATGTAGAACGTTTTCTTGTTTTCTTCGTCTTTTTCTTTGGTTGGGGCATGAAGATTCATCAGGCAGATTTTGAAGAATTTCGCTTTTATACGGATCGCACACAACCGTTTGTTTAATGCCTTAAAATCTATAACGTGGGAGTTGAACTCCCTATCCACAATGAAGGCCACTCCGGATTTTCGTTTCCCAGTATGTTTCCCACTTTTGAATATTGTGTGCCATCTCATGTCTTGAATGTCATTACCAGTCCAGTTCGATTCCTGGACTGCCAGTGCTATTAACTGATGTTGACTGGCCTGTTGTAAAAGGTTCTTAACAGTGCCAGGGTAATTGAGTGATCTGACATTCCAGGATCCAACGCCATAGTCCTTTTTTCGTTTACGAGGTCGTTGTCGTGAGTCTAATCCATTCCGAGAATCATCTGTAGGTTTCGAAATATTCTAAGGTTTTCCAGGAACGGGGAGCTAACCCGTCACCCAATCTCTATCCCGGCGGCATGGTTATTACGTCGGTTCCGTTATCAAGCGCGGAAAATTCACCTTCACCCTATTACGTTCCCACAAAGGAAGTGTTAGTAGTATTTAGTAGTAAAGCTGTAGATGTATTTACAGTTATTAGCATTTCTCTATATTTAATGTCGCATCATTGGGGAACCAGTAAACCCACTGTGCGACCCTGAGGGCATTTCCTACCATTTCACTGGGGGCTTCAGGGTGAGGAATCATGGAAGCTATAGGTTGAGGAAACAAGAAATTACCTCCTCCTTTCTCAAACGGGCTCGGAACCGTCTTATGCGGAGTTCTAAAGGATAGTGAATCTTTTTTGCGATGGTAGTTCTGTTGGGCGGTGAACTGAAGTACTTATCGGACGGTGAATGAATATTTAGCATAATATAAATTAGACATTCGAATTGCGTTTTATTCAACTTTAAACTTTTTTTAGGAGCTTGTGCGAACTTACAAAACTGGATTGAAATCGCGACTTCTCTGTCCGTGCATCTAAAAGTATTTGTCACAGCAGCTTATCTTGATAAAAGCTATTCACTTAATTTGGTGGATGTATCAGAAGTAGTTCTAAGGCTCTTTTGCAGGCTTCAGAATAATGTAGGGTTTTCCAGAGATGGAGAGTTAGCCCACCGCCCAGCCTCCATTTTTGCGGAATGATTATTACTTTTGACTCCGTTATCAAGCATAGAAGACTTGCTTTCATCATAAAACGTCATCACAAAGGTGGTGTAGGTAAGATTCATTAGCAGAGCTGTAGGTGCATTTGCTGTTGTTAGCATTACTCGACATTTAATGTCCTATCATTGGAGAACCAGTAAACCCAACGTGCGACCTCAAGACCATTTACTACCATTTGGTTGTGGGATTTATGCAGTATGGGGAATCATGGATGTTGTGGGCTGGGAAAGCAAGGGGATCTCTTCTCCTTTCTTAAATAGGCTTGGAGCCGTCTACGGCGGAGTTTAACGAAGTAACTTTTCTTGAAACTCAATAGCGAAGCAAAATTACTAGGGCTACAAATCAATGAGAATAAGAAGAAAGCTTATGAGACAGTCGACGAGAAATACTTCAAATACATAAAACATCACACTCAGCAGACGGAGTATCAAAAATGTAGGTGAGCTTACGTATTTAGGCGCCAAAATAACGAGAATCAGTAATGAAAAAGATGAAATACGCCGAAAAATACAGCTCGCAAATAAAATATTTTATTCAGTTTTGAAGATCTTGAAGACTAGCTACATACACTGGAAGACATAGGGGATACCTGCAAAATACGTGTCCTGAGGTGAATAATTGAGATGTATGAAATTTTCGACGACCCGGAGTTTTTAACGACTGTAAGACGGCGGAAGCTGCAATGGACTGGCCACATGAATCATATGGACGAACAAAGGATTCTCAAAAATATATTTGTCGGGAGAACTGAAGAGCGGAGACCAATGAGGAAACCGATAAAATGTTGGTCTGGCTCGGTTGACGAAGGCAGTTCATAACTGCTTGGATTTCGAAATTAGAGGACGCGGTCAATGGATCGAGACTGGAGGCGCTTGTTGTAGGAAGCGAAGACACGAGAGGAGCTGTAGGGCTACGAAGAAGAAAAATATCAGAAGTGGTTGTCATTCAAATGTTAGGCAATCAAACATTTTTTCAGAGGTTTTAAAGGAGTTCTTCTCATATAGGGAGGTGTCTTCTCTAAAAAAGTTTTTCTTACTAGGGATGGTCGCATGTGATATAAAGTGAAAGGTCTTAATGAGATCTTTCCGAAACAGGTCTTAAATATTAATTTTTGTATTCAAGGTTGCACGGGGAAGGGAAACGTACACGAAAATTTGTGTTCCTTCCAGGCAGTTAGACATCTGGAAAACAATTATGAAATAGTTTTTCATTAACACAAAAAATAGCCTAACATTTTTGAAGCAAATCGTACGCGAGATATGGCTTTTGAATGTTGAGACTGACTCGTTAGAACATTTTACTTTGATTTCATACATCTTTGCTAACTATAACTTTCAATATTCGCCCCTCCTCTATTCCTACAACGTTCCATGCGAAACTTCCATTGTTCAAAACAGTACTGGAAATCATATATTGTCTGCACTCCAGAACGTTTACCACATCCGCTTCAATAGACTCTTTTCTTCAGCCTCAGCAATTGAGCAAACACTTCACCGACGGTCAGATCGAACCGGAATACGTTTTTGACGTGGAAGGGTGACCTGGGTGTGAATGATCTTCAAAGTCTTCTTGAAGATGCCAAAACTATTGAAAAACACGAGCACGTGATAAAAGCTTATTACCAAATACGTTCTTCAATAAATTATAAGTTTCGTGTATTTCCCCTCCTTACGCGTCCCTCGAAGCAAAAAGTACCAAATTAAGACCTCTTTTGAAAAGTTATCATCAAGACCTTTCATTTGATAGCCATATCGGCTACCTTTGATGTAATTTTTTGTTCGGGAGCCACTCCCCTATGTGGGGAGACCCCCCTTAAATACCTTATAACATTTTTTGTAGTTGAACTTTGAAGAGAGCATCACTTTACACCTGCATACAAAATTGTATGTTTTTAGCTTAAGAAGTTTGCGAGAAAAAGTGCTGTGACACACGGACGGACGGACGGACGAACAGACGGACAGACAGGTCGCGAAACTAGTAGGGTTTTGTAAAATTATTTTACAAAACCCTAAAAAACACGTGTTTCTGGTTGTTAGATACTCGTATTTCAAATTGTTCTATGCTCTGCAATTGTTTTAGCTTTTTCTTGAAAAATATCAGAAATAGTTTGCGGATTCAATACGATGAATTGGGTGATCATTCAGCAAAATAACTGGATCAGAAACAAAATGTGACCTGTTAAGCGCGAACTCTTTATTAAAAAAAAAAATAAAAGACTGAAAGTTTTCACTATCACTACATACAAGTTTATTTCTATTATTTTTCTTATGGTAATTGACACACATTTTGTAAACTTCAGAGTTGTTTTAACTAATAGCAACGTTTTGCCACGGTTCAAGTTAATTTATAATATCGCATTGCTTACGTTGCAATGCGATATGGAATTTCCAAATCTTGGGAAAACCATGAGAATGGAAATTTTCCCAAGCAGAACTACTACATAGACGAAATTCTTCGTTCATGGACACGGAGTCCCATGGCAAAACGTGTCACATTCGAGTAATTGCATGCGCGTAACATCCTCCCCTCCCCCTTAGTTTAAGGTTGTCCTCAATCTTTTTTACAAATATCTAGTTCAAAATGATTACAACATCCTTCAATTACTACTACTTTATCTTTTGGAACAAAATATTCAACGAAATTCCTCTTGGGAAAATAACCGCGAGTTGCACTGTGAATGCTACAGTCATTTGTCAAGTTAACAATATTACCCTCAATGATTTTCTCTTGTTTTGTTATATTACAATTAAATTCATATTTAGTTGCCACAGAGTTTATTATTAACAATTGAAGATTGTTTATTTTATGCATAATATCTACTTCATTACTTAATTGTCGGAATTCACAATATTTATCTGATTGTTTGAAATACAAACTTGTTGCACATAATTGTGAATAGACGCTTTTGAGGTGTAAAGGCTTACATACTTTCAATTTATTAATATCTTTACAATCAATTTCATTTGTCGTAATAAACTGTTCTTTATTTTTATTTACAACAAAATATTTCTGCAAATCACTTATCATAATAGCTATATTTTTCTTAATGTATGGAAATCCAATAACTTCGTATATTTCAATATTATCGTTAGTTACTTTACCCAGTGAAACGATGATAAAAATATTCTTATTTTTGACGAAAGCAGTCAACTGTAAGTCTTTTGTTATACCCTTATAATTTTCAATAAAAGGAGTTACTGCCAAAAGCTCGTGATCTTTTATCTTATTTAATTCATTTACGAGTTGTCCTGGCTCTAGGATAAAAGAATGTAATATTCCCGATTGCATAAACAACAAACTATCACGGAGTATTTCGATTTTCAAGTCAATAACTTCAATTATATGGTAAATTTTCAAATAAAGCTCTTCATAATAAATTTGTAGGCTTAAATGTTTTTCATGCTCATTTGTAATATTATTAATTTTCATTAGCTCATCGACAATTTCATCAATCTTAACCCGGATCGAATTTTATTTGGTGGAAAGGAAAAGATATTTTCAAAGTCGTATGAATCCATAGTTCCAAACAACATTTTTAATGAGCTACCAACCCAATCTGTTAAGCCTCGTCGCAATCTGATGTTAGGGGTAAAACCTAAAAGACCGTACACAGTATTCAGATTGTGATTTAATCGACTGGCTTGCAATTTTCCATTTAACTTTAAATTTTTACAAGCAGGAATGCTAGTTATACACAAATCATTTATACTACGGGTTAATAATTTCACGTTTTCTATTTTAGTCTCAATTTCCACTACGTCTATTACTTTAACTAACTGAATTTTCTTATCAATAAGTTTAGCTTCAGATATATGCTTAAAATATGCTCCAGTATAATCTATTCCTCCTATAGAAACATCACTCATGGTTGTCCTGAATCCTGAGGTAAGGAAAACGATGAACTATGACCCTGATAAATATGGTTTTGCATCACAAACATTGAACCAACAGTTGAGTTTATTATATCATATGGTCCTATCCATTGGTTCTCAGTATCTTTGTTTTTCTTTTGTCTTATCGCCTGATTAATAATTATATACAGCACCTCTTCTATCTAATTGACTGTCATACCTCTCTTTTTGTTTCTTTTTGATATTCCAGTTGAATTCTCTGGCATTTTCTCGCATCACTTGTAAGTCGTTTAACCTTTTACTAAGTGTAGTATTTATCTCAGATTCGTTTTGTTCTCTCTCAGCCGGTATTTCATTCGAAGGTAAAGTTATTTTACCAAATAAAAGTTCTTCTACTGATTTTCCTGTTCCTTGTCTTATGCATTGGTTAAAACAGAGACTTGCTATTCCAAGGGCTTCCGTTGGTGACAGATTCATTTCTTTGGTCACGCTCCTTAAGAATTCTTTCATTCTTGCATGTGATCTCTCCACTGCTCCATTGGACTGTGGATGACAAGAACTTATTGGAATTTGTTCTATTCCGAGTCGCTTACATAAGTCAGTTACATATTTGCCTGTTAAAACGACGCTATTATCTGAGAGGATCTCTTTTGGTATTCCAACGTAAGCAATCCATTCGTTAATGATCGTATTGGATACGTTTTTAGCATTCTCACATTTTATATATATGAATTTTATATACCTTATTAAGTTATTCTGTATTGTTAGAGCTTTGTACTCTCCGTCTTTCCATCTGAAAGACACCACATCCATTGAAATTCTATCAAATGGCTGTTCTTTAAATTTTTCTATAGTCATAGGTGCTTTCAAGTTCCGACGTGCTATCTTTTGCCTCTGGCATTCGTCGCAGTTTTTGACATACTTTCGGATATCTTTTCGCATTCTCTTACAGTGATGGCTACGTCTAAGGAACTCTTCCAAATTATTGACACCTCTATGACCTCCTATTACACCTTTATAATACTTTTCTAGAAGTTTCTTTTTCTCATTCATGTCAGTTATTTCAATTATATCTGAATTAACTACGTAATGTGTTTCGTTCTGTTGCTGGTCAGTCGAAGACTCACTTTTTTCTTTCTCCCCTTCTATAGTCTCAAGATCGTCCTCGATTTGATTTTGAAAGGAGTCATCCACTTCGTCTAGGGAAATTTCTTTAATCTGTCCATCTTTAAAAACTCTTACAGTTTTATCTCCTTGTCTGACTATTATGTCGCCATGTTTGTTGAACGTTTTGTCCTCAATCAACTTTGTATGTTTCTATCAGAAACATCGTTCTCATGTTCCCCTATGGTTTCTTTATATTTGCGATTACCAGTAGGTACAATAGCATTGACAGGAAGATTTCAGCTTAGTTCGTCTGCTTCTTTATTATTTTTTCCTGGAGTGTATTCCATTGTATATTGATATTCTTCTAGTTTCAATCTCCAACGTACCAATCTGCTACCCGGATCCTTAACACTGAAAAGCCATAGCATTGGTCTTTCCCATATAGATATGTTCTACATTGTTTCACTGACCAAACTATTGCTAAACATTCCTTTTCGGTCGTTGGGTAGTTTCTTTCAGCATTATACAATGTTCTGCTTAGGAACATTATTGGCCGTTCAAGTTTGTCATCATCTTCTTGGGATAATACAGCTCCAATGCCACTATTACTCGCGTCAGTCATAAGTATAAACTTCCTATTAAAATCTGGGTACATTAAAGTTAAATTTTCTTTCAGTATTTGTTTGATTTTCTCGAATGCCGCTTGGCATTCCGGTGTCCACAGAAAATCTTCGTTTTTCCGTAAAAGTTTGTTCATAGGCTCGACAATTTTTGCATAATTCCTTACAAACCTGCAGTAATAACCTGTAAAACTCAAAAAGGATTTAATTTCCTTTGGATTTTTAGGTACCTGCAACTTGTCAACAGCCTCAAGCTTCTTGGGATCCATACTGACCCCATTATCGGAGATGATATGTCCAAGGTATGTTACTTCCTTTCTGAAGAATTCGCACTTGTCTGGTTGAACCCTTTTTTGCACTTCATACGTTCGAAAACTGATCCTGCAAGGAATCTTCATAAATGACGATGTCGTCCAAATAAACAAAGCATTTTGACCCTTGTAAACCTGACAAAACCATATTCATCATACGCTGGAAACAAGCTGGTGCATTTTTCAGGCCAAAGGGCATATGAGTATACTCATAATGCCCATATGGAGTACTAAAGGCTGTCTTGCACTGATCCTCTTGTTTCACAGGGATCTGATGAAACCAACTCGTCAAATCGATCGTGGAAAAATATTTTGCTTTGCCTAGTTGATCCAAAATATCAGAAATATTTGATAATGGATAATTATCCGCAATAGTTACCTCATTTAACTTACGGTAGTCTATTACGCCATTTTAGATTACCACTTGCATCAACCTTTTTTGGTACCACCCACAGGGTTGAATTCCAAGGACTGCTACTTTCCCTTAAAGTACCATCCTGTAATGATTTTTGAATTTGTGTCTTGACTTCCACTTCGTGTATTTTGGGAAACCTGTAGATTTTTGTGTAAATTGGATTGGTCCTGGTAACAAATCGATTGAATGTTCCACTGTTTTTGTGAGATTTTGTGGATCTATTTCAGTAAACAAACATTTGTCGTTATTCAAAATATCCTATAAACTTATTCTTTCTTCTGCATTCATGTGTCCATCTCGGATGACTATTTCTTTTTGACTTCCATTCAGCTTCTCAATACCAACTTTGCACACGTTGATAAGTTCTGAATTTATTTTTAATTCTTTTTCATCTTCGTTCAATATAACAATTGGAATTTCTCAACTATCATTAACTTCAACAAGGGAATTTGCGACTTTCAATTTTCCCTCCTGGATTCCCATTACAAAGAGATTTTCTCCTGGTTTTTCACTAACATTTAGAAAACGAATAGTTTCAGATCTTGGCCTTGCAAGAAGATTTTTCTTACATAAATGAATTTTGCTCTGGCGAATATCTAAAACTTGATCTTTCAAATTTACTATAGTTTGATTTTCGACGAGAAATTGAGATCCAAGTATACCATCGAATTTATCAAACAATCTTTTACTTGCAACTTGAAATTGGATATCAAGTTCATTACAACCGTAACTTAATTGCAATGATGTAGGCCCAAATGTCTCTGCATCTATTGCATTGATGCAACGATATTTAATTCCTTTGGACTTTTCAATATCTTTCTCGAAAACATATTTTGCTGCAATTAAGTTTAAGGAACTTCCTGTGTCTAAAAAAAATTTTAAAAATTGATTTTTAAATTTTAGAAAAACATAAGGGCTTTCTTCAATATCTAAAGCATTTATTCTAAATTCATTTTCATTTTCATTATTCTTATAATATGTTTTTTTCGAAGGTTTAAACTTTTAACCTGATGAAGATCCTTCTTTCTTTGTGGAATTTCCTTCAGTTGAAGTGTCTTCCGTTGGCCGATTTTTACCAAAGTGTCTCGTCCTGCAATCTCGTTTAATATGTCCAAGTTTTCCGCATGCAAAACATTTTTTGTCCGAATGAACTTTGTGAATACGAGGTAGAACATTTCCATATGTGAAGTCGTTTTTCGTTGAAACATTCACTAAGCCTTGTCTCTGTTCTTCTTCTAGTGCTAGACGACTTGCCTCCTCCAGAGTATTTGGTTTCTGTGTGATGACGTACATAGTTAAAACTTCCTTTAATCCACTAATGAACACTGTTTTAACCTGTTCCTCAATAAAAGCGTTTTCACCAGCCGATGATTGACCCGATCGCGCTGTTAATATCCTTCGATGAAGACTGAGAAGCCTTTGGCGGTACTGCACAACAGTTTCTCCATTCTTTTGATTAAATGAAAAAAGTTCCCTTTGAAGATGCAACATAGAATGTGGTTCCGCATAAACCTGTTTCAATTTCATTTTCAACGCATTCCAGTTTTCGAATTCCTCATTAAGTATAATTGTTTGTGCATTTCCTCGGAGTTTCATACAAATATACTTAAAAAGGATGGATCCAATCGGAACTTGAGCCGATTTCATTGCCTCTTCGCATGCGTATATGAAATTAAACGCATCCTCAGCTCGTCCTTCGAACACTGGAGTGACGCTTTTCAAGTCTGAAGAACTTATCGAGAATTGCGGTCTTGTGTTTGCATCTACGGCACTACTACTTGCACTTGCTTCCGAACTCATTTTTATTGAGTTAGACCCGCTTTCTTTCGACACACTTGAAACAAAATCCGATTTTTCAAATAAACTGTGAAAACTTTCGGCCAAATTTTCACTTTCACTAAATGAGACACTTTCACCACGAGTAATTTTTAAACTCTCTCTATTACTTTCACTTGACGATTCACAATTACTTTTTACTTGCCCGATGGAAAACGTTCCTAAATAATTCCAAAAAGACTTGAAATCGAGATACTTTTTCTTAACACGGATTTGGAAATTTTCGCGATATTTATTAATTAAAATTTCACTTATAGTCAACCGAACTTTCTTCTCCCCGATTTTTATGCAATATAAATCATTCATTTACTTAAGCACTTTCAAACAAAAATTTTTCGTAATTGGATTTCCACACTTACAATTTTTAAATTTCTGAACTTCACTTTTCCAATACTTGTAGTAACCTTACATATATCCTTAACTTTTCCTCATCTCTAAATCTATATTCCCTTCTATTTAGCCAGGGTAATTTTTAAGGCTAAGGACTATTCGGTTAAATTTAAATTTCACTCTGATAAACATAACATAATCAAAAGGAATAACTTACAGATGCATCCTTCCTAGGTTCGAGGCGATGTCTTGTTTATTCTTCCTGTGATGCCTCGTTCCTTCCTGAAGTTGACTCCAAGCTGTAGCTCGGATTCCTTTGTAATTTCTGCTCGTTCTCCTCTTGATATCCACTGAAAATTAACGGTTGAATGCTTCTGTTGGAGTAGTTTCTGCTTCACGCAGACTAAAGCTGTAACACTCAACGTTGGTTGCACTCGCACTAGGAGAACAACGGATCCTTAAATCCCACGCTGAGGACTGTATCTCATAGATACTATTTTTTCCGTCTTTTTTAACAACACAATTACACTTTTGCAAATATTGTGGTGCCAGTTCCACACCTCGAGCACTGCAGTGATATAATTAATAACTTTCACTATTTTCTTGTTCAGAGTCGCGTTAACTATGTATATAATTAAGATAGCCACGGTGATTAATCACAGATGGCTATCCCACCGCTGCCACCAGAAATTGTTAAGCGCGAACTCTTTATTAAAAAAAAGAAAAGACTGACAGTTTTCACTACCACTACATACAAGTTTATTTCTATTATTTTTCTTATGGTAATTGACACACACTTTGTACGACACCATACTTCCTCGGGCATTTCAAGGCCTCCAGGCCAGTTGAATGAATTTGTTCAAACCTTTCCTTTTATGTGTATATATTCTTTGACTTAAATTATGAAATAACTTGCTCGGCCTGTTGTGAGAATCAAGTAAACCAAACAAAATAATCATACCGCAATCAAATTTCTGCGGTAATTTTCAAGTTCAAGCCACTACGGTAAAAAAACCAAGCATAAAGAAAATCTACACCAAATAGAAATACTTTTTCATTAATGCATGAACTTTCCCTTTTTCTAGAAATCCCATTATCATGCTTCATTAATCTCTAAGCGAATTGATTAACCAAGACCTTTTTCATGAATAAACCCATAAACATCATTCAATGTTAAAAATCATTGAGAAATCTTTTAAAAAAACATTTGGTGTGTGGGTACTGTTTGTTTCAAAGAATTAACACCTACAGCTAAACGCTGAGAAAACGTGGTTGCTTTCTTTTAAATATTATTTTTATCCGTGCCTTTCTTGGAAAAGATTTAGGCATTACTGAATTTTATTTAACGTGTTGGTGGTTTTGTAATCAAAAAGAGGTTCTTTATGAGCTTAAAATAATTATCTTTTCTCTTAGTTGCGAGTAAACAAACGCAGTTTCTAAAGTGTCAAATGATGAAAATGGAATCAATGTTGAATCCCCAACTTCAAACATAAGTAATCACTAAAACGTAACGTCTATCATTTATTTTTAATACTGTTCCTTTTGTCAAGAGTCCTCTTCACCTTTCTTTGAAATATCTCTAAAACATTTTCAACTCGTAGTGTTACACCATCCTCACATGTTGTAACTAAATCCGATGGCCCGCTCGCAATTCCTGTTGCAAAATGACAATCATTCTGCAAAGGATTATGCTCTCAGCAGTTTGCAAACAAGGGAGACCGTATCGATGGGGTTGAGTGTAATATTCTCCATGCTATTCACTCATTGGCGCTTTTCCCTCTTTTGGTTTTTAACCACTTAAGCGAACAAAAAGGTTTGTTAACGTCATTACTGCACACAATTGGGTGTCTAGGATAAAGCGGAATTCACTTTTTTGTTCTCACTTTTCTACGGGTAAATCCTGTTGATGTCGATGCCAGGCCGTAAGGACTAGACGACGGTGATGGCGCAATGGGTTTCGTTGAAAGAAACATGAAAGTAATTGCGTAGCGTCGTCTCTTTGAATGCATTATTTTTTAAGGACGGATGATACATATTTACTTGGAAACATGAAAGGAAGATGAAGTTTAAGGAAAATAACGGGCGTTAATGATATTCCGTAATTTAGAGTTTGAATGATATGTGATGAGCAGATAGACTTGTTAAGACTCTTGAAGTGTTTGCGAGAAGAAGGTGTGAGTTATTAATGTTATAAATAACGCTACGGTTATCACCCTTTGATATTGGGATTAGCAGATGGGTGGGAAATCCTCTAGCGCCATGGGAGGCATATGAATATTGCATAGAAATCTGCTGTAAAAGTGAACTCAATTATATTTTTTTGGTATCCAGTAGCGAACATTCGAGTGAATTTTTACGGTTGGTTTTCACACTAATTTTCATGGACTCGTAACCCTTTATGAGTTGGAAGGAAGAGTGTTGAGAGCATATTCTATATAAATTGAATCCCCAGTGGTGCCAATTTGGCAGCAGGTTATTAGCACTATCATTAGTTAGAATTTGATGACCGCATCGTTAGGAGCGAGGGTGTAAAACTGGATACTATACAGGAGTGTTACAAAAAAAGCAAACGTTTATTTCTGAAATTAGCTTAAATTATAGGACATACAATTTTATCGAATAGCCACGATTTAATTTTTTCGTGATAGGGAGTTGAAGGCCATTTAAGCTTCGGGTCTAGGGCTCCCGAACGTGCCAGACGTCTGGACTACCGAATAGCACTTCCCCTGTTAAACTCAGAACCCAGCCTGGAACCATTTGAAACATTACTTTGGACTTTGCCTCGTTTTGATATGCCGTGGGGGGCCTTCAAGTTACGGTACCTGGAAAAGCAATCGCCGAAACCTGACATCGCCGGCTACTGTGAGCCCTTTCTATCTTTTAGGAGTGCTCAAACATACTTTGTCATATGGTTTCATTTGTCAACCGGTTAGATTTTCCGGAGAGAACTCACCTATTTCCTTGTAGAATTCCCGGTGTAGCCTGTGCGATCTTGTGCACGCAAAAAATGTGTGGCAAACACTGAGCCACGGAGTCAGATCAGAGATGTGGTGCCCAGCCCATCTACCTTTTGCGCAGTTCAGCTTGGACTGCTGTCAATTATTGAGTGACCGTTGTCTCTCCTCGTGGACAACTTTACATCGTGCCATCATTTCGATGCAAGTCGATAATACAGTGCTCTCTGGCAAGGAAGACGATAGTTATCACGCTTGTGATGACTAGAACCGCCAAATCAGAGAATGTTGGGTATGAAGATGCAACCTTCAGTGCTCCTCTTCTCTGTACCTGCGCCAAGCATTTTCGGTACAGCTCCTTGCTGAGAGCATCGTCCCATTTTTCTGCTCCGTAAAGTAGCACCGACTTTATGGACCTTATCAAAAGTCGTCTTCTTGATGGTTCAAGTCCCCCTACGTAGGCTGGTTGAAAACCAGTACGCTTGAGGCAGCTTTATCTGCCGTTGGTCTGAGTTGCTCAGAGAACTTCACCTTTGAGTCGATTAGTAATCTCAGATACTTTATGGATGGTTTCGATTCAACCAGTACTTCTCTAATACTAATCGTCCTTATTCTAGGGCTTCTCTTTTTTGTCAAGATTAACACTTCAGCTTTCTCCAGTCTAGACTTAGCCCGCAAGCAGTTATCCAGTCTCTCACGCGGCGCATAAGCAAAGGGCGTGGATGCGCCTGTTTGACAATGCGTCCAGCAACTAGTGCCAGAACAATCAGGCGCGACTCATTCAGCAGTTCTAGTTTCAGTAGCTCGTCGTACGATATGTTGGAACAAGGGTAGATCGTTGAGCAACACCTGATGCAATTCTCATCCTTCGGTGGCCATGCATCGTATCTTAAAGTAGGCTTCAGCCTTTTAGAAAGTCCCTTAAAAGCCGCATAAGATATTCTGGAACTAGAAAAGTCTTTACCAGCGTATCCAGAATATCCACCCATCTATCAAAGTTGAAGGCATTCCAAAAATTAATCCATTAGTTCCCAAAAATTTTTTTTCATGGAAATCCTTTTATTGTTGAAGGCAACATTATTTTGTTTATATTCGAAACATTTTTTGCAAAAAAATACTTTTTTTTTCAATTTTCACGCACATTCGAAGCAAAAATGCAACGTTGCGTAAACGCAACGTTGGGAATCCGGGTCATATATATTAATAATAAAAATAAGTTTTTATACTGCTGAAAATGTATTTTGTTAATAATATAGCACCTCATGTAAGAAATCATCAATATATTGTGCTTTTTGTACAAACAAAGTAAACCTGACACAAACAAAAATGAGTTTATAAGTAAACAAGTTGGGTAAACAGACCTACGCTCATGTCAGAAGGGTTTTGTATGCAATTTACAAAAAGGCAGTCAGTCACCAGATTGAATCAAATCAAGATATATGTCAAAGACGATTTTATTGGAGAAAATATGAAATACGAAGATCATACTATTATTAACAAAGTTGAACGAATTTCGACTTCTGAGGTTTTTGTTATTGTTATACTCATAAATATCTCCCTTGATAATTATTTCAGATGTCCATTCGCGAGGGAGGAAACACATTTTTCATGTATTTCCCCCCTGTGCCCCCACTGAAGCAAAAACTGACAGTTTAACAACTGTTTTGAAATGCTCCCATGAAAACTTTTATTTCATAGTCATATCGGCTACGTTTGATGAATTTTTTTTTCAGGGGCTACTCTCCTGTACTGTTATCATCGATTCATGGCCAATTTTTTCGAATCCTAGGATGGTAGCAAAGCCCTTTTGCTAGGAGCTCTCTCCCGCCTCCTTGACTTGTTTCACTTATGAGCATTAATTGTAGGTACTCATCTTCAGTCATTCATTGAATTGAATCAAGTGTTCAAACCATACACCCTAAACGTTGAAGTTGGGGAAAAATAACTTAAGATTATCCAATCTTCGCATTTAAAACAGCCACTCTTTTGTTTTACGATTAGATACCACTAGCTGAACCGATTCTCAAAGATATTCATGACACCTATCATTCCTGAAATTTTCATGCAAATCCTAGCAAAACTGTAGTGTCTGAGTCGGTAAAAAGCGCATGTTGTTCCATAGCCATATGTTGCCATAGTAATAAATGCAACGCATGTTGTTCCATAGTAATACAGGAAAATTCAAACCGCTGTAACTTCGCTAAATATGATTCAATCTTTATGAAACTTTCAGGATAGATTGATCTTATAAATATTCATCTGTGTACTGAATTCCATAGACTTTAAGGGTACCGTTAAGATTTTATTCAAGAAAACATAAAATCCATAAATCATACTATTACTAACAAAGTTGAGTGAATTGCGACTTCTCACGTATTTGTTGTTGTTGAACTCACCAAGGCCTACATTCCTTATATTTTTCAGATTTTTCGGATCACAGGTGTCCAATCGCGAGGGGGGGGGGGGGGGGGACACAAATTTTTCGTGTATTTCCCCTCCCTGTGCGCCCCTCGAAGCAAATTTTGCCAAACTAAGGCCTGTTTTGAAAAGTGCTCATCAAGACCTTTCATTTGATACCCATATCGGCTACTTTCAATGAAATTTTTTTTTCGGGTGGTCACTCCCCTATATGGGGAGACCCCCCTCAAATGCCTTATAAAATTTTTTTGTAGTTGAACTTTGAAGAGAACACCACTTTACACCTACATACAAAATTTGATGTTTCTAGCTTAAGTAGTTTCCGAGAAAAACTGCTGTGACACACGGACGGACGGACGGACGGACGGACAGACAGACAGACAGACGGACAGACGGACAGGCAGGACGCGATTTTAGTAGGGTTTTGTAAAATTATTTTACAAAATCCTAAAAAAAACGTAATTTGAACTAATTTTATGAAAATCAATTGTGCATTTTTGGTGTAAATGAACTCCCCACTTATTATAAACAGAAATTGCCTGACTCTTGCACTGCGCATATCTTCTTCGTTGCTAGTGTGCACTTTCAGCAATAACGTGCCCGATATTGTTATACCGAGCATCGTGATCCATATTAGTTAGGGACCTAGTCCTTCCTGGTTTTTTCGGCATACTTCCATATTTTTTTAGCATGTGCTGGACGACTGATATTGTAAACGTCAATAAATTGGCAAATAGCAGGCGTTATTCATGCAGGTATTTAACAGGTGGCTGAATAATGAAAAATACCAGTTTTTACCACGAATGTGAATACGGTACAAAGATACATTTTCGTCGAGCCAGTCTACTCCACCCATGTGCTTATTGTACATAGTGAAACCTTCAGAAATGGGAACTGAAATCCCTTTCTTTTCCGCTGGTGAATATCTTTCCACCTTCTTTTGAGGAAAAACGCCAAAATCAATGAAAGCAATTGAAACAACTCCATTGTCAATCCACCTTAGAAGAATTATGTTTTTTCTCGTCATCCAGAAAATGCTCCTGTAAACCTGTATGTTCTTCCTTGAAAATTTTAAAATCAGATATTGGGCAGTTTTCTAGCCTGTTGGCTCTAATGGTTCCTGTTGCTGGATGTCCCCTTTTCCCTATTTCCTCTATCAGTCTCAGTGAAGTGAAGAAGTTGGTAAAGTAAAGTAAGAATTTCTGTCCAGTATATTGGCTTTTCATCCCATCTTAAAAATGTTAGGACAACTTCTCCTCCCAAACCAAATTCAGCTTTATACATAGCAGCTATTTTGTCTTCTGTTTTACCTTGGTGTGTCCGCAGTGTACACGTAGCCCAACGAAGATGCAGCAATTCAAGCTTTATAGCCCCAACCTAACGGTTTGCACGAATAAATTGCTTTGTCGGATGTCTACCATAATATGGTATCGCCAATTGAAATGCTGCTAGGTCTAAAAGCTTTTGCAAAAGTTAAAATTTTGCCGCCTAAGAGCGGTCGTATGTAAGAAAACTTGTCTCTTTTAGATGTTGCAGTGTTATCTGCAAGATAGATATACTTTATTATCTCATCAAAGCGATTGCGGTGCACTTAGTTTATGATGAGCTCATCTCTTGAATCTGATTCATTAGACCAATACAATCTGCATCGTGAAACACTGTTAAACCCAAATAGAAGAAGAATTTCTATAAATACTTTCAGTTTCGGTTTTGCTGTGCATATTTGATGGATTCTCTTGATAAAAGTTGAATCAAATCCTCATCAAATAACTATTGGGAGATTTCAAATGGACTTCTAGGAATATCGGTAGCAGTAGGTTTATATAAAGTTGGCTGATTTTCTTCATTCCTCAATAAATCTTTGTAGTGAAAGGTAGGTAGCAAAATGTCCGTGAAGGACTGCAGCCATGATCTGCTGCCTCGGCGAAAGAGGACGGTGATATCAGCCGAGATTTGCCTTATCTGGGGACGCGTGAATGCGCTGGTATGCTAGCGTTGCGGTGTCGTGGGGCGGGTTTATTTCCCCAGCACAAGGACCCACTACAAAAGAATTCCGCATTCATGAATTCTCGGGTCTCAAAAGAAAAGATCGACCGAAGTCAAAAAAATGTAGGTAACTAATCAAAGGGGAAAATTGCTTGTTCCGAGAACAAGTCGAAACGAGACAAAACAGACGGACTTGGGGAGACTTCGTCGTTACCCGACGATTCTCATGACCCACAAATAAGAGTGGAGCAACCGGATTGATATGGTGCCCCTCGCACCCGCCCAACCGGATCAAGATTCAAAATGTTAAAGTGGCCATATATTTCCTTTTTGAGTGGAAAACAAACATACTTTGCATGAGTTGTGGACGTAGGGATGGTTTCGTGTGGGTTCGGTGCTCAGGGACCACCTTCTTTAGTGTGTACCTAACGCATAAGAATCGATATCATCTTTCCAGGCCAAGCTTCAGGCTTTGGAGGGCGCTGTCTCGAACGCAGAGGGCAAACTGCTCGTTGGGGGCGACTTCAACGCTAAAGCAATCGAATGGGGCGTGCCTCAGACGAATCCGCGGGGAAAACGAATCCTGGGAGCGGCGGCTAGGATGGCCCTCGTCGTACTAAACTCCAGAAATATGCCGACTTACCGCCGTATTGGCTGTGAGGAAACCATACCGGACGTGACATTCGCTTTGGAGCCCTTAGTACGGAGGATACACAACTGGAAAGTATTAGAGGACTACTCAGCCAGTGATCTTCAGTGCATTCCGCTTGAGCTAAGTGATGCTGTCTCCCGACGCCCGTGCTCTCGGCTTTCTACAACTGGACGGAACATCGGAAGGATGGACGTCGAGATGTTCGTCGAGGTGCTCACAGCAGTTGAGCTGCTGCAGGGAGCTTCGGAGGGAATGGAAGAACTGGTAGCTCAAGACGTGGTGAACTCTACTATGAGCATCATTACGACTGCTTGCTGCGCTTCTATGCCCCATTGAAGACCTCGGCACGGCAAGCCCCCAGTGTACTGGTGGTCAACTGTAATCGCTGAAAAGTGAAGGGAGTGTCACAAGCTTCAACGTGAGGCTCAACGGGTGCGGAACGGTGACGTGGCATGCAACTGGGTGGCAGCATATAAGTCGGCCAGGAAATGCCTTCGCAAACTGATCAACATTAGCAAGGCTCGCTGCTGGCAAGACCTAGTAGACAATGTGAACAAGGATCCGTGGGGCCTTGGCTACAAGCTGCTCATGCGGAAACTTGGTGCCCTACGGAAGCCTTGTATACATGACGCAGAAAAGAATGACGCGCTAGTGCGGGGACTCTTCCCCGCTCACCCCGTCCGTGTTGATGCTGTCCATGGTGAAACAGCAGTCGAGCGCCTACTCTTCACACTGCTGGAACTGGAGGGGGCAGTCCTCTCATTGAAAGCAGGGAAGGCTCCAGGTCCAGATAGTGTTCCAGCTGAGGTGTTGCGGCTCGTCTATCACCACTGTGCTGACTTGCTGCTCAGCACATTCAACGCTTGCCTACGGGACGGGGTTTCCCCGGTGCAATGGAAGGTGGCGGGACTCGTGCTGATCAGCAAGGGGAAGGGAAATCCCGAATCGCCGTCTGCATACCGCCCGTTATGCATGTTAGACATGGCTGGGAAAGTGCTCATCAAGGGAAGACTCACTGACGCGATTCGTGCTGCTGGGGACCTATCTCCTCGGCAGTAAGGCTTTAGAGCAGGACGTTCTACCATTGATGCGATTGTAGAGGTGGTGAGCGCGGTCCAAAAGGCAGAGGCATATAGCCGCATCTAGCGACGGATCGTCTTGTTGGTGACATTTAACGTCAGGAATGCCTTCAACTCCGCTAGATGGGTGGATATTCTAGATACGCTGGAAAACTCTTTTCAAGTTTCAGAATATCTAATGCGATTTTTGAGGAACTACGTAAAAGACCGCTCTACGACACGACACAGGGCCAACGAAGGATGGAAATTACATCGGGTGTTGCCCGGGGATCTATCCTTGGTCCGGACCTGTGGAACGTGTCTTACGACGGGCTACTGAGACTTGAGATACCAGATGAGCCGCGCATGGTCGGCTATTTGAATGATGTTGCAGCCTTGGTCGCTAGAAGCACTGTTGAACAAGCGCAACTTAGGCTAGGTATGCTAATGCGCCGAGTGAGGGACTGAATGACTCCTCGCGGGCTAAGCTTAGCACTGGAGAAAACCGAAGTGGTCATCTTGACAAAAAAGAGAATCCCTAGAGTAGGGATGATCAGTATTAGCGACATACAAATCGAATCGAAGCCAGCGGTGAAGTACCTGGGGCCACTGATCGACTTGAAGATGAGTTTCTCTGAGCAAATCAGTGCAACGGCTGAGAAGGCTTCTTCGGAGGTAAGTCACGGTCCCCCGATTGTCGGTTTTGCCCAGGAGAGGAGGACAATGTCTGTCACACATTTTTTGCGTGCACAAAATGGGTCAGGCTGCAAAGGGAACTCTACAGGGAGACGGGAGAGCTCACCCCGGATAATATAGTTGCGGTGATGCTCGAATCGGTTGACAAATGGAACCAGGTGGCACATTATGCTCGGGCAGTCCTAAAATATAAAAGGGACTCACAGCAGCCGGGGGCGCTGGGCTGGAAGATCGCTCTTCTGGCAATTCCTCTTCCCCTCTCCCCTCCCACTAGGAAAGGGATCCACCAGCTTGAAGGTGCCTCACGGCGTAACAAAACGAGACCTGGTCCGAAGTAATGTGTCAAACGGTTCCAGGCTGGGTTCTCAGGTTGACAGGGGAGGTGCTTAGTGGGTATCCCAGTCGCGCATGCGAGTCCCACACTCTGTGCATAAATGGCATTCACCTTCCTACCACAAAAAAAAATGAATCTTCCCATCAAACGAGAAATATAACGCTGATCAATTTATGTCCTAGAATCATGTAATTGGGTCACACAACCCGATGCTATAAAAAGGGCACTTGAACTGAAGGCCACCCGACCCGGCAAGAGGCCCTGAGACTACAAAACAGTTGGAGCGCGCCCGATGGCTACCCCATTTTTTCGACAAAGTCTTCCAGCGTGCCGGGCCCTGTTTCCGGTCAGGAAGAAATAAATGGAAAGAACGGTGGTGATATTTTTAATGAATCATTTAAAAATAAAAAAAATGCTTTTTTTCAATTCCAAACAATGTATATTATCTGAGAACAATCATCAGAATAATGTAAAAAAACAACACACGTGTGATTGTCAATCTCTCGTCATGTACGTTCAATTCCGTTCTATGGTTTTCTTTTTGTTTTAAATTAACTACTGTATATGGTTTTTTCTTGATATTTGTAATAATCAAGATGTTAGATCGCAAAATATAATAATTTTGTGTAAATAGAGCAATCGGAAAATATAATAATTGGGTGCAAATAATGCAATCACAAAATATAATAATTGTGTTCAAACGGACTATATATATATATGTAAAGCAATAAAATAAAAACAATTTGTACTCACCGACATCCAAGCCGGGCGCCCGCTGGTGATGTGGTGAGATTGCGTGCTGAAACCAATTCATTAATTTGCATTTTCAAACTTGTGATTATAGGCCATCTAATTTTTATGTGAACGCTCTCGATTGTTTTCGGTGAAATCAAATAGGAATTGTAATTATTAGCACGCTGATCGATGAAACTATCAAAGGCAAAATACTGAAATAGCAGCTAAAGAGCTAGACACTATATATGTCGTCAGGATCTTCGTATCTTCTTCCAAGTTTCTATTAATCAATCTTTCGATCTTAGTTACGCCTCGATATCTTGTAGGTATGCTTCTCTTGTTGTTCCCGTTCAACAAATTTTCTTTTATTTTTTCTTTTTCAAATAGAAAAAAATGTTCGCATTTCGTTTATTCATCAATAATGTGTGTACGATAATGGATAAATCTCCTTAAATTGTTGCTCTTCTTGTTGGCCTCCACAAAAATAAATCATTTCTTTGCTTTGTGTATTTTTGTTTGTTTTATCCATTTCGTATAGTCTCTTTGTTGATAAATTTAAATTTTGCTTCGGCGAGCAATAATTGCTCTTGCTGTTAAATATAATAATGATTCCTCTGTTCTTTTATGTCCTCTGCTGAAACACACATCCATGCATCCAACTTATAGTATCTTTGATGACAAATTTAAACCTTGCTTCGATGAGCAACAATCGTTCCTGATCTATTCATCCAACTTATTCATGCATATATCTCTGTTCTACTAACATTATGAAAATGTCTGTTGTTAGTTGCGGATGTTGCAAAACTCGTACCGAGCGGACACTGGCAGCACTGCTTACAAACAGAATCAGCAAATACAATTGGCTTAACATCAATGGACTCAACATTCGCTGGCCGAATAATATTGCCTTCTGGCGGATCCCTTATTTGTCTATGCGATACAATTCGATATATGTACAATTGGAAACTCGATCTAAATTTCGTAACTTGCATATCGCACGCAAATTTAAAATTACATTCCGTCCCAAAAAAAAATTGAAAAACTGAACAAATCCAAACAGTGCCTGCATCAATTATTTGTGAAAATTCGTGGCGCACAGACAAAAAAAAAACGTGAGATAAGCTCAGGTAAACAACACTATCACGTTTCAACAACTCTCACAGATTGCTAGCGAATCCATGTTATGGGCCATTATTAAGGAACGAGCAGCGGACTCTCATTCCACTCAAATTCATTCCATTTCCGCGATGTACAACAAAACAGTAGTGCCTGTAAATATTTGCTGCTATCTTCTTCATTTGTTTTTACTTATGTACTTACAATGTATCAGTTTGATACCAAATTCTATTGGATTGGAAAGATATCAAGCCGTTTGCACACTCATACTTTCGCACATTTATGATATCATCCTTAAAGGTGAAATGGCGGCTTTAATTTCTATATTTCTGTCTGACAACAGTCTTGTGTTAATAAATTATGCTGCAATAACACTTAAACCAAAACTAAAAACTGGGATAACGGCTCTTCGGTCTCTGCGGTTTGTGAGTGAAATCACACGATACGCACCGTTTGGTATAGTTATTCAATGTAATTAACACTCTTCCAATTTTAACGATAATAGTCCTAACTAATTTACATTATTTTGCTATTGGAACCATTAAATGAGCAGACGGGAATCGAACACAATTTCTTCTCCACTTGTCACCCGCCTTCCCGTCCAAATTGACAGTCCTCAAACATCTGATAGACACAGCTCCTCAAACTGTTCAAGATCCTCAGTTATTGGTTGCTAGAAATTGAAATTTTGATAGGAGATAGGAGGGTTTTCGAGCAGTTTGATATTGTAACCACATGATTACTACATCTTTGCACTTACAATTTCTTTATTTCTTCTTCTTTCATTTTCCATCATCTTGAATAGGTTTTGTTGTGTTAACAGAAGAAGTCATTTGTCTTCTAGGTAAATTTTGAAGTTGGACATCTTCTTCTGTTCCCGAATCTTCATCAGTTATACCTTCGTTATCGGGAAGTGATATGACCTTGAATTCAACAAAAATTTTTTTAGAAAATTCAAAGAAAGCTGGCACAAGTTTTAGTAGGAACTATGCAGTCACATCTAAATGTGACTATAATATTCTTTGCGTCTTACTTCTCTTTGCTTGAGCTCATAGCAGAACGAAAAGTACTGATTTTCCAAATTGTAAAACAAAATAGAGTTTTTAATGAAAAACACCATTGAAGCTCACTATCTAAACCTTTGAACGGCTAAATCCGAATTGAGAATGAATCTGCACGTCTACGAAACATACAGAAGAAGCCTGTTCAAACTTGTAAACAGACTTTTTGAGTTGGGTGAAGGCAACACTGGGAACAAATGGGCGAAGTGGCGCAGACTGAACCACCCGTCGCTTGGTGGATCCTTGAGCAACATCAGATGTGATTTTCATCCTTCACCAGCCCAGCACCGTATCATAAAGTAGGCTTCAGTCCTTCAGCTCGTCCCTCAAAGCCGTGTAAGACATGCTGGAACTAGAAATGTGTTTTCCAGCGTATTCAGTATATCCACCCATCTATCAGAGTTGAAGGTATTTCGAACATCCAGTGGCGCCGATAGACCTACCTATCGCTTAGTATAGCGATGTGCCTCCGCCTCTCAGATTACGCGTAATCGCCTCTGTAATTGCATCAATGGTAGTGCGTCCTTCTTTAGAGTCTTACTGCCGAAGAGATGGCAGCAGCAGCGCGAATCACGTCAATGAGTCTTCCGTTGATGTATTTCTTTAGCACCTTGCCATCCACGTCTAGCATGTAGAACAAGTGGTATGCACACAGCGTCCCGGAACTACCCATTCGCTTGTTGATCAGTATAAGCCTCGCTGCCTTTCAATGTTTTGAAAAAACACCTTTTTGCACAGAACTGTTGAGTGTGCTGCGCACAAAGTCAAGGCAATGGTGAAAAACGAGTTGCAACACCACAGCTAAGATGCCATCTGGTGTTGGAGCCCTTTTTGCTTTTAGTGATAGGACTGCCTCTTCTTGTTCCAGCCGCATTAAAAGTGGGCGTTCAACCGCTATTTTGCCGCGGGCAGCTTCAAGACGGACGAGATGAGGGGAGAAAAGTGCCTGAACTATTTTCTCCATCTTTTCTGCTTCATTGAAAATATTCTTGAGGCTCCAGTTGAGAAGCCTGAACGTGCCACGAGAAGTAAAAATAATATTGACTTAATACCTTGCACTCCTCCTCCACAACCGATTGTCCATCCCTTGAATACTTCGATGGAAAGTATATTGAAGATCAGATGGCGGTGGTGTCTTAGTCGCCTATTGTAAATCCCTTGTTAGCTCGATTTGTTCTGACTTTGTTTTAATCGTGCTTTAGAATGTGTAATTGTAAAAGTCTCTCTTCCACCTTATTAATCTCTGCGTTATACATTCCCTGCAATTCCCCTTAGCTGTATATGAGTCCTTTTTCGATTAACTTTCCTCCTATGTTTCTCGTCATCCAGATTCGAAGATCTTAATTTGTGGAGACTTCATTTACGTTTCCTCAATTAATTACCACTCTTTGCTACTTTTTTCTTTCCTGTCACTCAGTTCTTCTGTAAAATCTAACCACATCCGAAATCCTAATGTTTGCATCCTAGACTTCATCATCTCTAGTACTCCAACGTACAGTTTTTCTATTTTTCCTGCTATATATCCTCATTAACTACCAGATTTACATCATCTGCCAGTGACTCTAGGCTTAGTCGTTGATACGGTCAAATCTTCGAGAAATTACCCTGCTCCCCACTTAACTTTTTTGGAACTAATATTGAGGCAATTAAATCTGATATGAACGCAATCAATTGGTGCTTCTTTTTTCTGGTCCTGACTGCCGCAATGCCTTACGCAAATTATATGAATACCTCAACAAACTAATAGTCCTATGCACCCTTTTACAAAATCCTCGCAGTGTTGAGATGAAGCTTTGGCTGACTCAACGAGCACTTAATGCCATATAAGCTTCTCTCTTATAAGTTAACAAAACTGATGAAGCCAAAACTGATTTTTGTCTTCTTCTTCTTCGTAGCACTACAGCCCCTCTTGGGCCTTCGCTTCTTGCAAATAGCGTCTCCAACTGTCTCGGTTCATCGATTCAGACCAGCGTTTCCTCGGTTCCCCAACTGGTCCCTGGCTTTTAGTTCTCCCAACGAATACCTTTTTAGGTATCCGTTTTTCGTCCATACGATTCGTGTGGCCAGCCTATTGCAGCTTCCGCAGTCTTATAATCGTTGAGACCTCCGGCTCGTCAAAAATTTCATACAGCTCATGGTTGTAACGAATTCGCCATTGGCCTCGTCTAGTTTTGCTCCGATTATTCACCTCAGGACCCCTCGCTCAAAGGCGTTCAATATATTTGCGGATGCTTGGATTAGGGTCCATGTTTCATACTCATAGCATAACACAGGTCTTATCACAGATTTGTATACTTGGAGCTTTGTTCTCCTGGTCTTCAAGATCGTCAATAGTGAATAAAATATTTTATTTGCGAGCTGTATACTTCTGCTTATTTCGTCTCTTTCATTATCCGTTTTCATTATTTTGGTGCCTAAATACACAAATTCGCTCACATTTTTGATACTTTATTCGCCAAGTGTGATATTTTGTATATTTGAGGTATTTGTCCTCGGTTGCGTCATGACCTTTGATTTATTTTCATTGATTTGTAGCCCTACTAGTTTTGCTTCGCTGTCGAGTTTCAGGAAAAGCCGTGACAAAATTTTTATGTCGTCCGACAAAATTTGTATTTCGTCCGCATAGGCTACTACTTGGCTCGACTTGAATAGTAATGTACCGCGCATTTTGATAGGTATAGGAGCCAAATTGAATAGCAATGGGGCCAGCTCTTGTTGGCCTGGCATGCCAAAGCAGAGCATTATTTGGTACAGTACGTTACGATGAATACTGTTGTATGCTTGCTTAAAGTCAACGGAAATTTATTGCATGTCAACTCCCAGCATTTTTCAAGTGCCTGCTTGACAGGGAACAATTGGTCTATTGGCGATCTACCTGCTCTAAAACCACGTTGATACTCCCCAATAATACTGTTGGCGTGTGATCCGATTTATTTTCTAAGATTTTTGAAATATTTTGTACGTTATATAAGTGGTGATATGCCTCTATAATTTTCGTACTGTACTTTGTCACCTTTTTTATGGATAGTGAATATAATTGATTGGCTTACTCTTTCAACATATGCGCTTCTTCCAAAATGTGCTGGAAGACTTTGTGAATAGCTTTATGGTGTTGCCACCATATTTGATGAGCTCGAGTGGAATCTCATCGGTGCCCGGTGCTTTATTATTTGTTTGGGCTTTGATGGTGGTATAAACCTTCATCCAGAGTTAGTTGGGCCAATGGAAGTTCTCTACAGCTTTCTATAGGCTTCGATGCAGTAGAGCTGTGCGGAGGATTAAGAAGATTCTTGAAATATGATGCACATCTTTCCTCAATTTTCGTTTCATCATCATTTTCAGATTTTTCTAGGCTGCGTAAAATTGCCAAAACAGAAATAAGGACTACCATAAGAAATTATTTCACTTGGTTAGAGAGCTTCCAACTATCAAACAATGTCGAACCCTTTTGGGCCGATGTCAGATGCTTTGAATCTTCTTCCACTGTCCCAGGTATTGTAAAATATAATAACATTGTAACCTTTTTTCCCAATTTATTTCCTCCACATTTTCACCTTCGGATACAATGTGGTCTTCCAACAACCTAGCAGGCAATTGAATCTAAACCTAACCCTTCTGAGGTTGAATTTTTTATTGGTTTCTTTGAACCTAAATTGATCCTGGTCTTGCCAAACATATTTGTGAAGTTCCTTTCCTCTTTGTGTTTTACTTTATTCCTAGTTTTTAACCTTGACCTCAGTACTGTCGCCTTTCCAACTCATATGAAAAATGCTATAGTTTTCCTTATATTCAGAAGCATCGATCCATCTAATGTTTCATATCCTTGCTCTTCTGCTGAACTAAGCTGCTTGGATGCATTGTCTACAACTAACTTTCAGAGTCGCTGAATTCAGTTATTGTACCACAACAGCACGGCTTCTTAAAGGGCCGCTCCAGTTCTTCTCACTTAGTTGAGTTGAGACACAAACAGCTTCAAGTTGATGTGATTTTTACAGATTTCACTAAAGCCTTTGATTCAGTAGGCCACTACTTTTTATGTCAGAAGCTGAGACTCTTGGTATCTCTGGCTACCTTTTCTCCTGGATCTCATCCTATCTTTTTCGCCGTATTTCTTGTGCTACATTTCACGGTTCAACTTCAGCATTTTGCCTTACATCGGGTATCCCTCAAGGCTCTATTCTTGGTCCCCTCCTTTTCCTGCTGTTTGGTAATGATCTTCCTTTTGTAATTTCCTCTTCCTGCCTTCTATATGTAGATGACTTCAATGTGTTCCACGTTAATAGGTCTGTTTAAGATTGTGAACATCTTCAAAATAATTTAATTAACTTATCTTGCTGATACAACTCTAATTGTCTCCGTTTCAATGTAAACGAGTGTTACAAAATGACCTTTACCCTTAAGTTTAGTCCTTTATCGTTTAATTATACTCTGTCTGATGTTCCCCTTTCTGCCGTGTATTCGTCCAAGAACCCTGGAGTGATCTTTGATCTCAAACTTCAATTTGATGTCCATGTCCGTAATACTGTAAACAAAGGATCGAAAGTCTCTTGCTTCATTTTGCGCCACTCACATAAGTTTTCTAACATCGCTACTACTGTTCGGTTATTTATTTGTCTTGTCCGTCCTCTTCTTGAGTACTGTCCTATAGTGTCTTCTCCATGGCTTTCTTATCTAACCTCCTCCATAGAAGTTGTGCAACGTAAGCTCAGCCGTTTTTAGGGTTATGTTAAAATAATTTTACAAAACCCTACTAAAATCGCGTCCTGTCTGTCCGTCCGTCCGTGTGTCATAGCACTTTTTCTCGCAAACTACTTAAGCTAGAAACATCAAATTTTCTATGCATGTGTAAAGTTGTGCTCTCTTTAAAGTTCATTTACCCCCATTACTCCCCACATAGGGGAGTCGCCCCTGAAAAAAAAAATTTCATCAATGGTTGCCGATATGGGTATCAAATGAAAGGTCTTCAGGAGAACTTTCCACAACAGGTCGTAATTTGACACTTTTTGGTTCGAGGGGCGCATAGGGAGAGGAAATACACGAAAAATGTGTGTCTCCCCCCCTCGCGATTGGACATCTGTGATCCGAAAAACCTGAAAAAAATAATGGAGGTAGGTGTTCATGAGTACAACAACAACAAATACCTTAGAAGTCAAAATTCGCTCAACTTTGTTAATAATAGTATGATATTCAAATTTCACATTTTCCCCAATAAAATCGTATAGGTACGCTTAAACTAAATCAAATTCGATGTTTAAGTAGTCCTATAAAGTCCTTAAACTATGTCAGTTTGGTGAAAATCAAATGATATACACGGAAGATATAGCCATTTGAAATTTCTCCAATAAGAACAACAACAACACATGATTTTGGTGTTTTATGGACTTTCCATAAGGTCAACAACATAAATATTTTTGGGAATTCATGATTTGAGTGGTTTTTGCTATTCCGCAATAAAATGCCGACCGTTGAAAACACACAAACAATGGAGTTTTTTTATAAATGTGCACATCTCTTTGACATATTTCTTGACTTCATTCGTCGCTGGTGGCTCTATTTCTGGGAAGTTGGATACAAAACCCTTCTGACATGAGCATAGGTCTGTCTACTCAACTTGTTTGTTCTTCAAATTCAACTTGACCTATAAATCCTATGAGCATCGTTTATCTGTACTTCATCTCTCTTCTCTGTCAAGCGGTAGAATATTTTTAGATCAATATTTCCGGTATAGACTGTTCCATCACCACCAATCTGAGGGACTACTTGCACTTCAGCAAGGTCATGTGCCTTACTCGATCCAACAGTCTGCTTGTTTCATACGCCAGAAATAAGTTATATTTTTACTCCACACTACCGAGAATTATTAGGAAACATAATGACCTCGAGCTTGGTTCCATACCATACCTTTAACCCTCGAGTAGGCCAATTTTTTGCCTAAAATTTTATATCTGATTAATTTTGGGCCAAGAAAACCGAAAGAAGTATTATTTTTGGTCTAAGATAATTTTTCACCTGTCTGGAATAGTTTGATTGAAACCCGCCTGGAGGCAGTCTTGTCGATTAACGGCAAAGAAAAGATAGTATGGAAGAAATATAAAATAAGAAAAGGAATAAGAGATTAGAGCATTCATAAAAGACCAATGAATTTCAGAAAGTAATACTTTATTTATTTACATAGCGGAATTTATAAGAACAGTTATTTGTAGCAGATTGACACAAATCCACATTGTGAATTTACAACCATACAACTTGCAAGTTTTTTTAGCAATTCGATCGAGAGTTCTAGGCCAATGGCTTATTTGATCGAGGCGAATGTCATCTGGAGGAAGATATGTTTTAAGGTCAGCATTTACCATGGTCATATCAATTAAAAGATACATAATGCGATGCGAGTAACTTTTCGTCCGCATTCGAATATGGTACCGCCCAAGTAACCCATCCATGAGGTCGATTCTTCCATATGATGATTATATTCTGTTAAAAACAAAAGGAACGAAATGAGGTTTACATATCAAAAATGATTAGTTAAAGCGATCTTTGATTATATTCGTTAAATCCAATTCCAAGTTTTGCTTTTTTTTCGGTCATATCGAAGGGTCTTCGGTGGTGAAAGACTTTCCGATGAAAAGGTGGAAAACTGTAAAACTCCAACATACGTCGATAGCAAGCGCACGTTCATCGTGTCTTTCCATTGCACACTAGTTATGTCGATAATATGCTCTGCTAACAAACTTCAAAGATTCACCACGATTCATTTTGGTGTCTTTGTTATTTGCGAGTTTGCAATTTGGGATGCGCTCACGACAGACAGTACCGAGGGAATATATTCCAAGCGACCTCAGAAGCACCATCAGTGGTAGTGATGTTTAAAAATTGTCAAAATAGACAATGTGGTTCACCATGTGTGGCACCTTGGAAGTCAAACGAACAACGACACTTGCACTCGCGCCTGCGTTAGGATACCCATCAATGATAAATTTCGAAGCGATAGGAATATCCAAAGGAATCGCATAATACGAAAAATGTAATGCCCTATTTATGTGGCATGTTCGACATATACTGTTGTAACACATTTGCTCATCCACACATAGCCTATGTTGCTTCGGAACTAGATCGAAGCGAATATTGAGGTGGCCAATGACTGGGCGTATTTTGAAAAGAGTGTCATATCCGGGTTCCCCCTTTTTCTTCACTTTAGAGAAGTCATTGAATCATAAATATCTCCAGATAAGGAAAAATCTCTTTGATGTCACTGCGGATGCAATAGGAGCCAGTGCTAGCTTGCGCCAGTAGTGTTGTGCCGTTGGATAACGATACAACGACATATACAGCATAATACTAACGAGTCTTTTTAGGTCAGCAGCTGTAACGGTAAACTGCGTGTTGATGTTTCTACTCTGGCATTTAGGTTGCGGAAAGCCACATGCTGTTCAAAAAACGCATCGGTGAAAAAAAATTGAAGCATTCGTATGGAGTTTTCAAATGCCTTATATCCTCTGGGAGATTAGTAGTGCCACAAAATGCCACTTCATTTTCATGTAGCTGCATGTGCTTTTTTTTCACGTAATATTTGTAAATTCAGTGGACTTCGTGCTGATATCCATAATTGTTACATTATGACCAACATCATTCGATTCGAAATTTGGGCCATATGAATCATATAATGGCAGCGGGGAACGCAATCCTTTTTTGGTTTTTGATTCATTTTTGGTTTTTTTTGACAATATTATCTCTTGACAATGTGTTGCTGTAGATGTTGATGTAACTAGAGACAGGCGAGAAGGCGTAGCAGGTGGTGTGATAGACTCGATTGTTCTGAGGTTGAGGCTAACACGAACGGCCTGAGATAAATTTCCAGTTGATGTGTTTCTTGCCAACTGTAAGGAAGAACTCCCGTTTCCTTCCGAATCCGTGACAGAAGCTCCAGTGACGTCAGATAGTCGAGGGAGTGTAAAACTGTCCTCGTGATCTGAGTCGTCCATATTGTTATCGCTGTCTCCTTTGAAATTACCTTTCTCCTCATCATCACGCTCTGACTTGATGACAGATGAAAGCGAAGCTAAAAGTTCCTCGGTTTCTTCTGCAGTCATCCCGCTGATTTCGGACAACCGAAATGATTTTCGTGACGCAAGTTTCACCATTTTCCTAAAACGCAAATACATTAATGTTACAACAAGCATCCATAGTAAAGTTGATGTAAACCGGCAAACCCGCCTGGAGGCGGGATTGCTTCAGTAAACTATAGTTCTTATAGTAAATAACAAATTCGCTTCCAACTTGGATTACCATATTCTAGATATGTATATTTAAATCTGCACAAAAAGTAGATAAAGCACAAATAATTTTTCACGTCTAAAGTTGATGGCTCACGACATTCAAATGCAGTTAAAAATAGAACTGCAACGCAGAATGACACAAAATTTGCCCGGCTAGTTGAAGGCAACTAGCCGGGCAGACCACCGGCTGCATTGCCGGCGAAGAAATATTAATAGTTTGCATATCATTTTTATTGTTTTAAAATGAAACCCGCCTTGAGGTGGTCTTGCCTACTCGAGGGTTAAAGGAAGATTGTGTAGAAAAAATATGAAAATATCGGTAAAAATCTACCAAAAAAAAAGATTAAATATGTGCTTGGAAAATATAAGAAAAATAATTTGGACGTTTGAAAATGACAGTAAAACGTGGCCACGCACGCACTATTTGGATCAACGGTTTTTTTTATTTTTCGTAAATAGTAAAAAAAAAATATAAAGTTCATTGCGGGTAAGATATGTCTTCAGATAAAACTAGGGAACAGAAAAGGATTCATCTCCATTGAGTTAATTTTGGCAGAGGGCTGCAGATTGAAAAAAAGATGTAGAATGGTACAGGTTTAAGGGCTCAAATAAAAGCTTAAGCCCTCACAAAAAATGTGCTAGATTTATCAAAACTACACATATGGCGTCATCGGTCGTTTCCGGTAGACCGGAAGCCTCTCCACTAGTAATGTACGGTGTGAGGAATGTAATAGCTGCTGCTCCTTTCCTGAACAGGAACCATATGGAGTGGTGGTGTATTTGAGCCGGGACAAAATGACAATGCTAAACTGGGTGATATTGATAGAATACTCCCTACTTTCTCCAATTTGTACAATAAACCTTGAACGAACAAATTAAATTCAGGTTAGATACGCACGGAACCACGCGGCACCGTACGGCACCATTAATGAACTATACCTTTTTACCGAGTTTTTTGCATATTCACAATAACTTGGGATATCGTTACCGCGCCAAATATTGGAAGTTCGACGATAGCTCCAACAAAAACCAGTAAAATCTCAACATTTATGTTAGGAAAAAATTGTACACGGGAACCATTACCCCGTTGACCACTGACTAACTACACACTTGAAGTTTCCTGAGAACACACGGTGAATAAAAAAAAATCATTGGCACCAATTGATATTACACTTGCCTTGGTCGCGAAACCTTTGTTCGCAAAATCTTTCTCCTGTTCCACTTGTGGAAGTCTCCGAAAACTCGATATACAAGCGTCACAACTGGCGTCACGTAGTAATTCACCGGCAGAGATCTGCCATTTGACACTTGTCAGTTGGTTAGCAAATTGTGTAACGATGACAGACCGCTCCAAAATATCGAAGGTTATTAATACTGCCAATCGTTGAGTGAGGACTGTCTCTTCTCGCGGGCAATTGTTCCCTGTGTTCTCGTTTCAACGCAGGTAAATAGCGCGGTGCTCTCTAGCAAGGGAGGCGATAGGTATTGTTCCGGTAACAACTCCAACCACCGGATCAGAGACCGATGGATCTTCTTCTTCTTAGCAATACAGCCGCTCTCGGGCCTTCGCTTCCTGCAAATAGCGCCTTCAACTGTCTCGGTCCATTGATCGCGTCCTCCAGTTTTGAAATCTGAGCAGCGATGAATTGTCTTTATCGAACGAGTCAGACCAGCGTTTTCTCGGCTTCCCAACTGGTCTTCAAGCTACAGTTCTCCCAACGAATACCTTTTTGGGTATCCGTTGTTCGCCCATGCGATTTATGTGGCCAGCTCATTGCAGCATTTGCAGTCTTACAATCAATGAGACCTCTGGTTCGTCAAAAATTTCATACAGCTCATGGTGGTATTGAATTCGTCATTGGTCCCCGTCTAGCTTCGCTCTAGTTATTTGCCTCGGGACGCATCGCTCAAAGGCGTTGAATATATTTGCGGATACTTGGGTTAGGGTCCATGTTTCACACCCATAGCATAACACAGGTAACACCCATGGATATGAAGATGCAATTATCAGTGCTTCTCTTCTCTGCACTCATACCAAGCGTTTCCATTACATATCCTTACTGGAAGTGTAAAGAAGCGTCTTCTTGATAGGCTGGGTTTGCCTACGTTGGTCATAAGTCGACTCAGAGTCGATACTCTCCAAGCAGCCTTCTTAGCCGTTGCCCTGATTTGCTCTGAGAAACTCATCTTTGAGGCAATTAGTAGCCCTAAGTACTTCATCGCTGGCTTCGATAAGATTACTATGTCTCTAATACTGATCATCCACAAATAAAGTCATTCATTTATTCTGCTGAGTTTTATTTTTGTATCCTGAAACATATTTTCAATTCACTAACAGTAAACGCCTGAATTGCTTGTTGTCCTTTACCCAAAATAACTACAAACAATTTGTTTTCCTTAATCTGTTAAACTCTATGGATTGAAACAACGCTCATCATAATATCAACCTTATTGCTCTATAAATGCGATTCTCGGTAAGATAATTGAAAGCATTGTTTTATGGCTGGAGTGGCACATCGAAAAAAATGACAGTTTGTGTTCCAAAAGAAATGGTTCCAAGAAACTCCCCTCTTATTTCTTTGTTCAAAGAAAACCTGCCCAAATTTTCTGGTTTTCAATTAGTTAAAAGTGTTCGAGGTATACCACGAAGCTTTTTGTTGAACAACAATCGATTAGCAACAAACGAGATCAAAGGTAGATGCTGGAACGCTCAGTGCTTCCAGGAAAACCGTCTTTAAGGCTTCTGAATTCTTATTATTCCCGAAATACATCTCTTATCACTGACATTTTCAATACCTAGCGAAGTGAAAATTCAATCAACTGCAGTCACGAGAACTTCCAACATTCCTTGGAGCTATTCCCAGGAAATGAAAAGCCCCTTCATCAAAATTGAATAGCTAAGAATTCAATTATTTCGATCCACCACAAATTTTAATTATCCGGTTCTCATCCCTTTCTAACTGTTCAACCCAATGCCCGCTAAAGCTTACTTCCCGCATTCCAACTTCAATGTTGCCCGTGATATACTTATCTATGCAGCCGCTGCCTATTATCCTCATTTCAGGACAATAAAAGCCGAAAAGAATTTCCTCATCATCGTTGGCGCTCTTTTCGTTGTCGTCATGAAAAGTATGTAAACCATCTCCGTAATTTTCCGAAACAATTTCCGTTTCTGATTCTGATTACAAAATTTATTCAACCTGTGCCCAAAAGGTTGGCGTAGCATGGGCCTATGGCATTGGTTGGAGCATTACCGCTGCCGAGGTGTAGCAGTCAGTAACCGAACGTGTAAGGCAGAAGAATGAATCGAAAATGCGAACATGGTGATTTAGGGATAAGAAGAAGTTAGGGGATGGATTATAGGAAGTACATTTTCAACTTGTGAAGGAATTTCTGAAAATGTGATTTAGGTAAATTGCCGCTATTCCATTCGCCAGGATCTAGCTGGGATTCATTCAAGCTGATATTTCTTTCAGGTGTCGGAATTTATTTGGTGAAAAGAACATGATAGGATGGATTTGCCGGTGAAGTAGATTATTTTGAAGGAAGAAAAATTTCTCTCTAGGATTCACATTTTTTCTGCTTCATAAATCCTTGCTTGATGCTCGTAATGATTTCTGCTGTTGTTTTGTTTCAACCGACATAAATAGAATATTTGGGCGAATTTCGACAGTTACTTGATAGCAAAGTAAATTCATACTAGTACAAAAGGTACTCAATTAAGCATTTAGTTGGCCTGGAAACGCCATCATCAACCAACAATTTTCGGTGGTGGGAAGATATTAATATTGTAAGTAATACCACCTTTCAGTATATTCAAGGGAATTTATCCTTGTTTCATGCCAAATATTTTACGTAAAATTTTTCCCTGCAGCTAACAAATAACCGTTCAAGGGAGAATACCATTTTCATCTTCTCATCTCGTTTTACTTTCACTCTTTGAATTTTTCAACATAAAACGAATGAAAAAAAAGGAAATATCTGCAATCTACAAAGCCGAAGGAACTAATGGATCCAAAGCTATCTACCACGCGCCTTATCTACATCTTCGTAAATCCGTTTCTTACCCAAGTCGGTAATATCCGTCGCAGTTGGAGATCACAGAAAATATGTAAGAATTGGAAGTGAAAAGTATTGGAAAATTTTATTGCTCGCGTAAGACTTCTTTAATACGAGGAACGAAGGCAACGTCTATATTTTAAAGGATTCAGATGGAAAATACTTGACAATAATACATATTTTTAAATTAAACTTAATGCCCAAATATTCTAGTTATTCTGATGCTTACAATTTAAGCGGTGGTCTGTTTTTGATGTTGTTTTTGATGGGATGAGGCCAAAGAAGAAAATTTACCCAATGTACTCACTTGGCTCAGCTTGGTAGAATTTCTTTGTGAGGCAAAGAAACCTCAGAAGGGCCAATGAGCCACTTTGCTGAAAATTTTAAAGAGAAGTTACATCAACAGCATATCCTCTGATAGTTTCCTATGAAAATGCTGTCTGTCCTCATTATTTTCAAGGCAAGTAGTAGAGATGGAGTCAGCAATAATATCGATAGTTTGAAACTGTTGACCACAGGGAGCGTGCCCTGTAATCATCATAATTCGATATACGAGTATATGAAAATGGTAATATCGCCATCTGGGTTCGGAACAGTGATTTTCCGGCGGAGAGTTGTAGACGTGGGAATGGTTTCGCGTGGGCTCTGAACGAGCCGGTATCATCTTTCCAAACCAAATTCAATGCTATGGAGGGCGCTGCCTCGAATGGGTCAAGCCTCAAACAGATCCACGGGAAAAACGCATCCTAACAATGGTGGCCAGAATGGCGCTCGTCGTACTAAACCCCAAAAATACGCCGACTTTCCACCGTATTGGCTGCCAAGAAACCATACCGGACGTGACATTCGCCTCGAAGTCCTTAGTACGGAGGGTACACAATTGGAGAGTATTAGAGGAATACCCAGTCAATGATAAGCAGCCCATTTTGCTTGGGATCAGTGGTGTTGTCTCCCGACGTCCGTGCTCTCGACTTTCTACAATCGGGTGGAACATTGGAAGGATGGAGGTCAAGAGGTTCGTCGAGGTGCTCATAACAGGAGCTTTGCTGCAGTGGACGGAAGAGCTGGTAGCTCAAGATGTGGTGAACATCATCACGACTGCTTGCAACGTTTATATGTCCCGTTAAAAACTCCAGCGCGGCAAGCCCCCAATGAAAATCGCTGGAAAACGAAGGGGTCACAAGCTTCGACGTGAGGGTTAACGAACCGGAACCATAACGAGGCATGCAACCGGGTAGCAGTATATACGTTTTCCAAGAAATGCCTTCACAAACGGATTAGCAACAGCAAGGTTATGCGGAAGTTAGGTGCCCTCCGGACGCCTTGCATATATGATGCAGAAATGATGGATGAAATAGTGCGGACACTCTTCCCCGCTCATTCCGTCGGTGTTGATGCTGTCCACAGTAAAACAGCAACCGAGTGTCCGCTCTTTACACAGCCGAAACTGAAAGAGGCAGTCCTCTAAAGTGAAACCGAGGAAGGCCAGATGATTTCCCGGCTGAGGTGTTGCAACTTGTCTACCACCATTGTCTTGACTTGCTGCTCAGCGCATTCAACGCTTGCCCACTAGAAGGAGTTTTCCCGGTACGGTGGAAGGTGACGAGGCTCGTATTGATCAGCAAAGGAGGGAAATCCCGGATTGCTGAGTGAGTGGTGGTTGATGGTTAAAATGCGATTTCTAGTCAAAAACTCAGTCACAACAGTGGATTTTTATGACAAAAGTCTCGTTTATTTTGGAAAGAGTTATTTATTCCCAACTTCAACGTTTAAGATGCATGCTTTGAACACTTGATTCAATTTAATGAATGACTGAAGATGAGCACCTACAATTAATGCTCATAAGTGAAACAAGTCAAGGGGGTAGGAGAGAGCTCCTAGCAAAAGGGTTTTGTAACCATTCTAGGATTCGAAAAAATTGGCCATGAATTGATGATAACAGTACAGGAGAGTAGCCACTGAAAAAAAAATTCATCAAACATAGCCGATATGAGTATGAAATGAAAGTTTTCATGGGAGATTTTCAAAACAGTTGTCTGTCAGTTTTTGCTTCAGTGGGGCACAGGGGGAAAATACATGAAAATTGTATTTCCTCCGTCGCGGATGGACATCTGAAATAATTATCAAGGGAGATATTTATGAGTATAACAATACCAAAAGCCTCAGAAGTCGAAATTCGTTCAACTTTGTTAATAATAGTATGATCTTCGTATTTCATATTTTCTCCGATAAAATCGTCTTTGACATGTTTCTTGATTTGATTCGATCTGGTGACTGCATTTTGTAAATTGAATACAAAACCCTTCTGACATGAGCGTAAGTCTATTTACCCAACTTGTTAATATGTTAATCCATTTTTTAGTTACCTGGTGATCCCAGCTGTTCAGTGATTTTCCCCAAATGCACCTTTGACATAAAATTGGTTCATGTTTCGCCAACCCGATCATTATCTCTGAAATTAAATGCGCTTTTAGATTACATATCACACCAGAATGGAATTATGAGCAACACTTACAAATATAATAACTTTTAGCGAAATTCCTGACTTATTCGGTAATATTATGATAAACATAAAAATCCATCGCACAACAGTTCAAAGCCGAGCCTTAGCGTTGAGATTTATTAATAGGATATCTCATTGCATGACCATAATGTGATTATCACCTAATTTTTCAATTTGTACCCAGCACAGCTAGGTGGGAAGATGGTCCAACAGCAGCATCAGAAGGTCAAACTCGATGCCGCGACCAAGGTTTGAACTTATGAGCTACTGCGCAAGTGGAGTGTGAACTAACCCACAGCTCCGCATGGACTATCCTGTAATAGTATACTCACCTTTTATTTTGTAATTGATAAATTCTTCAATTCACAACTTTGAACCAAAACGATGTATGATAAGAAGCTATAACAGCAGCACTTACTACCACATACATGTAAGCCGACTTTTCCCGCAAAGTTATACGGGAGTATATTAAGAATTGTGGAGGTTTCAACGAAAACTTGAGGTTTTGTACGGTTTCGAGATAGATTTCTAGTGAAATTTAGATGGTCCACGGAAAAAATCATAGCGCTCTTTGTGAAGCAATCATCAATTCATCTCTTACACCTATTTAATCTTTGTTGCTTTTGTTGTCTTTCAAAACAATGAAAGTTGCAGAACATGTGCCTCATTTACCCATCTTAAAAAGTGAAGGAGTACAAGGGACAGCGTGAGGTGAATTTCAAGCATACAGCAGTATATATGTTATACCATATAATCATTTGCTTTTGCTGAAGTTTAGCTAACAGCTCATGAGAGATTATTTAAAGTAGGCCGACTACTAGATATGCAAATTGCTGCCATATGGCTTTTATATTACATTGGTTTTACTTTGAGCCAACTATATGTTTCACGTTACGTTTTGACATAAAAGTTGGCTTGATTTCATCTTTTTATGTTGCACCTATCACGCTTGTATCAAATATCTTCAGTGCTATAGAATCAACCCGACCAAACCCAATCACAATATGTTAAGCCGATTAATCGTGGATTACGTAAAGTCTACCGCGAGGCTGCATACTACAACTAACCAATTGTTCCCATTCCTTTCAGAAAAAATTTATCCAATGTACGATCTAGTTCAGTTCTGCATTCTAGTAGCAGTCGTTGCGTATAGAAGTGTTTTTAATCGCTCCTGGCAATGATTTCTAAAAATTAAAATAATTATTAAAACGTCAAACTCGAAGTAAATTTTTCAAAAAAAAAACTTATTAAGTCGTCGAATTATTCGAACAATTTATCGAGTGTCTGGATTTTACTTGCGAGGAAGTCTTAATAAGTTCAAACAAGTTGGGTAAACAGACCTACGCTCATGTCAGAAGGGTTTTGTATTCACTTTACAAAATGCAGTCACCAGATCGAATCAAATCAAGAAACATGTCAAAGACGATTTAATTGGAGAAAATATGAAATACGAAGATCATACTATTATTAACAAAGTTGAACGAATTTCAACTTCTGAGGTTTTTGGTATTGTTATACTCATAAATATCTCCCTTGATAATTATTTCAAATGTCCATCCGCAACGGAGGAAACACATTTTTCATGTATTTCCCCCCGGTGCCCCACTGAAGCAAAAACTGACAGTCTAACAACAGTTTTGAAAAGCTCCCATGAAAACATTCATTTCATACTCATATCGGCTACGTTTGATGAATTTTTTTTTTCAGGGGCCACTCTCCTGTACTGTTATCATCGATTAACGCCCAATTTTTTCAAATCCTAGAATGGTCAAAAAACCCTGTTGCTAGGAGCTCCCTCCCACCTCCTTGACTTGTTTCACTTATGAGCATTAATTGTAGGTACTCATCTTCAGTCATTCATTCAATTGAATCAAGTGTTCAAAGCATGCACCTTAAACGTTGAAGTTGGGAAAAAATAACTCCAAATTATTCAATCTTCGCATTAAAATATTCAACGCCGATTCCATGAATTCAACAATGATTTCGGCTCATTTTTGATAAATTCATGCACAATTTTGATGGAGTTTTCGGTGATCACTGATTTTGGGCGGCCCGTTTGTTCATCGTCATTTAAGTCCTCACAATCATCTCTGAAACATATAAACCACTCATGAACTCTGGTACGAAATAGACAATCATCGCCATAATCTTTTTTCATCAATGCAAATATTTCGGTAAACGTTTTTCCGATTTAAAAGAAAATTTGATATTTGCTCTTTGTTCGAAACTCACTTTTGTACCGATGACACAAACATACTGTCACTTTAGATGCAATAACTTCGCTTCCACTGAACCGAATGTCACCTACGCTAGAAGTCAGGGAGGGATGTAACTTTCCGACCCACTATCTTGTTCACAGATGGCGCCACCAAAAAAAATTTTATGACAAAAACCTCGTTTATTTTCGAACGCTCCTTGTATATCGAGATCGAAGCTTGCACAATGCAAAAAGCTCACTGTAGAGCAAATTATCGTATAGATTTACATTAAGTTTCACAATTTATATCTTTAATCAGCCCTGCGCCGTACCATCAAACAGGCTTCGGTCCTTATGGTAGTCCCTATATTCTGGAACTTGAAAAGGGGTTTTTCAACAATCCAGAACATCCACCCATCTAGCCGAGTTAAAGGCTTTTCTGACGTCGAGTATTACCAAAAACTGATCTGCCGCTTGGTGCAACTATATGCCTCTGCATTTTGGATCGCACTGAACACCTCTGCAGTTGCATCGATAGTAGAGCGACCGCACTGCCGAAAAGATAGGTCCGCAGCAGCACGAATCACGTCAGTGAGTCTTCGCTTGATGAATTTCTCTAGCACTTTTTCAGATGTGTCTGACATGCATAACAGATGGTGTGCAGACGGCGAATGGGATACTAAACGAAAGCTCTTGGCTAGAATTTTTAAAATCTAACACAAAAAATCAGTTTGTGCATCATTGGATCCAGGGGGAGGCAAAAGCTACGAAAAATCTGAATCCCCCTTTGCAATCGACTAGTTCTGAGCAAAAAATATTTAAAAAATCTAAAAAAATTACGAGGATAGACTCTTATAAGTACAAGAGCGATAGCATGTTTTGTCAATTTTTCGTTTTACCCATTAAAAACTTAAAGTTACCCGTACACTTCTAAATATTTTTTAGATTGACTCAAAAATCTTATAATCACTATATTTTGTTCAAATCGTATCATAGTCAAGTGTGATAGAGCCATTTCAACCACATGCAGTTACAACAACAATAAGAATTGGTAGTTGACATATATTTTGAATGGACCAAGACACCAAACCTTTTATTGCATTTTTATTAAAGTTTAGCCGTGAATCCAAAAGAAAATGCTATGCCCCAAACCAAATTTGAACCCTTTTAATAATAATCACGTTTCACATATGAATTGTGTAACCACCAAGAAAGCTATAATTATTAATCAATAGCGAAAATCTTATTTTAAAAAATCAAATAAATTATTTCCACAACAAAAACTAACCAAGCATTATAATTACGTTTAATGTACTTGTGGCAAAACTCATCTTTGACATGAAAAGAAACTCTTACCCCTTTCTTTATTCGATGTAAAAACATATAAGAACATTTTCGGAACTTCTTTTCATCACAGCATATTACGTTGAAACGAAGGTCGCGTGTATTGAGCTAATAAATTTTTGGTAATTACACATGAAACATTGCTGCTGATGTTAAAGATTTATAGCATGCATATGAGAGGTCAAAAGCCATTGACGACATTTGATTATTCCTTTTGTTTCATTTTCTTATACTTGTTTGTATTTCTTATGTAACTTGATTTAACAGTTTCGATCCAAAGACGATTACATGATTAAAAATTTAAGCAGTCAAATTTACCTTTGTTATTCAAGTACAATATAATTAGTTTCAGTATTGAGGTTTGCCTCAAGTTGTCGATTGGATGCATTAATCATCAATAGTTGAAAAAATATTATATGTATTTGATCGACAGAATAACAATGTGGATTTGCACGGAAGGAATGTGCTTATTAGAAACGTACTATAAAATGGAAATTTCCCCGAGAAGTTGAATTATAGAAAGACCTACTGATTTATCTAGAAATGCCGTCGAGTCTTGCTTATTTTGGTAAACAGACGCGTGTTTCCAGATAAAAAAGAATTAGCCTGCGAATATAAAACAAACAAAATAATTGACTATGACCTACTGATTTCTTACCCTATCTGTCCACGTATGTATACTTCACAACGAATTTGCTCCGTATTTGTGACAATTGCTTTCGTTACAAATTAGGGAAGCTTAGATGTGGTACTTTGTTCAGTTGCAAAGAGGATTTTTTTCTGCCCTCTTGCACCATGCAAGAGAAGAAATGGCAATAACTTCACAGAATATGGTGAGATTTTGATAAAACTGACTAGCTAGATTACCCTATGAAGAACTACACGCATTCAAAATTTAATTAAATTGAAAGGCATCTATGCGATTTTATTGGTGAAAATTACAAATCCTTTTACTATTAAAGAATATGAGCAAAATTTGGCTTTTAATGTGTTTGCTGCTGTTGTACTCATAGGCGACTACCTCCATGATTTTTTCTTCCGATTTTTCGGTCCATAGGTATCTAATTGTAAGAAGAAGAGACACAATTCTATCCCGTTTGTCCGATTCGCCTGTCTACCCCGTTATGGGCTTTGCAATTTTTAGACCTGAAGTTAAAAGATCTCATTAGAAGCTTTCAATTGATAACATATACTACTTGACTGTGCTGGATGAAAAAGAATTTTTTGCGGTCGCATTCTGATATAGGGAGGCGACCATTAAAATCCTTGAAAATTTTTCGACTATGAAGATTTTGCGTACCAACAACTTCTCACACCATTTGATGATTCAAGCTTCTCTAATTTTTGAGAAAATTTGCTGTGATGCAGTGACGGATAGATAGATGGGGGACGGATGGATGAACGCACAGATATATGGATGGTTGGATATGTACTGATTTTAATAGGGTATTGTTTAGAAAATTATTTGACAAAACCCTAAAAAAAAGTTGAGTTGCCAGGATTACCCTCCCGTTAGAAGGACTTTGTACTTAAGCTATGATACGCAGAACCCAACAAAGAATAAAATCAATAAGCTGTTGACCTTATCACCTGAGTAACGTAGTACTAGAGAATATTGGAACCGACGAACTTTGGTCTGATTAGAGTGAATCTCATATCTAAAATATATAGACCTCAAAAGATACTCGCATATGGACTTCTTCCATTTTAGGCTAACTTAGGATTAACTATTGTAACCTGGATCAACTTAACGTAACGTGGATTGAAATTAAGGTAGAATTAATGAAATTATTTAGGCTATGACTGCTAGGGTTAATTTAATCAGACTCCAACAGCCACCGAAGTACCATTTGCACACAATTCCGGTACTATGAATGTAATCATGGGAACTACAGCCTAATACGTAAAACGAGACACCTTACCTCTATTCACAATTGGATGATTTGGTGACTGAGCAGGCTGAAGTAAGGAAAGCTCGTATTCTACACAACCTAGGATTCACAAAAGAAACGCAATAGTAACAAGCTAAAGACTCTCCAGGAGGTTGGCATATGCAAAGCCCATTGGCTCGTGGCTTGTATGTGTCGTGGATCCGGCAATAATGGATTCCAAAAACATCAATAACAAAAACCGAACAGCCAGTCATATTCAAAATGTTAAAACAACTTTTATCCGTGTTTGCAATGGGTCTGTTCTTCTGAGAAGTTTTTTTTTCTCATTTCGTTCGAATCGTTGAAGGCCGTTGCGTTGAAAGAACAATTACGTTCAGTGAACTTATCGATAAGTGGCAGTAGGAGCGAGCTTATTTAACGACTGTCTGCCGCAATTGGGGGTGATGCAGTTGAATTCGCCTTGGAGAAAGCATCTCAACAATGATGACAAGTTTTCAACAAATTATTGAAACGTTGATTGAAAAGCAATCACAAATTGCTAACGAACAGAATACTTTAAACGTAGCTGCGATATCTGATTCTATCGGGTCGCAACATAATATACGTGAGTTTTCACCCAAATTATATTCAAGCCGAAGCAATGTTTCAAAATTTCTTCGACAATACTAACATTTTGAACGAAACTAACGCCGCGTGAAGTGATGTCTGCAACGAATCGCCAAGACGAATTTGTAGGCTAAGTGGCAACTTTGCAGGTTTCATAATCTACGCGATACAATTGATATTTTGGTCGAATTGATCCTCGAGTAAAAGATTCCATCAATGCCGAACAGTTTGCATAGCGCATCAAGTCTTTAAAAGAAGTGTACGGATGGAACGAACAATTGGTGCTCTTTGCTATCCAAACGAAGCTGAAAAGATCAGCAAGACTGTGGATGGAATCCATCAGGATAGCATACACGAATTGGAAACTGCTTGCCACGATCTAAAAAGGGAGTTCAGTAAGAAAGAAAATGAAGCTGATGTCTACATCCATATGATGAAAGGAATCAGATAACGAAACGCGTCGATTACGGATTACATTTACCGAATGTACTGAAGGACGAAATGGTAGTTTGAGCGAAGAAGCCATCATTCGATACATACAAGACACACTCAATCATGTGCACCTGCGAAACACGATTTCTTGCGTAGACCCCAAGCTCACAAGTGATTTGCTTGCCGCCGTGAAGTTTTATTTAACGTTTCATCGTAAATCAGTTAACCCCGTTATATCGCAGAAGCTGCTGCAACTGTTAAAAATAACCACCACCAAATCAATGCTAATACTGTCAACAACAATAATCCGTGCATCAAGCAGCAACCCGAAGTAACAAATCTGTTACAATTGTCAGAAACCAGGACCCCTTTCCATGAATTGTCCAATGTCTCAACGTAAACCACGATGCCCGGTGTATCAAAAATCCGGACACACAAGTAACTTTTGTCCTTCAAAGAGCAAAAATGCTCCATTACCGCAAAACAGATAAATCATCTCGCCTCAGCAAAAGTCGTTAAGCAAGTAGTGTTAAATGGAAAATTAGTTTTCGACTCTGTCGATCCTGGTAGCGAATTCGCCGCATGGAATTGAAGTGCTTGTAAGCTGTTGAAGTTTAATGGATTCACCGGTGGTAATTTTGTCTGCTCAACGAAAATGAAATCGTGTCTGAAAGTCGACAAACATACGGTATCAATGGATCTATAAATATCCTCTAAATACATTGTTGTTCGGAATGGATTGTTAATACGCAAATTCTCAACGGGCGATCATCGAACCACAACGATGTCGAGTCGAAATATTGGAGCCAATTCTCAATATGGGAAAGTCACTTGCTCCTCCAATCAGAAGCAAATTTAGAATCTCGAATTTCCGTCAGTGCTTTGCCGAGTCAGTATCAGATATGGGAAAATATAAGAATGGGATGATGAAAATTAAACAGGAGTCCAAAAAACCTGTTCAAATACGTCCGAATCGTATTTCGTTATCCAAATGTGCAAAAGTAGGAGAGATCATGTCAAAGAGTAATTATCGCAAATTTCTGATAATAAACTTTTCACGAACTTGGATTTATTGTGATGTGGAAGACCGACAATATAACGCCTTTATTACGCATTGCGGATACTACGAGTTCAATGTTATGTCGTTTTGACTCACTAATGAGATGATCGCCAAGTTGATCAAGAAATTGAATGCACTGAAAATCATTAGTTACATGGACGAAGGATTAGCTTTTCTTACTAAGTTTCTAACACTCGTAACCAGGTCTTTTCAGCTTTACCTGCAATAAATTAGTAGGTCACGGTCCCTTGATTGTCGGTTTTGTGCAGGGGAAGATGATGCCCGCCACACATTTTTTGTATACAACACATGGCGCAGGCTGCAACGGGATCTCTACAAGGAGACGGAATAGTTCATCCCAGATGGTATAGTTGCGGTGACGCTCGGATCGGTTGACAAATGGAACCAGGTGGCACACTATGTTCAGCCAGTCCTAAAAGCTAAAAGGGACCCACAGCAGTCGGGGCTGGGGCTCGGTTGTCTGGCAATTTCTCTTCCTCTCTCCCCTCCCACTAGAGAAGAATTCACGGCGTAACAAAACGTTACCTGACTCAAAGTAATGTGTAAAATGGTTCCAGGCTCGGTTCTCGGGTTGACAGGGGAGGTGTCGTCCAGCCGCTTGCGAGCATGGGAGTCCCACACTCAGCACGTAAATGACATTCACCACACAACCAAAAAAACACTCGTAAGAAAAATCGGGCTTTCCCTTCAACCGTCGAAATGCGTATCTTTCGCCGAACGCTTCTGGGACACTGAATTAATGCTGAAGGAATTCGGCCGGGTGATAAAGAAGTTGAAGCCATTAAAAACTTGACCGAATCGAAAAGCGTTACTGAAGTTCGAAGATTCCCTGAGTTAACAAGATTTTTCCGAAAATTTATCAGAGATTATGTGTAGTGGATTGAAGGGATACAAAATGTCCGTGAAGGACTGCGGTGATGGTCTGCTGCCTCGGAAAGCGAAGATGTGCTGGCAGGTTAGCATTGCGATGTCATGGGTAGGGTCTTTTCCCCAGCACTAGGGCCCACTACAAAAAAAAACTCGCATTGACGAATTAGGAGATCCATTGTAGGTGTGGCCAGATATTTTCCATTTGAATGAAAAACTCATACAAACATAATTCGCAAAAAGTTTTCCTTTAAATGAAAAATATCAACGTTTCAAATTTATGTTAAAGTCTTATATGATAGAATCACATAATACTTTCAAATTAATAGTAAACTCAAGCGGGAGGCCCCTTCACCCTGCAAAAGCACTTGCAACGAAAGGAGACGGGGTGAGCTCACCCGACGGCTAGCATGCCATGAGTGGAGGGGCTAGCCAACGTGGCGGGTCCCATACCTGGTCAAGATTCCATGCAAGTGGTAAGACCGAAAGTGCTGTTCAATTTATATATTCAGCAAGCGAAGATGTGCTGGCAGGTTAGCATTGCGATGTCATGGGTAGTGTTCTTTTCCTCAGCACAAGGGCCCACTACAAAAAAAAACTCGCATTGACGAATTAGGAGATCCATTGTAGATGTGGCCAGATATTTTCCATTTAAATGAAAAACTCATACAACCATAATTCGCAAAAAGTTTTCCTTTAAATGAAAAATATCAACGTTTCAAATTTATGTTAAAGTCTTATATGATAGAATCACATAATACTTTAAAATTAATAGTAAACTCAAGCGGGGGGCCCCTTCACCCTGCAAAAGCACTTGCAACGAAAGGAGACGAGGTGAGCTCACCCGACGGCTAGCATGGCATGAGTGGAGGGGCTAGCCAACGTGGCGGGTCCCATACCTGGTCAAGGTTCCATGCAAGTGGTAAGACCGAAAGTGCTGTTCAATTTATATATTCATTCTCCGAGTAATCACATGTATATAATTTAATTTTTTTGTAACATAGCATATGCTGATATTTCTACTCAAATTAATCTTACATAAATACGTGCATCCTGAAGCAAATATTCTGAAAATCTAATCATTTTTCGTGTTTTTTTTTAAATTTGCTACTTTTAAGTTGGCTGCAACACATCAAATTACATGTAACATATAATTTTTCTAATAAAATAATATTTAATCTTCTTTTGTTTTCCAATTATTTCTCCAGCTTTATAACGTGTTGCTTTATTTTGTTAGTAATTTATTTATTGTTTTTGAATCAACCAAAGGAATAATATAACCACAAGGGTACTTATTCAATCCTTCTCTAACAAGTGTTCGAGTTTTGGTCAGGCAAGGCCTGTGATTCCTTAAACACAATTAACACAAATTGAAAATAAGTCACAAAAGAAACATTATTGACCGCGACTGAAACTTAAAATTTATCATTTTTTTTTTTTTGTGGTAGGGAGGCGAAGGCATTTACGCCCGCCGAGTCTGGCAGTGTGGGACTCCCATGGAGGATACCCTTGGACTACCCACTAAACACCTTCCCTGTCAATCTGAGAACCTAGCCTGGAACCGTTTGACACATTACTTCGGGCCAGGTCTCGTTTTGTTACGCCGTGGGGCGCCTTCAAGCTGGGGAGTCCCTTTCCTAGCGGGAGGGGAGAGGGGAAGAGGAAATGCCAGAAGAGCCATCCCCCAGCCCCAGCACCTCCGGCTGCTGTGAGTCCCTAAAATTTATCATTAAAGTGATTATTTATGCAATCATTTTTTTCTAATTAAAACTATTGTTGAACTATTCGCCAAAATAGATATGCTACTTGTCGATCGATCGCCCTCAGAATTGTGCATTACAATTTTGAGCGTGTATTTCGCACATTTTTCGATCCACTTGTGTTCTCTTTGTCGCTTACACCTGCACATCCTTTTTCAAACTTGGATAGTCACCAACTTTCTTTTCAACAGGGTAAATCATTCACAATAACAGCCAGATAACTTGTTTTCACCATTGAAGTTTTATTTGAACACACGAAGAAGTTCAACGATGGGAATCGCGAGCTTCATATAGACCACAGCACTATTTTTGTTCCGCTGCTTTTAAAAGTGGAAACACGTTCTCACGGGCTTAACGGTAGCACTGTATTCGGGAAATGGGTCGTTGCGAAGGAGGAAATTCACCGTTTTTGCGTGATTCCGCCATTCAGCTTTACTGTTTTCAAGGTGCACTTATTTTGCGCTACTCCCACTTGCACTTGCGTATACTTGCCGTTATTAATAAGCTTTCCATCTTAATTTTCGGGATAATATTTTTAATAGAAACATGTAAATATTCATTCGAATGGCATTGCACTTTGTTTTATTTTTATTTAAACTCAGACAACAAGGAAATCCGCACATCAATTTAAGGAGATTTATATTCCCCGAGGACAATTTAAACGAGAAAAACCCAGGCGTGCTAAACAGATTCGCGTCCATGCACATCCAAGCGCATTACTTCACTCTTTCCCCGGCGTTACACATCCTCGGGAGAAGATTTATCATTAAAATAAACGAACTTCGGTTGAAAGTTAGACACTTTCCTCACGCGTGGCATATGAACCCCCGTCGTCGATAATTTCTCTTTTTCCGCTGATCCGCACAGTTTGCTTATCTCAACCAAACTCCACGCCGCAACGGTGGTTTGCTTGCCGAGCCCTTTGCCTGCCGGCAACGTCAATTCATTTTTCTAAACTCCATTGCAAAGTGGGTTGCCGTCATCGAATAACTGATTGTAATTTTTTTGTTGAATGTGTTTTTTTTTATAATATAGATATATGGAAATTCAAAATGAAGATGGAATTTAGTAAAGTATTATCTAGAATTACTCCCTTCCTTTTAAATTTATTATTAATAAGAAGACATACTTCGAAAATGACTTTATTATAAAAATATGTTTCTATTAAACCTGTTTTATCTTTTTATTTTTAAATTACAAATAAAAATCAAACGGAATTTAAGGATATTGGATTAGAGAAAAAAATGGTGTTTTCGCCCGGAAATGTTTTTCGAGCAGTTTGCCCAGGCGACTGCCCGATTACTACATACGCCAGCATTTCACATCCCTTGACTTCATAATTCAAATCAGGAAATAAATCGGAGTGGAGTAAGGCCGCCGATAGATCCTTTAACCATCTTAAGAAACTTCTATGCTGTGGAGCGATACTGGCCCTTTACGATCCAAAAGCTGAACATGGGCTTCACACCGATGCTAGCTCCTTGAGCTTAGCTGTTATTCTCCTGCAATCAACCGAACAAGGTAAATTAACGCCTGTTTTTTTAACTTTAGTGGACATTGCACCGATGCCGAAGGGAAATACTACAGTCGCGAGTTAGAAATGTTAGCGATAGCCGAACCGCTGAATCGGTTTTGTTTCTTTTTTCTGGGAAAACGATTCCGAGTAGTCACAGAATGTAACGCTACAAAAATAACGAAAGTAATGACTCCGTTTAACGTATGAGTCGCAAGTTGGTGGCTCAAGTTACAAAAGTACGATTTTGAACAAACTCATCGAGTCAGTTCCCGAATATCCCATGTTGATGCCCTGAGTTGATATCTTAATGAAATATCATCGGTACTAACCACTGTTGCCTAAAATGTATTGATGATAGAGGTTGATCAATTTGATTGGTTGGTTTCCATCCAGCATCAAGATTCCAATCTCAAAGAGCTTATCGAAGTATTAACTGGACAATGTAAATCCGAACAAGTTTGACAACTACGTAAGAACTACGCTTCGAAGAATGTTCGACTAATGCGCTGTATTCGAAAAAACTTCAAATTTGTCGTTCTATCTATGTGTTTTTTTTTATAATATAGATATATGGAAATTCAAAATGAAGATGGAATTTAGTAAAGTATTATCTAGAATTACTCCCTTCCTTTTAAATTTATTATTAATAAGAAGACATACTTCGAAAATGACTTTATTATAAAAATATGTTTCTATTAAACCTGTTTTATCTTTTTATTTTTAAATTACAAATAAAAATCAAACGGAATTTAAGGATATTGGATTAGAGAAAAAAATGGTGTTTTCGCCCGGAAATGTTTTTCGAGCAGTTTGCCCAGGCGACTGCCCGATTACTACATACGCCAGCATTTCACATCCCTTGACTTCATAATTCAAATCAGGAAATAAATCGGAGTGGAGTAAGGCCGCCGATAGATCCTTTAACCATCTTAAGAAACTTCTATGCTGTGGAGCGATACTGGCCCTTTACGATCCAAAAGCTGAACATGGGCTTCACACCGATGCTAGCTCCTTGAGCTTAGCTGTTATTCTCCTGCAATCAACCGAACAAGGTAAATTAACGCCTGTTTTTTTAACTTTAGTGGACATTGCACCGATGCCGAAGGGAAATACTACAGTCGCGAGTTAGAAATGTTAGCGATAGCCGAACCGCTGAATCGGTTTTGTTTCTTTTTTCTGGGAAAACGATTCCGAGTAGTCACAGAATGTAACGCTACAAAAATAACGAAAGTAATGACTCCGTTTAACGTATGAGTCGCAAGTTGGTGGCTCAAGTTACAAAAGTACGATTTTGAACAAACTCATCGAGTCAGTTCCCGAATATCCCATGTTGATGCCCTGAGTTGATATCTTAATGAAATATCATCGGTACTAACCACTGTTGCCTAAAATGTATTGATGATAGAGGTTGATCAATTTGATTGGTTGGTTTCCATCCAGCATCAAGATTCCAATCTCAAAGAGCTTATCGAAGTATTAACTGGACAATGTAAATCCGAACAAGTTTGACAACTACGTAAGAACTACGCTTCGAAGAATGTTCGACTAATGCGCTGTATTCGAAAAAACTTCAAATTTGTCGTTCTATCCGCCATTAGATTGCGGGTTGTTAAAAGTTGTCATGAAGATGTTGGTCACTTCAGATGTGAGAAGATCATCGCACATATCCAAAACTTATTATGGTTTCCAAGGATGCGATTATACGTAAAATCTTACCTCCCTTCATGTCTAGAGTGTTGGTACAAGAAAACTATAGCCGGTAAACGAGAAGGATGACTATACTCCGAGGAAATGGAACCAGTACCGTTCAGAGTTCTACACATCGATGGTATCAATGCCGATGAAGACACTAATGACAACAGCGAAGTCGAGACGATTCATACTCAGGAAAGGCCGTGCTGCTGCGAATCTGCCAATGCTGGGTCCAAAAAACATCGATGACGAAAGCCTAACTGTCAGCCGTATTCATAATGTTGATGGTGATGTGTTGTTAATAAAGGAGTTTTTTCGGCATTAAATAGTTTAGATAAGTAAGTCATATATTGACTAATATTTTCATTTTGTACGATTTGGGATCTTATGTTAGGGGTCCTGAGTGTAATTCATTACATCCTAAAGTCAAATCTAAGCCTAGCTATTAATATTTCATTAAAAAATGGAAGGAATAATTTTTAATAAAAAACCCTTACTTGAGCCTATAACTTACTTATCCTATTGTTAATAAAAACTAACTTAAGCCTCCCTAGCTTAAATGTGCTAACTAGACTAAGAACTCATGATAACTACGCTAAGCAATATTTCTACCCGAGAGTGATGCAATTTGGGGGTTGGATGAAATAACTGATCGGGCGATCAATTTTTCTCTTCGTATTCGCGTGAGCTTTATTATTTTGCGAATTCCGGCTGTACGATGTAATCTTTCAGTTGAGAAATAAAAAGGCTTTTCGAAAGCAAGTTTTAAACATTTATGCTGCATGACTTGAAGCTTTGTTTTCAGGTAGTTTCCACATGAGTTCCACGCAGGAGCTGCATATAGCATAATGGTTTGAATCATCATTTTGTACAAAAGAATTTTGTTTTTAGTATTCAGGAGTGATTTGGGATTTAGTAGAGGATACAGCGTTAATATTCCCTTTGAAACCTTAGTACAAGTGTGTTCAATGTAGTCTTTAAACGTTAATTTTTTGTCAAGGAGAAGTTCCATGTAAGAGATTTCCTTCGACTGAGGAATTGCTTGTCCCAAAAATTTTAAAGTCGGTTAGGAAGCAGGCAGGCAGCCAGGCTTCCTTTGCTTAGTGATATATAGAGCTGACATTTTAGACGGATTAATTTTAATTTTTCAATGGTAAAATATTAGTATAGGCTATCCAGTGTGTTTCCCATCTTTTTTATTATTTCGGTGGGGTCTGTTGACCCTATATAAAACCAGGTGTCATCTGGAAACACCATCTGTTGGCAGGCATAGGCGTGTTGTGGGTGAATATATTAAAGAGCAGTGGGCTGAGGCAAGAACCTTGAGAGACTCCTCCATGATGGTTTTTGGAATGGGTCTCTCTCATTTTAACTGAAAACTGCTTATCCGTTAAGAAAGACTGGGTCATATTAATTAGGTATGGTCGGAATTTTAGGTCAATTTATTTGAATAGAAGTCTATCATGCCAAACAGTGCCAAACGCTTTTTCAATGTCAAGGGAAACAATCCCTAAGGAGAGTTTTTGTCTAAGTGCCCGATGTACATCTTGTCTGACATGACAGAGCTTAGTTCGGTCGAATGTTTATGCCTGAAGCCAAAATGAAAGCTTTGTATTATGTTGCCCATTTCAATAAATTTATTAATCCGCTTTTTTCGAAGCGTTTCCCTATGGATGGTAATAAGCTAATTGGTCTATATTTTATAGGGAGTAGTTGATTCTTGCTTGGTTTGTGAATGGGGATTACCATCGCCTGTTTCCATGCCGAAGGAAGGTAGCTTGTGTTGAGACAGGCATCAAAAATGTGGCATATTAACACAAACGTTTTTTAGGCAGGTTTTTGAGGGTAATGCTTGGTATATTGTCAATGCCAGGTGCCTTGTTGTTTTTCGGCTTCTCTAGAATCTTTATTAATTCGGTCGAGTCAAGAAAAGAGCTCAATAGAGGTAAAGATTTCAGACTATTAGCAACTGCAATCTCTGTGAAAATGCCATGCATACCTTTGATGATGTTGTGGTTTGAATGGAGTATATCAGCGAGGAGCCCAGCTTCTCCTACGTTAGATTATTCATAAATACCATGACTTATTTCAAGTTGGTGTGGAAGTCGATTTCGGCGCCCCGTAAGAGTTTGACTTCATCAGTGCATTCTGCTTGAGATCAGTGATGTCTCCCGACGTCCGTGCTCTCGGCTTTCTACAACTGGATGGAACATCCGAAGGATAGACATCGAAAGGTTCATTGAGATACTCACAGCAGGTGAGCCACTGCAGCGAGCTTCGGAGGGGACGGAAGAACTGGCAGCTCAAGACGTGGTACATTCTACTATGAGCATCATTACGACTGCTTGCTACGCTTCTATGCCCCGGCACGGCAAGCCCCCAGTGCTCTGGTGGTCAACTGAAATCGCTGAAAAGCGAAGGGAGTGTCACAAGCTTCGGCATGAAGCTCAACGGGTACGGAATCGTTACGAGGCAATGAACCGGGTGGCAGCATATAAGTCGGCCAGAAAAGGCCTTCGCAAATTGATCAACAATAGCAATGCTCGCTGCTGGCAAGACTTAGTGGATAATGTGAACAAGGATCCGTGGGACCTCTGCTACAAGCTAGTTATGCGGAAGCTTGGTGTCCCACGGACGCCTTGCATACATGATACGGAAACGATGGATAAGATAGTGCGCGGGCTCTTCCCCGCCCATCCCGTCCATGCGGATGCTGTCCATGGTGAAACAGCAGTCGAGTGTCCAATCTTCACACAGCCAAAACTAGAGGAGGCAGTCCTTTCATTGAAAGCGTGGAAGGCTCTAGGTCCAGATGGTGTTCCCGCTGACGTGTTGTGGCTTGTCTATCACCATTGTCCTGACTTGCTGCTCAGCACATGCAACGCTTGCCTACGGGACGGGGTTTTCCCGATACAATGGAAGGTGGCGAGGCTCGTGCTGATCAGCAAGGGGAAGGAAAATCCCGAATCGCCGTCTGCATACCGCCCGTTATGCATGCTAGACACGGCTAGGAAAGTGCTAGAGAAACTCATCAAGATATGACTCACTGACGCGATTCGTGCTGCTGGGGACCTATCTCCTCGGCAGTACGGCTTTAGAGCAGGACGTTCTACTATCGATGCAATTGTGCAAAAGGCAGAGACACATAGTCGCATCAAGCGCCGAATCGTCCTGTTGGTGACACTCGACGTCAGAAACACCTTCAATTCCGCTAGCTGGGTGGTTGTTCTGGATACGCTGGAAAACTCTTTTCAAGTTCCAGAATATCTGACGCGGCTTTTGAGGGACTACCTAAAAGACCGAAGCTTGCTCTACGACACGACACAGGGCCTACGAAAGATGACGGTTACATCGGGTGTTCCTCAGAGATCTATCCTTGGTCCAGACCTGTGGAACGTGTCTTACGACGGGCTACTGAGACTGGGGATGCCAGATGAGTCGCGCTTGATCGCCTATGCGGATGATATTGCGGCTCTAGTCGCTGGACGCACCGTTAAACAAGCACAACTTAGGCGAGGCATGGTAATGCGCTGAGTGAGAGACTGGATGACTGTTCGCGCGCTTAGTTTACCACTGAAGAAAACATAAGGGGTCATCTTGACAAAAAAGAGAATCCCTAGAGTAAGGATGATCAGTGTTGGAGAAATACAAGTCGAATCGAAGCCAGCGGTGAAGTGGCTGGGGCTACTGATCAACTCGAAGATGAGTTTCTCTGTGCAAATCAGAGCAACGGCTGAGAAGGCTGCATCAGGAGTATCAGCTCTGAGTTGACTTATGGCTAACTTAGCCCATCAAGAAGATCCCTCTTGATTAGTGCTGTAGGGTCAGTGCTACTATACAGAGCAGAGGTATGGGGCGACGCTTTCCGTAAGGAGGTTTACCGAAAACGCCTGGCACATGTACAGAGAATAAGAGTGCTGAGGATTGCATCTTCGTATCCAACAGTCTCTGATTCGGTGGTGAAAGTTATTGCAGGCATGATACCTGTCGGTGTCCTTGCTAGAGAGCGTGAAGATGCGAGGGATGGTTATCCGCGAAGAGCGACAGCACTCACTCAACGATTGGCAGCAGTCTTGGGTGAATTGCACAAAGGGAAGGTGGACTGCGCGCTTCATCCCGGATGTGAAACCGTGGTTTAATTGAAGGTATGGTGAGATCGAGTTCTATCTGACCCAGCTTTTGAGCGTGCATGGTTTTTTCAGACTTACCTGCACAAGATTGATAAGTGACGGTCCCCCGATTGTCGGTTTTCCCCAGGAGAGGAAGACAATGCCTGCCACACATTTTTTTTTGCGTGCATAAAATGGGACAGGCTGCGAAGGGCCCTCAACAGGGAGAACGGAGAGCTCATCCCGGATAATATAGTTGCGTTGATGCTCGAATCGGTTGGAAAATGGTACCAGGTGGCACATTATTTTCGAGCAATCCTAAAAGATAAAAGGGACTCACAGCATTCGGGGGTGTTAAGGCTAGGGGATCGCTTATCTGGCACTTCCTCTTCCCCTCTCCCCTCCCGCCAAAAGAGGGATCCTCCAGTTTGAAGGCGCTTCACGGCGTAACAAAACGAGACCTGGCCCGAAGTAATGTATCAAATGGTTCCAGGCTGGGTTCTCAGGTTGACAGGGGATGTGTTTAGTGGGTAGTTCAGTCGCCTTCTTGTGAACATGGGAGTCTCACACTCTGTGCGTAAACGGGCATTCACCTCCCTACCACAAAAAAAAAGGTTTTGACTTAGCCTTCAGATGTTTTGAGAATTATATTTAAGCCAGCCAAGCATTGAATTCCAGCTTCCGTTGCGTAAGTTCCATATCTTTAGTCTTATGGCTACCGTTAAACTGTTAACATCTTGCTTAACGTATAGATCTCTTGTTCGTTACCACTGTCGTCTAAGAGAATTTCTTTCCAATTCTATGAATTTGTAGTAAATTATCTTCGTAGGTGTGCTACTTGTGATTGCTTCCCAAATAATTTTATTAAGTTTACATACATATTTGTGTATCTATTCCGGCCACGGTTTTCATGGAAGTTGGACTACTTGGAGTCAAGTAAATGCTATCGTTTATGAACCTCTTGAACATAAGCCAGTTCGTTTTCTTATATTGAAGAGCCATTTGATATTGTCTTTCAACATATTTGCCACTATTTATTGAAAAGACTATAGGTAAATGTGGAGAGGAAAGAGCCTGCAAGACACAAAGCTCGGATATATTAGAGCTTCCATCGCTGAGTACAACGTCCAAAGTTGAACCAATTCCTCGATGAGAGTAATATGTTGGCTCGCTCGGTGAATGTACAAAGATGTTATGTTCAGTCATTAGGCTATACAGAGCTCGGTATATTTTGTTCGAACGCACACAGTTCCATTACTGATGCAAAACATTCAAGTCACTACAAAGGAAATATCTGTCGTTGTTAATAATAAACAATTGAAAAACTATAACAATATAAGAGATCTTTTGAATTGTTATAGTTTTTCATTGTTCATCTTAGCGCCTGGAAAATAGACAGAATAAATTTTTACATTTATGTCTTGAATCAGCACGCCAATGCTTTCGATTAGTGCTGAATCGAAGGCAGGTAAAATGCGATGTTTAAGAGATTTATTGATGACGAGTGCTACGCCACCATCGATTTTTCCTGTTCTTTCCTTTCAATAAATTGCATAATTAGGATGAGAGAGCTTGTCGTGCGTTCTTAGCCACGTTTCTGTAATAGCAAAACATCTATATTATTTTAAAGTGCTAAAATCGAATGCTTCTAATGATTTATATTTGATGCTTTGTGCATTGCAGTATAAAGTCTTAAGATTATTATTCATAAGGAAACTTAACTGCTAAACTAACAATTACATTAAACTGATCAGTTTCCGTTTCGCAATTTGCAAGATTTTTAATTAGTTCCTGGGATATTTCCAATAATAATGCAGGAGATAATCAATTGTCGTTCAAAAGCGATAAGTTTTGGAATGAGCTCGGTTGTCGTCTGGATTTCATTATAGAATTGACTGCTAGGTGGATTTTGTGGAGCTTTCTTATTATGTGGGGTGTTGGTTTTACTGATCGGATTGATAATGGTCGACAATTTTGATCGTGGTTACTAAATCTGTTTTGAATGTTTCCCATTTGCACTTTACTTGCCGCTTTTCGTTTTGCAAGCTTTTCTTTAATTTCAATGTACCCTTTTCTTGCTTTGAACGTAGTCGCATTAGAGTAGTAATCACCACCACAATTGGAACATTTTATTTTATGACATTAAGCGTCGGTGAGAATGCATGCAGTGTACGAGCTATGTTCACCACTACAAATGAAGCACTTTGTAGATAAGTTGCAGTTCAATGACCTATGTCCATAGTTTAAACAATTACGGCATTGAGTTGGTCCATTATTTTTGTTGCTGTAATAGTTCAAGCTTACGATTGTGTATGCTATTGCTTCTATTTTGTGTAGATTGTTGATTTGGTACCGCGTTGCAGATACAACATATAATACAAATAGTACACACTGTGACGATGCTTGGCACTTGACATGAAAATTTTTATATCTATAGTTGTAATACTAATATATGTTCAGATTTTCGTATTTCATTGAGATTTTGTATGGGCACTTCATGGAGCCCTGTAAGCACAATTTTCAGTGGGCGTATATCTGTACGTTGAAACGTGAAGTAGTTGACTTTTTTAGAGTGTAAGTGCTTTTGAACATTTTCGAAATCTTCAATATTCGATTGACATAATCTTAATGGAATATGAAGACATTTTTAATTGGTTCCTAATTGCCTCAATTGTGTCGCGCGGTAAGTCAAGGAAAGTAATTGGAGGGTTTCTCACCTTTGTTTTCCGTTGTCTGCAGCTGGTTCACTAACATTTTCATTGCTGTCCTGCAAATTAGCAAGTGGTGAAAAGCGGTTGGATAATGCTGCGGTATTTTTGGCCATTTTAAAGTGGTCTCTGCGGAGCATTCCTACCGAGGAAGGCTCCTAGTTTCTTTCCCTGTTATTAACAGGAGTGGCACTATCAATTCTTTTAACACTCACTTTTAAATTTTACTTGCACAGAAATCAAAAATGATAGAAGTCGAAAGTTAATAGATTATTCATAATAAAGTCACTAGCGATCACTTTGAATTCGACTGCACCATTCAAGGGTCGTTGTACGAATGATTAAATAGTTTGAATCATACCGTCTTAATCTAACCCCAATCCTGACATATGCTAAAACATATGCGTCACTTAGGTTAAATCGGAAGACATTAAAATGCATTCTTGATCTCACTCTCACAAAATTTCTTATATGGTATTTGCACAAAAACGATTGAACTATTTTGACAACACTTTGCATTTGTTCAGACTTGAATGGATTTTTCAGCAAAGCAAATGAAGCAAAACAATTGAAAGCAGTCTCGATTGAACACATAAAGAATTGTATCACTCAGGCTGGTTACAGTTCACCTAAGTTGGTACGTTAGCACTATCAGAAGAAAACACGTAAGCGAGAATGGTGGCACAAGGTAAATTGCTACATACCATCTTGCGCCTCTTAATATAATGCAGAACATCATGAAACACTTGGGGTTGAACAGTCGTCAGAACACACCCATGCGACGGCCATTACGATTTGATAAAAACAATAACACCACTGACGATTTGGATAAGTTCAATTTGAATCAGTCTAGAGTCAATGTTGCAAGCAACTTTTTGAGACCCATGTCGAAGGCATATGTTGCTGGCTAAATTGCTATGAACTAACTGAACTGGAAAGTTCAGGTTTCGGTAAACTAAAAGATGTAGTGAAGCTATATAAGGCCTCAAATTGGCGCGCTAGGTATTTTTTTCGTTCGCGATCCTCGATGGAGGAAGACATTGTATGTAGAAGCGAATAAACAAAGTTGGATTTGGGACATTGAGTTACGTGTTTGGATTTTTATCATTAGTGTACAGATTTCGATTTGTGTTCTTAACCCACTGAACAATCCTCCTGCACTATCGCCAACTTCTGCTGCCAAGAGCTCTGATGTGTGTGCTGTGGTTGATGTCAGTAAGGGAGCCATTCCAAAGAAACCTCATCAGCACCTATCACCTGGTTCTCAAAAGCATCATCATGTACGACAACTACAGCAACAAGCACAACCGAAACATCTACAATATACATCTAATCAGCAGCAACCTGAATTTCTGCAGCCGGCTTCTTTAACACCGCAACGGTTAGTTGGTATCGGGACAAACCCAAAGTCTTCATGCCCGCCTGAAACCTCTGTTACAAGATTTATAACTCAAGGTAATGCTGATACCGAATTGTTGATAAGAAATGCAGGCTCACCAGGATCTACATCTGCCAGCTGGGGGCCCTCACTTGGAGGCGATATGACGACAAACATTACTGCGATGAAACCTGGCGCCCCCCCGCGTGCTATATCCCCACCGCTACAAATATTTCTCTCGAGATTATAATATAGCACGCCAGTCGAAGACATCATCGCTCATATAAAGTACACACTGAACTTTAGTCCTGAGTTGCTCCAGTGCACCAAGCTTACGCCTGATGGAAAGACGAACAGATTGATTGCGTCTTTTAAAATTACTGTTCCAGCTAACCTAAGTATCTTGCTTGGTAAGGAATTTTGGCCACCTGGCGTATTTGTCAAAAAGTTCTCTCCGATTCGTAAGCGGAACCATCCTGTGTCCTTTCGCAACAGAAGAAACATCTCTTAGGCCTAGTAATTCATTCTTAACTTGCTATTACCAAAATGTTCGTGGCCTGAGGACTAAGACAACTGAATTTTCATCCTTTTTCCCTATAATATAATCTATCTAACGGAAACATAGCTGACAGATGACATTTGTAATAATGAGCTACTTCCGTGCCATTCAGTCTTCCGCAGAGATAGAGACCGTGATGCTACTGGTAAGTCTGACGGTAGAGGTGTTCTAGCGGATATACATATTTCCCTTACCCGCAAATCCTGTGATGATTTCACTCCATCTTCACCTGTTGAGTGTATAATTGTGCTAGTCTCTCTATCGGACTCTCTTTCCTTCCTCGTATCATCTGTGAATATTCCTTGTAACAGTCCTGCTATTGTTTACGAACGATTCTTTGCAGGATTCTCGAGCTACATTAATGCTCGTTTCCCTTCTACTCCTATATTGGTCTGTGGTGACTTCAATTTGCCCTCTATTATTTGAAATGATTTGTATGTCTTCATAGTTTCTGGCAGTAGTGTGTCTTTTGCTCATTCTTCTTTTATTTCCCTCTGTTCTTTCACCCAATACAACACTTTTCCCAATGCCAACAACAAATTGCTTGATCTTGTTCTTTTCAACTTGTTTCCTTCTTCTCTGTCCGCATCGGTGGCACTCTCATCCTTTGTCGAACCTGATCCTCAGCATCCACCACTCTCTAATGAGCTTGCAATCACATCTTCTCGTTCTTTGAAGAATTCCTCACCTTCCCACTTTAATTTTTTAAAAGCCGATTTATCAAACATGGAAGCTAACCTTAATGCCGTGAATTGGTATTCCTTCTTCAGCAATCTCCACATTGAAGATTGTGTTGATAAGCTCTATATGTTTCTTTCATCCTTAATCTCGCAATTTACTCTTGTGTGTCCGGCAAGAAGATCTAAAGATGCTCGTTGGCTTAATTCAGATGTTGCCACTACAATTTAAGCTAAAGATGCTGCCCGCAGAAAATTCTTATCCAGTGGTCTTCCAATTGGCCTCGTTAAATTTAAGGAGCGTCGTGCTGCGGCCAAGAAAATTGCCACTTCTGCACTTCATGCATAAGTTAACCACGTTGAAACTTCGTTAATGTCGAATATAACTCGTGCGTTTTCGTCGTACGTAAAATCTTTAAGGACCTCTCATCATGCCCCCCATAATTTTAGTCTAGATGGCCTGACATCGTTTTTTGGTAGGGCTAAACATTCCTCCTCCTTCAAACAATCTTCTTGCGCTTTTTCCTCTACTAATTTTCTTACAAACCCCTTGCAGGTTGAGCAACTCTTAAATAATCTTGACAACAGCACCTGTGTGGGCCCTGGTGGCATTCCAAATTTTCTAGCAAAATCTTTATCTGCTTCGCTTTGTATTCCCCTTTCAATTATTTTTAACTTGAGTTTACCCTGTGGGGTTTTGTCCGCCCAATGAAAAATTGCCCACATTTTTCCTATTTTCAAATCTGGTAATCGTAATATCGTCTCAAACTATCGTCCTATTTCCCTTCTTCCTTGTTTTAGTAAAATTCTTGAAAAGATAGTTTTTGATTTGCTGTATCCACTTGTCCTCCTATCTTTAGCAGATCAACAGCATGGTTTTGTTAGAGGCAGATCTACCTTTACAAACAAACTTTTTTTTTACCCATAATATTGCAGCTGCCCTCGATCAACAACAACAAGTTGACTTTATTTTTACGGGTTTTCTAAAGCCTTTGATTCAGTGGATCACTCTCTCCTATTTGAGAAACTTTTAAGGGTTCAATGTCCCTAGTTGCCTCTATTTCTGGCTTGTCTCCTTGTCAATGTGTAGTCAATGTAATTCAAATATTCAATAAACTCAATTATTTAATTGAACACAAATCCTTTTACTCATCGAGTTAAAGTAACTGAGCGATAGTAGATCATATGTAGCAAATCAACTCTCCCGAAGTGTTGATGTATAAAGTGGATGCTCGTCAACCTGAACGCCAGTGAACAGAAGGTGCTTTGGTACTGTAAGCGACCTGTAAAATATCTTGTACGATGGGCCACCTGGGTTGGAGCTTCCGAATGTTTCGCGCTTGATTAGCTGCGCAGATGATTTGGCCACGTTAGTTATGGACACACAGTTAAACAAGCACAACTCAGGTTAGGTTTAATAATATGGTAGGAGAGAAACTAGCGCCTAGCGCTAAAGAAAACTGAAGTACTTATTCTGACAAAGAATAGTATTCGCAGACTAAAGACGATCAGCATCGACGAAACTCAAGTTGAATCGAAATTAACTGTGAAATACCTGTACGTATTGATATTTGAAGATTAGTTTCTCTGAACAAATCAATGTTATAGTTGATAAGGCTGCAGTTGGCGTATCGGTACCCATTCGACTGATTGCTAGCATAGGGTGGCCTACCTTATCAAGAAGGTAGCTTAGTGATGACTACAATACAATCTGTTCGACGCTCTCGGCAAGAAGCTGTATCGAAAGCGCGTGGTACCCATCTCTCATCTTGCTAGAAAACATCATGAAATCTACTTTCACAAACACGAGAGTGATAGAGAGCATGTATCTCTCAAGGTAGGCAACTCCATCTTACCTGTTGAGTGTATAATTGTGTTCGTCTCCCTATCTGACTCTCTTTATCTCCTTTTATCATCTGTGTATATCATTTGTAAGAATTCTGCTTATGTTTATAAATGCTTCTTTGTAGAATTCTCGAGGTAACATTAAAACTCGCTTCCCATCTACCCCTATCAATTTGACCTCTATTGTTTCGAATGCTAGGTATACCTCCATAGTTTCTGGCGGTAGTGTGTCTTTTGCTCTTTCTTCTTACATTTCTCTCTGTTCTTGTACCCAATTCAACACTATACCTAATGCCAATAACATAGTGCTTGGTTTTGTTCCTTCCCACTTGCCACCCTCTCCTCTGTACGCATCGGTGGCACTCTCATCCTTTGTCAAACCTGACCCGGATCATGCACAACTCTTCACTTTGCTTACTATTACATTTTCTCCTTCTTTGAGGATTTCCTCACCTTCCGGATTTAAGTTTTCAAAAGCTGATTTATCGAGCATAGAAGCTAGCTTTAATGCCGTGAATTGGTATGCCTTCCTCAGCGACCTCCACATTATTGAAGATTGTGTTGATAAGCTTTAAAGGTTTCTTTCGGCCTTAATCTCGCAATTTACTCCTGTGTTTCCGCAAAAAAAGCCTGAGGATGGTTCTTGGTTTAATTCAGATGTTTCCATTGCAATTAAAGCAAAAGATGCCACCCACAGAAAATTCTTATCCAGTGGTCTTTCGATTGATCTCGTTAAATTCAAAGGGCGTCGTACGGTGGCCAAGAAAATTGCCACTTCTGCACTTTATGCATATATCCACTTCTGCACTTTATGCATATATTAACCACATTAAACTTCGTTAATGTCGAATCAAACTCGTGCGTTCTGGTCGTACGTAAACTCTTTAAGGAGCTCTCATCATGTTCCTGATAATTTCAGTTTAGATTTCGTAACATCGTCTACTCCTTAAGAATCCTGTAAACTCTTCGCTTCTTATTTTTCTTGCTTTTTCGGTGAGACTAAACATTTCACTTCCTTCAACCAATCTTCTTGTTCTTTTCTTGTACTAAATTTTGTACAAACCCCTTGCAGGTTGAGCTGCTCTTAAATAATTTTGACAACAGTACCAGTGGTGACCCTGATGTCATTCCAAATTTTCTAGCAAAATCTTTATACTCTTCATTTTGTGTTCCTCTTTCAATTATTTTTAATTTGAGTTTATCCTATGGGGTGCTCCCCTCCCAATGAGAAATCGCCCACTTTTTCCCATCTTCAATTCTGCAGACTGTAATATCGTCTTAAACTATCGTCCTATTTCCCTTCTTTCGTGTTTTGGTAAAATCCTTGAAAATATAGTTTTTGATGTGCTGTACCCGCTTGCCCTCCCATCTTTAGCAGATCAACAGCATGGTTTTGTCAAAGGCAGATCTACTCTCCCAAACTTACTTTCTTTTACCCATCATATTGCAGCTGCCCTCGATAAGCAACAACAAGTTGACGTTATTTTTAAGGGTTTCTCTAAGACCTTTGATTCAGTGGATCACTCCTTCCTTTTTGAGAAACTTTTACGGTTCAATGTTCCTATTTGTTTCTATTCCTGGATTTTCTCCTATGTCCCCTGAATCGTCAATGTGTAGCCACTTGTTTCTCTTTTTCTTTTCACCCCAGCTCGGGAGTTCCGCAAGGTTCATTACTTGGCCCCATACTATTTTTACTTTTTATCAATGATCTACCTTCTGTTATCACATCCCCCTGTCTCCTTTATGCTGATGACTTCAAGATTTTTCGAGTTATTGATTCCCTTATAGATGTTGATATCCTTCAAACCGATCTTCAGCGTCTAAGTGAGTGGTGTGAATCAAACCATCTCTCCTTAAATGTTTCCAAATGCCATCAGATGACACTCTCCTGTAAAAAATGTCCTCTTCTCTCAACGTATAGGCCTGTTGGTATCCCTTTAAGCAATGTAACCTTCTTCAAGGATCTTGGTGTGCTTTTCGATTGTAAACTGAAGTTTGATCTCCTTATTGCTCTAACTATTAAGAAAGCCTCTCGCTTAACTTGATTTATTTTACGATCCGCTTCGTCATTTCAACATATCACATCCTGTAGTATGTGTCTTTACTTCTCATTAGTACATAGTCATTTGGAGTATTGCTCCCAAATTTGGAGCCCGTACCACAGGAAGCTCATCGATGCTGTTGAGTCAGTTCAACGCAGATTCACACGGTCTCTATTCTTCAAATTCAACCTTCCTTACTCCCCTTATGATGACCGACTCCATACTTTGAACCTTCCTACCCTTGAGTCCAGACGATCTTTCCTTGACGAATGTCTTTTAATCAAGCTTCATTATTGCCTTTTACCTCAAAATTTATGCAGAAAAATAAATAAATTCGACGCGGCTTGCCCTAATAGATCCTAGTTTCAATTTCAGGTTCCGTATGCACGTACTAACACCTTCTTCCACTCTCCTTTGCTACGCTTACCTCGTATGCACAATCAGCAAAGTCTTGGTCTTCTACCACAATCTCTTGGCGATGAAAAATCAAATTTATTCCTATAAATCTTATTTTTTAATATCGTATTGTGATCTTTTTTCTTTAATTTCTGCCATATCTTGAATTCATATGTTGGTTTTTATATATTATATTAATTGACTTGTAATTGGACTACTAGTCTGTAAGTTGATTTCTGAAATAAATAAATAAATAAATAAGAACGGAGTTTGGAGCAACAGCAGTAAGAAGCCCCTAATGTTTAGGGTAGGAAAAGAGATCAGGTTTAAAAGTGCGCATCTTGTTTTCTTCTCTATTTGATCTGAAGTTCGTGGTTTTGCTAAAAGTTTTATATTGTGAAAATAATAACTTATGTTAACGGATTTAAGTCTGAGCGTTTTTACTCTCCATCCATGTAGAATTACTGAGCCGAAAAAACAGGAAAACTGTCATGGTCGAGAAAATGCGCTTCAGGTGATCAGGCGACCTTAAGAATAACAAGTTGGGTAAACAGACCTACGCTCATGTCAGAAGGGTTTTGTATTCAATTTACAAAATGCAGTCACCAGATCGAATCAAATCAAGAAACATGTCAAAGACGATTTTATTGGAGAAAATATGAAATGCGAAGATCATACTATTTTTAACAAAGTTCAATGAATTTCGACTTTTGAGGTTTTTGGTATTGTTATACCCATAAATATCTCCCTTGATAATTATTTCAGATGTCCATCCGCGACGGAGAAAACACATTTTTCATGTATTTCCCCCCTGTGCCCCCACTGAAGCAAAAACTGACAGTTCAACAACTGTTTTGAAAAGCTCCCATGAAAACTTTCATTTCATACTCATATCGGCTACGTTTGATGAATTTTTTTTCAGGGGCCACTCTCCTGTGCTGAAATCATCGATTCATGGCCAATTTTTTCGAATCCTAGAATGGTTACAAGGCCCTTTTGCTAGGAGCTCTCTCCCACCTCCTTGACTTATTTCACTTATGAGCATTAATTGTAGGTACTCATCCTTCAGTCATTCATTCAATTGAATCAAGTGTTCAAAGCATGCACCTTAAACGTTGAAGTTGGGAAAAAATAGCTGCAAATTATTCAATCTTCGCATTTAAAACAGCCATTATCTTGTTTTAGGATTTTTGATACTACTAGCTGAACCGATTCTCAAAGATATACACGACGCCTATCATTCCTGAAATTTTCATGCAAATCCTAGCAAAACTGTAGTGTCTGAGTCGCTAAAAAGCGCATGTTGTTCCATAGCCATATGTTGCCATAGTAATACATGCAGCGCATATTGTTCCATAGTAATACAGGAAAATTCAAACCACTATAACTTCGCTAAATATGATTCAATCTTTATGAAACTTTCAGGACAGATCAATCTTATAAATAGACATCTACGTACTGAGTTTCATTGAATTTAAGGGAACCGTTAAGATTTTATTCAAGAAAACATAAAATCAATAAATCATACTATTACTAACAAAGTTGAGTGAATTGCGACTTCTCACGTATTTGTTGTTGTTGTACTCACCAAGGCCTACATTCCTGATTTTTTTCAGATTTTTCGGATCACAGGTGTCCAATCGCGAGGGGGGGGGGGACACAAATTTTTCGTATATTTCCCCTCCCTGTGCGCCCCTCGAAGCAAATTTTGGCAAACTAAGACCTGTTTTGAAAAGCTCTCATCAAGACCTTTCATTTGATACCCATATCGGCTACCTTCAATGAAAATTTTTTTTTGGGGGGTCACTCTCCTATATGGGGAGACCCCCCTTAAATACCTTATAAAATTTTTTGTAGCTGAACTTTGAAGAGATCACCACTTTACACCTACACACAAAATTTGATGTTTCTAGCTTAAGTAGTTTCCGAGAAAAACTGCTGTGACACACGGACGGACGGACGGACGGACGGACAGACGGACAGACGGACAGACTGGTCGCGAAACTAGTAGGGCTTTGTAAAATTATTTTACAAAACCCTAAAAAAGTAAGCGCATGAGGCTCCACGACCCGTGTACTTAGGTTAGCTGTCAATCTTGATGGTCACGCCGTAGGGCAGTGGTCCTGTGCTTAGCAACCCTTTTTTTCGAGTAACGATCTTTAAAAGTAAAACAATTTTTAGTCCATTTTCAGCGGCCGCCATTTTGTTACTGTGTTAAAAACATCATTGACATAATGAATTCTTAAAAATATTAATCTTTCCTGTAAGCTTTAAGAAGACCAAATCAAGGATGTAGTGCCTGGTTCCATGGAAAGTATATAGAATAGCAACACAGTGTGTCGTTTCAACACATAAGAAGACAAATAGCTACAACTCCCGTGAATATGATTCGGTTTTTCGAAATTATATAGCATAAAGGTGTTTTAATATGCTACTGAAATATCGTATTTTATTGAATTTATGGGTACCCATACGGCTTTATTAGAATAAATGTTTAACTTGGAAACTATACTATTATTAACAAAGATAAGTGGATTGCGACTTGTTTGATACTTTTTCTTATTGTACTCCTACCTACCTTCTTGATTTTTTTAGGTACAATCACGAGGGGAGTGACCGCAAATTCTCGTACATTCCTCCTCCTCATGCGCTCCCTTAAAGTTGGTAACACTGTTTAAAGGAATGTGTTGCGAAGCTCTAATCAAAACTTTTTAGTAAAAAAGTATTTTAGGATCCTCTCCTCATATGGGAGAACCCCTTAAAAACAAAACTTTTGATTTATTTATATACCGAGTTTGGGGTCACTAACTGGAAAAGAGAGGTGAAAAACTACTGAGATACACAAACGAACAGGAAAACCCAATTTCAATAGGGTTTTGTTAGCAAGTACAAAACCCTAAAAATATATTATGATGAATATGACCCAGATCCAGTGAATTGAAAAGGACAATTCGTGTATCAGTCCATACTACAGCATGTTTTCTGTCTACAACAACAAAACAAAAACCAAGCATTCTATAAAAATGCATATTTAGAAAAAATCTACTTTAAACGAATTTGTCTTCTAATTGACGCAATATTTTACATCTATTATCATGAAAACCGATAAGTTGGTTGATTGTACAAACGAAGGGTCAAATTAAATCTAATTCGTAGTATAAGCTTTTGGATGTGGTCCTTATTTGGAAGTTACATAAAACATTAAATTCAATCCACCACCAAAGAACAAATTATTTGCTCTATTTATCAGTGCATCCATAACTCGAACAAACTAATAAAGTTCTGGAATCCTTCGAGCGTGTCGAGCTTGGATCACATTTAACGCAATTTCTAACATACTCGTCTAGTATGTCATATTCCTCTTCAAACACACTTGCAGACATTCATGAGCTCGTAATATCAGTATCATCAAATCAAGTTTGCGGTTCTTATACAATTTCAAGCGGTTTTATTTTTAATGAGGGAATAACTTCCTCTGACAGACTTTTTTAATTAAATGTTCAACTTTGTTCATGTCTCCCGCACCGGAGTGTGGAGAATGCAATTCAACAGATTCCACGAGAAATTCATCCCATACTCGAGTGCCTTATTCACTCCATTTCTATGAGTTTCCGCTTTCCTTCCGGCGTGTCTTTCGATGCATCTTTACCGCACTTTGGCAACGAGACAAACTCCACTTGCTAGATGAATGCCAACCAACATAACCTCACTCAAACTGATATTGTGCAGATACTCAAAATGTGCTTCTTTACTAAGCTGGATATGGTTTTACTTGTCTTTTATCCTCTTTAGCGGACTTTGACCAAAACAATTCAATTACGTGTATGTGAATGAACAGTTATAGTGCTCTCCTTTTTTCATAGCTAGGACATTTGGGAATATATTTATGTTTCAAATGTTATTCTTTCTTAGATTATTTTGTAAATAATATTGTATTTATTTTTTGTTTTATTACAGATACACAATCACATCCGCGGTATACAGAAAATTATATCGAAGAAGACAAATTCCTACCAAATTTTGTCACATTAGGCCAAAAATATAGTATAGCGGTGGGTTCTACAGTAGTGCTGCCGTGTAAAATAAATGAAACAGGTAAGTGTCTTATCATTTTAAGAATATTAAATTTAGTCGTCTAACAGTGGTAATGAGTTTGAGAAACCTTTTTAAAATTTTTGCAATAGTTATTAAACTTTCATAAGGGAATAGTTAGCTAAAACGCAGTTCAAGAGGAGGAAAACTTCGATTAATTATAACTTTGGCAATTAGTTGCTATACTCAGCGGAACTGTCGGTACTGAATGCTTGTCTTTTTCTGACTCATCTAATTTGATGATGTTATTGAATTTTATTACTATAATGGATGTCTGAATGTTTCTCAAATTTTCAGAAAAAACACAACGATTCACAAAAGTATTCCCAATTTTTATTGCAGTCTATAAATGAATGTTTACCAATTACTTTTTACAGATTATTATTATTTTTTTTAAACATTGAGCGAGACTACGTTTCAAGTAATGTATGAGAAAAGAACTAAATTTGATTAACGTTTACTTGGTTCCCTGTTATTGTATCGCTAAAATGACGTAAATCGTTGTTTAAAACGCCGCAAATGACGTTGGTTTATTGACCGTGAGTCACTTCGGTTTTCGGACAGACCCAAACATACCGTTTGCACTGTAGATAATTCAGTTTTCTACCCTGATTTCCTTAAAATTTATGGATGATAATATATTTTAACACATCTGCACTTAGGTAGGAAAACAATTTCCAAAATCTATCAATTCTTTAGATTTTATTTTGTTTACAAATTAAAAGAGACCCAAAATTTATGCCACTTGGTTATTCGTACAGTTCTTATTGCCCTGGTAAAACATATTTTCCCGTTATTTTTCTGGTTCATAACAAACAACCCAGTTAGATATTGTAGTTATATACATGCAGTGAAAGTGTGCAGTTGTCGATTGAGCGCGTTTGAATGAACATATACGGAAAAAGAGAAAAAATGGGTCGTAAATCAAAAAATCATTCTGTTGTGGTTCGCAAATTAGTAATATCGCATCATATAGCCGGTAAATCTTTGCGGGAAATAGCGAATATACTTAATATAAGTCATTCTACAATTCAATACATAGTTAAGCACTTTAAAACAGACAATCGTGTTGTTGATAAGAAAAAAAAAGGCCCGATGTTTTTGTTGAATGCACACGAAAGTCGTTGGCTAGTTCGAGAAATTCGTGAGGACCCTAAATTAAGTGCACCTAAGTTAGCTGCCGCATTTGAGCAGCATTCAGGTAAGCGGGTGTGTGCGGAAACTATACGGAGAGTACTGAGGAGAGCTGGTTTTAACGGACGAGTGGCCAGGAAAAAACCATATCTATCGGAGAAGAATAGGAAGCAGCGCTTGATGTTTGCAAAAGAACACCTTACCAAAGATGCGGAGTTTTGGAACAACATTATATTTGTAGATGAGTCCAAATTTACTATATTTGGCTCAGATGGACGGACAATGGTTTAGAGAAAACCAAATGAAGAGCTTCACAAGAAAAATCTGCGCGCCACCGTAAAACATGGTGGTGGATCCGTCTTAGTTTGGGGTCGTATGTCGGCACATGGAGTAGGAAATTTGCACATTATCAATGGAATAATGGGTAAGATAGTTTACCTCAACATTTTGAAACAAAATTTAAAGCAAAGTGCTATCTAAATGGGTTTGAGTAATAGTTTTAAATGTTATCAGGACAATGACCCCAAACATAAATCACACATTGTTCGAGAGTGGCTTCTTTATAATTTTGCAAAAGTCATAGAAACTCCAGCACAATCGCCCGATCTTAATCCGATCGAGAATGTTTGGAACGAACTTGATAAACGCCTTCGAAAACATACCATTTCTAATAAAGAAGTTCTTATAAGTAAGCTTAAACACGAATGGTCTAATATATCAGTCGAATACACCAAAAAACTAGTGGATTCTATTCCCAGAAGACTTCAAAGCGTTGTTAAAAACAAAGGACTCCAGACAAAATATTAGTTTTTTCTCACAGTTTTTATTTCACTCTAGTTTTTCGTTGTGTACGAATATCAAAGTGACGTGAATTTCTAAAAATATATATTCTTTTTTGTATTTTCATTGAAATTATCAATAGAAGAGCGATATTTTTTTTATTTTTGTATTACATAAATAAAAATAAAAGATTTCTTTTAAAAAGTTGCAACTTTTTTCATCCAGTCCCAAAATAGCGCTACCTAATGCTTAAGTTCTCAAGTGTACGAATAACCAAGTGACTCGCTGTACATAGATAAGTTACTTCACCCTACGTCGTAATGAATAGTGCAGTTATAGAATTGCAAGATCTAGATGGCCACTCGAACGGTCCAAAACTGACTGATTGTCTAGGGAACTCATTTATGAACTTGCGCGTTGCTTCCGATCTTGCACGGAACGTATCATCATCTACTTCAAACCACATACCAAACTGTTGCAGCTCTGAACAAAAGTTACCAACTTCATGTTAGTTACAGTTTGACAGCTGGGAACTGGAAGCCAATCTCTCTCTCTCTCTCTCTCTCTTTCTTGCAAACTGTGTCGCCAACAAGGTAGAATGATTCCACGAGCTCCTGGTCATTATATTATGTCATTGACTGATAATATACATTAGCTCAGTTAGTTAACAACAATTGTGTTTAATTTTGTAGTAACAATATATTTGGTGACGAGGATTACGGATAAATCAAGTAATTTGAAAATTATACCAGCGAAATGCTCAGATCTCACGAAGCTCTAATAAGATCATTGGCAAGCAACATAACTCCGGAGATACAAGTTGTTAATAACCACAATGACCATGTTCAGCAAATCCATAGCCTCGCAAATCGGATTGTGAAATTTTACTTCGACCCGGAAGACGAATAATACTTTCATGCATGGTACGAAAGATTCGAAGACTTCTTCAAGAAGGACGGCGAAAATTTAGATGAAAGATCAAAAAGAAAGCTCCTACTATGAAAATTACACACTCCAAATCATGACAAGTATGTAAAGTTTATATTGCCCAAGAAAATCCGTGATTTTTCATTTGAAGAAACCGTTGCGAAGTTGAAAAACCGCGAGGGTTTTGTTGCATACGCAGGCCGTCTCATTAGTCATTGTGAAAATTTTGGTCTGAATAATTTGACAGCTGATCAATTCAAGTATCTGTAATTTACAAGTGGCTTACGGTCATCGGGCGACGCTGACATCCGGACCAGACTGCAATCTAAAATCGACGAAGATCCATCAATGACACTGGAAAAACTAATCACAGAAGTTCATCAAACAACGAACCTCAAAGAAGACACGAAGATGATTGAGAATCATGATACATATCATCACCAAGAGGCTTTAGCTTTCAACACAAGTTTGCCATGCACAAAAGCAAGAGTGCAATAATACAGAAGGAAAGCACATAAAACACTTCAGCGATCACAATCAATACTCCAGCAAGTTGAATCCGAATCACCACACCGATAAACACCAATCAGCGCCCCAAAAGCCATGTTGGCAGTGCGGTGGCATGCACTTTGTACCCGTCTGCACATACAAACAGCATTGGTGCAGGGTGTGCAACAAGATGGGGCGGAAGGAAAAGTTCAGCGGCTGCAGCAGTGCAGTATCCATCATGATCGCAGACATTTGTCGTATTCAAAAGGTATTTTTTTAGTTAGCGGCGAGATAGTATCAAAGTGTAAAAGTGAACAAAATTCCAGCCTCGCATATCACGATAATATCCGGATCAGTTGGGCTGTAGATCGGCAAACCTTCATTACTTCACACTAAGCAATCAGCAACAAGTGCACCTAGGCAGCAGCTTAAATTAGTTGCAGAATTTCAAGGTGAACTTCAACTGTCTTTCAACTGTCTTGTCAGGGAAATGTTTTGTAGCAGATCACAACAATCTGAATCTATTCGGAATAGATTAGATCGACAAATTTCGCATTTGGGATTTGCCACTCAGTTCCATATGTAACATACGTAACAGTGCGTCTCAGTAGAGAGCAACAGCTGACAACATTAGTTTCAACCTTTCCAGAAGTGTTTGAAGGTAGTATTGGACTGTACACAAAAATACAAGTCACTTTGCACATCAAATCTAATACAAAGCCAGTATTCAGAGCAAAATGACCAGTAGCGTATGCAACACTCAACCGAATTAATGACGAACCGGTCCGCCTCGTAAATCGCGGTATAATTCCACCTGTGGATTTTTCAAACTTGACCGCACTGATTGTCTGTGTAAGGAAAAGCATTATGAATATGTTCAGACTACGCAGTAGGTCTTAATGACGCTCTAGAGTCCCATCAATTCCCGTTACCTGTAATCGACGACAATTTTTTTAAGGTGGCCAATGGAAACATTTTCAGTCAAATAGACTTATCCGGTGCTTTTCTTCAAGGTAAAGTCGAAGAGGCGTCACGAGAATTCCTCACAATCAACACACATTATAAGTTCTACAAATTTAATCGATTACCATTGGGTGTCAAAGCAGCGCCAAGTGCATTCCAGCAGATTATGAGCACTATGGTGGCAGGCCTGAAAGGAGTAGCATCGTACATTGATGATTTACTCATCTGTGGCAGAATAGAAGCAGAACATCAGAATCGACTATACCATTCGAATCCGTCCAGATCCGGCTGAAGTCAAAGCAATCACGGCCATGCCTCCACCCTTTAATATTCAAACATTACAGTCATACTAGGGAGCAGTAAACTATTATTGGAAGTACATAAAAGGAATGCATAAGCTTAGGCGCCCGTTAGGCGATCTACTGAAAAAGTACGTCAAATAGAACTGGACAGATGGTCGCCAAAAATCATTTGAAGATTTCAAACAAAACCTTAAGTCCGACCTTATGATCACTTATTATGATCCAAATGAGTAGATAGTGGTAGTGGCGGATGCTTGTCAAACAGGTATTGGTGTTTGTATATAGCACTGATATAAAGATGGTTCCTTAAAAGCAATAAGTCATGTATGCTGACCACTTAAAAAAGCTGAAATAGAATATGGACATATCGAAAACAAGGCTTTAGGATTAGTTTTTGCAATTACTAAATTTCACCGATTGATATATGGCCGCAAATTTATATTGCAAACGGACCATAAACTTTTGCTTTAGATTTTCGGCTCAAAAAAGGGAATGCCTGTGTACACTGCGAATAGGCTTCAAACGTGGGTATGGACCCTACTACTATATGATATCAATATCGAATACGTACCAACACACAATTTTGGATACGCTGATATCCTTTCACGATTAATCAATACCCAAGTGAGAGCTGATGAGGACTACGTTATAGCATCACTCCAGCTTGAAGATGAACTACACAGCTCACAATCGAAAGTGTCAATCATCTACTTCGAATGATAAAAAATGCTACACAGAAATGTGAAGTATTTCAAATAGTAATCCAGTGTGTCAATTATCAATGGCCAAACATAAAAATCATATTTGACCCCGACACCAAATTTTTATTTAAAAGATCACATTCATTATCAGTTATTAATGATTTTCTGATGTTTCGAGATAGAATATTTATTCCGAAGGAACATCAAGGCATTGAATGGATAAAGTCTGTTGCGTGAAGCTACGCATACTGGCCAGAAATTGACGAACAGATTGCGAGCATGGTAAGAGAACGTATTAAATGCTCCAGAGCTGCAAAATCACGTACAAAAGTGTCATTGGAATCATAGACTGTTCCAGATGGCCAATGGCAGAGTGTTCATATTGATTACGCTGGCCCGCACAATGATAAATACTTTCTGATCGTCATTGATGCCTACACATAATGGCCGGAAATATACATTTCATCAGCCATAACAACAAACAAAACAGTAAGCATTATTGAAGAAATGATGGCTCGCTTTGGAGTACCACACGTCATCGTCACAGATAATGGAACGCAGCTTACCTTCTCAAAATTCCAACGCATGTGCGGCCAAATTGTATCCAGCATGTCTGTTGTCGCCCCTACCATCCGCAGTCAAAGGGTCAAGCAGAAAGATTCATTGGTACACTCAAGAGGGCATTCAAAAAAATTTAAGAGGAGGAAGAGGCAATGGAGGAATCATAACAAATATTCCTATCAGCATATTGCATTACACCTAACCCGAATGCACCATCTGGATTGTCTCCAGCTCATATTTTGATCGGGCGGAAAATGAGAACATCACTGGACTTAGTACGCCAAGACAATTGTTACCATAGTCAATCCTTTGATCCGCGGTAAAATGTGATGAATGAACAGTTTAAAAATAAAGCACGGAATCAAAGAGAAACATTACGAAGTCGGAGATATCGTGAGGGCAAAGGTCGTCAAGAATATTCGTTTTGAATGGGTGTCCGGTGAAATTCACTCCGAAATTGGACGTATTATGCACAAGGTTATTATAAATAATGGAACTCGAATCATCTGATCACAATCAACTATTACCAAAATCACATATATCATCAGTACAGAAAGCAATGCCACTTAAAGTTTTGCCAGATGATTTTGGAATCCAGCGACCTTCATCATTATCACAACATCAAGCTCAATTATCATCATCTCAACAGCAAGATAAGTCACCATCACTATCATATCTAGAAACGCAACAATATCAAGCAGCACAACGTTCCACTCGAACTCGAGGCGCCCCTCGATACCTTGATTCAATTCTTCTATATTAGGGAAGATGTTGCAGCCCTGAACAAAAGTTACCAACTTCATGTTGGTTACACTTTGACAGCTGGGAACAGGAAGTCAATTCCTCTCTCTCTCTTGCAAACTGTGTGCTGAACGAAGTAGAATAATTCCACGAGCTCCTAATTATATTTAGGCAATGATTAATAATATACATTATTTCAGTTAGTAAACAACAATAGTGTTTAACTTTACAACCGCAACACAAACAAACTCAGTGCTTATATTTTGGGCAAAACAAATAGAAAAAGGGCAGAAAATTAATTAAATTAAGCCCACATATATTTTGTAGAAATATGTAGCAATGATACCAACAACAAGCAAATCGCATATAATACTTCGGTTTTTTGGGTGTAATGGCAGTTCTTATTTCGGTTTGAATCGGATTTCCCCCGAACTGTTTTAAGACCCACTAGCCAAAAATTTGACGCAATCGCATGGAGTTTGAGTTCAGTTCTTGACCAAGGTCTATTCTTTCATCAAGATGCATGTGTGAATTGTTCAAATAAGAGTAATATAATCTCGATTGCTGAACCAGAGACTAACCAATGCTGGACGCTGAAATAGTAAAGTTTTCCTCTGCACTTGGGTTGGTGATTTAATGTCCAATATCGCGAATTCGCTATGAAGAGTAATTTCTTTGGCTTAGATTGCTCGTCCATTAGATTGATTTTAAAGATCCTAAAATATTCGAAGTGCTCAAGATACACTTCAACAGAACACAAATTTTGATGCAATAATTTAATTTTCTTCCTCTTCTTCGTAGCACTACAGCCCCTCTCGGGCCTTTGATTCTTGCAACAAGCGTATCCCGTGTCCCAGTCAATTAACTGCGTTCTCCAATTTAGAAATCTGAGCAGCAATGAACTGTTTTCATCGGCCGAGTCAGACCTGTGCTTCCTCAGTTTCCCCACTGGTCTCCGGCCTTCAGTGCTTCTATTGAATACCTTCTTGGGCATCCCTTTTTCGTGCATACGATTCAAGTGCCCAGCCCATTGCAGCTTTCGCAGTCTTACAATCGTTGAGACCTCCGGCTTGTCAAAAATTTCATACTGCTCATGGTTGTATCGAGTTCGCCATTGGTCCCCGTCTAGCTTCACTCCGATTATTTGCTCCAGACCCTGTCTTTTGAAGGCGTTCAAAATGTTTGCGGATGCTTGGGTTAAGGTTCATATTTCACACCCATAGCATAGCACAGGTCTTGCCACAGATTTGTATACTTAGAGCTTTGTTTTCCTGAGTATGCAACTGGTCTCCAAAAATCATATTTCAAGTGGTCTTGATGGAAAAAAATATTTTATTTGCGAGCTGTATTCTTCGGCGTATTTCGTCTGTTTTAATACCAATTTTCGTTGTATTGGCGCCTAGATATACAAATTTGCCTACATTTTCAACATTGTGTTCGTCAAGTGTGATATTTTGGGCATTTGAGTCAAATTGAATAGTAATGGGGCTAGCCCATCTCCCTGCCTTAGTCTGATATTTATGTCATAGGCATGGGTGAGTTGGCAATTGATGCGGACTTGAGAGGCTGTCGATGTAATTGTCATTTAAGTAAGCCGGACCAATTTGGTTGGGAGACCAACACAAAGTTTTCTGTCATACAGTACGATACGATCAATGTTATCGTATGCTTGCTTAAAGTCAACGAATATTTGGTAACATCTAAGTTGAAAACCCGATAGTCCGCGTGGCTTAGTGGTTGGAGCACTAAGCCCGTAAGCTGAAGGTCTCTGGTTCAAGTCTCGTTGGTGTCAACGGGATTTAGTTCGAGTGGTTCTTCGAACGGACTATAAGCCTGTTCAGTTATGATACGTTCTGGTTTAAAATCAGAACGTATCACAGCTGTGTGGGCGGATACACGTCCAAAGCGTGATAATGATCATATCACCTTTTGAGTGCCGATGCATACGATCATGACAATGAGATACTCAAACTATCTCTAAGCGAAGGCCCGAAAAGGGCTGTAGGGCTACAAAGAAGAAGAAGTTGAAAACCCATCATATCTCGAGTACCTGCTTGACTGTATACAATTGGTCTATTGTCGATCTACCTGCTCTAAAACCACTTTGATACTCCAAATAATACTATGGGCATATGAACTTATTTTATTTTCTTAGATATTTGAAAATATTTTGTATGGCATTCAAAGTAGTGATGTGCCTCTATAGTTTTCGCACTGTAGCTTGTCACCTTTTTTGCGGATAGGGAATATAATTGATTGGCTCCACTCGTTTGGCATATGTTCTTGTTGCCAACTGTGCTGGATGACTCTGTGGATGGTTTTCTAAACCCCATTGCCACCATATTTTATAAGCTCCACTAGAATCTCATCGCTACTCAACGCTTTATTATTCATTTGGGCTTTGATGATGGAACAAACTTCACCCGGTGTTGATAAGGCCAATGGGAGTTCTCCGTGAATATCTAAGGGCTCGGATGTTCTGCAGCTGTGAGGAAAATTTGAGAGGCTCATCTTTTCTTGATTGTGTTTTCATCAGCGATGAGGTTGCCGATGTTATCACAGCAGAGTGTGGTCTAAGGCGGATAGCCTCGTTTGAAGCTTTTCACTCACCAGGGCTTTCGTCCTGGTTTTCCTACCTAAGTATTCTTTTTGCATAATGCATCCTGACATTCGTTATTGAACCAATCATTTCTTTTGCGCCGAGCTCGATGCTCCATCATCTATTTTGCTACGGTCTTCATCGCCGCTTACACTTCCACCCATAGCTCGTTGCTTGTTTTAAGCGATGTGTCAAATAAGATGGGAGATAGCAGGTTTTCGAGTGTCTCCGCGACATTTTTCGCTACAGACGCCACTAGGAGCCTTTCAATTTTGAGCTTATGAAGAGGGTTAGTGTTCGCCGATTACATCTTTGACATATGACATCGATATGTTAGTTTGATCAAGTAATGATCCGAGTTCCAATTGGCTCCTGGGTATGTCCGGACGTCAAGTATGCTCCATATTTGTTGTATCGGAACATGGCCAATTTGGTTTTGTTTGTTGCCACCCGGTAATACCTAGGTCATTTCATGTATGTATCGATGTGGAAAGCAAGAATTCTGCTACATGCAAAGTCGATCAGGGTCTGGTCGTTGTTATTTATTTCATCCTCTGGTCGCTCTCCGATGAGAAAGCTCATTACCAACCTTAGCGTTGAAATAACCCATAATTATTTTTGTATCGTTTGTAGGTGATGAGTCGACTTGTTTTTCCAGATGATTGTAGAACGGTTCCTTCGTTTCTTTATTCTTTTCTTCGGTCAGGGTGTGTTTATTTATCAGCCAGATTTTGAAATATTTTGCTTTTATACGGATCACGTTCATTGAATGCCTTTAAATCAATAACGTGTGATTTGAACCCCCTATCCACTCTAAACTTTCGCTTTACAGCAGACTTCCCACTTTTGAATATTGTGTGTGAGCTTATATCTTGAATGTCACTTCCAGTCCTGTTCATTTCCTGGAATACCAGTATGCTTAATTTATATTATCTGGCCTATTGTGAATTTCCAAGGTCCAATGCCACAGTCCATTTTTTGGTTGCCAGATCGTTGCCATATGCCTAATTCATTTCAAGGCTCTGTTGCCATGTTAGAAACAACGTAGGGTTTTATAGGGACGGGAAGTTAGTCCGCCGCCCAACCTCCATTCGGGTGGCATGGTTATCTATCGATTATCAGGCGCAGAAAAACTCGCCTTTTCACTCTTATGTCACCACAAACGAGGCGTAAATAGGATCTAGTAGCAGAGCTACAGATGCATGTATTTGCAGTTATTGGCATTAGTCGGTATTTAGTGTCCCATGGTTGGGGAATCCGTAAACCCAATATGCGACCCCGAGACCATTTATTACCATTTGTTCGCGAAATTTTGGATGAGGAGTTATAGAAGCTGTCGGTTATGGAAACAACAATGGGAAACCCTTCTCCTTTCTCAACCGGGCTTGGGACCATCTACGACGGGGTTGCGATAATTTAATGGCTGCGATTGGCCAATAATGTGCGTTAGCTGACAAAAATAAATCACGAAGACCAAAACCTAAACATCATGCAATATAAGCAAAAATATTGCATTCTATTGTAGGCATGTAACAGTAGAGAGTTTATGTAGCGGTTGCTTCGTTTAATTCTTTGAGTACGAGTATTTACAAAAGTTTCGAATTTGATGACGCAAAAAAATGCATTCCATTAATTTATTCATTTGCTGTTTGTAGTTTGAAAATTTCTAGGAAGGATAAAAGATATTTCTGCCAACCTATAATTGATATTCAGTGAACTGTTCAATTTAACTTCATATAGTTCACATTCTGGGATCTAAGTTCGCTGCCGTGCCCGTAAGAAATTAGATGGTTCAAACTCTACCAAGCTTTGTTATACTTTTGTCTATTGAATGGTACTTTCAATAAGTTCTTAGTCTTCTTTTTAATTACAACCGTTTTTGACCCTTCGGATCATACGTACTTGTATAATCCTTTGGTTATCTTGTTCAGCCAACCATGCCCACCAATTTTGCAGAATTGGACCAGTCTTATCTTGGTTTTTGGACTTCGATGGATATCTGTTTATGCCTTTAACGCCTGTAAAGAGTGTAAGGTGGTTTATTTTCCACTCTGAGCTTTCGATGCAATTGCATTCACTTACCCGACCAGTATAGTGTTTTTCAGCAGGAATTGCTTGCAATTTTTGAAACGGCGAATTAGAAACTTTGTAATCAGATACAGGAAAACAATATTTGCATTTTCTGCAACTATCCCTTGCTGTGATTCAAGAAGTGAGAATCTGTGGGTTTTAAGAGGATTATGTATTAAAAACTTTCAACGATTCTCAGTATGAAACAAAAAAGGTTGTGCTCATTTTTTACGGTATCACAGTATAGGGCCCTACTGAGCGTTTGACTGTATTCTGCTAAGGCTATCGCTAATCGAACTACTCACCTATCTGTTAGCTGCTTTTATAAGCAAATCATGTCGTCACTATATTTTAGTATCTGCGCAGTTATCATCACTGAGAATCCCGGCTCGTAAATTATTTCGTATTTCTTCTGGCTATGCTCCAATTATTTATCTCAGGATCTGACCATGTTTCACATGTTTACCATAACATAATTCTTACAAAAGATTTGTATACTTGAAGCTTTATTTTATTTATTAGCTCGTCTATTATTGACTCTATTACAGTTGTAGGAATTTCGAGTGTGGAGTTCTCGACGCCGAGTCTGACCATCTTTTAGTTGAGCTGACCTTTAGAGTGAAAAGGGTATGAAACTTGAGGTTGCAGATCCTCAACTTCTCATTCCATACAAGCGAATCGATTGGGCAGCAGTAAGTGCTGACCTTGATAAAAAATTGAGGGGATTTCGATCAATAGATTGAAAAATTTTTCTATTCCTAAAATCGATGAGGAAGCATATGTATAAATTCAACCCTGGATATGGTCATTTCAAAGATCTCCATTAAGAAATCCTCAACAAATTACTTTTATTGAGATTTACCAGAAGACATCTTGGAGCTTCATTGTAGACGTAGTTGGCTTAGAAAGTTACTGGCAAGAGTCTACCACCGCAATTTGAATATGGTCAATTTGGAGTATCAACGTATTCATCTAGTGATTACGTCTCTTAACCGAACGATCTTGAGGAGAATCACCTCTTTTGCTAACTAGCGATTTGAAGAGTCCCTGGAAAGTATCAAATCAGGTCCCTGTATGTTTCCTCATATCAATAGGGTAACTGACAGAAAAGACTGCCCGGGTTAATCACTTATGATGGATCCATGCTCATGGACGACAAAGCGAAAGTTCTTCAAGGAGATAAAGCAAGTAAGGACTCTTCCGTTGCTTCGTTAGTGAGCAACATCACGACGAATTTCAATAGGGATAATGAGCAATTGTGCTTGACAAGGTTCTCTGTTTCAAATCCCTCTGACGCAGACTTACTTTATTGGCACTGGAGTGAAATTCCAAAAAAAAACAGTAGGGGCTGATGGATTCTCCAATTATATGCTTAAGCGGCTTCTCCATGTTTTCTTTGTCCTTTTCGCGATCATTCTGAATGACTTCATTAACACTTGTTACTTTCCTCAGCAATGGGAATGTGCAAAAATATTCACAATCCCCAAAAAGTCGAGCAGTACTGACGTAGTCAATACCTGTCCGGTTTCGCTGCTTTCAAATATTGGTAAGTTGTTTGAAAGAGTAACAGTTGAAACCATCATACAATTGTCCTCGCAAGCAAGAATTGTCCCGGAAAGATAATTTAGCTTCAAAAAAGCTCACCCCCTGTGGATGCTATGGCCGTGTTCCAAGCCGATATAATGAGAAGCTGGCGCAACAATAAGCTTGTTGTAGCTTGCCTGATCGAGGTTGTAGCTTGCCTTTGACTCTTTATGGATCAATGGACTTCTCTACAAAATGATATATTTTGGCTTTCCGGCCCATATTGTAAAAATTATAGGTAGCTTCACGAGGGGACGAACTGCCTTTGCGGTGGCTGGTGGAGCTAGATCAGACCCATTTTGTATTGACTCGGAGTCCCGCGGGGGTCTATATTAGCCCCATTTCTTTTCAACATATTCACCTCTGATGAATATAAGCTGGGAATCCAGCTGAAATGAATTTTACAAACTTCTTTTTATAATCTATTAGTGTTTGATAATGTTGTCGGTATCGAAATTTTAGAGTTTTGTTTGGTCGAAATATTAATATTGTAATTTAGCTAAAGTAAATTATTATTGAACTCATGGAGAACCTTGAATCTTCAAAGCAAAAGAATCCAAGAGTTCAATGCTCTTGAACTTGATTCATGGCATGGAACTACACCATGGTTTCCCTCATTCTATAACTCTTTAGACCATAATTCACTGAGCTTCTAGACCAATAAGAAAAATATGCATTAAGACTTCTACAAACTTGCATCAATTTAACTCACTTACCCATATTCGTCCTTTACTCATCATGTCATCCTTGCGGAAGGAACAAAAACTACACTCTGCTGGGTTCAGGCGAGACTTTCGCAAGTCCCTCTACGTACTATAGATACGAGTATATAGTCTTTCCGATTTGAGCATTTACTTCCTCGTTAGCTTAAATTTTATGATTTGCTACTGAATAGTTATTTTGGATATTGCTTACATCTATCAGAGCTTCCTTTGCCATATAAGAATTTTCAAGCAGATAAGTATCCGTGCCTAAAAAAGTTTGACGTTTCTTCGCATGAATTGGAAAAATTTCGTAGGAATTTTGAAGGGACACAGAATTTTCGAAGATTTTGTCTCTTCCTGGATCCGCCAACGCACAAACTGACTTTTATATTTCAGATCATAAAATTTCTAATGAGGGTCCTTCATTTTATATCCCACTTGCCTACCTTTGATCAAAACAATTTTTTGAGGACCATTTCGATGTAAGGGGGACCTTCCTTCCTAAAGACTTTTGAGCTTTTTAATATGATTCAAACTTTCGAGAGACCACCACTTCTGACCTTTTAACAAAGTTAGAGCTTTGCAGCTTCCGTAGTTTCTGAGAAAACTTTCTGTGACCCACGGGCAGGCGAACGCACAAATAGTCAGGCAAAGCGACGAACAGATGGTTGGACTGACAACCAGACAGACGTGATCTGAGTGTAGAAAATGGAGGCAATACAGGTCGGACGGTTGGCAAACCTCTTTGATGAACAAAATTTCAAAGCCGAATGAAAACAACTCTCAACTTATATTATATGATGTCGTGTGTATGAAAACCATCGCCAAATATTTGTAATGCGAAAAAAATCGATTTTGCTAGATCTCCTGATACTACTCAATAGAAGTTAAGCTGAACATGAAGGATTGAAAATATCTTATTTAATGGCTGTTCTCTGTAACAATATTGCAAATTATTATCCAGTATTTTAAGTAAATTCTATCATGTCATTTCTTCTCATTCGTTTACAGAACACTCAGCGCATTATGTACTAGCTTGGAAGCGAAATATTGCCGTGCTAACTGCAGGCGCAGTAAAAGTTACAGTCAACCCACGGATACGACTTATGCCTCCACATGAAGCCCAAAGTAACGAACCTCATATGAGCAGTTATAACTTAGAAATCAGGGACGTCCGACTCTCCGATGCTGGTGACTATGCATGTCAAATTGGATCAATGGATCCCAAAGAAATAGTCCATACATTGGAAGTTCTTGTGCCGCCCAAAATCAACAAAATGCATCCAGATACGAGAGTCGATGTATCCAAAGGAGCCTCAGTGCGATTGGAGTGCCGGGCAAATGGCAATCCTCCACCAAGGATTGTATGGACAAGGAAGGTAATTCTTCATTATTTTACTATATATTTAGGATCTTGAAAAGTGCAGTTATTGAATAGTGAAAATATTCGCATACGACTATTCTGAATTGAATTTATTTCAGAACAACGTAATGCCCAATGGTGAGCCTAATGTGACAACCGACATTCTTGAAATGATGCATGTGGATCGACATACGGTGGGAAGTTATCAATGCATAGCTGACAATAGAGTTGGGCAACCGGATAAAAAGGAAATCTATGTGAATGTCCTGTGTAAGTAAAAATCATATTCTTGATTGAGACAGAAAAAAAGTTAGTGGTGCATATGCAACGACGTAGCAGTTATTTTTCAATGAATTTGAAGAAAAAATGTTCTAAAGCTAATCGTAATTTTGCTCTCCAGAAATTCTTTGCAATTATTGTTTTATGAAATTTACAATGGTCATGAAAATTGTTACTCATTGCAGCTTAACTAATATAAGCTTTAGCTGATCAAATGGCTCCATTTATTTTGTATTGTGGTTAATTGTCGAGTCGCTGTTTTACATTTTTTCCGTAGCAGGGTGTGCAATCTGAGAATAATCCATTGAACGTTTTTTAAAGTATCCAGTTAATCTTTCAGGCAATAAAGCTGTCGTATACTAGTCGGCGCATGAAAATTCTTCATGGTATTTATTTATACAATACATTTGGGCTCTACAAATAATAAGTCTAATTTTTGCAAGATAAAGTTTTCAAAGACCCCTTTATTTTCAATACATAAATACGAGTACATTTCAATAATTCAGGGCTCATCCTACGTAGATGTTGTAATCTAGCAGTTACCTTACTATTTAGTCATTCATATACGCAAGAATCACGTTCTTTTGAATAAGATTATGAAAATGGCGTTTGGCATTTAATACAAGGATCAAGTATTACAATAAAAAGATCACTTTATCCTTTGGAATCCTCTGTATACGTTCTAGTTGATTTCTCTTTTCGAACGTTAAAAAATCAATTCTTCAGTTCTACTTGTTTGAACATTCTTAAGTTTACAAAGAACTTTTTTTTCATCAATTCAAAATCAATGCACTCTGTTGAAAATGATTTTCTTCAATGGGACTCTTGTTGAATTCTCATTTAACTTTAAGTGAAGTGCTTGGTCCGATTCTGGTTTAGGCTCTAAAGTTTGAAGATGAAATCTAAATAGATTCACTTTAAGGTTTCAAAATTTTTAAATGGTAACTGAAGAACTGACAGAAAAATAGTTATAAAAGCATTATTTTTTGTGGTGGGGCCGTGGAGTCTAGTAACGTCCTAAGTGTGGGGCTTCCAAACGCATAAGCCTTCTGGAGTACCCGCCAAACGCTTCCTCTGCCAACCTGAAATACTAGCCTGGAATGGTTTAACACATTGATCCAGGTTAGGCCTCGGTTTTCTACGTCTAGAAGTGCCTTCGGGTTACACGAATTTTATGTCTAGCCAGAAGGAAGGATTAAGAGTCACCAGAAAAGGATCTCTTGAGATTTTTTGATGCTCAAGGATACCTCCATACTCCAAGACTGCCTGAGCATAATATGCTACAATGTTTCATTTGTCAATTAATGCAAAAATATCCAAATATAAGCTCTGGTAGAGCTCTCCGATTTAATTTAAGAGGTCACACACTGCACACACTTCTCTCGAGAAATTTACTTAATAAATTTTCTCAAGAAATTTACCTAAAACGGATGCTAAACTTTCCGCCCTTGAGCGAATGGTCTCAGTGATAAATTCATGTCTCAATCGAAATGAGGAAAGTGAACGAAGATAGTTAGCGATTAAGCAGAAATTATCGGTTGACCCTTCCTCCAAATTTTCGTCTTCAATATACTCTAGGATACTGAAAACGGAGAAGGATCTTGATGATATCAAGAAGCTACAAGATTCTGTGAGGGACCTTCAACCATTTGATGGCAACCCCATTCAATATTTATCATGGGTACATAATGTTGAGACAATCCTCCATGATTATGAAATAGTGCGCAGAAAACATATATTTAGAGCCATTCTCCGCCATATTCATCAGAAAATCCGTGGGCCCATTGATGCAGCCCTTATATAACATTGTTTATTTGATGATTGACCCTGCATCGAAAAATGTCTTTCGCTCTTCTACGCCGATAAGTGGGATGTTCGCACTCTAGAGCGTCAGTTGCATTCAATGGCCCCGTAGATGAATTTTATGCGGCGGTAAATCACTCGCTGTCATTCTTAATAAACCACATCAAAACAGAGGATCGATCGCAGGAAACTATTACAGCACTAACAGAAAATTATAGAAATAGAGCACTGGATGTTTTTGTAAGGGGTCTAAATGGCGACCTCTCATGAATGCTAGTGATTCAGAAACCCCAAACACTATCGGACGCTTACGCATCTTGCCTAGAAATCCAAAACTTAAACTTTAGGAATTTTCCCATTCACCAACGGCAAGGTAACAATACCATTTCCGCACGTGTTAATCAGTTCTTCGGTTCTTGCTTCTATCACACCAGGCCTAGGGTATCTGCACCTTGCCAGCAGTTAAGTTTAACTGAAAAGAATCAAATGTATCAGTTTCGGAATAAGGCAGCATTTAATATCACCAATCCGCCAGCTAAGCCCACTCCACCGAAACCACCAACTCCAATGGATATAGATAAGTCCATGTAAACACGACAGGTTGATTATATGAATAGACCAACCAATTTCCAGAACCAAAAGCGTTCATCTGATTCTACGAATCTTCATAGGAAATCGCAACGTCTGATTAACTTGGAGACTCATGTCGAGTCACAGGAACCTCCTTCAGTATTCGCTGAGTATCAGGAGTATCTTGAGGATAACAACCTTTTTTCAAATGGGGGTAATGAACAAGTGGAGTGTATGGAAAATAACCATATGAATTTTATGATGAACGCCTCTCTAGCAATCTATACATAGAATACCTGTATGTAACGTGCAACGCTCGCACCCTGAAATTCCTGATTGATACTGGTGCTAATAAAAACCCCTTCAAAATTCAATCAGCAGCAGGAGAAATATCGATAACCAAAAAGGTAACTGAGAGATTCTTTGAGAGTGTGGGTAACCAGACTCTGCCAGATTCCTATGTACTACCGGGGCTTAAGTCATTTGATGGGATAATCGGAGAAATAACATACTGCAAATAAGACCAAATATCAAAATTCCGTTGAGAAAAAAAGAATCTAGGCAGGTTAATTATGTAGAAGTTATTTGCGATCACCTTCCCGATATTCTAATGTGCAAAATAAAGGCTTTGTTAGATAGACATGTTAAAGTTTCCGGATCGATAAGTGACAGGGAAGTTGTTGAGACGATCGCAAGGGCTAAAATTAGGTTGTCAACATCAGATCCGATTTACACTAAGTCGCATAGCTATCTAGTAAATTTGAGGCCTGAAGTTGTCAGGCAGATAAAGAAAATGCTGGACGATGGGATCATACGACCTTCGAAAAGTCCCTACAACTCGGCGATTTGGGTGGTTCCTAAGAAGCCCAACTCATCTGGTGAAAGGCAATACAGATTGGTCATAGACTTTAAAAGGTTGAATGCAGTCACTATAACGGACACCTATCTAATCCCGGATAATTAAAATACGCTAGCGAGCTTTAGAAGTTCGCAATACTTTACCACTCTCGATTTGACATCCGGTTTTTATCATTGAATGGAAAATTCGTATTTACCAGATTGCCGTTCGGCCTTAAGAACGCCCTAAGCATTTTCCAAAGGATGATCGATATTTTAAAACCCTTCATCGGTCAACTGTGTTTTGTTTATATAGACAACATTATCATCTTAGGGAAAACAGAGGAAGAGCATTTGCAAAATGTAGAAACTATACTCTCCCAACTTGAATGTGCAAACTTCAAAGTAAATCTAGAGCAATATTCATTTTTGAAAAGTCAAGTCGAATACTTGGACTGCATATTCTCACGGGATGCTATTCTTCCAGATCCCAAGAAAATAGTGGCTATAACAAAAATCAAGGCTCCCACTAACTTGAAAGACTTAAAAGCATTCCTTGATTTGGTATTCTAATAAAGGAAGTTTACCAAGGATTTTGCAAAAATAGCTAAACTCTCAACAAACTTGACTAGAGGAGACAATGCTCAAGTGTAGGCAAGCCAGAAGAAGGAAATTTCACTTAATGAGCTCGAACTTAAAGCGTTCAATGATTTAAACTAACTTCTCACTTGATTTGAGGTACTGGCGTATCCAGATTCCGAGAAACCCTTTAATCTAGCCACAGATGCCTCAAATCACGCGATTGGCGCGGTCGTGTTACTGGGTGAGCTCGGAAAAGACCGACCAATTGTTTATGTTTCAAGATCCCTACACGCGACAGAAGAGAACTATTCCACTAATGAGCGAGAATTGCTGGCGATTGTATGTGCCTTAGACAAGTTGAAAACTTACTTGTACGGGGCAAAATAGGTAAAGATCTTAACGGATTATCAGCCGCTAACCTTCACACTAAGTAACAGTAACCACAATGCGAAACTAAAGCGCTAGAAGGCACGGATAGAAGAGCTCAACTATAAACTTATCTATAGGCCCGGTAAAACTAACCTAGTTACTGATGCCCTTTTGAGACTACCGTTGGAAATCAATTCTCTTGTCTCAACTTCGGGTACTGCACATAGCGCTATGGAAGATAACAGCGACCTCATACCATTTTGCGAAGTATCAATTAACGTCTTCAGGAGACAGCTAATTTTGCTGACGGTAAGGATATAGTTCCTCATGAGCAAAAATAATCCATTCAATAGACCTGAGTAAATTCAATGAAGTAGTAGTTAATATGAAATCCACAGTGCAGCATCATGTCAACAAATCGAGTATTCTGGTACCACAGGTTTACCATCAGCTTCAGAGAATAGAGGCATTATTATTATATCAATTGCGTGGCAATGATAAACAAGCTGGGTAAACAGACCTACGCTCATGTCAGAAGGGTTTTGTACCCAACTTCTCAGAAATACTGTCACCAGCAATGAATAACCTCAAGAAATATGTCAAAGAGACGCGCACGTTCATAGGAAAATCCATTGTTTTTCTACTTTCAACGGTCGCCATTTTGTTGCAAACCAAACAAAAATCACCCAAATCATGAATTCTCAAAAATATTAATGTTATTGATCTTATTCGAAAATTTCAAGTAGATCAAGTGAAAACTGCAGTGATTGATTGGATGGAAAATCCATAAAATACCAAAATCATGGAGAAATTTCAAACGACTATAAGTTCCGTGTATATCATGCGATTTGCATCAAACTTACAAAGTTTAAGAATCCTTAGCAGGACTACGTAAGTATCGAATTTCGTTCAATTTGAGGGTACCGACGCGATTTTATTGGGGAAAACGTGAAATTCGAATATCATACTATTATTAACAAAGGTGAGTGAATTTCGACTTCTGAGGTATTAGTTGTTGTTGTACTCATAAACACCTACCTCCATAATTTTTTTCAGATTTTTCGGATTACAGGTGTCCAATCGCGAGGGGACACACACATTTTTCGTGTATTTCCCCTTCCTGCGCGTCCCTCGAAGCAAAAGTATCAAATTAAGACCTGTTTTGAAAAGTTCTCATCAAGACCTTTCATTGGATACCCATATCGGCTACCTTTGATGAAATTTTTTTTTCGGGGGCCACTCCCCTATATGGGGAGACCCCCCCTTAAATACCTTATAAAATTTTTTGTAGTTGAAATTTGAAGCGAGCACCACTTTACGTCTGTATACAAAATTTAATGTTTCTAGCTTAAGTAGTTTGCGAGAAAAAGTGCTGTGACACACGGACGGACGGACAGAAAGGTCGCGAAACTAGTAGGGTTTTGTAAAATTATTTTACAAAACCCTAAAAAGCGCTAAGCGATAAATTGATTGGATTGGCTCGGCCTGAAAGTGGCTGGCAGGAAACCGCGATGCCATGGATTGGGATAATATCATCAAATCGCAAAAAACCATGATTGCCAATAATAAAAAGCAGTACAAATTGAACTATTATATGACAGAAGTGTCCGCTCAGCTAATGGACAACTACAATAAAATAGTTGCAGGTTTCAATCCCTTCAATAACGATAAATTTTAACAGTCCCTTTTTAATAAAATGAAAATTTTTAAGGCCGAAATTCAAGGGATAGTGTTAGCTTGTCAACTAGCAAAGGAGGGCATAAAAATTCTAATTTTTAGACGCTTCTGAGATTAGTGATTTATTGGCCAAGATCGGAACCCTCCCTTATGAAAATTAAATTCAGGCAATCGAGTTTGCTTCACCCATGGTAATTATGAAGGGTCCGCTTTTTCTATACGTTGTTAGTCTTCCTTAAACTAGCAATATCGACTTCAGTCATGTACATGTCCGTCCTACAGTGACAAATGGTAAAAGGATCCATCTTGAATATTCCATCTTCCTTTTAGCACAACCTAAGAAACTCACTCTTAGTAGCAACTGCCTTCAAATCCAGGAAACAACCATTTGCAAAGAAACCCAACTAATTATCTTATTCTCATCAGACTGCATCGTTCAAATATTACGAGGTTCTGACGCAATCTGCAACTATCAGTATCATAGCGACCAAATAATGGAACTTTTAAATGACAACACAATATATCTCAGCAACTTCAATGGCAGCGTCAAACATGAAAATATTACTAGACCCCTAAATAGCACATACCTTATAAATCTTCAAAACTATACAACCTGGCTCGTTGATAAGGAATTTACTAGCAGAGAGGTTAGGACTCTTCAAGTTCTACCCTCTATCCTTAATCCTAATATAACTGAGAAGAATACTAAATTAGATCTACACCTCTTACATAAACTCCATTTGGACAACGTAAAGATATTAGAGAAAATTCCACTCTACAATGTTGTGTCAATATCCTCTGATTTGATGCTATTTATTTTTGCTATTATAGCAATTTTTTAAATATTTTTTCTGCAAATAGTGCGTTATATCTGTATCACCCCCAACCTCCTCATCACGGCTACAGCCTTTTGTTTTACCATTTAATCTGTGAGACACCGATTTTTAAGGAGGGAGGAGTTATCACCATGCACATTAGGCTCAGTACGCATATTGCCTTTATTAATTGTTTAGGGAACTAGAAACGGTTTGATATGCACGTGCGATTTCCAGTGGTCTTTGCCTTTGCCTTTCGGTGTAGCTCTTTGTTGCAAACGTCGCTCCATATTTCGGACCCATAGAGTTACATCCAAGGCCCGGCTTGGGCTGGCGCGCCTTATATGATGATGAGTAGTACATACTACACGGCGCTAATTAGGATTTATCTCTTTAATGAGGTATGTCCCCCTATGTGCCATTAGTCGAGCGAATGCCGTTACACGCGCTGCTGTCTTATCAGCTTTGGCCCTGAACTGCTCGAAAAACTTATAATACATATTGTATTAATCGACATATGCGGCTCGTTTTCATTTCAATGAAATTTCTCTGATAATGATCGTCCGTACTGTAGGGATTTACTTCTTTGCCATGATGACGACTACGGTTTTCTCCAGCCCATCATACCAGATGTTCCCTAAGTGGGTACGGTGGATGGAGTTCTGAGTGACACCACATTTGGCCTTCCTTCGTGTTTAAGAACAGGATATGGTCCTTTAGATACATAATAACTGTAGCAGCCAATAAGGATTAATACATTGTTGCAAAGACTTAATACATTGTTGCAAAGATTCGCGCTTTGTACTTTGCTATTCATTACTTTCTATTCATTCAACCTTACCTGTAAGTGTGCCTTCCTCACGATATAAACATATAAAAAGGAAAAATTGAGTACGCTAAAAAACCCTTTATTCTAGGGTTCAGTGCGTTTCTCGAAATGAGTGTGGTGAACGACTATTTTTCGAATAGAAAATTAAAGTTTATTAAATCTTCATATTTGCCCGTATTTATTATTAAAATTTAATTTCTTGACTGCAATACAATACTCGTTCCTGCTAAAATCTGCGGCATTTATAGGAATCGAATTTAGTTCTGATAAATTTTGGTAAAATATCTCATCAGCGTCTACCTTGATTTCAGGTTTCAAAAAAATCCAAGCTTTATGAAGATTTCGAACTCCAACTTTGCCAAACTGCCATTTTGATATTCTGACCTGACCCTGATCTGTTATTCTATTTTTTAGCTTTTCGACTTTGGGTGGCCGCCATTTTCTTTCAGATGATTCGACTTTTGATTTTTTATTTGTGAGCTACAGTGGCGGACAAAAGTCTACGACAACTCCTTGTATTGAGATTCTGGTTAATTGGAAGCTCTCAACAAAGATCCAATGATGTGAATATTTCAGCAACGTAAATATATTTATCAAAAAACAAAGATAAAAACATTTCGTAGCAACCTTAAGGAGAAATTCGTAAAAACATAAAAACACGAATGGCTAAAAGTCTCCGACAGTCAGTGCTGGCTGAGTTGTACACAAAATATTTTCAACTAAACGTATTGGTTGGACCCCCTTTCACATCAATTGTTGCTTGCAGTCTTTGGGGTATAGAGGCAACAAAATTAGCAGTTTCTACACATGTGATTTGCTCCTATTCTGGAACAAGCGCTTCGTTCAACAAATTTTTATTTTTAATGTAACATTTCAAATTTCCCGTTCCAAAAGCTGCCATACATGCTCTATTGGGTTTATATCTGGATTTAGCGGAGGCGTATTAAGTTGCCTGGGAGCGTAGTACAACAACCAGTTCTTGACGAAAAGTGTTGTTTGTTTTAGATCATTGTCTTGTTGGAAAATCCATCCGTCTCCAAGACCCAACTTCTCCACTGATGGCTTCAAATGTTGTTCAAACAGGTTCTTGTGAACATAACGGTCGTAGTTTCAACAAAAGCCAATCTACCAACCCCAGATGCAGCGATGGCTCCCCAAACCATTAAATCACCCCCACCGTGCTTGACAGTAGGAATCAAATTATTGGTATCTAAAGCCGTGTTCTTTTTCCTCCATACTTTACTGCGACCATCACTTCCAAAAATGTTGAATTTGGACTCATCTGTAAAAAGGACGCGATTCCATTGTCCTTGTCAATATGGGCCTTGGTGAACTGTAGATGCAGAAGTCGGTTTTTGGCGGATATTAGTGGCTTTTTACGTGGAGTTCTACTGTGAAACCCATTAATATTTAATGTTCTCGTGATGTTTCTTGCATGGATATCCTTTTTTCTTTCCGTAGCCAGTTGTTTCGCCAAATACAGAGCACTTATTTTTGGATTACTGTTTACTTCTTTTAGAATAAAACTAATGTCTCTGCGCGACAACTTTTTCGGTCGGCCAGTTCACGGCTTATTTTCAATGGGACCACTATTTTCAAAGTTTTTGATGATTGTATACACAGAAATTTATTTAAGTTTCAGTGATCTTGCGATTTCCAAGCACAATTTATTGTCTTTTTTATACTGTACGACCAAATTTCGGATATCACTAGAATTTTCTTTTCGCGATGCCATTTTGCGGTCCTTACAGTTAGATACTAGCGATAAAACCAAAACGAAATTGCAGCAGCACATACACGGAATGACAACAATACCAAGCTAACAAATACTGATTACATTCCGTTACGTTTAGTTGGAAATTTTTCGTATATAACTGAGTCAACACTGACTGTCGTAGACTTTTGTCCATTTAATTTGTTAGGTTTTTAGGACTTTCTCCTTAATTCTGGCATGAAAAGTTTTTATCTTTGTTTTTTTTTAAATATATTTACGTTACTGAAAAATGCTCTTAAATGGATTTTTGATTAAAGCTTCCAATTAGCCGGTATCTCAATATAAGGAGTTGTCGTAGACTTTTATCCGTCACGGTATATCCCACACTTGAATGAATCTTTGTGCCGATTTTAGTACAAATCGGAGCTATACTTTGGTCAGAGCAGGGATCACGGGTTTTCATCTAAAAAAGCCTCTATTTCGTTTTCGCTCAACCAATTTGGATGATTAACAAAAAGATAGTCGAAATATTTAATTTCTGAAAATTTGGCGAAAATCAAAGCACAATTTTGACTTCCAGGCACACATTTTTCACGTTTATTCTATACCCATCGCCTCCATTTTCAGTGAATTATGGCACCTGCTTTTCATGAAATCTTCAGGTAAATTAAGTTCTATAGTTAAATGAAAACTCTACTATGCATTTTCGTGTCCATTTTTAAAGTAATGATCAGTTATAGAAGGAAAAGTATCGTCTTTTTAGGTCGCGCTTCACAACATTCTTTAGTATGAAAATCACTAATTTTAGATTTCTGGGCATATAATATATAATATGAACTAGAAAGTAACGAATCAATTTTCAAATGGCGATTAATTCTATAATTTACAATCACTCGGGGAATTTCATAAATCCTATGTGTAACGTTTACGTCTAAAGATGTAACAAGGGTCTTTGAATAAGTTCATCGTTAGGCAAAGAATGAATGCGGAAGACGAAAGCAAGCAGAAGTTATTTCCGGTAGAAATTATTGACTGAAGTATACCGTTTATGCAAAAAATTAAAAATGCTAATCATTTTTATCATCCGTCCCAAAGAAGTCTCCATCAAATTCTCGCCATTTTTCGTACGAAAGATCATTGATATTCAATTACTTGACATCAATGTATCATATTGAACTGTTAATATGTAATGATTTTCGAAATATCCGTGTAGCACACGGGTTCCGATTGTCTGGCACAAGTGTCAGCGAGCTATAAACAACACCGAGCTCTACTAAGTAGCTTTGCTTAACGACCGCGTACGAGCACTTGACGACTAGCATTTGCGGAACTATATGAGGCGGGTTCTTATCGAGCCACGAAGCAACACTACGAAATATTTATCCCGCGTACTCTACGATACGTACCGATCAATTTTTATTATCTCTAGAAATGTTCCATTATGTGTCAATTAAGCTACTCTACAGTAATTCAATATTTTTTTGTCTCGTTAAAGTTAGCGGACACGGAGGCTTGGGACAAACGCAAACATTACACAAAAAGCAACCGTTAATTTCTCCGAAGAAGGTCGTTGCATTACAAGGGGAATGTCAAACCTAAAGATGTTAAAGTGGCTGAAGTGAACCGCTCATCTCTGCCTAAAGGATGGAAACTTGACGGATGTAGTTTACTTTACACTAGTAAAACAACAAACTAAGCAGTTTCGACGAGGTGACCACCTTATCTCTTCAGGAGCAGCCACTCCTGATCACCACGGGGCTGCTCGACTGCTTATGTGTATTACAAATATCTACAGAGTCCCTGATAGAATTGACAATTCTGTGCCGATACATTTTAGTTCGATAAGTTGAGCTTCATTTAGCATCTCTATAATCAAAATCCTTACATGCGTCGATCAGTTATGCTGAAAAGTCCGGGGGTGAAAGTCGGAAATTTTTCAGTTTTAACGGGAAAAGACTTTTACCGTTAATTGAATTTTATGTCCTTTAAATGGGACATAAAAAGAAGAAAGAAGTATCATTTGCTGAAAACAGGACTCTTCTATCTATCTCCGTTAAAAAAAAGCAAAAAAATGTATACATGATGAATTTATAAACTTCTTTCCTTCGAAGTCGGTGTAGAACTCAAGGATTACACTCAGAATGATTTTTCAAATCTTCAGCAAATATAGCAGTATTATTTTCTGACTAAAATAAAGAGCTACACACTAATTTCAAATGTCGAGCAACATGGCAAATAGGTATGGAGGCTGCATTAGCAGTGCGACCCATTCTCAAAAAGCAGAAAATCAACTTTTGATTAGATCTATTTAATAGAATATAAAGCAAAAAGCAACTGAACGTAGTATTTGTAGAGGTTTACGATCAAGGCCTCAAAATTCAATTTGTATCAGGTTAAAACAGATTGGAATTTTAGCAGCTATCATCGCTAAAACTTCTGGTAGACTTAACCTCTACGTTGTCACCCAAAATCTGTTCACCCTCTTGGGCAGTGAGTGGATCTTAGACTCCATGTATGAAGTTGCAAAAAGGGGTAGCAGCAATTGAATAAAAAATTTTCAATTGATAATAATCGTTTTCAATAGTTATTTGCTTGCCGGTTAATATTCTTCGCTGCTTTTCATCTTATCGTTCTTTTTTACTCTCTTCAACAAATTTCTTTCATGACATCACATAACGAACAAAAAACTTTTGCTGAAAAGCTTTTAGTGGCCTAAAATAGGTCACAATAATGCAACATATTTGTTTTATAAATCAACCGTACAATGTCCCCAACCAATCTAAACTACTGAAAACAATTAAAATTTAACAAGCAATGCGCTGGCCATGCTAATTTTCTGGTCATATTTTCCTCGCCTTAATGTTATTTTAATTTATTCATTAAATGACCAAACTAACGGCCACTATTTCGTTTTTGTGTAGATGCGCCTGAAATCGAGGTGGAACGGCCATTCGTTCACACTGGAGTGGGTCACGAGGCCCAATTAACATGCATTGTGCACGCTGAACCGATGCCCCATGTAATATGGTACAAGGACACGACACAATTAGGAACGACAGAACAGCATTCTCAGCAGGTAAGACCTTATTCCCTAAAATCATGTTCGAAGCAAAACGAAGTGGATTAGTAAAGGACGCGCAAGGAAAACTTTACCCAGTAGGTTATGTACACAGTTTTGGAAAACAAGCGGGAAACGTAATTGAACATTTAATTTGTTTTCATCCTCTGAACGTCGAGAGGATGTTGGTATGTGGCTTCAAAGTTAGTTTTTATAAAAAATGAACTCAGCGCCGAAAATCCATTTCGTTTCCACAAACCGCAAGTCAAAGTTGTAACACAAAAAATTTGGATGAACTCTATTCAAACTAACATACTTCTATTTACAGTCAAATATTTCCCTTGAATTCCTTTCTACCTTTGCGAACTTCATCTCATGTTTATTTTTTCATCTCCTTTTCAACAGAATCACGGGAACAGGTTCAGTTTGATTATACGGAACGTAACTTATGCCGATTTGGGTAATTATACGTGCCAGGCATCGAATAATCTGGGCAAGGATCGAGCATCTTTAAGTCTCAGCGGAATTCCAACTGTTTGCGTGTTTGACTCGGTAAGTGGATAATAAAGAAGAATATAAATATAGTATGTAAACATAGTGGAGCGTCAGCAAACGCTTTTCACAGCTTCCTTTCTGCGTAGGAAACGATACGCACACGTGAGCAGTGCCGAGAGCTGCAGACACTTTATATACCTTACGTTGGGCAATGAAAGGCGGCGCTACATTGTTGTGCGAATATTAGGTTAAAACGTGCCTCATTTACAGATCAAGGACTTTGAACGAAACGCTCTTTATTACTTCTTTAGCTTCCTTTCAATAACAAACGAAATGAAGAAATTCGTTCCTTTGAAATTGAAGCTTTGAAAACGTTGCACAGAGAGAATTGTCCCGAAAATTTATGAAATTGTGAATTAATTCGCATGTCTTTTGTTCTTTCTCGTTCACCAGACCTTTTCAGAGTGTTCTTTGTTTCCTTTGGTAATAAATTCCGTTTACGGAGCACAATAAGCAATTTAGAAGATGGCCTAATGAAATAATATACCTGATATCAGATAAAATTAACTTTTCCATCCGACCCCAGTTGCTGCCACTTTCTCGACCCTATTACCCACCCCTAAAATGATAAACGGACCACCATGAATTTCGATCTTCCATTATTTTCAAACGCTCTTGCTTATGTACAGGCCAGGACTCGATACCACCCGTTTGTGCGAAAGGAGACCAGTGATCAAAGCTAATTCCAATGCTATCACGTTTCTCAATTTCCATTTAAGAGGAAAATGCGAAAAGGTAAATGATGTCTGATTCTGAAATACAACACTGAAAGCATTTCGGGTTGAGGTAGCAAGAGGTCCTTTTTCCAAGCTAATTGTCAGAGACGGCGATGGTCTTCGAATAATGGCAAATGGCAGAATAGCGTGAAAGACATGGAAATTGTCCTCGTAATTGGGAATGCACGGTAGATGGTATCGAAAGTCGAACGATTGGCAAGAACCAGTTAATTAGAATATTGACATCCTGTAGGTGTCATTTGAAATCCTATTGCTTTTAATATAATAGCTGATGGTTATTCGGGGACAATAGCAGCAAGTACTCATTTAAATTCCTAGGAAGTTCATCTAATAAACTAGTCTGCAGAAACTGAAATTAGATAATAGTAATTTGAAAATTTGGCCTGATTAGTTCAGGTTGACACATTTTTTAAGGAGCGTGGGGATGATTATGGATTATAAAGTAGACAAAAAGTAAGCAAAAGATATAAACTTAAATACCAATTCAGTGTGTAAATTACTCAGAGTCAACTGCTAGCGCAACTATGAAATATGATTTGATTTAAAGATATCGAAAATAGTCAACTAAGTCAAAAATCGTTTACAAAAAAATTTCAGTTGAATATTTAAAAACGAGATTACATTTAAAGTATCCAAACATTGAATAGCTTCTCCATGAAAAAATTGACCATAGCTATATATTTTGCATGTTGTTCATTCAAACTGAAAAAAATCATTTTTTTTTGCTTTAGCAGTACAGCCCCTTTTCGAGCTTCGCTTAAAGATAGTTAGAGAATCTCATTATGTTGATCGAATGTATCAGCACTCGTGAAGTTGATAAGGTCAGTACCACGCTTTGGCCGTTGATTTATCCACCTAGTTGCGATACAATCTGATGTTAAACCAGCTCGTATCACAACTGAATGGGCTTATAGTCCGTCCAAAGAATCACTAAAAACAAATTTCATTCTCACCAGCGGAGGTCAAACCAGGGTTATTCGTCTTATGCAGCTAGCACCCTAACTAAAGAGTTTCCCAATTAGAGGTGTTATTTTTAATAGCTCGCTATTTCGGTAGATGTCACTTTTGAAGCTGTCATTTTTTGACATTTGACAAGTAGAAACTACGCCGTTAATAAAAATGGAACGATACACACTTCAACAATGCATTGAAGTTATTAAAATTCACTATAAAAATGGTGAAAATTTGGCAGAGACGGTTCGTAAAACTTGAACATTTTTGGGTCGTCGTGACCGCAATATAGAAATTGGTGGAAAAAATCAAGCTGTTAGAACGACTTAGTGATGTGAAGAATATAATCCGTGCATATCACTCAAGAACAGCTGAGAATATTGCTGCGGTAGCCGAAACTGCTGAAGAAACCCAGGTTTGTCCATTTCTCGTCGTCCTTTGGAATTAGGCATTCCACAAACGTCATTGCACCGTATTTTGCACAAAGATTTGGGTCTTAATGCTTATAAAGTTCAGTTAACACAAGAATTCAAGCCGGTCGATCATCAACCGTGTCGTGTCTTTGCTGATTGGGTCCTTGAAATGCATGAAAATGATCCAGAATTCCATCGAAAAATCATTTTGAGTGATGAGGCCCATTTCCACCTCGGTGGCTTCGTCAATAAGCAAAATTATCGCATCTGGGGCTCGGAAAACCCAAGTGTTATTGTTAAAAAGCCTCTCGATCGTCAACGTGTGACTGGTTGGTGCGGTTTATGGTCCGGCGGAATCCTTGGACCTTACTTTTTCGAAAATGAAGCTGGAGCAACAGTTACGGTGAATGGATTGCGCTATCGAGAGATGATTAAGGATTTTTTACGGCCGGAATTGGATAGTATTGATATGATACTGTAAGCGGGGTCGTGGTGTTTATTTGCCTGATGTTATTTTTCGCTATTAACAGCATACCTTCATCTTTATAATGAAATAAACATTTGATCATTTATATTAAAAAATGGCATTTTTCTTTTAATATCAAAATAACACCTCTTATTGGGAAATCCTGTACTACACTATGCGGAATTTTCTTAGTTGGAATCATTAATTTTATAAGCAAAATGAATCAATAAATTAAAAGTTAATCGTTCCTTCGGGAATTTCGAATTAGTTAAAATTCAATCAAAATAACTTAAATTTTTTTTAAATACCCTGGAGTGATTTCAAATTGCGTAATTAACTGTCTTTCAATACCTCGAACGATTCGCCTATCGTAGGTTTTAAAAGACCATTTAACCAATGTAAATTTAACTTGTGCAGTCAACAAATAAACTTTCAATTATTTTCAATTAGGTAGACCAATTTAATTATAATTCCTTGAAGAATTTTGTACTTGAAAATGGACCGATTGAATGGATTGATTCAAAATTATGTTGTTTATATAAAAATAAAACTTCAGTTACTCCAGCCAATCCTATTGATGGCTCAATTAGATACTGCAGTGCAATGTATACTGTCCGTAAAGGACAGCAGCGATGATTTGCTGTTTGCTGCTTTGAACGCGCTAGCATTGCGGTATCGTGGGGCGGGTTCTTCTCCCCTCTCTTGAGGCACCGTAAATATCAGAGTTCAGAAATGCTCTCTGGCTCGCTTGTTTTAACCAGGAATGGTTTGTCAGCCCAGGGTTGATTCTGACCCGCAAGCAGTGTGTGTCTTACCATGGATAGTCACGGACTAGCTAAGCAGCCAATCACGTGAAATCAAGAATGCATGTACGAGAAGACACTAAGGCACCGCTTGGTTTGGGGTGCAAATCAGAATCTGCCGCAAAATGATGTTAAGTAACAACTTCCGAATACACGGAAGGGATCTGATATCGTTTGGCGTTGCTAGTCATACAATGGTGGCAAACCACTAATATATAAATTAGAGGAATATCCAAACGATATTGATGTCCGAGGACAACACAAAATTCGGAATTTGTTAATGAAGCTGGGGCACGATTAGTGCAATATCCCTTAGTAGTTACCAACCCGCAAAAAATTTGAACATCTAGTAGGGTAACCTAGAGACGATGGTCTGTCTCATGCTCTCAACTGTTGATATAGCTGGGCTTTTTGGTCCCATGTTGATCGCCATCGTGTAGTGAAATGGGTGTATATAATCTTCTTCTTCTTACCCTTACAGCCCCTTTCGGGCCTTCACTTCGTGCAAGCAGCGCCTCCAACTGTCTCGGTCCGTTGACCGCGTCTTCCAATTCCGAAATCCGAGCAGCGATGAACTGTCTTCGTCGACCGAGTCAAACCAGCGTTTCCTCGGTTTCCCCGCTGGCCGCCAGCCTTCAGTTCTCCCAACGAATACCTTCTTGGGTATCCGTTGTTCCTTCATACGATTCATGTGTCCAGCCCATTGCAGCTTCCGCAGTCATACAATCCTTGAGACCTCCTGTTCGTCAAAAATTTCATACAGCTCATGGTTGAATCGAATTCGCCATTGGTCCCCGTTTAGCTTCGCTCCGATTATTCGCCTCAGGATCCGTCGCTCAATGGCGTTCAATATATTTGCGGATGCTTGGGTAAGGGTCCATGTTTCACACCCATAGCATAACACAGGTCTCATCACGGATTTGTATACTTGGAGCTTTGTTTTCCTGTGTATGCAGCTAGTCTACAAGTTCGTCAATACTGAATAGAATATTTTATTTGCGAGCTGTATTCTACGGCGTACTTCGTCTCTTCCATTGCCCGTTTTCGTTATTTTGGCGCTTAAATACACAAATTCGCTAACATTCTCGAAACTGTATTCGCCAAATGTGATATTTTGTGTATTTGGGGTGTTTTTCCTCGACTGCGTCATTAGTTTTGTTTTATTTTCATTGATTTGTAGCCCTACTAGTTTTGCTAGACTGTCGTGTTTCAGGAAGAGTTCTTTGGCAGTTGTTAATGACCGTGAGAGAATGTTGATGTCGTCTGCATAGGCCACTACTTGGCTCGACTTGTATAGTAATGCACCTCGCGTATCGACAAGTAGCTTCCGTATGACGTACTCCAGAGCCAAATTAAATAGTAATGGGGCCAGCCCATCTGCCTGCAGTAGTCCGATATTTGTGTCAAAGGCATCGGCGCGTTGATTATTGATGCGGACTTAAGAGGTTGTCGACGTCATTGTCATTTTGGTAAGACGGACGAATTAGGCTGGGACGCCAAAACCAAGCATTATTTGGTACAGTACGTTACGATCAAAACTGTCGTATGCTTGCTTGAAGTCAACGAAAATTTGGCGTACGTCTATGTTGAGTTCCCAGAACTTTTCAAGTACCTGCTTGACTGTGAACAATTGGTCTGTTGTTGATCTTCCTACCCTAAAACCACCTTCATACTCCCCAATTATACTGTCGGCGTATGATTCGATTTTATTTTTTTGAAAATATTTTGTACCCCGTACCAAGTAGTGATATGCCTCTATAATTTTCGCACTGTAGATTGTCAGCTTTTTTGTGGGTAGGCGAATATAATTGATTGGCTCCACTCTTTCGGCATATGTTCTTGTTGCCAAATGTGTTGGATGACTTTGTGAATAGCTTGATGAACACTACTGCTAGCATATTTGATGAGCTCCACTGAAATCTCATCGATGCCCGGCGCTTTATTATTCCTTTGGGCTTTGATGATGGAACAAACTTCCTCCAGAATTGGTGGAGCCAGTGAAAGCTCTCCACAGACATCTATAGACTCCGATGTTCTGGAGCTGTGCGGAGGATTAAGGAGATTCTTGAAATATGATGCCCATCTTTCCTTAATCTTGATTTCATCAGCGATTATATTACCGCTGTCATCACAACAGAGCGTGGTTTTGGGCTGATAACCACGTTTCAGGCTTTTCGCTTTGTATGCTTGTCTTTTGTTATTGTTCGCTAAAATTATATCTATACTTCTCAATTGGTCGTCATAGTATTTTCTTTTCTTAATCCTGATTATCTTATTCGCTACGCTTCTGAGATTATCATAGGGTTCTCTCTACATCCTGGTTTTCCTACCTACGTATTCTTTGTACGCCTGATTCTTTTTATCTAACGCATTCTAGCACGCATCATCGAACCAATCATTCCTCTTGCGCCGGGCTTGACGTCCAATCGTCTGTTCTATCACGGTCCTGATAGCCGCTTTCACTTCCACCCAGAGCTCGTTGCTCGTCTTTAACGATGCGTCTAATAAGATGGGAATAAGCTGGTTGTCGAGGGTCTCTGTGAAATTTTTGGCCACAGATGTCGTTTGGAGCCTTTTGATGTCAAATTTTTTTTTTTGTGTATACAATACTGTCCGTAAAAGACTGCAGCAATAGCCTACTGCCTTGGCGAGAGAGGATAGTGGTGTTCCTTGTCTCAGGACGCGTAAATGCGCTGGCAGGCTAGCATTGCGGTGTCGTGGGGCGGGTTCTTTTCCCCAGTTTAAGGACCCACTACGAAAAAAATTTCGCATTCATGAATTAACAGATAAAATGCGGATCGACAGGTGTCGAGGTCGAGCTAACTTACTAAGGGTGGAAATTGACAAAACAAACAAAAAGTTGGGCCTGGCGAAACAGACGACACTAGGGAGTATTTCATCTTTACTGACGATACTTATGACCCCCAAGTAAGAGGGGGGCATTCTGGTGGAGGCGGTGTCCCCCCCCCATCTGGATCGAGATCCATCCTAGACATGGCTACATGCTTCTCATTTGAATGAAAACCTCATGCGAACATAGTTCGCATCAGCCTTTCGCTCAAATGGAAACCATCAAGGTGGCAAATTTATGTTATAGTCTCATGTGATGGAATCACATAATACTATACCATAAATGAGCATGCGAGCGGAAGGCCACTCTATCCTGTGAGAGTACATATAACGTCAGAATAAGGGGTGAGCTCACCCGATGGCTAGCTCATGAGTGGAGGGGCCAGCCAACGTTGCGGGCCCCATCCCCAGGCAGGTTTCGAATGAAAATACCGAATTTTAAATGTAATTACAAAACATTATTATATCTATTATTTTCATTTTTAAACAAAGTACTATTTCAGCTGGACGTTAACAATGTTTAAAAACAAAAAGAATTTCTTCCCTAAATACTAATTCTTCCAAGTACAATAAAACGTGTTATTTTGAATTCGGATTACTTAAAGCAAAACAATATTTTTCAGTACAAAACAAGTAAATATCTAAACGAAATTTCGGAACGGAAATTTTCGTTTAGTATGAAATTTTGAATTTTAAATATTGAAGAATAATAAAATGTAATTACATAGTTTCTCTGTCGTTACATTCATATGACTTGTTCATATTTATTTTGATAACGAAATGCTTTTGTAAGCAAACGCCGCAACCAATAATAAAATGGAAATACATAAATTATAATATTTATTGAAACGAAATAAATTCTGTTTTCAACAGAATCTTACCACTGATTGTAAAACGACATACGAGTACATGCCTATAGTTAACTACGTTATCATTAATAATCGTTACAAAATTTAGTTTAATCGTAGTCTCAATCAACATGATAAAAATTCTAAAACGAGCTTAATCAAAGCTTATGATAAGTCGCTATTAAAAAAATAAAATTGGATATAATCGAAAAAATCCTTCGAGGGATTTAATTTTAAATAGCTTCAACTGGTGTATACACATAAGTAGCGTGAAAGCCAATTAAAATGTTAAACATTTTAATTCAAATTACAGAAAATTAAGATAAGCTCTCATTTGATGATGTTTGAAGAAATATTTACTATCTTTTATTTATGTAATGAACAATGACATTGCCAAGTGAAAAAGGTACTTATCCAGTCTCCTCGACAAGCGCCCGTAGATGGGGTGGATGCGGCCTGTATTTTCTGAAAACACAAATTTCTATGAATTACGTTGTCACTTTTCTTTTACGCGTCAAACAGTGTAGGCGATTGATAATAATCTCGATAAGTCATCAATGCTCTCGTTAATATTAGAACCATTGTATACACACTGACAGTATAAATTTGACTCTGGCTTTATATAAGGAATCTCTTCTTCCGAAAATCTCTTCTTCAGAAAGTTCAACTTATCGCTTCTTTTTAGGTCTTTGTAAAAATTTTTTTTACAAAGACCTACTAGTTTCGCGACCTGTCTGTCCGTCCGTCTGTCCGTGCGTCACAGCTGATTTCCTCAGAAACTATAAAAGCTAGAATGCTCAAACTTTGTGAAAAGGTTAAAAGTGATGGTCTCTCAAAAGTTAAGGCCTTAACAAAAATTTAAAAAATGTTTAAGGGGGTCCCCCCAAATAACGAATTGGCCCTTAAAAATTTTTTTTCATCAAAGGTAGTCGAGTGGGGTATCAAATGAAAGGTCTTGTTTAGAACTGAAATAAAAAAAATCATTTTATGAATTAGGGGGTCCAGGGGAAGGCAAAATGTACCCAAAATTTGTGTCCCCCCCCTCGTGATTGGACACCTTTCAGCCGAAAAATCTGAAAATCATCACGAACGTGGACCTTTATGAGTACAAGGGCAACAAATACCTTAGAAATCGAAATTCACTCAACTTTGTTAATAATAGTATGATTTGTAGATTTTACATTTTTGCCCATAAAATCAAAACGGTACCTTTAAACTTCTTGAAATTTCGCAATTATATAGAGACTAACATAAGATATATATATTCACAAAATTTAATTGAGATCGAATCATAATCAAGTGAGTTACAGCCATTTCAATTATATGGAATTACACCAACAATAACACGTGTTTATGGTTGATATAGGGCTTTCCAATAAGAGGTGTTATTTTGATATTAAAAGAAAAATGCCATTTTTAATACAAATGAACGAATGTTTATTTCATTATAAAGAAGAAGATATGCCGTTAATATCGATAATTAGCATTGAGCAAATAATCACTACGACACGCTTACAGGACCATATCCTCTTCATGAACTTTTCTATAACCAAATCGCAAATTGGTTGCCCTATATCCTCGATAGCCTCACGAATTTCATCTTTGAGATCATGAATCGACGCTGGGCTATTGGCATAGGCCTTCTCTATCACGTGGCTCCAAAGGAAGAAGTCACAAGGTGTTAAATCAGAAGATCTATTCAAAATAACACCTCTTATTGGAAAACCCTATATATATTTTAAATTGACTTAGACACTTTTATTTTCTTTCAATTTTCATGAAAATTTAAGGAATAGTGGTTAACTTGAACATGTTCAATCGGCCGAGCGTTCAGAAAAATCATTTAAGTTAGGTTAAAATGGCGGCTGCACTGTGCTTATGAAAGAAACTGTGCATCTCTTGTATAAATTTGAACGATTTCATATCTAAGTATTGGATGAATAATTCAAGTTATCGAATCACGCCATAAGAAAACTTGTTTCCAACGCTAGGATGTTTACAAAGACCTTTTGGTAGGAGCACTCTCCTGCCTACTCAACTTGTTTAAATTTGAATTATACTTCCATTGAACTTTATATTTAAGTATTTTCGTTATTTATATATTAAGAAAAGGTATTAGCGATATTTATTGCTTATAGCCGATTTGTTTGTTTGACTGTTTCCTTCTAATCGGTGGAGACAAATGAGCTCGTTGGACTGCGGGCGTTCCGCTAATTCCGTCAAAAGTCCAAAAAAATCTCGTTCTCCTCCGGGGTGCAGTAAATTCCGAAAAAAATGACGTCCTTCTACATAGCGACATCCTTTGGGGTCATTTGCTGTTTTAAAAACCACCAACAACGGCTGTTCATAGGTGATTTGAAATATATGACAATTCACAAAGAAATCATGTCCATTGAGTGATGAAAAATACGGAACAAGAGCTTCTTCCAAATAGTGTTTTGATCTCGGCCGAAGTATGATTTGATAGAAAACAATATACATATAAGAATCCTCACATAGTCTGTATGAAATGGTGAATTGTCGTGGCAACAGTTCACTTTGGTTATTCCGATCTTCAAAGTCCGTTTCTTGAGAATCGTATTCAATTGGTGCTGCGTAGTCGTCTTCCTAGAAAGTTAAGTTGACAGCAATGACATCCTTTTGATGATAAAATGAATGATTCATTAATTTGTTGTCTCGCTCGAACTGGAGTAACAGCTCATATGATGGGAAATCTTCCAGAAATTTTGGTGCAATTTGCTTTTTCGATTTTATTCCTGTCCAGCTGTGACATAAGTTAATTGTGACACGCAAATAATGCATGATAATCGAATTTGTAGACTTTCTCATTTCTTATCAATTTGCAAATAAAGCCAAATTTGTTGAGAAGTTCATCCAATTGTTTTTCCTTATACTTGGTATCTCTCATTTCCTCCGCCACTCTTGGGGTGATCTTTTCCAATCGTCCGCCCGGATAAAAATTTGCACTTGCTAAGTCTGAGATTTATTGATCTGGCCAAATTGCTTTAAATGGTTGTAGTTATTGGTTTGGAAACAAGTCAATGGCTGCTTAAGAAAATTCACTTGATTCCGCGACAATTCGCCCAAACGTCTTTCCTTCATGTTATGTGGCGTTACGTCTCCTCATTAGATGCGAGGACACAAAACTAAGGTCTTTAATTAACACAAAAAAGATACACATTTATTTCCTTTATACATTGGATTATATTAAAAGAACTTCCGTAGAATAGCTATTTTCGACGCCTATTTGACGTCTTCTTCAGTCTGCTGAAGAAGACGTCAAATAGGCGTCGAAAATAGCTATTCTACGGAAGTTCTTTTAATATAATCCAATGTATAAAGGAAATAAATGTGTATCTTTTTTGTGTTAATTAGTAAACATTGGAAAATAATCGACATATAAATTATATAAATTATATAAGGTCTTTAATTTCGCGCCCAGTCTGCTTAGCTTTTACAGTGTAGCCACGACGCGGCTGTATTGACATTCGGCGCACCGCGTACAATTCCAGGTAAAAGCGTCTAAGCAGTCATTTTCATCGCGTTTGTATTTCTTGTTTTGCTTCTCGACGCTTTTTTCGTTTTACTTTTTATGTGGGCGCTATATCCTCTTTTCTCACATCTTTTATACTAAAAGAAACGGTGCATAATTTGCACGTTTGTGCGCTCGCGCGAAGACAAATTTTAGCTAACAGTATTTTAGCCACAACAGCACTCCGCGACGGCAACAGTGTGTTACCCTAAAAAGATCCACTTTTTCGGATAGCGCGATACAAGAAAGATGCATGCGGCGCGCACGGGTTGCTCGTGGGAAAAACGCACGAAGGCGGGTCCCACGCTAGCGCTACTCCACAAAACGTGCCCAACTCCTCTGCCCTCACTCGAACTCAAAGCACTATTCCGCCAGCTGATTGTCCTTTGAAGTTGTTTGTTGTCACGGAGAAATATGTGACAAAGATGATAAACAGCTATGAATATTAGATTGAAACGCGGCAGCGGCGTTTTGTTTTCGTGTATGCAAGGTAACACGGGATAACAGGTAAAGTGCGATGGGAAGCGGGAACAGTGGCTTCCGAATTCAGAAAAAGATAAAATCGCTCAAATTTGGGTTGTAATTAGCACTTTCCTCGCGCAATAGTACAGGCGAGGAGATTTGAAGATTATTTTCGTTGCGCTGCATAAATTCGGTGCGAATGAAGTACAATGCCTTTTCCACTGTCCGACACTCACAAATTTGTGCAGTTCAGGTTTCTAGTGTGGCGACTATTTTTACCATCCAAGACTCCCTCACTCGATCACGCCCCACAACTCTCTTGCTCATTTCAGCGATTTTTTCATCCGTCAACTGTAGTTTGCATTGCGGGACAATACAATTCGTTAGCAAGTTGCGTTACAAAGGGGTTGCGGTGTCCAAATTTTAATTGTAAATTTAAATATTTATTTTTTTAAATTTATAATTAAAATTGGACCAGCGTTATGTTGGTTTTTCGAAAAGTTTGCCTAGACGACTGCTTGATTACTAAAATACCTCTCGACCTGACTAAAACTATTTGAGGTATTTTTCCTCGCTTGCGTCATGTGTTTTGCTTTATTTTCATAGATTTGTAGCCCTGATAGTTTTGCCTCGCTGTCGTGTTTCAGAAAAAAGTTCTTTACAGTTGCTAGCGACCGTGACAAAATGTTGATGTCATTCGTATGGATACCACTGGCTTGACTTGTATGGTAGCGTTCCTCTTGTATCAACAGATAGCTTTCTTATGACATATTCTAGAGCCAAATTAAACAGCAATGGGGCCAGCCCATCTCCCTGCCTTAGTCCGAAATTTGTGTCAAAAGCGTCGATGAGTTGGTTATTGATGCGAAATCGAGAGGTTGTTGATGTCATTGACATTTTGGTAAGACGGACTACTCTTTAACTCTTAGTGAATCGGATTCGTTGAAACGTGTACGCTTCATTGCAAGCTGGAATTTTTTCATTTTACAGTGGTCAATTTTTACCCAACGGTCATGTCTAGGTTTGCTTTTTATCCGATGAATCTATCCTTTACATTTAGATAGTACGACAAGTTATCAAGGTTGAATCGGAGTAGGTATTTCTAGTAAGCGTTGTTTCCACTAAGGAACTGCGTCAATTTATTGTCCAGAGAGCTACGTTTTCACTCAGTCCATACGTTTGCACAAAAGATAAGCTTATACTCATTACGAGTGCGACGTATACGAAATAAGCGCATTATGAAACCTTCCTGATGCAGTAATTTTAGGCACTAACATGTCATGGTAACACATGAAAGTGCTTTGTTTTTTTAAACTCTCGAAGTCATTTTAAAAGTACCCTCTCAACTTACTAAATTGACACACAACGCACTTATTCAGTTAATGCAAAGTGCAGACTATTTAAGCCCAGAGCAAGAGACAGAGGCTGTCAACTTGAAACCCAAGTCCAAACCGATTTGATACATAAGATTAAGTAAGGCCTGGTTTCGCTACACTTTGAGGTATCATCGAACTGCAGGAATTCTGATTCTGGTGTAAAAGAGAATTACTAGAAAAGAGGCTTCTCAACTCTCAATGCCACGTGTCGCTCAAGCTTGATTTTGTACTATCAGGGCGGCCTGAACTTTATGCACCACAAGGCTGTATTGTTAACCGATCTAAACATCTTCCCAATTAGAATATCTAGAGAGATGTCTTCGTTTTTATTGCTGAGAGTCTGTTTCATTTCTTGCATGTGAAGATATTACCAATCATTGAGCAATTGTTGTCTTTTCCCATGACCAACAGTCTTCCTGTCACCTTCATTTTCTCTTTTCTACGGCAATACGTGCATCATTCCTACGTTGGCCAGTATCACTGGCCCGATATGCGGATGTAATCCTCAGAGCTTCTTATCTCACTAGGCGTCTTCAGTATAGATGTTACTGAAAGCATACCACCCCCTAATTACTGAGGTTACTCCAGTTGGGGGTTCGGGTCCAGGGGTCACTCGTCGAAGGACAGGCGTGGGCGCCACTTGTTTACAACGTACCCCCGTAAGGCCGCTGAGCAAGACTGCGGCACGCCGGAGTATTACATCCACACCTGAACCCGCACGGCACTTCCAGAAATTAAAATTCACTACATGAAAAAAGTTCCCTCTTCCTCCAACTTTCAACGCACTAACTGTTAAATAACCCTACGGAAAACCGGTACCGGCTGATGCGATGCGCGATGCTTTCACCGGAAGAATAAACTCCTTTCACCTCCACTCTGCTCAAATGTCCATCCTGGTCCAGTCTCCAGGCAATCTCCGTTGTGAAATGACGCGTTTGTAGCGAAATCCTACTTGTCGCTTAAAAATTGACTCCTCGGTACCGTACTCTGATCGCTTTCTGCTTCCTCCCAGGAATCTCGTTGATTGAAAAAAGAGACCGCTCCGCTGACGGACGGTCCTTAAATAAATTCTTCTTAACGGAGCGCAGGTTCAATTTCGTGGTTAAGTGGACGGCGGTTGATGCACTTTTCTTCGAAAAGTTGTCGGCAGAGAAAAGTAGGCCAATGGCCAATGAATGCACTTTAGTGATCTTAATTAGTGGTTTAAATGTGTCGTAATGCGGCGATTTGGGAAGCTGTTGTGGCCAGTAAAAGTTGGAGTGTAGGATCTTAATATCCCCTAAAGACATATATTGGTGTTGTCAGTTCGGTGAGATTCGGTCATTCTCATATGTTCGTGTTTTTATCTCACCCAAATCATTTTCACTTCAATATCTCGATTACGTTTTGCTCTTACTCCGGCGATGGCTCTTTCCCTATACTTTCACGACGATGTTTATTACTGTCCCGAAATAAGCAGTCTCATTTCTCCTTATTGTGGTGGCATAAATCACAGTAGTTTCTGCGCTAACAGACTCCATAGTTTGGGCTGTTGAGGTATAATAGAGCTGCCGTACGAAATCATGTTCTACGGACTATGTTGAGTGCCATTGAGAGTACCATACATACGTCAGAATTCATATCCGGAATCGGCTTCGATTCAAGATTTGTAGGTAGTATATGTTTTGCCGTGCTAGTTAAAGTTCACGTTTACGATCAGCGGGCTGATTCATTCCTTCTTACGTCTGACGGTCCCTCACTAATTACATGAAGCTCTCTGTGTGAATACTTAACACAATTCCCTTATTTAATCACAAAGTTGTTTGAATTTAAAGAGACCTAAAACTACTGATTCTCATCGTGGCTCGGTTGGTTATGGTGTCTTTAATTAAATTTTTTTCTCCTAAAATAGGCTCATTGCTTTTTTTGTTTAGAGAGTAGGAGGAGTGTCCCTGAGGGAAAAGGAAAAACGATACCGTAACAAACATTGCTCCATAGCTCTTACCCGTGCAGTAGTTCAGATTTCTTGCTAAATTGTATCCCCCTGACGTTAACTATAAGTCGATTCACGGCTTTCAGTCTATCAGCAAAACAAGGTATTTTTTCAGTGATATTAACTTGACCAAAACTTCCCTTGTGCTGATCGTGCTAACTTTGGCAATTCTCTTCTTATCACTTATCATGACGGCTGTTACCACTTTATACAGCAATTGGCTGATTGCATAAGCAGTTACCTAGTCCCTCATTTGGCGCATAAGCTTACCTAGATCAAGATACGCCTGGGCAACTGTGTGTCCGGTTCTTAGTAACACAAGATCATTCACATAGCCAATCAAGCATGACTCATCAGGCTGTCCACGTCTTAAGGGATCTGTGAAAAGAATGGATTCGTAGGCAACACTCGGTGTAACTTCTGTTCTTCGACCGCCTTACTGCATTTCATAGAGCAGACTTTATTCATTTACGTAGCCCCTCAGAAACTGTATCAGATATTCTGGAATATGAAAAGGGCCTTCCAATATTTCCAAAAAGATTTACAGTTCAATGTTAAAGACTTTGCTTAAAATTTACTTGAAAATTCATAGAAATGAGTCATCTAGAAGCATTTGAAATACAGGGTGTGACAGCGTAACTTCCTTATTTCAAAACTTAATGTAGGCTGTAGCAGCCTACCTTCCTTTTTTAAAATGCGTGCTATTCAGTCGGTTGATGTCGTAGTGGAGCACCAATGGTCTCGTTCGAGAGCTGACAATATAAAGTTTTGTTCCAACCAGTGAGTAATTAAATAATACTGGAGCTCATCCAGTTCTTGTTCATCTGAGGTCCCAACAAAGTTTAGTTGCTATCATGCATTGGAACAGTGAGAAGCGTTCTAATGCTGTTCAGGCCTACTTTCGAGCGAATGTTTAAGTTTTGAAAAACGGAAATGATGCTGACGCATCCTGTGTATACCCTTCAATACTATGTATTTCCCTTGTAATTTACGAAAATGATGCCGAGCCTTCCCCGATTAAGGAATTTAGGGTATTATATCCAAATATGAACATTAGGCAAAAATAAAGGCGACTTTCCTGTCTTTTAGGTAAATTTCTCGAGAGAAATTTTTAGGTAAATTTCTCGAGAGAAATTTATTAGGTAAATTTCTCGAGAGAAATTTACCTATTGCGGAGAGCATCATATATATATATATATATATATATATATATATATATATATATATATATATATATATATATATATATATATATATATATATATATATATATATATATATATATATATATATATATATATATATATATATATATATATATATATATATATATATATATATATATATATATATATATATATATATATATATATATATATATATATATATATATATATATATATATATATATATATATATATATATATATATATATATATATATATGGGATATAGCGAAATTTGTGACCACGCTAGAGGTTGCAATGTTGCTTCGATTTTCACCAAATTTTCAGGAAAGGTGTATTGGGTAATTATCTCGGTTAAGTTCGTGAACCAGCTATATCGGCCGGGCAAAAACAAAATGGCGGCCATTTTAGACGAAAAATCGCGATTTCTGTTCTGACCAAAGTGTAGCTCCGATTTGGGTGAAATTTGGTACAAAGGTTCATTGATGTATGTGATGAATCTCACAATAAAAAATCCAAAGTCGGTACGGCAGAAACAAAATGGCGGCCGCTCAAAGGTCGAAAAACGTGCAAAATTTTGTTGTTGCAATAGTGGTCAAAGCTTTCAACAGATTTTCATGAAATTCGGTAGTTTGATAGAAATTATAAGTATCTAAAGAATTACGTAAAAAAACTGGAGGTCAGGTTGCAAAAAACAAAATGGCGGCCAGTTGAAGGTCGAAATTTCAAAGGCTTTTAAAAGTCGCAATTTTGATCCGACTTATACGAAACTTGGTTTCAAGATAGACATTACTTACACCTACAGTCTTTGATATTTTGGTGATCATGCATGTGCAAATTTCAAAATGGCGGCCGTTTAAATATGCGTTTTTTCATGCTTTTGTGGCCCTCTAGCGGTCACATTTTTCAACGGATTTTGATGAAACTTGAGATTATGAGTCCCTGTACTATGTTCTTGTATTTTGCAGGAAATTATTAAAATTGAATGAAAAATAAAAAAGTCAAAAATTTAAAGCCTAATATTTTTAACTGCGATTTCCTTTAAAAATTGAATTATTTTGCCCTGTTTAGAGTGAAACTCCTATTTGAACGAGATAGTACATTGATTTATGAGGTCCTAGCATACAAAGATTTAAAATAATCCAAAATCAAATGCATGCATTCAAAATGGCGGCCCCCAAAGGTCTGAAGGCAAGCGCAATTCGCTATTTTAGTGCCAACTGAAATAATGAATATTTTTCATTCAAACATTTTAAATGACTTTACTTGAAAGAACTTATAAACCAGATCATTTTTAAGATATTGTATAATATTTTTAACAATACCCTAAACAATTATAAAATCGCGACTTGTCTGTCTGTCCGTCCCTCCGCCCGTTTGTTCGTGCGTCATAACAAGTTTTCTCGCAAACCACATGAGCTAGAATGAGGAAATTTTCTACGTAGGTCAAAAGTGGTGCCTCTTGAAATTTGCAGTGCAAGAAAATATTTTAAGGTATTTAAGGGGGGTCTCCCCATACAGGCGGGTCTCCCCATACAGGCGGATGGCATACAATTTTTTTTATTTCTGTAGCCCTCTAGCAGCCAAGATTCTCAACAGATTCCGTTGAAACTTGAAATTATAAGTTATTAAGGCAAGTTAATTTAATTTGATTATGCAAATCGAATGACAAATAAAACAGTCGAAAATTTACAGCTTAATATTTTTAGCAGCCGATTTCAATAAAAATCGAAATGACGGCCCTCACAGTTCAGAATAAAATTGAAATGTATATATTAATGGCAATGCAAGTGCTGATTAAACTTTTATGGAAATCTTTTGAAATTAACTATTCGAGCTATTTAAGCCTTTGTGTGGTTACCACTGTGAACTGTGTAAACAGCAGATGCGAGAAGGGCGAAACCGGTATTTATATGTTTACAACAATATGTAATCCATACGCATGCAACTCAATTTAATTATAAAAATATTTGCGCCCCGATAAAAGGTTTCTAAAAACGAACGTGGCCAGATTTTTTTTATGGTAATAAATACCCATGTGGTACTACGAAAGTTGCAGAAAGAAGTTTAGAAGTAGGCAAGCCAAATTCTTTTTCGAATCTTCTCGCTACATACGAGAAATTTACCTTTCCGGCTGGTGCTGCCAACGGGGATTTTTTATTTGGGTTTCGTAAAAAAATTTTACGATACCCTGTTAAAATCGGTACCTGTTCGTCCAAAAGTGCGTCACATCAAGCTTTCTCAGGAACTGGAAAAGCTATTTATCAAATTTTGTGCACAACTCAGAAGGTTTTGGTTAATGAAGCTTCTGTAGTCGAAAAAAATTTAAAGTCTTTTAAGGGGGGGTCCCTCCAGACAAAAATTTGAACCCTTAAAAAAAATGTTTACCAACGATAGTTGAGTATGAAAGGTTTTCGTGACGACGAGGTAGGGAGAAGAAGCAGAAGAATACAAAAAAATTGTGTTCCCTCCTAACGCTTGTGCACTTGTGGACCGAAAAATTTAAAAGAAATTATGGAGGTTGTTACTTAAGAGTATAACAACGACAGAAGTCGATATTAGATAAACTTTGTTAGTAATAGTATAATTTATAAATTTTCAATTTTGTTGCATAATACCGTACGGTTGATTCCCTTTAAAACCAAACAAAGACTAAACAATCACAAAAATTTCAGAGGAATTGGAGAGTATTTAACGAAGTTATGATGGTTTAAATTTTTGGTGCTACAAGAACAACAATGAATAGTTATGGGGCAATATGCGCTTGCAATTGACTCAGATACTGCGGACTTGTTAAGATTTATATGAAAATTTTAGGAAGAATGTATATAATGCTCATCTTTGAGAATCTGTTCAATCGTAAAATAAAATGGCGGCCGTTCTAAATGAGAGTATTGAGTAAATTTGTAGTCTGTGTGGAGTTGTGGGCTGGAGCATATTCCGCTTGGGCAGTGGCTCCAAGATCAAAACTCGATTGTGGGATCGAGTTTTAGCTTCTGATCCTATTGTCGGACTACCAGCCCACCCAGCTATGATGGCCACTAATTGAAAAAGAAAATAATCACATACATAATTGGCCATATCATCTCGAATTCCGTCACGGTCATGGAATGAGATACTCTAGCAATAAATTTCAACGCCAAGGCTCAGATTTCGACTGTAGTGTGACGGATTATTATTATTATTGACTAAATTTTTGCATTTTTTCCATAAATTCAGCATTGAAGGTGAGCTTGACATCAACGATATATGCTTTCAACAAGACGGTTATTGTTATATCCTAAATGGTAAACTCTAGACATATATATATATATATATATATATATATATATATATATATATATATATATATATGTATATATATATATATATATATATATATATATATATATATATATATATATATATATATACATATATACATACTCAAAAAAGTCTGCGTACACCTCATTAGTACAAACTGAATTATGTTGGAATCGTATGAATCAATAATGTGATCTTGTTATAATCATTTCGATAAAAGAGCCTAAACTGCAAGAAATGTATTGAAGCAGGTTTGTTTAAAAAATTCCCAAAATTATCGAACATATAGTAATTTCAATACTTGGAAGTCTGTGAGCAGCCCCAAAAAAGTCTGCGTACACATCACAAAATTTGGGGATTCCCCGAAATGTGCAATGTTGATGCCTTCATTTTTTCATTGTTCTGCATGACAGTACTTCATTGGAAAATTGTCTGTGTGTTTTGCATGAATAAAAGACTATTCTTTAATATTGAAGTAAAAAATAAGGGAATCAGTGTTAGTGAGCGTGAAGTCATAGTTAAATTGCGTGAAAACGGGAAAAGTTATCGTGAAATCGTAAAATTAGTTGGAGAACCCATTCCTCGGTCCAAAGGGTTGTTGCTAATTACAAAGAAAGCGGTTTGATTATTTCACGGCATCGGTCAGGACGTCCTCCCAAACTTACAGCACGTGGACGTAGGAGTATTATTAATGCTGTGAAATAAAATCCCCGATTAACCGCGTTCCAAATTGCGCAGGATATAAGAAAGAAATACAATAAAACAATAAGCGATGAAACAGTGCGCATAATTCTCAGAAAAGGCGGTTACCATGGTCGAGTCGCACGTGAAAAGCCGTTCATATCGGAACGAAATCGCCGAAAGAGAGCGGAATTCCCCGAAAATTATGTAAATATGCGAAAAGAATTTTGGGAAAGCGTTCTTTTTTCGGACGAAAGTAAGTTTTGTATATTTGGGATAAAAGGACGCAAATTAGTCTGGAGAAAACGCTCGACAGAATTCAATAAAGAAAATTTGATTCCCACTGTAAAGCATGGTGGCGGCGGTGTGATGGTTTGGGGGTGTATGGCAGCCAGTGGAGTGGGGCAACTCGTTTTCATAGAATCTACAATGGATAAATACGGGTACCTTAATATTTAAAATAATAATATTAAGCAAACTTCCGAGAAATTGCGGCTGGGGAACGCATTTTTCTCTCAGCACGATAATTACCCCAAACATACAGCTGGAATAAATAGGCTTTGGTTGGCCTACAACGTCCCAAAACTCTTGGTACACCTCCTCAATCACCAGATTTAAACCCAATTGAGCATTTGTGGGATTTACTTGAAAGAAAAATTCGAGAGCATGGCATAACTAGCAAAGAGTCATTAAAAAATGTTGTTTTGAACGAGTGGAACAAAATAACGGCCGAAGAAACATCAAAACTTGTTCAATCCATGCAAAATAGGCTAAAGGAAGTCACTTATAGGAAAGGCTATGCTACTAGATATTAAGGTTCAAAATCTGAAAGCTAATATAGTGGTTTTCAAATAAAATGAATAAATTTTTTCAGGTGTACGCAGACTTTTTTGGATGGGTTTTCATGACTTTTTGGGAGAAACTTTTTTATTTTGGTTATTCTAAACAGCGAACGAGTGATCAGTTATATATTTATGAACCATATAGTTTAATGAATATAATAAAGAAAAAATTTTAAGTTATAAACAAATGGCAAAGGTTTTTATATTGATATATTTGCTACGACCAGCAAGTGTTCGCAGACTTTTTTGAGTATGTGTATATATATATATATATATATATATATATATATATATATATATATATATATATATATATATATATATATAAATATATATATATATATATATATATATATATATATATATATATATATATATATATATATATATATATATATATATATATATATATATATATATATATATATATAATATATATATGAGAGCGGTCCGATATATACTTAGTCCCACCGCCCAATGGCGCCACTATCGCAGGAAAGATTCACTATCGTGTAGTACACGTAAAGGGCTACTGTCCAAATTTCAGCCGAATCGCACTCGTAGTTTTGTTTTGACCTCGTGTGGAAGCGGTGGTGTCGGCGGATTTTAGATAAATCGAGAAAGAGCAATATCGTTCGGTGATTTTATTCTTGTTTTTGGAAGGAAAATCGTACAGCAAAATCAAAGTGTGCAGTGTGTGGTGACTTTGCTTTTGTGACAGCACCCATGGATTTAACATGTTTAAACGTGCTCGCACGTCAGTTTTTAGTAAACCACGTGCAGGTACTCCAAAAGCGACTACCACAGAGGATAACGTGATAAAAGTCCATGAGTTTGTATTGGCAGACCGCCGATTAGAGGTACGCGGGAAAAGCTGAGACAATAGGCATCTCAAAAGATCGCGTGGGCCATATCCTGCATAAAATTTGGATAATGAGAAAGCTAGAGGCGCAATGAGTGCCGCCCTCGCTCACTCCGGATAACAAACACAACCATGAGACCACTTCAGAGCAGGGTTTGACGCTGTTTAAGCGCAATCCAACGTGACCATTGACGAAACATGGCTTCACTGGTACACATCAGAGACCAAGGAGCAGTCAAAACAGTGGACTTCACCCGACGAACTTGCAACGAAGAAGGCGAAGACTATCCTTTTGGCCAGGAACGTGATGTCCACCTTTCTAGGGGATTCACAAAATGTGATCTGCATCGACTACCTGTATAAGAGCAAAACGGTCAAAGGGCTCTACTTTGCTGAATTATTGGGCCGATTTAACACTGATTTGCAGAAAAAGGCACCATGTGGCATATAAAAATGTGCTCTTTTACCATGACAATGCACCTGCTTACATCATCACCATCGCTACGGCCAAATTGTTCGGATTGGGTTACGAACTGCCACTCCATCCACTGTTTTCTCCAAATTTGGTCCCGTGCAACTTCTTTTTGTTTCCAAACTTGTAAAAGTCACCCACAGGGCAGAAATTTGAGTCGAATGAGGAGATTTTCACCGCCATGAAGCCTTATTTTCCAGACTTCGAGACAACATACCTTGCAGACGGGTAAAAGAAGTTGGAGCATCAGTAGCTCAAGTACAATATATCGAACTAACTATTTATTTAATCGCCAATATTTTTGTAGTGACCTTCAAAGTAATCAATACATTTGTGCCATTACATTTTTGCCAACGCTGTTTACGATCTCCGAAGCAGTTTTTGGTATATCCTTGAACTCTTCCAGCGATGCAGTCTTTATCTCCTCATTCGTTGCAAATCTCCGTCCTTTCATAGGTCTCTTCAGTTTTGGGAACAAGAAAAAGCCACATAGGGCCCAACCCGGTGAATATGGTGGCTGAGGCATGATTATGGTGTTATTTTTGGCAAAAAATTCTTTATATCGAATAATCGCCGGGCTCGCAAAACACTTCTAACGCTTATGCCTCTCACAAACAAACTAAACATATTATATAGCTGAAACTGTAAATATATGTTTGTGACGAGAGTATCAACATAAAAAAATAAAAAATTGATCACCTCACTTTTTGTACACACCTCGTATATTGGATGTATGCAAAGTGTGACTTCACTTTCATCTCGTTGCTCTTCATTTCAGATGTTTTTAAGGGTGACTCTTAACTTTTTTTTTATTAAAGGTAGTCGAAAGGGGTATCAATTAAACGCCTTGATTATGAATTATAGAATTTGATACAAAAAAGTCAGTCAGTATGTCAGAGAGCCCAAGGGGAGACAAAAAGTATAAAATATTTGTATCCCCCTCCTTCGTGATAAGACGCCATTAAGCATAAAAACCTGACAGATCTTCAGGAGTACAAGGATAACAAATACCAAAGAACTAAAAACGTTCTTCAACTTTTTCAGTAATAACAGGTATGATATGTAACTTTACGGTTTCCCTCATGAAGTCAAATTCATTGAATATCCTTAAATATCATAAAACTTATTTATTCATTATTTAAATTAACATACGGCCTTTGCACCGATAAAATTTCATAAAAATCGTATCATAACCAAGTGGGATAAAGCCATTTTAATTATTTGAAACTGCGACAATAATACACGTATTTATGCTTGAAACTCGTACATATTTCAAATCAATCTAGACACTGCTGTTTTCATTGAACATTTCAGGAATAGTGTTTGATTAGAATACATTAAATCGATCAAGCATTCAAAAATATTATTTAAGCAACAACGAAATTGCGTCTGTTTTTCGTTTATGACGGAAACCCTCGAACTTCCGGATGTACAATATTTGTACAGTTTCTTATATTTGCAACGAATGCATAACTCCTGCTACCCTCACTGGTTCATATCATTATCAAAGCTGTTTTGAACGCTACAATGGTAACAAAGCCTTTCTGGTAGGAGTAATCCGCTGCCTACTCCAAATGTCATCATCATTTGCTAGTAGACGCATTGTGCATTACCTAGACAAAGGTACACTTGCCTATTGCTTACGGTGAAATTTCTCTCCGCCTTTTTTGCCAAATATGTGCGTAAAGCTCACTGCCAAATATTTTACTTTTTCTCATCGCATTTACAAAACAAGTATGTCATTCAGTTTTTGAAAGAAGTTCCATTACTGGATATCTAAAAATGTGTGCTATGGATTGTAGCTTGCAATACATTTTGATAGGGGAACGTTCCCCGTCCAATGTAGCATATAATCCATAAAGAGAGCTCATAAATCAACAACGAATTTATTTAATCTTGAAGTGTTAAATGCAAATAGAATCCTCAACCAAATAGAATGTCTTCAAATTTGACAAAATGAATTTGATTACTAGCAGTTTACAATCATGAGACATGAATTTGTAATTCAATTACTAAAAATAATTTCTCGAAGCATTAAAACACTCATAAAAGTTGCCATAGCTTCCTGGAAAAAATGTTTTTTGGGTGTATCATTCTTTTTCAATTTGCCCGTTCTTGTCCTAAAGTATTCTTAACGATCAAATGCCATCAGCTATCATATATCCATTTATCACTCTTGACTCAATATCATTAAGACAACTTTCATCTACATTCGTCATAGCATGGTATCATATCTTTTAGATATATTTTCTCTCCCCCAAACCCGACACTCAAATCTAACTCTCCAATTCTTCAAGACATTATTTCCGATGTTGAACCATTTCATTATACACTCTTCCTGTCCGAACAAGGGAATGCCAGCATCCTACGCAGCTCGTCCCAAAGACATACTCCAACACGACCATGTCCCGTTCGGAAGCGTTCATTAGCGGCTACAGGATAATCCATCTTTTTTGCAAAGGACAGAGAAAGAATAAGTGAAAAATCAAAAGAAGCTTATCTTGCTGCATCATGTCGTCGCTATAAACAGTATCGTTTCCTTCGCAACGAAGGAGCAAAGAAAAAAAAATTGTATGAAATAATGATAAGCGAGATTGAATGGCTGTTACAAACTTGCTGTCTCTTAGCCTCGTTTCATTCTTTTGCGATATCAAGCGAGATTTTATCGCGCTATCAACTTAATGTTTGTTGTACTCGTTCTTGGGCTAGCTCTCATTTATATTGTGTAGCTTCAGCTTTTTAATACTGAAAAACGATGACTTCATGAAATTTAATTAAAATTCTCTTAAATCTCAGCTCTAGAATATTGTTGGGGGTGACTGTTGGCAGGGTATGAAATTATTGTACTCTAAAGGAAACAAAAGAATGTATAAAATCCTTTCAAAATTTCTATTCATCTCATAGCAAAATGCACTTCATAGTTGGTTCATGGATTTTAAATTGGATTTTCTCTAAGAAAATTCATATTTCTTTTTATACTCTTTCTAATCGTTAAGAGAATAAAATGTTATCAATTTTTAGTTCCTAAAATTGCTTCTGCATTGATTTTAGCGCAGGTTTTTTAACTTGACATTGAATGGTAATGATACACTTGAAATAAACGGCCATATTCCGTGAATAAAATTTCCTGACTGTCAAATGATTTATCTGTAGAAACTGTCGCAGGATATTTGATATTGCGGCACCAAATCCCAGCACTGTACAATCCTTTGCGTGTATGCATATGTGATGAAACATAAAATTTGCCCGCTGTGTCTGCATTGCTGCATCACGTGAACATTAATGCTTGTGTCCATCCGACAAAGTCTCTGCTGATATCACTGCATTAATTGTAATTCGAAATTTAAACAGCGTTAATGAAATTGCGAGTAAATTATTTTAATTGATCATTCTACGAGAACATTCCCATGATATTCAAGTCCTCTAGAGACTTCGATTTGGGTAATAGTATTTAAATTAATTAATATGTATGCAATAAGTGACCAACAGACGCATCTGAAAATATTACGTAGCTATCGCATGTATTAGATTCAATTCCTTCAATAGCGTTTTAATTGAAGCAACTATGGTAAATTGATGAACGAATTTTTCCTTTGCAGCAATAAATTATTAGTGTATTGTATTTAGTGTAGTTTTTTCCAATCACTTTGCAATTACAATTCTGTACCAAACGTTAATAAGTAGATAATTTCAAAGTCACTTCTTATGAGGACATGTTTTAAAAATCTACATGATATAAAATATTCTTTTTAGATCAAGCGACTGGTTTCTAACCTACAGCTTATATACTTGGCAATATAATATTTAAAATAAGTTCCTAGAAGACCTAGTAGCTATCATAGGCTTCGGATGGCAGGAATCGATCATTTTTACTATGAATCCATTGAATATACAAGAAATTGTTCAATTGTACATAAAATATCAAAGATTTCTTTCATAAGCACAAAAAACGCTATGTTTTCCATCCAACATATTGGAAAAAAGCACTATTTTTGAAATTTTCATGAAAACATGAAGAAAATTGTAGGGTCTATGTCGATTTGAAGTATCTAGTAGCCACCACCATATGTTCTTTTTTGTGGTACGGAGATAAATGGCCATTTACGCACAGAGTGTGGGACTCCCATGTTCGCAAGAAGGCAACTGGACTACCCACTAAACACGTCCCCTGTCAACCTGAAAACCCAGCCTGGAACCGTTTGACACATTACTTCGGGCGAGGGATCCCTTTCCTGGCGGGCGGGGAGAGGAGAAAAGAAAGTACCAAACAGGCGATACCCCAGCCCCAACACCCCCGGCTGCTGTGAGTCCCTTTTATCTTTTAGGACTGCCCAAACATAATATGCCACCTGGTTGCATTTGTCAACCGATTCAAGCATCACCACGACTATATTACACGGGGTGAGCTCTCCCGTCTCCCTGTGGAGGACCCTTCGCAGCTTGTCCCATTTTATGCACGCAAAAAATGGGTGGCAAGAATTTTTTTCCTCTTTTGGGCAATACCGACAATCGGGGGACCGTGACTTATCAATCTTGTGCAGGTAAGACTGAAAACACCCATGCCCGCTCAAAAGCTGCGTCAGATAGAAGTTATTCTCACCATGCCTTCGATTTAGCCACGGTCTTACATCCGGAATGAGTCACACAGTCCATCTTCTCTTCGTGCGATTCGACCTGCCAATCGTGAAGTGAGCGCTGTCTCTCTTTGCGACAGCCGTCTCCCTTGCATCCTCGTTTCGACCCAAATAAATAGAGCGGCACTCTCTGGCAAGGAGGCCGGTAGGTATCACTCCTGCAATGACTTTCGCTGCCGAATCAGAGTCTGTTGGATACGAAGATGCAATCCTCAACGCTCCTCTTCTCTGTACCTGTGCCAGGCGTTTTCGGTAAACCTCCTTACTGAGAGCGTCGCCCCATACCTCTGCTCCGTACAGTAGCACTGACCCTACAGCACTAATCAAGAGGCGTCTTCTTGATGGGCTGGGCCCACCTACGTTGGCTATAAGTCGACTCAGAGCCGATATTCCCGAAGAAGCCTTCTCAGCCGTTGCCCTGATTCGCTCCGAGAAATTCATCTTCGAGTCGATCAGTAGCCCCAAATACTTCACCGCTGGTTCCGATGCAATTTGTATGTCTCCAATACTGATCATCGTTACTCTAGGGATTCTCTTTTTTGTGAAAATGACCACTTCGGTTTTCTCCAGTGCTAAACTGAGCCTGCAGCAGTCATCCAGTCTCCCACTCGGCGCATTAGCATAAGTAGCCTAAGTTTTGCTTGTTCAACGGTGCGTCCAGTGACCAGGGCCGCAACATCATCCACATAGCCAATCAAGCGCAACTCATCTAGCATCTCCAGTTTCAGTAGCCCGTCGTAAAACACGTTCCACAGTTCTGGATCAGGGATAGTTCCCTGGGCAACACCTAATGCAACCACCAACATTCGTTGGCCCTGTGTCATGTCGTAGAGCAGGTTTCGGCCGCATTAGATATTCTGGAACTTGAAAACAGTTTTCCAACGTATCCAGAATATCCACCCATCAAGCGGAGTTGAAGGTATTCTTGACGTCGAGTGTCACCAACAGGACAATCCATCGCTTGGTGTGACTATATGTCTCTGCCTTTTGTACCGTAATCGCATCGATAGCAGCACGTCCTGCTCTAAAGCCATACTGCTGAGGAGATAGGTCCCCAGCAGCATGAATCGCATCAGTGTGACTTTCCTTGATGAGTTTTTCTAGCACTTTCCCAGCCGTGTCAAGCATGCATAACGGGCGGTACGCACACGGCGATTCGGGATCTCCCTTCCCCTTGCTGATCAGCACAAGCCTCGCCACCTTTCATCGTACTTGTAGGTAGGCAAGCGTTGATTGTACTGAGTAGCAAGTCAGGACAATGGTGATAGACGAGCCGCAACGCCTCAGCTGGAACATCATCTGGACCTGGAGCCTTCCTCGCTTTCAATGCAAGGACTCCCTCCTCCAGTTCTGGCTGTGTGAAGAGTGGACACTTGACTGCTGTTTCACCATGGACGGGGAAAAGTCCCCGTGCTATCTCGTCCATCTTTTCCGTCTTGCCAGCAGCGAGCTTTGCTATTGTTAATCAATTCGCGAAGGCATTTCCTTTCCGACTTATATGCTGCCACCCGGTTGCTTGCCTCATCACGGTCCCGCGCCTGTTGAGCCTCATGCTGAAGGTCGTGACACTCCCTTTGCTTTTCAGCGATTTCAGTTGACAACCAGTACACTGGGGGTTTGCCGTATCGGGGTTTTCGACATGGCATAGAAGCGCAGCAAGCAGTTGCAATGATGCTCATAGTAGAGTTCACCACGTCTTGAGCTACCAATTCTTCCGTCCCCTCTGAAGCTTCCTTCCAGCGGCTCACCTGCTGTGAGCACCTCGACAAACTTCTCGGCGTCCATCCTTCCGATGTTGCATCCAGTTGTAGAAAGCCGAGAGCACGGACGTCGGAACACAACATCACTGATCTCAAGCAGAATGTACTGATGATCACTGGTTGAGTAGTCGTAGTAGAAAACTACTTCTAATACTTTCCAATTGTGTATCCTCCGTACTAAGGACTCCAAGGCGAATGTCACATCCTGTATGGTTCCCTCACAGCCACGCGGTTGAAAATCGGAAGTGCAGAATATGATCAGAGGAGCAGTTAATAGAGGATTGTACACAAAAAGGGTGACAAACTAAGGTGTAAAAATTATACAGGCACAGCTCTTCTGTGTGCGTCTTATAAAGTGCTCCCAAAAAGCACAGGAAGAAAATTAACATCGTACTATGAAAGTATTATAGGATATTTTTAAGGAAGCTTTCCAGGAGGTTGGTCTGTAATCCGCCAAATATTTTCAGTGAAGCAGGTGCTTGAAAAGTGCTGGGGATATAATATGGATGTGCACTAACTGTTTGAAGACTTCTAGCAAGCATATGACAGTGCCGACAGAAAGGCGCTGTGCAAAATAATGCTTAACTTTGGCGTCCTAACATTAGTAGTCCGGATGGTAAAATTCACGATGCTAAACACTAAGTTCTAAGTCAAGGTAAATGGCGATTCAACGGACAGCTTCAAGATAGAATCAGGCCTAAAACAAGGGATGGGCTTGACTCAATGCTCTTTAATATTGTACTGGATCAAGTCATCACAAATATATTATAAAAGCTGCAACATCCGGTAAACTGGCGTCGAAACCCACCCAATCGGTAACATATGCTGATGACGTCAATATTGTGGCACGTTCAATATCAGATGCCTGAGGAGCATTTTTGAGCCTAGAATATGAAGTAAAATAAATCAGCTTACAAGTGAATGAAGTGAAAGCTAAATTCGTGACTGAAACGGTGACATTCTAGTCCGACAATACCTGTCCATAGGAGACTATAGGCTTGAAAGTGTGGATAACTTTTTCTTGGAGCTAACTTGAATACAAGAGACGTAAAACAGGATGAGATTTTTTTGTGGTTGGGAGGTCAATGCCATTTACGCACTGAGTGTGAGACTTCCATGCTCACAAGTGACTAGACTACCCACTAAAAGTCTTCCCTTTCAACTCGAGAACCCAGCCTGGAAACGTATGAGACATTATTTCGGGCCTGGCCTCGTTTTGTTAAGCTGTGAGGCGCCTTCAAGCTGGGGGATCCCTTCTCTAGCGGGAGGGGAGAGGGGAAGAAGAATTGCCAGCCAAGCGATCCTCCAGCCCCAAATTCCCCGAATGATGTGAGTCTCTTTTATCATTTAGGAATACCCGAAGATAAAGTTCCACATATTTCCATTTGTTAACATGTCCAAGTACGGTCACGATCACACTATCCAGGGTGAGCTTTCCCGTCTTCCTGTAGAGAGTCCGTCCCAGTCAGTGTAATTTTTGCACGCAAAAAATGTGTGGGAGGCATCGTCTTCCTCTCCCGAGCAAATTGACAATCAGGGTACCGTGACTTACTAACCTTGTGCAGGAAAGGCTGATAATACCCGTGTCCACGGAAAAGTTGTGTCAAGTAGAAGTCAGTTTCACCATACCTTCGGCTTAGCCACGTTCTCGCACCAGGATGAGGCGTGCAGTCTACCTTTCTTTTGTCCTATTCACGCAAGGCTGCTGCCAATCGTTGAGTGAACGCCGTCTTTCCTTGCGCGCAACCATCTCTTTCGCGGGCTCGCTTCGACGCAAACAAATAGCGCGACGCTCTCTAGCAAGGAGGGCTGCGGGTATCACACCTGCAATAACTCTCGCCGCCGAACCAGAGACTGTCGGACTTCTTTATCCCTGGGCCAAGCGTTTTTGGTATACCTCCTTACTGAGAGCGTCGCCCCATACCTCTGCTCCGTACAGTACCACTGACCCTACAGGCGTCTTCTTGATGGGTTAGATCCTTCTGCGTTGGCTATAAGTAGACTCAGAGCCGATACTCCCGCAGCCTTCTCAGCCTTCGACAAGTCGATCAGTAGCCCGAGATGCTTCATTGCTGGCTTCGATTCGATTAATTTGTCTCCAATACCGATCATCCTTACTCTAGAGATTTTCTTTTTTGTTAAAATGATCACTTCGAGTTTCTTCAATGATGCACTGAACCAGCGAGCAGTTCAATCCAATCTCTCGCTTGGTGCATTAGCATATTTAGCCTAAGTCGCGCCTTTTTAACGGTGCGTCAAGCGACTAGAGTTGTAACATCATCCGCACAATCGATCACGCGTGACCTGTTTGGCATCTCCAGTCTCAGTAGCCCATCTTAAGACGCATTCCACAGGTTTGGATCTACGAAAGATCCTTGGGGAACACCTGATGTAACTTCCATCCTTCCTTGGCCCTCTCTCATGTCGTAGAGCAAACTTCGGTCCTTCAGGTAGTCCCATCGGATGCTGCATTAGCTATTCAAGAACTTGAAAAGAGATTTCCAGGATATCCACCCATCTAGCGGAGTCAGAGGCACTCCTAATGTCGAGTGTCACCAGCACGATGATCCGTCGCTTAGTGCGGCTATACGAGTATGTCTCTGCCTTTTGGATCGCGCTCACCCCCTCTGCAATCGCATCAATGGTGGAACGTCCTGCTCCAAAGTCGTACTGTCGAAGAAGTAGTCTTCCCTTGATCAGTTTCTCTAGCACTTTCTCATCAGTGTGTAGCATGCATAACAGGCAGCAGGCAGACGGCAATCCGGGATTTTCCTTCCCCTGCTGATCAGTACAAGCCTCGCCACCTTCCATCGTCCCGTGGGCAAGCATTGTCGTCTAAATGCTGCAATTAAAAACTGTTAGATGCCATTTTCAGGTCCAGAGCTGTGCACAGGCAAAATAAGCTTCATATTTACAAATTACTACTCAAACCTGTGCTGATATATGAAAGTGGAACATGGACCCTGACGGATATATTTGAATGCAAAGTGATTCGAGAAATGTAAGCCTCGATGAAACCAGGCGCAGAGTAGAGATTACGTTACAACGATGAGTTGTATGAATCATTTGACTAATCACCTGTATCTGCTTGTGTAAAGTAACGCAAATTACTTTGTCTGCATCATTTAGAAAGAATGGAAGAAATCCGGCTACCAAAAAGAACACTGAAGGTTAGAGCATAAAGTAGACATCCTGCGGAAAGTCCAAGGAATAGATGAAAAGACACGATAGAAGTTGACACCAGATCCTTGCTAGGAGGAGGAAATTAATCATAAAGGCCTAAACCTGCCTTGAGTTGTCGCAGCAAAGTTGACGATGATTATATCTCACTTAACTGTGATCCGATTTCAACGAAATTTTGTGGGTGCACATGTTTGTAAAATTTCAAGAAATATAAGTTTAACGTTTCGGTTTTATACAACAAAACGTAAAATTTACAAGCCACACTATTACTAATAATGCTGACTGAATTTGGACTTCTGAGGCAATTGTTGTTCTAAAACTCATTAAAACCTACCTCCATAATTTTCAAATTTCAAAGTTTTCGGCTCAAAAGTATGCGATTGCTGGGGAGGTACAAATTTTCTGGAACATCAGAGCCTATAGATGTTTCCGGAGAGCTTCTATTGGCCCCACTAACTTTGGAGGAGATTTTTTCCATCATCAAAGCCCAAAAAAATAATACAGCGCCTGGCATCGATGAGGTTCGAATGGAGCTCATCAAATATGGTGGCAGCAGTGTTCAGAAGGCTATTCACAAAGTTATCCAGCAAATTTGGCAACAAGAATATATGCCGAAAGAGTAGAGTCAATAAATTATATTTCGTATCCACAGAAAAGGTGACAAACTGAGTGCAAAAACTATAGAGGCATATCACTGCTTTGTACGGCGTGTACCATATTTTCAAAGATCTGAGAAAATAAAATTGGATCATATACCAACAGTATTATTGGAGAGTATCAAAGTGGTTTCATATCTTCTGCTCAAGATTATTCAAACAGTCTCTTTGTTTGTTGAACCAACTGAGAGTAATGTACCACAAAATTATCTTTTATTTTATTTGCTTGAAAAGCTGTTGGGCTTTCCTATGTTGTACGAGCAGATGCGTTTCGACTTCTTGAGTCATCTTCAGTGTCTAACGGATGTGTTCAAGGAAATGACTTCATAACATATAGTCGTAGAATGATACAAGCAGGTAGTACCAAATTAGGTCCGGTACCAAATTAGGTCAGATAAAGGGACATTAGGTTTTTGTTTTTTTGGATAGTTGGATGTTGGATTTGTTCTGTTTCATCTCGTTTCCGTTTTCGTCGGAGAGTATGGTCTAGTACTGAAAAAATTGCATCGGAATTCGTTGTAAGTTGTTCGTTGATACCGTTGCCGTCTGTTTTTCTTCGTTTATATATTTCATGCCTTTCTAGGATGCCAATAAAGGGTCCTCTGCTTTGTTTGTGTACCCATGTCATCAAGTTTATCATAGCGTCAGGGTTGTGTGCGTGATTTCGTAGGTGCGTCGCGTAATTTGAGTCTGCCTTGTTGTATAAGAAAGACCGTAAGTGCTCTTTGTATCTTGTCGTTAGTTTTCATGTTGTCCTTCCTATGTATATCATGTCACAGTCCTTGCATGACAGTTTGTATATGCTGCTGTTCTCATATATTAATGTGTCATTCAGTTTTTTCACTTTGTTCCTAATCTCGTTGTTAATTTTGAAATGCAGTTTGTTTTTTTTTTGAGGAAGTTTGATAGTTTGCATGTCTCTTAGCCTACGTTTGTTAACGAAACCCACTGTTGATCGTTCTAATGAGTTTCAGTCAGTCAGCGTTCCTGTTTTTGTTTGTACTGCATTGCAAGTTTGTCAATGTCACGTTATTTGTCTCCGTCATTACCAGCTATTCTGTAAATCTTGTTTAGTTCGTTGAAGTAGTTAGTAGGAGTCATGCGGATGGATTGAAGTCTGCACCATTGATCTGTGTGCTGCTAGTTTTTGTTGTGCGGAGTGGTTAGTTATTGCATTTATGGTATGAGCAGTTGTGTTTGGTTTTCTTTATATTTTGTAGTCTCATCGTGTTTGTTCGCGCGTCACAGTTAGGTCCATATAGTTGAGTTGTCCGGTTGTTTCTTTTTCTATAGTGAAATTTATATTGGGGTGTATTTCATTCATATAAGTAATTAGTTCATCTTGTTTATTTTTTTTTCTTAGTTAATAACGATGAAACAGTCATCCACATATCGTCCATAAAATATTAAATTGACTCTTTTGACAATTTCGGGTATGAATATTTCTTCCAAAGATTGTAAGTATATTTTTTATATTGTTGAGGATATTGGATGTCCCATACCCAGACCGTTCTTAGCAATGTCTGTGTTGCTATTGAACTTAAAATAGTTCTGTTTGATTGTGTTCTTTATAAGATTGAGTAGTTGATTTGTGAATCGTCGACTGTTGTTGAATGAAAGTTTCTCTTTTAGCATAGTGAGTGCTTCATCGACGGGTATAGACGTATAGAGGCTTGTCGACTTCTTTCACTAGACATCATCAACTTCTATACCACTACACTTCAAGAAATTCAAAGTCTTTGAATTCGACTTTTTCAATATTTTGGAAACAAAAGGGTCCTCTAACCAATATCCCGGTGCCACTTCTCCATCACCGTTTGCCCTATCGTTTCTTATGAACTCAAAATCCTTAAATGTCATGGTGTGATATGAATTGACGTGGGTTTCAGTGAGAAGCATGATGTCAGGCTTTTGCTTAGCAATAAATTCAAGGAGCTAGTCACGTTGATGTAAAATAACAATGCAATTGACGTTCATCAAGATGAGATCAAGCCTATCCATGGTAGTGTGACTGGATGACGTTGAAAAACGAAATTGATTTTTAGATCTTGCTTATTAATTGCTTCCGAAAGAGATTCAAGCGGTTGGTAAATTTCGAGAAGCAGCTCGCCATTGCCACTTACATTATTTACGTTGCTTACATTATTATGTACTGGTCCTCTAGAAGCAAGTGCAAATGATACGTCCAGGCTTGTCGGAGCTAGACGACGTTACACTGTGGTGTACTTGGGTTTGTTTTGAGAAGAATTTAACTTTTGAAGCTTAATTTCGTAGGCATACTTGATATGATGCTGGAAGACCAAATATGCCGCAGTTAACAAAGTATAATTTTTATTTTGGTTCCATCTGAGCCAATTCGCATTCATTTGGGGCATGAATATCATTACATTTAATGCAGCGATAGTGCATGGCACAATTGGCAGCTGAATGACCAAATCTTTCGCACCTGTAACACTGGTTGATCTCAGTTTTTTTAAAAAATTGAAAATTCAGTTATAAGGGATGTCTTCGTTGGACAACTGAGGAGTGCATTGGAAATAATTAATTTAATGGAAAAGGCCATTCGAAAAGCCTCAACAATCGATGATGAAATTTCCAAACGTTTACTTTCTACAATACCGACAATTCTCACTCGTTATTCGACTAAAGTGCCAATGTATCATGAAAAACTTCCGCAGCAAACAGCACTTGGATGTGATCCCGTTCAAGCTAGATTGATTTGAGTTAGCTACAAGTCACACACGGTAGATTTTACATTACAATTATTTTCAGTGGTTTGCAATCGCTCTGCTACTCGGTATTCCGTTGACTTTGCACTCTTTCGTAGTGGGTTACAGTTTTCAGTTTCGTTTTGCGAGAAAGACACGTGGCCATTTTTTACTCGGGCCTTTTTCCACCCTCGGCGTATCGCATCTGAGATTTGAAATCATTTTTCCTCTCGACGCGAGGGTGTTATTATGATTTTTTCCCACATGCCGAAGAAAAATACCACTCCCAGGAAAAATGAAAGAGTGAATAATTACACAAAGAATGTTTACGGGGTTCACGTGAAACTGAGTCTGAGGCAGACGTGGCGTGTAGTTTCAAATTAGGGGATCAATTTGACAGCTCGTGCTGGTTCATGTAACATTTTCAGAAGATCAACGGTATTATCCCTACAGTCCAGGCCCTTCAACAGGAAAGTCTGATTTTTCTCAGCTTTTGGCGTGTATGTAAAATGGGAAACTTTCACACTATTTAGAGTATCTTTCGCCAGCTGAATGCTAGCCAACGCAATCATCTAGCCATTGCCAGTGGTTATGTTTTTATACTGATCGAAATGAACACAAACGCGTCGAACACAGAATTTGTGTGGAACCCGTTCTGAACTACCCTCACGAGCCATAAATATGGAAAGGTTTCTAAACGTTTCAGATCTGGACTGGGCAACCACAGCATCATCCGAAAAAATTGTTTCGCATTTCTACGCATAGAATTATATTTGCCGATTGTTTGTGTAGAGCTGTATCTCATTTAAATTTTTTGGGCATATCTCTGAACCAACATGCATGCTCAGAGACTTGTGCTGGAGCTTAACCCACACAAAGTAGATTGCATAGCAAAAGTGCTTTCCTAAAGTCATGTCCCTGTAAACTAAATCACCTTGGTAAGCACATTGGAATGTATGATTGTCGAAGTAGTTATTATGCATACTTAGCCTACATTAATAAAATTTAATCCTCCTGAAGTGATCAATCGTTTTGCTACCTTTCTTGCGTAATTTGTAGTTCTCGAATGAATAAAAAATACCAAGCCAACTTAAGTAATTTTACTATAGTTTACACGATGAGTGTATCTGTTAGTGATGCAATTATAATAATTTGCGGCTTGGTCGCGGAGAGGGAACTGGTAGTCAGTACCATGGTGACCCCAGCCGGAAGTTGACAAGTATCAGATGACAGATCTCTATCCGGGCAGCGGCGTGAGACCTTGTGACTTTGTTTTTCGTTGCTGTCACCTGCAAATCTTGTTCATAGTTGTGAAAGAATTGGTGAATTGTATGAGAAATCAGTTTGGCCATTGAAATCGCAAGGTAATTGTGAGCCACAAAGCACGAACGCAAACAAGTAGAAAAAATTTGTTGGTGAGCAGAAGTTCCAGTCGTTCTAAGCCGAAGAAGAGTTGTACTTTGTAGCTTAGAAAAATCGGAAGGTATCATCGGTTAGTGGAAAATCGAATTGCGAGAAAATTACTCGCAACCACACGTAGACTGTCTTCGTCTATCGATAAGTTGGCGGAAACTCCACTGATAGCGTTCAAACGAGGCAACTCCAATAAAAGCGATTGTTCACAATTGGGTGAGTGCTCGCTTTATTTATAACCTACTTTGCGTAATTTTATCTTATCGACCCCTGATAACAAGCTATCCACGAGGTTCGGCGAGTGTCGAATTTACGTTTTCCGCAAGTGCGAATTTGGCCCCAGCAATCGATTTAGTTCTGAATTTCAATCGGGTCTCATTTCTAGAGTTGCTGCGCAAGAATCAAAGCCACAATTGGACGGATAAATGAAATTTCGAAGAAAGCTCTGCCCGTGAATGTGAAGTGGTTCATTCCTGACTGTATATGCACTCTAGGTGTCAAATTTAAGTTTTTAAGATAAGTGAACTCGCGCATGCTTGCGTGCTTCAGATATAAGGTAAGATTTTACAATGTAGGCTTTTAAGAACACTTTATTTATTTTTATTCTAAAGACATTATAAATATGAAAGACTCATTATTTCTCTTCAGGTATTATTTGATTTCATAAAAGTAACGAAACATGTTGTAAAATTGCAATAAATCGAATAGGAAATCTATGTCTAATCTGTCGTATGAACAGCCTGACTAATACAAAATGTGATTAAATTGTAAAAAAAATTATTATACTAATTGAACATAACTTCTTAGCTATGTCACTGCATAAATAATTTATTCATTGTAAACAAAGTGCCCATTAAATAAAAAAATAGAAAGAACAAGTTGAGTAAGCAAGAGAGTGCTCCTACCAGAGGATCTTTGTAGACATCCTAGGGTTACAAACAATTTTTGGTACATTTTGGCTTCACCTGGACCCCCTAATTCATAAAATGATTTTTTTATTTCATATTCTAAAAGTTCTAATCAAGACCTTTCATTTGATACTCCACTCGACTACCTTTAATTAAAAAAAATTTTAAGAGCTAATTCGTTATAAGGGGGGACTCCTCTTAAAAAATTTTGAAATTTTTGGTAAGACCTAAACTTTTGAGAGATTTGAACATTCTAGTTTCTATAGTTTCTGAAGAAACCAGCTGTGACGCATGGACTGACAGACAGGTCGCGGAACTAGATATGGAAAGTTAGTAGTTGTGAAAATATGATGATGATGATTGTGTGATTTGGATGTAAAGGTATCAATACATTTTGAAAATCGAAATCTTTGGGATAATCCTATACAATTTGTTCTATAGGTTATTGTTTAATACTCCCGACTTACTGGTTTTTTATTGTTGCATAAAGGCATATGAACTCAATTTGTTTTTTTTATCTTTCAAAATAAATTGTTTTCGTACAAATTTCTGCCCGTCATTTGCTCAAATCAATGACTCTTTGGGATTCTTAGAGTATGAAATAAAGCAACAAAAAACTTATAGATATGTAGGCAATAAAACTTATTACAAAATACTTGTGATAATAGACTAATAGTAAAATATAAGTACGAAAGAAAGTTAGATGGCATGAATGTGAGACAAACACGATACATGTAAAATTAATGAACATGAATAAATAAAAGTTTAACTTCCGATCAATATTAAATGTAAATTAACAATCGATTTAAAACGTGCAAACGAAGGAGAGCAAAAAAATACAAATATGAATTGCTAGACTTTAATAAAAATCGTTCTTTTTCAATAGTCATTTTTATTCAGGCGGTGATGAAGACGGAGGTTGAGTATGCCACCAAGGTGGTAGGGTTTTAACCATCCGCGACTGATCGGTTCGGTGGTTCGGTTTGGTACGTAGTGCCGTAGTTTGGCTTTATGTTTTTAGTTAGTTCAGTTTATGTATTCGAATAGTTTATTTCATGCACCGTGTCGGTGAATACTCGGGTATGCGTGGTTTTTGATTGATGTTGTCTCATTCTTGTTCCTCTCTTTTAGACTGGATGTATGGTTGAAAGAGATGAAAATGGAGTAAAGCAAAGTAGAACCGTACAGTTGGGAGTTGTTTTGACGCATTTTAATCGGGAATTTGATTCGGTGAATGATAAATTCTATTCGTAAGTAGACTGCTTGCGGAAGACCTGTGACCAATATTCCTCTCCAAACTGCTGCTGCCAGCAGCTACCTCGGAGCAGACTAAGTGTGTCGGGACTAGTTGACAGTACAGTTTGTTAGCACATTCCAAGACCTCACATCTTTAACCGATGAGAGGTCCGCTTGGTTTTTCTTCGGGAAATCTCGCATGAATGAATAAGACGAAGGAAATTATTATAGAATGTGTGTTAAAACATTAATAAATACCAATGGGCTAGTTAGGAACTCAACGTCTTCTGAATATTAGAATTTAACTCATATCCAGATTCCATAAATTATCTTTGAAAAACTAACGTATGGTTATTATGTATAGTGTTTAAATTTGCCGCCATTTTTTTTCAGTGCTCTGATATCTGTTTAAACAAAAAGCTTACTCGATCAATTGCTGATGTTTGCTTCCATTTGCTAAATTTTATACTTTTAATTTGCTCATTTTAGCTTTGAACTTTTATCATGCATAGGTCGTACGTAAAATGTTTTCATATGCATTTCCCTGAAATGTGTGCATATAAATTTCTCTTCAATGTATGCATATGCATTCTTATATTTCGGGCAGTTACCCATGCATGTTACATGATTAGAGTATTCACATGTAGATGGAAATCAACCTCAAGTCACTGCCAGGAATATATAGAGTTGCATTTATGATATCCAGGCAATGGCAAAATTTATGAATAGAAATTCTATGTATGCACAGTATCATTGCTTGAGTAGTCATGGTTATATATCAACAGCTCAAACTATTTCCAAAATGTTCACTAAAACTCCTATATACATATCTGTAGTGTCTAGAACCTTTGCCAATGTGTAATATTCAATCGGCTGTAACTAAGCTGTTCATCGCGCGATTGGTGTAACATTTTCAGGACGCTTACACCTGATCGAGAAACCTAGGTTAAATTTTTGGACAATTTAAAACACCTTTCGCTTTTAAGGGCAAAAAAGTAAAATTTATAAAATGTGCTGTTATCAGCAAGGTTGATCCAATTTGACATCTAAGGTTTTTATCGGCCTACTTGGAATTTTTTTCCGATTTATGGAATCAAAGTTGTCTAATCGCGAGGCAAAAAGTATCACTTTAAGCCATGTTATGAAAAGTTCTCATCAAAGCCTTCATTTGGTATCCATATTGGCTACCTGTGCTGAACAAATTTTCTTAAGGTGATTTCCAATATGGCGAGACCCATTTGAAACCCTCCAAATTTTACCACCCCCAAAACTTTATAAAGAGATTATAATGATTTTCTACTGGCGTTGCTGAAATCAAGAAGTGAAGTTCTTACCTTGTCACCATCTATACTATCACTGCAATTTGATTTGTGGAATCCAGCCTCATGAATACACTGCTGAAACTCCGGCCGCTAGTGAATTTATTGCCGGTAAGGTAGCAACATTCTGAAATCCCCCTTCTGAATCATCTGTGTTGCTAAGAAAAACACGCAACTCATGATAACCACACAAAACAAGAAACCGGAGGCTTTATCCAGGTCATTAATACTTGATGAAAATTCTTCGCTACAATCAATTGAAACGTCGTAGATCAGTAGTTATGGTCCCTCCCTTGAGCTTCGCGCCGACGCTCGTACACCATTTACGCACTCACCAATTTAAAATGGGGCTCGTTTGACGAGAGGCTCGACAATAGTGCTTCACTGCCGTTAATCGATTTCACAATCGCAACACGAATGGAAAACAACGGCTGTTCCCTCTCGCTCCTATAAGCTGGTCATGAACGTACTCAAACGGTCTTGTACCGTTTGCGTTTCACGCTTTGCAGGGGACGTGGTTAACAAATTTCTCCGTGAAATATCATTTCAGGGAATGCAGACTGGATACACTTTTCACACACAATACACATTTACCAATTTCAGGTTTCTTTTTGTTAAACCATAACTAAAATCTTCCGATGGCATCTTTTCGATCGGTGTGTGTACATACTTTTCCCCGAAATAATACTTCAAAAACTTTTCCACTTCAATTCCCACGTTTTCAGCTTTTCATCGGATTGTCATTTCTAACATCTGGTCTGCTCTCCCATGTAAACTTGATTGCTTTTGTTTTATTACAATGGTTTTTGCAATTCTTCTGCCCAGTGGCTCTGCATAATTATTTTATCATAAGGTCAATACTTTCCTATAAAATTTGGTGACTGAAGCTTTTAAAGTTTCCGAGACTACTGTGACACAGAGCCAGATGGAGAGATCGACATATATTATAGTTTCAATCAAGTTTTGTATTTTAGCCAAAACTGACGTTAGATAGGAAGCCGTACGGCAGCAGCGCTTACTACCACACACATGACCATTAGTAGGCCGACTTTGCTGGCTAACTTACATGGCGTTATATGAAGAATTGTGGAGGTGCCAACGAAAATTCGAGGTTTTGTACGGTTTAGAGACGGATTTCTACAGTGAAATCCAGATGGTCCGCGGATAACACAATAGCGCTCCTAATGAAGTGAAAATTATTCCAGTTCTTATACCCGCTTAGTTTTTATCGCATTCCAAAGTGAATTTATAGGAGTTTGTTTACATCTCAACGCTGACCTATCAGTCGAAGGTGCAAAACGTGTTCTTCATTTGCTCGTCTTGAAAAGTTGAGGAGTGCAGTGGGCTATACAAGGTGAATTTATAGCATGCACGGAATGCGTTCTGCACGTTTTTTATTCGGAAAATAGTATATATGACGAAATATAAGCATTTGCTAATACCGCAGTTGGGTGACAGCTCCCGTAAGCTTGCCCATCGTAGGCTGACTAATACATATGCAAATTGCTACCATATGGCTTCCTATCTAACATCCTCTTAAACAATTTTCACTCATTCATTGATATTGTTGGCCCTATATGTTCAAAACTAATCATCTAATCTCTACTGTTTGATGGGGAATTGTGGAGCATAAAATTTTGTTCTTCGCATCTAAAATCTAATAAATAGTGGTTTTCATTAAATCATTTATCTTCGTCGGTCCTATTCCGTAGACAACTTATAATTTTCAAACATATTTTCGCGTTTTCAATAGTTAAAATATTAACAGCGTCATATCGGCATTAAATGGCAATGGACTGTAAAGATGATGAGAGGCTATCAGCAATCAGGAGTTTTCAAGCGAATATGAAGGGAAGGAAATCGAAAATTAGCCAACATGTGCAATCATGAAACGATGAAAATCAATTAGGTATGTCATCGACGAGGTCAGTTCGTCATCGAAAAAATGAACCAATAACGTTCTTTATATTATTTTCATGGGAAAATAAACACTCTCTGCAAAAGAGCCACAAAGTGGCGTCACCAGGAGCTTATAATTAATTTAGCCAATTTTAATCAATGTCGATTTGACGTACAGTCGTTTTTTTCAGGACCAGCCTCTGTTACGATAGTTATATTCTTTTTCAGTTAATTGTTCTACCAGGACTACAAATTACTCGTATAATTACTTACGAATCACATTTTTTCATGTTAAGGTCATAGAAAGCATTATTATTATTGTTATTTTTTTCATGGGCAACTTTCGTGAGGCAGCTGAGGATGTTCTGACATTAAGTTCTATGTATAATAAACAGTTTTATTATCTTGATCTTTTTTTCGAAAAATCTATAAGGCAATTTTATAAGCTTAAAAGCTTTGATGCGGGTACGAAAATCGAATTCTCGTGTTTAAAGTTATAGCAAACTCGCTTCATGTACTCATACATTTAAACATAATATAAAATATCACGTAATGATAATGGTTGAGGCAGAATATTAAAGATTTTATTCTGTCCCCAAATGTCATATCAAATTGTTATCATTTCCCTTCTTCTTTGTAGCACTACAGCCCTTCTCGGGCCTTCGCTTCCAGAAAATAGCGCCTCCAACTATCTCGGTCCATTGACCGCGTCCTCCAATTTCGAAATCCGAGTAGCGATAAACTGTCTTCGTCGACCGAGTCAGACCAGCATTTCCTTGGTTTATCCACTGATCTCCGGCTTTCAGTTGTCCCAACGAATACCTTTTTGGGTATCCGTTGCTCATCCATACGATTCATGTGGCCAGCCCATTGCAGCTTCCGCAGTTGTACAATCGTTGAGACCTCGAGCTCGTCAAAAATTTCATACAGCTCATGGTTGTATCGAATTCGCTATTGGTCCTCGTCTAGCTTCGCTCCGATTATTCACCTCCGGATGCGTCGCTCAAAGGCGTTCAATATTTTTGCGGATGCTTGGGTTAGGGCCCATGTTTCACACCCATAGCATAACACAGGTCTTATCACAGATTTGTATACTTGGAGCTTTGTTTGCCTGTGTACGCAGCTGGTCTTCACGATCGTTAAAACTGAATAAAATATTTCATTTGCAAGATATAGTCTTCGGCATATTTCAGCTTCTTCATCACCGGTTTTCGTTATCTTGACACCTAAATACACAAATTCACTAACATTTTCGATACTTTATTCGCCAAGTGTGATATTTTGTGTACTTGAGGTATTTTTCATCGACTGCATCATGAGCTTTGTTTTATTTTCATTGGTTTGTAGCCCTATAGTTACACCTCGCAGTCAAGTTTTGGGAAGAGTTCTTTGGCAGTTGTTAATGACTGCCACCAAATGTTGATGTCGTCTGCATAAGCTACTACTTGGCTCGACAAGGAACCTTGGTAGCTCGTTCATCGACAGGTAGCTTCCTTAAGACGCACTCCAGAGCAAAATTGAATAGCAATGGGGCCAGCCCATCTCCCTGCTTTAGTCCGATATTTGTGTCAAAGGCATCGGTGAGTGGGTTATTGATGCGGACTTGGGAGGCTGTCGACGTCATTGTTATTTTAGTAAGATGGACTAATTTGGCTGGGATGCCAAAGCAAAGCATTATTTGGTGTAGTACGTTACGATCAACACTGTCGCATGCTTGCTTGAAGTCAACGAAAATTTGGTGTACACATACGTTGAACTCCTAGCACTTTCAAGTATCTACTTGACTGCGAACAATTGGTCTGCTGTCGATCTACCTGTTCCAAAACCACCTTGACACTCCCCAATACTACGGTTGGTATATGATCCGATTTTATTTCCTAAGACCCTTAAAAATACGTACAAGTTAATGATCCTCTATAATTTTCGCACTGTAGCTTGTCACCTTTTTGGTGGATAGGGAACATAAGTGATTGGCTCCACTCTTCCAGCACATGTTGTTGCTGCCAAATGAGCTGGATGACTTTGTGAATAGCTTCTGAACACTGCTGCCACAATATTTGATGAGGTCTACTGAAATTACGTCGATCCCCGGCGCTTTATTATTCTTTTGGGGTTCGATGGTGAAACAAACTTCATCCAGAGTTGTTGGGGCCAATGGAAGCTCTACGTAAACATCTATAGACTCCGATTCTGGAGCTGTGTGGAGGATTACATTTTTCCTTAATCTTGGTTTTGTCAGCGATTATATTGGTAATGTCATCACGACAGAGCGTAGTTTTGGGCTGATAACCACGTTTCAGGCGTTTCACTACTTTGTATGCTTGCCTTGTTTATTTGATCGCTAGACTTACATGTATACTTCTCAATTGGTCGCCATAGTATTTCCTTTTCTTAATTCTAATACTCTTATTCATCTTCAAAGTGTTCTCTCATCGTCTTGGTTGTCCTACCTACGTATTCTTTGTACGCCTGATGCTTTTCGTCTAACGCATTCTGGCTCTTGTCATCGAACAGGTCATTTCTCGTGTACCAGGCTTGATAGCCGAGTGTGTATTCTGCCAGGATCTTAATAGTCACTTCCATTTCTATCCAGGGCTCGTTGCTTGTCTTTGGCGATGCGTCTGATAGGATGGAAGCCTGCTGATTGCTGAGGGACTCCGTGAATTTTTTCACCACAAACGCCGTTTGGAGCCTTTTTGTAGCGAGTTAGCCTTCGCTGGATATGCCTTTGGCATACGACATTGATAGGTTACTTTGATCAAGTAATGATCTGAGTTAAAATTGGCTCCTCAGTATGTGCGAACATGAAGTACGCTCGAGGCCCAACGTTGTTCGATCAGAACGCAGTCGATCTGGTTTTGTGTGTTCCCGTCTGGTGACATGCAGGTCTGGAGGATTTAGCCTGCATGGTCATTTTATGAATGCGTGAACTAAATTTCTGCTACATGCAAACTCAATCAGGCGCTGGCCGTTGTCATTTATTTCATCGTGCAGGCTAAATCCTCCAGTCGTTCCCCGATGAGATATCTCATTGCCAACCCTAGCGTTGAAATGACCCGGAATTATTTTGGTGTCGTTTGTAGGGAATGAGTCGACTAGTCTTTTCAGCTGATTGTAGAACGTTTCCTTCGTTTCTTCGTCCTTTTTTTCAGTCAGGGCATATACATTTATCAGCCAGATTTTGAAGAGTTTTGGTTTCATGCGGATCGCATACAAGCTGTCATTAAAATCAATAACGTGCGATTTGAACCCCCTATCCACAATATAGGCCACTCCATCTCGCTTTCCAGTAGGCTTCCTACTTTTGAATATTGTGTGCGATGTCATGCCTTGAATATAATTTCCAGTTCAGTTCATTTCCTGGATTGCCAGTATTTTTAATTTATATTGACTGGCATGTTGTAAAAGGTCCTTAACAGCGCCAGGGTAATTGAGTGATCTGACATTCCAGGATCTAGTGCCATAGTTCTTTTTAGGGTTTAGTGTTTTAGTACAAAACCCTAAAAAGATCAACCATGACCTCTGTCCGTCCTTCCGTCTGTAACATATGTCACAGCAGTTTTCCTCTGAAATTATCGAAGTTACATCCATGAAACTTTGTGGAAAGGTCAGAAATGGTAACTTCTTGAAAGTTTTGGGGTGAAAAAATTTTTCATATGGTTTCAGGGGGATCTCCCCACATAGGGAGGTGACCCTTCAAAAAAATTGTTCTCCATTGTTAGTCGAGTAGGGTGTCATTGGAGAGGTCTTAATGATATCTTTTCAAAAGAAGTCTTAAAATTGCCTTATCAATAACATGGGAGGCAGAGGAAGGGGAACTATACGAACAGAACTGCAGAACATTCCTCGATGAATGTTTTTTGCTCAAAATTCATCACCGACTGATTGCTTGCCCAAACCCAGTAAATCAGTGTAGTTATAGGAGCCCTGGGAGGCAACAACACGCCTCTCATTTTAATGTTTCGTTCGCAAGCACTGTGAATCACTACCATTCACCAATGAACCGATCACCTTAAGTTCACAATCAAGTAAAACTAGATGCTCTCCTTCGGTCCTTATTAGCGTTTAGGGAATTAATGAGAAACTATCTTAAGCTATCATCGTAAGTGTAGATATTTCTGGAATTTATTTCTTTTTGCTTCTCGATTTGAATCTATTTTATGTTTTGAATGCTTTTTTGCTGCCTTCTCTTGCTTTATTGAATCGAATTGTGTTTTTTTTCTTTTCTGTTTTTGTAATTGGATTAATTTTTTGAATAAATAAATAAATGAAATCTTAGATACATATTTTGTTTATCTGATATCCGCAGGCCAATCCTCTTTTTTCTTTAAAAGCCGTCGGGCCTTGCTTAGTTGTGTGAGCAGACGCGTTTCGACTACTTTGAGTCATCTTCAGTGTCTAAAGGATGTGTTGAAGGGAGCGACTTTATATAGTCGTAGGATGGGTAATTAGCAAATGGGTAGTTAGCGGATGGGTAATTAGCGGATGGGTAATTAGCGTATGGGTAATTAGCGGATGGGTAATTAGTGGATGGGTAATGAGGTCAGGAAGGAAATTACGCAATTATACCAGATAGGGGGATATTATGTTTTTGTTTTTTTGCTTGTTGGCTGTCCGTTTGTTCTGTTTCATCTCGTTTCCGTTTTCGTCTAAGAGTGTGGTCTAGGACTGAGAAAATTGCGTCGGAATTGTTAACAAGTTGTTCGTTGATAATGTCACCGTCTGTCTTTCTATGTTTATAAATTTCAAGCCTTTCTAGGATGTCAAGTCTCGGTCCTTTGTTTTGTTTGTGTAGCGATTTCATAGAGTTTGTCATAGCGTCAGGCTCATGTGCGTGGTTTTGTAGGTGCGTCGCATAATTGGAGTCTGCCTTGTTGTATAAGAAAGATCGTCGGTGCTCTTTGTATCTTGTCGTTAGTTTTCGTGTTGTCCTTCCTACGTATACAATGTCGCAGTCCTTGCATGCCAGTTTGTATATGCCGCTGCCTTCGTATATCGATGTGTCATTTAGTTTTGGCTTCAGTTTGCTTCCAATGTTGTTGTTCGTTTTGAATGCAGTTTGCAATTTGTATTTCCTAAGGAAGTTTGATAGTTTCTTTGCCTACGTATGTTAACGATACCCACTGTTGGTCGTTCTTATGTGTTTCAGTCGGTTGGCGTTCCTGTTTTTGTTTGTACTGTGTGACAAGTTTGTCAAAGTCGCATTGTTTGTATCCGTTATTATTAGCTATTCTGTAAATGTTGTTTAGTTCGTTGGAGTAGTTAGTAGGAGTCATGGGGATGGAGTGAAGCCTCTACACCATTGATCTGTACGTTGCTAGCTTATGTTATGTGGGGTGGTTAGATGTTTCATGTACGGTATGATCAGTTGTGGTTGGTTTTCTGTATATTTTATAGTCCAATCGTGTTTGTTCACGTGTCACAGTTAGGTCCATATAGTTGAGTTGTCCGTTTGTTTCTTTTTCCATAGTGAACTTTATATTCGGGTGAATTTCATTCATATAGGTAAGCAGTTCGTCTTGTTTATTTTCTTGTGAGTCAATAACAATGAAACAGTCATCCACATATCGTCTGTAAAATATTACATTGAATCTTTTGACAACTTTGTGTATAAAGACTTCTTCTAAAGATTGTAAGGATATTTCTGACATTATTGAGGACATTGAATGTCCCATACCGTCTTTGGCAATGTATGTGTTGCTATTGAACTTAGACGAAAACGGAAACGAGATGAAATAGAACAAACGGACAGCCAACAAGCAAAAAAACAAAAACATAATATCCCCCTACCTGGTATAATTGAGTAATTTTCTTCCTGACCTCATTACCCATCCACTAATTTCCCATCCGCTAATTACCCATCCGCTAATTACCCATTTGCTAATTACCCATCCTACGACTATATAAAGTCGCTCCCTTCAACACATCCTTTAGACACTGAAGATGACTCAAAGTAGTCGAAACGCGTCTGCTCACACAACTAAGCAAGGCCCGACGGTTTTATAGAAAAAAGAGGATTGGCCTGCGGATATCAAATAAACAAAATTTTTGACAACAACACTGCCAGCCAGCCAAAACTGTTGCGATCATTCCACAACCTTAACCTAAAACTTCATCAAACAAAAGCAAATATATGGTTTAACAAACAGTGCTTGAAAAACAACATTACACCAGCATTTGCAAGAATCGTGATGAAACAAAACACAATCGCTGCACGAAACACACAACGAAGCGCACAGATACTCCACATTAAAAAGAAATAAGAACACTGTACATAAAAAAGGACGAAATCAACCGACAACTACTACACTCACACTTACAATTAACTAACATTATACAAGCTGAAAACTTTCTACAGTTTTATAATGACGTGAGGCAAAATATTGATATTCAGCTCAAAACTAGATATGAGACCATGACGAAGAAACTTGACAAATTGATGAAAAAACAAAACAAAATGACCACACCAGCGAACAGAACTTTCTATCCACGGACTGTAAACCTATCAGATACGCCTTTTATGACACAAGAAATGGAGCTGTTAAATAAGGGACTGAAACACAACTTACATAATACAAACCGCAACAAAGACCTAGAACAACTAGTAATCGACACTGAACTAGCCATTAACAAACTGCCGCAGGAACAACAGACACATGCAAGACATACTGCAGTAGACATACTACAAAAAATACGCACTAGCATAAACAAAACGGATTTCCACGAAGACCATAAGATATTAAGACACAAACAGACAAAGCTTACGGATAACCTACTAACAGTGCCGAAGGCTGACAAAGAACATACAACGGTGATCCTAAAAACAACGGACTATGTACAAAAAACAATAGACTTCATTAACGCCAACGGCTACAAACTGGTAAACAAAGACCCCACCAAAAGGTTCCAAGCGGACTTACGTACTGCCATTATACAATCCCCACTAATTATTCCTCCTAAGACTAAGCAACGCTACATAAACCCAAATCACACCACCCCTTAAAGCACAACCTAAGCTCCACAAACCCAATATTCCTATCCGTCCTGTCGTCAACTAACGCCCAGCTTCTGCATACCAATAAGCACGGTACTTGGCAACGATAATGGCTGATGTCGTGCACCATGACGACAAATTCGCATTAAAGAACAGCCGCGAGCTAGCAAATTCTACCACTTCTTTAAAATTGACTGAAAATTGTCGGCTTTTATTGTTAGACATCACCAACCTCTATACGTCTATCCCTGTCGATGGAACACTGGCCATACTAAAAGAAAAACTTTCATTCAACAACAGCCGACGATTCACAGATCAAATACTCAATCTCATAAATACCACAATTAAACAGAACTATTTTAAGTTCAATAGTAACACATACATTGCCAAAGACGGTCTGGGTATGGGCCATCCAATGTCCTCAATAATGTCAGAAATATTCTTACAATCTTTAGAAGAAGTCCTTATACCCAAAGTTGTCAAAAGATTCAATGTAATATTTTACAGACGATATGTGGATGACTGTTTCATTGTTATTGACTCACAAGAAAATAAACAAGACGAACTACTTACCTATATGCATGAAATTCACCCGAATATAAAGTTCACTATGGAAAAAGAAACAAACGGACAACTCAACTATATGGACCTAACTGTGACACGTAAGCAAACACGATTGGACTATAAAATATACAGAAAACCAACCACAACTGATCATACCATACATGAAACATCTAACCACCCCACATAACATAAGCTAGCAGCGTACAGATCAATGGTGCAGAGGCTTCACTCCATCCCCATGACTCCTACTAACTACTCCAACGAACTAAACAACATTTACAGAATAGCTAATAATAACGGATACAAACAATGCGACATTGACAAACTTGTCACACAGTACAAACAAAAACAGGAACGCCAACCGACTGAAACACATAAGAACGACAAACAGTGGGTATCGTTAACATACGTAGGCAAAGAAACTATCAAACTTCCTTAGGAAATACAAATTGCATTCGAAACGAACAACAACATTGGAAGCAAACTGAAGCCAAAACTAAATGACACATCGATATACGAAGGCAGCGGCATATACAAACTGGCATGCAAGGACTGCGACATTGTATATGTAGGAAGGACAACACGAAAACTAACGACAAGATACAAAGAGCACCGACGATCTTTCTTATACAACAAGGCAGACTCCAATTATGCGACGCACCTACAAAACCACGCACATGAGCCTGACGCTATGACAAACTCTATGAAATTGCTACACAAACAAAACAAAGGACCGAGACTTGACATCCTAGAAAGGCTTGAAATTTATAAACATAGAAAGACAGACGGTGACATTATCAACGAACAACTTGTTACCAATTCCGACGCAATTTTCTCAGTCCTAGACCACACTCTTAGACGAAAACGGAAACGAGATAAAACAGAACAAACGGACAGCCAGCAAGCAAAAAAACAAAAACATAATATCCCCCTACCTGGTATAATTGAGTAATTTCCTTCCTGACCTCATTACCCATCCACTAATTACCCATCCGCTAATTACCCATCCGCTAATTACCCATCCGCTAATTACCCATCCGCTAATTACCCATTTGCTAATTACCCATCGTACGACTATATAAAGTCGCTCCCTTCAACACACCCTTTAGACACTGAAGATGACTCAAAGTAGTCGAAACGCGTCTGCTCACACAACTAAGCAAGGCCCGACGGCTTTTAAAGAAAAAAAAAGTCTTAGATAGATAATTATAATAAGATTTTTGTAAGAGCTTGATGTGATTTCAAAAATTCTTACAGATGTAACTACTGAGCTAGACTATGTATTCTATATAGTCGCTACTTCCCTCTTTTAAATGCCTTACCTTAAAATTACGATCAAACTCATAACTATGTCCTGCCAATAAATGTAAAAATAGAAATCTCTTTTCAATAAGATTTATTCTCAAGGACATCTTCAACATCAAGGTGAAATCTTTGATGTTTAAATCTGATACGAACCGAAAAATCATAGAATTTCAGTCTCCAATAACTTAATTGTTTGCGTTGTCTGGAATGGAGAATGAATTCAGAGAAAAGCTGTCATGTATAACAAATCGAATGATTAGCTATCCAAAAAGCCATAAAATTTTATTTACAAAAAGTTGTCTTTGTTCAAAGTCTTATCACTGCAAAGCCCACTCAGCCAACTTGTGAACTTGAAACCCATCAAAGACTTCTTTTAAGTATTGCTACCGAGCTTGAACCATGTGTCCAACGCAAAATCTCTTTGCAAACTTTTCTATTCCTCTTGTCTTTGCCATGGCCATTAAATCAATTTGCTTTAAACATGCCGTCCGTAACATTTAAACATTTACTATTTGTCAGTTTTCTGGGGTATATGTGCGAGCCATAAAGGACATTTGGGCACTACTTATGCGATGAATAATAGATTAAGGCAAACCGACAACCACAATCTACCTTAAAAATACCATTCAAACCCCATAGAACTTTAGGAGGAGTTGTGGTTTTCATTAAATATCGGAACGAAGCAGAAAAGGATCCTTTTTGTATTCAAAACATTCATACATAGGGGAACCTGTACCTTTTCCTTATGAACAACACAACATACAAGTCTACAAACATAATCTTACTAAGAGTCCTGTTAATTATTTGCCTCCTTGATGTTGTCACCCAAATGAATTTCCTTTTAATATTCCCAAACCTGAAGTTGGTTGTGTGTTGTGCAAAGTAAAGCAATGTAATATGTATGGGTAGAAGATTCAAATAAGAAAGATGATTCTTATTTAAAATTCAAGATGATGTAGAAATCTCATCGGAAAAAGAATATTCATTTCATGCGGGAATATCTTTTTCGGTTTTTTTTTTCTTCTCAAGAACTAAATAACAATGAAAGATGTGGGATCGAAAGAAAGCATCGAATTTATTCAGGATGAGGTGAAAAAATTTCGCATGGAAAAAGTAATGAAATCATTGTGTGGTAAAAGGAAGATATTAATTAATAGCAGAGTTTTATTTCGAATTGTGATGAAATTTTTCTCGGCTGAAATTTCATTTAGTATGTTAAATTTCTTTTTTTTAATTCGTCATCTAATATGAATTCAGGGAAGATTTTTCTATTTTTAAGCTAACGCAAATAAAAGATCGTCGTTTGTAGGCAACGAGTCGACCAGTATTTCCAGGCGATTGTAGAACGTCCTTCGTTTCCTTGTCCTTTTCTTCTGTCGGGGCGTGAACATTAATCAGCCAGATTTTAAAGAATTTCGCTTTTATAAGGATCGCATATAACCGTTCGTTTATTGCCTTAAAATCAATAACGTGCGATTTGAACTCCCTATCCACAATGAAGGTCACTCCGAATTTTCGTTTTCCAGTAGGCTTCCCATTTTGAATATTGCGTGCGGTCTCATGTCTTGAATATCGTTTACAGTCCAATTCGTTTCCTGGACTTCCAGTATTAGGTAAATTTCTCGAGAGAAATTTACCTATTGCGGAGAGCATATATATATATATATATATATATATATATATATATATATATATATATATATATATATATATATATATATATATATATATATATATATATATATATATATATATATATATATATATATATATATATATATATATATATATATATATATATATATACATATATATATATATATATATATATATTTATGTAAATATATATATATATATATATATATATATATATATATATATATATATATATATATATATATATATGTATATATATATATATATATATATATATATATATATATATATATATACATACACAACCGGTCAAAAGTTTGAGACCACTATGAAAAAATATGAGAAAACAAATAAAAGTCAAGATATTTAAAACTTTATGGAAAACTGGATTTATTATCATTTTACACATAAGATTTAAAACTAAAAAAAAAGAAGAAGTCTTGACGAATACAGTGTTCTAAACAAAATACACACAAGAGAGTTTAAACAGATTTTTCGTCGAAATATCCTCCTTTGCACTTTATGACTTCTTTTACTAATCTAGGCATGCGAGTAATTAATTTAACTATAATCTCTTGCGAGATATTATTCCAGCTTTCCTCCAATGCATTCCACATGGCCTACTCTGAAGATGGGTACTGTTCCCGAACGTTTCGATCGAGCTCTTCCCACAAAAGTTCAATGGGATTAAGATCGGGGCTTTGAGGTGGCCAGGTCATGTTTTCTAATACTTTTTCCGACTGTTTTTTGTCTTAATAGCTTCTACATAATTTCGAACTATGTTTTGGATCATTGTCCTGTTGGAAAATAAATCCACGGCCGATTAACTTTATTCCGCAGGGAATGGCGTTTTTCTCCAAAATTTCTTTATATAGCTCCTTTTTCATTATGCCTTTGATTTGGACTAGATTTCCAATCCCATAGCCTGAGAAACAACCCCAGACCATAACAGATCCGGCACCATGCTTGACAGTCGGCACTACACACTGCGGCATCATCTTTTCTTCGGCGGAGCGTCGGACGAAAATTCTTCTTTTTGACCCGAACACTTCAAATTTTGATTCGTCACTCCAAAGAACTTTTCCGAAGTCTTCTTCGGTCAAGCCTCGATGGCTTAGGGCCCATTGCATCCGTTTCTTTTTATTCTGCGGTTTTAACAGAGGTTTACGCACAGCAACGCGGCCAAACAACTTGGCGTCTCGCAATCGTCTTTGCACTGTAGACACTGACACAGGTTTTTCCCGAGATTTGTTGACATCTACACGAATTTCTGGGGCTGTCAGACGTCTATTCCGCTTGCTGGTCACCACAATAAATTTGTCTTCACTAGAAGTTGTAGCTCTTGGTCTCCCAGAGCGCGGACGATCTTGATTACTGCCGGTTTGTTTGTAGCGCACAATAGTGCGATGAACACAAGTCCTCGATAACTTGAGTTGACTCGCTATCTGACGTTCAGAGTTGCCTTCGTTGTGGAGAACAACGATGGCAGATCGCGTTTCAACACTAATTTCTGGAACTTTTCCCATTTTAGAGATCTCTTGACTGTAGGAACCACAAGATCAGACTAACTGTGGATAACTGTAAATAACCAGACAAATGCAAGGTTATAATAATAATTAAAAATTGTATTGTAAGTTGATGTAAAAAAAAGAAGCGCCAGCTGCGGTAATGAGGTAATAAATTTTTAACAATTGATCTGTCGGCCTACCTCTTCCGCGGCTAACATTCATGTTTGGATACAATGCTTGTTTATTGCCCTTTCCTTGGCTTCTATACAAAAGAATTAGCTTTTAGGCAATCTTTATGAACAATAGAATATGCAGGTGTGCAGATTACTATTTATCACGAATATTTTCTAAAATATTTACTAATAACAAAAGTTTTTATTAGTGGTCTCAAACTTTTGACCGGTCGTGTATATATATGTATATATATATATATATATATATATATATATATATATATATATATATATATATATATATAAATATATATATATATGGGATATAACGAAATTCGTGACCATGCTAGAGGTTGCAATTTTGCTCCGAATGTCACCAAATTTTCAGAAAAGGTGTATTGGGTTAATATCTCAGTTAAGTTCGTGAAGCAGCTATATTGGCTGGGCAAAAACAAAATGGCGGCCATTTTAGACGAAAAATCGTGATTTCTGTTCTGACCAAAGTGTAGCTCCGATTTGGATGAAATTTGGTACAAAGGTTCACTGATGTATGTGATGAATCTCACAATAAAAAATCCAAAGTCGGTACGGCAGAAACAAAACGGCGGCCGCTCAAAGGTCGGAAAACGTGCAAAATTTTGTTGTTGTAATAGTAGTCAAAGCTTTCAACAGATTTTCATGAAATTCGGCATTTAGATAGAAATCATGAGTATCTAAAGTATTGCGTGAAAAATTTGGAGGTCAGGTCACAAAAAACAAAATGGCGGCCAGTTGAAACTCAAAACTTCAATTTTAATCTGATATATATGAAACTTGGTTTCAAGATAGGCATTACTTAGATCTACAGTTTTTAATATTTTGGTGATCATGCATGTGCGAATTTCAAAATGGCGGCGTTTTAAATATGCGTTTTTTCAGGTTTTTGTGGCCCTCTAGCGGTATTATTTTCCAGCGGATTTTGATGAAACTTGAGATTATGGGTCTTTGTACTATGTTCTTGTATTATGCAGAAAATTATTAAAATTGAATGAAAAATAAAAAAGTCGAAAATTTAAAACCCAATATTTTTAAGCTGCCATTGCTGTCCGTCCTTCCGTTTGTTCGTGTGTCACAAGTTTTCTCGCAAACTACATGAGCTAGAATGAGGACATTTTCTACGTAGGTCAAAAGTGGTGCCTCTTGAAATTTGCAGTGTAAGAACATATTTTAAAGTGTTTAAGGGGGTCTCCTCATACAGGGGGGTGACATAAACATTTTTTTTATTTCTGTAGCCCTCTAGCAGCCAAGAGTCTCAACAGATTCCGATAAAACTTGAAATTATAAGTTATTAAGGTAAGTTAATTTAATTTAATCATGCAAATCGGATGACAAATAGAAATTCGAAAATTTACAGCTTAATAATTTTAACGGCCGTTTTCAATAAAAATACAAAATAACGGCCCCTGATGGTTCAGAAAAGAATCGAATATGTATATATTAATGGCAATGCAAGTGCTGATTAAACTTTTATAGAAATCTTTTGAAATTAAATATTTGAGCTATTTAAGCCAAAAAGTTCTCACCTTTGTTTGATAACCACTGTCAAATGTATAAACAGCAAATGTGAGAAGGGCGAAACGAGCATAAATATGTTTATAACAATTTATTACCCGCCGATTTGCAATATGTGATCCATACGTGTGCAACTCAATTTAATTAGCAAAATATTTGCGTCTCTATGAAGGGTCTACAAATACGAACGGCGGCAGACCCTTTCTGTTAATAAAAACCCATGTAGTGCTACAAAAATTGCAATAAGAAGTCCAGTAGTAGATAAGCCAATTTCTTTTTCGAAACCTTACGCTACATAGGAGAAATTTACCTTTCCAGCTGGTGCTGCCAACGGGGATTTTTCATATATAAATTTGGTTGATATTGACTGGCCTGTTGTCAAAGGTCCTTAGCAGCGCCAAGGTAATTGTATGATTTGACATTGCAGGATCCAGTGTCATAGTCCTTTTTTCGTTTGCGAGGTCGTTGCCATGAGTCCAATCCATTCCGAGGCCCATCTGCAGGTTTCGAAACATTAAAAGGTTTTCCTGGGACGGGAAGTTCGCCCGTCGCCCAACCTCCATTCCGGCAGCAGGGTTATTACACCGATTCCGTTATCAGGCGCGGAAGATTCGCCTTCACCCTCTTACGCTTTCACAAAGGATGTGTGAGTAGGATTTAGTAGCAGAGCTGTAGATGTACTTACAGTTATTAGCATTTCTCGGCATTTAATGCCATGTTATTGTTGAACCATTAAACCCAATGTGCGACCCCGAGAGCATTTACTACCATTTAATTGGAGGGTTTAGGATGAGGAATCATTGAGGCTATGGGTTGGGGAAACAAAGGTCTCCCTCCTCCTGTCTCATACGGGCTTGGAACCGTCTATGGCGGAATAATTCTGGGTGATTTCAACGCTAAGGTTGGCAATGAGCTATATAATCGGGGAACGACTGGAGGATATAGCCTCCACGATGGAACAAATGACAACGGCCAGCGCCTGATTGACTTTGCATGTAGCAGAAATCTAGTCATACGTTCGACTTGCTTCCCACATCGACGTATTCATAAAATGACCTGGGTATCATCGGATGGCAACACACAAAACCAGATCGATCATTTTATGATCGAACAACGTTGGGCCTCGAGCGTGCTTGACGTCCGTACATACCGAGGAGCTAATTGTAACTCAGATCAAAACTTAATCAAATTAACCTATCGATGTCATATGTCAAAGGCATATTCGGCGAAGACCAACTCGCTGCAAAAATTTGACATCGAAAGGCTCCAAACGGCATCTTGGCCGAAAATTTCATGCAGAACCTCAACAACCAGCTGGCTCACATCTTATCAGACACATCGTTAAAGACGGGATGGATTATTAGGGCCGTGGCAGAACAGACGATCGGAAATCAAGCCCGGCGCAAGAAGAATGATTGGTTGGATGGTGAGTGCCAGAATGCGTTGGGCAAAAAGAATCAGGCGCACAAAGAACACGTAGGCAGGAAAACCAGGGTGAAGAGAGAATACTTTGAAAATCTCAGAAGTGCAGCAAATAAGATTATTAGGATTAAGAAAAGAAAATACTATGACGACTAATGGAGAAGTATAGATGCAAGTTTAGCGAGCAACAACACAAGACAATCACAAAGTTGTGAAAAGCCTGAAACGTGGTTACCAGCCCACAACCACGCTCTGTCGTGATGACATCGGCAATATACTCGCTGATGAAGCGAAGATTAAGGAAAGATGGGCATCATATTTCAAGGACCTTCTTAATCCTCCGCACAGCTCCAGAATATCGGAGCCTATAGATGTTTGCGGAGAGCTTTCATGGGCCCCACCAACTCTGGATGAAGTTTGTTCCATCATCAAAGAATAATAAAGCGCCCGGCATTGATGAGATTCCAGTGGTGCTCATCAAATATGGTGGCAGTAGTGTTCATCAAGCTATTCACAAAGTTATCCAGCACATTTGGTAACAAGAACATATGGCGCAAGAGTGGAGCCAATCAATTATATTCCCTTTCCACAAAAAAGGTGACAAGCTTTAGTGCGAAGATTATAGAGGCATATCACTACTTTGTACGGCATACAAAATATTTTCAAAGATCTTAGAAAATAAAATCGGATCATACATCAACAATATATTGGGAAGTATCAAGGGGGTTTTAGAGCAGGCAGATCCATGATAGACCAATTGTTTACAGCCAAGCAGGTACTTGAAAAATGCTGGGAGTTCAATTTAGACGTTCACAAAATTTTCGTTGACTTCAAGCAAGCATACGTAACGTACCGTACCAAATAATGCTTTGCTTTGGCATCCCAGCCAAATTCGTCCGTCTTACCAAAATGACAATGACGTCGACGACCTCCCAAGTCCGCATCAATAGCCAACTCACCGATGTCTTTGACACAAATATCGGGCTAAAGCAAGGAGATGGGCTGGCCCCATTGCTATTCAATTTAGCTCTGGAGTGCGTCTTAAGGAAGCTACCTGTCGATACGCGAGGTACATTACTATTCAAGTCGAGCCAACTAGTAGCCTATGCAGACATCAATATTTTGTCACGGATATTAACAACTGCCAAAGAACTCTTCCTGAAACTCGACAGCGAAGCAAAACGATTAGGGCTACAAATCAATGAAAATGAAACAGAGCTCATGACACAATCGAGGAAAAATACCTCAAGTACACAAAATATTACACTTGGCGAATACAGTATCGAAAATGTGAGCTAATTTGTGTATTTAGGCGCCAAAATAACAAAAAAGGGCCATGAAAGCGGCGAAATACGCCAAAGAATACAGCTCGCAAATAAACGAATTTATTCAGTGTTGACGATCCTGAAGAGCAGCTGCATACACAGGAAAACAAAGCTCCAAGTATACAATTCTGTGATAAGGCCTGTGTTATGCTATGGGTGTGAAACATGGACCCTAACTCAAGCATCCGCAAATATACGGGTCCGGAGGCGAATAATCGGAGCGAAGCTAGATGGGGACCAATGGTGAATTCGATGCAAGCATAAGCTATATGAAATTTTTGACGAAACGGAGGTCTCGAGGATTGTAAGACTGCGGAAGCTGCAATGAGCTTGCTACATGAATCGTATAGACGAATAACAAATACCCAAAAAGGAAATCGTTGGGAGAACTGAAGGCCGAAGACCAGTGGGGAAACCGATGAAACGCTGGGCTGACCCGGTCGACGAAGACAGTTCATCGTTGTTTGGATTTCGAAGTTGGAGGACGCGGTTAATGACCGAGACAGTTGAAGGTGCTATTTGCAGGACGCGAAGGCCCGAGAGGGGCTGTAGTGCTGAGAACAAGAAGAAATGAAAGACCTTATTCCAGATCCATAAATGAATTTTTCTAAATTTTCTCAACATTACAATGAAATCTAAATAACTACTACCTGAATACTATGAAAAATGAGTGTTTCTTTATGGGTGTATAGAGTGAGTTGATCAGATTAGTAAAATAAGCCCATTTTCACATATCTATTTCCAAGTGGACCTTTTCTTGTTGTTGCAAGGTGAATGCAATTGCTCACAAGCGACTGCACTACGCACGAATCACCTCCTCTGTCATGACGAGAACCTAGCCTGGAACGGACCCTTGGAGACAAATAGCAAATCAAGTGCAATGATGAGTTTTATGGAGTCTGCAATGAACCACAAATCTTTACAAAAATAAGTTTTCGGGAGCTACAATACGTTTGCTATGTATCCTGTATTGTGATATACTTCATCAGCAATTGTTATCAGTAAGCCTCCTCACGGCTTAATACTTCTTCTTCGTAGCGTCTCTTGGGCCTTCGGTTCCTGAAAAAAGCGTCTCCAACTGTCCCGACCCATCTTCGTTGACCAAGTCAAGCCAGCGTTTCCTCGGTTTCCCCACTGGTCTTTGCCCTTCATTTCTACCAGCGAATCTTTTTTTGGGATCCGTTGCTCGTCCATCGATTCACGAATATTGGTTTTCAATTGCTCAAGATTTCGAGGATTGTTCGCGTAAACACGATCTTTCGCATAGCCTCATAAGAAGAAATCCAAAGGTGTTAAGTCGCAGGATCTTGCGGGCCAATGGACATCACTCAATCTCGAAATTACGCGTCCTGGTAATTTCTCTTGCAAAAGTGCTTAATTAGCCTGTGTTGTGTGGCTTGTGGCTTCGTCCTGTTGGAACTATATATTCTCCAGATCAAAATCTTCAATTTCTCTCCAACAATAATCGGTTGACATCCGTCCATAGCGGTCAGAATTGACTGTCATGGCTCTTCCGTGATCGTTTTTAAAAAAATACGGGCCAATAACACCACCAGACCATAATGCATACCAAAACGTCATTTTTTCCGGTTGCAAAGGACTTTTTGCGATCACCTGAGGATTTTGAGAGCCCCATATGCGGCGATTCTGTTTACTTACGTAATCACTGAGCGAAAAATGAGCCTCATCACTAAAGAAAATTTTGTTCGAAAAATCGTTATCAATAGCTCGTTATTCAATCACCCAATTCGCATACATTCTGCGTTGTGTATGGTATTGAGGCTTAAGTTCTTGAGTGAGTTGGATTTTGTACGGATGGGGATGCAAATCCAAATGCGAAATCTGCCAAAATGAGCCGTAAGACAAGCCCAAATGTTGAGCACGTCGAGGAATCGACAAATTCGAGTCTTCCTCCACACTTTGAGCGACTACAGCGATATTTTCAACAGGACGAATGTTGCGATGATGCACAGGCCTTGCAATATTAAGAACTGATCTAGTCTCTTCAAATTTTCTCACTGTGTTCGAAATTGTTTGCTGTGTAGGTCGATTATGTCGACCGTAATCGGCTCGTAAAGCCCTAAATGTTGATACAGCAGAATCCCCATTTTTATAATAAAATTTAATAATTTTAACGCATTTTTCGACTGTTAAACGATCCATATTTCTAAATGGCAAACCTTCAACTAAAAAACACGCTTTGGATGACATTTAATTCTGACAAATGTCAAATGGCAGGGTTATACTTTTGCTACCACGAAATAGATAACCCTGTACTTACGAAATCCTAGATTTTATCGTCCAACACGCAGTCTATCGCCTTGCCGAAATATTCCTTAGTAAAATCCAATCGAACTTATAATCTATGATTACCAGTCTTATACATAAATTCCTAGTTGATTGTTAATGTAAATTTTACAGAGAGGACAACAGTTCTGATAAGATGCTAAACAATCAGCACAATCGTCACACAAACACAAATATTTGGAAAGGAACAGTACGATGAGTCTTTGTCGTTCTAGGCATATCACACATAGAGATCCATCTGAGTGGAGCTTGATCCTTGTGTTGCAGATCTTGGTTGAATTAGAGTACGACTTAAAACAGCAGATCTGTGCGATGCAAAAGTGCTTTTGCCATGATATGGATGTCTGTATTTGTCAGATTGGCGAATTTCGAATCTTACTGTCGAGATGCATTAAAATTCGGTTCGAGAATTGCATCAATTGTCTTGCGACTACAAGAAGTAACAATGAATTCGTTATCAAGAGGAAGAGTATTGTAGCTTCGATGACTGTCCGAACGGGCTTATTCTTTAACTGAAATAAGATTACTTCTACAGCTTATGAGGTTAACGTTGAACACCTCAATAATATGCTGGGTGGAAGTAGTTGAATTGCAGAGATTAAAGACGATATAAAAAACCAAATTATATCCAGCCCAATCGCAACAAAATGTACTAACGAAATCCTTGATCTAATCGTTCAACACGTAGTTTATTGCCTTGCCGAAATATTCCTTCGCAGACACAATGATGGCACAGGCAACGAAGAAGGCCACTATAACCTGACAGTGTAAACCAAATACGCCACCATAAACGCATACCTTCTTTATCTGAAAATATTTCGCGATGGGCTTCAATATTTGCAACATTTTCCGCGCGAGGACAACCAAATGAAAAATTAACTGCTAGAATCGGAATGACGATCGTGCGCGTAAACATTCAAGAAAGTATCAAAATAGCAAATGACATTACAACCAAAACAAGTTGATATTGCTGTTATCGATAATGCTGATGATTGTGCGTGAAAGAAAGATGGCCCGAAGAAAAACTGGGTTCGAATCCAAATAAAATGCTGTAAGGTTGAGCAGCCGTGGTGGTTGTTGTGGCCTTGAGCTTGGGTTCTTCAACTCAAGAAAAAGAGTTTATAAAAGAGCCGACGACGGTCGAAGCAGTATATTTTACGATTTTTTTTTAGCGACGAGAAAGACGATTTTGCTGCAAATCGGGTAATCACGAGTGGAATCATAGCCGCCACGACCAGTAATCAACAAACACGAGTATTAGGGGCAAAAAACAAAGATTGGACAGCGAACATCGTTGGAGCTCCGGCGCAAGCGCAAAAATTGGGCAGAAGCGAAAGAAGTGGAGGAATCGGAAGGCGTTAGGATTTTACAAGCTTGACCATCAACGGGGCTCCTAACGTAAGAAATTTTAAGAAAATTGTAAGTTTTTTGAATCTTTACCCTTTGAGGGAAAATATTGAAAATAACATTGGATTATAACTTTGGATTATCACTTTGGCTTATAACTTTGGGCTATAATTTGGATTTTTTTGCATGCGGTTAGAGTTTTTAGCCAGTGAAGCGTGCAGTATTGGTGGCAGGCGTAAATCACGCCCGGAAGTGGCAAGAATCCTTCCCGCCGGGGATTCCGAATCGTATAGGTAGTGATTGTGAAGTGTTGAAAAGGCGGCTCGACGGGCCGAGAAAGGAACTATTAGTGGCTATGGGAATATTAGCCAGCCAGGATAAGATGTAGGCCTGATGCGTTTGACACAACTCAGTGTCTTATAGTTCCGGGGAGACGGGGGCAATTCAAGGATTGGCGAGTGGTGCCTTTCTACCCTGTCTCCACAGGTTAGCCGGAACACCAACCCGAATTGCTTGGAGTAACGTAGCACTGTATGGAACAGAAATATCGGGCGACGCTCTCATTAAGGAGGTATACCAAAAATGCTTGGCACAGACACAGAGAAGAATAGCACTGAGGATTGCATCTTCATATTCCGCAGTCTGTGATTCAGCAGTTATAGTAATTGAAGGCCCTCCTTGCGAGAGAGCCCTCCGCTATTTACCTGCTTCAAAAGAACGAGGACGTGAGGGAGAAAGTTATCCGAGAGAAGAGACAGCGCTCACTCAACGCTTTGTGGTGTTCTTGGGTGAATTGCACGAAAGGAAGGTGGATTGCGTGCCTAATCTTGGATGTGAGACCATGGCTAGATCGAAAGCATTGTGAGACTCACTTCTATTTGACCCAGATTTTGAGTAGGAATGGAAGTTTTCAGTCTTACCTGCACAAGATTGGTAAATCACATTCTCACGATTGCTGGTTTTGCCCAGGAGAGGAAGACAATGACTGCCACGCATTGTTTTGCGCACAAAATGAGACAAGCTGCGACAATATTTCTATAGGGACACGTTAGATCTCATCCCGGATAGTATAGTTGCAGTGATACTTGAATCGGTTGACAAATGGAACCAAGTTGCACATTATGTTCGTGCAGCCCGAAAAGATAAAAGGGCAGCCGAAGACGATGGGTCTGGAGGATCGCTTGTCTGGAAATTCTCCTCTCCCCTCTCACTAGAAGAGGGCTTCCCCAGCTTCAAGGCGCCTTACGACGTAACAAAATGAGGCCTGGCCCGAAGTAATGTTTCAAACGGTTCCAGGCTGGGTTCTCGGGTTGACAGGGGATGTGTTTAGCGGGTAGTCCAGTCATTTTAGAACATGGGAGCCCCACACTCATTGGTTAAATGACATTCTCCTCCCAGTCACAAAAATAAATATACTATGGTTGACATAATGATTTGGTGCGCATTTTGGAGCTTTCTGAACCTGTTCTCTTCAAAACCATGAAATAAAGAAACTTTTAGAAATAAATAGGAAAATGCATTCACAATGCCATACTAAGTACGAAATGAAGATTATGGAATCAAAAACAAATTAGTATCTTGATGATGAGAAAGTAAGCAACTCGTCGATAAAGTCCAACTAAAATGGAGAAAAGCTGTTTGGCTCCGATTCCAAAATCTTTATTTAATGCTTTTTAGGGCATTTTGAAGTCGATTTTTTTACTAAGTTCAATCTATTGGTAGGGTAAAACCTAGTCCAGTCTCTTTTGATAACGAATCATACGGTCAAGTCAACAACGTTCATGAAATATTTTCTACTTCTTAGAAAATAATAAATTAAATGTATGGTGCAGAGAATATAAATGGCCGTCAGAATAAAAACGTAACCATATGACCTTTTCATCCAAGCATTTTTTCGTCAACTGACGTTAATTAATGAATTACATTCTCTTTGTTAACTTCATTCAACCGAAATACTGAACTGTACAAGTGAATTCGAAAAACAAATAAAAATACTTCAGATATAAGTATCTAAGAATTATTTTCTCTGAACGAAAATTTTTTCCATAGCTGCACAATAGCTCTTCAACATCCTTCATCTTCACAAAAGCCAAGGAGCAGAATCCTTTTCAAGCTAATTTTCTTTTGATCTCTAACCTTCACCGCCCAACAAATAAATCGAACGAAATATAAACTTTGAAGTAACCCTTTGATAACGTTTCTAGCGGATTCTGTCAGCTCAGTATCTTATTCTCCTCACACTCTAGTCAAGAGACTAGAGTAACCTTCCTAAAAGTTCAAATGTTAGCCAGCAACCCCGAACTTCTATGAGCAAAAACATCTGGTCTTGTAACCATCCATGTATATATTAAGAAAAATGTCTCTGCTCTTGCTTCCTGAAGTCATTGTAGAGCATGTGGGAGTGAGAGCAAGGAAGAGGGAACGTATCTCAATGGAAATTGATAAGATTACAGTCCTTGAAGATAACAACCAGGCAAAACATGAGCAGTACAGGAAGGTGCTAACCCGAATCCTAGTCATAAATCATGCCATGAAATAGTATCTGGATAGCATGGAAATGTTGCCGAAAGGTGCAGGGCCATGTTTCTTGTGTCATATCGTCTTAGTTCAAAAGATGATACATTCCAGTGTGATATCATTTATCTTGGAATTTAATTCAAGACCTAGCAGGCGAAGGTGGTATATCGAAGATTGAATGAACCATTAATTTGTTTGAGTAAATTTCAAAGTTTAATATGAAATGAAAAAGGTACATTTGTACCAGCATCCCCGGGTAGAAACCTGACATCTATTTTCAGCTCAACTATGCTATTCACCTTGAGAGAACTTTGTTTTTCTTCCCAAACAGGAAAAATACCAGAGCTTTTTACGTAGGAACTAGAAGAATGTATTTACGTCAGATGATTTTTTTCCAATAACTGATAGAATAATGTGCTTGTCTTATTACTGACAGAATTCTGAGGCTCATTCTCTTAATCTAGCAATCGAGCGAAATTTCCTTTCTTATATTGTATTAACTGCTCTATTTCTCTTCTTTACAGCCAACGCTAAGCAATTACCGCAACCAATACAATATCTCCTGGACCGTTCAAAGCTATTCACCCATCCGTGAATATCGACTGTTCTATCGACGACAAGCTGGACAGCGAGGACATGGCCACCATGACAAGGTGGACAATAACCATATTGGCACACGGTACTATAATCCCGCTGAAACGACATATCATCGGAAAGGCTTAAGCGGAGTGACAAGCAGTGGAAGTATGCTTCCAGGCTACAGCTCACTTGACAATGCCAACAGCGGTTTCGTGGGAGTTGGCGCGAGCGGGGGCAGCACTCCCACAGGAAGCGGTAATGGACTTCATCAAGACTATGAAACGTGGAATAATATTGTCATTCCCGTGTCGTATTCTACGTACCACGGCAACGGTATGAGGCATGTTCATGGCTACAATGGCTTGGCTGGCATTGGGTTAAACATGGGTCGGGGAGCAGCAGGTGGTCATGGGACGATGGAGGGTGGCGACGACGAGGACTTTCTCGACCACAATAGTGTGACTGTTGGCGGCGGTGTGTATTCAAATTTTGGAACAAATCGAAATCATAATATTCGCCATCGGATGTCCTACTTAATTAAGGACCTGATACCGGCAACTAATTACGAAGCTCGCGTTCAGGCACGTAACGATCATGACTGGAACAAATTGTCAGCCGTTTTTCATTTCTCCACGCGAGCGGAAGGTAAGTCCTTGCATTTTTAATTGTGTTTACACTGGGACCAAAAATAATATTTTCATCGAAATGCGATGCGTAGACTCCAGTCAAACATATATGTAGGTTGCATTGATTTTAACAAGCCACTTTTCAATTAAATGTAAATACAGCTTTTTGATTAATAATTATGCAAACGTGTCGATAAAAAGTACGCATTTGCAGAAAATTGCTCGTAAAATGTTCTCTCAAATCAATTTGTCGACTTTGTTTGCGAGACTCAAAACTGAAAATTGTTTTTAATTTTTTTCGTTGTTTTTCATTTGAAATTTGGATTTTTAAATTAATGAATCGATCGGGGAAATTCCATGATTTGCTTCAAGTAAAATTAAATAATATGGTTTTCTATAAATATGTTAAGGTAGCTGTTGCCCGCGGTTTCGTCCGCTAAGAATATTTAGCTCAGTCTTAATTTATTTCTTATCTTAATATCTTTGCATCAGGCCAACTTTCTTTCATGTCAATTGATTAAATTTCAAATAATTTCTTAATAGACCACCTTGACCGTCTTGGGCTGCTATAAAATGATTACTGACCCGCGAACGAGCCACGTACCGTTGGTCGTGGGAAAACCAATCAGACCTTAAATCGATATCAGCCGCCTTTAGGCTGTATTACTCATAACCTATGGCGCAACGGCCCAAGCTGGGCATCCAGAATTAATCTCCTCCAATTATCACTGTTCTGCGACCTCGTTCGCCAGTTCATTACTCCGAGCCAGGATCTGCCGTCAGCTTCTATTTGTCTTCTCATCGAGTCCTTGCTCTTCTCCCTGGACGTCTAAATTGTGCTCTACCCTTAAATGTTCTTTGGGTAGCCGATTTTCTCCCATTTTTGTACCTTAAACCACCTAGTGCAGATGGATAGACAAATGATGCATACAACTCATCGTTGTAAAGAAGTGACCACTCTGTTTTTTGTGTCCCTGAGCTGTAGATTTTTCTGAGCACTTTGCGTTCAAATATTTCAACAGCCTTTTCGAATTCGCTCGTCAAGGTCCATGTTTCACTTCTATATAACAGTACAGGTTTGACAAGTGATTTGTAGAACTCTAGACCTTAGGATGGGGAGTACGGAGTAAAAGGCTTTATTTACGGCATTTATGCGGCGTTCAATCTCTTCCTTTTCGATGCCTCTTCTTTTGAGGTTGACTCCAAGGTAAATAAATTTATCCACACTTTCGAGGTTATTGCCGCCTCTAGTCTGGTTTTGTTGGACTAGAGTCTTCTTCCTCTTTTCAGTCATGGATTTAGTTTTAGTTTCATTAACTCTCAGGTCAATTCAGTTTACATCAGATTCTAGGCTCAGAAATGCTCTTTTGGCATCTAAGATTGAATGTGCCATAGTCTAGGTGTAATCAATACATGCTAACAATTGTGTGGGCTTGAAAATTAGTGTTCCAACGCAATATTAAAGAGCATTGGGGCAAGCCCATCAGTCAGATTCCATTATGAACCTGTCCGTCTATTCACCGTTTACCTTGACCTAGGACTTTGACCATGCAGACTAGTTTTGTTGAGACAGAAAAGTCAAGCATGATTATGTACAGGGCATTTTTAACAACACTGACATATGTTTGTGTGAAGTCTACAAAAAGTTGGTGCACATCAACGTCATATTTTTAGCACTTTTCTTAACAGAGAATGCTTGGTCTATTGTAGATCATTCACTTTTTAAGCCTCACTGATGCTCTTCAAGAATATTTTGATAGTACGGCTTTAATTTTCATTATGTTATTTTGGAGAGCACTTTCTAAAAAGTACACAGTAGAGCGATGCCTCCATAATTGCCAGACCTTAGCTCGGTCCCCTTTGTGTGCACATAACATATTATACTTTTTCACCAGTCCTCTGGTAAAAACACCTTTGATCATATTCCACTTATAAGTTGATGGAGAAGGTTGTGTAAATAGGGCCTCCTTTTGGAGCAGCTCTGCTGGTATTGCAACTATTCTAGGAGCCTCATTTTCCTGAGATCGAATTTGGTTGGAGTTGTTAATTGAACATCTTGCTCTACATCTAGAACATTCACAGCTTCATTAGTTATTGGGGGTAATGTCAATAGTTTCCGGGAATGTTGCAGTCATCTATTTTTAATTTCCACTGGGTTACCTTGTGCGCTGGTTCATATTTTCATTCATGTGTTGGATCTTTTTGTTTATGGTTAGTCGTCTTGTTTGTCGACACATTTTTTTAGTTAGTAATCGGAGGACATTGTATTATTCTCTATAAGCCCGAATTGGTCACTGGATGTATTCTTTGTATGCCTAGTTATTTTTTTAACCGCTCTCTCGTATTCTTCGTACTACCAGTCGTTCCTACTTTTCTTTACCCGGTGCGCTAAGATGTCTTCGGTCACTTCTGTTACAGTATCTCATACTGTCTTCCATAAGGTTTTGAAGTCATCATTACTTTCTCCTGCCTTTGAAGATATGTTGTTACGATTTACCAGCACTGACATGTATATAGACGTTACTGAGCTGTCGCTTAGCTTGTGTATATAGTACCTTGGAGTAACTGATTTTCTTTGTTTGCAGCTCCTCGAGATACGGCTCTTAAACTGGAGCTTTGTAAGATAGTGGTCCAAATTGCAAACAGCGCTGCAGAACAAGCAAGTGTCAAGAATGCCAATAGACGCTCATTTATGTATTGAGATCATGGTCTTTTTGGTTGAATGTGCGACCATCTTGGGATGCTCACAATATCTTGTAGATGTCTCGGTGCGGAAAGCGTATGGAGTTTACTACGAAGCCTCTACTAGTAGCAAAGTCTATCAAGCGTTTCCGTTGTCCGTTGTCCCATGCTCGCAAGAACGCGACTAGACTCTGAACACCTCCCCTATCAACTTGAGACACCCCGCCTAGAACAGTTGGACACTTTACCTTGGGCCAGGCCTCATTTTGTTACGCCGCTCGCGGCTGTTGTGAGTCCCTTTTATCTTTTAAGACTTCCCGAGCATAATGTGCCACCTAGTTGCATTTGTAAACCGATTCGAGCATCACCGCAACTATATTATCCGGGGTGAGCTCTCCCATCTGCCTGTAGAGGTCCCATCATAGCCTGACTCATTTTGTACACGCAAAAAAGGTGTGGCAGGCATTGTCCTTCGCTCCTGGGCAAAACCGACAATCGGGGGACCGTGACTTACCGATCTTGTGCAGGTAAGACTGAAAACACCCATGCCCGCTTAAAAGCTGGGTCAGATAGAAGTCAGTCTCACCATGCGTTCCATTTAGCTACAGTCTCACATTCAGGATGCGGCGCGCAGTCCACCTTTCCTTCGTGCAATTCACCCAAGACTGCTAGCAATCGTTGAGTGAGCGCTGTCTCTCCTCGTGGGCAACCATTTCTCTCGCATCCTCGTTTCGGCCCAGGTAAAAAGCGCGTTACCCTCTAGCAAGAAGGGCGACAAGTATCACGCCTGCAATAACTCTCACCGCTGGATATGTCTTTAACAAATAGTCTGGTTTCTTGCGCTACGAGGATGCTGATTCTACCTATATTTCTTTATTTCATCCAGAAGTTTTTGCACTGAACATGGTTTGTTCAATGATCTTATAGTTCGATTTGCAAAAGAAAAGTCAAAAGTTGCGATAGTTCTAGCCGTTTATCAAATCCGATCCGAGGCTGTTGTTTTGGTTACATGACAAGTAAATACTAAGTGGAGTGTTGTCAGTTTTTGATCCGCGAGTAGTAGTTTAATTCCCACATATCCGCCGAACGAACCGATATCATCTTTACAAGTTAAGCCTAATGCTTTGAAGGGCGCTGTCTTGAACGCAGGCAGCAACGTGCTTGTTGGCGAGACTTCAACCCTATAAAAATCAAATGAGGCATGCCTGAATCAGATCCGCGGTGAAAACGAATTCTAGAAATGATGGTGGGGACAGCGCTCGTCATATTAAATATAGGAAATTTGCCGAGTTTTCGCCGTATTGGCTGCAAAAATACCATTCTCAGCGTAAAATTTGCCTTGGAGCCCTTAGTACGGAAGAAGCACAATTAGAAAGTATCAGAAAACTACTCAGCCAGTGATGATCAATGCATTTTGCGAGAGATCTGTGATGTTGTCTCGCGATGCCCGTGGTCTCGACCTTCGACGGTTGGGTGGATGGACATCGGGAAGTTTGTCGAGGTACTCAGACGCTCCGCTGTGTTGTGATGTCGTGAACTCAGCTACGAGCATCATCACTAGTGATTGAAATGCTTCTATGCCACGTCGGAAACCCCGGCATGTGAAGCTCCCATTGTACTGCTGGCCGACTGAAATCGCTGAAAAGCAAAGGGAGTATCACAAGCTTCGGCGCTAGGCACAATAGGAACAGATCTTATACGAGGCATGTAACCAGGCAGCATATAAGTCGGCCGGGAAACGCTTACGAAAATTGATTAACAACAGCTAGGCTCGCTGCTGGCAAGATCTAGTGGACAATGTCAACAAGGATCCGTGAGGCCTTGGCTACTAGCTAATTACGCGGAAGCTTGCTGCCCTATGGATGCCATGCATACATGATGCGAGAAAATGGACGGAATAATGCGGCCACTTTTTCCTGCCCATCCCGTCCACGTTGAAGCTGTCGATGGTGAGACAGCAATCGAGTGCCCACTCTTCACACAACCGGAACTGGAAGAGGCAGTCCTTTCATGTGCTCCAGGTCAAGACACTATTCCAGCTGAGGTTTTGCAGCTTGACTATGACCATTGTCCTGACTTGCTGCTTAGCACACTCGACACTTGCCTACGAGACGGAGTTTTCACGGTGCGATGGGAGGTGGCGAGGCTCGTGCTGATCAGCAAGGGAAAAAGAAATCCTGGATTGCCGCCTGTTATGCATGCTAGATACTACTGAGAAAGTGCTGGAAAAACATATCAGGGGATGACTCACCGACCGCAGACTGACACTCGACATTAGGAACGCCTTAAACTTCGCTAGACAGATGGATATTCTAGATATGGCGGAGAACCTTTCTCAAGTTCCAGAATATCTAATGTGGCTTCTGAAGGACTACTTGAAGGACAAAAGCCTGCTTTATGACACATCGCAGGGCCAATGAAATATGGAAGTTACATCGAGTGCTGCCCAGGGATCTACCCTTGGTTCAGACCTGTAGAGCATGGCTACTAAAACAGGAGATGCCAGATGAGTCGCGCTTTGTTGGCTTTGAGGATGTGGCTCTCATCACTGGATGCATTGTTCAGCAAGCGCAACTTAGGCCAGGTATGCTAATGCGGCAAGTGAGAGAATGGATGACTGCTCGTGGGTTCAGTTTGGCACTGCAGAAAACCGAAGTGGTCATTTTAACAAAAAAGAGAATCCTTAGAGTAAGGATGATCAGTATTGGATACATACGAATCGAATCGAAGCCATCGGTGAAGTTTCTGGGGCTACTGATCGACTTGAAGTTGCGTTACTCTAAGCAAGTCAGGGCAACGGTTGAGAAGTCTACTTCGGGAGCATCGGCTCTGAGTCGACTTATGCCTAACGAAGGGGAACTGAATCCATGAAGTCACTGCTACTGTACAGAGCAGAGAAATGGGGCGGCGCTCTCAGTAAGAAGGTATATCAAACACGCTTGGCACAGGTGTAGAGACGAGGAGAACTTAGAATTGCATCTTCATATCCAACAGTCTCTGATTTGCCAGTGAGAGTTATTGCAGGTGTGATATCTGTTGACTACCTTGCTAGAGAGCACCGCGCTATTTACGTGGGTCAAAGCGAGGACGCAAGGGAGACGGTTGCCCGCGAGGAGAGACATTGCTCACTCAACGATTGGCAGCAGTCTTAGGTAGACTGCACGAAAGGAATTCTGGCTGCGCGCCCCATCACGAATGTAAGACTGAGGCTAAATCAAAGGAATGGTGAAACTGACTTCTATTTGACCCAGTTTTTGACCGGGCGTAGGTGTATTCAGTCTTACCTGCACAAGATTGGCAATTCACGGTCCCCCGATTGTCTGTTTTTCCCAGAACAGGAAGACGGCACCTGCGTGCTAAAAACAGGACAGGCTGCGAGGGTACTTCTACAGGGAGACGGGAGAGCTTACCCCGGATAGTATAGTCGCAGTGATGCTTGGATCGGTTGACAGATAAAACCATGTAGCACATTATGTTCTGACAGTCCTAAAAGCTAAAAGGGATACAGCAGCCGGGGCGTCAGGGCTGCTGGATCGCTTGTCTGGCAATTACTCTTCGCTTCTTGCTGGAGGAGGGATCCCCCAGCTTGAGGATGAATAATGTGTCCAGCGGTTCAAGGGTTGATAGGGTACGTCTTTAATAGGTAGTCCAGCCCTTCGTAGCAATAAGAGCCTTACTATCTGTGCGTAAATGGCATTCACCTCCCAACCAAAAAAAAGCCGCTAGATCACTTTTTATTATGTACGAGTATTATTGAGCTTGGAAGCGAATGCAGAGCGTTTTTGGGCAAAATCAATATTGCAATGTATAGAAAAATATGACGTAATAGATTTTTCCATTAATTTCTCCCCTAAAACCCCTAAAACTACCGAAAACAACATTCTAACTTCAAACAGGAGAACTGTTGTGGACTTGTGTTGGATCTGATTTAATACGAATCCAGATAACCATTAAAATTTCCGTAAATTATAGGTACCATTTCTATTTGATGGGGAAAACATAAAATTTTCAAATCAAACCATGCTAACAAATTTTACTGAGTTTTAAGCTCTTAAGTATTTATTGCCCTTTTGCTTATGAAGACCTACCTCTGTGATTTATTTAAGATTTTCCAACTCAAACATGTACAATCGTGAGCCGAAGGGACAAAGATTTACCATACCCCTTGATATACAAACTTAACATTTTTTTAGATTCTTAGAGTCGTTGTTGATACCTTGTATTTGATACCCCACCTTACTACTTTTTATGAAAACATTTTTTGAAGGTCCCTGCAGTAATAAGACATTTGCAAGGTACTACAACTTCTGACCTTGCCACAAAGTTTGCGCTTTGTAGCTTCTTTAGTTTCTGAAACAGTTTGCTGTGACGCATGGACAGACACACGGACGGACAGATGAACAGACAGGCCACGAAACACGTAAGTCTTTGTAAAATTCGTTTTAAAAAGCTCTAAAGAGAAGCTACGAGTACTAGATATTCAATCGTCGTTTTTAACATCCATTGACGGTGGACTCCACTTTGTAATTTGTGAAACAATCCTCAGACTTATAGAAGACTTTATTTCATTTACTCAATACATAATTTGAAACTTTCTATGCAAGAGAATACTGTTCTTATTCATAAAATCTCCAGAAAAGCGTTTTTTCTCAAGCTGCAGTGAGTTACTTTCTTATCAAGAAAAATTCCAATTGGCTAATATTTTTGAATAAACTCTTGATTTTTAATAAACTGTGAATTTCAATTCCTTTTTTCTCTCTTTGAAAATAAGCAATATTTGTTTAATGCACACTTCCTGTTAAATTATTTCGATTTTTGTGAACCCTTAGAAGAATTCCAACGATACTGATCCTTGTGTAAACTGTTATCTTATTCTAAAAGAAATCCACTATCACTCCAGTTTTTTTGAGTTCGTCTGAAGACTTCCCATGTATTTTAATTTTGATACCTCCCTCTCATCGATCTATCATAATTTCCCCTCCTGGCCAAAAAACCTCTATTACTACATCAACAGCTATTCAAATGCTCTCATTTGTGTTCACCAACTAATTTAAATCAGTATCTTTGGTTTGCTTGGATCAGAAATCCATCCTAGAACGCGTGTGACTAAAAATTCAGCTTATGAAATTATGAATTTGAATATGCAATACAAATGGCTCGCAACACAATTCAATCTAATATTTTATAATTTTATTAAAAAATGCTGTTAAAAAAAATCATTTCTGAATAAAGAAATTTTGAAAGTTTCTTTTCCCCAACGAGCAGTTCAAAGAAGAAAAACAGATTTAATAATTCCGATGCCTGATGCAGAAAACTTGCTAGCCTCTCTTTCATCAACCTCCATGACTACCTTTAAAGTTGACATTTTTGACACTTATCGCTGGATTGCGGTGCAAGTACATATTGCAATGCACTTTTAGGAGCAGTTTTTTGTGTTAAAACTTCCAATCCTTTGTTGAGAATAAAACTTTCTCCTTTGGCTAAAATATTTGACAAGTCGCAAGCTATCTATATTACTCTGAATGCTTAAGGCCATAATGATTGCTTCAAACTTTACAAGGATATTTTCAATGTCCTGCTTGAAGGGCAAATACCCGCCTGGGGCAATATTCTAAAATCGGAAAATGTTTTCCTGGCGACTCGAAGTGACAGGATTGAAAGATTTTCTAGAGAAATGAAAAAGTTTTTCAGTATTTTTAATTGAATCTGTTCAGATCATGTCAGGATAAAACACAGTAGCCAAGTACAAGGGAGATAGAAATCCCTACTTGATTTGGTTGTATTATTTTGAAGTGAAAGCATTACGTGTTAAGGTGAATTTGATTTTTATTGAATTCGAGTTTATTTTGGAACAATAATTGACATATGTCGGATTGAGGTTGCTGAACTTCGATTATAGTGCCCTCAAGTGCAATTAAAGCCGTTTCTCTTTTAGTCCACTTTTTCAAACCTTACTCCTATACTCGTATACTATATATCTCATTAACACATTTGCACCAAACTTTTATGGTTCAAATGATTAATTCTTCTTGGGGTCTTCTTTTAAAAGCATAAGACATATCATTATTCTAACAGTTTCAGCGTGTCTAAGCTTTCTTATTTAGACACGAAGGCTGCCGGCTATGTGTCGTTCTATTTTAATGTGAATTTTCTTACAGTCTCGCAAACTTCAATTCACATCTTTTTTATCGCTCCATTTTTCGTTGAACTTAATAGAAAGCACACAATATGTCAACATGTGAATATATCAGACAAGTAAAGTTGAATGTTGCCGACAGCGTATGCATGTGTTAAACATAACGGCATCTAAATGAAGTTTTAATTAACGCTGCCATAGTTCAAAATCCTGTTGAAAGTGGAAGAATTTCATTAGGAAAGGATTATTAACGCTACAGCGGCATTCAACGGAAGGATAGGTGACAAACTGGCTATGAAGGATAATGCATTTTAAAATGAAAGCAAGTTGATGTTGTGTATATGTAGATACATATATATATATATATATATATATATATATATATATATATATATATATATAATAATGGTAATAGTTCTTGCTTGCATATATTCTTTAGCCACATTAACTCAAATGTATTGAGTACGAAATAATTCAAGATTTCTCAGTAAACTTAAGAAAAGGTGTCATGAAAGTACTTAATATAATTTAAAAGCAGTTCTTGTTCTTTTGTTATGTTTTTAAATGATGAATTTTATAAAGTCATACTGGTCTCGCGTTCTGTTAGTCTAACATATTAGTCCATCTGTCCGTACGATACAATACGAATTTTAGCAGCTATAGAAGCCACAATATTCAATTTTTTTTAGAAATTTCTTAGTAAGCTTAGCTAGCGGTTATGTTTAAACTGGTTCGTAGACGTCTTGCACGTTCAGTACTCCATAATGATAATTTTTCTTCTTCGTAGCGCTACAGCCCTTCCAACTGTCTTTTTCCATTGACCGCGTCCTATAATTCCGAAATCAGGTCAGCAATGAACTGTCTTCGTTGACCGAATTAGACCAGAGTTTCCTCAGTTTCTCCACTGGTCTCCGCGCTTCAGTTCTCCCAATGAATAACTTTTTTGGTATCCGTAGTTCATTCAAACGGTTCACGTGGCCAGTCCATTGCAGCTTTCGCAGTCTTATAATCATTGAGAACTCCAGTTCGTTTTCATACAGGTCATGAGTGTATCGAATTTGCCATTGGTCCCTTTCTAGCTTCGCTCCAATTATTCCCCTCAGGACCGGTCTTTCGAAGTCGTTCAATATGCTTGCGGATGCTTGCATTAGGGCCAATGTTTTTCTTTCACAGCATAACACAGGTCTTATCACAAATTTGTATATTTGGAGCTTTGTTTTCCAGTGTATGCAAGTGGTCTTCTAGATCTTCAAAACTCAATAAAATATTTTAATTACGAGCTGTACTCTTCGGCGTATTTCGTTTCTTTCATTACCAGTTCTCGTTATTTTGGCACGTAGATACATAAATTTGCCCATATTTTCGATCCAGTATTCGCCAAATGCGATATTTTGTATATTTAAGGTATTTTTCCTTGACTGCATTATAAGTTTTGTTATATTCTCATCGATTTATAGTTCAACTCGTTTTCTTCCGCTGTCGAGTTTCAGGGAATATTCTTCGTCGGTTGTTAACGACTTGACAAAATATTGATGTCATCCAAAAAGGCTACCACTTGACTCTAATTGTACCTCTTGTATTGACAGGAAGCTTCCTTATGACATATTCCAGAGCCAAATCAATAGCAGTGGGGCCAGCCCATCTGCCTGCTTTAGTTCAATATTTGTGTCAAAGGCATCGATGAGTTCGTTACTGATGTGGACTTTGGAGGCTGTCGTTATTCGGTATAGTACGTTACGACCAATACTGTCGTTTGCTTGCTTAAAGTCAACGAATATTTGGTATACATCTATGCTGAACTCCCAACATTTCTTAACCATCTGGTTGACTGTAAACAATTAGTATATCGTCGATCTACCTGCTCCAAAGCCACCTGAATACTTCTCAATAATACAAATGGCGTATAATCTGACTTTATTTTCCAAGCTCTTTGAAAATACGTCGTACGCTGTTTGTATAATGTTAGTTGATTGTAAGTATGAATGTAGTAGTTGTCGGTTGATTTCATCCCTTTTTATGTTAGTGTTCTGATTTCATTTGTAATGCGATGTACTCGTACACATTAAGTGCTTTGTGCAGCAAGTGTGTTTGGCTTTATTGCGATTTTTGCTGACGCTGGTGTAATGTAATGTTTTTTAAATACTGTTTGTTAAACCATATGTTTCCTATGGATCAATGAAGTCTAAGGGTTTGGTTGTGGAATGATTGCAACAAGTTTTCCTGGCTAGTAGTCTTGCAGTCAATTATTTCCATAACCTTAGCCTAAGACTTCATCGTCAACATAAGTGGGCAAAGCGACACACAAACCATCAAACTTTTTTCGGAAATATAAACTGCAAACAGTACACAAAACAAACAACATCATTGGAAACAAACTGAAACCAAAAATGAATGACACATCAATAAACGAGATAAACGGCATATACAAACTAACGTGCTAGGACTGCAACATGATATACATAGGAAGAACAACACGGAAACTAACAACAACGTACAAAGAACACACGATCTTTCTGAAACAACAAGGCAGACTTCAACTATGCGACGCACGTACAAAACCATGCACATGAAACTGACGCTATGACAAAATTTTTGACATTGCTACACAAAAAAAGCAAAAGATCGAGACCACTGAAATGCTTGAAAAATATGAGCATAGAAAAACAGACAGTAATATTATCTACGAGCAACTTATTACAAATTTCGCCGTATATTTCTCAGCACTAGAACATACTCTTAAATAACAACGGAAACAAAATGAAATAGAATAAATTGGTATCGAACAATCCAAAAAACAAAAACCTAATATCCCTCTACCTGGCCTGATTTAGTATCCGACCTTATATAGTAACTGACCTAATTTAATACTACCTGCTTAACCCATCCTACGACTACATAAAGTTATTCCCTTCAACACGTCCTTTAGTATCTGAAGCCGAAACGCGTCTGCTCACACAATAAAGCAAGGCTCAACGTCTCTACAAGAAAAAAAATCTTTCACTTATTTTTCCTTACATAACTTCTTCTTCGTAGCACTACAGCCCTTCTCGGGCCTTCGCTTCCTGCAAATAGCGCCTCCCACTGTCTCGGTCCATTGACCGCGTCTTTCAATTTCAAAATCCGACTGATGAAATCCAATAACTGAATGATATTTTAAACTTGCTCCTGAAATTCATGAATTGCTTGATCACCCGTGATACATTTTGGGCAAAATCTTGTCTCTCTTGTTACCCTCACATTGTTAAATGGTGTAAGCTTGTAGCTTGAAAGTAGTAGTACTTTAAAAATTTTTTTTACTAGTTGTTCTAGGTCTTTGTTGCAGGTTTGGCTAGGCAAGCTATGTTTTCAGTTCTTTATCTAACAACTCCATGCCGTAAAACTCGTATCTGATAAATTTATAGGGCATTCGAAGAAGGTTCTGTTCGTTGATGTTGTCAATTTATCAAGTATTTTGTCTTGGTTTCATAATTGGTTTTGAGATGAATATCAATTTTATGTCTCATGTTTCAGTGTATATTATGCTATTTAAATGTAACTGCGAATGCAGTCAGCTCTAACCCAAGCATCCGCAAACACACTGAACGTCTGCAAAATATGGGTCCTAAGGCGAATAATTGGAGCAATGCTAGGCGGGGACTAATGACGGATTCGATACAACCATGAGCTGTATGATATTTTTGGCAAGCTGGAGCTCTCATCGATTATAAGGTTGCGGAAGCTGCAATGGGCTGGCCATATGAATCGTATGGACGAACAACGGATACCTGGAAAGGTATTCATTCAGAGAACTGAAGGGCGAAGACCAGTGGGGAAACAAATGAAAGGCTGGTCGGACTTAGACAACGAAGACAGTTCACCGTTGCTCGGATTTCGAAACTGGAGGACGCCGTCAATGAATCAAGACAGTTGGAGGCACTGTTCGTAGGAAGCGAAGGCCCTAGAGGAGCTGTAGTGCTACGGAGAACAAGAAGAGGGTGTAGTTATTGTCTGTTGATTTCATTCTTTTCATACACAGTGCTTATTTTCATTTTTTAAGCGTAGTATTTCTGTAATATGCTGTATGTGTCATACAGCAACTATGCTATGCTTTCTTACAATTTTTGTAAATGCAAGGTTATGGAACATTTGCAGCATTTTTGCCTGGCTGGCAGAATTTCAGTCAAATATTTGTTTATTTTATAACCGCAGTTTTATCTCAGAGTGCCGCTAGACCTTACTTTTTTTGGTTAAAAGACGCGTTTTGACTTGCTTGAGTTTCCTTGAATGTAGAAAGGGTGTGTGGAAGGAAATTACTTCATATAGGGGTAGGGTAGGTTAAGCACGTAGGCCCTAAGTTATGCCTGGCAGAGGGTTATCAGGGATATTGTTTTCGTTTTGTTGAATATCCGTATGTTCTGGCTCGTTTCGTTTTCAGTCCCTCGGAGAGTTTCGTCTATTACATTCCCAGATAAAAGAAGAATTGGCCTGTTATTATAAAACACGCAAAATAATTGCCTTTTCACGATTTGTTTCTCCTCATTGCTGGCCAATTATAGTTCCTTGATACCGAAAACTTTCACGAGTGTGGAAAATACCTTATTAAATTTTGCTTTTGAGTTTTGGAATCAATATTCGTACCTACATGAAATATTATTTATGAATCGCATTTAAAATTTATTCCTGTATGGAACTCAATTAATGATTCTTTATGTAGTACTCATAATTGCAACTATCATTATGTTAAATTTAATATAATAATCAAATATCTATAAAAAAAATACATTGACTGAAGCTCGTAAAGTCTTTGTTACTAAATCATTTGCGCTTGGCCACGCTTCCTTCACCTCTATCACCATCTATATAGAGAGCCTCGCAACAAGCAAGTCATCATTGGGCTTTCATCCATTTTGACAGCAAAAAGGATTTTCAGCTTCTGCTGCTCATTAATCTTGTCCCAACGCTCAATAAATAACCAAGTGATTTAATTGGCACCCACGTATGTGTGTACAGTGTACACACAGATATGAGTTATAAGCGCGACACTTAATATTGTGGGCGCTTTTTCTATGAGCTATTCCCATATAATAGAGAAAAGATTCTATAATACGGGATCCTTTTCAGTATTAGCTAATTAGTAATGTTGCGTCGTCTACATCTCATTCATACTCATCCTTTGTTAATCCTATTAAGTCGAAACAGATTCTATTAAGCGTTAGACCCAAAGTCTACGGGCGCCTTAATGCCTAGCACCTGACAGGCAAGCAACTCTGTAGATAGTAAAGATGTATGAATGTAAAATGCTTGTTTACTCATGACCATAATGAAAGGGCAGCTTCCTTGTATGAGCAAATTTACGCTTCACACTTTGCGGCCAAGCTGAATGGTCTCCTCTTGGCGAAGAAAAGGACGACGGTGGAAAAGAATAGAATGAATCTACCAAGTGAGTTGTTGGTGGATGAGATATAATGGTGTCATAAATAAAATTATGTTTACAAGATATTCTGTAAGTTGCTACGTCCATGAAGGAAAGAAATTTATGGAAATAAACTTATTATACTCTTGCTCAGTACAATGCGCTTCGTAAGTTGATCCGCTTGATGAAAGATTATAAGTACTGGAGGATTGACATCAACATGTTCATGCATTACTGACTATATGATACCAATGCTAAAGTGAAGGGCATGTTTTTTTTACCGAATTCATATAAGCTGACTTCGCAAGAGCAGGCACTTGCTGGACCACAATTTTTTTGTTTTTTCAGTTTATACGGCTTTTCCAGATGAATATAATAATAATGAAGTATATATGTACATTTTCACGTATAAGTATTCATTTATTATGAAGTCATAAAACTATGATTAATTTTTAAATTTTTCAGATAAAAAAAACTAACTGTCAAGAAGGTACGCCAAAAACTCGTACAAAATTATAATAGAACACCATATCGTGATACGTGCTGCTTTGTACCAAGAGAAGGGTCACGCTGAGTGATCCTTCCTTTAATATTATCAGGAACATTACCTGACAGAACCCACTGTTCGTCTTTGGAATTTTTTCTGAATTCAAATATACTAGTATCATCAAGTCGCCTTCTGACAAAAGAGTAAACATGAACTGCAAATAGCTCTGGCATCATTTAATCATCTATGTCAACAAAACCATGTTGGAACTTAGCACCGACTTATGTCTGAGTCCTTTTTTCTCGTGAGAACTTTTGCCAACCCTCAAATAGTCTTCCTGCTCTACATAAATAACCATGGGATCATAGCAGTGATTGAGCTGAATAATGGTTTTGAAGACAAACTCCTTACGCTTAGCAAGGCAAAACTAGAAAAACTAGGTTATGGCTCAATCGTCGTCACGATGAGAATGACTTTTATCCGATCCAGCTCTTGAGTAGGTATGTAAGTTTTCAGTCCTACCTGCACCGGATTGGCAAGTGACTGTTCGCCGATTGTGTCTTCTGCGCTGGATAAGTCAACAATGCTTGCCACGCTTACAAGGAGTAAGATAGGCTAGGCGATGACATCGTTAAGGAATTCGGAGACTTCTCTCCAGGTGGCATAATCGGAGAAACACTCAGATCACAAATGGTATCAAGTAGCATATTACGCAAGAGTGGTTCTAATTACTAAGGAGCGCTCGGAAATGTTGAGGGTAGAGATGTCTCTATTATAGTGTTGCTTCTCCCTTGTCTGCAACCTGATGGCGCCTTGAGGCATGAAAAACCGAGGTCTAACCTGAAGTAATGTCTCAAACTGTTCCAGGCTAGGTTTTCAAGCCGACAGGGGAGGTGTTTAGTGAGTAGTCCAGAGGCTCTGGACTACTCCTTAAACACCTTGCCTCTGGTCCCGTTCGCGCCACTAGGCGGAAAGGAAAACTTCTTGTAGGTACCCATATTGTTAAAAGCAAATAATTATTTTATTTTCCACCTTATTGAAAGTCAAGCACTTTTTAAGGACAAGTAAAAGTAGCAGGAGAGTTCTCCTACCAGAAAGGTATTGTAAAATAATTAGTAAATTAAACAATATCTTCCGAATATCAAAACATGACTCAGACATATATTCCCTGATTTAAGCTCAGAAAAAGAATATATGGTTATTATGCATTTTAATTTGCTGCCATTTGATTTTCAGCCTTTTGAACTCAATGTTTGAGTAGTCATGTTAACATATCAATGTTTTAAAATATTTTTAAAATTTTCATCAAAACCCTTGCACATTTCTAGTGTTTTGGTCCTTTGCGAACATATATTTACGCAGTATCACATGTAATTATTGTTTCAATTGATAAATTTCAACCCCATATAAGTCAACTGCTTACGACTCGATTTTTATGAAACTTCCAGAAAGCGTTTTAATTCAGAAAATTGAAAAACAAATTTTTAGCAAATTTGAGTGTCATCCTTCGATTTTATGTATGGAAACGTAAAATTCATAAAATGTACCAATATTATCAAAGTTAATCGAATTTTAACTTCTGAGATATTTGTTAGCCTTGCAATTATAAAGACCTATTTTCGTGATTTTTTCAGATTTTCCTGTCCAAAGATTTCCAATCCCTATTTTGAAAAGCGTTCACCAAAACCTTTTATTTGACACCCTGAGTCTCTCTTTTATATTGGAAGACCCCCTTAATCACCTTTATATATATTTTTGTGTTGCAACTATTGAGGGCGCTCCAGTTTGACCTACGTAGAAAGTTTCATCACTCTGTTTTATGTAGTTTGCGAGAAAACTTGCTGTGACGCACGAACTGACAGACGGGACTGATGTGACGGACAGACGGATAGATAGGTCGCGGTTTTAATAGAGTATTCTAAAAATATTTTACAATACCCTGAAAATGGTCTGTTGTATAAATACTTCTAAGATAAGCCATTGAGAATGTTTCCATGAAAAGCGTTCATTATTTCAGTTGCTACTAAAATAGTAAGTTGCGCTTGCTTTCTGACCATTGGGAGCATTACTTTAATTTAGGATTTGTTTGTAAATTTTATTTCTTAGAGAGAAATTGAAAGAAATTGAAATTGAAGTTTCACTCTAGACAGAGCATAAGTATTAAATTCTTAGTGAAAATGGCATCTAAAATATTAGCTGTGAAATTTTTCACTGTTTTAATTTCTTCCAATTTTGATAAATTTTCGCACCATATAAGAATTAGTACAGTAATTCATAATCTCAAGCCGCTAGAGAGCCATAGAAATCTGGAAAAATTGCTTATTTGAACCGATGCTATTTTGAAACTTGCGCGTTAATGCTCACCAAATTCGCAAAGCCTTCAGATCCAATTATTTCCTATCTTCAAACTAAGTTTCATACATATTTGATCAAAATTGCTACTTTTAGAAGTCTTTGAAATTTCGAGACTTGGCCTCTAGCTTTTCAAGGGACTCGTAAAATAATTTTAAAATGCCCTACTAGACGAATCTTCCGCCCCTGATAACGAAATCGAAGTAATAACCATGCCGCCGGAGTGGACGTTTGGCGACGGGCTAACTCGCCGTACCTGGCAACCCTTCAAATGTTTCGAAACCTGCAGATGGGCCTCGGAATGGATTGGACTAAAGGCAAAAAATTCGCAAACGCAAAAACGACTGGCATTGAATCCTGGAATGTCAGATCACTCAATTACTCTGGCACTATTAAGGACCTTCCACAACAGGCCAGTCAATATAAATTAAAAATACTGGCAGTCCAGGAAACGAGCTGGACTAGAAATGGTATTCAAGACATGAGATCGCACACAATATTCAAAAGTGGGAAGCCTACTGGAAAACGAGAATCCGAAGTGGCCTTCATTGTGGATAGGGAGTTCAAATCGCACGTTATTGATTTTAAGGCAGTTCATGAACGGTTGTGTACGATCCAATAAAAGTGAAATTCTTCAAAATCTGACAGATAGATGTCCACGCTCCCACCGAAGAAAAGGACGAAGAAACGAACGTAACGTTCTATAATCACTTGGAAAAACTAGTCGACTCATTGCCTACAAATGACACAAAAATTGTTCTGGGTGATTTCAACGCTAAGGTTGGCAATGAGCTATCTCATCGGGGAACGACAGGAGGATATAGCGTCCACGTGAAACTGTACTTTGCATGTAGCGAAAATCTAGTCATACGTTGGACTTGCTTCCAACGTCGACGCATTCATAAAATGGCCTGGGTATCATCGGATGGCAACACACAAAACCAGATCGATCATGTTCTAATCCAACAACGTTGGGCCTCGAGCATTCATACCAAGGAGCCAATTTTATCTGCGATCATTACTTGATCAAAGTAACCTATTGATGTTGTATGTCAAAGGCATATTCGGCGAAGACCAGCCCGCTACAAAAATTTGACATCGAAAGGCGTCTGTAGCCAAAAATTTCACGGAGACCCTCGACAACCAGCTGGCTCCAATCTTATCAGACGCATCGTTTAAGACGAGCAACGAGCTCTGCATGGAAGTTAAAGCGACTTTTAAGACCGTTTGGATATCAAGCCCGGCGCCAGAGAAATGACTGGTTCGATGATGAGTGCCGGAATGCGTTAGATAAAAAGAATCAGGCGAAGAAAGATTACGTACGTAGGAAAACCAGGACGAATAGAGAACATTATGGAAATCTCAGAAGAGTAGCAAATAAAATAATCAGGACTAAGAAAAGAAAATACTATGATGACAAATTGAGAAGTCTAGATCTAAGTTTAGCGAGCAACAACACAAGACAATCATACAGAGTAGCGAAAAGCCTGAAACGTGATTATCAGCTCAAAATCATGGTCTGTCGTAATGACAGCGGCAATAGCATCCCTGATGAAACCAAAATCAAGGAGAGATGGGTATTATATTTCAAGAACTTCTTAAATCCTTCGCACAGCTCCAGAACATCGAAGCCTATGGATGTCTGGAGAAAGCGTCCGTTGGCCCCACCAACTCTGGATGAAGTACGTTCCAACATTAAAGTCCAAAAGAATAATAAGGCGCCGGGCATCGATGATATTCCAGTGGAGGTCATCAAATATGATAGCAGCAGTGCACACAAAGCTATTCACAAAGTCATCCAGCACATTTGGCAACAAGAAAATATGACAAAAGAGTGGAGCCAATCAATTATATTCCCTACTCGCAAAAAAGGTGACAAGCTACAGTGGGAAAATTATCGCTACTTTGTACGGTGTTTAAAATATTTTCAAAGATCTGAGAAAATAAAGTCGGATCATACGCCAACAGTATTATTGGGGAGTATCAAGGTGGCTTTAGAGCAGTTAGATCGACAATAGAGCAATTGTTCACAGTCAAGCATGTACTCGAAAAATGCTGGGAGTTAAACATAGACGTGTACCAAATTTCTGTTGCTTAGGCATCCTTGCTAAATTAGTCCGTCGTAAAAAAATGACAATGACGTTGACGACCTCCCAAGCCCGCATCAATAACACACTCATCGATGCCTTTCACACAAATATCGGACTAAAGCAAATGGACTGGCTCCATTGTAATTTGGCTCGGGAGTACATCGTAAGGAAGCTACCTGTCGATAGTCGAAGTACATTTTTACACAAGTTGAGCCAACTTGTAGCCCATGCGGACGACATCAACATTTTGTCACGATCATTAACAACTGCCAAAGAACTCTTCCTGAAACTCGACAGCGAAGCAAAAGTAGTAGGGCTACAAATCAATGAAAATAAAGCAAAGATCTTGATGCAGTTGAGGTAAAGTACCTCAAGCACACAATATGAGTATATCACACTTGGCGAACACAGTATCGAAAAAGTGGGCAAATTAGTGTATTTAAGCGCCAAAATAACGAGAACCAGTAAGGAAAGAGACGCAATCGGTCGAAGAATACAGCCGTAAATAAAATAAATTGTTCAGTTTTGGCAATCTAGAAGACCAGCTGCATACACAGGAAAGCAAAGCTCCAAGTATACGAATCTGTGATAAGACCTATGTTATGCTATGAGTGTGAAACACAGACCCTTACCCAAGCATCCGCAAATATGTGATAGATATTGTCTTCATCTCCTGCACAAAACCTACAGTCGGAGGACCATGACTTACCAATCCTGAGGAAGTAAGACTGAAAAAACTCTTGCCTGCTCAAGAGCTGGTTCAGGTAGAAGTTAGTTCCACCATCCGTTTGACTAAACCATGGTCTCAGATCAGGGATCAGTACGCAGTCCATCTTCCGTTCGTGATGTTCACCCAGAAATGCTGCTAATCGTTAAGTGAGCATTGTCTCTCTCGCAGGAAACTGTCTCTCTCGTATTTTAGTTTCGATGTAAGTAGATGATTCGCACTCTAGTAAGGAAAGTGATGGGTATCATGCCTGCAATGACGAGCACCACCAAATCAGAAACTGTTGGATATGCACAGTGCTACTTTTCTCTCTATCTGCGCCTAGCACTTTTGTTACAGCTTCTTGCTGAGGGTGTCGTCCCATATTTCTCCTCAGTATACCAGCATAGACTCTAGAGCACTCATCAGCAGTCGCCTTCTTGATAGGTTGAATCTTTCTATTCTGGCCATATGTAGACTTAACAGCTTTATCAGCTGTTACCCTGATTTGCTCATAAAAACTTATCTTTGAGTCGCATACCAGGTAACTTACTGCTGCAACACCAGGTAATTTACTGCTGGTTTCAATTTCACTAGCACTTCCCGAATATTGGTAGTCCTCACTGTGAGGATCCTCTTCTTTGTCAGTATGACCACTTTGGTTTTCTTCATTGCTAGGCTGAACCTGCGAGCAGCCATCTGGTCCTTCAGTCGACCAATTAGCATACCTAGTCTAAGTTTCGCTTATCAGATAGGGTTTTCAATGTATCCAGGATGTCGATCCACCTACCGGAGATAATGGCTGCGCTGCTTAGTACGACTACGTGCCTCCGTCTTTTAGATCGAGCTTACCGTCTTTGTAACCGCATCAATGGTGAAACGTCCTGCACTAAAGCCATACTACTGAAACTATAAGCTTTTGCTTGATGAGTTTCTCTTGTACTTTCCCAGCGATGTTTAGAATACATAAAGGGCAGTATCAAAATGGCAATCAGGCATTTCCTTTCCCCTTGCTAATCAGTACAAATCTCACTACCTTTTAACATTCCGGGACGACTAATGTGCTGATCAGCAAGTACGGACAAAGCTGATAGAAGTTGCCACACTACAGCTGGGATGCCGTCCTGACCTTAAGCCTTACTTGTTTTCATTGATAGAAACCTCTGCTAGTTCCAGTCGCATGATAAGCGCCAGCTTTTTCGCCATGGACAGTATCAGCATGGATGAGATAGGCGAGAAAAAAAGCATCTTGTCCATGTTTTCTCCTTCATATATGCAGAGCATGCATTGTGCACTAAGTTTTCGCATAACTATAGGTTGTGGCCAAAGCTTCACCGACTTCTATTTACATTGTCCACTAGGTTTTGCCAAGAGCGAGCCTTATTTCCTTTAATCAATTTGCAAAGGCATTGTCGGACTTACTTATATGCTGGAAACTCGTTAAATACCTCATCTTGATTCCATGCCCGTGGAGCTACATGTCAAAGCTTGGAAATACCATAACAAGCACTAGGCAACTTTCAAAGAGACTCTCGCACAAATCGTTCACTGGCCACGATTTTGTTGGAAATTGTAATGATTTTCATTAAAAATCGGTCGAACGAAATCGGAACCAACCTCTCATCGGTTCTAGACGTGAAATCTTGGGACGTGACAACGGACTGTACCCTACAGGTCAACAAGTCCGGATACACTTAGTCTACTCCGAGGTGGCTGCTGGCTAGCTAGTTACTTCAGGGAGGAGTTCGGTCGCAGGTCTTACGCGAGTAGTCCGGCATACAAAAACTCAGCCAACGGTTCACATGCCCGTTTTAATAACGCGACGAAAACACACCCATGCGAAAATGAAACCTATCTCTATCTTTATTCCGTATTCAACTTCCATTCAGACAACAACAAAACTAAGTTTAAATTCGCGTCCCCGAATATCACCGACGCGGTACCGAGAAAGGTACTACGTTAATTTGAATCCGAAAAACCCTACTCTAATAAAAACTGCACGCGACACGAAACCGGCCATCCGTGGATTTCTATAACCCTACCCTCATCACGGCATAGTTACCGTTCACTCTCAGCCCTGCTGGAAGAGAAGGGCATGCTGGAAAGGAAAGACTGGGTTGTTTAGCAATTCCTGTTATACTTTATTTTAACAATATATAAATCTTTCATTCATCTCAATATCTCGGAACGAAGTGAAATTTTATCTCATTGTTTTTCCCTCATGTCACAAATATTTGTCTTAAATAATTGAATTTTTCTTACTTTTCAACAAAAATAATTAAAAGTACAAACTAAATATGTTAATTTTTTTTTTCTATTCATGCCTTTGATCGTCTTGACCTAACCGTTCATGAGTACAAATATATTGAAATATCAGAATGAACGCATTCCACGTAAATGGTGCGGAACTCTTCCTGTTACTTTTGGGTTCAGTAAGAGGAAAACATATTTTGAGTTAACGACTTTCTTAAAGGCCTATCTCAAATATTGAAAATATACTAGAGTTTTGCCATGCATTAGTACGAAATACATCAAGCCCATCAAGTTCAACTAAGCTTAAATATAGCCGAATATATAAAAGTATAACTCATATCCTACTCAAACCGTAACTATGATAACTTTCTATAATTTTTCTGAAAAGCCAACGATGTAACTAATAAAAATCTTCTTAACTACATTAATACTATCAGCTTTAACAAATGCAGAGTCTTTCATCTCCTTTTCGAAAGTATGATTCAGTTTCAGAATTATATCCCGAATGAATCTGATTCATGAAACAGTTGCATTTACAAACATAAGTAAATAGAGGATTTGTAAGTATGTGAAAATGGAGAATCTCGTAAGTAAAGAAGCTTTATTGTCATTCAAACCAATAATGACTTGAGTTGCTATTATCTATCTTCCTCATTAAACACTGACAATTTAAGGAAGAACTAGTGCTGATTAATACATAACGAATTGAAGTTTGAGATGTATAACTAGTTCAAGGAACAATTATGAATCGACCTGGTAATGAAACTTATATGGAAAAAAATCAATTAATCTAACTTAAATTACTAGAGCTGATAAATTAGTTTAAGTTTTGTACTTTAAGTAGTTTAATAAAATTTAATTTAATATTATATAATATTTAGAATATTTAATATTCTAAAAAATGGAATAAAACAATGAATTCATACCGACACAAATTGGCAACATTATGAAAAAGTGACAAATCCAACTTCAATATTATTAACTTTGGTCGGATGTACTCATTATCAAAAATTATTTGACCATAATGTCACTGTCAGACCAACATTTCCCCTTAGCTCAAGCAATATCCTGTTTAGTTTACGCAATACTCTGTACAAGGGTCAATGAAGAATCTATTCATTAAATTTAAGATTAGATGCATCCTGTCCTGTTAACATCAATTTTTCTATTTTGCGTTGTTTTTCTTATTATTTTCAATACAATCCTCGATATCTCTCATCTTTCATTCAATTTGGACTCAAATAAAATACATTTTAAGACGCTTATACAAAGAAAATGTGTATAAGAACCAAAACAACTTTGCAAGATGCCAACGAAAAAAGATTGAAGTCGCTGAAGCCGTTTTGAGTTCTACTTTAAGCTAAAAATTAATCATTGTAAATATATAAAGAGAATTCAATACAAAAGGAGCCATTAAATTTACTAATAACTTTGTTTAGCAGTAACACTCTCCTGAAATAGCTGTTTTTGATCCATATTCCTTTTCATGAATGTTCAAAATCGAATACTACTTTAAAGTTCTTTCGAGGAATATATAATGGTTTATGCCATGATCTTTTATATGGTGAGTACATGAGCTTCAAGAACAAAGGTACTTTGTTTCTTCCTAGTTTCTTTGTATACATACTTTCAAATTAAATTGATATCACGTAAAATCTTACGTTAGAATTTCAATAAAAAATTTAGAATTTCAATAAAAATAAGCAGTCTCACGTTTAACATAAAATGAAAATGAACAATAATTGTTGAAATAATTAATAACCAACTAAAATTGTTGATCTAATGCTGTACGATTTGCTATCATAAACCGGTGTAAGCGTTTTGTCCGTAAATACACCCTGTATGCGGCGGTTTTGTATATATGGTTAAACATTAGGTAAAGGATCACCTTTGCTATGAACTTCCATTTTTTAGGGTTTTGTAAAATAATTTTACAAAACCCTTCTAAAATCGCGTCCTGTCTGTCCGTCTGTCCGTCTGTCTGTCCGTCCGTCTGTCCGTCCGTCCGTCCGTCCGTCCGTCCGTCCGTGTGTCACAGCAGTTTTTCTCGGAAACTACTTAACCTAGAAACATCAAATTTTGTATGTAGGTGTAAAGTGGTGATCTCTTCAAAGTTCGAATACAAAAAAAATTTTATAAGGTATTTAAGGGGGGTCTCCCCATATAGGGGAGTGACCCCCCGAAAAAAAATTTCATTGAAGGTGGCCGATATGGGTATCAAATGAAAGGTCTTGATGAAAACTTTTCAAAACAGTTCTTTGTTTGGCAAAGTTTGCTTCGAGGGGCGCACAGGGAGGGGAAATACACGCAAAATTTGTGTCCCCCCCCCCCCCTCGCGATTGGACACCTGTGATCCGAAAAATCTGAAAAAAATCAGGAATGTAGGCCTTGGTGAGTACAACAACAACAAATACGTCAGAAGTCGCAATTCACTCAACTTTGTTAGTAATAGTATGATTTATCGATTTTATGTTTTCTTGAATAAAATCTTAACGGTACCCTTAAATTCAATGAAATTCAGCACATAGATGACTATTCATTAGGTTGATCTATTCTGAAAGTTTCATAAAGATTGAATCATATTTAGCGAAGTTATAGCGGTTTGAATTTTCCTGTATTACTATGGAACAATATGCGCTGCATTTATTACTATCGCAACATATGGCTATGGAACAACATGCGCTTTTTACCGACTCAGACACTACAGTTTTGTTAGGATTTGCATGAAAATTTCAGGAATGATAGGTGTCATGAATATCTTTGCGAATCGGTTCAGCTAGTGGTATCAGTAATCGTAAAACAAAATGGTGGCTGTTTTAAATGCGAAGATTGAATAATTTTGAGTTATTTTTTCCCAACTTCAACGTTTAAGGTGCATGCTTTGAACACTTGATTCAATTTAATGAATGACTGAAGATGAGTACCTACAATTAATACTCATAAGCGAAGCAAGTCAAGGAGGCGGGAGAGAGCTCCTAGCAAAAGGGCTTTGTAACCATTCTAGGATTCGAAAAAATTGGCCATTAATCGATGATAACAGTACAGGAGAGTGGCTCCTGAAAATAAAAATTCATCAAACGTAGCCGGTATGAGTATGAAATGAAAGTTTTCATGGGAGCTTTTCAAAACAGTTGTTAAACTGTCAGTTTTTGCTTCAGTGGGGGCACAGAGGGGAAATACATGAAAAATGTGTTTCTTCCCTAGCGAATGGATATCTGAAATAATTATCAAGGGAGATATTTATGAGTATAACAACAACAAAAATCTCAGAACACGAAATTCGTTCAACTTTGTTAATAATAGTATGATCTTCGAATTTCATATTTTCTCCAATAAAATCGTTTCTTGATTTTATTCGATCTGGTGACTGCATTTTGTAAATTGAATACAAAACCCTTCTGACATGACCGTAGGTCTGTTTATCCAACTTGTTTTGCTTTCAAATGGGACTGCACACACGATCTGAACTTACATTTACTCGTGTCTACTATACTTAGCAATTCCATTTGATGATGAAGTTCGATGTCATCACACCACAAATCGTTAGAATTGCCGCCCCAACTCATGCATTGATTGTTTGCTGCCAAAGTCGTCGATCTTTTGATTGCATTGAATACAAAGCTGCACCCAACGTAAAAGCGAGGAATCGGTCGTTTCCCTCCTCCACAATCCACCAGCAATCACCTGCTCGGAAACACAGTTATTTAAGGCGCAGCCCCCCAGTGAAACTGCAAATTTGGGTAAACTTTACAGCCGTTCACCTCAGAAACGTTACGAATATTTGCAAAAAATTTTTAGCGAAAAGTCAGAATGAACCTTTGGCTATCGAATCAACTCATTACATTTTGCAAAATGTTTGTTGCAAAATTTATTAAATTCAAACAAAATAGCATGTTTTCGTTAAAATATTTTTAAGCTATGGTTGTTAGATCTAAATTATTTGCAGTGAATTGACTCATCAAAAATTTAGAAAAATATTTTGCAAAAAATTTCCTAGAAGAAAATGTTGTTGGTGCCATTTTGACTGAATTTCAGTTTCATTGAAGCTGTATCAAGCAGATAGCAAAATAAATGCTTCACAGCATTCCAATGTCGTGGTCCAGAACTGGAACTGAATCGACCAAGTAGGTGTGCGCATAGCATATGTCAGGTTGTGTAAATTGTGCTAAATACATTAGATAACCAATTGCCTATTGGTACGGAACATTCTTCACGAATATCTTTTATATTAGATGCACCGTCTTTTGTTGATACCTTTTCACTAGAATTCATTCGTGTCATCGTGGGTTTGGCCTTTTCCATCCCAAACTTTTGTAGAAATTTCTCAATATAATGCATTTGATCTTGACAAATCAGATATTGTTATACGCATTCCAAGGATTTGTTTTGCAATTCCAAGCTCTTTCATTTTGAATTGTTGCGCTTCAATATGTTGAAGCCAGTCGGTTTTATTTGAGAAGAGCAAAAAATCATCAGCGGATACGGCAATGATAAGTATATTTTCGTTTTTTGCTTTGACATAAATGCACGGATCATGCTTAGATCTTTCTAATCCAAATGATTTTAGTGTTTTGCCCAGCTCTTGATTCCAGACCCTACTGGACTGTTTTAGTCCATATAAGGCCTTTTGAAACAATATATCATCGATGAGTTTTCTTAACTCTGGTAGTACGCAGGCTATAATAATATAAATTTCTTCCGAAAGGTTTCCTTGAAGAAAAGGGGAAATCGTATCCATTTGTTCCACCTTGAGCTCTTCTTCCGTTGGTTTGCATCAGGTCTGGATAATGCTTCTTCTGGCGTCGCCGGGTCATCTTGGAAGTAATTTTGGTACGATGCAGCTGCTGAAAACCTGCAAAGGATTCCATTTCATCTTCAGGAAAGGAAAAAGAAGAAGAATTATCTTTTTCTAATAAAAAATCAGCAGACATGCCTGGAGTTTTGCGCTTCCTTTGACTGCGCCTCAACAACTGCTGTTGGAGTGGGTTAGAGTTAGTTTGCTGAGGGAGCGCCAAAGAGTCTAAATCAATTGATGCGATTGCATCTTGGAAACTGTCTTCGTGTATTGTATTTGCTTGTTCGTTACTAATAACGACATCTTTGACCAGATCGTTGTGATTGTTTTCAGCTTCACTTTGGTTGCTGATCTCGGGTGGTGCATGTCGTCTTGGTAGATAAGTTCAACTTTGTTAATTGTTGTTGACTTCTTAAATGTTTCGGGTGCAGAAACATAAGGGTCTTCATTACAAAAATATACATCTCGACTTTTAAAAATATAATTTTTAGCTGGGTTGTAAAATCGGTAGCCTTTAGTTTTTTCAACATGTCCGACCAAAATACATTCGTTGGATTTCGGATCCCATTTTTTTTCGGTTGGCTTTCAGAAACATGTCAAAGAGATGTGCATTGTTTCTCCACTTTCAAAGGTCGTCATTTTCTTGTTAACTAACAAAAATCAATCAAATTATGAATTCCCAAACATATGTGTGCTATAGATTTTATCTGAAAATCAAATCAAAACTGCAGTGTCTGAACCAGTGGGAAATCCATAAAATGCCAAAACCGTGTGTCATTGTTTTTGTAATTGCAGAAATTACAAATGGCTATAACTTCCGTAAATATGATTCGATTTTCAACAAACTTACGAAGTATAAGGACTTATTGCAAGACTACTTAAATACCCAATTTTGTTCAGTTTAAAGGTGCCTATATGATTTTATTGGGGAAAATGTAACATTCGAAGATCATACTATTATTAACAAAGTTGAGCGAATTTCGACTTCTAAGGCATTTGTTGTTGTTGTACTCATAAACATTTATTCCCATTATTTTTTTCAGATTTTTCGGATCACAGGTGTCCTATCGCGAGGGGGACACACATTTTTCGTGTATTTCCCGTTCCTGTGCTCCCCTTGAAGCAAAAATTGCCAGTTGAAGACCTGTTTTGAAAAGTCCTTACCAAGACCTTTCATATGATACCCATGTCGGATACCTTTGAGGACATTTTTTTCTTGGGGCCTCTCCCCTATATGGGGAGACCCCTCTTATATACCTCATAAAATTTTTTTGTAGTTGTATTTTCAAGAGAGCACCACTTTACACCTACATGCAAAATTTGATGTTTTTAGCTTAAGTAGTTTCCGAGAAAAACTGCTGTGGCACACGGGCGGACGGACAGACACGTCGCAATTTTAGTAGGGTTTTGTAAAATTATTTTACAAAACCCTAAAAAGTAAAAAATCCACACAGCCCACTTGTGAAATTACTATTCTCCTCTCTCATACTCGTCATTACACCGTTCCTCCCGCATAAACTCACTCATTCCCCGGTTAAGAGTTCATCAGCCGGCAATTGCCGTTGTCGACGCATTCCGTTAGAAAAACGGACAGCTGATGTTCCATAACACCAGATCAGCTGGTTTTCCTCAGCTGTGCGCTTAACACGTCGTTCCGCCAGCTATCAGCTGATGTATGAGTAGGCTTGTTGATGTAAAAAACGCACAGATGCTCACAACATTCAACAACAATGAAAAAATCTGCCATTGAATAACGCAAACAAATGTTAATTGTTGTTACTGTCGCATATTGAAAATGAATTACTCCAGGCTGGATCTTTATTCGTTATTGTGTGCTAATAATTAAAAACTAAGCTAGATGAGAATAAAATTCCAGCACATGACACTTGTTGATCGCAACACCACATTTAGTTTTTCTAAGTTATTTCATGGAATTTATACTTGAGTATTGCGTTATTTAATATTCAGAAAACGTTATTTCAGTTACTAATTGGTTTACAAAATCCTTTTGGCAGCTGTACTCCTGCTACTTCGACTTATTTAAAATAATTTCTTCATAGTAAGGACTTTTACAATACCAATCCATATTTTCTTCCATTTCAGATATGGAGCTCGAACCATCAGCGCAACCGGCTGTTTCGAAAACAGCTGGCGTTCTTGATAAGGATGCATTCAGTGGATCCAGCACCAAATCTCGGATATTCACTCTAAACTTTTCAACAAGTAGCCTATTCAATCAAGTTGTTTGTATTTTGGTTGTAATGTGCACTTTTTTATACTTATGATTCTTTTAATTTATGTTGCCCTCATTATTCGAACATTTTCAGTTAAGTCTCATTCATAAGCATGAAATAAAAACCTAAAAAAAATTAAATAAATAGGAACTGAGAATATCTTTATAAGAAAACCGTATGTGAGAAGAAAACTTCAAAGTAAAAGATAAAATTTAATAAACTAAAAAGTAAAAATTTAATTGAGAGCTAGAATGAAAAGTCTATAAGTAAAATTTAAAAAAGTGAAACAAAATTGAAGATAAAGTATATGCTATTATTGATATTAAACGAACAAATAATTATAAAAGAATGAGTGTAGATATAAGAGTCTGATTAAGATGCTGTAAAATGAAGAAGTAAAAAAGACATTGAAAGAAGTCTATGAAAAACTGTAAGAAACTCATAAGATAAGGTTAAGGTGTACCTTAATGTGTAAAATTTCCGTATCTAGTTAGCTCTGAAAAATAATATATTATATGTACTAATAGATGAGTTAAAAGTTGCACCCATAAATATTTACACAAGGTATATAAATACGGATCTATCTGTTAGAACAAGTTTTTGTATGTGCACATTTAAAATAATTCAAAGATGATTAAAACTGGAAAATTAAGACATCTATCAAACAGCAACAATTTAATGTTATCTTAAATATATTTTTTAATTACAATAATTAAACGAAAAGGACGATAAACCTTTAATTAAATACTTTCAGTTCGTGAATATGTACGTAAAGCTTTACCACAATTTGTTTCACAAATATATTAAAAAAAAAAGAAATAAACGAGATATAAATCAACTTATCAGGACTCGTTTAAAATTTTTATACAAAAAAAAACCAAACAAATGATAACTCCAAACTTACAACATTCCTAACGTAATAGTAACAGTAAATAAGGCTATTTTCGACGTCTATTACATAAAAAAAATACATGTATACTGAATACAAGCACATTATCTTTCAATTCGGCACCATATAAAGCAATGTTTTCTATTAAACAACTAAGAAAAATTTTATTGCTAAGATTTATCGGATTAAACGTAAACAACATAAATATAATTGAATTAATAAAAGTGCGAAATGAATGTAAAGTTAAATGTAATTTATTGATTGTACGAGAAATGAATACAATTCAACACACTTAGGACCACAATGTTTCCGCAATGGTTTAGCTACAATTCACGGGAAACGATCGATTATGAATGTGTTTGGCACAAATGGATAGCAAAATGTATTTAAATTTTTTTTGCTATAAATGGATCCGAATTTTATCGGTTTGTTATTTGGCGGTAAGTGAAAGTTTCTGAGCGTAGTCGATTTGGCAAGTTGTTCTGTTTCTTTCCAGGAGAATCAATTGATAAAAATTTGATATTTATACCATTATCAACATACTTTCAGCTTAATTTTACATTTGTCCCAAACAAAGTTCAGTTAATATATGAAAATTAGTTTAAATGAAAAGAGTAGCAAATATTTTACATATTGAATTTATTGATAAGCTGAAGAGATTTCGCGGAAAGCCTAGGAATCACTCATCGAAAGTAGAAATTACATCGTGATCAATGTAAATTATGATTAAATTTGTAAAAAGGATTGGTGTTCCTGCGGTTGCAGAGTATAAGTGTCCCTATATTCTCATCACCAAAACATCTTTGTAAGTTGAGGCAAAGTCTTAATGAAAGAGATTTTTTTATTTGCTACGTCACATCTTTTATCGCTAATTTTTGCATCTAGCTGATCCGGTTTTTTGCATTGCAGGAAACTGAAACCATTATAATTTTCGCTGATTTCGAGCACTTTGGCTGCTGTTGAATTGAAAAACCTACTTTATTCTATGGTGACTAGCGGTGACAATCGTAATTTCGACCATCGAAATGACAACACAAGGATCCGTCGAGTAAAATTATTTTAACGTTCTTTGTTCCCTGTTATTTCCCTCTCGCTATCTAACCGCCTTTGTGTGATGTTATGATATTTTCGCTGCGAAATATATATCTGTAAATTAAGAAGACTTGGTTGTTATTTTTGTAGACTTAAGTGGAGTGAATCCCCATAGTGGTGACCCCGACGTGATCCCCTAATTAAAAGTGGCTTTTAAAAGGAATCCTAATAAAAAACTTAGTTTTCGTGAAAGTGCGGAAGTGACGCAAACGTTTTGTTTTCAAAATGGCAAACGCGTCATGCGATGAAACGCCGAAAACGCACAAAAATGCACCGCCAATCGCGCCAAGACCTTTGTCATCCCCGAATTTATTTGTTGAAGCGTCGCGAATCACGAAATTTCCTGCGTTTTATAGACCTGATCCGGAATTTTGGTTTGATCAGGTCGAAGCCACTTTCCACACATATCACCCAGGCCAAAACGAAATTTCGGTACATCATCCAGTATACTGAGACCGAGATACTGCCACATGTCATTTCCCTGGCAAGGAATCCACCGACGGAAAATAGATATGAGGCATTTAAGCAACGAATTTTAATGGCATTTGAGGAATCCACGGAATCAAAGCCGAGGCGCTTATTCCAAGGCCAAAATCTGGGAGGCAAGAAACAATCGCATTATCTGCAGGAACTTCGCAATACAGGAGGAGAGAAGGTAACTGAAACCATGCTTAGGTCACTGTTGTTGGAGCAACGCCCCGAAAACATAAGGGTGGTATTAGCCATATCAAGTGAGCCTGACGTCGAGACACTAGCCAAGATGTCAGATTTAATGTTGGAATTACAAAATCCACCTGGAGCTATGGCAGTTCAGCAGCAACCCGACAACCAATTATCGCAAATCTTATACCGACTTGAGCGATTGGTAATTCGAATGCGAAATCGAACAAATTTCAAACCTCGCAGCAGGTCGAATAAGCGGTCACGATCGAGAGGAAAATTTTGCTTCTTCCACACACGCTTTGGAAAACAGGCAAGAAATTGCAAAGCACCCTGTCAATGGAAAAATATTGAGACGGCGCCGGAAAACTAAATTCGTCGTCCCGCATTTCGACAGCTGAGGACGACTCACTCCACCAACGCCGACTTATGATAGTGAAAAAAGTTTGGTTTGCGGTTCTTAGTGGATACCGGTGCTGATGTGTCAGTTCTTCCAAAAACGAAGCATAGCATTGTTCCCTCGAAATTTAAATTATACGCTGCTAACAACATACCTATATTTACATACGGTGAACAATTTTTATTGCTGGACCTTGGTTTAAAAAGACCGTTTCCTTGGAGATTCATTATTGCGAATGTTCAACAGCCCATCATTGGAGCAGACTTGTTTCAGCATTTCGGTTTGTTGGTTGATCTCTGAAGGAAAGTAATCGTGGACAGCAAAACAAACCAAAAAATGCCAGCTGTAAATTATCAACCGTTTTATCATGTGAACCATATCATCATCTTCTAAAAAAAATATCATGATGTGACTCTCCCTGGCAATATTAAAAAGGGCATAAATCACGGCGTCTACCACCAGATATAGACGAATGGACCACCAGTAGCTGAGCGAGCAAAGAGACTCCTACCGCAAAAACTGCGCGAAGCTAAGGCAGAATTCGATCTAATACTTGGACTCGAAATTTGTCAGCCTTCAAGCAGTCCATGGGCAAGTCCACTGCATCTTGTCGTGAAGAAAAGTGACCATTGGCGCCCGTGCGGTGATTACTACCGCCTGAATGCTGTCACCATTCCGGATAAATATCCGATCGCACATTTGAGCGATTTTAAGCATAATCTGCATGGATGCAAAATTTTTACCACGTTGGATTTGACACGTGCATAGATGTTCCCAAAACTGCCGTCATAACACCATTTGGGCTTTTTGAGTTTAAGGTGATGCCATTTGGACTCTGCAATGCTGCTCAAACGTTACATCGACTCAGCGTTACGAGGATCAAGATTTTGTTATGCTTACATTGATGATATCTTGATAGCATCAAAATTGCATGAAGAACATGAACAGCATCTACGAATTATTTTGAACGGCTTCAAGAATCCGGATTGTCGATTAACGTCTCAAAATGCGTCTACGAAGCCTCATCCGTGGAATATCTTGGTTACCTCATTGATAAAAATGGCATCAGTTCCCTTCCTGCTCGTGTGCAAAGCATTCTAAAATTCACGAAACCGTCAACGATTGAGGAGCTACGAAGATTTCTTGGTGCCATCAATTTCAATCGGAAATCGCTACAGGACGCAGCCGAAATTCAAGCACCACTACATCGATTTCTAGTTGGCGCTAAGAAAAAAGATAAGGCGTTAATAACATGGAATCCTGAAGCTGAGGCAGCATTTAAACAGTGCAAAGAACAAATTGCAAATGCAATGCTGCTACGACACCCCATTGAATATGCACAATTGGCACTTAAATGCGGCGCGTCGAACACTACCATGGGACCTGTATTTTAACAAAGAAATAACAATGAGTGGGAACCGCTTGGGCTCTTCTTTAAAAAGTTCACCACCACTCAAACACAATACAGCACTTCTGACCGAGCAAGCAATATACAGCGCTGTGAAGCACTTCCGCAGTATGTTAGAGGGACGGCCATTGATTATCAAAAGGGACCATAAACCCCTTACCGTTGCCTTCAATCAAAAGGCCGATAAAGCTTCACCACGACAGCTGCGGCAATCGGGCTTCATTAGTCAATTTTCGACAATTTTAGTCCACATCGCGGGAAATGAGAACAACACGGCAGATGCATTATCTCGATCCAACTCGATAACAATGCCAATAGCAATCATCAGCCAGGACTTGACAGCAGCTCAAAAAGAGGATGACGAACTTAGTCAATTACTTCGAGCGGATACAGCATTACAATTACGTAAACTTCGCATCAATGACACTGATACAACTATCTACTGTGATGTATCTACTGCGGAAATCCGGCCAAACATTCCGAAAATACTGCGACGGAAAATATTTGATATGACTCATGGTCTGCCTCATCCTGGTGAACGAGCAACGAAGAAAATTATTAGTCGGAAGTACGTTTGGCCCAGCATGTCCAAAGATATCCTCGAAAGGGCCAGATCATATCTCGCGTGTCAGCGAAGCAAAAAGGCCCGGCACACAAAACCATCTCTAGGCCATATCGAAATGCCCGACGCACGGTTCAGCCATGTTCATATAGACATAGTTGGCCCCTTGAATCCTTCGAGAGGCTTCCCATATGCACTGATCATCATTGATCGTTTTGCGAGATGGCCCGGAGTATTCCCCATCAAAACAATCACCGCTGATACAATTGCAACCGCATTTTACAGCAATTGGATAGCGCACTTTGAAGCGCCAAGCATTTTGACTTCAGAGTTCCTTGTTCCTTGTTATCTCTCCCGCTATCTAACCGCCTTTGTTTGATGTCTTTTTGCTGCGAAATATATATCCGTAAATTAAGAAGACTTGGTTGTTATTTTCGTAGACTTAAGTGGAGTGAATCCCCATAATTCCCCTCTCTAAAATCAGTTGCCATAGTTTTTTAACGTAGTAGTGAATTCAAGTTTTATTCAAAGTAACAAATCAAATAAGCTTTTCTCTTTAAAAAAAGATCCAAATTGAACCTTAGAAGCTTTATCATATTTAAATTTAAAATAAATAACATCAAACGGAAGAATTCGAAAGGCATACTGAAGCTGAGATCTCGCGTTTTTTAACTGTTTGAGAATAACCTTCTTATTTGACCTTGATATACCCACTTGTGACAAATTATATGAAGTTCCTAGTTAACTTTTTTCAGTGGTACCGACGTTAACCGACGAGAGAATGTTGCATTTCAGTCGGTTCCAGCCACGATATTAGTCAATTCCATCATTCAGAGCTCATTTAAGGGCAGATGATTCTATTAGCAGAGAGGAAGGAAAATACGCGTGGTCCTCTTGGTGACTATGACAGAAGTGACATTTTATTTGAAATAGGTTATGAAATACATAAAAGATAAATAACAGTGTGAAAATGAACATTCGGATTATAGGGTAACTCTAGCACTCCTCCTTAGGATGACGGTTCTTGTTGAACCCGAATTGCTTCTTTGAATTGTGCATGTTTGGTCTTGTTCAGGGGTTTTGTAAGAACATCTCAGAACATCTCTCAGTGGTGCTTATATGATCGAATTTTATTTGATTTTGGTTCCGTACATCCTGTATGAAGTGATGACGTATGTTAATGTGTTTGGTTCTGGGATAGAACCCTGCATTTGAGGCGATCGTGATTGTGCTTTGATTTTCACACAGGGTTTGAAGTGGCGGCTCCTTTGGACCAAATTGAGTTACAAGTCCGCCCCACCACAGTGTCGCTTGTGAAGTAGCTGAGAGTGCCATGTATTCAGCTTCACACGACCACCTTTTCTTCGTATCGTTCACTTAGGACTGCTTCGAATTTTTGAGTGGGCGTTGTCTCTCGTCTCGGATAACTGTCTCTTTCGAACCTTCGTTTTAATGCAGGTAGATAGTACGGCGCTCTCTAGTAAGGAGGGCAAACGGTACGAGGCAAATCAAATATAAACGGTAATTCAGCTATTCTACTAAGAACGCGTGTCCGAACTAGATTGTATAGTATGGTGGCTTGTAGTTCGTTTAAAAGGAGTGAGGGAACCAGTTCAGTAAGCAGCCATGCTCGGTTTTGTCCTCAGTACAGCTATGACTGAGCAAAAAATACATCCATCTGTCGTGTAACGCGTCATTATAAAGTTTTTAATCAATGAAAGCGTTAACCCGTCGAAAGTTTTACTCATTTAAAGGCGGCGTTTGAGTATACTTTATCGTTTCATAATCGAGAGAATACGTGGACCAGCGAGTCTAAGGGTGGGCGAGATTATATTGATAACGGAAGCCACAATCGAAGCTCAAGGACAAGTCTTAAAAATGAGAACTTCCGTACTATTCAAGAGAGTTTTACTGATTCATTATCTTCTCGATAAACAAAAGGCGGCTAGGTGTAACAGTCAACGAAAACCTCCTACCGAAACAAAAGATCAGGTTTGCCCAATAGAGCGGTCATCCTTCTCCGTGGCAACGCGAAGCCGTACATTGCGGCTTTGGCAAGGAATGAACTGGAAACAAGTTGGGTAGACAGACCTACGCTCATGTCAGAAGGGTTTTGTACTCAATTTACAAAATGCAGTCACCAGCAACGAATAAAATCAAAAAACATGTCAAAGACGATTTTATTGGAGACAGTATAAAATTCGAAGATCATACTATTGAACGAATTATGACTTCTGAGGTATTTGTTATTATCATAATCATAAATATCTCCCTTGATGATTTTTTTCAGATTTTTGAGAACACGTGTTCATTCGCGAGGGAGGAAACACATTTTTCGTGTATTTCTCCCCCTGTGCCCCCACTAAAGCAAAAACTGTCAGTTTAAGAACTGGATTAAAAAGCTCTTATAAAGAACTTTCATAAAGAACTTTCATTTGTTGCACATATCGGCTACCTTTGATGACATTTTTTTCAGGGGCCTGTACTGTAATCATCGATTCATGGCCAATATTTTCGAATCCTAGACAGTTAAAAAGCCCTCTTGCTAGCAGCTTCCTCCTGCCTCCTCAACTTGTTTCACTTATGAGCATTAATTGTAGATACTCATCTTCAGTCATTCATTAAATTGAATCAAGTGTTCAAAACATGCACCTTAAACGTTGAAGTTGGGGAAAAATAACTCAAATTTATTCAATCTTCACATTTAAAAGAGCCACTATCTATCGCCTAAAAGAAACTTCTATCCACCGTTAACCCAAAATTAACTGGTAAATTATTCTATTTGTTTAATATCCGCAGGCTCATTCTTTCTTAGCCCGGCAGAGGGAACGTGAAAAAAATCACGTCACTTGGAACGTAGGGTCAAATCAACCCAAGAAAATTTCGTACCAAAGCGGCATGGTACGCACTTTACTTTTTTTAATGCTTTGCATTTAATGGCACTTTTGCATATTAGTAAAAGATAATTTGAGATCGAGTAGTTAAGAAATTATTGTTTACACTGCTTTTTTAGTATAAGTCTTCAAACAAATACAATTTCAAAATAAAAAAAATTGGTGTTTAAAAACATCAAAATAAATTTGCGCGCTTCAAGAACTTGAATATTGCTGGCAACGATGTTGTCTTTACAAAAAATGCAGTGCCCCCTTTTTTCTGCTCTACCTTACTTTAAATTCGCATTTTGCATATTTCCAGGCCAGCTGTCGGGTTTCCCTGTCCAAATACCTCGAATTTTCAGGTTGTCTTCCATTAGTTCTTGGCTGTAACAAGCCAAAAGATGTAGCGATAAAACACTTATTCATATGAGTATTTTCTAATACATTCTAATACAAACTTTTATGTCCTAAAGGGCTGACTGATACGGTTTTGTACTCACCTAGTTCTTTAAAAAAAAATTTTCTTTCTGCATCATTTTGATTATTCGCTCTATGAATTACAAGCACATTTATGGCACCTATATTGAGTAGGTTAAAAAAAGATGTCAGTGGCCATCTTCTGGAGTTTCGTGATACATCGGTTCGAGCACTCATCCCATCTACACGTCGACTGTTCTTTTTGTGCCGTTATAGAAAGTGATAATTTCTGGTTTTTATTTTTCACCATTGCTATCATCAATAGCGGCGTCATAATGCATTGTAGACAACAGAATCACCAGACCGAGCGAATTTTTTTAAATCCAAATAAGCTCTTAAAAATTTGTCTATTGTGGGATCAGTGAATATGCTGGGCAAGGGGGCTTCATTTTTCCTTATAGTTCCAATAATCGTCAGTCCATATTTCTTTAGAATCTTCAAAGCCACAGGATATGATGTAAATCAATTGTCCATGGTTACATTTCTGTTGGTTTTATAAATTGGTTTGCAGAGGCACTCAACAACATCATCAGGTTTGTTGCTAAGAAAGAATTCTTCGTAAAGCTGGTTTCCTATGTATATTTCCAAGTTTAAGGTGTAGTTCATTTTCGCATCAACAAGTGCGTACACCTTGATTCCGTATTTGTCCGGTTTTCGAGGCAAATACACATAAAATGGGCACCTCCCTTAAAAGCCCCACAGCATTTCGTGCAGGGTTGCGTACTCTCTAATAGAGTAATGTTTTTGACACAAAAGCTTGGAAAAAATCCCTAATGGAACAGAGTAAATCTTTCGACCTTCGCATTTCTCTGGTATTTTTATCGTAAAATTGCAGCATACACGATAAAAATCTGAATCTGAATACAGACATGCATGCAATTATAAGCGGCATGCCCGTTCTATCGGTAGCCCTAAATTCTTCAATATTTACTTTATTTTCACCATGAATAGCCGTCATGTACAAAATTTCGATGACACATTTTAACTCGATGAGTGTCATCAGCATGAATTTTCTCACTTGAGTTTGAGCACCACTCTTTAGTTCAATATACGTGTTATTATGTCCCGTGTGCCCGCAAGCATTTCATTTGTAAAAAACAATGGCCAGCATTCATAGGATGTTTTTGCTTGTTTGGCTGCACCTATTACTCCAGGCAAGTGAGTCATTATGTTTTACTGTCGTGTACGAATATTACAAACAGCTATTTCCTTAGCACATATGCTTTTTTGGTCCATCACCCAAAAAATCTGTTCCACTATTGTAGCCTAAAATGTAAAAAAAAAACAAATCAATATTTTTAAAACCATAAACTCCTTAAGAGTTTTTCCCTTACAATGTCCAACGTTTCCTCAGTAGATAGACTCTGATCTTCGGCAAGCACTTCACTAATTTCCGCTTCTGAATCACTGTTGTTCATTTACTAGTTCAAAATAAGGATCATCAACTTGGTCATCATTTGAAAAGTCCAACAATTAATTTTCATCATCTCTTCTAAACAAAAATTCATCAATTATCTTGAAATCTCGAGGATCTGATATGTTAAATCGATCTTTACTCAGCCCGGCCATTTCCTTAAAAAATTGCACAAACAGGTACGTAAGGTCAAATTGACCCCGTAAAAACTTTGGGATTCAATGAACCGGGCTAATGAAGAGAACAAAACGAACTGAACATGAGAATGTTTCCAAATTTGGCTAAATTGAAGGTACACTGACGTACAACCCTGAAACTGATGCTGTTGGCGCCAAATATTTGAAAATAGAAGTGTTTGGGTAAAATCGACCCAACGTATTCACTCCCGGGTTATACTGGAAAAGTCATCGGGCTTTGCTTATTTTGGTAAGCAGATGCATTTCGACTTACTTTTTGTGTCTTCAGTGAGACACTAAAGATGATGACTTGAAACGTGATTGCTTACCAAAATAAACAAGGTCCGACGGCTTTGCCAGATAAAAAATAAAATATATTATTTCGAACTGCTGCCGGATGACAACAAAATGTATTTGAGTAGTATTGCGTTATCAATTTCCTTTTTTTCGGGTTAAAGTGGGCACATTGGTTACATGAGGATTAGTTGACAGTTTCTTTCTTACCACAATAGTTGCGATACATGTAAAGTGCTCATCAATTTTTTGAAAGCCTCTTTTCCATTGAAGCAACAAATTCTCTATTGCCAAGATGAAACGTCTTTACTTAAATATATTGCTGATCCAAAAAAAAAGCCCCTAATTCAATTCTAACCGCTGTGTCTGCACCACACAAGAAGCAACATATATATTAACATATCTAGCGTAAGTCCCTTCCACCCAGTAGTCTCAACTGTGCAAAAATTATCAGACACATACGACACAGTGGTCATTATAAAAGTAATGCGCATTTTCTGGTGAAAAAAGGTAGAAATGCTTGAAATTCTTCAAAACACTCTCTGTTAATACCAATATACTTGTGGAAATGTTTTTTCTATGCCTGGAAGGCACCTTAAAACCCTTCAACAGGAAGGTCTCTTAGAACGTTGTAATATGCTTTTGGATATTTTTCACGAACTTCCAATGCTTGTCTTTCAGCTCTCTCCTTAGTTGGGGAAATAAAAAAGCAGCTGCAGGGAGCCAACCCGGGAATGTGAGGGGCCAGGGAACCACCGGGGTGGAGCTCCAGGTAGAGCATGTAGACTTATAAGCAAGTTCACCATCTGATTGGCCAAATTAAAAGAGAAGGACAATGTTTGAATGAAATAAGCGATAAACTTGCAAAAGATGGAGTGCGTGTTTATCATAATTAGTTTCCATTCGAGACAAATCATGAAAGGGCTATCTACTAGGGACAAAGCTTTCATGCGGAAAATCGATTAATGGCTTTAAAAGATGTATCATCACATGTCACTATTGAGTGTGGATCGTACGATAATTTCTGGTATGATACCAGGGCAATTCAAATATGATGGAGACAAACGCTGTAGATGGCATGCATGTATGTTTTAAAGGTCGTGGCTTAAGTATGTGACAGCTGGGTCCCTTACGAACAGTGTGGTATAGTTTTCATCGGGAGAGCATGTTTCACGCGCGTGCTACGACAGTTGCGCAACGTATTTTAAATTGTTTTTTAGTGTGGGAACGTGTTAAAAACAAGGACATTGTTTTTGCGTTTGCTAAATTAGTTCAGTAGTGATAGCCGCAGGGTGATAAATCCGGACTGTGGGTAGGTGTTCCAGTACCTCCCACCACAATTCCGATATTGTATCCAGCGTGAAACATGCGGTATGAGGGCGCGCGTTATCCTAGAGGAAGATCGCACGTCGTGCTGGAATGCTCCTCAGTTTCGAGCGATAAGCAGGTTTCACATGTGTTTTCAGAAGATTAGAGTAGTATGCAGCATCGATGAAACTTTGGGTGCATAGGAAATTGACGTACAGTACGCCCCGCCGGTCCCAGAACACAGTACACATAACCTTATCCGCGAACCTGGTTGTCTTTGCTTTGTCTGGCGCCCCTTCTTGCTTCTTTCTCGGGAATGTAATAGTGTACCCATGTCTCGTATACTACATTTGCTTTAAAACCCCGTCCCTCTCCACCTCTTATCGCGTCAGCAAGTGGCGACAAACTTCCAATCTCGTGAATTTTGCTCGAAGTTCAACCGTTTAAGGAACCCATCGCGTCATTTTTTTTGCAATATTGAAGGTTTTGGTCGTTGATAGACTCTACACTGCCAATACTGATGCCAAATTTAGCCGAAATGTCTCGACCATTCATCCTACGGTCCTCCCAGCTGAGTTGTTCTACGGGGCAAATGTTGACTGGTGTGATGTTGGTTCGTGGTCGATGATCATGCGGCTCATTCTCGACGGTTTCGCAAGCATCCTTGAATGCTTTGGCCCATTTAAATACAGCAGCCCTACTCAGGCACTCACTACCAAACTGGTTTCGCAAACGCAGAGCAATTTCTGTGTTTTTAACGCCTTCCCACACTAAAAAACGGATGGCTACACGTTAGGCAATAGCGGTCAGCACTTGGCGTTCACTCATGGTCGTAGCATGCGCGTGAAATATGCACTCCCAACGGAAACTATGCCACACTGTTTGTAAGGGACCGAACAATCACAAACTCCAGTCATGACCTTCAAAACATATATGCGCGCCATCTACAGCGTTTGTCATATTTGAACCGCCCTCGTAAAGATTTTGTTATAAATGTCACTCCTATTTTGATAGCGTGAGGGTTCTTTTCTTCTTTTTACTAATAGCAAAATTAATTGACTGAATTCTGATATTTTGGTTTATTAACTTAAAGTGTAGACTGAGGAAATTATCAAATTAGGTTTCTGTCTGGAAGTGCATTCGATGTTTTTGTACTGTATCTTGCTATACTGAGCTTCACATTTTTTGCGTATTTTCTACTGTTTGGAGCTTGCAAACTAGCGTTGAAGATACGTGTACATACATGCCATACAAGATTTTAAGCTTTTTCAGGTCTGCTGAAATTTACGGTAATTTACCTTAAAAATTTAAATAAATATCTTTTTGCTAGGCCCATAGGCAAGTAATCAAGATAATATCTAATAATCTCTCAAAATAAGCCAACCTAAAATTTATTATGCTTGTATTCTCCTAAACTTGATTCTTCCCTCTCCTTCTTCTTGCGACCCACTCATTCTGAAACGATGCGCTTACATTTCATGTATTGGATAAATATTAATTAATACTTTTATTCCATTATTTATTCATTTGAATTTTTCCCTTCCCATTAACTTGAGCTGGGCATAAACTCGCATCTTATTTTGAGATATATCATCGTATCCTGAACTAAATCATCTACTCGTATACGAGGCGCTCACATTCGTGGTAGTTATTATACGAGTACATAATGCTGAACGCCTTACTAGGTTAGTATGATTCGCCTGAGTTTCAAGTTCAGTTCACTTGGTGTGGTCTAATATAACTTACCTAAAGCATGTGTGACTTTGCTTTATCTTTATATGAGAAAATTGTATCCAATTGTATTTAAGTGGTTTTAACGTAATTCTTTATTTCGTTTTTGGCGCCACTAATAATATGAAAGTGGTTTAGGTCTATGCTATACGCAAAACACTTCCATAGAAAGGTCACTTCAGTTTCTAATCGGGATTTTACGAGTAATATAATTTGTAAAACTATCAATATTTACCAGACAACGAAATACCTGTATTGTTGCCGTTTCTCTTGTCTGCTGCTAATTGCAGAGGACTACTGAATGATAATCTGCATACCACTTTAAAGGGTACGAGGCTTCTTTATAGAAGGTCCTTGTTAACTAAAAATTCTTTTAGAATAGAAGGTTGCCATTTTCTGGCTACCTGTTCAGAAATGTTGCTTAGTTGCTATGGAGACAGCATCTAAAGAGTGTAGTATCTGGTTGGCTGGATGATATCCCATATTCTCCTCATCTTGCTGCTTTTGTATGTATATGTAAATTTAGGACTTTGGCGCAAATTTTGTTGATTCATATTTAGCCGTACTTTTTTTCAATGTAGTTCCAGGGTAAGTTCTCTAGACATGCGCATCGGGGAGCTCCACAGTCATGGGCTAAAAGGTCTTCATCCTCCAACCACAAAAAAAGTTTATCACGATTTGTCTTTGCTTTTTTGCTGCGAACAAAAATTCACCGTCCCCATGTCCGATTATCAATATTTTCAGCGATACCTGCGATATTATTAGTCTCCCTTAATATTTTAAATATATTTTGCAGTTCTACAGTGAACAAGTTGCCAATGACTAACATTTCTTCAACCGGCTTAAAATAATAAAAACATGTCACCCTGCGATAAACCAGGTAAAACTAAATCACTGATTAGCCAAAAAATTTGCTTCATACATAATATAAGGTTTGAAGTATTTCTTGCTTAATCACCAATTATCATTACAAACATTTTCATTCATTAACACTTAGTTTATTCCATATTCACGTATTCAATATTGTCACAATGTTACCATTAAGCTTAGGTTAACCCAAATTAATTCTACGTTCCTATGAAAAAATTTAATTAAGTCTCATTACTTTTAACCCGCATCTGTTGCAAAAATTATGTTAGTATGGCAAATGGAATCAAGATGTAAACTTGAAAGAAGAACGAAATTAAATATTTAGTGGAGTAATCAGAAGAAAACATAAAATTATATGTATCATAAAATATATATACATTCTATAAGATTTTCAAATATTTTTGTAATTTTGTCAGTTTAATTGTAATATAATCATTAAACATTGGAAAATATGGATACAGAAAGATTTAAAATTTTTATTCACATTACATGAGATAACGTACCTACTGTGTAAAATTGAGATTGTGTCTACGGAATATGATAAGGACGAATCGGTAGCTGAGATCATCAATTTTATGAAAAGTTACAAGGAAGGTTGAACAAATACTTTAATTTACTGTATCGTAGAAAATAATCATAATATATGTACTTATATTTCCAACGATAGATGATTCAAAAGGAAAGAACACTTGACCACAATTCTGAAATTGACATGATAAAAATGAAAGAAGAAATACATCCACGAGAGAGATTTGTTAAAAGTATTATTAAGAGTTGCTTCTATGATTTTTTTATATAACTATATTATATTATAAAATAAATATAATATAATAAAAACACTCGAGTTTTTCTGTGAAGGCAGCAAATTTCACCGTTATTGTTGTTGCAAAGAATTGTCCTTTAAGCCAGTGTAGGCTCTAGTAGTGTTAGTAAAATTTGAAAATATAGATATCATTTTTTCCTTCCGTTACTTATTTGTTTACAAATCACTTATACAAGGTGGGCCAGAAAGGCGTACGATTTTAAAAACACTCTTGCGTTTGAAGCTTTAGAGAGCGGACTGCGCGGGTGGTGGGGTTAAGTAGCTCGGTTCTCGGAAATTTAGTCGCGATGGATCACTTCACCGGATCGCAACGTGCATCCTGCGTTAAACATTATTAAAAATCACAATTCGTGCGCTATTGTTCGGCGTTTATTTCGGCGTGAGTTTGGATTACATGACCTAAATCGGTGTCCGAAAGAAAGTGTGATTCGATCGTGGGTCAGAAAGTTCGAAGAGACTGGTTCGACTCTCAAACAGAAGCCTGCAGGACGCCCAAGGTCAACAAGAACGGAATTATCGGACCCTACTTCTTCGAAAAAACAAGGCCAATCTGTCACTGTAAATTCTGACCGATACATAGCCATGTTAAGGGATTTTTTCTTTCCACAACTGCAAAAATTTGAAGCCTAGAATCGTGTGACATGGTTTCAACAAGATGGCGCGACATGCCATACAGCTAATGCCTCTTTGGCGGTCGTAAATGAGATGTTTGCTGGGAAACTGATATCGCGCCGAGGTGACATTGCATGGTCTCCTAGAAGTCCGGATCTGACGCCACCGGACTTTTTTTTGTGGGGATACCTAAAAAGTAGAGTCTACACCAATAACCCAGCCACGATTAACCAGTTGAAGACCAATATCCGAGAAGAAATGGCAGCTATTCCCCGTGCAATGTGCCAGCGAGTTTTTACCAATTTGAGGGTCAGATTGAATGTTTGCAGCGGGATGGTGCACACCTGGACGACGTTATTTTTAAGAAATGAATTTCCCAGATGTCAATTTTTATAGAAATAAAAATTTGTATGTGAATTGTACTCAGTTTTTTTTTAATGATTTTTTCAAATTCGCAATTCTTTCTGGCCCACCCAGTAGATAAAAAAAAAATCCAATTATTGGGTTGTTTAATAATTCATTTCGTTTTTTTCTCATAGATGACGTGAACTGTATCTGAAAATAAAACAAGTTGGGTAAACAGACCTACGCTCATGTCAAAAGGGTTTTGTATTCAATTTACAAAATGCAGTCACCAGATCGAATCAAATCAAGAAACATGTCAAAGACGATGTTATTGGAGAAAATATGAAATACGAAGATCATACTATTATTAACAAAGTTGAACGAATTTCAACTTCTGAGGTTTTTGGTCATAAATATCTCCCTTGATAATTATTTCAGATGTCCATCCGCGACGGAGGAAACACATTTTTCATGTATTTCCCCCCTGTGCCCCCACTGAAGCAAAAACTGACAGTTTAACAACTGTTTTAAGAGCTCCCGTAAAAACTTTTATTTCATACTCATATCGGCTACGTTTGATGAATTTTTTTTTCAGGGGCCACTCTCCTATACTGCTATCATCGATTAATTGCCAATTTTTTCGAATCCTAGAATGGTTACAAAACCCTTTAGTTAGGAGCTCTTTCCCACCTCCTTGACATGTTTCACTTATGAGCATTAATTGTAGGTACTCATCTTCAGTCATTCATTAAATTGAATCAAGTGTTCAAAGCATGCACCTGAAACGTTGAAGTTGGGAAAAAATAACTCAAAATTATTCAATCTTCGCATTTGAAACAGCCACTATTTTGTTTTACGATAACTGATACCACTAGCTGAACCGATTCTCAAAGATATTCATGACACCTATCATTCCTGAAAATTTCATGCAAATCCTAGCAAAACTGTAGTGTCTGAGTCTGTAAAAAGCGCATGTTGTTCTATAGCCATATGTTGCCATAGTGATAAATGCAGCGCATATTGTTCAATAGTAATACAGGAAAATTCAAACCGCTACAACTTCGCTAAATATGATTTAATCTTTATGAAACTTTCAGGATGGATCAATCTTATAAAAAGACATCTGTGTGTTGAATTTCATTGAATTTAAGGGTGCCGTTAAAATTTTATTCAAGAAAACATATTACTAACAAAGTTGAGTCAATTGCGACTTCTCATATATTTGTTGTTGTTGTACTCACCAAGGCCTACATTCCTGATTTTTTTCAGATTTTTCGTATCACAGGTGTCCAATCGCGAGGGGGGGGGGGGGACACAAATTTTTCGTGTATTTCCCCTCCCTGTGCGCCCCTTGAAGCAAATTTTGCCAAATTAAGACCTGTTTTGAAAAGCTCTCATCAAGACCTTTCATTTGATACCCATATCGGCTACCTTCAATGAAATTTTTTTTTTCGGGGGGTCACTCTCATATATGGGGAGACCCCCCTTAAATACCTTATAAAATTCTTTTGTAGTTGAAATTTTAAGAGATTACCACTTTACACCTGCACACAAAATTTGATGTTTCTAGCTTAAGTAGTTTCCGAGAAAAACTGCTGTGACACACGGACGGACGGACGGACAGGTCACGAAACTAGTAGGGTTTTGTAAAATTATTTGACAAAACCCTGAAAAGGTAGCTTGCTTTTAATTTTGTGTATTTTATTTTTATTTTTCTTCTCGAAATTGATTTTCGACCGTAATCGTTCGGTCTTCTTCAGCGATTAATTTATTTTCACTCACATTTCTGCTTATATACTAGCTATGTTTAAGGAAATTTACGTTAGATCATTAAAAGGTAGCTAGGGAAATTTGCTTAAGCTAATAAAAGGTAGGAAAGGTAATTTACTAAAGGGGTGGTTATAAAAATATTGTTTTTACAAGATTCAGAAAAGATGTTATTATTTAATTAATTTAAATAGCCATGATCTGCAGTTTCCGTCATCCTGCTTCATCAACTTTTTCCTTTCCCGGGTAACTGCCAGGCTTATCATCATATCCAATCAATGCACGTGGACCTCAAGCTTCCTTGATGACTACAGCGTCCTCCATTGTTATCTCGTGTCTCTTCGTGATAATATGTTCCGCTACCGCCGACTTGAAATTCGAAGTTCTTTCTTTCTTGCTGCTGCTGCTTCGCCTAGATGCTCCTTAATTCGCGTGCCAATGAGTCTCCTCGTTTGACTTATGTACACTTCTTCACAAGTGGGACATTTGATGCGATAGATACCAGATTTTTCATGTGGTTCGCGCTTGTCTTTCGTTAATTCGAGAACGTTTTTGAGCTGGTTCTTGCTGCTTGATTCGATTAACCGTACAAAATTGAGCTGATTTATTCGCCTCTTGATCCGATTGCTGGTGTCTTCGTGATAAGTTAAAGCCTTCCAGTACGTTCTTTCAGTATTCGCATTTGATAATGTTGATCGTCCCTGTCGCTGTCTATTTATCTGGATCTTCTGTATACTTTAGGACACGTTCCCCAGAAACTTTGTCGAGATGATGTGCAATATGTTGTACGGGAAACCATTTGTTGTAACCTATGGAAATTTGACGACGATGCAGAACTCCAAGATCGTGAATTGTCTACAGCAGGGATCAGTAACTGGTTCTTTGCTTTTCTCAATATTTGATCTTGAAGTTTCGCCAACGTGATCATTGGTATCGTATACTGATGATCTGATCATCTATATGGGAGACCGAAAAGTTACAATACTTGAGAGGAATATGCAAAAAATTTTGAATGATGTTCAGCTGTACACCGACAAGTGGCAAATCAAAATCAATACGTGGAAGCGCGAAAAAATTTTGTTTCGGACAACGCTGCGGTTGGCCAGTCAAGACCTGAAACGTGATTGGAAGAATTTCCACAGCAAAGCTGGTGAGGGTAGTTCAGAACGGGTTCCACATGAATTTTGTGTTCGATACCTCGGTGAACTGAACTGAACATGTCAAAATCATGCTCAGTGAAGCACAAAAAGCAGTCATGTCCCTTCGGCAACTCCTTCAAGCCGGATTCATTGATCAAAAGGTTTAAATTATCTGTTACAAGACCCTGGTTAGACCAGTTTAGACATATGTATGTCAGATTTAGCACAAACAGGGTGCTTGTATCATAGAAAGATTTAGGAGTTCCAAAAAGAAATGTCTTTGTGTATGTACTGGTTTGTACAAAAAGCCCGAGATGGATTGGAGACACTAAATTTCGAATAGAAGAATTTACCAAGCTGCTTATGTGACTAGAGTCGACATCTTCATTTTAAGACTTCTTTGGAATCATATTGCAAAACCTGTAACTCTGAGCGGAATCCCCTGCATTTTACAGCCGCTCTACCCTGTAGACGGGTATATTGAGGGTTGTCTCGTGATTGGCTTCGTTCTTCCAGAAGCATTCATGTATTTGGACAGAAACGGATATGTTTTTGATTCTAACAGCGTCCAAATTATATATCACATATATAGATACACCACCGATTAGAAGATAAAATATCCTCCGGATATGAGTTCACGAGACCAAGAAGCCCAATGGAGATCCTCCTTTGCTAAATTCGTTGAGGCTGGTCGATCTGGGACGGAGTAATCGAGGTATTGGTGGCTGAATGGTAATGTGTAAATTATTCGCGGTGTTTTTATCCTAATTTTTTGTTTTTTCGTTACTTGGTTTTTGTGTTTCAGCTCATTATTGTTACATTTCATATTTTTGTTGTTTGTTTGTGTTACAAATTAGGGATAGGCTTCAGTTTTGAGAAAAAGTATGTTTGTTTGGTTTAGAAATACAGTTTAGCGTTTAAGTTAGAAATATTGAGATAGCATTTTATAATTATAAGATGAAGTTTTTGATTGAATTTGATTACAATTCGGCTAAAGTGAAAGTCAAAAATGGTTTATTCATTACTAGCCGTTATAAATTTTCAAAGAATATAAAGCCTCCGAACTACTACAACTTCATCCCTAAATGGCTCTTTAAATTTACAAGTTATCAATTAAAACATCTTAATCCAAAAAAAACTATCACATGCAATATAATATGAATCATTCTATACTTTTTGATTCAATTGGAAAAGGGAGAAAAACCAGAGCAGCAATATTCAAAATTAATTGTAATATTAACTCAACAGTACAGTAAATTTTTATCCTATATCCGTGGTCGTGGCTTGAGTATGTAATAGCTGGACCCCTTAGAAACAGTGTGGCATAGTTATCGGTGGGAGTGCATATTTCATGCGCTTGCTTTGACCATGAGTGCACGTCAAGTGCCGGCCACGATAGCTCTAGGGCATGAGGATTCTTTTGCTTTCTTCAGGATTGTCAATACCTTGCCCTTTTTTCACTCATTTGGGAAATATTAATTGCTCAACAAGTTGTTGAACAATACGCCATAATTCCTAAGAGTAACCTCAGGCAAATATCGGAGGACTACATTTGGAATACCGTCAATACCACATATTTTCTTGTTGTTTATCCTGCCAAATATGAAACACAAGTCTTCATAGCTGAAGAAGGGTTTTGTTTCTCAGCTTACGTAATGCAGTCCTCAGCAACGAATAAAGTCAACAAAATGTCCAAGAGATGTGCCCGTTTAAAAGAAAATTCATTGTTTCTCCATTTTGAACGGTTGCCATTTTATTGCAAACTAACAAAAATCACTCAAGTCATGAATTCCCCAAAAATATTTATGTGATTGATCTTGTCTGAAAATTTAAAGAAAATAAAATACCCATAGTGGCTACCTTTCTTGAATTTTTTTTTTTGGAGATCACTTCCCTATATAGGGAGACCCCCCTTAAACATCGTATAAACATTTTTGTAGCTGAACTTTGAAGAGGGCATGACTGTACACCTATATACAAAATTCGATGTTTCTATCTTATATATTTTGCGAGAAAAATTGCTGTGATACACGGATGGGCGGACGGACAGACAGACAGATAGGTCGCAATTTTAGTAGGGTTTTGTAAAATTACTTTACGAAATCCTATAAAGGCCTATTTCATTACTGTTGAAATTTCTCTGCATTTTAACTTGTCGAAATCCTATTGGGCCTATGTATAGTCTCTGAACTCCTCCGCTTCTGTTCTACAGACTATCTCATGGAATGATTCAGCTGCGTCCTCTTCAGCTATAATCACCGAATCGCTCGCCTCATACTTATCTTCTTCTCTCCCTTTTTATCATGGTAGTGCAAACCTTCATATTTCCGACTTGTTAAACATGCTAATTGAATGTATCTCTATTACCTCTGGCTTAGTAGAAACTTCTATTAACTCCATCAATCCTTTTATTAGCCCTGGGCCTGACGGAATTCCGATCCTGTTTTAAAATCCTTAACAGTCTCCTTAACTTTGCTAAACTTTAAATAGATAATTTCACCCTTTTTACATCAATTTAATGTAAATCTATACGATAATTTTTTGCTCTACAGTGCAATTCAATCATGAAGCCTCAAAGAATTTCATAAGTCTTCATAAGTAATTTAAAAAGCTAGCGGGGCCATCCGAAAATGAGATCGATATCCGCACGAAGCAATGGAAGCTCACTGTAGAGCAAAAAATTATCGTATAGATTTACATTAAATTGCTGTAAAAAGGGTGAAATGATCAATTTAAAGTTTAGCTAAGACCAGTTCTTACAGGAGGAAATTTAACCTGAACATAATTCGTAGTTACAAAAACATATTGAGTTCGCGTAAGTAGAAAAATTAAAAACAGCTCTCTCACCTCTAAGCATGGTGGTTGCCATCATCGGTGTGTATCTAATAAGAGTGATGGCCCGATGAGAATTAGTACACACGTCGAAACCACCTTCTTCTAACATTTTTTTCTCTAATAATTGTTCAGAGAAAATTATTAAAATAAGCAACTAAATCATGTAGCTTCAAAGAATTCATAAGCCTCCTTAAGTAAACCTCTTTTCACAATTTTTTAATCTCAGCCTCTCTAGTTCAATTTTTCCACTTTATTGGTGGAGGGCCAAATTTGTGCCGATCTTTAAACATACTGACTCTACGCTTGTCACCAACTATTGTCCTATTTTCAAGTTTTCCAATTTATAAAAAATACTTAAACATTTTTGATAATAAAATTTTTACTGCAGTGCATCATTTAATTTCCCCTAGACAGCATGGCTTTATTCCTTAGCACTCTACAACCTCTAATCTTCTTGATAACTTACATCATAGCTTCTGCTTTTGATAATGAACGTAAAGTCCATGTTATTTATACCGATTTTTTTAAGGCGTTTGACTCACCTTACCCAAGTTCATAGGCTGTGAAAGATGGGTATCGCTGGTAATGCTCTGATATGGTTAGTTTCCTATCTGCCATCTCGATCATGCTGAGTTGTATTCCACGGAGTTACTTTGTGGCGGTTATATAATTCAAAATAACTAAAAAATATTTATTCCATACATAAAATATTATTCACATAAAAATACTTTACTTTTGACATATTAAACATATAATGTAAATCTAGATATCTATATTGTTTTTGAAGTTAAAAAATATTTTTTGAATTGTATATATACAGTCAATTAATGAATATGATTCAGTTCAGATTTGATATTCATACTGCAATGTTGGTTAAATAAAATAAATATTTACAAAACAGATTTAAGTACATACGCTTAGTGCGCTACACAAATAAATTGATCTGCGTTCGACAGTGAAAGTGTTCGGATGCTGAATTTCGAATTGGTAATTGGGAAGAAAAAGTTTATTATTATAAATAATAACAAACAATCATTATACATCATTACGAACAATTGGTGACCCCAATAAGGCACAAGCGCCTTCAAAAATTCAAGACCTTCGAGTTCAACGCCGTCTTTGCCGGAGGCCACTGAATTAAATAGAAACTCGGTAGCCAGGTCTGAGCAAGCCGCATCAGCAGATAATTTGGCTTGGAAGCAAACTGTCGAACAACTTCTTCCCCGCTTTGGCCTACTTCTGGGGTACCTCAAGGGTCGACTCAGGCTCATTTTTCTTAATAATCTGTCTTCTATTTGGTTCTTTATTCCTGCTCTATGCAGTTGATCTTAAAATCTAAAGAGTCATAAACTCCTTGGATAATTGTGCTGCCCTATAAAGTGATCGTAAATCGCTTGAATTCTTTTGTGAACTGGACTCTTTGCATTTGAATAACCCTAAATGTCATACAATGTCTTAGTCCATTAAAAAGTAGTTTTTCGTTACAAGATAGGGGCTTTCCTCTTGAAAGGAGGCTCAAATTTGACGGGCACGTGGTACATCAAATTTTTAAAGCAGCGCGCTTATCGGGATTCATTTTAAAACACTGTCGATTTTTTTCGGATCTACGTTCAGTAATGATGCTCGGTACGTACACTCTTACAATACTGTTGCCACTACAAATCCCTATTGAAATCACGAACTGTGTCCGTCTGTCCATCCATCCGTCCATCTGTTTGTATATCACAGCTGTTTATCTCCAAAACTATTGAAGCTACAGCCATTAAACTTTGTGAAAATGCCAGACTCGATCACTTATTGAAAGTTTTGGGATGAAAAAAAAAAAATGTTCAGAGATTTTTAAGTGGGGCCTCCTCATATAGGAGGTTGACCTTTAAAAAAAATTTTATCAAAGGTAGTCGAGTGGAGTGTCATATGGAAGGTCTCAGTGAGATATTCTACCTCACCAGTGTCGAGGGTGGTAGGGCAAGGAAAAATGTACAACATTTTTGCCTTTTATGCAAAAAGTCAGAAAAAATCATGAGTAGGCACTTATGAGTAAAACAACAAATACGTCAGAAGCTGAAAATCACTCAACTTTCTTCGTAAAAGTATGATATATTGAATAAAATTGTAAGAATATTCTTAAACTTAATGTAAATCGATGTACAAACGGCTACTTATGAGTTTGATCCATCCTAAAGATTTTAGACGGATCAAAATGTATTTATTGAGGTTAAAACGGTTCTAATAGACACAGTCCAACGGGTTTGCTACGATTTGCATTAACATTTCAGAATTGATATGTGTCATGAATATTTTTGAGAACTTGCATAACGAGTAGCGTCAGTAGTCTTAAAAGAAAATGACGGCACGACAGCCCCTTTCGGACCTAAACTTAGAAATAATTAGAGTATTTCATCACCTTGATCAAATGTATTGCCGTTCAGGGCGGTAATATAGTCACTAGCATGGTTTTGCCGTATGTCCGTCCTCCCAACTACAATACGTTCTGATTTTAAATCAGTTAGGATCATAATAGAATGGGCTTATAGTCCATCCAAAGAATCACTCGAAACAAATCTCGTTGTCACCAACGAGATTCAAACCTTCGGCTTACAGGGTGAGTGGTCTATCACGACACCACGCAGAATACTAGCGCTTGATTGAATTTATTAATAAATGGCTGAAGATGAGAGCCTACAATTTCTAGGTGAAAAAACCATATCCGTCTGCATACCGCCCGTTATGCATGTTAGACATGGCTGGGAAAGTGCTAGAGAAACTGATCAAAGGAAGACTCACTGATGCAATTTGTGCTGTTAGGGACCTATTCCCTCAACAGTACGGCTCTAACATTGATGCGATTGTAGAGTGGGTAATCGCGGTCGAAGACACGGCTGCACCAACGTACGGGTTGTTCTTTTGGTGGCGCTTGATGTTCGGAATGCCTTCAACTGCGGTATATAGATATTCTGGATATATTAAAAACCCCCTTTTGAGTACCAAAATATCTTGTGCAGTTTTTCAAGGACTACCTGAAGGACTGAAGCATACTTAACCATACAATTCATAGCCGAAGAAGGATAAAAGATTGGAGCAAAAGCTGATAAAACAGCTTCAAGTGCATTAGCTCTGAGTGAACTTATGGCCAACGTAGGGGAACCTAACCCATCAATAATGTGACGTTCGTAGAGTAAGTGCTTTTGTACAGAGCAGTAATGTAGGGCGACACTCTCAGCAGAGAGCTGTATTCGAAATACTTGGCACAGGTACAGTGAAGAGGAGCACTGTGGATTGTATCTTTATATCCAACAGTCTCAATATTTGGCAGTGCTATTCATCGCAGGTTTCGACCACCATACAAGAGAGCACCGTACTATCTCTCTGCATTGAAACGAAGACGCGAGAGAGACAGTTACCCGAGAGGAGAGACAGCGTTCACTCAATGATTGGTACCAGTTCTGGGTAAACAGCAGGAAGAAAATATGAACTGCGCACTTCACCTCTGGTCTGAGGCTGTGACTGAATCGAGCGCACAGTCAGACTGACTTCCGCCTGACCCATTTTTTGAGTGGGCATTCATATTTTCAGCCATACAAGCACAAGATTGGTACGTTGCAATCCCCCAACTGTTGGTCGTGTGTAAGAGAGGAAGGCAATATCTGCCACACATGTCTTGCATGCACAAGATAGGACAGCCTGCATCGAAAAACAGGAGAGTTTTCTCCGGATAGTCTTATTGAGTAGATGCTTAGATCGGTTGACAAAAGAAACCATGCGGCACAATATGATCGGGCAGTCGTAAAAGGTTGAAAAGATTTATAGCAGCTGAGGACTTTTCTAGCAATCCCTCTTCCTCTATCACCTCCCACTAGAGGAGGGATCCACCATATTGAGGTGCCCCATTGTATAGCAAAACGAGGTTCAGTCTTAAATAATGTGTCGAACAGCTCCAGGTTAAGCTCCCAGGTTGACAGGGGAGGTGTTAATGAGTAGTCCAGACGTCTGGCGTACCTGGAAGTCCCATACTTAGGGCGTAAATAGCCTTTACCTCCCAATGGCAAAAAAGGTTAAAAAATGCAAAATGATTATGTTTGCCGAAAGGAATACAATATGTACGCTTCAATAACATAAGTTCAGAATAGTAGCTAGCCTTATTATTTTGAACTGTATATGCAAACGCCTAGTGCGTAGAATGTGCAGCAGAGAAAACCAAACAGCCCCCAATGTTCAAACTTCAACCGGATATCCCCAAGCAGTAGGCTGGCCCTTGAAATTTGAAAAGTTGGTAGTTCAGAATCTAAAACAGGTTTAAAATGGCTGCAAAGTTTGGACAACCTAACCTGATCTTGAATCTACGTGTTCCTCATAATTTTCTTTTAATAGTTAGACGCATATCGTTTTCCATTAACATGTGCTGTTAGAGTTGTTGTACAGTAAGATTTTTGAAATAGCTTGGTCATAATTGGATTGCCATGAAATTTTTCGAACACCATAAATTAATTCTATGCCTAGATACATATGTACCTACCAAGTGTCGCATTCTATGAGTAAAAACGCAAAATCTAATAATTCTACTTTGTGAGCTTGAATCTTTCAGGTATTTATTGCGTTTTTCATGATTCTACTGGGAAAGTGCACAAGACAAGAATAAGCTCATTAATGTGCTTCATGTGATGGAACTTTATCTCCTAAATTGTTCAATTTTAGACTCATTCCGTATGTAGGCGACGTGCTCCAATGAACGGAGGAATGTGTTTTTGTTGTTGTTTTGATAGGGTGAGGGAAGAAGATCTCGAGAGCACAGGTTTAATTACTCAAGAGTTCAATTGGGTCTATCTGCTGCATCCTTGAGGTAAAGAAACATGTATTCTGACTCCAGCTTATGAAAAAGCTAGACAGATTCATTGCATTTTCTTATCATTTTCCAGACAATTAGTATCATTGGTATAATTATTGATAAAGATGACATGAATGAGCCTTAAAAATCAGCTTTGTTATACTTCAATCACTAATATATACTCAAAGGTTAAAAATAGTTAAAGGAATCTACAGCGAAAAATTATGTAGTTGTGTTTGCAGACAAAGATTTTGTTACCTAAGAAATTGTCAAAAGTCCAAGTTACTGTTCGCAGTCAAAATTATGACGTACATAAGTGACTTTTAGTTATTGTCTTTATTTACTTACTGATTTTATGTGTTTTGAGTTTTCGTTACTTATATTTTCAACATATTTTAATGGCTGAATCTTCTACCTCTGTTGAACTGTTAGAAGAACTTATAAGCTCTAGCAGCACATTTCATACTGACCATTTTCAAAAGGTCTATGAAAAGGAATTGAAGAGCTGGGAAGAGTTCAAGAAAAGTTTGTAGCCATTTTTCGATCATTGAGCTTACTTTATTTTTCTTCTTTAGATGCACCAAACCACTTGCAGCAAAAAATAGAAAAATTCGAAAAGCATGCAAAGCAGGTAGACAACACGCTTTGTGAGCTATTGAGGAATTTGGCAATTTTATTTTGTATGCCAGCAATGATTATGGCTAAGGACACAAAACTACTGAATTTCCCAACTGGATCAATTGCAATGTTTAGGCAATATTTCGAAGATGAAACAGTCGATGTTAATGCTTCACAAAATACGTTATCAGTCAATCGCGATCTACCATATACGCATTATTGTGTGGGACTAGCAAATTTTGTAGAGCATATCTTGAATATGAAATTGGAAAAATATGTTTTCAAATATATTGAAAAGGTAAGTATTCTTTTGTACATTCCGAGTAAAGGCATAATAGATCCTGTATTAAAGCTTCCGTATATTGAAAAAGTTTTCATCAGCTATTTCAAAACTTTTCGGAAAATATGTTTTGATCGTGTTGATGAATATAAGAGGCAAGTGTTTGAAAACACCGATTACTTCCAAAGTATAAAGGCCACGAATGAAATGAGCCGTAGAAAACTGAGAGAAATCGAAACTGATTATAAGGCAGTTGTAGAGGATTTTATAATGAAGAAACATGCATATTACGAAAAGATGGATCACGTTGAGTTTGAAGAGCGCATTCAGAAGGAGCTTCATGATATACAACTTCAAGGCATTCGGTAAGTTTGATAAGAAGCAATGAAAATCGTTAACCGACATAGGAGGTCAGTTTACCAGTTTCATCGGTATATTTGTGGTTGTTTTTTGTTGTATGTCTGCCCGGGCATAAATTCTCGGTGGGAATGTTTGCCACTATAAAAGTTGGAAATAAAAAATAACTTTTAGAAAAAATAAATGAACGCGAAAATTTCGTACAATGTCCCTTATCCTTTCCCCCGAAACTGATAAGATAACTAAGACTTGATTTGAAAAGATCACAATAAGACCTTTTAAATGACACTCCACTCGACTACCTTTGATAAACATTGTTTAAGGGTAACCTTCTTACGTGAAAATTTTTTTCGTTCCAAAATTTTCAACAAGTCAATACTTTTGACCTGTCTACAATGTTTCATGGCTATAATTTCCACAGTTAGAGGGAAAAACTGCTATGACATAAAGACGGACGGACCGATAGACGGACACAAGTGATGGTTTCAATTGGGTTTTATTTCAGTACAAAGGCCTAAAAAGGATATAACCGATATAAGGTGAATAATCCAATGGATTTGTTATAAATAATACTTAATAGTAGAACCGAATGGTGGATTAGGTGAAAATTTCGTCTGGAAGGTGCTTTTGCTTTACTTTTAGCACTACTGCCCCTTTGGAGATTTCTCTGCATATAGTTAGAGTACCTCATTATCTATCTATCACCCGAAAAGTTGATATGGTCAGTATCATACTTTGGCCGTGCGTCCGTCTTAAGGAACATTAATATTCTACGTCTGGCATTCGTTACATAAGAACGTGTTTTCTAAATCTACATCAAGCATTCGTTACGAATAGAGATGTTGCGTATATACAATTCTACGTCTAGCACTCGTTGCGTGTAGACGTGTTTTTATCGCTCCTGTCATTAATTTTAAAAATTAATTAATTTTTCACAAAAGTCAGTTTCAAAAAATTGAAATAATTTTTTACGAGCCAGTCAAAAGCAAGTTTTGATTTTATTGGGGAAGAATTTATCGTCGAAGGCATCGACCAACCATATCCATAAATCAAGAAAAGGCCAAACCAAAGACAACTCGGGACTGCTGGATGGAGGAGCCCGACGGGTTCCCTCCGTTGGGGGGCCCCGGGGAGAGTGATGGTTTAAAATTGGCGGCAAGTGTCAACAAGCGGAGACACACGAGCACCCAGGATACCGCAGATGGTGGCCGTAAGACACAAGTGCTCGAGGATAGACAGGAGGTGTGTCGACTTCGAAGTGAAATCGAAGAGTTAAAAGCAAGAATTCAAACGTACGAAGAAATGTTCAAGACGGTAAAAAAAGTTCAAGAGAGTGAACCGATACTAAAAATCAATAAGCACGCAAAACAGAAGAAAGCTGCAAATCCAATAATCACTGAAGAAGTATTACGTGCTGGTGGCACCAACGAAAGCCAGAATTACTTCGCAGCGCTGGATGGATTCCAACAGGATATGGAGGTAGACGAAGGTAATAAAGATGATAATTTTATAATTTATTTAAAAAATATAAATAATGAAAATAGAAATAAGGAGAAGAAGCCAGCCCGTAGTTCTGCTGGTCCTCCTCAAAAAGTAGCCAAGAATACCGAGAAACGAGAAATCAACCAGTGCTATCGCTGCCAACGATTTGGGCATTCGGCTGCCAACTGCGCCATGCATTACCGATGCGTTAAATGCAAGGACGTGCATGCTCCCGGCCAGTGTGAATTGGCTCAGACGGAGCCAAAAGAGAAATTATATTGTGTTAACTGCGGTGTTTTTGGTCACCCGGCAACATATCGAGGATGCTCTCGATATCAGGATGCGAGATTAAAATCTTTCCCAAAGCAAACACAACTACACCGCAGTGTCTTAGCTCCAAACTTCGTCAAGCCCGGAGTATCACTTGCACAAGCCGCTAGAGGACCAGCAGAAAATGCGGAAAATAGTGGAAATAATGTAAGTGGCAATAATGAGCTGCTTCTCAAAATTTTACAGCAATTAAATTCTCTATCGAAAAGAATCGATAAGCAAGATACAAAAATTAATCTTGTTTTTCATCGTTTAGGGGTTTCAAATGCCTCAAAATAATTTTTCATCCAGTCACATTCCCATTGATAGGATTCGTCTCATCTCGATCAACGTCAACTCCATTGTTACTATACATCGGCGTGATTATCTCCTTGAATTCATTGCCAGACAAAAGCCGGACATCCTGCTTCTAACCGAAACCCACCTCAGTTCATGGCACTCCATGACATTCAAGGATTTTGAATTCGTAAGAAACGATAGGGTAATAGGTGATGGGGGAGGTGGCACCGGGATATTGGTCCGAAGACCCTATCGTTTCCAAAATATTGAAAAAGTCGAATTCAAAAGCTTTGAATCTGTTGGTGTCCATTATCAAAATCTCACTGCCAGGTGGGGATAGCCTCTTCGTTATCTCTGCCTATGCAACTGGTGGAACTGTTCTCAAGCTCAAGGAGGAACTCAATTCCTTGTTTGAAATACTCGAATTGAACAGGCTGCATAGCTATTACATTCTTGCTGGTGACCTGAACGCCAAGCATACATCATGGCTGAACGCCACCAATAATACAAGAGGTGTATTCCTGAAATCGTGGATAACAGAGAACCAAATTTAATACAATTCCACTCTACTCGTATATGGGTCGGAGTTCCCAACATACCCTAGGAAAAATTCATATTTGGACCTTTGCATTGCTGACGCAAGACTCGAATTCAGCTTTAATAGTCCTCAACGGAAACTACAGGTGCTTCCTTATGATAGCGACCATAACGCAATCGTAATGGAAATCAATCATCACAGGGATGATTTCTTCCTCATTCCAGTTCAACATGAAAATTATCGGTTGAATTTCAAAAAAACAGACTGGGGAAAGTTTCAAAATAAGTTTAATTGGAGTACCAGAAGCAATGTCCCCCTTCTGATGGTGTCAGCTCTTGCTCAATGGTTCCTAATGACAGGAATCTAACTAACGATGAAATAGATGTCTATTTGTCGAAGTTAGAGAAGCTGAAGTTGGAAACGATTGAGAAAGTAGCTTCCCAAGATTAAACATCGAAACAATATGGAAGGATATGAAACACCAACCATCGCAAGGTTGAAAAGATTGAAAAGCCTCCTTCTCACATGCGTCAACAATATTTATCGACGATTTTTGGACTACAACCATCCCTCGTTGTCTTTGTTGAAATTACACCTGAAGAATGGCCGGAACTTAATCCGGTCATACTTCAGGAGTGAATGGCATATTCTGCAAGAAGTCTCGAGTGAAGGTATCGGATCTTGAAGTCACGAGTGATGAGATAAATCTTCTCGATAGAGCTGGTATCGAAATCGATAGTACGACTCCGGATAGAAATGGAAACAGGATTATTTGTGAAGGATTGCATAAACTTGCCCTGATTGGAACACATTTTGAATTGGTTCATCTACCAAACCCTGAGAGAGGGAACGAAATATTTTCAGAGGTCGTCGAAGCAAAAGTTTCCGACTTCAAATCAAGCCTGAACGGCCAATCAATTCTTCATTTCAATGAAACATTAGCATCTGACCTCATACCGAGCTTGAAACTTATTGATTATTTTGTCAGTTATGAAGACTTGTGTTTCATATTTCGCAAGATAAACAACAAGAAATCATGTGGTACTGATGGTATTCTAAATGTAGTTCTCCGACATTTGCCTGAGGTTGCTATTAGGAACTATTGCATATTGTTCAACAACATGTTGAGCAATTCATATTTCCCAAATGAGTGGAAAAAAGCTAAGGTATTTCCGATCTTGAAAAAGGAAAAGAATCTTCATGCCCCAAAAGCTATCGCCCAATCAGCTTGCTGCCTAACATCAGCAAGGTGTTTGAAGTGATACTCAACAGACGCCCACATTGAGGAAAATGAGTTGATGCCGAATTGCCAATTTGGTTTTCGTGCCAGGCATTCGACCACACATGCAATAACAAAAGTAACCTCAGACATCTGTTGGAAACTAAATGATAGACAATGTGTTGGAGCATGTCTCATTGATATGGAGAAAGCCTTTGATACGGTATAGTTAGATGGACTAATTTTTAAACTCCTTCAGGACAAGTTCCCCAGAAACCTTGTCGCCATGATGTGCAATATGTTATACGGGAGCTCGTTTGTTGTAACTGATGGAAATCTGACAACAATGCGCGAATTCAAGGTCTTGTATGGTCTACAGCAGGGAACAGTTACTGCGCCTCTGCTCTTCTCAATATTCATTCGCAAGCTATTGAACGGCTTTGATTTTAACGTCTCACCAACGCGATCATTGGTAGCGTTTGCTGATGATCTGATCATCTATACGGCAGACCGAAAAGCTACAATAGTTCAGAGCAATCTCCAAAAAATGTTCAATGATGTGCAGCTGTACACTGACAATTGGCGAATGAAAATCAATGCGCAGAAGTGTGAAACAATCTTGTTTCGGACAACGCTGCAGGGGGTCAGTCAAGACCTGAAACGTAATTGGAAAGATTTCCACATCATGGCTGGTGAGGGTAGTTCAGAACGAGTTCCACATAAATCCTGTGTTCGATACCTCGGTGTTTATCTCGATCAGTATCTGTACTATACTGAACATGTGAAAATCATGCTCAGTAAGGCACTTAAAGTAGTCATGGCCCTACGAAAGCTCTTTCATTCCAAATACATTGATCAAAAGGTCAAAATTATCTGTTACAAGTCCCTGGTTAGACCAATTTTGACATATGGATGTCAGATCTGGTACAACAAGAGTGCTAGTACTATGGAAAAATTAAGAGTTTCGAAAGGAAATGTCCGTGCATGTACTGGTTTGTACAGAAAGCCTGAGAGGGATTGGAAACATTATATATCAAATAGAAGAATTTATCAAACTGCTGAAGTGACTAGAGTCGATATCTTCATATTGAAGCTTCTTCGGAATCATATCGCAAGATCTGTAACTGTGAGTGAAAACCCTTGGATTTCACAGCCGTTCCACCCTTAAGACGGGTATATTGCGACTTGCCTCGCTACTGGCTTCATTCCTCCAGAAGCATTCGTGTATTTGGACATGAATCGATATGTTGTTGATTCTGACGGCGTCCCAGTCATGCATCGCATATATCGACAGGCCACCGATAAGAAGATAAAATATCCTCCGAATTTGAGTTCACGAGACCAACAATTCCAATGGAGATACTCATTTGCCAGATTCGTTGAAGCTGATCGAGTTGAGACGGGGCAATCTAGGTATTGGTGGCTGAATGACAATGTCTAAATTATTCGTGTTTACTTTCAGTTTTGGTGTTTTTCGTTATTTAGTTTTTGAGTTTCAGCTCATTATTGCTACATTTAGTGTTGTTGTTTATTTTTGTTAAAAATTAGGTATAGGTTAGGCTTATATTATGTTTATTATATTGGGTTAGAGATAAGGTTAAACGCTTAGGTTAGGAACATTGTTATAGATTTTTTTAAGTATAAGATAAAGTTTTTGATTGCATTTATTAGAATTAAGTTACAACATATTAGGTGTATGATCAAAGTTCACTGTAGTGTTAAGATGATAAATAATTTTAAAAAAGTGTTGGTTGGTTTTTTCTCCTTTTTCCAATTGAATTTTAAAAATATGTAATAATCTTCATTGATTTGAATTTGCTATAGTTTTTTTTTTAAATGTGTTTAATGATAATGTACAAATTTAGAGAGCCATTTGGGCCATTAAGTTTTTTTATTGTTAATGTTTGGATTTTGCTTTATATTCTTTTAAAATTTATAACGATTAGTATTAAATAAAGCGCTTTTGATTTTGACTTGACTGAGATGATGCGTATGGTCGTGTTTTTTCAAAATAAATAATTTTTTACAAGCCAGTTGGAAATTAGTTTTTAATTGAATTTCATCACCATCAAATTATTCGAACCATTATCGAATACCGGAAGTTTCACTACTGAAGAAGTCTCAAAAAGTGGAAAGATAATCACGGGCAATCCCGGTTTATGAACATTCCCTCTAATCTCGCTGAAAGAGCAACGAGATGGAGGAGCCCAATGGCTTTAGCCATAAAATAGAACGATCATGTCCATCGCCAACAATAACGGGTGAGAAAAAGTTAAAGCGAAGATTCGAGAACAATAAAGAAAAAGACAAATTGAAAATTTTATCAGTAGTCACAATCGAACAACTAGTCAATGGTAATCACAAAGTGGAGAATTATGAAAGAGAAAATAAGGAACTCAGACTTGGGATCCAATCGCTAGAAGAACTAGTTGGCAAATTAACGTTCAACTAAGAACAATAAACCACCAAGAAAGAAAAAGAAGAAGTCAAAAGCAACCGTAGACAAAAAATCAAAGAAGCAATAACAGGAAACTAATCAAGAAGATGTCCTCAGCTAAACTAATCAAGAAGATGTCCTCAGCACGGGCGGAGCAAGCGTCAGTGCAAACTATCATGCAGCGCTTGCTAGGCTAGACAATTCAATAATTATTGAACTGGACAAAGGTAACAAAAATTCTGAAAATTGATTGACTAAACCTGATAATACTTTTACCGAATATTTAAAAATAGGGGGAAAAAGCTGATTCGTCTTTCAATGTTGATCAAAAGAAAGAAAAAGTCCCACCAATTAATGTATTTGGGAAACTGGCAAAGATATAGTTTGACTTCTAGCAGCCAAAAATAAACTTAATGGTTTTGAAATCAAAAGAGTGAATGCCGACAAACTGACGATTAAGACTAAGTCACTGGTTGATTTTCAGACAGCAAAACGTGCGTTTAGTTTTGGGGAGGCTCCGCACTTTACGTATATCCCGAAGAGCGGAAAAACCAAACATTTTTGTTGAAGGGTCTGGCCTGCGATGAGGACACAGTCGATCTCCTTCAAGTGCTTCAAGGAGTTGCACCAGAAATAGAATGTATTGCAGTTAAAGACTTCGCAACAAAAAAATCGATTGTCGTACGTAAAAATTTGCCTTTTTACTTAGTGCAAATCTTAAGTAAAAGCAGTCCAAGTACACTTCAAAAAATAGAGTACTTGAACTTCCGAGTGGTGAGGTGGGAATGCCCCCAAAAGAACTAGGTCAACCAGTGCTATAGGTGACACAGATTCTGTCATTAGGCTGTCAATTGTGCCATGAAATACAGATGTGTAAAGTATGAAGATGTCCATGCTCTCAACGAGTGCAAATTGGCTCAGAAAAATTATATTTTGTGAGCTGCGGTGTTTTCAGTCATCCAGCGACATAACGAGGATGCTCCCAGTATCAAGATGCAAAAGTAAAATTTGCTCCAAATCAAACAAGTACACAGGGTGTCATTTGTACTTGCCACTAGAGGACCAGCAGACATCAATGTAAATAATGTGAAAAATTTAAGTGGCAATACTGAGCTACTTCTTAAAATCTACCAGCAATTAAATTCTTTATCGGAATCAATAAACAAGATTCAAAAATTAACTTTATTTTTTAGCATTTATGGCTTTCAAACGCCTCAAAATAACTTGTCATCCAGTCACATTCCCATGGATAGGCTTGGTCTCATCTCAATCAACGTCAACTCTATTGTGAGTTTACATCGACGTTACTGTCTCTTGGGATTCCTTGTCAAGCAAAAGCCTGGCAACATGCTTCTCGCCAAAATCCACCTCAATTCATGGCATGGGTTAGGGATTCGTAAGAAACGATAGGGTAAACGGTGATGGGGGAGTTGGCTAAGGAATATTGGTTAGAAGACCCTTTTGTTTCCAAAATTTTGAAAATGTTGAATTGTAAAGCATTCAATTTGTTGGTGGCTGTTATCAAAATTTCACTGCCAGGTGCGGATAACCTCTTCCTTACCTCTGCTTATGCAACTGATTGCAATGTGCTCAAGTTCAAGGAGGAACTCAATTCCTTGTTTGAAATATTTGAATTGAACTGGCATAGTTATAATATTCGTACCGGTGACACGAATATCAAGCATACATCTTGGCCGGCTGCCAACAACATTCCCAGAGGTGTATTCCTGGAATCGAGGATAACAGAGAACCAAATTGAATACACAATTTATATGGGTCGGAGTTCCCAACATACTCTAGGACAAATTCATATTTGGGCCACTGCATTGCTGACGCAAGACTTGAATTCAGCTTTTATATGTTTCCTTACGATACTGACCATAACGCAATCGTAATGGAAATCAATCATCAAAGGGATGATATATTCCTCATTCCAAGTCAACATGAAGATCATCGGTTGAATTTCAAAAAAACGGTTTGGGGAAAGTTTCAGAAGAAGCTTAATTGGGATTACCAGAATCAATGTCCTCCTTCTGATGATGGCAACCCTCGTTCAATTAGTCCTACTGACAGGTATCTAACTAACGAGGAAATACTATAGATCTCTATTTGTCGAAGTAAGAGAAGCTGAAGTTGGAAACAATTGAAAAAGTAGCTTCCCAAGATTAAATATCGAAAAAATATGGAACGATCTGAATCACCAACCATCGCAAGGTTGAAAAGGTTGAAAAGCCTTCCTCTCACACCCTTCAACAATATTTATCGGTGATTTTTGGACTACAACCATCCCGCGTTGAATTTGCTGAAATCACACCTGAAGAAAGTCTGGAACTTAATCCGTTCATACTTCAGGAGTGAGGTCAGCAATCAATGGGTGGGAAAACTGAGGAGTATTAGCCCACAGCACCCAGATGGCGTTTTTATGAAAGTGAATAACTTACTTCGTAAGAAGTCTTGAGTAAAGGTATCGAATCTTGAAGTCGCTAGTGATGAGATAAATCTTTTCGATAGGGCTGGTATCGAAATTGATAGTACGACTCCGAGAAGATATGGAAACAGGATTATTTGTGATGGATTGCAGAAACTTGCCCTGATTGGAACACATTTTGAATTGGTTCATCTACCAAATCCTCAGGAAGGAAATCAAATATTTTCAGAGGTTGTTGAGGCAAAAGTTTCCGACCTCAAATCAAGCCTGGACGGCAAATCAATTCTTCATTTCAATAAAACATTGACATCTGACCTCATATTGAGCTTAAATTTTATTGACTATTTTGTCAGCTACGAAGACTTGTAGGATAAAGAACAAGAAATCATATAGTACTGACGATATTCCAAACAAAGTTCGCCGACATTTGCCTGAGCTTGCTACTAAGAATTATTGCACATTGTTCAACAACATGTTGAGCAATTCATATTTCCCAAATGAGTGGAAAAATGCTATGGTATTTCCAATCTTGAAGAAAGAAAAAGAATCTTCATGCCCTAAAAGCTATCGCCCAATCAGCTTTCTGTTTGATATCAGCAAGATGTTTGAAGTAATACTGAACAAAGCATTAAACGCCCACATTAAGAATAAGAGCTGATGCCGAATTGCCAATTTGGTTTTCGTGCCAGGTATTTGACCATACATGTGACAACGAAAGTAATCTCACACGTTTGTTGGAAACTAAACGACAGGAAATTTGTAGGAGTATGTTTCGTTGATATGGGGAAAGTTAGATGGCCCAATTTTTAAATCCCTTCAGGACAGATTCCCCAAATACTTTGTCGCCATGATTTGATATATATTACACGGGAAATCATTTGCTGTAACTGGTGGAAACCTCATGACAATGTGCAAATTCAAGGTCTTGAATGGTTCTACAGCAGGGAACAGTTACTGTGCCTCTACTCTTCTCAATACTCATTTGCGAGCTATTGAACGGCTTTGATTTTAACGTCTCGCCAACATGATCATTGGTAGCGTTTTCTGATGACCTCACCATCTACACGGCAGATTGAAAAGCTCCAATAGTTAAAAAAATCTTCAAAAAACGTTCAACGATGTGCAGCTGTACACAGACAATTAGTGAATGAAAATTAATGTGCAGAAGTGCGTAACAATTCTGTTTCGGACAACGTTGCAGAGGGGCTGTCAAGATCTGAAACGTGATGAGAAAGATTTCCACATTTTGGATAGCGAGGGTAGTTCAGAACGGGTTCCACATAAATCCTATGTTCGATGTCTCAGTGTTCATCTCGATCAGTATCTGTACTATGTATACTCAACATGTCATAATCGTGCCCAGTAAGGCACAAAAAGTAGGGTCATCAACGACTCTTTCATTCCAGATACTTTAATCAAAAGGTGAAAATTATCTGTTACAAGACCCTGGTTAGACATATAGATCTCAGATCTGGTACAACCAGAGTGCTAGTACTATGGAAAAATTAAGACTTTTCGAAAGAAAATGTCATCGTGCATGTACTGGGTTGTACAGAAAGGCCGAGGCGGATTGAAAACAGTTTATATCGGATAGAAAAATTCATCAAACTGCTAAGGTGACGAGAGTCGATGTATTCATATTGAAACTTATTCGGAATCATATAGCAAGATCGGTAACTGTGAGTGAAAGCCCCTGGATTTTCTAGCCGTTCTACCCTACAGACGGGTACATTGCGATTTGCCTCTCTACTGGCTTTGTTTCTCCAAAAGCATTCGTGTATTTGGACATGAATCGATATGTTTTTGATTCTGACAGCGTCTCAATCATATATCACATATGTAGATGGGCCACCGATAAGAAGATAAAATTTCCTCCGAATTTGAGTTCACGAGACCAGCAATTGCAATGGAGATACTCATTTGCTAGATTTGTTGAAATTGGTGGAGCTGAGAGGGAGCAATCTAGATATTGACGGCTTAATGACAATGTCTAGATTATTCCTTCTTATTTTCTTTTTTATGCTTTTCATTGCTTAGAGTTTCAGCTCATTATTGCTACATTTTGTGTTGTTTGTGGTAAAATTTTGGGATATTTTTCAATATTAGGAGAGGTATGTGTTATGTTTATCACAGTAGGTTTAGAGGTATGGTTTAACGTTTAAGTTAGGAATATTCTGATAACATTTTTTAATAAAAGTTTAAGTTTTTGATTGAATTTTATTCGAATTAGGTTATAACATATGAGATGTATGTAAAAGTTCACTGTTGTGCTACAGTTATAAATAATGTTGAATATTGTTGGTTGATTTTTCCTCCTTTTTTCAATTGAATCAGAAAAAATGTGATGATTTTGATTAATTTGAATTTGTTGTTTTTTTATCAAACGTGTTTCATTGATAGCGTTTAAATTTAGAGAGCCATCTGGGCCATTAAGTTTTGGTATTTAATTGTTCGGAATTTGCTTTATATTCTTTTAAAATTTATAATGATTAATATTGGATAAAGCGCTTTTGACTTGACTAGGCGTGGCAAGCTCCAGTCAATTTTTTAGGGTTTTGTAAAATAATTTTACAAAACCCTTCTAAAATCGCGTCCTGTCTGTCCGTTTGTCTGTCTGTCCGTCCGTCCGTCCGTCCGTCCGTCCGTCCGTCCGTGTGTCACAGCAGTTTTTCTCGGAAACTACTTAAGCTAGAAACATCAAATTTTGTATGTAGGTGTAAAGTGGTGATCTCTTCAAAGTTCAACTACAAAAAAATTTTATAAGGTATTTAAGGGGGGTCTCCCTATATAGGGGAGTGACCCCCCGAAAAAAAAAATTTCATTGAAGGTAGCCGATATGGGTATCAAATGAAAGGTCTTGATGAGAACTTTTCAAAGTAGTTTGGCAAAGTTTGCTTCGAGGGGCGCACAGGGAGGGGAAATATACGAAAAATTTGTGTCCCCCCCCCCCTCGCGATTGGACACCTGTGATCCGAAAAATCTGAAAAAAATCAGGATTGTGGGCCTTGGTGAGTTCAACAACAAATACGTGAGAAGTCGCAATTCACTCAACTTTGTTAGTAATAGTATGATTTATCGATTTTATGTTTTCTTGAATAAAATCTTAAGGGTACCCTTAAATTCAATAAAATTCAGTACACAGATGACTATTTATAAGGTTGATTTACCCTGCAAGTTTCATAAAGATTGAATTATATTTAGCGAAGTTATAGCGGTTTGAATTTTCCTGTATTACAATGGAACAATATGCACTGCATGTATTACTATGGCAACATATGGCTATGGAACAATATGCGCTTTTTACCGACTCAGCCACTACAGTTTTGCTAGGATTGGCATGAAAATTTCAGGAATGATAGGTGTCATGTATATCTTTGAGAATGGTTCAGTTAGTGGTATCAGTAATCGTAAAGCAAAATGGTGGCTGTTTTAAATGCGAAGATTGAATAATTTTGAGTTATTTTTTCCCAACTTCAACGTTCAAGGTCCATGTTTTGAACACTTGATTCAATTTAATGAATGACTGAAGATGAGTACCTACAATTATTACTCATAAGTGAAACAAGTCAAGGAGGCGGGAGAGAGCTCCTAGTAAAAGGGCTTTGTAATAACTCTAGGATTCGAAAAAAATGGCCATGAATCGATGATAACAGTACAGGAGAGTGGCCCCTGAAAAAAAAATTCATCAAACATAGCCGATATGAGTATGAAATGAAAGTTTTCATGGGAGCTTTTCAAAACAGTTCTTAGACTGTCAGTTTCTGCTTCAGTGGGGCACAGGGGGGGAAATACATGAAAAATGTGGTTTCCTCCCTCACGAATGGACATCTGAAATAATTATCAAGGGAGATATTTATGAGTATAACAATAACAAAAACCTCAAAAGTCTAAATTCGTTCAACTTTGCTGATAATAGTATGATCTTCGAATTTCATATTTTCTCCAATAAAATCGTCATTGACATGCTTCTTGACTTTATTAAATCTGGTGACTGCATTTTGTAAATTGAATACAAAACCCTTCTGACATGAGCGTAGGTCTGTTAACCCAACTTGTTTTAAATTAAAATAATTATTTAAAACGTCATTTCGAAGCTAATTTTTTAAAAGACATTACATCGAATTATTCGAAAATGAGTCGATTTGATTAACGGGAGCTCCCTTCACGAAAAGGTCTAGCCCCGCAGTCACCCATAGACAGAGATTGGTTTAGGCGCCAATCATTGCTCCCAAGATCGGTTCCAGTTTACATTGAGGGAACTCTTAACTTTCATACTGGTAGATACGAGACCCAGCTCTATCTGATGCTATAATGTAAACGCCAACCTCTGTTTCGACCCACAACCACCACGCTACGCCCCAAAGGGCCGCAATCAATCAGCTGACCATCCGAAAATGGAGTCTTATCAGCTGCCCGTGGTAGCTGAGTATACCTCTAGGGTTGAGGTTCGCAGCTTTGACTTGATCATGTTATCGAAAAATCACATAGCGACTATGTTCCGGATCAAGTTTCGGTCCTAGTATTTTTATTAAGTGATTCGGGTACCCCGAGAACACCAGTCCCCGTCGATTCCACTGAAATCACAGACGGCCACCCAACAATAGCAGTTGCACTCCTTTGAATTACCAGATCAGTCTCGCTCTGGGCGGGAATTATTCGAACAATTGATCGAATATTTTCGGAGAAGTCTCAAGAAGTTCGAGGGAGAAGAAAAGCTTTTTCACCAGAGGCATTGACTGTTTCCTACCACTGGAGGAACCGAGACCTAGTATTTCAAGTGTAATCAATGAAAAAATAATGAAAAAAAAAACAATGAAAAAGAATGTTTTGAACATAGAAAGCTTATTACGCAATGGAAAGAGTTACCAGAGAAAACGAAAGAGTTACCAACGAAAATGAAGAAATGAAACTCCGAGTTCAAAATCTGGAAGAAATGATTCGTGAAATATCAAATATCAATAAAATTCTATAAAAACAAGAAATGTTTAAGCCACAAAGTACTTCCGGAAAACAAAAAATCATAACACATAAGACGAGCGAAAATAAAGTAGCCACGCAAAAAGCCCAACAAGTATGTTACGGATGGCTTACAGAGGAATCGAAACTAGCTCACTCCGAATAACACCATATCAATCATTACCAGTAGCTCGCCAACCTCCATTGTCCTTCAGTACCATGTGAAGAGGACTGGCCCACTGACTCGCTAAGGGGCGGATGACATTTCGCTCTAGAAATTCGCTGAATGACTTTTTAGATGCGCTAAGTTGCTCACCTGAGAGTCGACGTGGTCGGGCAAATACTGGTAGGCCACTAGTAACGATGTGATGCTGAACGGGTAGATCAGGAATGTGCGGCCTCTCTCTAGAGCGAGCAGAGCTTTTGGCGAAATTGTCGATAAGCTTTGCGTAGACCTTTTTTAGGGATCCGTGAGGAAAGATTTCGGGCGCAGCAATAATAAAAGAGTGCACTTCTGGAACTGGACCAATTGAGCAAGATGCAGAAAGGCTGGTACGACCATCTAGTAAGCAGTGATTTTGGAGATCTATGAGAAGTCCATGGTGTTTCAAAGCGACTGCTGCAAGAATTGCCGTTTGTACGTTTGCGATGATAAAGCTCCACTGAAAAGGGCAGCGTAAACCAAGGTTTAAGCTGAGCTGTCTCACTCCGAAGGTTGCAATAGGTGTTTTGTTGACTCCAGTAAGAGTCAAACTCTCTTTTTGAAGCGGTTTATTAATTATGTTTTTGGGAATGATAGAGAGTTGAGATCCAGGGTCGACGAGAAATCGGATCGAGGAATTGCGATCCAAGACGTAAAGGCGGCTTTCTGAAGAGTTGCTGGTGACAGCCGCCAAAAGTATCACTGGCTTCTTCAGTTTTCCTGAGAGGGCTGTGCCTGAAAGGAAAAAGGAACAAGGCTGGCTGCAATGTTGCGCGCATCCGCCGTGCCTTGTGTGGTACCAACAGTACCCCGCTTTTTCGTTGGGGCCTGGAATACAGGAGCGGGCCTGAGGTTTACGGCCGCTGCGTGATACTGAACGGCTTCTTTGATCTGCATCTCTCGTATTTAATTGGAGCTCGCAAGTGATGTTCGTGAGTTGGGTGATGGCCTGTTGCATTGCGGGTAGCTTCTGCGTTAGCAGATCGAGCGACGGCTAGGGAGATGCATAGCCGGACAAAGGCGTTGAAATTCGAAATAGAGAAGTCGCCATGACAGACGGTCCTATGCCATGAGCCTCATCAGTTACAGCAGCGAACTCTTCGAGAGTCTGGCCTTTTATAAGAAGAAGCATGCGGCGTATCTGATGTGGTAAAAGATCTACCCATTTGAGTCGTAAGACGTCATCTCCAACACATGTGCCGGCAAGTGGTCGAATGTGGCGCAGTAGTTGCGACGGCCTTTTATCCCCGAGCTCTGCTACAGTCAAGAGCTTATGGAGCTACGCGCCTGATGAATCGGTGTGGCGTAAAACTATTACTTTCTTCAGCCTGTTATAACTGTCTGCCACCGGCGACGTACAGAGAGTGCTAGAAATGTCCACAACTGTTTCAAAGTCCAGTGCTCCGACAACGAGGTGATACTTTGTTGAGCCAAAGCTTTTCTGTACACGTGAAACTGTGACTCAATCTGAAAAAACTATAGTTCGGGACTCGACCGCCAAAATGACCATAATTTGCAGCTGCTCACGACATTCACCTATTGCTGCCCGGCGGGCTCTGGAGCTAAATGATCTCGTTCCTTGGCTACGATCTGCTCGGCGTGGTTCTCCACACTCATTTTGGAGCTTGCTGATGATTTATTTAACTGCAATTGCGCGTATTTCTCGAATTACCATCTGACATAAGCACTGAGTTTAATTCACACTGCCGAATGAGTTCACAGTATTTTGCTTTTCTGTTATTCTTTTGTTTTGAAAACTGGGTCACCACTTTCCGGATATAGAATGGTACTTCATTAACACTAAAAAATTTATTCGCAAACAGAAACTACAATTTACATTTCACAAGGTACAAGTTAGGCTGGGATCAATGTAGAAGGAAAGGCGCGTCTTCCTGCTCGTGCAATAAACTACCACATACTGCGGCGCATGTATCGCAACTCTCTTTTCACTCGATGCTCGCTGCATAGAATCAAAGCGTCGCTAAGGAACGAATGATGATCAAAAGGAAAAAGCGTCTTTGATGCCTGAAACGACGTGTCCACACTCTTCGTGTGCGTGTGTTTGCATCTCAACCAAGACACGTGAAAATCTCCCTTGGTATAATTCTTTGTTTACGGCGAGACTGTGGAAGCGGAGGCGCTACAAATTCAAACCAGTACCAAATCAAAGTACAGTGACTTGTACGGTGCGAATCGAATCGGTTAGAAGAAGCTCGAAATTTGTTCGTTGAAGAGAGAATTTTCTGAGGAAGAAATTAAACAACGAAGCTGGAGAAAGAAAGCAAAGCAAAACAACAGAGAGGAAGTGTGGAGGAGTTTTCCTGTTTTCAACCTTCTTTCGAAACTATGCCACCATGCTTTCTCGATGCTATCTACCGCCGCTTACCTATCACAAAGTTCTTTTAAAAAGGCCGAGGTAAACCTGTAAAATCGTCTCCAATCGGGAATTTTGGTACAATTTGGTCCCACGTGACTATCCTGTTGAAATAACTAAAAAGAAAAAGACATCAGAAGGGACCTTTGGAACTGCACTTGCCCGATTTGGTTCCAAAAGCGGTGCAACAAGCTCAATTTTAAATGCTCCAGTCAAATAAATGGCCAGAACCGAAACATAAAGCTGTTTGCATTTAGCTGGTACTGGGAATCATTACTATTGGAGAAGACGGAACTTTATTGCAAAGTCATTTTTACGGGAAGCCGGCATGGGAGCAATAATATTCGAAAATCCATTTCATGGTGTAAGGAAGCCTGAAGATCAAGTGGGATCAAAGTTACACAATGGGTCTGATATATTTGTTATGGGAGGATGATTGGTTTGGAGTATTTAGTACTATTACACTGGTGCAAACGAAATGGTTTAGGGCCCTTAGGAATCACAGGCTTATCAATGGGCTGACATATGACCTCATTAGCAGCAACAAATTGGCCAATACCTTTAGTATTAGTGCCATGTTTATCGTGGTCAACCGCAGCGGCTGTGTTCGTAACGGGTGTTATGAGTCAATCAATAACAATATTTTGCTGATGCGAAAGATTAGTGAAAATGGTAGCAGTGATAGATGAAGCATTTATGGCTGGTTAGCATTTGATCAAAAAATTATCCAAAGTCAATTAATAATCTGCAACAAGATCTCAGAGAAGCACAAACGTTGAACACTACTACCCCCGCAACAAATTTAGCCGCTACAAACCAAATAGTAAATTAGATAAGAACAATTCCTTACAACTATCAGAATCCTCGCACAATAAGTTAATGTCTACGAAACGATATGATCTCACAAATTCCGAAAAGAATGAACTGCATCCAAAGATCAAATTGATTCAGGAGAAAATACGAATTAGAATGCAGCACAATGACTTTTTGCAAAATCCCACACAAATAAGCACTGAAACTCTAGTCAAAGCCATTGCTTCATGAAATTCCATTGTACGACAAATTGATGCATTCACTTCTACCAAAATCGCTGTCAGCTGTAGCAACAAGACAAGCGGAAAAGAAAGACATTACCAAAACAAAGTGGCGGGAACGTAAAGCGTTACAATTTATGCGTGGAACGATGGATGAATGTACAAATTTGGAGAATTTCTCGGTGCCATTCGATACGTCACTGATCATCGCTGGATGGATGCACGAGCTTAGAAGAGATTTCGACAGGAGCAGAAGTTCGTTATTTGGACGCAGGTCACGTTTGCGCTTATGTCTTGCACCAGAAACTATTCAGATCATGCATTATCGAAGCTTTCAAACGTGCTAATGGAAGCGCGAACTAGACATCAACGCCCGTGAATCCATCTCATCAAGATCAAATTGAGTACTACATTCAAAATTGATTTCCTCTAAGCTAAATCTGTCACTCTGACACTTCACCTGATGGGTGAATGAACTAGATGAAGGGAAATTTCGGACGTCAATTGCCCGATGAACACCAGTTCTGGGATCGCAATTGAAAGTTGAATCACTCAGAAGTAAAATCAATGGCTCGCCAGTTGAAACCGAGCCGATAAAAAACCTGGAAACAAAGAACGGGTCTCTTTTATTTTCTGGCGGATAAGGATCGACAATGGAGGATCATGTGTGACGAGCAACAAGAAATTTTTCCTGAAATTCCTCGAGGGCAGAAATTTACAACAGTGACAGCGGAATAATTAGCTACCGAGATAAGGGAGATTAGCGATAGAATATGATCAAGAAGTGCGCTGGCAGAAGAACTTTGCGACGCAAATTACTTTGGGGGCCCCCCAAACAGGTAGACGTGAGTTAAGTTTTGCATTTTGTTTAGCGAAAGTTCATTTTTTAAATCATTGCACATCATTTTTAAATAAATAATTAAATAGTTGATCATATTTTTCGTCATTAAAAAATATTGTTATGGAGGCAAATAGCACACCTCGCTCGAGTGTGTTCAGGAATTTAGTTCGAGTGTGATTTGTGATTTTTAACGCGGGTGTGTTCAGGTTTTCGCTCGGTGCGAGTTACGTTAGGTAATCTGAACCCGGTAAAGTTGTGCAGAGTGGTCGCCCCGGTTGAGACTAATCCTCCCCTGTTAGAGGAAAATAGGTGTGTTATTTCTAGCTGTGTGAGGGGTGTTTGGCGGCCGCGTTTCTCGCTTGGTGGCTATTTAGGAACAGGGAATAAGTGAGTGGCGCTTCCTACGACCGTCTCCAGTGACAGGCCGCATCCGAGGTCCTTAGCCGGAGGAACTCTCATGCAGAGGGTAACAGTCCTACCAAATATTAGCTTTAAAATATCTGCTAGTAACAATAATTTATTATTAACAAATGCTCTAGAATTCTCAAGCGTATTTGTTCGACATTTTAATAACGGTAAAACAAAGTTTTCTGTGAAGAAATAGGAAATTTTTGAAAAAATTTTAGTTTTCCTAATTTTTTGAAGAAAAACAAATAAAAAAATCGGAACGATAAAATTTTTTACTATTTCTTCCCCGAAACCTTTTTTCACCGTTATACAAATGTAGTAAAACACGTTTGAGATTTCTAGACTATTAATAATAAATTAACTACCGCATATTTCAAAGCTGGTTTGCGGATATTTTAAAATATTCTTCTTCGTAGCACTACAGCCCTTCTCGGGCCTTCGCTTCCTGCAAACAGCGTCTCCAACTGTCTTGCTCCATTGACCGCGTCCTCCAATTTCGAAATCCGAGCAGCGGTGAACTGTCCGCCGACCGAGTTACACTAGCGTTTACTTGGTTTCCCCCATAGATGTGAGAGAGAGGATACGAAATGCATCGAGAGAATTGAAGCACTTTATCATGTGGCGTGAAGTTGGCGCGTTATGAGCAGTTGATTCGAATTTCAAATAAATTTGACGTGACGTCTCCCACTAATTTTCGCATCTTGAACTGAATCAATTTTCCGTGCGGGTATTCTAACTTGAACGGTATAAAAGATTAAACATGACTTACCCTACGAAGGATACGTCCCTGACATGCTAGCTAGAGCTGTTTTTACAGTCCCGCACACGTCACTTCATTTTTAGGGTTTTGTACTAAAATACAAAACCCTATTGCAATCACGACCTGTGTCCGTCTGTCTGTCCGTCCGTCCGTCCGTCCGTCCGTCTGTATGTCACAGCACTTTTTCTCCGAAACTATAGAGGCCACAGCCATGAAACTTTGTGGAAAGGTCAGAAGTGGTGACCTCTTGAAAGTTCAAGGGTGAAAAAAATTTTCAAAGGGGTTTAAGGGGGGTCTCCCCATATAGGGAGTTGACCCCTCAAAAAAAATTTTCACCATTGGTAGTCGAGTAGGGTGTCAATGGAAAGATCTCAATGAGATCTTTCCAAAACAGGTCTTAAAGTTGCCTTATGAGTACCGAGGGGGCACAGGGGAAGGGGAAATTTACGAACTTTTCGCGTACCCCCCTCGCGATTGGACACCTTACATCCGAAAAATCTGAAAAAAATCATGAATGTAGCCCTTAATGAGTACAACAACAACAAATACATGAAAAGTCGAAATTCACTCAACTTTGTTAGTAATAGTATGATTTATCGATTTTATGTTTTCTCGAATAAAACCTAAATGGTACCCTTAAATTCAATAAAATTTAGCGAAAAGATGACTATTTATAAGATTGACTTTTCTGAAAGTTTCATAAAGATCGAATAGTATTTAACGAAGTTATAGCGATTTGAATTTTCCCGTATTACTATGGAACAATGTGCCCTGTATTACTATGGAAACATATGGCTATGGAGCCATATGCGCTTTTTACCGACTTAGACACTACAGCTTTGCTAGGATTTGCATGAAAATTTCAGGAATGATAGATATCATGAGGGTGACCACATACAATTGAAACAAGTCGAAGAGGCAGGAGAGAGCTCCTAGCAAAAGGGCTTTGTAGCCATTCTAGGATTCGAAAAAATAGGCCATGAATCGATGCTTACAGTACAAAGGAGTGGCCCCTGAAAAAAAATTTCATGAAAGGTAGCCGATATGAGTATCAAATGAAAGTTCTCTATGAGAGCTTTTCAAAACAGTTCTTAAACTGACAGGTTTTGCTTCAGTGGGGGCACAGAGAGGGGGGGAAATACATGAAAAATGTGTTTTCTCCCTCGCGAATGGACACCCGTGATCTAAAAAAATCTGAAAAAATTATCAAGCGTAATATTTATGGGTATAATTTTAACAAATACCTCAGAATTAAAAAATTCCTTCAACCTAGTTAATAATAGTATGATCCTCGAACATGACGTGTTTCTTAATTTTATTCGTTGCTGGTTACGGCATTTTGTAAGTTGAGTACAAAACCCTTCTGACATGAGCATAGGTCTGTCTACCCAACTTGTTCATTTTTCGACACAAAAACACTCGCGATCTGTAACAAACTTTTCAGTTTGCTAAATTATCACATTTGCAATGCTTTTGCGCTAGATTCAACACGGTTTATCATAAAAAAATTGTTTTGTGTACAAATCAATGTTGAATTTTCACAAATCATATGTTTTCAATCATATGGTTGATATTTCGTTGACAATTCGGGGGTTAAGGTAGAAGAGGAGTGGGATTTTCGTGAGAGCTACTAGAGAGCCACTTGAATGTGTGGATTCTCTAGCGGCGTGAAAGGCAGGGGGATTTCAATTCGCATACGAGAGGAAGGCATGTATGTAGTAAAGGTACTTCACTCACGTATGGATGAAAATAAGCTCATTTTGCGTCCATTACTTTATATGTCTTTGGTTTCCCCACTGGTCTCCGCCCTTCAGTTCTCCCTATGAATACCTTTATGGGTATCCGTTTTTGTCCGCACAATTCATGTGACCAGCCCATTGCGACTTCCGTAGTCTTACAATCGTTTAGACCTCCGGCTCGTTAAAAATTTCATATAGCTCATGGTTTTATCGAATTCGCGATTGGCCTCTGTCTAGCTTCGCTCCGATATTTTTAAATAGTGGCTTAGTAAATGATCATCCTAATTATTAATTTAACCAATCTCATTTACCGTACAAAGTCGATAATATCTTCTATCATCTTTTCTTCCTATGTAGCCTTAAGAATGAGCCAGTTATCGATAAAATTATAAGAAATTTACCGGAAGACCGTACCAGTCGAGCTCAAATGGCTGAAAACATTGAAGATCTATATCAAAGAACATTAAAGAAAGATTTGAAGAGATGCAAAACGTTAGGTGAGACTCGCTACAAACGACAAATGGCAGTTGTGAAAATGATTGAAAAATTTGATCGTGATTTCAGTGTCGAGTATAAGCGCCGTGAAGCACTGAATGAACAGTATCAAGCACTCATACAAAAATCACAAGGATTAGAAGATCAAATAGGTGTGCTTGTCAAAGAAAACTATCTAATCATAAATATAATGGAAGCAAAAAAGGAAGCATTGTTAAAGAAAATACGTATACGTCACGCAACAAAAATTCAAAGATGGTGGCGGCAATTTTTGGAACTTAGAAAGGCAGACACTGCATCAGAAGCACAATCAAAGAGTAGAAGTTACGTGCACAGAGTGCAAAGTTCTATACGATCAAAAGGAGTTACACCGCAAGTTTCTGTACGATCAACTAGAAAAAAGGCAAGTAAACCACCACACAGTTCAAGTAAACGTAAAGCAAAAGTTTCTCGGAAGCCTCATATTAATAAAATTGATGATTATGAAATGAGCCAGGCAGAATCAACAGGTTCCTTACTTGATCCTTTAAAACCTGTCTCGCCAGATGCTTTAGCACCCGAGATAGATAACAGAGAACTTGTTTCAATTGCATTGAAATTAAAACTCAGGAAATCACCAAGAAGTATAAAAGGTAAAGGAAAGTCACCTATAAAGGCTAGAAAGTAGGGGAAGGCACAAATACAGCAGCAGAGGTTGTTTGTTTGGAAAAATTTTATGTTAATATAGTTTGTATTATAAGAGTCTTAAAGTAATTTTATGGCTTGAAATAAAATTTAATGTGGATAAGATCAACCAGTAAATTATTTTATTGATATGGAGGGTAGTCAGGTGGAGGTAAGACTAAATTTTTCTACGTCGAGCATCCGTTGCAAATACTCGTATACATGTTTTTAAAAGCTCCTGTCAATTATTTTTTTTTTAATTTAAAGAATTTTTTTTTAAATAAAATAATATTTGAATTGTTCCTTCGAAGCTAATTTGTAAACTTGTTACATCGTCGGATTATTCGAAAATTTATCAAACATCTGAATTTTATCTGCGGAGAAGGCTCAAGAAGTTCAAAAAAGATGAAACGTTTTTTCGCCGGGGGCGGGGAGGAGCCCGACGGCTTCCCACCGCGTTTTCAAAAAATGGAGGTCAACCAGTGTTACAGGTGCCAAAGATTCGGTTATTCGGCTGCCAATTGTGCCATGCACTATCAGTGCATCAAATGAAAGATATTCATGCCCCCGGTGAAAGCAAATTGACTCAGATGAAGCCAAAAGAAAAATTATCTGTTACCTCTGTCATTCAGCATTATATCGAGGATACCTTCGGTATCAAGATGCAAACATTAAATTTTCCCTAAAGCAAACCCATATATACCGCAGTGTCATACTTTCCAACTTTATTTAGCCCGGATTTCATTTGCACTTGCTGCTAGACTACCAGCAGATAAAATGTAAATACTGCAAGTGGCAATAATGAGTGTTTCTCAAAATTTACCAACTGCTTGGTTTTTTTTCGGAAAATAAATAATATTGAAATATTAATTTCTTATTTCAATATTTAGGCTAACATGCTTCATCCAGTCACATTCTCCGTCTCATGTTGATCAAAGTCAACTCCATTGTTATTCTGGATCAACGTGACTTTATTCTTGAATATATTGTTACCAAAAAGCCTGACATCATGCTTCTCACTGAAAATCACCTCAATTTATGGCACTCCATGACATTTTGAATTCGTAAGAAGCGATAGGGTAATAGGTGATGGGGGATTAGAATAGTGTTGGTTGGTTTTTTTCTCCTTTTCCCAATTAAATTTTAAAAATATGTAATAATCTTAATTAATTGAATTCGCTATAGTTTGTTTGATGAAATGTGTTAATGATAACGTATAAATTTAGAGAGCTGTTTGGGCCATTAATTTTTTGTATTATTATTGCTTGGAATTTGCTTTATATTCTTTTAAAATTTATAACGATTAGTATTAAATAAAGCGCTTTTGACTTGACTTGACTTGATTAGGTGATGGGGGAGGTGGCACCGGGATATTGGTTCGAAGACCCTATTGTTTCCAAAATATTGATAAGATCGAATTCAAAAACTTTGAATGTATTGATGTCCGTTATCAAAATTTCACTGTCAGGTCGGGATAATCTCGTTGTTATCTCTGCCTATGCAACTGGTCGAAATGTTCTCAAGTTCAAGGGGCAGCTCAATTCTTTATTTGAAATACTCGATTCGAACAGGCTGCCTATTTATTATATTCTCGCCGGTGACCTGAATGGCAAGCATACACTATGGCTGAATGCCAACAATAATCCAAAAGCAGCGAATCTAATTGAATACAGGTGCAATCTACAGGGTTCTCCAATGAGAGGTGTTATTTTAATATTAAAAGAAAAATGCCATGTTTTAATATAAATGGTCAGATTTTTAGTTCATTATAAAGGAAAAGGTATGTTGTTAATAGCGAAAAATAACATCAGGCAAATGACCACCACGACCGCGCTTACAGGATTATATCCTTTTCATTAAATTTTCCATAACCAAATCGCAAAGTGGCTGCCCTATGTCTTCGATAGCCTCACGAATTCCATCTTTGAGGTCTTGAATTGGCGCTGAGCTGTTTTCGTAGACCTTCTCTTTCACATGGCCCTAAAGGAAGAGGTTGCAAGGTGTTTAATCACAAGATCTCGGTGGCCAATTGTGACCACCTCTTCGAGAGATAACACGGTCCGGAAACTTTTGCCGTAAAAGATCAATGGTTTCGTTACTTGTGTGGCACGTAGTGCCATCTTGTTGAAAGTAAACGTTGTACAGATTAATACCATCCAATTATGGCCATAAAAAATCATTAATCATCTCTTGGTAGCGCAATCCATTCACCGTAACTGTTGCTCCAGCCTTGTTTTCGAAAAAGTAAGGTCCAATGACTCCGCCGGACCATAAACCACACCAACCAGTCACACGTTGAGGATAGAGAGGCTTTTCAACAATAACTCTTGGGTTTTCCGAGCCCCAGATACGACTATTTTGCTTGTTGACGACGCCACCGAGGTGGAAATGGGCCTCATCCCTCAAGATGGTTTTTCAATGGAATTCTGGATCATTTTCATGCATTTCAAGGACCCAATCAGCAAAGACACGACATTGTTGATGATCGACCGGCTTGAGTTCTTGTGTTAACTGAACTTTATAAGCTCTAGACCCAAATCTTTATGCAAAATACGGTGTAATGACGTTTGTGGAATGCCCAATTCCAAAGAACGACGAGGAATGGACAAACCTGGGTGTTCTTCAACACTTTCTGCTACAGCAGCAATATTCTGGGCTGTTCAAGAGTGACGTGCACGGGTTTTATTCTTCACATCACTGAATTGTCCCAGCACCTGGAATTTTTCCACCAATTTCTGTATTGCGGTCCGACAAGGTGCTCCACGACGACCCAAAAATTTTTGAGTTTTACGAGCCGTCTCTGGCAAATTTTTACCATTTTCGTAGTGAATTTTAATAATTTCAATGCATTGTTGAAGCGTTTATTGTTCCGTTTTTTATTAATGGCGTAGTTTCTACTTGTCAGATGTCAAAAATGACAGCTTCAAAAGTGATATCTACTAAAATAGCGGGCTATTCAAAATCTCTTATTGGCAAACCCTTTATATGGGTCGGAGTTCCCAACATACCCTAGAATCAATTCATATTTGCTGAAGTAAAACTTGAATCTAGCTTTCATCAGTTGAATTTTAAAATAACGGGTCGCGTAAAGTTTCAAAAAAGTTAAATCAGGATTATCAGAAGCAATGTCCAAAAAAATCTAACTAACAATGAAATAGATCAATATTTGTCCAAGTTAAAGAAGCTGATGATTGAGAAAGTAGTTCCTGAGATCAAACATCAAAACAGTATGAAAGTTTATGAAACATCTGCCATCGCAAGATTAAAAATTGGACTACAACCAACCCTCGTAGGCTTTGTTTCCATTCAGGAGTAAGGTTAGCAATCGAGGGGTGGTAAAACTAAGAGTTATTAGCCCACAGGACCCGGATGGTGTTCCCACGAAAGTGAATAGTATATTCCATAAGAAATCTCGAGTTAAGGTATCGAATCTTGGAGCCGCTAGTGATGAGATAAATCTTCTCGATAGGGCTGGTATCGAAATCGATAGTACGATTTCACGATTGTATGTGATAGATTGCAGAAACTTGCGCTCATTGGAACTTATTTTGAATTGGTTCATCTGCCAAATCCTGAGAGAGGAAATCAAACACATTCAGAGGTCGTTGAAGCAGAAGTTTTCAACTTCAAATCAAGCCTGAATGGCGAATCCAATCTTCATTTCAATGAAGCATTAACATCCGACGTCATACCGAGCTTGAATCTTATTGATTATTTTGTCTTGTGTTTCATGTTTGGCAGGATAAACAGCAAGAAATCATGTGGTACTGACGGTATTCCAAATGTGGTTCTCCTATATTTGCCTGAGGTTGCTATCAGGAATTATTGCATATTGTTCAACAACATGTTGAACAATTCATATTTCCCAAATGAGTGGTAAAAGGCTAAGGTATTTTCGATTTTGAAGAAAGGAAAAGTATTTTCGAGTCCTAAAAGCTATGGCCCAATCAGCTTGCTGCCTTACTCCAGCAAGGTAGTTGAAGTGACACTAAGTAAAACATTAAACGCCCGCATTGAGAAATATGAATTGATGCCGAATTGCCAATTTGGTTTTCGTGCCAGGCGTTCAACCATGCATGCGATAACGAAAGCAACCTCAGACATCTGTTGGAAACTAGATGATAGATAATGTATTGGAGCGTGTCTCATTGATATGGAGCTAACTTTTAAACTACTTCAGGACAGGTTCCCCAGACACCTTGTCGCCATGCTGTGCAATATTTTATATAGGAAATCATTTGTCGTAATTGATGGAAATCTGACGGAAATATGTGACTGCAAAGTCTTCAATGGTCTACAGCAGGAAGCAGTTACTGCACCTCCGTTTTTCTCAATACTCATTCGCAAGCTATTGAACGGCTTTGATTTTAACGTTTCGCCAACGAGTATCATTGGTAGCATTTGCTGATGATAGACCAAATAGCTACAATAGTTCAGAGCAATCTCCAAAAAATGCTTAATGAAATGTGAAACAATTTCGTTTCGGATAACGCCACCGGAGGTCGGTCAAGATCTTAAACGGAACTGGGAGGATTTCCACATTTTGGCGGCTGAGAGTAGTTTAGAACGGGTCCCACATAAATCCTGTGTTCGATAGCTCGGTGTTCATCTCGATCAATATCTGTACTATACTGAGCATGTCATCATCTTGCTCAGTAAGGCACAAAAAGTAGTCATGGCCCTACGAAAACTCTTTCATTCCAGATACATTAATCAAAAGGTCAAAATTATCTGTTAAAAGACCTTGGTTAGACCAGTTTTGACATATGGATGTCAGATCTGGTACAACCAGAGTGCGAGTACTATGGAAAACTTAAGAGTTTTCGAAAGGAAATGTCTTCGTGCATGTACTGGTATGTAAGGAAATCCCGAGACGGATTGGAAGCATTATATACCAAACAGACGAATTTATCAAACTGCTAAGGTGACAACAGTCGATATCTTCATATTGAGCCTTGTCACAGACGGAATCAATAATGAATTGCTTCTTAAAATCTTCCAATTACTAGATTTTCATTCTGAAAAATTAACAAGCAAAACGCAAAAATTAATTTCGTATTTCAACGTTTAGGTTAACATGCTTCAAGTTAATTTGCTAATAAGCCACATGCCCACGGATGGGCTTCATCTCGTTTGCATCAACGTCAACTCTACTGCAACTCTATCTCGATGTGCTTATCCATGGATTTCATTGCCAAGCAAAAGCCTGACATAATGCTTCGCATGGAAACCCACTCAATCGATTTTGAACTGGGAAATGGGGCAGACAGCACGAAATATTGGTTACGAGACCATACTGATTCCAAAATATGGCCTTTGCAATTAGTCAGAACGTTCTGAAATTCTTTGCCTTGTTTTCAATATTTGAATTGGACAGGATGCATATGCGTAATTACTACTAACATATTCTTGCCGGTTATCTGAATGCCCGGTATACATCACGGCTGAACGCCGAAAATAATCCAAGAGGTGTGTTGCGGACATCGTGGAAAATTGAATACAGGTGAAATATATGGGTTTGAGCTTCCAGCGAACCCTAGAACAAATTGATATGTGTACCTCTATGTTGCTAATAATCATCATCATCTATGGTGCCACAACCCAAGCCAGACCTTGGACTCCAGGATTAATCTCCTTCAATCATCTTAATTCTGCGACTTCGTTAGCCACTTGATCACTTTCAGCAACGATCTGTTGTCAGTTTCTGTTATGTCTTCCCATTGAACCCTTGGTCTTATCACTGGATGTCTACCTTGTGCCCTGCCCTTTAGTGTTCTTTTGGGTAGCCGGGTTTCTTCGAGTTGTTCTACTTGACCCGCCCATTGTAGTTTGCGTAACTTTATGCAGGCAAATCCAAATGGTTCGTCAAATAGTTCAAACCAATGTAATTTATCTTCCACTTGGTTCCTTGTTTCACTGGGTCGTAGATTTCCCGGAGCACTTTGTGTTCAAATATAGCCACTCCCTCACCAGGATCCATCTTTCACTTCCACAGGTTTGACTTTGATTTGTAAATACAGAGCTTCTTTTGGCTTTTTGGACCTTCGAACGGAAAGCCCGGAGTAATTGGCTTCATTTGCGACATTTATGCGGTGGTTAATCTCATGGTTTTTGGCACCTCTATTATTCAGGTTGGCTCGAAGTTAGGTTAGCTTATACACACTTTTAACGTTCTAGCCTTCTTTTGCATTGCTAATGGAAGATTTGAGATTTGAAAATGTTTGTGTTTCCTTAGGAAAGTTATGATTACGAAAATGTGATGGAAATAAGTGTCTTCTTTTTTCTGGCTCGAAATGAAAATTATCGACTCAATTTTAAAAAAACGGGTTGGAATAAGTTTTACAGGAAGTTTGATCAAAAACACCACAAGTAGTATTTACTTTCCGATGACATCAATCCCCTCTCAATGGTTCTCAATGTCAAAAGTTTAACTAATGAAGAAATAAATCTCTATTCGTCGCAATTAGAGAAGCTGACATTGGATACCATTGAGAAAGTAGTTCCCAACTATAGTGGATAGGTATCTATAATGTCCGTAAAGGACTGCAGCGATGGTCTGCTGCCTCGGCGAAGAAAGATGTTGATATCCGCCGAGAATGCTCTTGTCTGGGGACGCGTGAATGCGATGGCAGGCTAGCATTGCGGTGTCGTGGGGGCGGGTTTATTGCCCCAGCACAAAGACCCACTACAAAAAGAATTTCGCATTCACGAATACTTGGATCTTAAAGAACGGGTGACCGAAGTCGAAAAACTGTAGGGAGGGAAAATGACTTGTTCAGAGAACAAGTTGATGGTGCCTCCTCGCACCCGCCCAACCGGATCAAGATCCATTAACGTTGCAGTGGCCATATATTTCCCTTCTGAGTGGAAAACTCATACAAATTTATATAATAAAATATTATTACTCAATACATAGTAAAATATCTTTCTAACTATAGAAAGAAAAAGTTTATCTTAATAACAATAATGAACAATAATTATACATTATTACGAACACATCTATATCAATCGAAGGGTGTTCAATGCGGAGTACCTCCTTCAGCCGTGATCAGCGTATTGATGGTGGGGCCGAATGTATCCGCCAGTAGGACTTGAGTGCTGCCCCCCTAAGCAACATCGACAAGTATCCTGCAAGCGCCGTGCAATCGCTTGCCAACATTTCTGCGACCAAGGACTCCACCCGACCAATGAACAGTTCTACGTTCAGGGTGTTTGGCTCTCCGCTGAAATACAGATTCCAGCCGTGGACGATGCTGGGAATATGCTTCGGCTTCAGCATATAAGATTGCTACTGCGGAGCCACTGGACCTAGAGTAGGTGGTGGTATTTGGTTGAGTCGTCGCGGAAGATCCCAGGCGTTCCGCAGATTTGATCTAGTGAGCCATCTTCAAAAGTGATATTAATCTTGATGTATCCCTTCAGAATGTCTACAACAGCAATCCTCCTCGCTCCGTCGACCAAACTATCACCCAGTGGATACGCTTCTTTGCCAATTCGTAGGCAGAGTCGGCATGCATTTTGAATGTCCATAATAATCCTACATTAAAGTTATACCTAAATTGATAAAAGTGTTGAATAAAGGTTAAAATGACGCTATAAAAGAAATAATTAAATATTAATAAGACAAAACACAAAAAAAGGTACGTTAATAAATTTAAATGTTATCAAAAAAAAAATAATCGGTCTTTCCATTTCGCCCTTCTTCCCAAGTACGGACACCAATGGCACACTCCTCCTGCGGCGTCACAGGGACTACTCTTTTGCGGCACCATAAGAATCAGGGTTCGGAAGTGCTCCCTCATCCGCAGGTTTTTACAAGTTACAACTTGTCAGCCCAGGGTTGAATTCTGACCCACATGCAGCACGTGTCTTGTCATGGATAGTCATGGACTAGCTACGCAGCCAATCACATGAAATCAAGATCCATGTAATGAAAGACACTTAGGCACCGCTTGGTTTGGGGTGCAGATCAGAATCCTCCGCAAATAAGGTATTGGGATAATAACTTCCGCATATACATAGGGACTCTCATATCATTTGGCCTTACTAGTCATACAATGGTGGTAAACCACCAAAGTATAAGTTAAAAGCAGGTCCAAACGATATTGATGTCCGAGGACAACACAAGTCTGAAAGTTACTAAGTTGCTGGGGCACGATTAGTGCAATAGTTCTAAGTAGTTACCTACCCGCCAATAACCTTGACACCTTGTAGGGACACCTAGAGACAATGGTCTGTCTCGTACTCACGACTGATGATATAGCCGGGCATTTCGGGCCCCACGTTGGGCGCCATTTTGTAAAAGATAAGTATCTATAATGTCCGCAAAAGACTGCAGCGATGGTCTGCTGAAAACCGACACACAACGTGAACGGGCGAGAACCGCGCCGAGAAAGTTAATTGAAGATTTTGAGTGTCGAAAAATGTCGTTTTAAATTTCTGGGCATGTTGCGTAGACGATTTCTGGGGTTTGTGCATTCCCATTTGCCCGTGATTGGTTTTTTTCGTGAGCCCTGCGAGGACTGTTGGATGAATTTTCGCTTCGCTCGGATTTGCGAGAACGTTTGTAACTTCTTTTTCGCAAAAGATTTTTGTGTCTTTACCACAACAAATGAAAGTGTTAAACGAGAATTTTGCATTTTGAGTGCCCAGTGAAGCTTACAAATGAATAGAAAAATTATAATTTAGTGAAGAAGGAGGAGGTTTTGAATGTTGGTGCATTGAAAGCGAAAAAAAGGATACATTTGCCCGGCGTGAATGGATTTAGTGGTGATTTAAGATAAAGATAAAAGTGATATCATCTGTGACTGACTGCTGTCGGTGGAAGTATTTGCTTTAGATTGGCGATTTTTTCTTCAGATTGAGCTATCTACGAAATATGACTTCAAGGAGAATGTTGGATCTCGAAGTGCTGCCCGAGCGATCACTTGAGTCTTGAGTTGTTTGCTCCGTAACATTTATACTTGTTGAGCAACGGGTTTGAAAGATATGTGTGCCGTTAGTGGGACGAAATTAAGCAAAGTGCGCGATAGTTGTTGTGATCTCCATTGAAAACGTTTCCCGTTGTATATCGTACATTCGTACATAGTGTCCCGATTAGGGATCATCATAGAGATTGATGCAAGTGACTGTGCGTTGCGCGAATCAGGGAAGAATGACACTATATTTACAAATCCTGCCTCATTATTATGTTAAAATCGAACGGTGGTACTGCTGTTATTAATTTTTCGTTTCGTTCTGAACGGATGGATTACACCAAAGGAGCATTTCAATGCATTTGTTTTATCGAAATAATCACATTGACCAACTGTTAAATTTATTAGATGAGTGATTACACTAGGGAGTATTCTGGGATCATCTGGGAATTAGTTGATAGAAAAAAATCCATAATAAGTAATTTCCAGGACCTGCCCACCTCGTCAACAAGCGCTCGTCGAAAAGGCTGGGTAAGTACCCTTTTGATTCTTTTTTGTGTCAACGCCTTTTTTTCATTGTAGTTTCGAAAAAAATTTTAATGACCAATCATTATGATGTCATACCATTTTTGGCAAATATGGAATAACTAAATTTTTTTGATAAATTGTCATTTTTGAACGATAGTAGTTTTAATAGAAGTCAGAAAGGAGAAAAAATTCCAAATTCCTTACCAGGCAATAATTTCCGTTATTACGTTTCGATTAGATATTTGCTTGCTTTGGACTAAAAGGTTTTGTTTTGATTTAAGTAATCCAACTTCGGGAAGAAATAAGTGAAATGAATGGATAAATTGTAAAGTCGGTCTTTTCATTTTGTTTTTCGGACCGGGTACAGGAACCGGTACGGCTTTTAGCACCAAAAAATGGGCTAGCCATCGGGCACACTCTAACCTTCTTTTTGTTTCAGGGACTCTCGCGGGCTGAGTAGCCTCGAGCAAGGTGCCTTTTTATGGCATAGGTTTATGTGATTCGCTCACATTACTCTATGATATAAATTGCTCACCGGTATATTTCTTTTCGGATGGGAAGGCTCATACAAGTTATGTTGTATGAGTTTTCCACTCAGACGGGAAATATATGGCCACTGCAACGTTAATGGATCTTGATCCGGTTGGGCGGGTGCGAGGGGGCACCACCACCATCCGGTTATCCCACTCTTATTTGTAGGCCATGAGAATCATCAGGTGACGACGAGGTTTCCCTTGATCCGTCTTGTTTCACTCGTTCAACTTGTTCTCTGAACAAGTCATTCTCCCAGCCTACAATTTTTCGACTTCGGTCGCCCGTTCTTTGAGACCCAAGAATTAGTGAATGTGAAATTCTTTTTGTATTGGGTCCTTGTTCTGGGGGAATGGACCCGCCCCACGACACCGCAATGCTAGCCAACCAGCGCACTCACGCGTCCCCAGACAAGGGCATTCTCGGCGGATATTAACATCTTTCTTCGTTGAGGCAGCAGACCATCGCTGCAGTCCTTTACAGACATTATAGATACCTGTACACTACACAACATTCACCACAGTAACGATATGGAAGGCTATCAAACATCACAAGGTTGGAAGATTAAATAGCCCTCTTCTCACACGCGTCAAAAATATTGATCGGCAATTCCTAAAGAAAAACCATTATATTAATAATCTTATTTGAAAATTTCAAGAAGATCAAATCAAAACGGAAGTGGTTGATTCAACAGAAAGTCCGTAAAATACCAAAATCGTGTGTTTTGGTTGTTGTATTTGGAGAAATTTCAAATGGCTATAACATGCGTGAATATGATTCGATTTTGATTAAACTTGCAGAGTAGTAAGACTACATAAATATCGAATTTCGTTGAGTTCAAGGGTATCGATTCGATTATGTTGGGGAAAATGTGAAATTCGAATTAATAAAGCTAAGCGAATTTTAACTTTCGAGCTAGTTGTTGCTATTGGACTCATAAACACATCCCTCTTTCTTGTTTAAAGTATGGCGTATATTGCATTGTGTTCTTGTTATATACTGTTTTTATTAAAGGTATTCGTTCTAGTCTGGTTTTTGGCTGTCGCATTTTTGTGCTGTTGAGGATGGTTTGAATAGACTGTTGATTTTCTGTATATATCAGATAATTTTTTTTTTTTGTGTTTTTGCCTTTGTGTATTATGTTCAGATAATTTCCCTTTCCTTCTTTTCCTATTTCCATTGTAAATTATATATTTTAATGTTGTATATTAAGGTATTGTAGTGATTGGGCAGGTACTTAAATTATCAGAATTCGCTATCAACTGAAACACTGCCCATAAAATTAGTGCACCTTATTTTGATAAAAATTTATCGAAAAAATTAAACCATAAATAACTTAATAAAATTAAATCACTGAGGAATGACATTAGAATATAGTTTCGATACGATTTAAAATAACCATTTTTAGCCCTTAATCAAATAATAAAATGCAACAACAAACATAACCGCATATCATAGCAAACCTATAGACGGATTTTCAACCAAGTTCGAAGCATTACTTGTAGCAAGTTCCTGCAATCTGTCAGCCTTCTTCGGCAAAAACAAATGCTTGTATGGCGTAATATATACTATGCATGTTTCACATCAAAAAAAGTACAAAACAAATTCCTTGCATGTTTGAAATTCACCTTGCACTGTGCACTGTACACCTAAACTTTTTAGAACAGCTAAAGACACACGTTGCACTCCTTCCACTGCTAGCAGTCAGGTGAACAAAATCCTATTCAATAATTTTGTTTATTTGATATCCGCAGTCTAATTCTCTTGATCGCAACATTTTTGCCTGGCTGGCAGAATTGTAGCTGTTTATTTTATATCCGCAGGTCAGTTTTCTTTTTTCTTGAAAAGTCATCGGCAAGGCCCAGCTCCTATTCTTTTAACTTAGGAAAGGGAAAAACCGAAAACCGATTTTTTTGGTTCGAAAATCTTGTTTTTCCTGGAGGTTTTCGCCTCCCGATTTAAATAGGTTTTTTCTATCAAATTCAAGAACTGGTTGAAAACCGGATTCAAAGGAATAGAAAAATACGGAAGACAAAAGATGGGAAAATTTTTTTCCCATCCTGCCTAAGTGGGCAGATTTAATGACTACAGTCACCAGAGCAAAGCATATTTCTATGTTTGATAATGAAAAACCGCTCGCTTGAACCGAACCGGAAAACCGAAGAACCGGTTCTTTTATAAAAAAACCGCTAACCCTATTTTAACTTTCAATCCTAATATAACATGAATGGGTATATAAACTGAAAAAAATTCATTTCAAAAGCAGTGCTGCAATGTTTTCCCCGGACGTCCTGTCAAAATCTGTCGGAAAGCCGTAGAAATCCTGGATTTTTGTCGACACTTCCGTTTTTCTTCATATATTGCCATATAAGCTCTTGCAAAAAAAAGTTGTGAAAAGCCTGAAACGTGGTTATCAGCCAAAAACCACACTCTGTCGTGATGACATCGGCAATATCATCGCTGAAGGAACCAAGGTTAAGTAAACGTGGGCATCATATGTCAAGAACCTTATTAATCTTCCGCATAGCTCCAGAGCATTTGAGCATATAGATGTCTGCGGAGAATTTTCATTGGTCCCACCAGCTCTTGATGAAGTTTGTTCGATCATCAAAGCCCAAAAAAATAATAATGCGCTGGGTATTGATGAGATTCCAGTGGAGCTCATCAAATATGGTGGCAGTAGTGTTTATCAACCTATTCACAAAGTCATCCAGCACATTTTGCAACAAGAAAATATGCCGAAAGAGTGAAGCCAATCAATTATATTCCCTATCCACAAAAAAGGTGACAGGCCACAGTGCGAAAATTATAGAGGCATATCATTACTTTGTACGGCATACAAAATATTTTCAAAAATCTTAGAAAATAAAATCAGATCATATGCCAACAGTATTATTAGGGAGTATCAAGGTGGTTTTAGAGCAGGTAGATCCAGAATAGACCAATTATTCACAGTCAAGCAGGTACTTGAAAAATGCTGGGACTTCAACATGGACGTACACTAAATTGTTGTTGCCTTTAAGGAAAAATACGACAGTATTGATCGTAACGTACTGTACCAAATAATGCTTTGCTTGGCATCCCAGCTTAATAAGTCTGTCTTACAAAAATGACAATGACGTCAACGACCTCCCAAGTCCACATCAATAACCAACTCACCGATATCTTTGACACAAATATCGGACTAAAGTAGGGAGATGGGCTGGCCCAATTGCTATTCAATTTGGATCTGGAGTACGTCATAAGGAAGCTACCTGTTGATACGCGAGGTACATTACTATTCGTCAAGCCAAGTAGTCGCTTATGCGGACGGTATCAACATTTTGTCACGGTCATTAACAACTGCCAAAGAACTTTTCCTGAAACTCGACAGCGAAGCAAAACTAGTAGGGCTGCAAGTCAATGAAAATAAAACAAAGCCCATGACGCAGTCGAGGAAGAATACGTCAAATACACAAAATATCACACTTGGCGAATACAGTATCGAAAATGTTAGTGAATTTGTGTATTCAGGCGCCAAAATAACAAAAACGGGTAATGAAAGAGACGAAATACGCCGAAGAATACAGCTCACGAATAAAATATTTTATTCAGTATTGACGATCTTGAAGATCAGCTGCATACGGAAAAAACAAAACTCTTAGTATACAAATCTGTAATAAGACCTGTGTTATGCTATGGGTGTAAAACATGGACCCTAACCCAAGCATCCGCAAATATATTGAACACCTTTGAGCGACGGGTCCATAGGCGAATAATCGGAGCGAAGCTAGACGGGGACCAATAGTAAATTCGATACAATCATGAGCTGTATGAAATTTTTGACGAGCCGGAGGTCCCAACGGTTATAAGACTGCGGAAGCTGTAATAGGCTCGTATGGACGAACAATGGATACCCAAAAACGTATGCGCGGGGATAACTGCAGGCCGGAGACCAGAAGGAAACTGAGAAAACACTGATCTGACTCGATTGACGAGGACAGTTCATCGCTTCTCAGATTTCGAAATTGCAGGACGAGGTAAATGGACCGAGACAGTTGGAGGTGCTTTTTGCAGAAAGCGAAGGCTCGAGAGGGGCTGCAGTGCTAAGAAGAAGTAGAAGAAGTTTGTGCAAAAAGTCAGTCTATATCTAGTCATGTACGAGTATGTGGTAGTAATGCTTTCATGTAAATGAATTGCTAAGCTAAAGCAAGGCTTTACCGTAATTATATTTCTTTGCGTTAAACGTTTAAGTCGTCGGCAGATTTTGTCAACAAATCAACGTAATTTACCAAACGGTTCACACAAAATTCAGAAGGCTAACAGCGACTTGCGGCTTGTGGGTGATCAGGCGAAAAATATCTTGTATTTCCTCCGTTTGGTGGATTGAATGAGTGTTTTGTTTATTTGCTCATACACCGGTTGTATTGTTACTGTACATCCTTGGAGATATCCTTGCCAATATTTCAGAGTAAGCGTCTCGATAGTGGTTGAAATTTTGCACGGTTATTGTGTCGAAGGTGACAGTTCAGCCATGAGGGACTGCGTTTGAAGAGCAAGTAGCAGGAAGCCGCCAACGTTGTGGCTCAAACTATGAAGGAAGCTTGAATTGGTGAGAAGCTACAAACGTTTTGCAAAAACTTTGAAACGCAAATATACACTCGACATTTTTATTTACGATGGTGGAACCACAACACGGTATCGTTCCTTCCGAATCAGTAATCCACTTGGAAACATCATGCGCCGAAAACGCGATATCTAATTTGTTAATTCTTTGATAGTCTTTCAACAGTCTGTGTTTGAAAAGAAGCAAAAGTATTTTGAAGTTTAACCGATGTGATCAAACCTACGAGCAAATTTATTTCTATTGAGCTTATCCAATGAAGTTATGTCCATTCTATGGATTCAACAAAAAACTGCAGCCAAAGTAGTAAAATATAAATGGCTCGACAATTTTTGGAAAATCCATGAATATTTTCACTGCTGCTCTACCGTTTCAAAATACCGAAAAACAAATTGGCGTGTTGTGGGAACTCCGACACCTCGTTTGTAAAGTCCATGTCCGGTCAAATTAATTTGGTACTGGAAAACAAACGAAACTAAGTACGCTTGCGGTAATTGCGCTTTAGTGAATGAGGATATGTCTTCAAACTTCACTTCATTTAAAGGAACGTATCACTATTTCTCTTACTACTACGCTTTACAAACTCAGTACTTCACTTTGAGCTAAATAAAAGAAAAAAATAAATACCCTTAGACGTTGGGCGCCAAAACCTTCCGCACCGAGGAGACTCCGGCTTGAGCTACCGACCCGGTTCATCCGTCGATGATGGTCATGGGATACCATCGCTTGTCCACTGGCCCCGTGTAAGCCGCCAAATTAGAATTCCACTCGCCGGTGTAGGAAAAGTACTTCTATTTCCTTGAGGAACCAAGTGCTTTCCTGAAACAATTTCAGATTAAAGGTGTCCAATCGGTAGGGGGGCACACCAATTTTTCGTGTATTTCCCCTCCCTATGCGCTCCATGAAGCAAAAACTGTCAGCTTAGGAGCTGTTTTGAAAAGCTCTCACCGATGCATTTCTTTTGATACCCATGGTTAGCTTTCATGAAATTTTTTTCTCAGGGGCCACTCCCCTGTATGGGGAGACCTCACTTAAAAATCGTATAAATATTTTTTGGAGTTTGACATTGAAGAGGGCACGGCTTTATATCTACATGCAAAATTTGATGTTTCTTGCTTCTATCGTTTGTGAGAAAAATTGCTGTGACACACGGACGGACGGACAGACAGGTCGCAATTTTAGTAACGTTTTTTGAAACCCTAAAAACACACCTGAAACGAGCATTTTTTGTGTCAGTGGGTGCAGAAAGAGGAGCACGATACAAAAAATATGTGTTTATTGGTTGCCCACGATTCATCCAAAAAAACTTGAAATAAGATAATACTTGTAGAAGTAGGTCTTTATATGCACAAGCCCAAAAAATACCTCAGAAATCCGAATGCGATCAACTTTGTTAATAGTAGCACATTTTATGAATTTTACGTTTTTGTCCATAAATGAAAAAAGGACTCTTAAATTTTCCAAAAACTCGTAACAACAATCGAGCCATAAGCCACTGAGTCTCAATTATAGTAAAAATATCACAGGATGCTATCCAGATACTCATATGCAAAGGACCTAAGCCAGGGTTACCAGATTGGTCCGTTCAAAACCCGGGACACTTTTAAAAGAGGTAAAAAAGGTCTACATCTTGTTTCATCGTGTCATCGTTATTGATTAAAATTGCTTGGGTCGAAAAAAAAAAGACTTTATTATTGCAACAAGTTTGTTCATTTATTTTTGCACATTTTAATTAATCTAATTTATTGACTAATTTAAATAGCCATTCATGAGTCAGGTTGATTAACAATATTTATTAGAGTCATGAATGTTATGAATGATTTTTGAATTTTCGGGCTGAAGAAGATATTTGTAAAATTGGTTGCAGTCCATCTCGGTAAAATTGAATATAATCATCAAGATGTCGCAAATTGTTTTCACCAAGAGTCGGTTGCGTTCATCAGTCCATCGGGATTTGACCAACGAAAAAATTCTTTCGCAATTGGCATTGTGCACGGGAAAGGAGAAAAAAAATTCAGCTATTTTCAAAATTTCAGAAAAAGCATCGCTCTTTGAATCGTTTGCGTGAAAGAATTGGCATATCTTGTCGTTACAAGATTCTCTGAAATAAAAGTCGTTATTTCCCTGCTTCTTTTGAATGTATCTCACAAGATTCATAGCCTGGTCAAAAAGTTTTGATTCATCAAAAACCACTCCTTTCTCTTGCAAATACAGCACGGACTTCTCAGTGCAATCGAAGGTGAATGGAACATCGCGTTGAAAATCCATCCACTTGAATATCTGGAATGATTTGGAAAATGTTTTATAACTGTTTAAACAAAAATTTAATGAATGCAAAAAAATTAAATACTCGAAACTCAGCAAGAGAGGTCGTCCATTTCAGCAGATACTCCTCCGTCTCCACATAAACCATCAAAACTCTTGCTGTGAAATCGTCACATTCTCTGTCCTTTTTTTCTGAGCGCAATTTCAAAAGAATTGACTTGACGCCAAGTGGAAGAAATTTCGCTTCAATCTGATCCCTCAATGCTTGAGCTTAATCATCCACGATGCTCAAAATTTCAATGACGCATTCTGCGAAATCATGTCCGAAAAACGCTTCAAGAACTGCTGGCGGTTTTTCTTGCGATAGAAAATAAGCCTTCAAAGCAGGGAACATTTGCAGAATACGATGTACAGCTGGCAGTTAACTCAGCCACCGGGTCTTGCTGTGATATAAAGCCACCGGGTCTTGCTGATATTAAATTCGCAAAACTCTTTCAAGTCTTCTGTGCGAACAGTATAAATAGAAAAATACTGATAAATTTTGAAGGCCAAAGTGTCTATATCAAATAACACAAATCTTCCAAGACCATGTTGAACGCTGTTGTGAAGAATGTACACCGAACATCCAACTCCGAGGACATTGGAATTGATGTTCTCCTTCAAAAGAGCATGGATATTATTTTCTCCTCTCCGATGTAGACCCCCAAAATTCGAGTTGGTATTGTCAGCAGAAAAAGCCGTCAATTTCTTTTCAATCTTCAGCTGGCGAAGTGTATCTTTAAGAAGGGTCGCAATAGCGGCTGCTTTTTCATTTGTTGTCTCTTGCAGATTTAGCATTTTGACTTGAATTCCATTCTTCGTGTAATCAAAGTATTGAACGACTATAGGAAATAGTTTATGATGTCCATGATAACTGCCATATTTGCTTATACCGATGAAGGGAAGTTTCTGGAGATCCTGGTTAACAATGCCTTGTACGTGAGGTGAAATTACTTTGCATACAATGGCTTCAGTCTTCGTTCTGGCACACGATATTTTTGTTGCGATTGACGAGTCATGAAACGTTTCACGTAACAAAGCAGCTGTGCAATCTCGAGAAAGAAAACTGTGATGGTGCCTCACAGTATGGTATGCTAGAGCTCCTTCAGCAGCGCATAATTTCTTATACAATGGAGTGAATTTTGGTATAAGAAAATTAGACATCGATTTGGACGTGGATGCTGCTTGGATAGACTTGCGGTGTTCATCACTTTTGACATGATTCTCTAAATTGTTGGCCCCTATTCAAAACAAAAAAAAAACAATATTCATTACAGTTTTATTTTCCGAGTTAAGGGGGAAATCCCGTGCACCGTATAAAAAAAATCATTTTTTTAATTTTTGTCTTAAACGAAAGCTCGATATCTTAAAACATGTAATGTACGTCCTAGATCCGTAACTTGGCGCCTAAACACCGAAATAAAATTAATATATCGCCCTCATAAATCAAAATATTAATGTCGTATAAGTCAGCCATAAATTTTTTTCATATTGCAAAAGTAGCTTAATCAACCAAAAAAGTTACGGAAAGACAATCCTTTTTTTTATCTTCAAAAACAGATAATAAAAAGATAGAATTTAAAAGTAAAAAATAAAGATGTAAAACTGTAAAAAAAACTGGCACAAACCACCACTAGCAATCGAAATACTCGTGACACACAAATTGCGATGGGCTCTTGTATTGTCTGACGACACTTTACTGGAGCAAGTAAATTTCTTTGCAAGCTCGTCGCTGAACGTACTTTTTCGTTTCGGCATGTTAAAAAAATACAAATGTATATTTGTACTTCACATGCCTTGACGTGTGAAGAGAACAATGCAAATAATTAAATACTTCTGTGAAAGGACGTTAAAATGACAGCTGACAAGACAACAGCCGACAATGAAAACCATCGACATGTATAAATGGACTGCTAGCGTGGGCTGCGTGACGTTATATGAAGAATTGTGGAGGTGCCAACAAAAATTCAAGGTTTTGTACGGTTTAGAGACGGATTTCTACAGTGAAATCCAGATGATCCGCGGAGAACACAATAGCGCTCCTAGTGAAGTGAAAATTATTTCAGTTCGTATACCCGTTTGGTTTTTATCGCCTTGCAAAGTGAATAAATAGGAGTTTGTTTACATCTCAACGCTGAGCTATCAGTCGAAGGTGCAAAACGTGTGCTTCATTTGCTCGTCTTGGAAAGTTTAGGAGCACAATGGGCTATACGAGGTGAATTTATAGCATGCACGGAATGCGTTCGGCACGTTTTTTATTGAGAAAATAGTATATATGACGAAATCTAAGCATTTGCTAATGCCGCAGTTGGGTGACAGCTACCGGAAGCTTGTCCATAGTAGGCCGACTAATACATAAGCAAATTGCTACCATATGGCTTGTATCTATCGTCAGTTTTGGATATCGCCCTCTCTTCATTGCGGGATGGATGCGCAGTAGCACAATATTAGTCCATTTCTATCTGTCGATGATGAAAACATAATAATATTGTACCTACCTTAACGAATTTTGCGCGCGCTAATATTTGAAACAAATCGAGGCTTTCACTGTCACACGCATTTGAATTGAATGAAATCACGATAGGTGTCGTAGTATTGCAGCACGTTTCTAGTTTACAGAAAAAAATTTATTTCTTTTGAAAAAATCAGGTTTTCGGAATCCGGGACAATTTGATGATTTTTGAAAAAAATCCGGGACTCCGGGACGGAAGCCCGAATCCGGGACATGTTCCGGAAATCCGGGACGCCTGGTAACCCTGCCTAAGCGCAACAGATATAAGGAAATTTCGATGAAAATTTCAGAAACGGTTTGAAAATGAAATTTTTACATTTGAGTTCAACACACTGACAATCAAATCGAAGCGATTTAAAATACATAATAACCATATTTTGGTTTTTTAGCTCAATTTATGAAATCTATATACATATGAGTCAAGTTTTGGTATTCTGAAGACATTGTTTGATTGTTTAACAGAACAAAGAGAACTTGTTACAAACAAGTCTTGCCGTAGTTTTGGTATGATTCATCAGTCATTCGACACAAATATCTTGACTGAACTTTTTCGTAAAAAAATCAATCAAAAAGTCTCAGGGATTTTGACCTTAGCTGAACTGTAAATTGCAAAACTTATATTTTATATGATGCATGGAGTCCCAATCAAAAATATCTAAACATAACAATATAAAAGTTGCTATGAATCTCTCAAACTATGACATCTTTCCAACAGAAGAAAATAATAGCTACAAATAGAGCATCCTTAATTTGGATGTTAAATTAAAACAAATCACTTGAATTTGCTCCTTAAGATTCTGTTATCTCCAAACAAAGTATTTTCCTGCCTAGGACTCCTTTTTCAGTTCCGCACAGAAGCTTTAAAAACAGCTTCGAAAATAATGACAAAACTTTGCCTTATTTTGTGTTTCGGCGTCCACCAAAAAAAAAACTGCAAACTTTTCCCATTATCAAATTTGATTTTCAAGTACGCACAGTAAACAAAGTGTGTCTTTTCCTTGCATAATTTTCATTTTCCTACTTTTTGATGCTTGTTGAAGAGAAAAATGAATATCTATCTTCAAAAGTCAGCCGTCTTTGTGAAGTTCCACATAAAAACGCGAAGATTTCTTTCTTTTTCCAAGAAGAAAAAGAAACTGTTATGTTTATTGTGTAAGTAGGCAGTTGGAAATAGGCATAATATTGATCACGTGAGGCTTGTAGTCATTTAGAAAGAAAGAGAATTTAGATTGAAATTCGCAAGAATAATTGAGTTTTATTATTATTACAATGAAACTTTGGAGAACTTCAAGGACAACAATGACGAGTTTTTAAAGATTCTAAAGGAGGTATTTGCATACTAAGAATTAATTTGATTGAGAAATCACACTAGAATATAAAAGGGAATCTTTTGTTGCTGATTTCATTAAGAGTGTTTTTTTACTTATTAAATGAAGCGTAGAATATTAAAGTTGTGGAAAGTAGGCATAAAGCTGTGAAAAGCAGGCATTTTATTTCACAACAAGATAATAGAACTAAATTTATTTGCGTTTTATTCAGGTCATATCTTCATTAATTCTGTATTCCAGCTTTGAGATGAATTATACATGTTTTATTATTTCTATCGCCTTTGATTTTGCAAATAGTGCGTAACCTTTTGGAGCTTTTATGAATTTGATTTCAAATAATGAAACTCTCCTCAGATCGTCTACAGAGAGTGGTTGATTGAATTATCTCCTATATTTATAAATTTCGTTGTTTTTCTTCGGAAAATAAATCGCATAGTTAATTTATAAAAATTTAGAAGATTCCATGAGTAAACAAAAGCTCCAAGTATACAAATCTATGATAAGACCTGTGTTATGCTATGGGTGTGGTACATGGACCCTAGCCCATGCATCCGCAAACATATTGAACGCCTTTAAGCGACGGGTCTTGAGGGAAATAATCGGAGCGAAGCTAGATGGTGACCCATCGTGAGTTCGATACAACCATGAGCTGTATGAAATTTTTGACAAGCCAGAGGTCTCAACGATGGTGAAACTGCAGAAGCTGCAATGGGCTGGCCACATGAATTGTATGGATGAACAATGGATACCTAAGGTTTTCGTTGGGAGAACTGAAGGCCGGAGACCAGTGGTGAAGCCAAGGAAACGCTGGTTTGACTCGGTCGACGAAGACAGTTCATCGCTGCTCGGATTTCGAAATTGGAGGGCGTGCTCAGGGGACCGAGACAGTTGGAGGCGCTATTTGCAGGTAGAAAAGGCCCGAAAGGGGATGATGTGCTACGAAGAAGAAGAAGATGAGTAAATCTCAATCAATTACTGTCTTATTAAGCGTTGTAGATATTCATTAGCTCTTATTCAGTATAAGTTACAAATTTAAACTTTAAAGTAAAAGAGAATAATAATTTAATCCAATATAACGTTAAATTATGAAAAATATAAGAAAACTTTTAAAAGTAATTTTCAAAACTTCAAGTGCTCGATTTAAATTATCCTGAACCACATATATCTTATTGTAGGCTTGACTACTCCTCCGCATCTTGTAATGAATGTTTGTTATGCTGTTATGTTGTCGTTCGGTGATCCTGTTTGATTCATGATCGGTGGAACTGTCTGACCTAAATTCAGTGACGCTTCTGTCGATGAAATTACAGGTGAAGTTGGTTGAACAATGGATGAATTTTGATTTGTTGTTGCATCGACGGATACCGATATCCCTTGGTCAACTCACTCGGGATGAGGATGATTTTGACAACAAAGAGGTCCGTCATCGGTTTGAACCATCACTGATCGTGAGACTGGAGTTGCTCGAACCACTATTGACCAAACTGCGATGCTCACTTTGTATTTGAACTTTAGCACCAACTTCCAAGTCTTTTGCTGCTTTAGTCTTTTGATTCACATAACTTTTTTAGTTCATGCGTAGTTTGCTTAGTTTAGCAGGAACATCTGGAACGATTGCTGGTTTTAAACACTTCTATGGCACTGGCAAAGTTGATCATGTGATAAAACTCATCAGTTGTTCGTTGCATGATCGCGAAAGCAAATGACAGGCCCAATCCGCTAATTCGTGCCCTAGCGAACTGAAAACCAACAGTTGCAACCACCTATATCTTTGGCCGTAACCTAGCCTCATCGATTTTAACTAGTTATAAGTAGATAGTTAAGTTATGTTAAGCTAGTAATAAGTTCAGTAGAGGTTTTTGCCTAAATTTTCCTCTAGCTAATTGTAATAAGCACATAGAAATACGATAGTACGCATAGTTTTAAGAAATGTTCAAACGATGGTGAAATGACTTTGTCAGAACACCTACTATATTATAAGGCCTCTGTACCCCATACAATCTAATAAAGAAAATTTTATATATAAAAAAAATAATAAGCGTTTCTATTTTCGGTGTGTTTTCCAATAGCAGTAGTGCCAAATTAAAACCGGAACCGTCCTTGTGACCCTTTTTAGAAAATTCTTCGCTATTTATACAAAACGTTCACTTTGTCCATTTGAACGTGGGAAATGTGGACTTAAAGTGATGTGGTTTAAATTCCGGGTTTTCTTGAATCCGATGAATTTGCTTGATGTAAACAGTCGTTTGAAATCAAGAAACCCAGAATAATTATCAGCGATTAGTAGATAACGGTGTCTTATGAACGAAAATAGGTCGGCTGATACAATTCGCAAAGGGTAATCTGGAAGCGGTTTCTCATGAACAGGCTCCCGATGTTGTTGCGTTAATTTCGCTGATAGATATGACACTTCTCGACAAAATTGATAATGTATTTAGTTTGATTCGGCCAGTAAAGAAACTGTTTAGCCCATTTCGAAAAGTTGTTAAGTCCTGAGTGTCTTGAATGAGCTACTTCAATGATATTTCGTCTCTCACAAGCCGGTACCACTAATTTTTGCCTTTAAATAGTAAACCATTGTACCAGGGTAGTTCATTTCGAAAAATGAAATACTTTTTTGCAGCTTTTTTGACAAATTTGACATCAGCTGGCCGACTTTTTAAAACGTGCTTGATAATATGTTGCAATTCAACATCGTTTTCTGTAGACACTTTGTATCGATTAAGTGCTTCTGCTGCCAATGGCATGATGATTTGGACTTCCAGCTTTGCTTTTCGGCTTGCCTTTAGATTTCGCCAGTTAGGCTGAGTGAGTTTGCAATGTAGGGTAAAGTACCATTAAAGCAAGTGACTTTAGGGCCATTTTGATGGACGTCTAACAAGATACGCTGCAATCTAGCTGATGAATTTGATATCGACTTCTTGAAAATAGATTCTACTGGCCGATGATCTGTTTCGATTTCCAATGGTCGTCCATAAACACAAACGTGGAATTCCTGAACAGCAAATTGGATAGCTTACTCTTCTTTATCGATCTGGAGGTAGCTCTGTTGAGTATCGGTTGATGTTTTGGCGGCGTATGCTACTGGTTAACCATCTTCAAGCAAAACTGCCCCAATTGCTGCGAAACTAGCGTCTATAGATAATTTAACAGATTCGGTTACATCATAGTATCGCAATAATGGTGGTGATACGAGAATTTTTTTAATTTTCTCAAACGCCGTTTGATGAACCACGTCCCATATCCACGGACTAAACAGAATTCTCAAAAGATCTGTACCAAATGTTAAGCATAAATTTATTAAGGGAGGATAACATTATGATCCTTAAAATTCTTTGTAAACGTTTTTTATCGTTAGGCGTTTCCAAATGCGTATGGCTTCAACTTTTTCAGGATATGGTTGTTTACTGTTTGGTGTAAGTATGTGTCCCCGAAACTTGATTGTAGTTTTATTGAATTTACAATTTTGCAAATTTAAAGTAAAATCAGCTTTTTTGTAGAGGATTTTCTATTTGTCGATTATTGCGACAATCAGAATGTCGTACATTGCGTTTTCAGTGTGTTTAAGATCCTCTGGTAAAGGGTTTTCCAATTAGATGTGTTATTTTGAATAGGCCGCTATTTCGGTAGATGTCACTTTTGAAGCTGTCATTTTTTGACATTTGACAAGTAAAAACTACGCTATTAATAAAATTGGAGCATTATATGCTTCAAAAACGCATTAAAATTACTAAAATTCACTATAAAAATGGTGAAAATTTGGCAGCGACGGTTCGTAAAATTTGAATATTTTTAGGTCCTCATGGAGCACCTTGCCGGACCGCAATACAGAAATCGGTGGAAAAATTCGAGCTGTGGAGACAACTTAGTGATGTGAAGAATAAAACACGTGCAGGTCACTGAAGAACAGCCGAGAATATTGCTGCTGTAGCCGAAAGTATTGAAGAAAACACAGGTTTGTCCATTCCTCGTCGTTCTTTGGAACTAGGCATTTCACAAACGTCATTACACCGTACTTTGCATAAAATTTTGAGTCTTAAGGCTCAGCTAACGCAAGAACTCAAGCCGGTCGATCTTCAAAAACGCCGTGTTTTGCTGATTGGGTCCTTGAAATGCATGAAAATGATCCGGAACTCCATCGAAAAATCATCTTGAGTGATGAGGCCCATTTCCACCTCGGTGGCTTCGTCAATAAGCGAAATTATCCCATCTGGGGCTCAGAAACCCCAAGCTTTGCTATTAAAAAGCCTCTCTACCCTCAACGTGTGACTGATTGGTGCGGTTTATGGTCCGGTGGAGTCATTGGACCTTACTTTTTCGAAAATGAGGCTAGAGCAACAGTGACGGCGAATGGGTTGCGCTATCGAGAGATGATTAATGATTTTTTATGGCCGGGATTGGATGGTATTGATCTGGACAACGTTTGCTTCCAACAAGATGGCACTGCGTGCCACACAAGCAACGAAACCATTGATCTTTTACGGGAAAAGTTTCCGGACCATGTTATCTCTCGAAGAGGTGATCACAATTGGCCGCCGAGATCTTGTGATTAAACATCTTGCGACTTTTTCCTTTGAAGTCACGTGAACAAAAAGGTCTACGCCAACAGCCCGGTGACAAGACCTTAAAGATGGAATTCATGAGGCTATCGAGGACATAGGGTAGCCACTTTGCAATTTCTTCTTCTTCTTCTTCTTACCTACAGCCCCTTTTCGGGCCTTCGCTTAAAGATAGTTAGAGTATCTCATTGTCATGATCGAATGTATCGGCACTCCACAAGGCGATATGATCATTATCACTTTGCGATTAAGTTATGGAAAATTTCATGAAAAGGGTATGGTGCTGTAAGCGTGGTCGTGGTGGTCATTTGCCTGATGTTATTTTTTACTATTAACGGCATACCTTCTTCTTTATAATGAAATAAACATCCGATCACTTATGTTAAAAAGGAATTTTTCTTGTAATATCAAAATAGCATCCCTTATTGGAAAACCCTGTATTATTACTAGTACTTAACTGAAAACTTCGGGTACTGGAAATACACCAAATGGCAATCTTAGACAGCTGTATTGACCCCATGGCGTAGCGGAAGTGAAATACTTTGAAGTTCTTTCACCAACCTTGATTTGCCAGAAGCCGCATTTATAATCAAAATTCATGAAGAATTTAGCTCTTTGATTTTTGCTGATATTTCTTCGACGATCGTCAACCGATAATTCTTCTTCTTAATGTTTTTGTTCAGCTCTACGGGGTCCATACATATGCGGATTTTCCAAAAACTAGCATTGAACATATTGCAGGAGTTGGTTCTGTAATTGGTTTGATTTTCACGTTGTCTCTTATGGCGTAGGTTACTGGGCTTGCTGGTAAGATTTTGAAGTGTGGATTATCTATGAAATTTACATCGTATTCGTAATTTTTGACGCATCCGAGTACTTTGAAAATTGCACTTTCTGGTGATACCAGATGAATTTTTTTGATTACCCCAAGTACTTTACAGATTTTGTGGCCTAGAATCGATGACAGTTGCGGTTTGATGATTTTGAATGTCACATGCTCGATTCGTTTCTTGAATTGCCATTTAATGGTTATTTCCCCCCTGATACGTTGATCTTATATTCATTGGATGGAGTCAAGCGCATTGTTGGTGATGGTTGTAGCTGAACGTTGAGTCGTTTCACTATTACAGACTTAAAACATTTCACAGTGTTCCACTATACAGTTTAAACTTGATCGCTTTATCTACAACAAGAATTTTCTCAATCTTATCGTCGTAGTTGCTGGACTCTATTTATGATAGAAAAATATCATTGGAAAGACGTACATTGTTTACAAACAATTCGATTTTCTTTTCTGTTTCACTATGCTTGCTATTACTTTGGAACTCGTGAATCTTCTCTGCTTCGTTTATCGAACTACACACTTTGCTGAAGTGAACTTTTTTACACTTCCTACAAATTTTGTTGAAAGCTGGACACTCTCTACGCATCTTCAGCGAGTATTTTGATCACTTTGCTCGTATTTTCTTGTTACGAATCGCGATGAAGATAGTCAATAGATGTTGAATATTCTGCAGCTACTTAGTTGCTTGTTCACTGATACGACAAAATTTCATTGCTACATCCAATGTCAACTTGGTTTCACTCAACAGTTTTTCTCTCCGGCAAGGACATAGGATCCTAAGAGTCCAGAAATTTTTAGATATCTTCAATGAGCGTAGATGCATGTGAGCGGCTGTGTACCGAGACTACCATGAATTCAAAAGAATCCGTCCACGCTTGAATTGCAGTGGCTACTAACGTTTGTAAGGTAGGTGTCAATACGAAATTATGGCTCACATTCCTTCTCGCAAGCATGACGGTTCTGAGCCTTCTACCTGTTGTTCTGTCATTTCTGTACAGAAAATAGTTAGGGAAGCGCAGCCGATTTTCAGGCTTCAGAAAGGTTTCCTGGATGAAAATGATGTCAAACTTATAATCAAATATAAGGTGAGTCCGCTCACCAGTCTTATGAAGCAAGGAATTTGCATTCCATGTATGAATGATTAAATTATCCATAAAGGTCATAATTGTTTATTTGTCAGTGTCTTGTTGAAGCTGTTTTGTGATGCAAACGTTTCCGGAATCATTTTTGCCATCATGTTTTGCTTCATGGTTTGAAGCTGTGTCTCCATGGTGGCAAAGAGTTTGTTCATGTTTTTATTTGTGTTTTCTGGAATGTCTGCTTGTTTTTGTGTGTTTTCATTTTGTTGTTGAGTAGACGTTGTGGCTGTGGATAGGGAGATCAAATCGCACATCATTAATTTTAAGGCAGTCAATGAATGGCTGTGTGCGATCCGTATAAAAGTGAAATTCTTCAAAATCTGGCTGATTAATGTTCACGCCCCGACCGAAAGAATCGTTTAACAATCACCTGGAAAGACTGGTCAACTCATTGCCCACAAACGACATAAAAATTATTCTGGGTGATTTCAACGCTAAAGTTGGCAACAAGCTATCTCATCAGGAAACGACTGAAGGATATAGCCTCCACGATGAAACAAATGACTACGGCCAGCGCCTGATTGACTTTGCATGTGGTAAAAATCTAGTCATACGTTTGACTTGCTTCCCACATCGACGCATTCATAAAATGGCCTGGGTATCAGTTGATGGCAACACACAAAACCAGATCAATCATGTTCTGATCCAACAACGTTGGGCCTCGAGCGTACTTGAAGTCCGTACATACCGAGGAGCCAATTGTAACTCAGATCATTACTTGATCAAATAAACCTATCGATGTCGTATGTCAAAGGCATATTCAGCGAAGACCAGCCCGCTACAAAAATTTGACGTCGAAAGGATTCAAACGGCGTCTATGGCCGAAAATTTCACGGAGACCCTCGACAACCAGCTGGCTCCCATCTTATCAGACACATTGTTAAAGACGAGCAACGAGCTCTGGATGGAAGTGAAAGCGGCAATCAGGACCGTGGTAGAACCGACGATCGGAAATCAAGCCCGGCGCAAGAGGAATGATTGGTTCGATGATGAGTGCTAGAATGCGTTAGATAAAAAGAATCAGGCGGACAAAGAATACGTAGGAAGGAAAACCAGGACGAAGAGAGAACACTATGAAAATCTCCGATGAGTAGCGAATAAGATACCTAGGATTAAGAAAAGAAAATACTATGACGAGCAATTGAGAAGTATAGTTGTAAGTTTGTAAGCAATAACACAAGGCAAGCATACAAGGTACTAAAAAGCCTGAAATGTGGTTATCAGCCCAAAACCACGCTCTGTCGTGATGGCTGCGGCAATATAATCGTTGATGAAACCAAGATTAAGGAAGGATAGAAATCATATTTCAAGAACCTCCCTAATCCTCCGCACAGCTCCAGAGCATCGGAACATATAGATGTCTGCGGAGGGCTTCCATTCACCCCACCAACTCTGGATGAAGTTTGTTCCATCATCAAAGCCCAAAAGAATAATAATACGCCAGACATTGATGAGACTCCAGTAGAGCCCATCAAATATGGTGGCAGTAGTGTTCATCAAGCTATTCACAAAGTCATCCAGTACACTTGGCAACAAGAACATATGCAGAAAGTGTGGAGCCAATCAATTATATTCCCTGTCCACAAAAAAGGTGACAAGCTACAGTGCGAAAATTATAGATATAGATATCACCACCTTGTTCGGCGTACAAAATATTTTCAGTGGATCATACGCCAACAGTATTATTGGGGAGTATCAAGGTGGTTTTAGGGTAGGTAGATCAACAACAGACCAATTGTTCATAGACGTACACCAAATTTTCGTTGACTTTAAGCAAGCATACGACAGTATTGATCGTAATGTACTGTTCCAAATAATGCTTGGTTTTGGCATCCCAGCCAAATTAGTCCATCTTACCAAAATGACAGTGACGTCGACGACCTCCCAAGTTCGCATCAATAACTAACTCACCGATGCCTTTGTCACAAATATCGGACTAAAGCAGGGAGATGGGCTGGCCTCATTGCTATTAAATTTGGCTCTGGAGTACGTCATAAGGAAGCTACCTGTCGATACGCAAGGTACATTACTATACAAGTTGAGCCAAGTAGTGGCCTATGCGGATGACATCAACATCCTGTCACGCTCATTAACAACTGCCAAAGAACTCTACTTAAAATTCGACAGCGAAGCAAAACTAGTAGGGCTACAAACCAACGAAAATAAAAGAAAGCTCATGACGCAGTTGAGGTAAGGTACCTCAAATACACAAAATATCACACTTGGTGAATACGGTATCGAGAATGTTAGCGAATTTGTGTATTCAGGCGCCAAAATAACGAAAACGGGCAATGAAAAGACGAAGTACGTCGAAGAATACAGCTCGCAAATAAAATATTCTATTCAGTATTGACGATATTGAAGACCAGCTGCATACACAGGAAAACAAAGCTCCAAGTATACAAATCTGTGATAAGACCTGTGTTATGCTATGGGTGTGAAACATAGACCCTAACCCAAGTATCCGCAAATATATTGAACGCCTTTGAGGGAAGGGCCGTGAGGCGGATAATCGAAGCGAAACTAGCCGGAGACCAATGGTGAATTCGATACAACCATGAGCTGTATGAAATTTTTGATGAACTGGAGGTCTCAAGGATTGTACGACTGCAGAAGCTGCAATGAGCTGGCCACATGAATCGTATGGAAAAACAATGGATACCTAAGGTTTTCGTTGGGAAAACTGAAGGCCGGAGGCCAGTGAGGAAACCGAGGAAACGCTGGTCTGACTCGGTCAACGAAGACAGTTCATCGCTGCTCGGATTCCGGAATTGGAAGACGCGGTTGATGGACCGAGATAGTTGGAGGCGCTGTTTGCAGGAAGCGAAGGCCCGAAAGCGGCTGTAGTGAGAAGAAGAAGAAGAAGACATTGTGGCGGTTTTATTGCTATTTGCAGCTGCAACTTGTGCGAACAATTTCCTGACATTCACTGGGTTTCGAGGACATCCACCGTAGTTGACTGGATGTTCTCCACCACAGTTCACACATTTTGGCTTTTCCTCTGCTTTTTTAATGCATTTTGAAAAATGGTGGAGCCCATCACATCTAACACAACGGGCCTGTGCGTGACAGTTTTTGGAGGAGTGTCCAAGCCACAGTCAGTTGTGGCAATTGTCCGGTACGGGGGCGACATAGTGTATATGTCAGTCTCAGATTTGGGAAGGATGTCCTTCACCAACCTGGATGGACCATCTCTTAATTTTATGTAGTGGATTTCAATAAGGTGAAATCCTTGGCTCTCCAGATCTTCCTTGATGTCATCAATTGATAGTTCACCCCTGATGACCACATTCAGAGTCCTTTCTTCAGAAAAAATATACGTGTAGTATTGTATTTTCATTTCTGTCATGTATTTTTTCAGTTTTCTGTGGTCTTGTGGCGTCTGTGGAAATATCTGGATCCCCAAGTAGACCTTTTTGGTGGATTCATGTTTAATTCCAAGTTCTTTTATGTCCTTGAAGACTTGGGTCCTCTTTTCAGGCTCTCGAAGGATGACGGATAACGTCGTCCATTTTGTCTGGGGACTTGGATCGGGTGAGTGTTGTGGGAGTGGTTTTTGGTGGGAGGGGCCTGGCGGTGGCAGAGTAGGAAATTCTTCATCCTCCCCAGCAGAGTCTTGCTGCATGGACTTATTTTCTTCATCATCTTCTTCTATGGCTTCCTCTTCCATAACTTCTTCTTCTGAAGGAGGAGAAGGTGGACAGCTTTCTGATGAAGAAGATGAAGACTCCACTTTCCTCTTTTCATTTTTATTCTTCTTTTTTGATTTGGCCTTCAATTGCTCCATGAGCTCTTTATTGACTCGGCGTTGTTTTATCAACTCCAGGTTTACGTCATTCAGTTGCTATTGAGCCTGCCTCAACTGTTGTAGTACTTCGCTAAGCTGTGCCTGCATAGTTTGTGAAGCTTCCAATTGGGTAATCAGCAAAGCAATATGCTGATTTTTGTCCATTGTGGATATATCCGTCATATCCAGAACCGACGTAAACCAAACTCAAACACTTTGATACCTATTCAATTATTTAAATACTTGTTATGCGAATCAAAAATAATCAAATAATATCACCCAGAAGACTCCTTGATTTTTGCCAGCTTGCTCTTTCTTTTCCTATTTCTTCTTCTCGTTGAGATCTTCCCTCCTGCTCGCACTTTTCACTTTGTTGTTATTACTACCACTGCCACTATAACTTCTGACTTCAATCACTCACTTTTCATTCTCCGTCAGCACGTCGACTTAATAACTTGACTTGACTTCCTGAAAGTTTAATAAAGACTGGGCCATAAACAGAGAAGTTATAGGCGATTGAAATTTATCAATTACAACTACAATTACACGTGATACTGTATGAATACACGTTGACAAAGGGCCCAAATACTACCCATGTGTTAGGGTTTTGATGAAAATTTTAGAAATATTTTGAAACATTGATATATTATCATAACTAATAAAACAATGAGGTCAACTGACTGAAAATAATATAGCGGCAAATTCAAATATTTACATAAAAACCATATATTATTTTTCTCAGCTCATGTCATGGAATATACGTTTGAGCCATGTTTTGATATTTAGAAGACGTTGTTTGATTAACTAATTATTTTACTATACCATTCTGGCAGAATGAATCTCCTGATACTATTATATTACCTGTCCTTAAACAGTGCTTGACTTTTACAGTGGGGGCAATAAAATGATTAGTTGCTTTTAAAAATATGGGTACCAACGAGCAATTTGCCTTTCCAGCTGGAAGTGCCAACGGGATTTTTTTAATGCACGATGATCTAGGTTTGGCCAATACTCAAATATTAAATTGGCTTTTCCCGCGGTTGGCTCACCATTTGTAACTACACAACCGAAGTAGGTATGCAGGACAAGGCGAGAAATTATTTGCTTAATGATGATAACAGCACCGTTTGTATCCAGAGTATCCTTTCACAGCTGTGATGCTGAGGATTCAGTAGTTATATTGATGTTTGTGTTAGTTATTGAGAGTCAATTTTTTCAGACGGATATAAACTGTCTAGTGCTGAACAAAAGTCTTGCGCACGCAGACGAGTGGGGTTGTAGAAAATTGAGATTTTTATTTTTTTGCCTACTTGGTTTGTTTTGATTATTATAATGCTTTCTTTATGTGGTATCACCTGTTTAACGTGTATATAATTCAGTTTGCCTAGATTAACGTATAAGAGCATCAGTTGAGTGCTATTCGATAGATTTGAATTGTTAATAATTATATTGGAATTGGTAGCTAATATCTCTCCCAGCAACAAGGATCATTGATACTCTGGGCATTCTACAAAATCTACTCCATCGGAATGATTTGCATTCTCGTAACTTCTGTTGCAGTTGCAGTATTTCTGGTACGTGCTTTTGCAGTCCTTCATTTCATGTTTTCCTCCACGTATAGCACATATATTTTCGCCTTCGCATTTCAATGCTTTATGATTGTACTTTTGGCACTTGAACATGTTGTGACTTTGTAGTCTTCTTTTGCAAGGTAAGACCCGTAATTGTTATTGACATACTTGTTCACCAACCTTTTATATCGTACATAAATCGTTCACTTGTAAAATTTGCAACTACCTTCCATTTTTTGTTCATCTGGCATGAACTAGTTGCGCTTGTTCACTCTCCACAATATTGAGGTTCAAAGTCTAAATTTTATTCTTCAGATCCTCATTTGAGAATATAGATAATTGCATAATCTATTATATAACTTTTGCCCTAGCCACTTTTTAATAACACCATTTATGGGAAAAATATGAAAAACCTGATATTTTCGACATTCGATTTTGAATTACCTTTTTTGCAAAGGTAGAATTGGGGATATGTCACTTGTCATAGTGTACCTATTTTATACTGTACCAATTTTCAGGTCTACAAATTATTAATTTGACAATACTTTTTTGGTCTATTTCGATTACGCTATCATTTACAAAAACTTATTGCAAACCATACTCACTCTGAAAATTAAACCAAATATACTAAACAAACAAATCAAATGAAAACATCGCCCCAAACTAATTTGCTCCTACCACAGAAGCAAATAGATACTTTGTGTTTGTGCTCAGTGACCAAAAACAACTTTTCCATATGTCATGCATTGATAATAAATTTCAAACATTTGCCAAATATAAATCCTCGTTGACATGGGCGTAATCCCCAAAGGCCATGTTGCATGGCCAGGAAGGTCACTAGCTCACTAGTTCACTATCTAAACCTCCAATCGGACTAAGGGTGGCCTGGAGACTAAACAAACATATTTATGAATAGTTTGAATTCAGGACACGTCGGCATATGGCTGATTGTATTGATGCTGATATATCTACTCAAATGGTCATCGAGTCCTGATTCCTGTTAATGAGATATATCTCGATGAGTGAATGGATGTAATTAAAAACCGGAAATAATTAATTCAATTCAGAAGATAAGAACAATGTAAACAAATATGATGGTGTAAAATTTGTATTAATGACAGAAAATATTAAAGTTGAAGTGAATAGGGGATTGCAGTTTAACCTAACCTATGTTGTAAATATTAGCTTATGACTTCGGGATGCACCCTTTTCTCAAGATGCAACTAGAGCTGCAGATACACATTAATATATATATAAGAGTACAAGTGTGCAATTTGAAACTATTGATTTCTAAGTAATGTGCAGGTAATTGTTCATTAAAATTACAAATAAAGTAAATCAACTCCATAAAAGTCATTTATTATTTTGTGGATTTCAGACAATAGCAACCAGTTTTTCTCTGGTTGAGAGGTGAAGGCTACTTACGCACGGAGTATGGGGTTCTCCAACCTACAAGGCTTCCGCATTACCCTCTAAATACTTTCCCCGTCAACATAAGAACGTAGCCTAAAAATAGCAATACAGAAATAAAATACCGGTTATTCCAGCAGGAGTATTATTTATTTATTAGAATCTATTTTTCCATGCAAAATGTCCAATTACAAAATGAAACAAGTTGGGTAAACAGACCTACGCTCATGTCAGAAGGGTTTTGTATTCAATTTACAAAATGCAGTCACCAGATCGAATCAAATCAAGAAACATGTCAAAGACGATTTGATTGGAGAAAATATGAAATGCGAAGATCATACTATTTTTAACAAAGTTCAATGAATTTCGACTTTTGAGGTTTTTGGTATTGTTATACTCATAAATATCTCCCTTGATTATTATTTCAGATGTCCATCCGCGACGGAAGAGACACATTTTTCATGTATTTCCCCCCTGTGCCCCCACTGAAGCAAAAACTGACAGTTTAACAACTGTTTTGAAAAGCTCCCATGAAAACTTTCATTTCATACTCATATCGGCGACGTTTGATGAATTTTTTTTCAGGGCCACTCTCCTGTGCTGATATCATCGATTAATGGCCAATTTTTTCGAATCCTAGAATGGTTACAAAACCCTTTTGCTAGGAGCTCTCTCCCACCTCCTTGACTTATTTCACTTATGAGCATTAATTGTAGGTACTCATCTTCAGTCATTCATTAAATTGAATCAAGTGTTCAAAGCATGCACCTTAAACGTTGAAGTTGGGAAAAAATAGCTCCAAATTATTCAATCTTCGCATTTAAAACAGCCATTATCTTGTACTACTAGCTGAACCGATTCTCAAAGATATACATGACACCTATCATTCCTGAAATTTTCATGCAAATCCTAGCAAAACTGTAGTGTCTGAGTCGGTAAAAAGCGCATGTTGTTCCATAGCCATATGTTGCCATAGTAATAAATGCAGCGCATATTGTTCCATAGTAATATAGGAAAATTCAAACCGCTATAACTTCGTTAAATATGATTCAATCTTTATGAAACTTTTAGGATAGATCAATCTTATAAATAGTCATCCGTGCACTGAATTTCATAGAATTTAAGGTTACCGTTAAGATTTTATTCAAGAAAACATAAAATCGATAAATCATACTATTACTAACAAAGTTGAGTGAATTGCGACTTCTCACGTATTTGTTGTTGTTGAACTCACCAAGGCCTACATTCCTGATTTGTTTCAGATTTTTCGGATCACAGGTGTCCAATCGCGAGGGGGGGGACACAAATTTTTCGTGTATTTCCCCTCCCTGTGCGCCCCTCAAAGCAAATTTTGGCAAACTAAGACCTGTTTTGAAAAGCTATCATCGAGGCCTTTCATTTGATACCCATGTCGGCTACCTTCAATGAAATTTTTTTTTCGGGGGGGTCAATCTCCTATATGGGGAGACCCCCCTTAAATACCTTATAAAATTTTTTTTGTAGCTGAACTTTAAAGAGATCACCACTTTACACGGACACACAAAATTTAATGTTTCTAGCTTAAGTAGTTTCCGAGAAAAACTGCTGTGACACACGGACGGACGGACGGACGGACAGACGGACGGACAGACGGACAGACGGACAGACTGGTCGCGAAACTAGTAGGGTTTTGTTAAATTATTTTACAAAACCCCCTAAAAAATATAGATAAAGTAGACAAAAGTAGTTAAAAAAAATTGAGCAATTAATCATAAATTAAAACAATTAATGCAGTTTGTTTCTAATTAAATGCTATAAAGATTGAAGAAAAGTACTAAGTTCTAATTTATTGTGGACGCAAGGCAAATGAATCATGGCAGAATGAAAATGGGTTTCAGTACGCGGAAATAGGATGTTAAGGTTGGAGGAGAGCAGAGCCCTGCCGGGGCTCCTCCAGCTTATTTGATTTACTAAGCTCGGGCAATTAATCAGGTGGGGATGGAGTCTAAATCAAAGACATGCATCAAGGAATGTCCTACGTGCTTTTAATGAGGGTAGATGTAAATAAGTGAGTCGGTCTTCATAGGGAACATAGGGAATCTTGTACTAATAAAAAAAGACAGCGGGTGAAGTTTCTTTGAACATATTCTAGGTCAGCAATAAGGTATTTAAAGTGTGGAGGCTAAATTTAAGAGCTATACTCTAAAACGAACGAGAGTATTATAAAGCTGGACAGAGGAGAACACATCTTGAAAAATAAAAGTATGGCGCAGTACAAACCCCGAAACTTTACCAACTCTGGTTTAAATGCTTGAAATGTGCATATCAAGTTTAGGATCGAACATCATACCAAGATCCTTAATTTTAAGAACAGTGTTGAAAGAGGTTCTGTAATGAATCTTGTGACACCGCTGGCGACTCACTAACACACCTTGCCACCGAGTGGCTTGGCATCTCACGTCGGTTGTGACGGTTGCACATCCCACGTCAATTTTGTCGTGGGATGTCAAAAAGGAAAATTTGAAGTAAGCGGAGGCCATTCAGGTGAAGTTGCTGCTGGTTGCTTATTCTACGAAAACTTTACGCACGCTTGCAAATTGAATTCCTTTAACTTTAACCTAGAAAATAGATTCGACGTCACCAGTGAAATTTCACTTCACGAGTTTCAACTTTTTTTCGCTACCGAAATCGGCAAAGTCGCCATCGTCGCAAGCTGCGCGGCGATTGAGTGAGGCAGCCACCCCAAGAGGATATCCCGGTGGAGCACCCAAAGGCAGCGACAACCGCTAGGAGATATAAAGTAAGTGTAAAGTGCGAATGTAGAGGATCTGGATGGGAACGCGAAACTGTGAAAGAAAAGTGCGCGGACGAAAAAAAAAGTAAAGTTTCCGATATTATAGTTGCCGCTTCCTTAATTCTAACCAGCTACCTGCTACGAATCGGGTCGGATGTCTTAAACCCTATCTCGGGGAAACGTTGGGAGTTTCCATCCTGAGCCGAGTTTTCTGACCGCTGTTTTTGTTGTCGTGTTTACTCTTACCGTGGTGCCCCGGGTTGGTTAATTTCGGTCTTGATTTTATTCGAACCTGGTGACTTGCGCTTTTTCTGGAAAATAAAATTACAGTATTTTCAAGCACTAAATTCGAACGGGATTTATGTTCATATGCTGGGTTGAACCTTTCGATTTGCTGTCTTGTTGACTGCACACGTGACCGCATTGGAAAATTAGGTGGCATCTTCCTTCGATAAATTTTGATGCTTTTTGGGAAAGTTTCTGCGAATCGAAATCTGCGGGTCGCCAACCGTAATGACTTGTGTTTTTTTATTCACCCCAGAAAAACCAAAGCATAATCGAACAAATTCTGGCTTGTCCTGAATCGGGTACCTGATCGTTTCTTTTCATAAAAGTGTGAAATAAACTTTTCTTCAAAGGAAAATTTGCAGGCGTTCCCCCTATGTCGTGTCCATTGTACTGGGCCCAATACAAATCCTGAAAATCTGTTTATTGCAATATTTCAGTTGGCCGTATTTCTAGGTGAACCCCAAGTGCTTCGTTCGAAATGGTGGGAACAATGCTAATGGATCACTGTAATGAACCACACATTAGGAAATTGAAGTGACTGTGTTATAGTGTTCGGAGGACTCACGGTTATAGAGAAAGTAAAGAAAGCAAAGGGAAGTCAGAAAGTAAGCCAACTGAGCCAACGTGGAGAATTAAATGGAATGGTATTTTTAAATTTGCATCGGGAGGAAAGAGCCCTATGAGGAAAAGTAGTGGTACAAAAGCAGACGGAAGCGAGAAAACAAAAGAAGAAACGCTCAGCAGAATGCGAATCAAATAAGGAAAATGCGAAAGCTGCAAGTGTAAATGGTGATAAAATACATCAGAAAATCAAAAACCCTGATGATGAGGAACATCAGCAAATCCAAAACAGGGATGAACAACATCAAGAAATCACAGAAAAAAAATATATCAAATGAAAAATCCGAAAGTATAAAAAGCCCTGAATCGCAAGATAAAGAAGAAAATGTTCCAAATCCGAAAAGAATCAAAGTTAACTCGAACTTTGAGAAAACAAATGGTAGCGAACTTGAAACAAATAAATCTGCTGAGTGCACATTGAATGCGGAAGACCTCAGTGAAGAACATAAAATGAAATTAATGAAACACTCACAAATAATCATAAGGTGGACAAACAATCAAACCATCGAACCGATAAAGGGCAAAAAGGAAACAGCTTTTGAATCCAAAATGCTTCAAGAGAGCGAATCCATCGTCACAACTAACACCAGCACAGAAATCAGTAACAACCGGACATTTGATACTACATGTGATTTCGATTCGATCCTAATCATTGACGATTCGTCCGATGATGATGTAACTATGCACCTGAGCCAATAATTTAATACTACGAAGTCCATAGCTAATAATCAGGCAATTATTGAGTTATTCCGAACCTCGTGATGTGTGAAATTTTGTTCGTTTTTTGTTAATCTTAAGTTTAAAGATATTCCTAATGTATGAAAGCATGTGAGTAGCTTCCACAAATGGGAAACAAGAAAAACAGATTTCCATTTGATATAACAGATGAATAATTGATTCAGTTTTTTCGATTAATTAACATTACAATATAAGTTAAGGTAAAACAATTAGACTTATTCGTAAATCTTAGCCTTATACAATTTAACATTCGGGGAAGGATTGTACAATTCAATCATGAAATCATTAGAATGATGTAACCGACCATCTTGAAATTGTTGGTTTTTTTTTGCATAATGCTCATGAGATTGAAATTTTTCCCATTTATTAGATAAAAATTTTGAACTTATTTTTGCAGGGTAACTTCTCAAGATCTTGCGAAAATTACTCAGTAATTAAAATGTATGAATTGTATGTTAATCAGTAGAGTAAGGTTAAACGTAATTAATTTTTTTTGAGAAAAGATTAACTCATTTACTCCTCAAGCAAATTTAGTGCATCTTGCCTTGGGTACCAAGAACTAATTTTACATTTACAGAAAAATTCTGAAAGGACATTTACGGCATTTGAAAATGTAAAAATACTATGATATAACTCTTGGCCAATGTTACGAAGCGCGAAAAAATTGAATTTCTTGGTATATGGAAAATGTAATGTAAAAAGAAACTCCGGTACATTTCGAGCCCCCGCAGTCTTGGTCGGTGCATTAAATGGTTTAAACGGGGAGGAATATAAATTATGTATGCGCTTTACAGATGAGTTTTACCTCAATACTGTTGCACAAAACCAATGCAGTTCCAAATATTCTACTTTTTTGTAATGAAATTATAGTTACTAGTGTGCGAGAGAAGGAATTGATCATAAAGAGTTTTAACGTCATAAAAAAAAAGAATTTTATTAGCCAAAAGTTTTCAATTAAATTTAGCTTTAGTGCACGGATATATCAGTATCTCTCTTATGAATCCGTTATTGAATTTCATCTTTAATAAATTTCTCGTAAGAATCTAAGTTTAAATCGGCTGTTGATAAATACTCCTAAGTGGAAGCATGTATTAAATAAAAAAAAAAAAAAAAGTATTTCGCCATTAACTCAGAGGAATATAATCTATTTAGCGTATATCTAGGTAGATATTTTGGGGAAGAATAATATGACCTCTAAAAATCACGAAATAAAATAACAACATGAATTGTTAACGAGAAAAATAGACTTTCCTTTCCAGTAGCTCTGCTTTTCAGCGGGAAATGAGGTGCAGGGTAAGTATGCCGTCGCGAGGGTAGGGTTTGATAAAATCCGCTGAAGTCGATTTCGCGTCGCACGCAGTACGCGGCACTTTTGTTGTTTTGCCGTTATATTAGAGTAGCTTTCGTCGGGATGAGTTAACGTAGTATACTTTCGGTACCGCGTCGGAAATTCGGGAACGCGAAGTAAAAATTAGATTCTGTTCTTTGACTGGTTATAGGAAGAAATACGGAGTAACGTAAAGTAGGTTTCTTCTCCGTATGGTTTTGTTTCGTAACGCGTTTGAAAACGGGCATGTATAGGTGGCTGAACATTGTAAATGAGCGTAACCCATTCGGAGACCCGCGACCGAAATCCTCTCCGATCTAGCTGGCCGACAAGCAGCCACCGCATGAATGGGTTATGGTGCACGGATTGGTTGACCGGTTGGTACCGTCCGTTGGCACTACTCAGACTTAACGTCTAGAACCGATGAGAGGTCGGTTCCGCGATCGCAAGAAAGTTTTAAAAATCATTACAGTTCGCTTCCAATTGTACAGATAAATTTGATTTGTACTGGTTTAAGGGAATACAACATAACATGAGATTTAGATATGTTCAGTTCAAGATTGTTAATGTTATACCATTTTTCCAGGGTAAACAATCTTCTACTTGACTGATTGTCCTAAATAGAAAAGGGATTTTGTGTTTAAAGCAGCAGGTAAGTCATTAATAAAAAGTATAAACAGGAGAGGGCCAAGGATTGAACCTTGTGGGGCACCTTACGTAGGGCAAAAGATTGAAGATAATAAACTGATCCCTCGAACGCAGCAAGAACCATATGTTAGATATGAATTTATCCAAGCCAACATCGGAGCAAGGAACCCATAGTGCCGCAACTTCAGTAGTAAAATAGAATGTTCAACTCGATCAAATGCTTTGTGAAAATCAGTATTGGTTACATCCATTTGCATATAGCTATCTAGAGAACAAGAAACAGAATGACATATTTTGAGTAAATTAGTAGTAGAGCAATTAGGAAGGAATCTTTGTTGCTCGGCAGCAAAAATTTGCAATAGGAATGATGCTAATTATTGTGAACGTGGCGCTCCAACAATTTAGAGAAGCAGAAGAGGATAGATAAAGGACAGGAGTTTTTTTTGTGGTGAATGCTATTTATGATTAGAGTGTGGGACTCCCATGCTCGCAAGAAAGCGACAGGACTGCCCACTAAAAACCTCCCTTGTCAACCTGAAAACCTCGCCTGGAACCGTTTGACACATTACTTCGGGCTAGGTATTGTTTTGTTACGCCGTGAGGCGCCTTCAAGCTGGTGGATCCCTTTCCCAGCGGGAGAGAAGAGGGGAAGAAGAAGTATCAGAAAAGCTATTCCGCAGCCCCAGCGTCCCCGGCTGCTGTGTCCCTTTTATATTTTGGGACTGCCCGAGCATAATGTGGCACCTGGTTCCATTTGTCAGCCGATTCGAGCATCACTGCCGCTATATTATCCGGGGTGAGCTCTATCGTCTCCCTGTAGAGTTCTCTTCGCAGCCTGACCCATTTTGTACACGCAAAAAATGTGTGGCAGGCACTGTCCTCCTCTCCTGGGCAAAACCGACAATCGGGGGACCGTGACATACCAATCATGTGTAGGTAAGACTGAAAAAACCCATGCCCACTCAAAAGCTGGGTCAGATAGAAAGCAGTCTCACCATGCGTTTAATTTAGCCACGGTCTCACATCCGAGACGAGGCACGCAGTCCACCTTCCCTTCGTGCAACTGACCCAAGACTGCTGCCAATCGTTGAGTGAGCGCTGTCTCTCCTTGCGGGCAATCGTCTCCCTCGCATCCTCGTTTCGACGCAGTTAAATAGCGCAGTGCTCTCTAGCAAGGAGGCCGATATGTATAACGCCTGCAATCACTCTCACCACCGGGTCAAAGACTGTTGGATACGAAGATGCAGTCCTCAGTGCTTCTCTTCTCTGTACCTGTGCCAAAAGTTTTGGGTATACCTCTTTGCTGAGAGCCTCGCCCCATACTTCTGCTCCATATAGTAGCACTGACCCTACAGCACTCATCAAGAAGTGTCTTCTTGACGGGCTGGGTCCCCCTACGTTGGCCATAAATCGACTCAGAGGCGATATTCCTGAAGCAGCCTTCTAAGCCATTGCCCTGATTTGCTCGGAGAAACTCATCTTCGAGTCGATCAGTAGCCTCAAGTGCTTCACCGATGGCTTTGATTCGATTCGTTTACCTCCAATACTGATCATCCTTACTCTAGGGATTCCTTTTTTTGTCAAGATGACCACTTCGGTTTTCTCCAGTGCTAAACTGAGCCCGCGAGCAGTCATCCAGTCCCTCACTTGGCACATTAGCATACCTAGCCTAAATTGCACCTGTTCAACCGTGCGTCCAGCGACTAGAGTCGTAACATCATCCACATAGCCAACCAAGCAGGACTCACCTGGCATCTCGAGTCGCAGTAGCCCATCGTAAGACACGTTCCACAGGTCCAGACCAAGGATAGATCTCTGGATAACACCTGATGTAATCTATCCTTCGTTGGCCCTGTGTCGTGTCGTAGAGCAGGCTTTGGTCCTTTAGGAACTTGAAAAGAGTTTTCCAGTGTATCCAGAATATCCACCTTTCTAGCGGAGTTGAAGGCGTTCCTGACGTCGAGTGTTACCAATAGGACAATCCTTCGTTTGGTACGACTATATGCCTCTGCCTTTTGGACCGCGTTTACCACCTCTGGAATTGCATCAATGGTAGAACGTCCTGCTTTAAAGCCGTAGTGCCGAGGAGATAGGTCCCCTGTAGCACGAATCGCGTCAGTGAGTCTTCCCTTGATGAGTTTCTCTAGCACTTTCCCAGCCGTGTCTAGCATGCATAACGGTAGTTGGAGATACCACGATGGTCACCATTCTTCAGAATTGGAACAATATGTGCAAGTTTTCATATTTGAGGGTAAGTTCAATTAGCTAAAATTATATTAAACAGAACTGAAAGAGGAGTATATATAGAAGTAATAAGTGACTTAATAAAAATAGCGGGAATCTCATCGCGACCCGGTCCAATGCTTCCATCCAACTTGCTGATGAGTAGCTCAATGTCATAGGGAGCGGTTTCAAAATCAATAGCTAATGTTGAATAAGAGAATAGAGGACAGCAGTTTATAAGTAAAGACGAGGCACTAAAAGATTCAGAGAAAAATTTATCAAAGAGATAGCAGAAGGCAGAAGGCCCAATAGCCTCAAAGCTGTTCCAATGCGCTGAATCCAAAATACGTGACTAAGTGTTCAAATAGCGAATGTAAGACCAAGAAGGTTTTGTTTGGTTAGACAACAGAGATTGTTCTATGGAAAGATAACAAGCACGCATGGCTGCTTGGTCATTATCATAACGAAAAGTAATGTTTTTCGAAAATTGAGCGTGGATTTCATAAAATGAAGCCGAAATAGACAAACACTTCAATTGGAAAGTTATAGCGCAAAAGCCATTACGTTCAATGAGTTTATCCCTAGCTGACTCTGGTCTTCACAAATAACACACTTAACATCGAACTTACAGCCATTATTCAAGTTCAAATATAAATTAAAGTTGCATCGCACTAAAATTCAAAAAAAGTCAAGTTAATCTTGGTCTGTAACCATACTTTTATCTGTATTCTTAACTACAATCAAGAGATGTTTGAATTTCTCCATGAGCCAAGGTCTCTTCTATGCTAAATCTATGAGAGCTGCCATAGACTGGCCATGTGCAATGAATGATCTAAGGGCGGGTACCTAAGAAAACATTTGTCGGAAAAAGTGAGAGGCGTACACCCGTTAGAAAGCTCAGTAAATGCTGGTTTATATTTTCAGAAGATGGTACCAGATACTAAGTGTACTTCAAAATTGATTGACGCGGTGGATGGTATAGAGGGTAAGCTTCGCATTTCACCAAGATTTTCACCACATTTTTATTAACTTGCTTACATTTCTGTTGACATTGAATTTGATAATCGATTTTTAATAGACTGCTCGATAAGACACAGAGCTTGGCCGTGTAAGGAATGGAAGCCAAATCATGCCAGGCGAGAGTCCCTGAAACAACAAAAGGGGAGGCAGCTTCGGCCCGATGACCAGCTCATTTTTCACAAGAGCCCAATAACGCTACGGGTTCCATACTCACTAGAGGGAAAGAGAAAACTGGTTGGTTTTATTTTTTTAGAAACTCATTTTTCTAGGGTTTTGTACTAATTACAAAACCCTATTGCAATCACGACCTGTGTCCGTCTGTATGTTACAGCACTTTTTCTCCGAAATTATAGAGGCTATAGTCATAAAACCTTATAGAAAGGTCAGAAGTGGTGACCTCTTGAAAGTTCAAGGATGGAAAATTTTTTCAAAGGGGCTTAAGGGGGTCTCCCCATACAGGGAGATGACCCCTCAAAAAAAAATTTCACCATTGGTAGTCGAATAGGGTGTCATTGGAAAGGCCTCAATGGGATCTTTTCAAAACAAGTCTTAAAATTGTCCTATAAGTAACGAGGGGAGCAGGGGAAGGGGAAATGTACGAACTTTTCGCGTACCCCCCCTCGCGATTGGACGCCTTCCATCCGAAAAATCTGAAAAAAATCATGAATGTAGGCCTTAATGAGTACAACAACAACAAATACATGAGAAGTCGAAATTCACTCAACTTTGTTAGTAATAATATGATTTATCGATTTCGTGTTTTCTTGAATAAAATCTAAACGGTACCTTTAAACTCCATAAAATTTAGCAAAGAGATGACTATTTATAAGATTGATTTTTTCTGAAAGTTTCATAAAGATCAAATAGTATTTACCGAAGTTATAGCGATTTGAGTTTTCCTGTATTACTATTGAGCAATATGCCCTGTATTACTATGGAAACATGGCTATGGAGCCATATGTGCTTTTTCCGACTTTGACACTACAGCTTTGCTAGAATTTGCATGCAAATTTCAGGAGTGATAGGTATCATGAAGATGAGTATATACAATTGAAACAAGTCGAAGAGGCAGGAGAGAGCTCCTAGCAAAAGGGCTTTGTAACCATTCTAGGATTCGAAAAAACAGGCCATGAATCGATGATTACAGTTCCACCACTCCTCTAGGAGTGGCCCCTGAAAATAAATTTCATGAAAGGTAGCCGATATGAGTATCAACTGAAAGTTCTCTATGAAAGCTTTTCAAAACAGCTCTTAAACTGACAGTTTTTGCTTCAGTGGTGGCATAGGGGGGGAGGGGGGGCGGAAATACATGAATAATGGGTTTCATCCCTCGCGAATTGACACCCGTGATCTAAAAAATCTGAAAAAATTATCAAAGGAGATATTTATGGGCATAACTATAACAAATACCTCAGAAGTCAATATTCGTTCAACTTTGTCAATAATAGTATGATTCTAAAATTGCAAATTTTCTCCAACAAAATCGTCTTTGACATGTTTCTTGATTTTATTCGTTGCTTGTTACTGCATTTTGTAAACCCTTCTGACATGAGCATAGGTCTGTCTACCTAACTTGTTTCTAATTGACGTCACACCAAAATATAAATATAAATATATATACATATATATATATATATATATATATATATATATATATATATATATATATATATATATATATATATGAGTAGTCCACGTGGCGCAGTGGTTAGAGCACTAGGCCCGTAAGCCGAAGGTCTCTGGTACGAGTTTCGTTGGCGTCAACGAGATTTAGATCGAGTGATTCTTCGGACGGACTATAAGCCTGTTCAGTTATGATACGTGCTGATTTAAAATCAGAACGTATCGCAGCTGGGTGGGTGGATACACAGCCAAAGCGTGATAATGATCATATCACCTTGGAGGGTGCCGATGCATTCGATCATGATAATGATATACTTTAACTATCTCTAAGCAAAGGCCCGAAAAAGGCTGTAGTACTACGAAAAAAAAAAAAAAAAAAAATACATATATATATATATATATATATATATATATATATATATATATATATATATATATATATATATATATATATATATATATATATATATATATATATATATATATACTATCTATATATATTTTGTTTTCAGCTTGAGAGGTATTTTATCTAAGAATGAGAAGTAACTGAAAGTAATTTATTTTTACCTAAGTGTGCGTTTAACCGTATTAGACAATCTCAATTGACTCAATAGAAATTTTGTAGCATTTATCAATTTCAAAGTCTATTCGAAATTCAATAATTGAATAGGTTGAGAGGTTGAACGTTCCTAGCATTAAACTTCGAAATCTACTGGTTCGATTCTAGTCTGAAAAAAATATTATTTTTCTCTTTTATTCGTCTCTATGAAATGATTCGCATGATAAAAATAAGGCTATAGCGTATATAATTAAAGGTGATTCATTATGGGGTTTGATTTTCGATTGGCTTTTTTTGACAGGTCACGCGTGACTTCTGTCAAGCTGTAGTGTTATTTTCATTCAGTATTGTTTGACAAATCATAATGGAAAGACTTACACAACAACAACGTATCCAAATTATTCAACTATATTACGAAAATTAGTTCAATGAAAACCGCTGCTTTATCGCGAAATTTTGTTAGTGATGGGGCGTATTTTTGGCTCAATGTATAGTCAACAAACAGAATTGCCGTATGTCGGCCGATGAACAACTTGAAGAGCTTCAATAGCTACAGCCACCGAAATGCACAGTATGATGTGGTGTATCAGCAAGTGGAATCATCGGTCGCTATGCTGGAACGCATTCTCCAAAATTGGACCCTTAGTATGGACCATTTACGGCAAAGTCACGGTTGACATTTAAACAAGATAATCTTTAAAATGTAAATGTCATAGATTATTCTTTCGACTCATAATGAATTTTTGTTATAAAGTTCAAGTTTATGCCTTATATTTAAGATTAAAAACCAAGTCTCATAAAGCTTTTGATGGCGATGCGCTTTGCTTTTTGCTTTCAAGGCAAAAAATACTCGGTAAGTGAAGCAAGGCTTCAGCTGTCTTATTCAAGAAAGCTGAATTGGTCTAGAATGTTTCATCAAGTTATGAAGATGAGTGTAAAATTTTCTCACCACTTCCTCGCCCTCCAGGTTAGCAGAAAAAAACCTGCCAATCAACTAAGGAGAGTTCAGAGGCAAGAACTTAATCAAAGAATGTCTCATACACCAGTTAGGGAGAATTGCTAGCCATATACAATATATAGGGTTTTCCATTAAGGACTTAACAATATATAAATAAATTTCGATAAATCGATTGTGAGGCGTGCTGTGTGGCTAGTGGCACTGTCTTGTTGAAACTACATATTGTTGATGTCTAGTTTATCCAATTCTGGCCGCAAATAAACTTCCAACATAACACGATAATGCTCTCCATTGACGGTAACATGACGGTCATTTGCATCCACGAAAAAATACGGCCCAGTCACACACGGCATGAAGACCGCACCAAATAGTATTTTTTTGTAGATGCAACGGTATCTAAAGAAGCACATGTGAATTTGTTGCTGACCAATAATGCATATTTTGCTTATTAACAAAGCCATTGAGCCAGAAATGAGCTTCATCGATGAAGATGACTTTTCGATAATAGCAATTAATAGTTAGTTTAAATGATTTCCAAACGTTGCTGGTTCATAAACTTTACCATAATGAAATTATTGACTTCAACTAACGTTTTAACATTGACGGTTCATTAAAAGAGTTTAGGGGTGCATTCATATAAAGATACGAAATTGTTACAGCCCTAATGCAAAACCCTATATATGGCAGATATTAATAAAGAGGCATTGTGAGGAAGGGAGATCTTTACGGTAACAAAATCTAGAACATGGGAAAAGCAGAAACCAGTACAAAGAAACCTTTGTACATATAGCATTTTTAACAGCAACCAAGACTCCATCACCATCTTCTTTGTTAGTGAAGGCTAGATCTCGATCACGGCGAAAATATTATAATCAAGTGAAATTTCTGCTTCTAATATAGAATTACGTAGACAAGTTTCACTTAAACAGAAAAATGAGTCGTCGCTAAGCTGTAATGATAAAAATAACTTGGTCCTGAAACCTCAAAGTCAAAGTCGAAAGCGCTTTATTCAATACCAATCGATCTAAATTTTAAAAGAATATAAAGCAAATTCCAAATAATAGCAATAAAAAACTTAATGGCCCAAATGGCTCTCGAAATTTATACGCTACCATTAATCATATTTCATCAAAAAAAAACTATAGCAATTCAAATTAATTCAGATTATAACCTCTTATGCAATTCAATTGGAAACAGGAGAAAAAACCAACCTTTACTATCCTAAAATTATTTATAATTTAAACACAACAGTTAACTTTGATCCTACACCTAATATGTTTTAACTTAATTCTAATAAAATTCAATCAAAAACTTTATCTTATTCTAAAAAATTCTATGACAATGTTCCTAGCCTAAGCGTTTAACCTTATCTCTAATCCAATATAATAAACATAACACATATCTTACCTATACCTTATTTTTAACAAAAATAAACAACAACACTAAATGTAGCAATAATGAGCTGAAACTCAAAAACTAAGTTACGAATAACACAAAACTGGAAATAAACACGAATAATTTAGACATTGTCATTCAGCCACCAATACCTGGATTGCGCCGTCTCAATTCGATCAGCTTCAATGAATCTCGCAAATGTGTATCTCCATTGAAATTGTTGGTCTCGTTAACTCAAACTCGGAGGATATTTTATCTTCTTATCGGTGGCCCGTCGATATATGTGATATATGACTGAGACACCGTCAGAATCAAAAACGCACCGATTCATGTCCAAATACACGAATGCTTCTGGAGGAATGAAGCCAGTAGCGAGGCAAGTCACTATATACCCGTCTGTAGGGTGGAATGACTGTGAAATCCAAGGGTTTTCACTCACAGTCACAGATCTTGCGATATGATTCCGAAGCAGTTTCAATATGAAGATATCGACTCTCGTCATTTTAACAGTTTGATAAATTTTTCTATTCGATAAATAATGTTTGCAATCCGTCCCAGGCTTTCTGTACAAACCAGTACATGCATGAAGACATTTCCTTTCGAAAACTCTTAATTTTTCCATAGTACTAGCACTCTGGTTGTACTAGATCTGACATCCATATGTCAAAACTGGTCTAACCAGGGTCTTGTAACAGATAATTTTGACCTTTTGATCAATGTATTTGGAATGAAAGAGTTTTCGTCGGGCCATGACTACTTTTAGTACCTTACTCAGCATGATTTTGACATGTTCATTATAGTACAGATACTGACCGAGGTATCGAACACAGGATTTATGTGGAACTCGTTCTAAACTACCCTCACCAGCCATGATGTGGAAATCTTTCCAATTACGTTTCAGGTCTTGACTGAACCCCTGCAGCGTTGTCCGAAACAAGATTGTTTCACACTTTTGCGCATTGATTTTCATTCGCCAATTGTCAGTGAACAGCTGTACATCATTGTCCATTTTTGAGAGTATGCCCTGAACTATTGTAGCTTTACGGTCCGCCGTATAGATGATCAGATCATCAGCAAACGCTACCAATGATCGCGTTGGCGTGACATTAAAATCAAAGCCGTTCAATAGCTTGCGAATGAAGATTGAAAAGAGCAGAAGCGCAGTAACTGTTCCCTGCTGTAGACCATTTAAGACCTTGAATTCGCGCATTGTTGTCAGATTTTCATCAGTTACAACAAACGATTTCCCGTATAACATATTACACATCATGGCGACAAGGTGTCTGGGGAACTTGTCCTGAAGGAGTGTAAAAACTAGTCCACCTAACCACACCGTATCGAAGGCTTTCTCCATATCAATGAGACATACTCCAACGGATTGTCTCTCATTTAGTTCCCAACGGATATCTGATGTTACTTTCGGCATCAACTCATATTCCTCAATGTGGGCGTTTAATGCTCTGTTGAGTATCACTTCACACACCTTGCTGATGTTAGGCAGCAAGCTGATTGGGCGATAGCTTTTGGGGCATGAAGATTCTTTTCCTTTCTTCAAGATCGGAAATACCTTAGCTTACACTCATTTGGAAAATATGAGTTGCTCAACATGTTGTTGAACAACATGCAATAATTCCTAATGGCAACTTCAGGCAAATGTCGGAGAACTACATTTGGAATACCATCAGCACCAAATGATTTCTTGTTGTTTATCCTGCGAAATATGAAACACAAGTCTTCATAGCTGACAAAATAGTCAATAAGTTTCAAGCTCGGTATGAGGTCAGATGTTAATGTTCCATTGAAGTGAAGAATTGATTGGCTGTTCAGGCTTGATTTGAGGTCGGAAACTTTTGCTTCAACGACCTCTGAAAATATTTCATTCCCTCTCTCAGGGTTTGGTAGATGAACCAATTCAAAATGTGTTCCAATCAGGGCAAATTTATGCAATCCCTCACATATAATCCTCTTTCGATTTCTATCCGGAGTTGTACTATCAATTTCGATACCAGCCCTATCGAGAAGATTTATCTCATCACTAGTGACTTCAAGATTCGATACCTTCACTCGAGACTTCTTGCAGAATATGCTTTTCACTTTCGCAAACACGCCGTCTGCGTTCTGTGGGCGAATACCAGCCAATTTTTCCGCCCATTGATTGCTGCCCTCACTCCTGCAGTATGACCGGATTAAGTTCCGGATATTCTTCAGGCGTAATTTCACGAAGCCAACGAGGGATGGTTAAAGTCCAAAAATCGTCGATAAATATTGTTGACACGTGTGAGAAGAAGGCTTTACAATCTTTTCAACCTTGCGATGGTTGGTGTTTCATATCCTTCCATATTGTTCCGATGTTTAATCTTTGGAACGCCTTTCTCAATCGTTTCCAACGTCAGCTTCTCTAACTTCGACAAATAGAGATCTATTTCATTGTTAGTTAGATTTCTGTCATTAGGAACCATTGAGCAAGAGTTGCCACCATCAGAAGGGGGACATGGCTTCTGGTACTCTCGATTAATCTTCTTTTGAAACTTTCCCAGTCTGCTTTTCTGAAATTCAATCGATGATTTTCGTGTTGAACTGGAATGAGGAAGAAATCATCCCTGTGATGATTGATTTCCATTACGATTGCGTTATGGTCGCTATCGTAAGGAAGCACCTGCAGTTTCCGTTGAGGACTATTAAAGCTGAATTCAAGTCTTGCGTCGGCAATGCAGAGGTCCAAATATGAATTTGTCCTAGGGTATGTTGGGAACTCCGACCCATATACGAGTAGAGTGGAATTGTATTAAATTTGGTTCTCTGTTATCCACGATTTCAGGAATACACCTCTTGGATTATTGCTGGCGTTCAGCCATGATGTATGCTTGGCGTTCAGGTCACCAGCAAGAATGTAATAAGTATGCAGCCTGTTCAATTCGAGTATTTCAAACAAGGAATTGAGTTCCTCCTTGAGCTTGAGAACAGTTCCACCAGTTGCATAGGCAGAGATAACGAAGAGGTTATCCCCACCTGGTAGTGAGATTTTGCTAACGGACACTTCGAGAGATTCAAAGCTTTTGAATTCGACTTTTTCGATATTTTGGGAACAATAGGGTCTTCAAACCAATATCCCGGTGCCACCTCCCCCATCACCTATTACCCTATCGTTTCTTACGAAAATCCTTGAATGTCATGGAGTGCCACGAATTGAGGTGGGTTTCGGTGAGAAGCATGATGTCAGGCTTTTGCTCAACAATGAATTCAAGGAGATAATCACGCCGATGTATAGTAACAATGGAGTTGACGTTGATCGAGACGAGACGAATCCTATTCATGGGAATGTGATTGGATGACAAATTATTTTGAGGCATTTGAAACCCTGAACGATGAAAAACAAGATTAATTTTCGTATCTTACTCATAAATTTTTTCCTATAGAGAATTTAAGTGCTTTAAAATTTTGAGAAGCAGCTCATTATTGTCTCTTACATTATTTACGCTATTTACCGCATTTTCTGCTGGTCCTCTAGCGGCTTGTGCAAATGATACTCACTACATTATTTACGCTATTTACCGCATTTTCTGCTGGTCCTCTAGCGGCTTGTGCAAATGATACTCTGGGCTTGACAAAGTTCAGAGCCAAGACACTGCGGTTTAGTTGTGTTTGCTTTGGGATAGATTTTAATCTCACTTCCTGATATCGGGAGCATCCTCGATATGATGCCGGGTGACCAAAAACACCGCAGTTAACACAGTATAGTTTCTCTTTTGGCTCCGTCTAGCCAATTTGCACTCGCCGGAAGCATGCACGTCCTCGCATTTGACGCATCGGTAATGCGTGGCGCAGTTGGCAGCCGAATGCCCAAATCGTTGGCAGCGATAGCACTGGTTGATTTCTCGTTTCTGGAGGCGTTCCCACCTCACCACTCGGAAATTCAAATATCTAATTTGTTGAAGAGCACTTGGATTGCTCTTATTTGATATTTGCACTAAATAAAGTGGTGAATTTTTTTTTCTACCGTTGACCTTCTTGTCGCAAATGTTTTAACTGAGATAAATTCGATTTCTGGTGCTACTTCCATGAGAACCTGAAGAAGATTGACGGTATCTTTTCTGCAGTCCAAGCCCTTCAATAAAAAGATCTGGTTCTTCTCGGTTTTGGGGGTATAAGTGAAGTGCGGAACGTCCCTAGAATTTAAAGCATTTTTGCTGATTTGAAATCAACCAGTGATTTCATTCTGATAGATAACTTCTCGGAATTGATTCGTTTAATTTCAAAGTTTGTTAATTTGTTTTCGGCTGCCAATAGCCGAACCATGTCCTTTCCGATTTGACCGAAGACATTAATTGGCGGAACTTTCTCTGCATTCTTGGCTACATTTTGAGGAGAACCAGCAGAACTACGGGCTGGTTTCTTCTCCTTATTTTTAATTTTTAACTAAATTATAAAATTATCATTATCTGTAACATTACCTCCTATATTTTCATCCATCCCCATTGCTCGTTGAAGTCCGTCCAGCGCTGCATAATAGTTCTGGCTGCCATTAGTGCCCCCAGCACTTAATACCCCTTCTGGGATGACTGGTTTAACAGCTTTCTTCTGCTTTGCTTGCGCATCGATTATTCACACCGGTTCAGTATCTTGCACTGTCTTCGCTGCCTCGAACATATCTTCGTTCGTTTTGATTCTTAATTTTAATTCATCGATTTCAGTTCGAAGTCGACTCACCTCCTGCCTATCCTCGAACACTTGAGTCTTATGGCTGCCATCTGCGGAGTCCTGGGTGCTCGTGTGTCTTCGCTTGTTGACACTTGCCACCAATTTCACATTTTCACTCTCCCCGGGCCCCCCAACGGAGGGAAGCGGTCGGGCTCCTCCATACAGCAGTCCCGAGTTAGTCTTCGGTTTGTTTCCTGTTGTCGATTTATTAATTCCATTGGTCAATGCCTTCGACGATAAATGCTTTCCCAATAAAATCAAAACTTGCTTCTGACTGGCTCGTAAAAAATTATTTCAATTTTTTGAAACTGACTTTTGTGAAAAATTAATTAATTTTTAAAATTAATGACAGGAGCATTTAAAAACACGTAGTTTGCAGCTTGTCATCTTCCAGGTACATGAAACAATTTATCATATTTGCAATAAATAGTTTAACGATAACTCCAGGTGGCCAGCCTTTTGTACTATCGCAATTCACAGGGACTGTAAGCTTGAGGGACGAAACCTCTTCCCTTTAAGTTACCTTTGTTGATTTTGCGGCAACTAATGACTTTAATGGCCAGACCACATTTCTTGATAATGTAGTTCCTGAGATGTTCCGCGGAAGTGTGATAGCTAAGGCATGATTTAAAGATCTCTAAACGAGGGACCACAACATCAAGAGGGGGAATTTCATCTTCCGATGGTGGAGGAGCCACTGTTGCTAAATCGGCAGACGATGCTGAATGAAATGACAAAGATTTTTTTTGGGAACAGCTCCTCGGCTAATTGATGGAAGTCCAGATGAAGTAAGATGTGATAAAGATGTAGTGTGTTACAGCTGATTCAGCACGGGTATTTCTTAAAATAACACGAGTCGTACAGGGTTGAGTTGAACTTGTTGGGTCAGCTGCACGATAAGGTGTTTTAGAAGCTGATGTCTTAAGTCAGAATTTTAATTATTCGATTCAGCATTTATGCAAATAACGAGTATATAAAATTGTTAAAATACAATTTAATTTTATTATGAAAATAAAATTTACATCTAGTTAACAAAAATCATAAAATTTTCAATACACAATTACAGATGAATAATTAATTTTACATTTAAACCTAATTTAAATATTGATATTGTACTTCAATCCTATATTCCTATGATGCGTTCCTTTGCTATTATGTCTTACTTTACTTTTAAATATTCATATGTTATAATTTTATATTTTACACGTGAGTAATGTTTTATCAGTAACAGGAAAATAAAACGGAAGGTGAGATAATGAATCCCCTCCAATACTCAAACTGGTTCCTTTGTGGACAAAATTTGAAGTAGAGAGTACTTCTGCTAGAAGGGTCTCGTAACACAATTAGTTAATCAAACAATATATTCTGCATATCAAAACTTGACTGATATACAGATTCCATAAATTGAATTCGAAAAATTATATCCTGGTTATTCTGTATTTAAATTCGCCGTCATTTTTTTTCAAATGTTTTTTGACCCCGTTGTTCTCATCAATATTACAAACCATTTCTAAAATTTTTATCAAAATTTCTACATATTTGTAGTGTCTAGATCCGTTACAAACGGTATCTCCCTAGTATCACGTGTTAATGGTGTTGTAATTGTTAAATATTCAATCGGCTGTAACTTAGCTTTTTATTGTTCGATTATTGTGAAATTATCAGAATACATGCAATTGCTCCCAAAAAACTTAAATTGTATTTAAGGGTCCCATTTCGATTTCATAGGCAAAAATGCAAAATTTATAAAATGTACTATTATTAACAAAGTTGATCGAATTTCGACTTCTAAGGTATTTGTTGCCCTTGTACTCCTAAAGTCTTACCTCTGTTATTTCTTTTCAGATTTTTCAGGTCAAAGGTGTCCAATCGCGAAGGGGGTTCACAAAATGTTCGTACATTTCCCCTTCCCATGCACCCCTCAAAGCAAAACATTTTTATTTAAGACCGGTTTTCAAAAGTTATCATCAAGACCTTTCGTTTGATTTCCATATTGCTTATATACAATGAAATTTTATTTCAGGGGCCTTTCCCCTATATGGGGCCACCCCCCTAAAACACCTTTAAATTTCTTTTTGTAATGAAACTTTGAAGAAGGCACCACTTTACACCTACTCACAAAATCTTATGTTTCTAGCTTATGTAGTTTGCGAGGAAAAGTGGTGATACACGGACGGATAGACAGGACGCAGTTTTAGTAGGGTATTGTAAAACGATTTTACAAAACACTTAAAATTAGTTAAATATTAATTTCAGAATTGGTCGGTGCCTTAGGAGAGTTTATCACTTTCCTAGCTGTCTTATCATATAATTTTTATTTGACTTATGGGTGCTTTTCAAATTGAAAAATTTAATGTGACAGCGGAGAATTTCTGTCCCGCTTAAAGTACCGTTAATCCCACTTGGATTCTTTACGTGGTTGTCACAATGTCATTTGGTACTGGTCGAGAGTTATATATAGAGCATGAACCAATCTGAAACAGAGTTAGGGGAAATTTTAAAAATTTAAAATTTTGGCTGCTCACGTATAATTATGCACACGAGTAATGCCTCTCCATAGTCTTGTACCTCTAAATCTTCAAGACACCAAGAATAACTATTTTGTTAACAATTTGTGCAGGGTTTCGAAATGAGTACTTATTCTTTCTACTTAAACCATACTTTGTAGTCAATCCAATCTAAATTTTACAACAGCATTAAAATTTGTAAAATAGCTGAAATAGTTCAATAAAACTTAAAGACACTATTTAAGTTTAATATCGGACCCATACTCGTACCTCGTTTCCATAAACGTTTCGCTTTGGGGTATAGGCCGAAAAACTATTTCTTCGCATCGCAGATAAAACATGGCCACCGAATCATGCCCATAAAAGTGATTCGTGTTATCTCAGTTTCCGTACAGGCATCATAAAATTGAGTGAGATGTAAGAAATTGCCGAGTAATGGGAAGAAATCGAAATTTGGCCTGAAAGCAAAACAGAACCGAGAACTGAGTTAAACTGGGGAGAACTGAATGTCATAGGGCCTTAAGTGGTCGTATAGTCACATTCCCTGTAGGTGTGTTTGTTTATTCTTCCAAGGCTGCTCGTATAAATGCCCCAAGTGTCTGGATAATGTCAGGACATTACAACAAGAAACAAAACAATGTGTCAATGAGATAAAGTAAAATGATTCAAGGTTTCGTAGGTCTTATTCAGGCTTTTTTGGGGTAAGCGGTGGAACTTTCGCTGCAAAGTGTTTGTGGGCTGCGGTGACTTATTGGAATTGAGATACAAAAAAAAAAAAAATGTGGAAAAGTGCACATATAAATTTCTTTCAAAGGACGCGTAGGAAGAAGCAAGACAGTTACAATTAGCAGATGACATATGGAGTGGTATGAGCTGATAGCATTTTGCGATATTTTATTGTTTCTCTTCATAAAGTTCCTCAAGGACACAGAAATTTGTCGTTATGGAAAAAATTATTACTGGAACATAAGCCAAGACCTGACGTTTCAAGGAAGTATGAAAATAAATACAAATTAAAACAATCAAGGTAAAATTGAATTGAACGAATCCGTGAAGGTTGCTCCGCAATATTTCTTGACTTGACGTACAAACACACGAGTATGACTATCCCATACCAAAATAAATCGATTTCATTTCTCACAATCTCCGATATGAATATGCTTTCCTGTGATCTTTTACCTTGCATTGAATAAATAAAAGCTCTTCTTACATCTCCAACTCCCCTATCACTCATTGGGGTATTACGTTTCCATTGCTAATTGAATACAAAAAGGCATATCCCTCCGTCTTCTGTAGCTCAGCAATCAACCGGGCTGTGTGCTTCTTCACCTGTCGACATGATTGCCATCGTCGTATCTAATTAAGTTTTCTTCTGCAATTTGCATTTTCCTAGAAGATGACGCTGGCGCTGATGCTGACAACGCAGGTAGCAAGGATGAATCTCATTCAAGAAAATTTCAATTCTATGCTTGTACTTTTCGTCCCGATGGAAAGAAATCGCATGCATTTATGTGTCGACGGTGAAGTGGAATGTATATGGTATAGCATTTACATGTACTCAAACGGGAGAATGGCTATCTGTGGTTTGTTTACCATCGGGAATTGCGGAAGTAGCGAAATTTTCTTTCCACTAACGAATTGCTCATTACTTGCACTGAATATTTTATGAAATTACCGAAGAAGACACGGATGAAAAAGGATGTGTAGAATGTATGAGGAATGAATGCTTGAAGTGCAGATTGTTTGCTGTAGTATGAGTACTGTTGTTGCATGGATAATTGGGTTTTTGCAGTTTTTCTATTGTAATATATGAAGGATTTTCGAAAATGTAAATTCCTTCTATGCACACTAGTGTAAGCAGGGTTTTTCTCTTCGATTCTTTCGCTTATCATGCTTGACTAATTGAAACCAGTTAGTATATCCCTTTGCACCCGAGAGATGACTCTCGCTCGACACATGAATTAGTGCCGCAACTCGAGAGGTGACTCTCGCTCATCACTATTTATGGTGCATATATTCGATGCGCGGTAATGATTCACCGAAAGCGCTGCAAAAGATTTCGACTTAAATATCGAGCTGTTATCGTCTGCGTGAGAGTTCTTCTGGCCAAGCACCTCGGCCCCGGCATGCCGTCGGAGATGGTCGTAGGAGGCGCCACTCGCTTATTCCCTGGCCCCAAATAGTCGCCAAGCAAGAAACGGGGCCGCCGAACATCCGTTACACAGCTGGAAATAAAACATACTATTTTACTCTAACAGGGGAGGATAAGTCTAAGCCGGGGCACAATCTCGCCGGTATCAGATTACCCGATGTAACTCGCAACGAGTGGAAACCTAAAACACACCCACGCTGAAGACCAAATCACATCCGAACTAAATTCTTCAAACACATCCAAGCCAGGTGTACAATTTACTTCGGAACCAATATTTTTCTTGCTACTGAAACTACTATTTCGAAAATGACAGAACCCCATCCATAATGTTAAAAATGAATATTAGTTAATCAAAATCTCGATTTAAATTATTTATTCCGCTATTGGCAACAGCTTCCCTCGATGAATTCCAGGAAAAATTTCTTGTTGCTTGTCACACATGATCCTCCGTTGCCAATCCTTGTCCGATAGAAAAGAGAAGAGACCCGTTCTTTGTTTCCAGGTTTTTCATCGGCTCGGTTTCAACCGCCGAGCCGTTAATTTTACTTCTGGGCAATTCAATTGCGATCCCCCAACTGATGTCCATCGGGCAATGAAAGCCCCAATCTATATATCAGGTGTAAGTGTCAAAGTGACTGAAACTTCTAATAACTTAGGCCTACGCCATTGACGCTGATCAGCAAATCCATGTATCCTACGCTATTGACGTCGACGGTTCGGGAGCGACCTTTTAACTACTCGCTGCCACTGAGCCGTGATTTGACAGGTGTCAAAAAGAAGAAGGGTACGTCCAGTTCGCACGGGATCAGAATTCAACGTTGCAAGACCTCAGGGTGCTGATACCGGCCAGACCCAAGAAAAAAAAAGGAAAAACAAACAACGTGAGTATCAGTGGCAGTCGTCTCGAATTGGATGCTCCCGGACATCATCCGGGATTGCGGGTGACTACGCCTCCACCCACACCATCTGCATTTCCTACGACAAGCGAGTCCTTTCTAACGTTGCAAGTAAGTTCTATAGTAGATTTTTAATGCAGCGTCTAATTATTTTTAAACCCAGTGTCGGTAACATGCGGCGGTGGTTTTGGTTCATTTCCTCCGGGATGGGGAGTTGCCTTTTAGAGTAGTCGATGGAAGTTGTGGCGGTTATAAGCAGTTGAACGAAAGTAGCGACAACTGTTTGAAGGAGACTATATCGAGGAAGGTGACATAGTTATGGAGAAAAATACAGACGGATATGTGAAGAATAGCAAGTAAGTCCTACGGTGAAGTGTCGGCAGTGTCCGCGTCATTAATTTAACGGAATAAGTGCCAGAGGAAGATATGATTTGCATGCCATCTCACCATTAATTTCTTGTAACGTCAGTTGTGTACCTTCTATTTATATGTATGGACAAATTGCCCTGGTCGGTGATACTATCCGGATTAGGAGCTCAACTTTTTCATTTATTGATAATAAAGAATTTTCCGTTGGTGGAATTTTTATCGATACTTTTCTTAGGGACAGTGGTGATGCTGGTGGCAAATCACCTTTTTGCGTTTCAATATTTCACATACACCTATCATCCATTGACGGAGGTTCTCGTGTTTTTTTACACTTTGCATTTGGATTGTGTCATTGAGTGCCAATGATAATGTACTCCCGAAAGTTTCAGAGCAGAGTTCCTTGCTAGATAACCGAGATGTTGTAGCTAACTTCTTCTCTCGTAAAGGCAAAAAGCAAGGGTTGCTTTCACTTTTTAATTAGGCTAAAGTAGGTTTATTGCCTGAGCGAAGTAAAAAATCATTTTAATCAACCCAGTAATAGCATACTGAAGTTGCAGTTAGTATTGATTTACTACTAACATACAATAACTAATCATACCATGAGAGCAAATTAGGATCGTTTGAAATGATGTTATATAGATATAACTGTGAAAATTTTCACATTTAATTATTATGTTAAGTGATTCTTTTTATCACAGCCTTACTTTATTTTTTAAAGTATAAATAAGTTTTTAGAGTACTTTATTTAAGAAATTGGCTGGAATGTACTTTTGTTGCTTCATTTGATCACGGATTTGATAAATCAATGTTAGATAAGGAAGTACGTGATGTGTTATATTTACCAAGGGAAAAGTGAATTCAATGACTTCTTAAAATAAATAAGCAAAAAAGTGAACTAAAGCATGTTGTAGTTCTTTATAAGAGTAAATATACAAAAGCAACAAACGAAAACACAGCTTTGAAATGTATATAGAATAGAAAAATATTTTGGAATATGCAAAGTAATAGGAACGGTGAATGGAATACTAGAAGGGTCCTTACTTTAGAGATTTGTTCTGCTAATCTGAGTCCGATGCGTAATAATCTACTGCTATTTACATGTACTTGCAATTTTAAATTTGTTTTATTTCCTTTATCCTGAAAATTAACAGGTTATATTCATAGATTGATTGTTTATTCAATGTCATACTAGATTTTTAAGAATACATTAAAAGAATTATGTATCAGAATTGGGTGTACAACTTAATAAAGCGAAATCTGATGCTTTATTTTGAAAAAATCTTACAATATATTTTATTTAAAGTATTGTTCATCGGAAGCTACAACATTTTCCCATCTTTCAGGCAATTTATGAACTCCATCCCAAATAATTGCGCCGGTTTGGCGGCCAAAAACAAATCTATCCAATTTCGGATGCCTTGCTCTGAAGTGGAGCGTATTCCGGTGAGGGCGTTTTGCATCGAGCGAAACAAATGAAAGTCAGACGGAGCAAGGTCCGAACTATAAGGCGAGTGGGCCAAAACTTCCCATCCACTATTTACCAAATTGTTTTCACGGATCTTGCAACATGCGGCCGAGCGTTGTCATGATGAAAAATTATAGCCTCGTGTCTGGTCGCATATTCCGGGCCTTTTTCGATAATGGCACACTTCAAACGTATTAATTGCATTCGGTATAGGTCACCTGTGATTGTCTTGCCAAATTTTAACAACTCATAATATAACGGCCCCTTCTGATCCCACCAAATACACAGCATAATCCTGGCGCCATGGATATTTGGCTTCGCCGTTTATTTGTCTGGTTGGCCGGGCTTCACGTATGACTTTTTGCACTTAGGATTGTCATAATGGATCGATTTTTTATCCCCAGTCACGATCCGATGCAAAAATGATTTCTTTTTTTTTCGCTCAAGCAGCATTTCAGACATACAGAAGCGCCGTTCAACGTCTCTCGGCTTCAACTCATAGGGGACCCAATTACCTTGCTTCTGAATATACCCGGTGGCTTTCAAACGTTTTGAAATAGCTTGTTGAGTCACTCCCAACAATTTGGTAAGTTCGTATTGCGTTTGACACGAATCCTCATCGAGTAGCGTCTCCAATTCTTCGTCTTCAAACTTTTTTGGCTGTCCTGGGCGTTCTCTGTCTTTGATTCAAAATCGGCACTTTTGAAGCGTTGAAACCATTCAAAACACTGTGTTTTTGCTAAAACATCGTCACCATAAACTTCTACAAGCAAACGATGACTTTCCACAGAAGTTTTCTTTGCAAAAAAATGACCCAACAAAACCTCCCGCAAATGCTGTCTTTTTCCTCCAATTTTCGAAGTTATTCATCGTGAAAAATAATAATGCTGCACACAAGATAAAATTATTTTGTTGACTGATTTTGAAAGCTTTCAAATGTACCTTCAAAATTACATATATACAGGTATAAAGTTCGAGCTTTCACGATATTTGCTAGTACGGACATCTTGCGTCAAATTCGGGTTATTAGGTATATAATATAAATTGATAAATCATGTTCCCACAAAAATTGCATGGACGTTGGCGTATCTAAAAACTCGTGTTATAAAATATAGTCATTGAATATTTTTTTTGCAAATGAACTGATTAAAATGCAACATAGAGAGACGATTAAGAAGGAGAGGAGTTTAAAAGCATTATAAAACGATATCGTCATGATAGAGTAGAATATAAAATAACGTGATTAATTACGCAAACGAGTGATGATTACAACCACACACTTATGTGCGCATATGATGATGATGGTAATAATAATAGACACAACATACCTTTCATTATTCCCACACAACACAAATACATACATTTTAAATACTATTACATATTAATCGACAAATTCCAAAGTCACTTGAAGCGTGAACTTCATATCCCACCCTGATATATTTTGGAAAATATTCAAAGATTGAATCATTCAGTTCTGCTATTAGATGCTCGCAAGACAAATATCGACTCAATATTATATTCATTTTTTATAAAGAAATGAAATTTAAACAATTTGGGTAGACAGACCTATGCTCATGTCAGAAGGGTTTTGTACTCAACTTACAAAATGCCGTAACCAGCAACGAATAAAATTAAGAAACACGTCATGTTCGAGGATCATACTATTATTAACTAAGTTGAAAGAATTTTTTAATTCTGAGGCACTTGTTAAAATTATACCCATAAATATCTCGCTTGATAATTTTTTCAGATTTTTTAGATCACGGGTGTCCATTCGCGAGGGAGAAAACACATTTTTCATGTATTTCCTCCCCCCCCCCCCTCTGTGCCCCCACTGAAGCAAAAACTGTCAGTTTAAAAACTGTTTTGAAAAGCTCTCATAGAGAACTTTCATTTGATACGCATATCGGCTACCTTTCATGAAATTTTTTTTAGGGGCCACTCCTCTGTACTGTAAGCATCGATTCATGGCCTATTTTTTCGAATCCTAGAATGGCTACAAAGCCCTTTTGCTAGGAGCTCTCTCCTGCCTCTTCGACTTGTTTCCATTGTATGTAGTCATCCTCATGATATCTATCATTCCTGAAACTTTCATGCAAATCCTAGCAAAGCTGTAGTGTCTAAGTCGGTAAAAAGCGCATATGGCTCCATAGCCATATGTTTCCATAGTAATACAGGGCACATTGTTCCATAGTAATACAGGAAAATTCAAATCGCTATAACTTCGTTAAATACTGATCGATCTTTATGAAACTTTCAGAAAAGATCAATATTATAAATAGTCATCTGTTTGCTACTTAAGGGTTCCATTTAGATTTTATTAAAGAAAACATAAAATCAATAAATCAGACTATTACTAACAAAGTTGAGTGAATTTCGACTTCTCATGGATTTGTTGTTGTTGTACTCATTAAGGTCTACATTCATGATTTTTTTCAGGTTTTTCGGATGGAAGGTGTCCAATCGCGAGGGGGGGGGGGGGTACGTGAAAAGTTCGTACATTTCCCCTTCCCCTGCCCCCCTCGGTACTCATAAGGCAATTTTAAGACCTGTTTTCAAAAGATCTCATTGAGACCTTTCCAATGACACCCTGCTCGACTACCATTGGTGAAAATTTTTTTTTGAGGGGTCAACTCCCTATATGGGGAGACCCCCCTTACACCCCTTCGAAAAAATTTTTCACCCTTGAACTTTCAAGAGGTCACCACTTCTGACCTTTCCACAAAGTTTCATGGCTGTAGCCTCTATAGTTTCGGAGAAAAAGTGCTGTGACATACAGACGGACGGACGGACAGACGGACACAGGTCGTGATTCCAATAGGGTTTTGTATTTTAGTACAAAACCCTAAAAAAAAAATACGCTACCATAGAAATTGTTATTAATCTTTCATTTTTAAACCTATACGTGTTTATATTTTATCCAATCGAAAGTGTCATTAGAAAGGAACAAATTCAAATAATTAGAAAATGTTTAAATGTCTTTTAAATAACACTCAACTAAAACTTTAAACAGTTAAAATCTATTTTCTTTATATATCTGTGAAAAATGATTGAATCTTTCAAATAGAACATAAACAAATATATCGAATTTGCGGATGAAAAAAAAAATTTATTAGTAGCATCAGGAGAATGCCCATTTGTAAAAGGACAAAACAGCTCAACATAATTGTAATGAATTGCTAAATAACAACGACTTTCTTTCCAGCATGCCCTTCTCTTTCAGCAGGAATGGTAGCAAAGGGTAAGTCGGCCGTGACGAGGGTGGGGTTGTAGAAATCCGCGGATGGCCGATTTCACGTCACGCGCGGTAAGCGGTACCATAGTTTGTTTTGCGTTTTTTTATTAGAGTAGGGTTTTTCGGATTCGGATTAACGTAGTATATTTTTTGGTACCGCGTCGGTGATATTTGGGAACGCGAAAATAAATCTAGTTTTTGTTGTTGTCTAAAAAATGGAAGAAATACGGAAAAAAGTAAAGTAGGTTTCTTTTCCGTATGATTGTATTTTGGATGCGTTTGAAACGGGCACGTGATGGTGACTAAAACAATGTAATCGAGCGTAATCCATTTGGAAGATCTGCGACCGAAATCCTCTCCGAACTAGCTGGTTGACAAGCAGCCACCGCGAAATGGATTACGGATGCACGGACTGGTTGACCGGTTGGTACCATTCATCGGCACGACTCAGACTTCACGTCTAAAACCGATGAAAGGTCGGTTCCGATTTCGTTCGAGCGATGTGAATAGAAAATCATTACAACATTTGGAATTGGGTCCATATAAAATGAATAATAAAAATATCTTTGTGATTTAATTTAGTTAATGCTTGTTAGTGATATTGCAACAAAATAGCCGCAGATCAAAACGACGTAGCAATAGTTATTCTTCTAAAGTAGTATGTAACGGTTGTAAATGTTATTCAAGCTTTTCTTGAGCTTATTCATTATCGGTGTCTGCACATCGTCAACTGAGTACAAAACCCTTCTGACGTGAGTAAAGTTCTGCCTACTGTTACCGGCTACCATTTCCAAATACACTGCGTCAGCTACATTTTTGATGGCGGCAGTGAAATCACACAACGATGTTTCGATTGTCTGGTCACTTCTTTCTTTTTCTACCTTGAGATATTGAAGATTACTAAAAAGAGTCGAAACGCATCTACTCACCCAAGAACCCAAAGTTCGATGGCTTTTGAAGAAAAAAAAATTAGCCTGCGAGTATCATTTCAATAAAATAATTAACTAGACAACAAAAAAGTGCTAAAAATGGCATGCTGCGCCGTCAAAACTAAATTCTCTTATAATTTTTAAATTAAGAGTCAATATAAACCGGCTCGATTTTATTTGAGTTGATAAAATTGAATTTTTCATAAAGAGGAAATCTAATAAATATTTTATAAAAGTAAAAGCATTAAAACGATGAGACAAATGATTATTTGCATTTAAACAAAAAAGAACACATTCATGCTATTCTATGCTTTTTCTTCTTCCTAGCACTGCAGTTCCTCTCGGGCCTCCGCTTCCTGCAAAAAGCGCCTCGAACGGTCTCGGTCCATTGACCACGTCTTCCAATTCCGTAATCCGAGCAGCGATGAACCATCTTGGTCGACCGAGTCAGACCAGCGTTTCCTCGCTTTCCTCACTGGTCTCCAGCCTTCAGGTCTTCCAACGAATACCTTTTTGGGTATCCGTTGTACATCCATGCGATTCATGTGGCCAGCCCATTGCAGCTTCCGCAGTATTACAATGGTTGAGCCCTCCGGTTCGTCAAAAATTTCATACATTTCATGGTTGTATTGAATTCGCCATTGGTCCCATCAAGCTTCGCTCCGATTATTCGCCTCAGGATGCTTGGGTTACGGTCCATGTTTCACACCCATAGTATGATACTGGTCTTATCACAAATTTGTATCCTTGGAGATTTGTTTTCCTGATGCTGTATTCGCCAAGTGTGCTATTTTGTGTTTTTGAGGTTTTTTTCCTCGACTGCGTCATGAGCTTTGTTTTATTTTCATTAATTTGTAGCCCTACTAGTTTTGTTTCGTTTTCAAGTTTCAGGAAAAGTTCTTTGGCAGTTGTTAATGATCGTGAGAAAATGTTGATGTCATCCGCATGGGCTGCTACTTGGCTCGATTTGTATAGTAATGTACATACCTCGTGTATCGACAGGTAGCTTCCGTATGACGTACTCCAGAGCCAAATTGAATAGCAATGTGGCCAGCCTATATCCCTGCTTTAGTCCGATATTTGTGTCAAAGGCATCGGTGAGTTAGTTATTGATGCGGACTTGGGAGGTCGTCGACCTCTTTGTCATTTTGGTAAGACGGACTCATTTGGCTGGTATGCCAAAGCAAAGCATTATTTGGTACAGTACGTTACAATTAATTCTGTCGTATACTTGCTTGAAATCAACGAAAATTTGGTGTAGGTCTATGTTGAACTCCCAGCATTTTTCAAGTACCTGCTTGACTGTGAACAATTGGTCTGTTGTTGATCTACCTACCCTAAAACCACCTTCATACTCCCCAATAATACTGTTGGCATATGATTCGATTTTATTTTGTAAAGTTTTAGAATTTGTTCTGTTACATCAGTTCAAACTATGTGAATGCAAATAGTAATACATTTTTCAATCAATTTATTAAATGGCAATATAGTATTTGTTGCATTTTTTGTTTGAACTATGGGGCACAATTATTTCTCAGCACACATTCAAAACTCTTTAATAGTGAGTAACTTCCTAGTCACTGAAATTAACCAGCACGTCATCATCATCTAAATTACTATTAAGTATCAATATACGGTCTGTCCGCATAATAATGTGACCCTTTCCAATTAATTTTCCGAAATAGGGACGTATGCCATAATAATTTAACCTTCGCATTTGTTCGGCTAGAATGGTGTACAGAAACCATATCCAAAGTTGCTGGCCACTACTTTTGTTGTGAATAATAGATTATGAAGTCCGTCAACCGGATCCTATCCAGAAATCTTTGCTGGTCCTCTTTCCCTCAAGAATAGTTTTGGTTATCCTCCGTGTCCGGCCGTCATCGAAGGAACGAGCCATGTTTTGCGAACAAAGCATATGAGCCATTCACGGCTTCCAGCACCCTTTCATGCAATTTTCTAAGCTTGAACACTATGATCCTTTTGTTCTGTTAATTATATTCCCTTGTTGCTGTACGGAGTAAATGAAATTCACTTTAATACACTCTTGTTGACCGAAAATTTTCGAAGGTCATGTTGCCTTTCCATGGAAACTGCTTTCCTACTTGAAATTCTAGGTGACAGCGAGTCATCTAAATCCGAGAAACGTTTTGGTTCCCAATGGGAATATCACTTTCAATTTTTCCTGCTTTCCATAATACAGTGGAAAAACCAAATCAAATCAAATCTACGAGTGGTCAAGAATACATTTGAGAGCGAGATAGCAACGAATGGAAAGGTTCAAGTGCTGGGCGTATGGGAGAACTCGTTCAGCGAAGGTGAAGCCGTAATCTTTTATTATCTTTTTAGGACGCCGTGATGAGAAGGAAAGTGGATGGTTACGCATTCTTTATTTTATGGGGGTTGGTCGGCCGTCCTCCATGTTGCCTTTTTATTTCTTACTGTTTCCGGCTTTCGTTATTTTTTGCCAGCGCTTTTAAACTAATCCTACAGAGATATCCTTAAGAGAGGATAACCGAACGGTCTTAATAGATACGCTCAAGTGTTTGGACCACGCATAAAGAGAGATAAGGTATTTTAAACACATGGAAGAAATGTTACAGTACATGCTGGATGAATTTCAATCAGACACTTTAAAGTTGATTTTTGGAAGTATATTTGATATACAGTTGGTTCGCTGCATATTACATATGCAAAATACCTTCTAGAAAGCCATTCTGCAAGAAGACAAATCGCTTTTCATCTGCATTTATAAATATTTTCATTTCGAAAAATTTAAGCATGGAATTTTCTAGGATACGCTCAGTGTATCATATTCTACACAAAAAAATGCTGTCTACAGTAAAGAAAGCCCACAAAGTCATCATCTGCATGTTTATCCTTAACGAAGAAGTAAGAGTTTGTACACGAGTCAAAAATGGTTTAAAGGAAAGACTATGACTCATTGAGACACGCAATGCTGAGAAAAGGATCAGTAATGGAGGATAATATTTAGGGTAAGCTTTTAAATGATAAGAATATTTAAGGCCACACCTTCGTAACAAGGAAAAAATGTAGAGGTTGGAGGTTGACATGATTTTTTTCACTTGCAAGTTATCGTCTTGTGACATTGAGAGGTCTGTCAAGTAGTTGATAAGGGTTTCGGTTCAACTTGAACTACCGTATCTTTTTATAGAAGATAAATGAGGCACTCTGCAAAAGTGTTGTGTTTAGGGGATTTCAAGTTAATCTTTCATTATATATTACAGTTTCGAATCATTTCCTGGGTGGATTTGAATAATTTTTTTAATGCAAATAAAAAATTAGACCAAATCAACAAAAAATGAGGGTAAATACAGCAGTGTTAATTTTGGCGGACAATAAACTATAGGTAAGAAAAAGACAAACGAAGCACCAGCTCATACTAGTGGCAATTTGGCAAAAGTACTGGCCTGATAATTGTATATGGTAGCCATGACTGGTAAAGTAAAGGAGAAACACCAAAGAGTGTAAAACATTTATGTACGCAAATTTAGTGAGTCCTCATACCCTGAAATCATGCTCAGGCTCAATAAATTTGCATATATTGAACAATATTTCTGGCACGGTTGTAAACGTTTAGTGCCAAAAGGAAAAGTTAACCAAACTAGACTTTCTGTGAAAAAAAAAAAAACGAGCAGATATTACAATCGTCACGAGAATCGCAACAACCCGTAGAGTACCCGAGTGAAATGTACACGGTGAATGCGAACAACTACAGGAAAATATCCTCCCTTATGTCACTTTTGATTTTGATGGTCACAGTTTCATTCCTTTGGAGCCAGAGTAGAAAGGTGCCAACTCAAGCTGAAACGGCAGTACCAACAGTGAAAACGGAAGCACTTGGACCCAAATCGAAGACTTTGTCCGAGCAGTTGTACAAAATTCAGGTTTCACTAGTTATGCTCCTGTACGGTGAAAGGTCCGTTATACCACAACATGATATGAAACAGATTGACGCAGATTTAATGGTATTGCTATTTCAAGCAATAGAAGCTGCACTAGCCAGTATTTAACCAAGAGAATCTGGGTGGTCAAATAAAGCAGCTACAATTTAATGTGAGTTAACCAAAGGCCTGTGTGGTCTAGTGGTTAGAGCATGAACGCATAAGCTGAAGGTCCCAGGTTCAGGTCTCGTTGGGAGCAACTTGATTTAGTTCAGGGGATATTTTGGACAGACTACGAGTGTTCACTCAGTGGTGATAGGTACTGTTTTAATCAGATCATATAGCTAAGCAGACACACTGTAATAATCGAGCAGTTAAAGGGTTAAAGAAAACCCCAAAATGTCCCAGATTAATCGAAAAGATCGAACCGGTACGATTGCAGATTGAATCGGAACAATTTCCGATTGATCTAGAACAATTTGCAATCGAACCGGTTTGAGATTGATCTGGTACGAGGAAATACCTTGGACAGGACAGTTGACATTTTGAGTGAAGGAGAGACACACGTGTGGGAATTAGCGCAGTGCTGGCTATAGTTCAGGAATTGATTTTGATAATTTAAATTACACTAACGCTCACATCTACTGCAACACCCAAACAGGAACGTGAGAAAAACCCACATCAAGTAGGAGAAGAAGTAAGAAGACAAGTTTGGAACGAATCGAGAGTGGACTTATGATCGTGACAGAGAAACACGTGAAGAAGACCGCGCCGGCAAGCGTGATATCAGTTGCAAGTGAAAATCAACTTATATGTTTGCGTTCTGTTGTAACAGCCTGTTCGAGTTTTATACCAGATATTTCATAGAAATACCTGCAACATGGTAATTACTGAAATAATCGTGAAGTGCTGAATCCCTCTGTTTTTTTACCGCAACTTCGCCTCATCCCCTAGAATTCCGCAACTTGGTGCACATTTGCATTTGTGAAAACCGCATGCCAAAGAATTTCAAACTCAACTTCGTGAGTTTAAAGTGCATTTAAATGAAACTTTGGATGTGATTTCGCATAAGACCATGAGTCCATCCACGCGTTCATGACCGAATTCTGTACGAAAAGCGAAGATGGCACAAAAACGATATAACCCAATGAGTGACATAGAAAATGTTAACTAACTATTAAATAAAATCTACCCATACGTACAGTGGCCGGTGCAGTGTTGGTTATACGTTGAAGCTGTGGGTTTTCGCTTAATTTCCTTGCATGCTACCACTTTCATCGTACGTTCAGCATGACCTAAGCTCACCGGATTCGAACGATACTGAAAATTCTGAAGCCCTTCATAAACCAAAATCTCAGACGAAGACTGGAGCGACGAGCTAAGGGTGTTGGTAATGCAAAAAGCAGCAACATGGCGATGAGCAGATGTGCTCGAGTACAAGTGAAGACAGTGACAGTGATAGTTCTAGTAGTACTAGTTCATCGTGCTCGTCAAGTGAATATAGTGGAAAACATAGTCGTCATAGTTCAATAAGTGACGATGAATATCACTGTGACGAACCTAATGAGAATGATTTAAGAATGGATTCAGATGATATAGCTAATGTTCAACCATTGGACAATGCAGCCTTGAATCTAGAACAACAAAATGAAAGCATGTGCAATGGTTATGCTAATGGACCACTAACATCAATTTTATCAACATCTACATCACCATCGGCAGCAACAGTTGAAATAGAACAAGTTATCTCACCTGAAAGAAATCAAAATCGTATACAGCAACAACAATCCCCAGCACAAGAGCAACCAATCGATGCCAACTCTAACGATTAAACACTAGTGTGTATATGCAGTAGATATTACGATTAATTATTTACTCTGTTCCCTTTTTAACAAATTGTGGTTTATATTGGCAATTGTTTTCAAATGACATATATAATGATATATTTGGGTATATTTTGTACGCTTGGATCGATTTGATTTCCTACAAGTGCAAACATGAGACGTTATTTGATAATATTGGAAATTGTTTTGCCAATTCGATGAACTATTGCTGTGCGTTGGGGAAGGTCGCTTGATGGTATGGAGCACCTATTAACTAGCGAGGTTTGTGATGAAAAACATATTTCACGTCCAATGCAAATAACAGAGGATGAGCTTCTTGAAGTACATACTGAAGAGTACTTAAATCGCCTAAGGATAAGTGATATCGTTGGTAAAATCGCTGAAATTCCTCTTCTACATTTCGTTCCAAATATTTTCGTGCAAGATGCTTACTTAAAACCGATGCAATATCAAACAGGAGGTCACATCTAATTGGCAGCCAACACGTAAAAGAAATTTGTGTGTCGTTCTTTAATTGACGAATATTTTGTTGCTAGTGCTAGAAGCTTCTCATTTGTTATCAACAAGCGCAGCAACCATAAAATTGATCGAGACTTGTTAATAGCTTTGTTACAGAATCGAAATTTCCGGACCATCGGCATCGTCATCGAGCGCTCGGAGGACCATGCAGGTGAGTACCCTATTATGGTGTTTTTAATACATATATTTCTTGCATGTTTTTTTTTTTTCATTTTTTTAAAATATTGCAATTCGGTTGCGCAAAAAAATAGAACGTTTGTTTGAATCTCAAAAAGCCGCTCGTGAAGACGTCGATTAAAGACTGCAAATGATAAAAAAAAATACGAAATTGTTAACAAATAGCGATTAAATTTTAAGAAGTCATATTTAAAAACCAGAAAAAAGGCAAACAAATAAAAAAAAAATAAACAGAAATACTTATTTATTAATTGTAATAAATATTTAAAAGAATTTCTCACTAGTTACAATAATTATTTACGACATATTTAACGACACTTTGTTACGTGCGAAAGAGATAAGATTGAGAAATTTCACGACTTCGCCATTCAATAAAAAATATAATAAAGAAATTATGAATTCACATTTAAATACTTTTATAATAAAAAATAGGTAAATTTTAATTCCTTGCTCGAATATTTTTTCTGTCCAAGAATATATAATCCCTTAAAAATTAACTAATTTTAAAAATGCTTATTACCACATATCAATCCTTTTTCTAAAGAAATCATAGCTTTATTACGATTTTATAATAAAATATATTATAATCGTCAAATAATTTGAACGATAAAAATATTGCAACAAAATTTAGCTATGTATTTGTTTTTAGAATTGAAATTCCTATTTAATTTGTTAAATGTGATAGGGAATCTACGATTCACGTGACAGATAAAAGCAATTTCACCTGTTATACTTTATTCTATTCATACTGGAATGCTTATTGTTTTGTCAAATTGTAATTTCCAAATTCACTATGTCCTTATTGAAAACAATAAATTGCCCCTAAAACCATGAGCCAGCCGCCGGGTACAAATTAATCATTCTCGTTTCAGGTGACGTGGCGGGTTGAGTGGCCCAAGCAGAGTGCCTCTTTATGGCATAGAGTTATGCATTCAAATTGTATAATTCTATGGCATAAATTGGTCACCGGGGTACTCCCCTTCTGATGGGAAGGTTCATGCAATTCAAGTTGTATGAGTTTCCCACTCAGAAGAGGAATACCTGGCCACTGCAACAAAATATATATGGATTTATTCCGGTTGGGTGGGTGCGAAGGGGCTCCACCATCACCCGTTTGCCCCTCTTTCATTTGTGGGCCATGAACTTTGTCGGGTAATGACGAGGATACCCCAAGTCCACCTTTCTTCTCAGGTTCCTCTTGTTCTCGAAACAAGTACTATCTCCCTCGACGTAGTTATCTACTCTTTTTGCGACTTCGGTTGCCCCTGGATCTCCAGCAGTCAAATTCGTGAGTGCGAAATTTTTTTTGTAGTGGGTCCTCGTGCTGGGGAAATAAACCCGCCCCACGACACCGCAATGCTAGCCTGCCAGCGCATTCACGCGTCTCCAGACGAGGGCATTCTCGGCAGATATCGACACCTTCTTCTGCCGAGGCAGCAGACCATCGCTGCAGTCCTTTACGGACTTATTGAACATCTTAATTTCACTACAACATGGGAGCATGGTACTGACCAAACCAACTTCCGAAAAAATCAATACGGTCATGAAAATGAGATACTCTAACTATCTCTAAGCGAAGGCCCGAGAGGGGTTGTAGTGCTTCAAAGAAGGAAGAACCAAAGGCCAAAGTCTGCGTAGAGGCGTGGTTAAAATACACGCTGCGTAAGCCGAAGGACCCTGGTTTGAATCTCGTTGAAATTTGTTTTGAAGATTCTCCGGATGGACTAGAAGTCCATTTAGTTATGATACGTACTGGTTTAAAATCAGAACGCATCGCAAACAGCTGGAAAGACGCACGGCTAAAGCATGGTACTGGCCATATAACTTTCCCGAGTGCTGATCCATACTCGTGCATATGATATCATTATTGGTTGATTGTATGTACTCGTACGTATATTGATGGAATTCTCCACTCAATAAATTCTTGCATGCATTAAAAAAATTGGAAAATCTTTTTTCATTTAATTTACGCATAATTGTATCATTTTAAAATGATTTTAACAAATATTCACAAGATAACTCCACATATTTGGTCGAATGGGCCCGTTTACCATTGATTTGGTTCTTGATTTTATGGAAATGTTGTGCATCGCGTGTTAGCGTAACACTCGTAAGAATACAAGTTAACTGCAAATCATATTGTTCGCAAATTTTTAACAAAAAAAAAAAATTAATGCTAGAATCCAAATTATCATGAGATTTGCTGCCTTACATATTTTTTGACCATAAAACTAGCTCTCCTGATGGAATATTCTCTTTTCTTACACGATCTTTCCATGTATTGTTTTTGAGGTAATCTTAGCTATATTAAAAGGAAAAACATTTGACTTTGTCATGGCGTCACATTAAATTCTTTTAAGTAAACATATGAAGTTAGTTTTAATAGGATAGATCGACTATTGAGCTTGCCTTGGCTCTTGTTTTTCTTTTAATGTGATAAAGCTCCTAACTCGGTGGCAATTGGCTTTACGGTCTTGGCTGAACACACCTGGCACCTTTTTCGAACATTAGCTTTCTTTGTCAGAGCCTCTCCAAAAGACTCGCGGACAAATCATTGGGCGAACTGGTAGGCGGAAAGCAGTAGGGAAACTGAGGAAATGCTGGTTTAACTCAGTCGACAAAGGTAGTTCATCGCTGCTCGGATTTCCAAATTGGAGGACATAGTTAGTGGCCCGAGACGTTTGGAGGCCCTATTTGCAGGAAGCGAAGGCCTGAGAGGGGCTGCAGTGCTACGAGGAAGAAGTAATACACAATTCTACGTCTAGCACTTGTTGCGTGTAGACGTGTTTTTAATCGCTCCTGTCATTAATTTTAAAAATTAATTAATTTTCGCAAAAGTCAGTTTCAAACAGTTGCAATATTTTTTTACGAGCCAGTCAAAAGCAAATTTTGATTTTATTGGGAAAACCATCACCTTCGAATTATGCGAGCATTTATCGAATACCTGAAATTCATTTCCCGAAGAAATATCAAAAGTGGAAATACGTTTAAGGGAAGTCCCGGTCTGAGAACATTCCCTCTAGTCTCGCTGCAAAAGCAGCGAGATGGAGGAGCCCGATGGCTTCAGCCATCAATCAGAAGGATCATGCCCATTGCCAATGATGACGGGCGAAAAAAAACTAAAAAGAAGTTACGAGAATAAAGCAGAAAAACCGACAATCCTATCGGTTATCGAAATCGAACAGCTTATCCAAGAAAAAGAGAAAGCTGAAAAAATCGAAAAAGAAAATGAAGAACTCAAGCTTCGAGTTAAATCGTTAGAAGCACTTGTTGGAACGTTAACGTTCAACAAGGATAAAGAAAGCAAGAAAGGCCGACAAGCAAACCCAAAAACCGAAGACAAGAAAATTAAAAAGCCACCGGAAGAAGCTAATCAAGAGGATGTCCTCAGCGCAGGAGGCGCAAACGACAGCAGAAATTATTATGCAGCGCTAGCTGGTCTTGAACAAACGATGAACATTGAAGCGGATACAGGTGAAACGTCAAAATTAGAGAATGATTTCATTGAATATCTTAAAATTAAAAATCGGGAGAAAAACCAAAAGGTTCGTCTGCTGGTCCGTCCGTTAACATTAATGAAAAAAAAAAGAAAAAGTCCCACCAATCAATGTGTTTGGGCAAACGGGCAAAGATATGGTTCGGCTTTTGGCAGCCGAAAATAAACTAAAAGGTTTTCAGATAAAAAGAGTCAATGCCGATAAGTTGACAATAAGGACTAAGTCGCTGGTTGATTTCCAGGCAACAAAAAGTACCTTAAATTCTGGAGATGTTCCGCATTTTACCTACACCCTGAAAAGCGAAAAGAACCAAACCTTTTTATTGAAGGGTCTGGACTGTGGTGAGGACACAATAGATCTCCTTCAGGTGCTCCAAGAAGCTGCACCAGAAATACAGTTTATTTCAGTTAAAAACTTTGCAACGAGAAGATCGATTGTGGAGCGCAAAAACTTGCCTCACTACTTAGTCCAAATTTCCAGCAAAAATAGTTCCAGTGCCCTGCAGAAAATACGGTACTTGAACTTCCGCGTGGTGAGGTCGGAACGCCTCCAGAAAAGTGAGGTCAACCAGTGCTACAGGTATCAAAGATTCGGGCATTTGGCTGCCAATCGCGCCATGAAATATAGGTGTGTTAAATGCGAAGACATTCATGCTCCCGGCGAGTGCAAATTGGCTCAGGCGGAGCCAAAAGAAAAACTATATTGTGTGAACTGCGGTGCCTTTGGTCATCCAGCATCATATCGAGGATGCCCCCGGTATCAAGATGCAAAGGTTGAAGTCACTCCAAAACAAAGTCAAGTACACCGCAGTGTGATACCTACCAACTTCGTCAAGCCCGGGGTGTCATTTGCACATGCTGCGAGAGGACCAGCAGACAATGTAAATAAAATTAATAATGCAAGTGGCAATAATGAGCTGCTCCTTAAAATTCACCAGCAATTAAATTCCTTATCGGAGTGAATCGATAAACAAGATCCAAAAATTAACATTGTTTTTCAGCGTTTAGGGCTTTCAAATGCCTCAAAATAAGTTGTCATCCAGCCACATTCCCACGGATAGGATTCGTCTCATCTCGATCAACGTCAACTCCATTGTTACCTTACATCGGCGTGATTATCTCCTTGAATTCATTGCCAGACAATAGCCTGACATCGTGCTTCTCAACAAAACCCACCTCAGTTCATGGCACTCCATGAGATTTAAGGATTTTGAGTTCGTAAGAAACGATAGGGTAACAGGTGATGGGGGACGTGGCACCGGGATATTGGTTTGAAGACCCTATCGTTTCCAAAATATTGAAAAAGTCGAATTCAAAAGCTTTGAATCTCTTGAAGGGTCCGTTATCAAAATCTCACTGCCAGGTGGGGATAACCTCTTCGTTATCTTTGCCTATGCAACTGGTGGAACTGTTCTCAAGCTCAAGGAGGAGCTCAATTCCTTGTTTGAAATACTCGAATTGAACAGGCTGCATAACTATTATATTCGTGCTGGTGACCTGAACGCCAAGCATACATCATGGCTGAACGCCACCAATAATCCAAGAGGTGTATTCCTGAAATCGTGGATAACAGAGAACCAAATTGAATACAGGTGCAATCTATATGGGTCGGAGTTCCCAATATACCCTAGGACAAATTCATATTTGGACTTTTGCATTGCTGACGCAAGACTTGAACTTAGCTTTAATAGTCCTCAACGGAAACTGCAGGTGCTTCCTTATGATAGCGAGCAATCGTAATGGAAATCAATCATCACAGGGATGATTTCTTCCTCATTCCAGTTCAACATGAAAATCATCGGTTGAATTTCAGAAAAGCAGACTGGGGAAAATTTCAAAAGAAGTTTAATGGGGAGGACCAGAAGCAATGTCCCCCTTCTGATGGTGGTAACTCTTGCTCAATGGTTCCTAATGACAGGAATCTAACTAACGATGAAATAGATGTCTATTTGTCGAAGTTAGAGAAGCCGACGTTGGAAACGATGGAGAAAGTAGTTCCCAAGATAAAACATCGAAACAATATGGAAGGATATGAAACACCAACCATCGCAGGGTTGAAAAGATTGAAAAGCCTCCTTCTCACACGCGTTAACAATATTTATCGACGATTTTTGGACTACAACCATCCCTCGTTGGCTTTGTTGAAATTACATCTGAAGAATGTCCGGAACTTAATCCGGTCGTACTTCAGGAGTGAGGTTAGCAGTCAATGGGCGGAAAAATTGAGGGGTATTCGCCCACGCCCAGACGGCGTGTTTGCGAAAGTGAATAGCATATTTCGCAAGAAGTCTCGAGTGAAGGTATCGAATCTTGAAGTCACTAGTGATGAGATAAATCTTCTCGATAGGGCTCGTATCGAAATTGATAGTACGACTCCGGATAGAAATGGAAACATGATCATTTGTGAAGGATTGGATAAACTTGCCCTGATTGGAACACATTTCGAATTGATTCATCTACCAAACCCTGAGAGAGGGAATGAAATATTTTCAGAGGTCGTTGAAGCAAAAGTTTCCGACTTCAAATCAAGCCTGAACGGCCAATCAATTCTTCATTTCAATGAAACATTAACATCTGACCTCATACCGAGCTTGAATCTTATTGATTATTTTGTCAGCTATGAAGACTTGTGTTTCATATTTCGCAGGATAAACAACAAGAAATCATGTGGTACTGATGGTATTCCAAATGTAGTTCTCCGAAATTTGCCGGAGGTTGCTATTAGGAATTATTGCATATTGTTCTACAACATGTTGAGCAATTCATATTTCCCAAATGAGTGGAAAAAGGCTAAGGTTTTTCTGATCTTGAAGAAAGGAAAAGAATCTTCATGCCTCAAAAGCTATCGCCCAATCAGCTTGCTGCCTAACATCAGCAAGATGTTTGAAGTGATACTCAACAGAGCATTAAACGCCCACATTGAGGAAAATGAGTTGATGCCGAATTGCCAATTTGGTTTTCGTGCCAGGCATTCGACCACACACATGCAATAACGAAAGTAACCTCAGAAATCTGTTGGAAACTAAATGATAGACAATGTTTTGGAGCATGTCTCATTGATATGGAGAAAGCCTTCGATACGATGTGGTTAGATGGACTAATTTTTAAACTCCTTCAGGACAAGTTCCCCAGACACCTTGTCGCAATGATGTGTAATATGTTATACGGGAAATCGTTTGTTGTAACTGATGGAAATCTGACAACAATGCGCGAGTTCAAGGTCTTGAATGGTCTACAGCGGGGAACAGTTACTGCGCCTCTGCTCTTGTCAATCTTCATTCGCAAGCTATTGAACGGCTTTGATTTTAACGTCTCGCAAACGTGATCATTGGTAGCGTTTGCTGATGATCTGATCATCTATACGGCAGACCGAAAAGCTACAATAGTTGAGAGCAATCTCCAAAAAATGTTCAATGATGTACAGCTGTACACTGACAATTGGCGAATGAAAATCAATGCGCAAAAGTGTGAAACAATCTTGTTTCGGACAACACTGCAGGGTGTCAGTCAAGACCTGAAACGTAATTGGAAAGATTTCCACATCATGGCTGGTGAGGGTAGTTTAGAACGGGTTCCACATAAATCCTGTGTTCGATACCTCGGTGTTTATCTCGATCAGTATCTGTACTATACTGAACATGTGAAAATCATGCTCAGTAAGGCACTTAAAGTAGTCATGGCCCTTTGAAAGCTCTTTCATTCCAGATACATTGATCAAAAGGTCAAAATTATCTGTTACAAGACACTGGTTAGACCAGTTTTGACATATGGATGTCAGATCTGGTACAACCAGAGTGCTAGTACTATGGAAAAATTAAGAGTTTTCAAAAGGAAATGTCTTCGTGCATGTACTGGTTTGTACAGAAAGCCTGAGACGGATTGGAAACATTATATATCGAATAGAAGAATTTATCAAACTGCTGAAGTGACTAGAGTCAATATCTTCATATCTGTGACTGTGAGTGAAAACCCTTAGATTTCACAGCTGTTCCACCCTACAGACGGGTATATTGCGACTTGCCTCGCTACTGGCTTCATTCCTCCAGAAGCATTCGTGTATTTAGACATGAATCGATATGTTTTTGATTCTGATGGCATCCCAATCATATACCACATATATCGACGGGCCACCGATAAGAAGATAAAATATCCTTCGAACTTGAGTTCACGAGACCAACAACTCCAATGGAGATACTCATTTGCTAGATTCATTGAAGCTGATCGCGTTGAGACGGGGCAATCTAGGTATTGGTGGCTGAATGACAATGTCTAAATTATTCATGTTTATTTTCGTTATTTAGTTTTTGAGTTTCAGCTCATTATTGTCAAATTTAGTGTTGTTTATTTTTGTTAAAAATTAGGTATAGGTTAGGTTTATATTATGTTTATTATATTAAGTTAGAGATAAGGTTTAACGCTTAGGTTAGGAACATTGTTATAGATTTTTTTAGTATAAGATAACGTTTTTGATTGCATTTATTAGAATTAAGTTAAAACATATTAAGTGTATGATCAAAGTTCACTGTAGTGTTAAGATGATAAATAATTTTAGAATAGTGTTGGTTGATTTTTTCTCCTTTTTCTGATTGAATTTTAAAAATATGTAATAATCTTCATTGATTTGAATTTGCTATAGTTTTTTTTTTTAAATGTGATGAATGATAACGTACAAATTTAGAGAGCCATTTGGGCCATTAAGTTTTTTATTGTTACTGTTTGGAATTTACTTTATATTCTTTTAAAATTTATAACGATTAGTATTAAATAAAGCGCTTTTGACTTTGACTTTGAAGTAATACACATCAATATCTTTTGCAACATATCGTAGATTCCAGCATTGCGCTTTAGATATCACTGATTTTGCTTGTGATGAACTACATATTTGGGTCTAGTTCCAACATTTTGTCCAAACCACACCATCTTTACTAAGATAATGACTGGAAGAAGACCCACGGTTTGAAGAACTAGCCAACCTAGATATAGGATGCTCCTCCAACAGTTACAAACAATATTTATCCAACAGTATAGACAGCGGCATATTATTATCATGATCAGAGTTTGAGATGTCTTACTCTATATTACTGGGTTGATAACATTCACCTTAGTGATTTCTTCCTTAACACTCCTAATCTAACGGCCGGCGTAACGGCCGATTCAAACCCCTATTCTTCTTGATCCATTTTCGTAACTACCTATAAATAAACACAAATGAAATTAAAATATCCCGTTGGCCCCAGCAGCCGGAAAAACAAATTTCTTGTAAGCAAATAATCATATTATTGGCCTCCACTGTGAAAGTCAAACACTTTTTAAGGGCAAATAAAAGTGGCAGGGGAGACCTCCTACCTGAAGCATATTGAAAAATAATTAGTAAATCACTCAACATCTTCTTACAAAACTTGGCTCACACATATATTCCATGAATTGAGCCTAGAAAAATAATATATTGTTATTTTTCTTCTTTGTAGCACTACAGCCCCGTTTGGGCCTTTGCTTTCCGCAAATAGCGCCTCCAACTGTCTCGGTCCATTGACCGCGTCTTCCAATTTCGAGATCTGAGCGGCGATGAACTGTCTTCGTCAACCGAGTTGGACCAGCATTTCCTCGAATTTCCCATTGGTCTCCGGCCTTCAGTACTCTCAACGAATACCTTTTTGGGTATCCGTTATTCGTCCATACGATTTATGTGGCTTGCCCATTGTAGCTTCCGCAGTCTTACAATCGTTGATAACTCCGGCTCGTCAAAAATTACATAGCCGTCGCTTAAAGGCTATTTGCGGATACTTTGGTTAGGGTCCATGTTTCACACTCCGAGCACAGGTCTCATCACAGATTCGTACTCATAAACTTGGTTTGTTTTTTTGTGCATGCAGCTGGTCTTTAGTCGTCAAAGTTGAAATAACAATTTAGTTGCGAGCTGTATTCCTCGGCCTATTTCGTCTCTTTCATTACCCGTTTCCGTTATTTTGGTAAGAAAATACAGAAATTCGCTCACATTTTCGATACTATATATATTTTGTGTATTTGAGGTATTTTTCCTTGACTGCGTCATGACTTTGTTTTATTTTCATTGATTAGTAGCCCTACTAGTTTTGCTTCGCTATCGAGTTTCAGAAAGAGCTCTTTGGCGGTTATTAATGACCCTGACAAAATGTTGATATTGTCCGCATAGGCTACCACTTGGCTCGACTTGTATAATAATATACCTTGTGCACCGAAAGGTAGCTTCTGTATGACGTACTCCAGAGCCAAATTTAATAGCAATAGAGAGAGCCCATCTCCCTGCTTCAGCCCGAACTTTGTGTCAAAGGTATCGGTAAGTTGGTTATCGATGCAGATTTGGAGATTGTTGACGTCAATATCATTTTGATAAGACGAACTAACTTGACTGGAGTGCTAAAGCAAAGCATTATTTGGTACAATACTGTCAGACGCTTGCTTACAGTCCACGAAAATTTGGTGCACGTCTATGCTGAGCTTCCAGCATTTTTCAAGTACCTGCTTGAGTGTGAACGATTGGTCTACCTTGCTCTAAAGCAACCTTGATATTCACCAATAATGCTGTTGGCGTATGATCCAATTTGATTTTCTAAGATCTTTGAAAATATTTTGTACGCCATACAAAGAAGTGATGTGCCTCTATAATTTACGCACTGTAGCTTCTCACCTTTTAGCGGATATGGAATACAATTGATTGGCTCCACTCTTTTGGAATATGTTCTTGTTGCCAAATGTGCTGGATGACATAATGCATAGCTTCCTGGATACTGCTGCCACCATATTTGAAGAGCTTCACTGGAATCACATCAATGCCCGGCGCTTTATTATTTTTTTGATCCAATGGCGGCGAGCCAACTAGAAGCTCTCCAGAAACACACATAGGCTCTGAAGATCTTGAAGTATGATGCTCCTCTTTCCTTAATCTTGGTTTCATCCGCGATGATATTCCCGATGTGATCACAACAGAGCGTGGTTTTGGGCTGGTAACCATCTTTAAGGCTTTTCACTACTTTGTATGCTTGCCTTGTATTGTTGCTCGCTTAACTTACGAGTACATCTATACTTCTCAATTTATCGTCATAGTATTTTCTTTTCTTAATTTTAATGATTTTATTTGCTACTCCTCTGAGATGTTCATAGTTTTTTGTCTTTGTCTTCGTTTTCCCGCTTACGTTTTCTTTGTACGCCTGATTCTTTTTACCTAACGCATTCTGGCGTTCGTCATTCAACCAATCATTTTTCTTGCACCGGGCTTGACGTACGTTTTTAGGTAAATTTTTCGGGAGAAATTTTCCAATTGCGGAGAGTACTGTGTCCAAAAAATAAGGTGACATTTGAATATAAACTGCGTGCGTCGAAGGATTTGGAGAATTATTTTTTTAGTTTGGTGGTACTGTCAGTGACATCTATGTCAAATTTACATGTCCAAATATTCATTAGTGTTTGAGATACGCGTCACTTCCGGGATGGCCTTCAGCTCCGTCTTCGCTCTGGCTTGAATCTCCTCTATCGTATCAAAACGGTGTCCCCGGAGCGGTCTTTTGAGCTTGCTGAACAGCCAGTAGTCGCACGGTGCCAGATCAGGTGAAAACGGTGGTTGCGGAATGATATGGGTTCAGTTTTTGGCGAAATTATCACGAATTGCGAGTGCAGTATGGGATGGTGTATTATCGTAGTGTAAAAAAACAAGAATTGTCTTTCCACAATTCTGGCCTTATTATGCGGGTAGTGTTACGCAAACGACGCATAACGTTCAAATAATATTTCTTGTTGACTATTTGGCCCGCCGGAAGGAATTCATAATGCACAACACCACGATAATCGAAGAAGAGAAGAGGTTGATGGTCGCCCAGGACGCTCTTTGTCATCGACACGTTCACGGCCGGCTTGGAACTCACTATACCACTTGTAAAAATTTTTTTAGACAAAGCATCATCACCGAAGGCTTTCTGCACCATCCTCAATGTATCCGCCTCAGAAAATTGATTCCGCAAACAAAATTCAATGCAAATTCAACAAAGTTCGGCATCGCAAACGGAAAAACTCACATTTAGCAGAATCTTGAACACTAATGAATATTCTGACATAGATGTCACTGACAGTACTACCAACCTAAGAAAATAATTCTTCAAATACTTCGACGCACACAGTTTAAATTCAAATCTCCACTTATTTTTTGGACACTGTAGTATATATATTGTTACATGTACAAATAATTACATGTACAAATAATTACATGTACAAATAATTCTGCGAGCTGCTGTCGCAATTGCTTTCATAATCAACGTCAACAAATGAATTTACTCGAACCCACGAGAACCCAACAAGCATGATCAACATCTGCAAGTGACGTCACTCCATTCATTAATTTGCTCGAATCTACCAGGTACCTCTCGGTAGAACATTCGATAATGTACGAGAAATGGGTGAATAGGTAGAGACCCTATATAAAGGCGAGCTGAATGAATGGGGGGATGGATTCATTACAACCGCGATAGAAAACTGCGACATAGTGGAACGCGAAGTAAAGACGATTGATTGTTTGAGTGCGAAGTGATTTAGAAGACAATTGCGATAAGAAATTTATGGACAAGTGTTAGATTTTTTTCATAGTGAAAATTAAAATTAGTGAAAGTGTTAAATTGTTAAATTGTTTATTGTGCATTTTTGTAATTAAATAAATTCTTTTAACTTAAATTAAAAGACATTGCGTTTTCACTTTCCCGGAACATTAAAATTATTGGCCGCGAACCGATAACACGCGACAATGGTGTCAAGAAGTGAGAAAGAAAAATTTTGGAAGTGAAAACGTTTAAACAATTTTAAAGTGCACAATTGTGAAAATTAACGTGGAAAAATAGCCGAAACAATAAAAATGCCAGGAAATTTACATCTTAAAATTAATCAATTGAGCATATCGGAGCTCAAAGAGGAGTTGGAACAACGAAATCTGGCTACACAAGGTACAAAGGCCATACTGATTGCACGCTTGCGTGATGCGATCGAGTCGGAAGGCGCGTATCTGGATTCCGGTGAGCCCTCAGATGAAGAAAAAGGCGCAGAAGGTGGTGAAGCAGAAACAAAAAAAACAAAGGAACCAGAAAATGCGCTGATGCAAATGTTAATGCTGATGCAGCAAGTGCAGCGACACCAGTCATCCAATTTAACCACGAAGCTAAATGAACAATCAGCGAAGCTAGACCAACAAGCAATCGAAATCAAAGCAGACATCAAGGCAGACATCACACAGAAGCTGGAGAAACAGTCAACCGAAATAAAAGCGGAGCTCGGTAGTCTCAACAAACAAATTAAAGGCGTCGAGGAAAAGGTTGACCAGGTCGAGGAAAAGGTTTACCAGGTCGAGGAAAAGGTCAGCCAGGTCGAGGAGAGAATCAACAATGAGATGGAAAATATGAAAAAGGAATTCGAAGCAGCAAAGGCAGTAGTAACCACCTCACCAGCCCCAATTATAACCGCAGCGCAAAGCTCATCTAGAAATGTGCAAGCACCAATATTCGATGGGCAAACGGTCTGGAGTATTTACGAAATCCAGTTTGAAGCAGCCGCTAGGATAAATCACTGGAATGAGCAGGAACGAGCAACTGCGTTAATTCTTGCTCTAAGAGGCCCAGCTGCTGAGCTTTTGCAGACTATCCCCGTTGAATTGCACTCAAACCCGAATGCTATAATGAATGCGCTCGACATGCGTTATGGAGACGATCATCTGAAGCAGATTTATCGGTCACAGCTAAGGCATCGAATGCAGAAGTCTGGTGAAACCCTACAGCAGCTAGCCCAAGACATTGAGCGACTGGCACTTTTGGCTTATCCAGCCTACGACCCAGAACATCGAGATGACGTAGCAGCAGGAGCATTCATCAGCGCCTTAAAGGACAAGGAATTGCAACAAGCCGTGCAGTTAGCTCAAAAGCAAACAGTCAAGGATGCATTGGCTTATAGTTTAAATTTTGAGGCAGCCAAAAATGTGACCCGTACCACTGCCCGGGTTCGCGAGGTAGTGGCAGATAATTGCAGGTGTGTGCGCGTGGGAATTGAGCGAGAGCTGCAGGTGAATGGTGCGCCTAGATGCTGGGATTGCGGGGAAAAAGGGCACCTGCAAAGAGACTGCAAGAAGGGAAGAAGACCGAGCTATTGTCCAGGGTGGTGGAGATCCAGACCGTGCCAGGAGCCTAGAATGGAGGCCCATCAAACTGCAAGGGCCAACTTCGTGGGGCGAACGTTGGCTAGGAGTATCGACATCCCCAGCACCGTGCCAAGGCAACATCGTGGAGAAGCAGACAAATGCCTTCCTGGTCAAGTTGGTGAAGAACAATGCACCCTAACAAACGACACTGGTGCAACCCGATCGACGAACCGACCAGACCTAGTGAGGCCCCAGCTGCTTCACAAGGGCAGAGCTCATGGAATTGCTGACGCCCTATCTCGTCATCCATGTCCAGCTAACTGCAAGCATTGCCGACGGATTGACGAAAAGGAACGGCCCGTTGATCTGCGACTGATAACGGCGGAATTCGATGAAGGTTGGTCATCGGAGGAGATTCGAAATGCCCAGCTAGCCGATGAAGACATCGGACCATTGCTCGTATGGAAGGAGACAACTGGGCGACCAGAGTGGAAGGACGTTTCGATGCATGGCGCAACCCTGAAAAGCTATTGGGCACAATGGAACTCCCTACAGGTGGAGGGTGGCGTACTCAAGCGGAAATGGGAAACGGCGGATGGCAGCTCCTATAGGATGCAAACTATACTACCCAAAAGCCGAATCCACGATGTGATTAAGGAAATGCATGAAGGATCCTCGGGAGGCCACCTTGGTGTTAACAAGACCTTAGCGAAATTGCGGGAAAGGTTCTACTGGCTCCACGCTCGAGAAGACGTAGAGGACTGGTGTCGCAGATGCACAATTTGCGCTTCCGTCAAAGGCCCAAAGCAACGACTGAGAGGACATATGCAAACCTATAACGTAGGCGTGCCATTCGAAAGGATTGCTGTTGACATCGCAGGACCCTTTCCTGAATCCGATTGGGGAAATCGATATATGCTGGTTGTAGCCGATTATTTCAGCAAGTGGCCTGAGGTCTACCCCATTCCCAACCAGGAAGCAACTACTGTAGCCGAACAGCTAGTGTTAAATTGGGTCAGTAGGTACGGCGTACCTAGCGAACTACATTCGGATCAAGGCCGAAACTTTGAGTCACTAGTTTTTGGCGAAATGTGCGAGCTGCTCGGAATACGGAAAACGAGGACAACACCGCTGCATCCCCAATCCGATGGAATGGTCGAGCGTTTCAACGGCACGCTCAATAAACACCTGGCCAAAATGGTTGACGAGAACCAAAGGGACTGGGACCGACATATCCCACTATTTTTAATGGCGTATAGAGCCGCTGAACATGCATCGACGGGCCAAGCCCCAGCCAAAGTCATTTTTGGAAAGACTATTCGTTTGCCAGCGGATATAAAGTTCGGAACACCCCCTGAGAAACCCAATTCTACTGGCTTTCAGCAAGATGACTTGGTGTGGCTTTATAACCCGCAACGGCGAAAGGGTAGGTCTCCAAAGTTGCAACGTAATTGGGAGGGACCATACCGAGTTACAAAGCGAATCAACGACGTCGTATACCGAATTCAGGAACATCGTAAGCTGAGAGCTAAAATGAAAATCGTGCATCTGGACCGTCTTGCCCCATATTACACCCAGGGAGAATTGACTACAAATAGCGACACATCTTTTCGGGGCGAAAAGAACTGAGGTGGGGGCAGTGTTACATGTACAAATAATTACATGTACAAATAATTACATGTACAAATAATTCTGCGAGCTGCTGTCGCAATTGCTTTCATAATCAACGTCAACAAATGAATTTACTCGAACCCACGAGAACCCAACAAGCATGATCAACATCTGCAAGTGACGTCACTCCATTCATTAATTTGCTCGAATCTACCAGGTACCTCTCGGTAGAACATTCGATAATGTACGAGAAATGGGTGAATAGGTAGAGACCCTATATAAAGGCGAGCTGAATGAATGGGGGGATGGATTCATTACAACCGCGATAGAAAACTGCGACATAGTGGAACGCGAAGTAAAGACGATTGATTGTTTGAGTGCGAAGTGATTTAGAAGACAATTGCGATAAGAAATTTATGGACAAGTGTTAGATTTTTTTCATAGTGAAAATTAAAATTAGTGAAAGTGTTAAATTGTTAAATTGTTTATTGTGCATTTTTGTAATTAAATAAATTCTTTTAACTTAAATTAAAAGACATTGCGTTTTCACTTTCCCGGAACATTAAAATTATTGGCCGCGAACCGATAACACGCGACAATATATATATATATATATATATATATATATATATATATATATATATATATATATATATATATATATATATATATATAGAGGTTTCCAACAAGAGGTGTTATTTTGATATTATAAGAAAAATACCATTTTTTAATATGAATGAGCGGATGTTTATTTCATTTTAAAGAAAAAGGTATGCGGTTAATACTGAAAAATAACATCGGGCAAATGACCACGATGACCACGCTTACAGGACCATATCCTTTACATGAAATTTTCCATATCCAAATCGCAAAGTGGCTGCCCTATATTTTCGATAGCCTCACGAATTCCATCTTTGAGTTCTTAAATCGACGCTGGGCTGTTGGCGTAGACCTTCTTTTTCACGTGGTTCCAAAGGAAGAAGTTGCAAAGTGTTAAATCACAAGATCTCGGTGGCCAGTTGTGATCACCTCTTCGAGAGATAACACGGTCCGAAAACTTTTCCCGTAAAAGATCAATGGTCTCGTTGCTTGTGTGGCACGTAGTGCTGTCTTGTTGAAAATAAACGTTGTCCAGATCAATACCATCCAATTATGGCCATAAAAAATCATTGATCTTCTCTCGATAGTGCCATCCATTGACCGTAACTGTTGCTCCAGCCTCATTTTCGAAAAAGTAAGGTCCAATCACTCCGCCGGACCATAAACCGCACCAAACAGTCACACGTTGAGGATAGAGAGGCTTTCCAACAATAACTCTTGGGTTTTCCGAGCCCCAAATGCGACAATTTTTCTTGTTGACTTAGCCACCGAGGTGGGAATGGACCTCATCACTCAAAATGATTTTTCAATGGCATTCCGGATCATTTTCACGCATTTCAAGGACCCAGTCAGCAAAGACACGACGTTGTTGATGATCGACCGGCTTGAGTCCTTATATTAACTGAACTTTATAAGCCTTAAGATCAAAATCTTTATGCAAATTACGGTGTAATGACGTTTGTGTAATGCCTAATTCCAAAGAACGACGGGGAATGGATAAACCTGGGTTTTCTTCAACACATTCGGCTACAGAAGCAATATTCTTAGCTGTTCTTGAGTGACGTGCACGGGTTTTATTTTTCACATCACCTTAGTAGTCCCAAAGGCTCGAATTTTTTTACTGATTTCTGTGTTGCAGTCCGACAAGGTGCTTCACGACGACCCAAAAATGTTCGAGTTATACGAACCGTCTCTGCCAAATCTTCACCATTTTTATAGTGAATTTTAATAATTTCAATGCGCAGTTGAAGCGTGTATCGTTCGGTTTTTATTTATGGCGTAGTTTCTATTTGTCAAATGCCAAAAACTGACAGCTTCGAAAGTGACATCGACTAAAATAATGGGCTATCCAAAATAACACCTCTTATTAGAGATCCCTTTATATATAGTATATATATATATATATATATATATATATATATATATATATATATATATATATATATATATATATATATATATATATATATATATGCTACAAAAACATAAAAATACACAAAATTTCAACTTTGATATCTTATTTTCAACCTCTCAAAAGTAATATAGGCAAAATTGATAGTTCATAGCATGGTCCTATATGTCCAAGACAATATTGTAACATGGTTTTCCTAAAAAACTGTTCTTAAAAGTTTGTATGCACCGCCAGATGACACAAAGTAAACCGAGAAAAATTGATGCAATAATTCGTCTTTACTGTAAATGCGTGATTTCACTGGCAAATGCAGTCTGTGTTAAGTAGTGTACGTGAATGTAAATAAATTTTTGAGGTAATAAGAAGAAAACAATCATAAATAAAAGTAGTATATGAATATTTTGATGTAGTTTTCAATGAATATTATTATTTGATCAATTTTCAGCCCGTTAACATGAGAAAAGAGACAACTTTGGAGGAAAGAAAAATTATTTTGAGACTCCATAACCAGACCGTTGCATACAAGGAGATTGCATCCATTGTCAGCAGACCAATTTCAATAGTTTGGAGAATTATTGACAGGTTCTGCAAAAATAAAAGTTTAGAAAACAAAAAGCGTTCTGGAATTGAAAAAATATAATCAGAACGTGATAGAGAGTAATTAAACGTGAAGTCAAGAAAGATCCTTTCATACCGGCAACGAAAATCAACGCAACATTAAAGTCTGTTTACAAAAAGGATGTTGGCGTTCATACAGTGCGAAATTATTTAAGAAAATTGGGTTACCGGTGTTGTGTTCCACGAAAGAAATTTTTTTGTTAGCGCGGTAAATCGTGAAAAAAGATTGAATTTTGCGAAAGAACATTTGAATAAGGATGTAGAATTTTTGAAACGCGTCGTATTCACAGACGAAATCAAACTTAATGTGATTTCTCACGATGGACGAGCAAAAGTGCGTAGGAAGCCGCGTACGGAGCAAGACACGAAAAATAAGATAGGAACTGTAAAGCATGGTGGTGGTTCTATTTTAGTGTGGGGATGTATGGCTTTCAATGGAGCTGGCGAGCTTCATACCATAGAAGAAAAAACGATGGATCACAAAGTCTACATCGACATCCTAAAGAATAGACTTGCACCTAGTGTGGAAAAGTTGAGCTTAGGGTCAAACTACATTTTCATGCAAGAAAAAAATCCTAAATGTACTGCCCACCAAACTCGAATTTGGATGCTTTACAATATTTCAAACTGTTTAAAATGGCCTCCACAATCACCTGATCTCAATCCAATTGAGCATGTTTCGACGACTAGCATGTTTCGTCGACTAGCAGCCCATAATATCCGCAGTAAGTCCGTGCTTAAAAAACCAATAAAAGAAGAGTGGAGCAACATTACCCAAGAATATTGCGCGAATTTGGTTTCTTCTATGCCCAGAAGGCTGCAAGCGGCCAAAGACAGGAAAGGAAATCCTACCAAATATTAAGAACCATCAATTGCATGCGTATACCAACAACGAATGCTCGAAGATGATCACGGTTTAATTTTTTGCACCTCTTTTTCTCGGTAGCCATAAATTAATTGAATTGCTTTTTTTATTTTTTTCTTATAGAAGAGTTAATTGTTGTTTTGTTTTTTTTGCAAATCAATTATTAGAAATATATTTATACTAAAAATCAAAACCGGCGGGATTTTCGTTCACTAGTTTTACAAAGAGTTGATTCCAAAATTTTCTTCAAATATTGGTTTTTACATCACTTTTTCTCGGCACTGTTTATATATATATATGTGTGTATATAAATATATGTATATATATATATATATATATATATATACATATATATATATATATATATATATATATATATATATATATATATATATATATATATATATATATATATATATATATCTATCTATATATATATGTATATATATATGTATGTATATATATATATCTATATATATATATTTATATATATATATATATATATATATATATATATATATATAAATATAAATATATATATATATATATATATATATATATATATATATATATATATATATATATATATATATATATATTAGATAGTCACTAGATGGTGTTCGTTGTCATATATCGGGCAATACTAATCAGTGTGAGTCAAACTGATATGCGTTCGAAAGGTGACATTCCAGTCTACAATATTCATAGTGATAGTTTTGAATTTTGTCGTTCGTGTCAAAAGTTGTATTCATTTAAAAATGAGTGAAATTTCTGAAAAAAAAAATTTCTGAAAAAAAATTTTTTATTTTACAATATCACTACGATCAAGGTGAGAGTGCATCACAGGCTCGTGAGAAAATGTGTGGTGTCTTCGCTCAAGATACTTTATCAAAAGCCACAGCCAAGAGATAGTTCGCTCGCTTTTGTTCTGAAAATTTTGATGTCAAAGATGCACCTCACTCAGGTCGACCAATCACTGAAAAAGTCGATGAAACCTTACAAAAAATTGAAGAAGACCAACACATAAGCAGCCATGACAATGCTAAGGAACTGAATATTCATCACCAAATAGTTTTCAACCATTTGCGTAAGGCTGAATACACGAATAAACTCGTTGCTTGAGTGCCGCATGAATTAATACATAAAAATTTAATCGACCGAATTTCCATTTGCAAAATGCCAATAAAACGAAACGAAATCAAGCCATTTTTGAAGCAAATCATGGCGGGTGATGAAAAATGGGTAAGGTAGGAGAATGTCGCTCGAAAACGATCATGGTCAAAAAAACGTGAGTCATCTCACAAACAAATTTAAAGCCAGGATTAACACCAAATAATGTTATGCTGTGTGTTTGGTTCGAATGGAAGGGAATCGTTTATCATGAGGTGATAGAATATGGCAAAACACTCAATTTGGCTCGGAATTGTCAGCAATTAACCAGATTGCAACAAGCAATTCAAATAAATCGGCCAGAATTGATCAATAGAAAGGGCGCTGTCTTCCATCCTGACAATGCCAGACCACACACATCTTTGATGACCCGGCAAAAATTTACAGAGCTCGGCTGAGAAGTTATGATCCATCCACAGTATAGTCAAGACCTTGCGCCATCAGACTACCACCTGTTTGGGTCTCTGCAAAACTTCCTTAATGAAAAGAAATTCATTTCAAAAAGGGACTGTGACAACCATTTGGCCAAGTTTTTCGCCGATAAACCCCAGAAGTTCTACACAGATTGAATAATGTCTCCACCCATAAAATGGCAAAAGGTCATAGATAACAATGGACAATATGTACTTCAATAAAATTTATTTTAAGTAAAAGAAATATTCAATCAAAAATGACAAAGAAAGCTCAATTCTTTTAAGACTTACAAGACTATAAATATATATATATATATATATATATATATATATATATATATATATATATATATATATATATATATATATATCTATATATAAATATATTTTTATATATATATATATATATATATATATATATATATATATATATATATATATATATATATATATATATATATATATCTATATATAAATATATTTTTATATATATATATATATATATATATATATATATATATATATATATACATACAAGGTGTGTCCCGTGGAAGACGGAACTTTTTCATAATAAAGATAAAACTCAATATTCCGGCAAATCTCATTTATTTTATTCAAAATAGTCTCCTTCCGCATCAATACAACGTTTTGCACGATGAATTAACATATCGATTGAGTTTTTGAGATCATTTTTATCCATCGACTTTAGTATGTCGGTCGTCACCCTTTGGATGGCCTCTACATCGGCATAACGTTTTCCTTTCATGGGCAAGTGCAATTTGGAGAACAAGTAGAAGTCGCACGGAGCCAAATGCGGTGAGTACAGTGAATGGTTGATGGTTAAAATGGAGTTTTTGATCAAAAAACTTGTGATCAACTTCAATCGATGAGACGGGGCATCATGCAACAAACGCCAGCTCCCTTTTTCAAGGTATTGTGGCCGCACATGACGAATACGGCTAAGAAAACGCTTCATAACACCAAGATATACACAGCAGTAATCGTTTGACCAGGTGGAACGAATTCACGATAACTAATACCCGCCGAATCGTAGAAACAAATCAGCATTGTCTCGGTTGGGTGCTTCCATTCAGCACTTTAACACTTGTTTTCGGGGTCATATTGAAAACACCATGTCTCGTCACCAGTCACAATCGAATATTTGAAGTTTGGGTCCTTTTTTGACTCTTTAATCAAATCTTTACAATATTGAACTTAATATTTGCTCTTTGTTCGAACACACTGTCACTTTGAGCGCGATATTTTGGTTTCCATTGAACCAAATGTCATACAATTTTGACAGGATGTCAGTTAAGAATGGACCTTTCCATTGCTATACTAATAGGTGGCGCCAATATAAATCGATGTTTTGAAAAAATTCCGCTTTCCATGGGACACACTATATATATATATATATATATATATATATATATATATATATATATATATATATATATATGTATATATATATATATATATATATATATATATATATATATATATATATATATATATATATATATATATATATATATATACAATCTTTTGTTCCTTGCTGCTCGCTACTGCTACGCGTGATTAGTTGTTTAGGGTGGTAATGGAATGTCAATTCATTTTCATATTGTGTGGCGGTGAAGGCAGAGATTAAAGTTTAGCAGAATGAAATTGAATTTGATTTTTATTATTCTTTAAGCATCACGAATAAAATAAATTTTTACAATTTTTTTTTCGGTAACTTGTCGAAAAATTTTGCTGATCCTAAAATGTCAGAGAGCTTGTTTGGCATTGATAATATTTTTATATAATTTGACATAAGTTTTTTTCTTCGTAAAATATAATAATAACAAGTGGGAAAGACAGTTCTACGCTCATGTCAGAAGGGTTTTGTATCAAACTTCTCCGAAATGGAGTCACCAGTAACGAATAAAGCCTAGAAGCATGTCAAAGAGATGTGCAGGTTTATAAGAAAATCCATTGTTTCTCTATCTCTACAAAAATTACTCAAATCACGAACGCCCAAAAATATTTATGTTATTGATCTGATTTGAAAATTTTAAGAAGTCTGATTCGATCGAAAGTCCATAAAAACCAATATCATATGTTATTGTTTTTGTAATTGGAGAAATCTGAAATGGCTTCAACTTCCGTGTATATCATTCGATTTTTTAAATATCAGATTTCATAGAGTTTAAGGATACCTTTACGAATTTATTGGGGAAAATGTGAAATTGAAAGATCATATTATTATAAACAAAGTTGAGCGAATTTTGACATCAATCTAATTAAATTTTTTTGTAGTTCAAGTTTGAAGCGGGCATCACTTTAACCTAAATACAAATTTTGATGATTTTAGCTTAAGTAGTTTGCAAGAAAAACTGCTGACACACAGAAAAACGGATGGACAGACGGACTGACAGGACACGATTTTAGTAAGATTTTGAAAACTTATTTTACAAAACCTTAAATGGCGTTTTCTCAGCATGATGATGAACTCTAAAACTACAAGTTTCAAAACCAAATCAATCAAGCTAAATTACGTTTCAAAAAAGAACACAGAACGAAAGTTTCATTAACCATTTATACCAACAATGAGAATACGTATTTGAGCAAATAATAAATCATATAAACACTATACACATTCTCAACAATCTCTTCCTCTTGCAACAAAACCCTCAATTCAACATCTTATTATAATCAGATTTACGCCATGTGTAAAGTAAGAATGAGAAACACTCCTACCAGAAAACGGATAAAAAAGCAAATGCTACGCTTACTGCGATAAACTTAAGGTCAATTTGTGCTAGTCAATTGTTCTCGAACAAATGAAATCAGGAAATAATGTGATAGTGTTATGTTTGTTGTTACGGAATGCGGACAATAGTTGAGCAGGAAGAATGAAAAATGTAACAAAGTGGAAATGTAACAGCAGAAAACCAAAAGCAATTTATTCTGATTTGTCGAGATGGTGGATAGTTCTATTCTAGGAAATGTGTTTCATGTCCTCCAAACTGATCTCACCTATTCAATTGTCTTAGAGTATCATTTGTCTTTTGGTATTTTCCCTTTACATTTGTGCACGTGATAAATAAGAAATCTGATGATGCAATCATTTATTGGGGTTCAACCTCTATTTCAGCTCAAGGTGCTTTTCTTTTGTAACAACTTTGTCCCCCAAAAGTGTATATGTATATTGGATGTTAATAAAACAGGAGTCATCCCAGCCTGACTTCGTGATTTCAAGTTTCATATAGAAACAAAAAATCAAATAATGCAATTAATCGATCATTAACATCCTTAAATAAGTTATGATAAGCTCCACTATAAAAGATTCATTCAAAATTCAGTACCCGCACGAGCCTAAGGGATGAATTCATCAATAAAATATCCGCTTAAACCTTTACAACTGCCTTTCAACCGTTCGAACAACAGTAATTCATGGCATGGCGCTTGTGTTTGCTGTGTTGGCAATTTTTACAATTTATCAGTTGGGTTGTAAAGAATGCCACAATGTTCCCAAAAAACTTACCCCGATGGGGATCTGTTAATTATGGCAATGGGCTTTAATACTTTAAATACTGCCCAGATAAAATTACAACGAGGTTTGTCACTGCCTTAAAGCCTGTATATATGTGAATATGCAGATTATTTGCTATATTTCACAATTATGCAGTTTGCTGTTGAAGCTGTTAATTAGGGATGTTGAATGAGTTTTTAATTGTTAAAAAGAACATTTTTTTTTTGCAATTTTATAGCCTCTATATAGATAAAAAGCAGTGATAGTTAATATAAACACTATAATGAGAAACTTTACCAAATTAACATTTTTTTAAGGAACAGACAGGTTCGTATGTTTTGATAATTAGTCTCAATTGAAAAATTTCCTTTACCTCACAATCGAGACTATATTCTTGTTTACAGACTTTACTTCTTATACGCTAACCAAGTATTTTTAATTATAAAAGTACTTAAAGAAACGTTAGCATATCGGGAACCTCATTCAACACCACAAAAAAACATAAACGATCACCCCACTCTACATCGAAAATAAGACGTAAAGGGTGGTCCAACCATTATGCACGATGTTAATTGTGAGTCACACATCAACGTCAAGTTTTCTCCCAATTTAATTTGACATTTTTTTGTTTCAATGTTTGACGAATTCAACCATGGAAAGGTACACAATTGAGCAGCGCGTTACGGTTGTTGAAGCCTTTTACGAAAATGGGCGTTTAAATCAAAATGCATTTCGTGCACTTCGTGATTTTTTTGGTCAGCAAAATCGACCAAATGTGCCCACAATCGGGAGAATGGTGCGCAAATTTCAGCAAACCGGGTCTGTACGAAATGTGAAATCACCTATGCATGCTCGCCTAGTTCGTTTTGCGGAAAACATTGCTGTTGTTTGCAATAGTGTGGCAGAAAGAGCCGTCAACCTCGACTCGTCATCGTGCCCAACAATTGAACATCTCACGAACATCACTGATGCAAATTTTGAATAAAGATTTGAGTTTAAACGCTTACAAGGTTCAATTGACTCAAGAGCTGAAGCCTACTGACCATTTGAAGCGTCGCCAATACGCCGAATGGTTGGTTGAACAGACAGAAGGGAATAGTGACTTTACATAAAAGTCATCTTCAGCAACGAGTTACACCTTCACCTCAGTGCACTCGTAAACAAGAAAAATTGCCGTATTTGGGCAAATGAGAATCCACGAGTGATTCGTAAAAAGCCGATGCATCCATAAAGAGTGACTGTTGGTGCGGTTTATGGGCTGGTGGCGTCATCGGGTCGTATTTCTTCAAAAATGAGGACAACCAAGCACTTACCGTGCATGGTGTTCGCTATTGCGAGATAATAACGGCTGCGAGATGATAACGGACTTCTTGTGGCCAAAAATTTAGGTGATATATCTGGACGATATGTGGTTCCAACAGGATGGTGCCACTTGCCACACAACCAACGAAACAATGTCTCTTTTGTGCGAGAAATTCAATCTCACGTTGTGGCGATGTTAATTGGCCGCAACGATCATGTGATGTGATACCGTTGGACTTCTTTTTCTGGGGATATTTAAAAGAAAAAGTGTACGTCAATTAGCCAAGAACAATTCAAGAGCTAAAGGAACGACATTGAACCTCAATTATGTCTCAGTCATTGAAAATATGGACCATCGGGTAGAAGTGTGCCACCGTAGCCGTGGTGAGCATTTGGGCAATATTCTGTTGTTCACACAATTGTCATAGATTCTTCTATTATAATAGAAAATATTAAAATTAATCTCTGAAAACTTTTGTTTTATTTACAATTAACATCGTACGTTTGGGTTGGGCCACCCTTTATAATCGAGGCCACCTAATCGTGGTACATCCTGGATAATACCAGGTCTAGTGCATATGACCCTACATCGATAACTAGACTATGATTCGACGAATGAATCTGAATTTACGTTTTAGGTTTGCGGGTATGGTATTTTCGATTAAGTCGCTTAGGATGGTACCAATAAGGTAAAACTCATGCCAAACCGACTGCAATCTGAATGTCATCCCGCCTCTGTTCCAGTAAAACCTTGGCAGACCACGGAGTACGTTACAATGTTGGCACCGCTGAGTCGTTAGGGTAGGTTTAGTGCAGGTGAATTGCCATCTTACCAAAGTGACAATGACGTCGAAAACCTCCCAAGTCCGCATCAATAACTAACTCACGGACGCCTTCGACACAAATATACGACTAAAGCAGGGAGATGGACTGCCTCTTTGCTATTTGATTTGGCTCTGGAACACGTCATTAAAAAGCTACCTATCGATTCAAGATGTACGTTACTATACAAGTTAAGCCAAGTGATAGCCTATGCGGACGACAACATCTTTTTATCACGGTCATTAACAACTACCAAAGAAATTTTCCTGAAACTCCGCAGTGAAGCAAAATTAGTAGGGCTACAAATCACTGAGAATAAAAGAAAGCTCATGATGTAGTCGAGGTATAATACCTCAAATACATAAAATATCACACTTGGTAAACCCAGTCAAAAAAAATGTGAGTAAATTTATGTATTTGAACGTCAAAATAACGTGAACCTGTGATGTAAGAGGCGAAAAATGCCGATGAACATAGCTAGCAAATAAAATTTTTTATTAACTTCTGACGATTTTAAAGACCAGCTGGATAGACAAGAAAATATAGACCCACGTCTCCAAATCTGTGATAACACCTACGCTATGCTATTGGTATGAGCCATGGACCCAAACCCAACTGAATGCCTTCAAAAGACGGGTCCTGAGGGGAATAATTGGAGCGCAGCTAGACGGGCGCCAATGGTGAATTCGACACAACCATGAACTGTATGACATTTTTAGTTGGAGGTCACAATGCTTGAAAGACAGTGGAAGCTGCAACGTGCTAGCCATGTGAACAATAGGGATGAATAACGGATACCAAAAAACGTATTCGTTGCGAGAGCTGATGGGTGGAGATCAGCGTGGAAACTGAGGAAACTCTGGTCTGACTCTACTGACGAAGACCGTTCATCACTGTTCAGATTTCAAAATTGGAGGTCACGCTCAATAAACCCAGGCTATTGGGGATGCCAGTTAAAGGAAGCAAAAGCCCTGAGAGGATCTGTAGTCCTGCGAAGAAGAGGTAGAAGAATAGAAATAGAATGGGTGATCTGTAGCACGTAGAATAGGTGATCTGTAGAATAGCATGGGTGATCTGTAGGATGATATAAGATAATAATGCTCCTATATGGACAAAATACGCTGGATTCTTCGCAAGTATGGCAATCCGGGATGTGATAATTATAAGCATTTCATAAGGAACCAAAAGTGTCGGGCCATTGAGAGAGCCCCAATCAAGGTCAAACAGGTGCTGCAATAAGTAATTAGTTTTTGTTGCTGAGATTTTGCGGGAACTATACTTGATGGGGCATTTACTTTTCAGTCCTTAATATCAAGAATACACAGTTGGTGAGTTTCAAAGCTAAATTGCATCGATATGCTCATACTTTATTTGTGATTTGTAATGGTCCCTGTTTGCGCACACATACTCAGTTTTCCATATAATGTTGAGCATTGAGAAGATTAACGTAGAGCGTTTTGTTACTAAGAACTTGCATATTACAGCTAGGAGCACCACCAAACTGTAGAATGCTGCCAACTGAAGATGTGGTGGACTCATCTATGAGGATCATTAAATCCACTTGAAAAGCTTCTACGCCCTGTCGGAGACCCCAACTCAATAAGCTTCGGATTTACTGGTGTTCAAAACAAATCCCTTAACAGCACGTTAACTGTTACAAGTTTTGACAAGAATTTCAGTGAACGCGAAAATAGAAGGACCAGGCGAGTAACAAAGAGGGTAATCAAGAATAACTTTCATAAGCTTATCAACAGGATAAAGATACGATACTGACAAGCACTGAAGGAGAATATGAACATAGGTCCATAGAAATTGGGATATAAGCTGATCATACGTAATCTTGATGCTCTACAGATTATCAGCGTACTTTAAGAAGTCTGTACGGACAATATCGAGGTCATTTAGTTTGTCATTATAAAAAGTACATGAACGCCTTAGGAAGGTAGTTTTAGCATAATTGTTAAGACAGAAAAGCAAGTAAAAAGTGTCGTTAGAACGAGATGAAACAGAAGGCGGAATTTTGATCTGAATCGAATTTAATAAATCAGAGCAATTTATGTGACTATTAATAATTTCATAAAAGAAAACGGAGTCCAAATAATTACGTCTAGACGATAAGAGCTGTAGATTGTACCTAGATGCACCCTCTTCGTAATTTGTGTAAGCATATATTTTTGCACTTTCTGAATTTTTTGAATATGAGTAGCATATTGCGGTGACCAAATAGCACTTTCAAATTCAAGGATACTACGAACATATGTATTATATAGAATTTTCAATTTGTCGCCTCTTGAAAAGGGCTTACTTAATCGAAGAATCAGTCTTAGACGTTTAAAGGCCTTGGATACCATGTTGTAAAAATGCAGATTGAGGACGAGTCTTGAATCTAAAATCAAACCTAGATGTCGAACCTCATAAGCCCGGTTAATCGGCACTTTCGAGATTGTATATGCATAAGTTATTATATGTAACCGCTTAACTTCGGTTACTTATGTACGAACAGATCCATCTTAACAAATCACCATGTATACCAATTTTCGAGAGCTTCTTCATAAGAATAGCATGGTTAATTTTGTCAAAGGCCTTCGAAAAATCTGTATAGACGGCATCAACTTGGTACCCAGAATCTAGAGCATTAAGTAAAAAGACGGTGTACAGCGCGAAATTAATATTGACACTCCGGCCGCTTAAACATCCATGCAATTGTGAAGCAATAATATGACCAGTTTGTGTGTTCAGATTATCAACAACGATTTTCTCTAATATTTTGCCGAAAATGTTTAGCTTAGAAATCGGTCTGTATTGTTTGATATCTTGCTTATCGTTCCCTTTTGGAATCGGAGTTATGATTGCTTTTTTCCAAATATTAGGAAAATAGCCATCAGATACAGACTTTTGGTATATTATAGTGAAGGGGATAGAAAGCTCTTTACTAAGTTTTTTTATTATTGAAGGATGCACACCCTCACAGCCAGCGCCTTTTTTTACATCTAATAGCTCGAATTGTTTCTCAACTATTTCCTGCGTGATAGCTATGGATTAAATATCTGCTAGGGGAAAATTATCTTCATGAGCTGCAGAGAAGTTCGTCTCAGTATCTGACTGAGGAACGAAAACAGAGTTAAAATACTCAACAAACAAAGTGCAAATAGTTTTCACGTCACTCAAAATAATGTTATCGAGTCTCATTTGTGCTAGCATATTATTATGACATGTATTTTGATTTGATGAAACTCCAAAAGCAATTAGGAGCGACAGCGATGTTATCTTCGGAGAAATTAATATATTTTTTTAACACTCTCGTTCAAGGTATTTTTTTTTGTGGTAGGGAGGTGAATGCCATTTAATGCACAGAGCTTAGGACCTCCATGCTCGCAAGAAGGCGACTGGACTACCCACTAAACACCTCCCATGTCAATGTGAGAACCCAGCCTGGAAGCGTTTGACACATTACTTCAGGCCAGGTCTTGTCCTGTTACGCCGTGAGGTGCCTTCAAGCTGGAGGGGAGAGGGGAAGAGGAACTGCCAGAAAGCCCCAACGCCCCCGGCTTCTGTGAGTTCCTTTTATATTTTAACGATTGCCCGAGCATAACGTACCACCTGGTTCCATTTGTCAACCGGTTCGAGCATCACAGCGACTATATTATCTGGGGTGAGCTCTCCCGTCTCCCTGTAGAGGTTCTTTCGCAGCGTGAGCCATTTTTTGAACGCAAAAAATGTGTGGCAAGCATTGTCCCCCTCTCCAGGGCAAAACCGACAATCGGGGGACCGTGACTTACCAATCTTGTGCAGGTAAGACTGAAAACATCCACGCCCGCTCAAAAGCTGGGTCAAATAGAAGTCAGTCTCACCATGCCTTCGATTTAGTCACACCTTACATCCAGGATGAGGAGCGCAGTCCACCTTTCCTTCGTGCAATTCACCCAAGACTGCTGCCAATCGTTGAGCGAGCGCTGTCTCTCCTCACAGACAACCGTCTCCCTTACATCCTCGTTTCGGCGCAGGTAGAAAGCGTGGCGCTCTCTAGCAAGGAGGGTGAGGGTAACAGGACTGTTGGATACGAAGATGCAATCCTTAGTGCTCCTTTTCTCTGTACCTGTGCCAAACGTTTTCGGTATACCTCCTTGCTGAAAGCGTCGCCCCATACTTCTGCTCTGTACAGTAGCACTCATCAAGAGGCGTCTTCTTGATGGGCTTGGGCCCCCTACGTTGGCCATAAGTCGACTCAGAGCCGATACTCTTGCAGCAACTTTCTCAGCCGTTGCCCTGATTTGCTCAGAAAAACTCATATTCGAGTCGATCAGTAGCCTCAGGTACCTTCCCGATGGCTTCGATTTGATTCGTATATCTCCAATACTGATCATTCTTACTTCAGGGATTCTCTTTTTTGTCAAATTGAACAATGCGGTTTTCTCCAGTGCTAAACTGAACCCACGAGCAGTCATCCAGTCTCTCACTCGGTGCATTAGCATACCTAGCCTAAGTTGCACTTGTTTAATGGTGCGTCCGGCGACTAGAGCCGCAACATCATCAGCATAGCCGACCAATTCCGACTCATCTGGCATCTCAAGTCTCAGTAGCCCGTCGTAAGACTCGTTTCCCAAGGTGTTTAACGCGGGATCGCAAATCAGAAAGAGCTGATAATCTCAAGCATTTTGATATCTCTTCCACTTCGAATGCTTTTTATTTTTCTGCTTAATAAGCTTTATCAGATTTTGAGAAAACCAAGGCGGATAGTGTGATTTCGATTCCACACATCTCTATGGAATATAATTGTTCATTAAATTGTTGAAGAACTGATAAAAGTGCGGTACGCATTCCTCGGTATTTATTTGCAATCAATTGACGTTCAGCAACTCTCGGCTCATTTCTTCAAAGTTAGCTGCATGGTAAATGAATTTAAATTGCTCTCTAAAGTCTTGCATATAGTTGTTACAATCTAAATTAAGGGTGATATATAGTGTCTGTGTGATGCTGATCTTCTTTTATTAATGTTATTATCGAACTACATACGGTGCACGTATCATTGCAAAGAACGAGATCAAGTATTTGCCCATTGAAGTTGGTGCAAGAGTTGAATTGCTTTAATTTTCCAAAGTCCATGAAGTCATGTGAATCGGCGGCGACATGGTCGTCGTTGGTGTATAGATCTAATAATTGGTTGGTGTTATTCGTATTTTGCCAGATTGATTTGTATATATTAAAATCTCTAATGATTAAAAATCTATCGCCCTAATTCATTTGAATGAAGTCAAATACTTTGTCATAGAAGGCTTGTAATGATTCTGAATGGGTATTGCCATGCGGGAAATAGCGACAAACTAAGTGCGGTTTAGTGTGAAAAGCACTAAGCCGTCAGGAGAAGGGCTTATGTGATGCGCTGCGTTCAATAGATAGCCACAGCTCTTTAGCCTCTTGGCCGGAAACTAGGCATTCAAGGCGCCGTGCATGCAGCTCACGCTGTGCAGCAATAAGCACCTCTCCACTACGCTTACCTCGCCCATCTGATTCTAACCTATCTCTCCTTAAAAACATTAAAATTAGTGTGAAAGTATTCAGCATCATATAAACCAGGAGTCAGCCAAGTTTCAGTAAAACATAAGATCAGAATGAGTGAGACTTTGTGCGTAACCCCCTCATGTGCTGATAAAAAATTGATAAGCAACTAGACGAAATCATTTGGAACATACGTAACAAAACAGTTTGAAAGCAAGATACAGCGGACAGCCAAATATTGTTCTCGGGCTATTCATAAAAAATGAGCAATAATATAGAAAATTAATAAAATTTTCTTAGTAGTTTCCGTCGAAATAGATTGTCTTTGAAAATATATTGAATAGTGAAATTTTGATTTGATCATATAAGAAATAAATATTAATTAAGTGCGAAAAATTTAAAATGAAATCCATTGTTAGCCGTAAAATGTATGAAAGAAACAAAATTTTAATATTTATAATCGAATTCATTTTCGCCTTCACAAAATACTCCAACTGAAAATAGAAAAAGACAGCTTACTTTTAATTTTGTGTATTTTACTTTTATTTTTCTTCTCGAAATCGATTTCCGACCGTAATCGTTCGGTCTTCTTCAGCAATTAATTTATTTTTACTCACATTCCTACTTCTATACTAGCTATGTTTAAGGAAATTTACTTTAGATCATTAAAAGGTCATTTGGGAGTTTGCTTAAGCTAATAAGAGATAGGAAAGGTAATTAACAAAAGGGGTGGTTATAAAAGTATATTGTTTTTACAAAGATTCAGAAAAGATATTATTATTTAATTCATTTAAATAGCCATGATCTGCAGTTTCTGTCATCCTGATTCATCAACTTTTTCCTTTCCCGGGTAATTGCCAAGCTTTCCATCATATCCAATCCACGTATATCTCTAGCTTCCTTGATGCCTACAGCGTCCTCCATTGTTATTTCGTGTGCCTTCGTGATGATATGTTCCGCTACCGCTGACTTGAAATTCGAAGTTCTTTCTTTCTTGCTGCTGCTGCTTCGCCTAGATGCTCCTTAATTCGGGTGCCGATGAGTCTCCTCGTTTCACCTATGTACACTTCTTCACCAGATTTCTCGTGTGGTTCGCGCTTGTCTTTCGTTGATCCGAGAACGTTTTTGAGCTGGTTCTTGCTGCTTGATTCCATTAAACGTACAGAATTAAGCTGATTTATTCGCCTCTTGATCCGATTGCTGATGCCTTCGTGATAAGTTGTAGCCTTCCAGTACGTTCTTACGGTATTCGCATTTGATAATGTTGATCGTCCCTGTCGCTGTCTATTTATCTGGACCTTCTGTGCCATTCTCCTAATCGTCGCGCCCTTGAAGCCGTTTAGCCTAGTTGTCTCAACAATGTTCTTCATCTCCTTTTCCTTAGCTTCCTTGCTTAGCGGCAAATTGAGCATCCTGTGGATCATGGCTCTGTACCGAGAAACCTTGATTTGCTGCGAATGATTTAATGTATTTGGAATCGTTCTCTGTGCGTGAGTTGCTTTCCGGTATACATCGAAAGTTATATTTGTTTGTGTCCTCCTTACTAATATATCTAGGAACGATAGTTTACCGTCTTTCTCTTCCTCCATCGTGAATACTATATTCTTGTGGGCTCCATTTAGGTCGGCAAGCACCTTCTCTATGTCACTCCTTTCCACATACGCAAACACATCGTCCACATATTGGACCCAATGTTTTGGTAAGTGGCCTTTCTCCTGCAGTCCGTCTTCGCGTTTCATCATAAATATCTCGCCGAAGAATGGTGAAAGTGGAGTTTCCATCGCTACTCCGCCTTCCGTCTTATAAAATTTCCCCCGAAAGGTGAAATAATTTTCGATCATGCAAAGTTTTAAGAGCATTGAAGACTCAGTTTCCTTTTATTTTTCTAAACTTTTTATCATTCCTTATCTGCTTTCTTACTTTTCAACTTGTACCGTGTAATGAATTTTCCCGTCTAACTTGTGCGAACGAAGTCGGGACCGACATCTCATCGATTCTAAACGTGAAGTCTGAGTCGTGCCAACGACTGGTACCAATCAGTCAACCAGTTCGTGCACCCGTAATCCATTTCACGGTGACTGCTTCTCGGCCAGCTAGATCGGAGAGGATTTCGGTCGCAGGTCTTAAAATGGATTACGCTCAATTACGTATTTAAGCCACCATTAAATGCCCGTTTCAAACACGTCGAAAACACAAACATACGGAAGAGAAACCTACTTTACTTTATTCCGTATTCATTCATCCTTTCAGTCAATTACAAAAATCTAATTTCCATTTCGCGTTCCCGAGCTTTACCGACACGGTACCGAAAAATACACTACGTTAACTCAATCCCGAAGAACTCTACGCTAAGAAAAAAAAACAAGACAAACGAAGGTACCGCGTACCGCACGCGACGCGAACCGGCCATCCGCGGATTTTTAAAACCCTACCCTCGCGACGGCATACTTACCATGCACTCTCCTTCCCGCTGGAAAAAAAAGAGGGGCAGGCTGAAGAGGAAAATCCAGTTTAAGCTTAGCAGTTCATAATCAGTTTATTTCTTTTTTTCAATTTTACTGTAACTTATATTATTCATAGTACTATCCAATCGATATATTTTAAATGAATAGAAACCTTATTCCAATATTGTGAATTTATATTATCATAAACAAGTTGGGTAAACAGACCTACGCTCATGTCAGAAGGGTTTTGTATTCAATTTACAAAATGCAGTCACGCAGATCGAATCAAATCAAGAAACATGCCAAAGACGATTTTATTGGAGAAAATATGAAATACGAAGTTCATACTATTATTAACAAAGTTGAACGAATTTCGACTTCTGAGGTTTTTGGTATTGTTATACCCATAAATATCTCCCTTGATAATTATTTCAGATGTCCATCCGCGACGGAGGAAACACATTTTTCATGTATTCCCCGCCCTGTGCCCCAACTTAAGCAAAAACTGACAGTTCAACAACTGTTTTGAAAAGCTCCCATGAAAAATTTCATTTCAAACTCATATCGGCTATGTTTGATGGATTTTTTTTAAGGGGCCACTCTCCTGTACTGTTATCATCGATTCATGGCCAATTTTTCGAATCCTAGAATGGTTACAAAACGCTTTTTCTAGGAGCTCTCTCCCACCTCCTTGACTTGTTTCACTTATGAGCATTAATTGTAGGTACTCATCTTCAGTGATTCATTAAATTGAATCAAGTGTTCAAAGCATGCGCCTTAAATGTTGAAGTTGGGAAAAAATAACTCAAAATTATTCAATCTTCGCATTCAAAACAGCCACTATTTTGTTTTACGATCACTGATACCGCTAGCTGAACCGATTCTCAAAGATATACATGGCACCTTCTGAAATTTTCATGCAAATCCTAGCAAAAGTGTCTGAGTCGGTAAAAAGCGCATGTTGTTCCATAGCCATATGTTGCCATAGTGATAAATGCAGCGCATATTGTTCCATAGTAATACAGGAAAATTCAAATCGCTATAACTTCGCTAAATATGATTCAATCTTTATGAAACTTTCAGGATAGCTCAACCTTATAAATAAACGTTTACGTTCTGAATTTCATTGAATTTAAGGGTACCGTTAAGATTTTATTCAAGAGAACATAAAATCAATAAATCATACTATTAATAACAAAGTTGAGTGAATTGCGACTTCTCACGTATATTTTGTTGTTGTACTCACATTCCTGATTTTTTTCAGATTTTTCGGATCACAGGTTTCCAATCGCGAGGGGAGGGACACAAATTTTTCGTATATTTCCCCTCCCTGTGCGCCCCTCGAAGCAAATTTTGCTAAACTAAGACCTCTTTTGAAAAGTGCTCATCAAGACCTTCCATTTGATACCCATATCGGCTACCACCAATGAAATTTTTTTTCGGGGGTTCACTCTCCTATATGGGGAGACCCCTCTTAAAAACCTTATAAAATTTTTTTGTAGTTGAACTTTGAAGAGAGCACCACTCTACACCTACACACAAAATTTGATGTTTCTAGCTTAAGTAGTTTCCGAGAAAAACTGCTGTGACACACGGACGGACGGACGGACGGACAGACGGACAGACTGGTCGCGAAACTAGTAGGGTTTGTAAAATTATTTTACAAAACCCTAAAAAAGAATATTCCAAGTTGATGCAGTTATTCGTGCCAAACGGAAAATTTACAACTAAGAATTTAGAATATTCCAACCAAGTTATTATTACTTATTAATAAGCATTTAAAATATTACATAAGTCTGGAATACTATCTAACCATTGTTTTTTCAACCAGCATACAACTAATTGTCGGAAAAATACTGTTGCATGAACAGTTGCTTTTGTTTGTTGTGATAGCTAGATTGATTGTTGATTTTTTTTGTATGAGTTGATCGTGTACGAAAAGAAAACAAATCATGTGCATTAAAAACAATATTCGAGCCAACATACGCCTAATAACGCCGGAAATGTGCGAAAATGTTCTCGAAAATTACAATCAATTCATATTTAATTGTGAGGGATCAAATTTTCATAATAAATAAACATTACAGCTCAATCTTTACAAAAACTGTTTTTTTTTCGACAAAAATATGTACACTTGTTATGAAACACCATTTATAAATAAATAAATATATATATATATATATATATATATATATATATATATATATATATATATATATAAAAATAATTATATATATATATAATTTATATATATATATATATATATATATATATATATATATATATATATATATATATATATATATATATATAATTATATATATATATATATATATATATATATATATATATATATATATACGAGTATGTATATATATATATAATATATATATATATATATATATATATATATATATATATATATATATATATATATATATATATATATATATTGTCGCGTGTTTTCGGTTCGCGGCCAATAATTTTAATGTTCCGGGGAAGTGAAAACGCAATGTCTTTTAAATTAAATTAAAAGAGTTTATTCAATTAATCAAAAAATGCACAATCACTTATTTTAGTATTTCACAATTTTAATTTTCACTTAGTCTATAAATTTGTCATTCAACTGTCCACTTAAAATCACTTCGCACTCAAACAATCAATCGCCTTTACTTCGCGTTCCACTATATCGCAGTTTTCTATCGCGGTTGTAATGAATGATTGATCCCCCCATTCATTCAGCTCGCCTTTATATAGGGTCTGTAGTCATTCAACCCAGTTCTCGTACATTGGCGAATTCGCGGGAACATTCGAGCGACTGCAAATGAATGGAGCAGTGACTCACTTTCAGATGTTGTTCATGCTTGGTACGTTCTCGTGGTTTCGAGTAAATTCATGTTCTTCATTGTTGTGAAAACAATTGTGACAGTAGCTCGCAGAATTATTTGTACATGTAACAATATATATATATATATATATATATATATATATATATATACATATATATATATACATATATATATAATATAAAGATGTGTCTGTGTGTGGGTGGTTATATGTAGATAGGATATAAAAACATGTTGAAGAAGCAGGAGAGTGCTCCTACCAGAAGGGTATTGTAAAACAATTAGTAAATCAAACAATATATTCTGCACATTAAAACTTGACTATTATACATATTCCATAAATTGAGTTCGAAGAATCATTATGGCTATTATATTTTTAGATTCGCCGCCATTTTGTTTCAAGTATTTTGACCCCTGCGTTTAATCAGTCATGATAACACATCGATAATACAAACCATTTCTAAAATTTTTATCGAAATTCCTACACATCATATAGGGTTTTCCAATAAGAGGTGTTATTTTGTATAGATCTTGTGATTTAACACCTTGCAACTTCTTCCTTTGGGGCCACGTGAAAGAGAAGGTCTACACCAACAGCCCAGCGTGGTTTCAAGACCTCAAAGATAGAATTCATGAGGCTATCGAGGACATAGGGCAGCAGCCACTTTGCGATTTGGTCATGGAAAATTTCTTGAAAAGGATATGGTCCTGTAAGCGTGTTTTGGTTATCATTTGCCTGATGCTATCTTTTATCATTAACGGCATACCTTGTTCTTTATAATGAAATAAACATTCAATCATTTGTATTAAAAAATGGCATTTTTCTTTTAATATCAAAATAACACCTCTTATTGGAAAGCCCTATATTTATAGTGGCTAGGTCCGTTGCAAATGTATATCTCCCTAGTATCACGTGTTAATGTTGTTGTAATTGTTAAATATTCAATCGACTATAACTTAGATGTTTATTGTTTGATTATTGTGGAATTTTCAGTACACATACAAATGCTTTCAAAAAACTTAAATTGTAGTTATTGGGAAATTTAAGGGTCCCATTTTGATTTTATAGGCAGAAAGGTAAAACTTATAAATTGTACTATTATTAACAAAGTTGATCGAATTTTGACTTCTAAGGTATTTGTTGCCCTTGCACCTCTGTGATTTTTTTCAGATTTTTCGGGTGAAAGGTGTCCAATCGCGAGGGGGGGACAGAAAATTTTCGTACATTTCCCCTTCCCCTGCACAGTTCAAAGCATTTTAAGCCATTTTAAGACCCGTTTTGAAAAGTTCTCATTAAGACCTTTCATTTGATACCCATATTGTCTACATGCGATGAAAACTTTTTTTCAGGGGCAACTCCCCTATATGGGGAGACCCCCTTAAAGACCTTATGAATTTTTATTTTGTGGTGAAACTTTGAAGGGGGCGTCACTTCGCACCTACATACCGAATCTCATGTTTCTAGCTTATGTAGTTTGCGAGAAAACGTGGTGTGACACACGGACGGACGGACGGACAGACGGACGGACGGACAGACAGGACGCGAAACTAGTAGGGAACTGTAAAATGATTTTACAATACCCTAAAAAATGTGTGCCTGAATGTCGCCACTTGCTTCGATTTTCGCCAAATTTTCAGAAATATTTCTGTTCTGACCATAGTATAGTTCTGGATTGTACCATAACTGGTGCAAGAATTTATTCAATTGTGTGATAAAGCTCACAATAAAAAATCCAAAGTGGAACAATTTGAAACAAAATGGCGACCGCTCAAAGGTAGAAAAAAGTTGAACGATAAAAAAGCACTTCAGAGTCAGGTCAGAATATTAAAAATGGCGGCGAGTCGTAGCTACAATCCATATTGGATTTTTATGAAGTCTGAAATCAAGGTAGACGTTGATGAGATCATGTATTAAATGTACCAGAATTAAATTCGATTCCAATGAACGCTGCAGATTTTAGCCGTAGTGGTTTTTGCATTGCAGTAAAAAATTATATTTTAAAATACGAGTACATGATACAATGTATTCAAGAAATCGAGTTTTGAAAGTTTTGAAATGAAAAAATATGCCACTAAAAAGGGTGAAATAAAAAACTTTTAGAAAAAAACAGAAAACCAACTTCGAAATGCCCTAAAAAGAATGAAATAAATGATATGGAAGCGGTGCCAAATCAATTTCTCTATTTCAACATAAATACTTCCAACATCTGCACCATCACAAAAGAATGGGGAAAATATGATATGGCACCGCTTCCATAAAATTTATTTCATCCTTTTTACGGTATTTCGAAGTCGGTCTACTTGTTTTTCTAAAAGTTTTTTATTAATATATTGCCAATTGCTGATTTTTCATCACATCATTCATGTTTTAATAGTTAAGCTGTCATTGTTACAATTTGGGATGTTGATGAAAAGGTCATTATGAACTTTTCCTTTAACTTTAAAGAATATGAAATCATAACCTCCATCTTTTTGTGTTACCCTATGAAAATATTATTGGCTGCATCCCCTATACTGGAAACAATTTGCATCACTGCATATCTCTAGCATTTGAGTATCCTAATTAAGTGGAACACATCTACTTTCACAAACTGATTGTGACAATGAAAAATAAATACATTTCATTAGAATTTAATCATGGTTTTAAGCAGCCAAATCTCCCTAATGGCCATGATCATTAAATTGTAAGGTTTCTGATACTCAGGAGTTTCTGCCTTTTCTTTATTTAGCATTATGTTCCCCAATTTTTCTAACATCCTGAGTTATTCTTTTCCAAACTACTGCAATTAAGCATAGGAGAACACCTGAGCATAATAATTCAGAAAGCGTATAATTATTTCAAAGATAAGCAAGCAGTTTTTCTTTAATTAATGAAAATATAATTTGCATGCAATAACAATATGTGATTATCTTGTTTGCACATCGTATCTGCTATCGAAATTGGATAGATAATATGGAAAATGAAAACCCCAAAAGAAGGCTAGAGTTTAAAATCCACATGTCCACTATTTAACCTGCCAAACCAAAAAAAGAGGCCATGAAATACAATAAACAATCCGTCTATTTCATTATTCCTAGCTAGCTATATGTAAGTCGGCATTATCATACATGCAACTATGTACTAATAAAGCTTTTGATGCTTGGTTGGAATCCCCAACATATCTCAACCCCAGACCCAGTCCAATTATTTACCTAATGGTGTTGATAAGTATTTCCACCAATAGTACTTTCGATTGCATATTTTAATATTTTGCTGACATCATCAACAACAATTTGATTCTCGTCTTCTGAATCAACCATTACAAATAATTAAAAGTATATCCGATACATTCAAACAGCAATGTGGTTAATGCAGATTACGGATACTGTGACGCACATTTAATTTCTAGCCCTAGCCCAATTCTTTCGCTTCAATTTTTTTAGGTGAAAACAGAATTCACTCGCCCTTAAGGAACCTTGAAGGGCCGATTCAATTTACAACTGGGCAGTCACCAGCTGAGATTGTTATTCTCCGTCTCTGAATTAAATACATAGCACGAGACAACTTCTAGACACCAAACGCGTGCTGTGAACGTACAAGTTTAAGCGTGCAGCCCCACGAACCAAATACTTATTGCTGTTCTCGATTAAGCACAATGCAACGCATTCATTCATTTTTTTGTGTGAAAAGATGGTTTTCGCTTGATGACGGCTACTGTGGAAAATTTTGGTATAGCAATAACTAAACTGATGTAATTAGCTTGTGATTCACCAGCTTCACCTTGGTTCAAATTTCGGGGTTATGTCCATTGGCCGGTCGAGGAATGTCCCAGTTGGTTCCTGCTTTTCAATTCTTGTTGCGAGTCGTGCACTTAACTTGCATCGACCTTTTTATTTCCTGTTAGTTTTCCTTCGCCTACCACGAAGCGACACTGCCCTAGCCCCTTTTGACAGTTTCGACCGACTCCAACTGCCATCAGCTTTGGGTGACATTCCTCGACTCAAACTGACGTAGGATGGGAATGTCATCCAAAGCTGACGTTCGCTCGAAAGCCATATAACAGCGATGCGCATGTGTGTGAGCCGCAGTGGCATACGGTCGACTCATTACAACCGCTTATTTCCTTCTAATGCATTCTTTTTATGTAAAGATGCGAAAAACTTTTATTAATTTTTATTTATTGGGAGAAATGATTGAAAAATTATTTTTGAGATTTCGTCATCGAAGTTACTCATCATATGTTAAATCTATCCTCGATGGATTAGCAAGATCTCAATTTAAATGTTAAGTAATGATCAGAACTTAGAAATTTTTATTAAAGTCAATTGCTTCTAGCTTTTGCATTTGCTAGTTATATCGGATAAAAATATTGCGATCACTTTTGAGAATCATCTAGCGCTTATTAGGCGACTGGTTATTAGCTGGACTCTTTTTTTGTTTTTTTTTTTTCGTAGCACTGCAACCCCTTTTGGGCCTTCGCTTAGAGATAGTTAGAGTATCTCATTGTCATAATCGAATGTATCGGCACTCCATTTAAATGTAAACACTTGGTTGAGATAAACTTTTGAATAAGTCGTCCATTGATTTTGGTAATTGATTTTGCTAATTGATATTGAGCAAACAATAAATGACTGAAAATTAGAATTTTACAATTCAATTTTAAATAATAAGTTAGTTGAATTGCAGCTTCCACTTAGTTAAGTCGACATCCATTAATAAAGAATTATTTTCGATCAAGTCGTCCGTGTTTAAATCATAGTTTTTATGAGGAACCTTATAATTATATGATCATTATCACGCTGTGGCTGTGTGTCCGTCCAGCCAGCTGCGATACGTTCTGATTTTAAACCAGCACGTATCATAACTGAACAGGCTTATAGTCCGTCCGAAGAATCACTCGAACTTAATCTCGAATTAGAGGCCTTCGGCTTACGGGCTGAGTGCTCTAACCTCTACACTGCGTGGACTATTATCAGCTGGGCTTACTTAGCCATTAGAGCTAATGCACGAACGACATGAAAGAGTTCTGTGTGAAATTAAAAAGTTATGAGCATTACTTAACATCTAAGTTCAGACCATGCTTATTCATCGGACAGACTTAGCATCTGATGAGTAACTACGATGACGAAAACTCAAAAATAATTTTTCATGCATTCTTTTTATTTGATCTGCACAACAAATAATAATGTTTGTTTGTTCTCAATGCATCCACAATTTAAATCGCAGATAAGAAAAGAAAATCAGAGAATCAAAGTTTCTATAAAACAAGTTGGGTAAACAGACCTACGCTCATGTCAGAAGGGTTTTGTATTCAATTTACAAAATGCAGTCACCAGATCGAATAAAATCAAGAAACGTGTCAAAGACGATTTTATTGGAGGAAATATGAAATTCGAAGATCAGACTTTTATTAACAAAGTTGAACGAATTTCGACTTCTGAGGTTTTTGTTATTGTTATAATCATAAATATCTCCCTTGATAATTATTTCAGATATCCATTCGCGAGGGGTTAAACACATTTTTCATGTATTTCCTCCCCTGTGCACCTACTGAAGCAGAAACTGACAGTTTAAGAACTGTTTTGAAAAGCTCCCATGAAAACTTTCATTTTATACTCATATCGGCTACGTTTGATGAATTTTTATTTTCAGGGGCCACTTTCCTGTACCGTTATCATCGATTCATGGCCAATTTTTTCGAATCCTAGAATGGTTACAAAGCCCTTTTGCTAGGAGCTCTCTTCCACCTCCTTGACTTGTTTCGCTTATGAGCATTAATTGTAGGTACTCATCTTCAGTCATTCATTAAATTGAATCAAGTGTTCAAAGCATGCACCTTAAACGTTGAAGCTGGGAAAAAATAACTCAAAATTATTCAATCTTCGCATTTAAAACAGCCACTATTTTGTTTTACGATTACTGATACCACTAGCTGAACCGATTCTCAAAGATATACATGACACCTATCATTCCTGAAATTTTCATGCAAATCCTAGCAAAACTGTGGTGTCCGAGTCGGTAAAAAGCGCATGTTGTTCCATAGCCATACAGATATCCTGCCATAGTACATAATATATGCAGCGCATATTCTTCCATAGTAATACAGGAAAATTCAAACCGCTATAACTTCGCTAAATATGATGCAATCTTTATGAAACTTGCAGGGTTGATCAATCTTATAAATAGTCATCTGTGTGCTAAACTTCATTGAATTTAAGGGTACCGTTAAGATTTTATTCAAGAAAACATAAAATCGATAAATCATACTATTATTAACAAAGTTGAGTGAATTGCGACTTCTAACGTACTTGTTGTTGTTGTACTCATCAAGACCTACATTCTTGATTTTTTTCAGATTTTTCGGATCACAGGTGTCCAATCGCGAGGGGCGGGACACAAATTTTTCATGTATTTCCCCTTCCTGTGCGCCCCTCGAAGCAAACTTTGCCAAACAAAGACCTGTTTTGAAAAGCTCTCATCATGACCTTTCATTTGATACCCATATCGGCTACCTTCAATGAAATTTTTTTTTGGGGGGGTCACTCCCCTATATGGGGAGACCCCCCTTAAATACCTTATAAATTTTTTTTTGTATTTGAACTTTGAAGAGATCACCACTTTACGCCTACGTACAAAATTTGATGTTTCTAGCTTAAGTAGTTTCCGAGAAAAACTGCTGTGACACACGGACGGACGGACGGACAGACAGGACGCGATTTTAGAAGGGTTTTGTAAAATTATTTTACAAAACCCTAAAAATCGTCAATCATAAATACATAAAAAGAAAGTCATTGCACAAAAGCAAAAGAAGAAAACTTTCGCATGGATAGTTCTGGAATTTTCATCATCCTATCATATCCAAGAGTTGACATTCTTTAGAATTTTTCTATTTTTCTTGTCTTGTCCTCAGAGTCTGTCTTTTCATCTCCAACGCTAACCACTATGAGAAAATTCCTGGGATAAAATTCCCCGCGCTTGGATTTTCGAAAATTTTAATTAAATTTCAAGCAACCATTGTTTGCGCTATTTCGCTATTGCTAAACAAAACTACTTATGAGAGAAGTTAAAACCCACTACAACTCAAGCAGCGAAAAAGTTAGTGGTGCGAAACAATCCCAGAAAGAAAGAATAAAGCTCTTAAGGAGGAGCGAGGCAGTGAAGTGAAAGGATAAGAAACTGATTTGCTAGATTTTGACGTCAATCTCTCTTGCAGTCATTTCACACATCTTTCACAGTTCTAGAGATATGACGACGATAAACATCGCGATACGATATCTACTCGTGATGAATTATTTTGTTGACCGTGATGAATTTTGTGGGTGGGTTGCACAAGATTGCGGATAATTTTTAGTTGTCATGGAGAAGAGCTGGAGGGGCTTTCGTAAAACGTTGATTATTTTTCATGGAATTCATTTTGAAAAGCAAAACACTTTCCAAGAAGCGAAACACCTTGAAGGATTTGAAAACAATCACAATATCTTGGTAACAACAAGCAGACGCTATATCTTTCGAATAATTCAACAAATTACTTTCTCCGTTATTTGCTGAGTTTGATATCTCAAGGCAATTAGAGGAAACGTTAAAAACAGCTGTAAGATGTTTGAGTATTTTATGAAGGTTCAATGACACCACAGCAAATATGTTGTGCAATATAAGGTATTATTGTCATTTTCAATTTTCTTCCTTGGTAAATAAACATAGTGTTGCGGCTAATTCTTCATAAAAATTGGGATACAATATTTAGAATGCCTTTCAACTCGCTCCGAATATTTAATAATGCAAACCTTAAAAATATTAAATTTTGAAGAAAAGACTGATCCTTTCGATTAAACAGAGCCAAAGTATTGAATATTCTCCCAAAACATTGATCGAGAGGTCATGTATGCATAAAAATTAAAATTATTAAAAAATCAAACTTAAAAAATAAACACTTTAGAAATAAACAAATAGAAACTAAAAAAAAATTAAATTCAAACTAAAAATAATAAAAAACAGCCTTAAAACAAAAAGAAACTGAAAATTCTAAGTTTGTATTCCGTAACAGGCTGTTGCTTTGTTGTTCTCAAGTCACGCTTTAGCTTAGATAGCTTACACTTCCCACCCATTCCCTCATTCATTCCACTTCACGTCTGACTCCTACTATAATGCTTTCATTTTAAAATCATAAAAAAGAAAATCTTCGAACTTCGGGAGATATACTGTGACGGACAAAAGTCTACCACAATTCCGTATATTGAGATACCGGTTAACTAGAAGCTTTAATCAAAAATCCGTTGAAGTGCATTTTTCAGTAATGTAAATATATTTATAAGAAAATAAAGATAAAAACTTTTCATACCAGAACTAAGGAGAAAGTCCTCAAAACATAAAAAATTGAATGGACAAAAGTCTACGACAGTCTGTGTTGGCTCAGTTATACACAAAAAAATTCCAACTAAACGTAACGGAATGTCATCAATATTTATTTATTTGGTATTGTTATCATTCCGTATATGTGATGCTGCAACTTTGTCTTAGTTTTATTGCTAGGTTCTAACTGTAAGAACCGAAAATGACATCGCGAAAAGAAATTTCTAGTGATATCCAAAATCTGGTGGTACAGTATGAAAAAGACAATAAATCGTGCTCTGGAATCGCGAAATCACTGAAATTTAAACGAACTTCTGTGTATACAATCATCAAAAGCTTTAAAAACAGTGGTTCCATTGAAAATAAGCCGCGAACTGGCCGACCGAAAAAGTCATCGCGCAGAAACATTAGTTTTATTCTAAAAGAAGTGAGCAGTAATCCAAAAATAAGTACTCCAGATTTGGCGAAACAAGTGACTATGGAAAGGAAAAAGGATGTCCATGCAAGAACCATCACGAGAGCATTATGTAAATATTAATGGGTTTCAAAGTAGAACTACATGTAAAAAGACATTAATATCTGCCAAAAACCGACTTTTGCGTCTACAGTTCGCCAAGACCCATATTGACAAGGACAATGATTTTTAGAATCTCTCCGATTCGAAGATGAGTCCAAATTTGACATTTTTGGAAGTGTTGGTCTGCAGTAAAATATGGAGGCAAAAGTATACGGCCTTAGAGACCAACAATTTGATTCCTACTGTCAAGCACGGTGGAGGTAATGTGATAGTTTGGGGAGCCATCGCTGCATCTGGGGTTGGCAGATTGGCTTTTGTTGAAATTACGATGGACCGTTATGTTTACAAGAACCTGTTAGAATAAAATTTGAAGCCATCAGTGGAGAAGTTGGGTCTTGGAGAGAGATAGATTTTCCATCCGAAACATACAGCACTTTTCCTCAAGAACTGGTTGTTGTGGTACGCTCCCAGGCAACTTAATACGCCTCCGCAAAGTCCAGATTCAAACGCAATAGAGCATGTATGGGAGCTTTTGGAATGAAAAATTAGAAAATGTCACATTAAAAATAAAAATTTGTTGAAGGAAGCGCTTGTTACAGAATGAGAGAAAATCATATATGTAGAAACTGCTAGCTTAGTTGCTTCTATGCCCCGAAGACTGCAAGCAGTAATTGATGCAAAAGGGGGTTGAACCAAATATTAAGTCAGCAAAAATTTTTAAAATTTCCACTACGTTTAGTTGAAAATATTTTGTGTATAAGTCAGCCAGCACTGACTGTCGTAGACTTTTTTCCATTCATTTTCTTATGTTTTTACGAATTTCGTTATGAAATGTTTTTGTCATTATTTTTTGATAAATATATTTACGTGGGTGAACCCTAAAATGTTATGATCATAGCTGTTCTCAATTTATTGAGACCATAGTGTTGAGGTGGATGATTGGTGAAGACTTCAAAGCTTCAACAAGAATATTTTCGAATCCGCAGTGATGAAAATGAAGTAATGAGGGGTGAGCAAGACCTTTAAGCCTTTTTTGTGGTTGGGATGTGAAGGTTATTTGCACTCTGAGTGTGTACTTGCAGATGCGCAAGACATCTGGGCTACCCACCCAACGCCTTCCCTGTTAACCTGAGAACCTAGCCTGGAACCGTTTGACACATACATTTGGGCTGAGCCTCGATTTTCTATAAAACGAAGCGTAGAGAGGGAGTCTCTCTTCTAGCCAAAGGAGAGGGAGGCAGAAGGATTGCAAAGAACTAGCTCCGCAGTCCCGATATTTAAGAAATGCCCGAGCGTAATGTGCCATTTGGTCTCTTTGTCAGCTGATCTCTCTAATTAGATTATCTAGAGACAGAGAGCTCTCTTGTTTCTTTTTAGAGATCTTGGAGCAGCTTTTCCCATCGTTTGCATACAAAAAATTAGTGGTAGGCATCATAATCCCCTCTGGCGCATGATTTATTTAATTATTTATTTGACCAAACAAGTTATACATTTTTAACATTCTATTAAAATACCTATCACAGTTTTTTCATTTATTTTTTGATTACAATATAAATTTACATTTGCAGCGAAGGATTAGGAACTGGGGAACTTGGATAAATTGGATTTAAATTGGGATCTGAATATGGTTGGGGAATAAAGATGGCTCATCTTGATGAAAATTTTGACACACCTATTAATCGGCTCATTATCACCCTTCACTTATTTTTCCCTCTTCATAAGCCTTATCAAAATACAGTTATTCAGTACGGACTACTCCAATTTATTATTTGCACTTATTGTTCTCGCTGTCGCGATGATCCAACTTAATAGCTCTTCATAAGCCTTATCAAAAACATATTCAGTAATGAGTACTCCAATTTATTATTTGCGCTTATTGTTCTCGCTGTCGCGAGGATTCAACTTGATAGCTCTTCATAGGCAAATTAATTTTGTTAGAAACTGGCGTACAGACTGTACTTGTCTAAGTTGAAATCGGACGATCGTGCAGCCTAACAACCACTCGCAAGTGAGGATGCAAGACTGATGGACGAATTAACTTTTCATCCCATGAGTTGCGGCTCGTTTCCGGTGAATTGAGTGCTGCATGGATAGCACTTGCTGAAAGTGACATCCGTTGATAAGCACTGCGGAAGTACTAAAAACTTCGCGCAATTCCTCGTAAAGGTCATCTTGCTGGATGCACTTGATGATGATGGCAATAGCTCGGGCGAGCTCTTGACTTGTGACTGCTTGGCTGCATGTTGGAGTGGGCTGGGAGTTTGGCAGGCACCGATCCACAAAACGCCGCATTAAGGCGATGATTCATTATAGTCTTCGGAAGGAATTGCCGTGTTGAACCTCGTGCATGAAATGACTGTGTGCGCTGGCGGTTGTTATGATCGCCACCTTGCTGCATTTTCGCTCAACTTCACAGGGTTCGGTACCCCTGTACGGAGCTGGCTAGTCCGCCTCAGATTCGGTCAAGAAAGATAGCCCCTGTGACCAGAGCTCGCAGCACGTGAGCTCGGGTGGCGTCATGCCACGGGACAGGATGTCTGCTGGATTGTTGTGGGACGCCACATGTCGCCACTGAGTCGGTCTCGACAGCAATTGAATGGTCGAAACACGGTTTGCCACGAATGTGCTGTAAGATGACGCGGTTGAATTGATCCACGCCAATATGACCTCGGAATCGGACCAAAGAGCGTGAAAAACGTCTGGCAGACAGAGCGCCCTCTTGACTCGTCTTGTTAATTCCGCACCCAGCTTGGCGGCATACAACTCCAAACGTGGCTCTGTCAAAACCTTGATGGGTGCCACCCTGGACTTGGCACAGAGCAGCCGCCGTTGACTTGCCCTTTCGAAGATGTTGAGTGGACGTAGACGACAGCACCATACGCCTTTTCCGAGGCGTCACAAAAGGTATGTAATTGCAGTTGGACCGACCTCTCACAGCCGAGTACATGTCAAGGAAAGCGAACCGTCTGCGAGGATAGGAGCTCGCTGCAAAACTGGGCCCATCGTGAGTTATTTCGAATGGTAATGCTGCGTCCCAGTCCGCCACAATGCCTGCAGGAATAGTTTGGTGGTTACGGTAACTGGAGGCAAGGATGCCCAATGGATCGAACCTTCGGGCGATGTCTTATGCGATCGTCCGTTTTGTGAATTTGACCTCAGCGAGGTCCAAATTGATGCTGATCTGAGAGTGGTCTGCCTTCGGGAGCCAGATTATCCCCAACGTCTTGATGTAATCTTCAGACAGACTGTTGAAATCCAATTGGACCTCTTGGTCCTCAATGTTGACCTGCTGCAGAAGTTGCGGATGATTCGCACACCACTTGTGCAAATGCATTCCTGCACTAGCAAGAATCTGGTGCAACTATTTCTGTGTTTGAACGGCTTCCATCAAGCTGTCTGCCCCTGTCATGATGTCGTCTATGTAACAATCATGCTGTAATGCACTGCTGCCCAAGGGCGCTTGATCTTGGTCAGCCTGTGCAAGAACCTGGAGGCATTTGGCTGCCATATACGGGACACACGTTGTGCCATACGTTGCGGTCTTGAGTTGGTAATATCACAAAGGCTGAGCTGGACTCATTCTCCAAATCACCAACTGAAATTTGCGGTCGTCATGCTGAAGCAGTATTTGCCGATACATCTTGGCGATATCGGCCGTGAATACAAAGCGTGTTAGGCAAAAACGGGTCAAGATCGCAAACAGCTCGTCCTGAATCGTGGGTCCTGTATGTAGGATGTCGTTCAAGGAAACGTTGGTTGATGTCTTGCTGGACGCATCTAAAACCACTCTCAATTTAGTGGTGCTGCTATCTGGTTTCAGGACGCAGTGGTGTGGCAGGAAATAATGAGCTTCTTTACTCGCTGACCATGTTATCTGCTCCATGTGTCCCTGTCGCTCGTACTCGTCTATGAACTTGACATACTGCTGTCTTAAAACGGGATTCTTCTCCAGTTTTCGCTCAATTGCCAGGAATCTTCTTATTGCAATATTCTGCGAGTCGCCCATCCTTTCCGGGTCCTCCTTGAAGGGAAGCTGCACCAAGAAAAGGCCATCGGACTCACGTAGAGTCGTCCGAATGAAATGTAATTCGCAGGTTCTTTCAGTTGCGGTGAGTTTGTGTTGTGGATCTGGTATCTCCTCAACCTCCCAGAATCACTTGGTAGCCTAAGCCAGCTGAGTCTCTTCTGTGAATGGAAGCGGTTGAGGTCTAACTACTCGTCCGGTGACAATCCACCCGAGGAACGTGTTCTGGAGCACGGGGAGTTCAGGACCCAATTTGATTTGCCCAATGGCCAGGATTTTGTAGAGCTGCTCCGGACTCAGTAGCATATCGATGCACTCTGTATGATGGAATTCCGGATCCGCTAACCTTATGTTTCCAGGAATATGCCATTCCGATATGTCGAGATTCTGAGAGAGGTGAGGAGATATAATTTTCTCCAAGACAAAGGCGTCCAACTGCGTGCTGTAGTCCGATAATCTGGATCTTAGGCCCAGGTTCACCCTGAATATGCCTTCTCTGAGCCACCGCCCACCCTTTCGATGACTGTCAGCTGGGGGGCAGACTTTAATCAAAGCTTCCTGACCATTCGCTCAGTCACCAAGTTGATCTGTGAGCCCGGATCCAGCACCACTTGACAATCCGTGACGACTGCTGTGCTCAATAGTACGCATCCCCTTTGTCGGGGCTTGGTCAAAGTCGCTAAGGCAAGGGGCACTAGTTTTGCCTGCTGTTTAGGGTCGTGTTTCGAATTGGCTGTGCTCCCGAGGGTAGTCTTGACCTGCTTGGGTTTGTTGCCCCCACTCAGATGGAGCAGGGTGTTGTGGTTCTTCGAGCGTTCTCTACAACTCCCGGACGAATAGCTGGATGATTGATGTCCTTCTCGAAGGCAATTGAGGCACAGTTTCTTCGAGCGAGCGAAATTTAGCCTCCCTGATTCATCAAGCTTCCGGGCAATAATAAAGCGGGTGACTCTGAGCGCACATTAGACACTGTGAACCAGTTGCGGTGGCTTCAGTAGGCTTAATGGGATTCCGGCGACTGCTGTCCGGCCTTCTAGTCCCTTGGCCGAGAGCTTCGAGAGCCTGAAAGCGTATTTTCAGGAACTGCAAGAAATCCTTCAACAACGGAAGTTGACGTGGGTTGGATAGTGACTGCTCATAAAGTACGTGAGTAGCTGGGTCTAATTTTTGGACGACTATGTAGAGCAACAGATGGTCCCAGTCCTTAATGGACACCTCCAGGTTCTCCAGGCCCTTAAGGCATACTCGGTTAGTGTCATGCAGGGCCCTTAAGGCGCCCACAGATGGTCCATTGTTTGCCTGGCTCGGCTGATTCATCAATTCATGTATGAGTGTAGATACCAGCAGCCGGTGGTTATTGAACCGTTCGTTTTACGTTGTCCAATTCGAGTCGTAACTGTCATCCGACAATGCAAAGTTACGCAGCGACAGCTCCGCTGCTCCCTGGAGACTAGACTTTAAGCACCAAAGCTTCTGGCAATTCGACACAGGCTGATTGTGTACCATGCTCAAAAACAAGTCACGGAATTGTTGCCATTTCAAGTAGTCCCCATCGAAGGTAGGCAGCTGGATTTTGGGCAACGGCAAGCTGGGCGAAGCCGTGCATTGAGCTGGCGAGCGAGATGTAGTGTCGAATGGATCCAACCGTGCCTCCAACTGCATCACCCAATCCTGCACAAGTTCCTCCAGACGGATATGCTGTGGAGCATCGAATCCTTGTGTATCAGGGTCTTCATGAAGCTCACAGATAGATTGGTAGCCCTGCTCAAGCTGCTGCCATCCCTGTTGTAGAGTCTTCAGCCTGCTCAGGTTCCATGCTCGCGTCATATCTTGACGATCCAAGCGAGCAATCGTCCGCTTCAGTGAATCTGCCATGGCATTGTAGGGTCGTAGTAGTCGAATAAGGCCTTCACCTTGCATTGCGGAGGCTTCGGCAACTCGGGCCTTCTGAGACTGATCTCGATGGGCTTTGGATGTCTCCAACACCGTGTCCACCGGCTCCTTCCCGCTTAGCTGCAGAAGTGTCGGCCAAAACGCTCGTAATTTTGCTTGGTTGTTCCGTACACCTTCTTTGCAAAATACGCGTGGGACGGGTCGACGTCCATTAGGGATCTGGCGTGGCTATCTGCACCTTCAAACGCTGTCACTCCTCATAGTACCCGGTCTCCTGCTTTCTGCTGGGCGAATCCTTTTTCCTCCATACGACGCTCTGTGGTGGGCATTAAGAAGGTCGATTCTCCGAAGGCACGGATAACGAAACGGGGAACTCACGACTCGAATCTGACAAAATCCGCACCTCACTTCACTGTTTACACACGTGAGTTGTATCTCACCGGGGCCTCCAAATGTTGCGCCAGAACTCCTTTGTTCTGGCCTCGTGCTTCACTTATTTTTCCCTTTTTGAGGTTATCCCGCTTGTCAACCTTTGGTTTATTGAACGGCAATCGATGTACTTCGCAATATCGGAGTTGATTCAAGTTCCAAGGAGCAATTAACTAAATACATCTCACATTCAAGTTAATAGCTCTTCATAAGCCTTATCAAAATACAGTTATTCAGTACGGACTACTCCAATTTATTATTTGCACTTATTGTTCTCGCTGTCGCGATGATCCAACTTAATAGCTCTTCATAAGCCTTATCAAAAACCTATTCAGTAATGAGTACTCCAATTTATTATTGCCGCTTATTGTTCTCGCTGTCGCGAGGATTCAATTTAATAGCTTTTCATAGGCAAATTAATTTTGTTAGAAAATGGCGTACAGACTGTACTTGTCTAAGTTGAAATCGGACGAACGTGCAGCGTAACAACCACTCGTGAGTGAGGATCTAAGACTGATGGACGAATTAACTTTTCATCCCATGAGTTGCGGCTCGTTTCTGGTGAATTGAGTGCTGCATGGATAGCGCTTGCTGAAAGTGACACCTGTTGATGAGCACTGCGGAAGTATTAAAAATTTACATTGAATGAAAAATTGGTTGAAATAATATAACTATTGCTCGGCATCAATAGAAAGTCTTGAAGTCATTGGAATAATCCAAGAAGTGACATAAAAGGTAATTGCAACGACAACTACAGAAGTCGTACAACAAATAACAAAGTTTATAACGATTGTTTATGTCACCTGTTTGGTAATAAAGGCTCTCTCGATATTGTACTGAACTTTATGGAGTAAGAGCCAAACAAGTTTTTCCCATTTTAGTTACTATCGATTAGTAAGTGGTTTCTACTCACTTTTTCTAAGAAACTCACTGGATGAGGAAACTGATTTAGCCCCAGTTCCGTAAACTTTATTTCATTTTTAGGTCTTTTTTACAAAGACTTACTAGTTTCGCGACCTGTCCGTCCGTCCGTCTGTCCGTGCGTCACAGCTAGTTTCCTCAGAAACTATAGAAGCTAGAATGCTCAAACTTTGTGAAAAGGTCAGCAGTAATGGTCTCTCAAAAGTCGAGGTCTTAACAAAAATTTAAAAAATTGTTAAGGGGGGTCCCCCCTAATAACGAATGAACCTTTAAAAAATTTTTTTAGCCAAAGGTAGTCGAGTGGGGTATTTAGAATTTTAGAAACTGAAGTAAGAAAATAATTTTATGGATTAGGAGGTCCAGGGGAAGGCAAAATGTACGCAAAATTTGTATCCCCCCTCGCGATTGGACACCTTTGAGCCGAAAAATCTGAAAATTGTCACGGATGTGGACCTTTATGAGTACAAGGGCAACAAATACCTCAGAAACCGAAATTCACTCAACTTTGTTCATAATAGTATGATTTGTTTCACATTTTCGCCCATAAAATCAAAACGGTACCTTTAAACTTTTTGAAATTTTGCAATTATATAGACTGATATAAGATATGTATGTTCACAAAATTTAATAGAAATCGAATCATAATCAAGTGAGTTATAGCGATTTCAATTGTATGGAATTACAACAACAATAACACGTGTTTATGGTTGATACATATTTCAAATTGACCTAGGCACTTTTATTTTATTTCAATTTTCATGAAAATTTAAGGAATAGTGTCTAATTTGAATATGTTCGATTCGCCGAACATTCAGAACAATCATTTAAGCTAGATCAAAATGGCGGCTACACTGTGCTTATGAAAGAAACTGTGCATTTTTAGCATAAATTTGAACGATTCAATATCCAAGCATTGGATAAATAATTCAAGTCATCGATTCACAATATTAGGAAACTTGTTTCTAACCCTAGGATGTTTACAAAGACCTTCTGGTAGGAGCACTCTCCTGCTTACTCAACTTGTTTAAAAAAAATTTTCAGTGGCCTACGTTTTCTTTCTAAAAGTTTTTTTTCATGATTGGCCTGAGTTCATACCTAGTAAAAATTGATTTGCTTCGAAATAATTGACGTAATTTTCCAAGTGGAGGGCCGTTTGAAAAATATTGCTCTCCTTTATATTTATCATCAAATATACAGAAAATGTATGTCTTGCCTTCGAATCAAAATTGATTCATAAGTCCGTAAAATACTTATCAAACTTTGAAATAAACATTTACGCAAGAGCCGTTTCATTGAAACCATATTTGAAATTCTCATGAATCTTTTGTTGAGATCAAATAATGGTTACAAGAGCTGATTATGATAAATTTAGTCTGCATCTTCAGTGATAATCATTTTACTTTACGCAAACGATGTATTCCATCACCACTTGTTTGTTTCCGCCATTCATGAGCGCATTCGAGAAACCCATCTTTCAGACTCGACTTGTTATTTTGGAGCCATGAAGTAGGTTCACCAGATTTTTAGACGTAAGTTTATCCAGCTCCAGATTTCTGCATTCTGGTAGAGACAGAGGTTGGGTATTCCATAAGCACCATTGGTGAAAAGAGTCTCCAGCAATACCAATTTCGTGCAAATGAGCATGTAGTTAATTATGCTCTGTAATTAGTCCATCTCAAAATTTACATTCTTAATTTATACTTGAAAAAAGAATTTGCCTTTCTCGAAAATAAATAAAATTTCGTTTTTCCTATTAAAACATATCGAGTGTAAGCGTTCCCTCTTCCTTAGTACAGCTAAAGGCTCAGTTACAATGCTTCTACTTAAATACCTAAGGTATTTCTGCCTGTGAAGGAGTGAGCTTAATTACTATTTTATCACATCTTCTGTTTCTTTTGTTTTTATTTTTTTATTTTAACATTTTAAACGTTCTTATTTTATTAATTTTTCAGTCACCACAAGTTTTTAACATTGGTTGATTAAATTGTAACCTGTCTGTCATAAATTAAATGCGAATTGTATTAATAAATCAGATTTAATTCCGACAAGTAAAATAGGTATTTAATTTCATTCCTTTCATACCTAATTCAACATACTGTTGAATTTTGTATAGTAAAAAAACTAAAAAACTTTTATCCTGCGATAATTCAGAAAATCTAGAATATAGAAATATTTTTTAATCTTGAATTTAACTCGTTCAATTAACTTTATTTAAATTTTTCATTTTGTATATTTTGCGGCGTCAAATTTCTTGACTTACAGGTCTAGATAATGAAATACTTTTTTCAAGATTAATTGACATACAATACATGATATCTTTCCCGTGAATAACTAAAGTTTCGAGTTATTAAAGGTGATTTAGAAAACTATACAGGGCAAAATAAAAGTTTTCCATTTCCCATCGGTTGCCACATCTTGTCATCAAGTACAGTTTTAGTGAACAAAAAATATCATTTTCATTGATTCATCTAATTTTACCCCAGCAAACGTAATCCGAAAATTAAAATTTCTTGCTTGTATGGCCTCGCCTACAATAAATTATAATTTACTACTTTAATCTAAACTAAAAACTAAGTAAATACTCGTACATCAATGTTCGTAACAAAGCCAAACATTTCCAAAGAAACATTTAAAAGAAAATCCCACGAAAAATTATTAAATTCTTTGCTCCTTCAAGTGTAGATAACAAATTCACTCAGTCGTAAATTTTTATAATAAATTTGATGGACGGAAAGCCCAGAAGGGGAATACACGTATCAGACATTGTTTACCTTAACTTTATGTTTTTCGTGAGCGAAATCCATTGGTAAGAACCTACACGCTCATTTTGTCAGAAAATTAATACCCTCGAGAGGGATAATATTTTCAGATTTTGTTTTCCTCTTGATGGATGTGATATGTATTCATGTACGACTATAAAGACTTGAATATTGCTCCGGAAGGAAGCAAAGATAATGTATTACTTTTCTGATTGGAAATACAGCAAATAAGTAATTACATTCACTACCCCCTCAATAAAAGTAACCAGTACATAAGGGAACCTAGAAATGTTTTGAATAGGTCTCCTCTGGGAAGCGTTCAATTTTCTGGTATGTACAAAATGTTATTGATAAATTTCAACTTTTAGAAAACATTGTGTTTCTAGAGAATGATAATTTAATACCATATCATATGTTTTTCATTCATAAGAACAAGAAAATATGCGGGAGGCATGTTGTGCGCTTAAAGGTTTTGCATTTGGGACATAAAAATTCCGCATCTTTATAAGAACGCACCCTTAAACTTTTCCAATGAACTGTCAATGTCAAAACCTTAGTTAAACTTAACATTTTTATTATGGTATAGTTCATGAACCAGCAACCTTTGGAAATTATTAAACATTACTACCAAAATTCTGAGTCGGTTTCATCGAAAAATTATCTTCAGCGATGAAGCTCATTTTTAGCTCAATGGCTTTGCCAATAACCTAAATATGCGTTATTGGTCAGCAACAGACCCACACGTGCTTCTTGAGATATCGTTGCATCCGCAAAAAATTACTCTTTGGTGCAGTTTTCATGCCGTAGGTATGAGTGGATCGTATTTTTTCGTGGATGAAAACGACCGTCATGTTACCGTCAATGGAGAGCGCTATTGTATTACGTTGGAACATTATATGTGGCCAGAATTGGATGAACTTGACGTTAACGATATGTGGTTTCCACAAGACATCGCCCACTATAAACACAGCACGCTTCACAAACAATTTGTTACATAACATAAAACAAAATATCGCCCAAATGCTCGCCACAGCTACGGTGGCATAGTTCTATCTGATGGTCCATATTTTCAATGACTCTGAGACATAATTGAAGTCCAATTTTGGATTTTTTAAACAGTTGTGGCTTAAGGTGTCACCAATTAATGTGCCAAATCTTGTTCAAGTCAGAGTTTCACTCTAAACAGAGCAAAATTATTAAATTTTTGGTGAAAATGATAGCTTAAAATTATTAGGTATTAAATTTTCCACTTGTGTACTTTTCATCTGATTTTGATGATTTTTTGGACTGTACAAGACTATATATATATATATATACATATATATATATATATATATATATATATATATATATATATATATATATATATGTATATATATAAATATATATACATATAAATATATATATATATATATATATATATATATATATATATATATATATATATATATATATATATATATATATATATATATATATATATATATATGTACTAAAATACAAAACCCTATTGCAATCACGACCTGTGTCCGTCTGTCCGTCCGTCCGTCTGTATGTCACAGCGCTTTTGCTCCGAAACTATAGAGGCTACAGCCATGAAACTTTGTAGAAAGGTCAGAAGTGGTGACTTTTTGAAATTTCAAGGGTGTAAAAATTTTTCAAAAGGGTATAAGGGGGTCTCCCCATATAGGGAGGTGACCCCTCAAACAAATTTTTTCACCATTGGTAGTCGAATAGGGTGTCATTGGAAAGGTCTCAATGAGATCTTTTCAAAACAAGTCTTAAAATTGCCTTATGAGTACCGAAGGGGGCAGGGGAAGGGGCAATGTACGAACTTTTCGCGTATCCCCCCCTCGCGATTGGACGCCTTCCATCCGAAAAATCTGAAAAAAATCACGAATGTAGGCCTTCATGAGTACAACAACAACAAATACATGAGAAGTCGAAATTCACTCAACTTTGCTAGTAATAGTATGATTTATAGATTTTATGTTTTCTTGAATAAAATGTAAATGGTACCCTTAAATTCAACTAGCACTATTTATAACATTGATCTTTTCTGAAAGTTTCATAAAGATCGAATGGTATTTAACGAAGTTATAGCGATTTGAATTTTCGCTTATAACTATGGAACAATATGCCCTGTTTTACTATGGAAACATATGGCTATGGAACAATATGCGCTTTTTACCGACTTAGACACTACAGCTTTTCTAGGGTTCGCATGAACATTTCAGGACTGATAGGTATCATGAAGATGAGTCGAAGAGGCAGGAGAGAGCTCCTAGCAAAAGGGCTTTGTAACCATTCTAGGATTCGAAAAAATAGGCCATGAATCGATGATTACAGTACAGAGGAGTGGCCCCTGAAAAAATTTCATCAAAGGTAGCCGATATGAGTATCAAATGAAACTTCTCTATGAGAGCTTTTCAAAACAGTTCTTAAACTGACAGTTTTAGCTTCAGTGGGGGCACAGGGGGGGGGGGGAATACATGAAAAATGTGTTTTCTCCCTCGCGAATGGACACCCGTGATGTAAAACATCTGAAAAAATTATCAAGGGAGACATTTATGGGTATAAATATAACAAATACCTCAGAAGTCAAAATTCTTTCAACTTTGTTAATAATAGTATGATCCTCGACCATGACGTGTTTCTTGATTTTATTCGTTGCTGGTTACTGCATTTTGTAAGTTGAGTACAAAACCCTTCTGACATGAGCATAGGTCTGTCTACCCAACTTGTTTGTGTTTTGCATCGAGCCAAGGTGGTTGATGTGGAATGTTGGAGGTAACCCTCCGCTTTTCCTCTCTGCTAGTATGCACCTAACCCAACCTTGTATTTGATTCTCTATCCTCTTAGAGACGTTTTGTATAAAGCGTTCCTTGTCCAGAATATCACGCATCTTTCCTGCATGAAAGTGGCCCTATTCATGCATCTTCCTGATGATTTCTGTAATCATTGTATCTGGAACTACAAACAAAAGTTTATTATTTACGTTTTTACAAAGTATGTTATTATGAAAAACGTAGTCTCGATAGGGTTTATCTTTCAAGATCTCCATAATCGCAGGCAGTCTGTCGTCATTTTCTTGGGCTTTTCTTAGTTTTTTCAAAAGACCATCGTTTTTACTGCTTATGCACATGCTAATGGGGTTGCGGCTGAGAGCATCTACATTTTTTATTTGATTTGCACTTCTGTGCTCCACGTTATAATCAAATTCTTCTAGGAGAAGGGCCCAACGAGCGACTCGTGTCCCTAGATCTTTCTTTTTCAATGCACATTCGAATGCCTTACAGTCGGTCACTAGTTTGAATCGCTGTCCATGGAGATATACTCGGAACTTTTTAGCTGCTTCAACCACCGCTTACACTTCCAGTTCGTAGCTGCAATATCGCTTTTCCGCATCCGTGGTCTTCTTACTCATAATATAAACTAGGTGAAGGGCGCCATCGTCGTTGCTTCTTTGTAAAAGAACCGCTCCGTATCCTTCTCTGAAAGCATCTGTGTGTAACTCTGTTTCCATTCTGTATTCAAAAGTTGTCAATCCTGCTTTGTTGACGAGCGCTTGTTTCAATTCTCTTTTTGCTTCGAGGTGTTTTCGTTCTAGGTTGTAATCACTCTCTTTCTTTAATAAATCACTAAGAGGCTTAGCTTTGATTGCGAAGTTGCATGTAAATTTTCTAAAGTAGCTTGCCAGTCCTAAGAAGCCCTGCATCTGTTTCATCGTCGTAAGGATCGGGAAATTCATTAAAGCCTTCGTCTTCTTCGCTAATGGAGATATGTGACCACTTCCGACTTGGTACCCTAAGCACTCGATTTCATTCTGCAATATCTGGCATTTTGACCATTTAATCTTCAATCCGTTTCTGGTAGCCACTTTCAGCCCCTGCTGGAGTCTTTCTACTCCTTCCTCGATTGTAGCTGATGGTATCACGATGTCATCCAAATATATAATTACAATGCCTTCGTTAACTAGATTTCTCAACACGTAATTTATGTACTTCTGAAACACTGAAAGGGACTTGCAGAGACCGATTGGAACTCGAATAAATTCATATTGTCCACTACTGGTCACAAATGTAGTGTATTTTCTGCACCGTCACATGATAAAATTCGTTTTTTAAGTCAAGGGTGGTGAAAAACTTAGAATTCTGTAACTTGTTCATCTTTTATGACAGGTATAGGATATTGATCCTTGTGGATTTTTTTTATTGATATCCTGGTAATCAACACATAATCGGTGTATTCCGTCTTTTTTCTTTACTAGAATTACCTGACGTGCATAATCAGAACTACTTTCTTGGATAATGCTCTTTTTAACCACTCCTTAATTTGGTTCTGTATTGTGTTTTGTTCTATCGGTGGGAATCTTCTTGGCGGTCTGCGTATCGGTAGGTCATCGGTCGTTACGATTTTCATTTGAATAGGTGATTCTGGAGGAACTTCGGGAACATAATTTTCTATTGATACAAGCACCTTCTTCCTAACATCTTCGTCTTTTAAATGGGATAGGTGAGGAAACTTGGAAGTTTTATCCACCGCATCTCCTTTAATTTCTGCTAAGAAGCATGTCTGACTGTAATCTTCGGGTTGCAATTCATTGTGAACGTTGCTCGAAACTTTCTTTTTACTTATATTCAATTTCCCTTCTTCAATTAAGATAACTGCTAACTGCAACAGATTCATTCCGATTATCGAACTTGGTATCATATGGAAATTTTCAACAACGTGTGCTTCAATATTTTCAAAAATGTCTCCATTGATTTCGATGTCTAGCATACAAGAACCTCTCGTCATGATATTTGCTCCCAATCCTTCAATAGTCAGTTGGGCAACTTCTTGGTAATATTAAGGATTAATCGACTTTAAATGGCTTTCCTTTATTATGCAGATGTCACTTCCCGTGTCTAGTAAACCTTGTAGCAAACAATCATTAATTTTACATGATACATATCTTGTATTTGTGACAGCGACATGCGTAGATTTTCCCGTCTTGGGTCTTTTATGTCCAAACTGACTATAGCCGAAGCACTTAGGACATATTTCCTTGTTTGGGCAAGAATGGAACTCGTGATCCACCGATCTACAGTTAAAGCAATATTGCTTCGGTTTTGTTTTTTCATTACTCTTCGTTGGTTCTTTTTTAAGATTGTCTTTCTTTTTCGTTACTTTTAGTGTTCACGTATTTACTATTCTTGTTTCTAATTTTTTCGTAAATTTCAAGCTTTTCCTTAGATTCCTTAATTATTTTTGCGCCATAAAGAATACTTTTGTTACTCGCGTAATCTTTTATTCCCTGTATGACATATTCAATTATGGAAATCTCCTCTATATCAGCTTGTGACGCGATGTCAATCATATGATACAAATATTCGCGAAGTGTTTCATCAGTTTTCTTTTTTCTTTCCTTGAGCTTGCTGTAGACGTTGGCGCTAAATATTTTGGGTTGGAATTCTTGAGTCAATGCACTCTTCAGCTCCGGGTATGTGAGTGGCTTGGCGTCGCAATCCACAAAAATCTCGGCAGCTCCCGTCAATGATCGTTTACAAAATATAAACTTTTGTATTTCGCCCCAACCGAAGGTATTCGCATATTGCTCGAACTCAAAGATCCATTTCTTAACACTCATTGTTTCGTCGCCGGAAAATTTACGTAGGATGTTTTCAAAGTCGGTTTAACTGCATTTTACAGACATATCTCTTTGTATATAAGTCATTCGTGTCGAAGTTCCATCAATACCAGAGTCAAAATCTACCAACGAGTGGCTGTTCTGTCGATTTTTAAACCTTCTTGCGCTCATTTCGAATCAAGAAATATACTTTAAATAAGCGTTATACCCGCAACGCACCGTATCCGTGTTGATATATCAACTTTGCTAATTTGCTATTTATATGTTGGTACTGTTATGCAGCATGAAATGAACTGTTGGAGTAAACTGGACAATACAGTTAATTTTCACTATCAGCATCATTGGCTATGTCTTGTTACGCGTTTTGTACACTTTTTATTGATATGTAATTTGAAGTCACTCACTAATCACCCCAATGCAATTTTCAGTTTCCAGTCACTTTCTCTTATTTAGAAATCACTGTTGCCGGTCCAATTGTAAATGATTCCAATCTCGGATGATTCCAAATCTTTATTGATTCCAATTCGGTTGACTTCAAATCTCAGACGACTTGAATCCTGGTTGATTTCACATCCCAGTTCAGCCCCAAAATTATGTGGGATGTTGAATTTGAGGTAAATAAAACAGTTGTTTAGTCGTAGTCGAATTGATGTGTCCACATTCACAGCCAAAAGGCAAGAGAGCGATCTTGAGTGACTGCATTCAATTGATACGATGTATATTACGGTTAGTTTCAATACAAGCAAGACTCGGAAAGTAATTGTAACAAATCAATACGCATCAAGTTAGTATGGCGAAGTTGTATGATATGAGTGTAGATTGAGGAACACAGCTGGAGATGGCTATGATGAGCTTATTTTTATTCATTCTCCCATATTTATATATATATATATATATATATATATATATATATATATATATATATATATATATATATAACATATATATATATATATATATATATATATATATATATATATATATATAACATATATATATATATATATATATATATATATATATATATATATATATATATATATGCATATATATATATATAACAGGGGTACCGGTTAATTCGTGCGGTTCGTGATCTTCAAAGTTTTTTGGCTGACTTTTAAGCCATGCAAACCAATTCTGGCACGTACGCTTAGCTAAAGCATACACACCATACACTCCCACCAAAATACGATGACTTTCAGCAGCCTTCTTCTTCAATGAAGACGTTCCCCTCGCAAAAACACTTTATTCACCACGAAATTCGACATTTTCAGAGTAAAAAAAATATTGTTGTTTACGCTTCAGCTAAATGACACATACTGATTCTGAAACTATATGACAGTGGCTTCCCAAAAAATATTTGGAAAGGTGAATCACTGGAATAAAAATCAAGTTACGACATCTTTTAGAAAACCACACGGATTAACCGGTACCCCTATTTTATATATGCATATATATACAATGGTGGACAAAAGTCTACGACAACTCCTTATATTGAGATTCTAGTTAATTGGGAGCTTTCATCAAAAATCTAATGGTGTGCATTTTTCAGTAACGTAAATATATTTATAAAAAAACAAAGACAAAAACATTTCATAATAAACTTAAGGAGAAAAACATAAAAAAATGAATGAACAAAAGTCTACGACAGTCAGTGCTGGCTGACTTATACCCAAAATATTTTTAACTAAACGTATTGGAATTTTTAAAACTTTTTGCTGGCTTAATATTTGGTTTGACCCGCTTTCGCATCAATTACTGCTTGTAGTCTTCGGGGCATAGAGGCGACTAAATTACCAATTTTTGCAGATGTGATTTTCTCCCATTCTGTAACAAGCGCTTCCTTCAACAAATTTTTATTTTTAATTAGACATTTTTGAATTTTCCGTTCCAAAACTCTCATATATGCTCTATTGGGTTTAAATCAGGACTTTGCGGATGCGTATTAAGTTGCCTGGGAGCGTAGTACAACAACCAGTTCTTCTGTGTGTTTTGGATAATTGTCTTGTTGGAAAATGCATCTCTCTCCAGGACCCAATTTTTACACTGATGGCTTTAATTATTGTTCTAACAGGTTCCTGCAAACATAACAGTCCATCGTAGTTTCAACAAAAGCCAATCTGCCATACCCTGATGCAGCGATGGCTCTCCAAACTATCACATTACTTCCACCGTACTTGACAGTAGGAATCAAATAGTTGGTCTCTAAACCCGTGTTCTTTTTTTCCATACTTTACTGCGACCATCACTTCAGAAAATGTTGAATTTGGACTCATCTGTGGAAAGGACGTGATTCCAAAAATCATTGTCCTCACCAATTTGGGCCTTGGCAAACTGTAGACGCAGACATCGGCTTTTGGCGGATATTAATGGCTTTTTACGCGGAGTTTTGCAGTGAAACCCATTAAAATTTAATGCTCTTGTGATGGTTCTTGCATGGATATCCTTTTTTTTCTGTAGCCACTTGTTTTACCAAATCTGTAGCACTTTTTTTAGGATTACTGTTCACTTCTTTTAGAATGAAACTAATGTCTCTGCTTGACATTTTTTTCGGTCGGCCAGCTCGTGGCTTATTATCGATGGAACCACTGTTTTCAAAGTTTTTGATTATTGTATACACGGAAGTTTGTTTGAGTTTCGTCAATTTCACGATTCCCGAGTACGATTTATTGTCTTTTTTATACTGTACGACGAAATTTCGGATATCATTTGAAATTTCTTTTCGAGATGACATTTTGCGGTCCTTACAGTTGGAAAATAGCGATGAAACTAAAACAGAATTGCAGCAGCACATAGGAGGAATGACAATCAGAGCAAATAAACAAATATTGATGGCATTAAAATACGTTTAGTTGGAAATTTTTTGTGTATAACTGAGTCAGCACTGTCGTAGACTTTTGTTCATTCAATTTTTTATGTTTTTATGAATTTCTCTTTAATTCTGGTATGAAAGATTGTTGTCTTTATTTTTTATAAATATATTTACATTACTGAAAAATGTGCATCAATGGATTTTTGATTAAAGCTTCCATTTAACCGGTATCTTAATATAAGGCTTTGTCGTAGACTTTTGTCCGTCACGGTATATATATAAATAAATATATATATATATATATATATATATATATATATATATATATATATAACATTTCTTTGTTTCAATGTTGGACTAATTCAACCATGCAGAGGTACACAATTGAGCAGCGCGTTAGGACTGTTGAAGCATTTTACGAAAATGAAGCATTCAAATCAAAATGCATTTCGTGCACCTCGTGCTTTTTTTGTGTCCACAATCGGGAGAATTGTGCGCGAATTTCATCAAACCAGGTCTGTAGGAAATGTGAAATTACCTGGGCATGCTTGCCCAGCTCGTTGTGCGGAAAACATTGCTCTTGTTTGCGATAGTGTGGCAGAGGAGCCATCAATCTCGACTCGTCGTCGTGCCCAACAATACAACATCTCACGAACATCACTGATACGAATTTTAAATAAAGATTTAAATTTACACACTTACAAGGTTCAATTGACTTAAGAGCTGAAGCCTATTGACCATTTGAAGCATCGGCAACACGCCAAAGGGTTGATTGAACAAACAGAACGGAATGGTGACTATGCAAAAAAATCATCTTCAGCGACGAGGCACTCTTTCACCTCAGTGCAATCGTTAACAAGCAGAATTGCCACATTTGGCCCAATGAGAATCCACGAGTGATTGATGAAAAGCCGATGCATGCACAAAGAGTGACTGTTTGGTGCGGTTTATGGACTGGCGGCGTCATCGGGCTGTACTTCTTCAAAAATGAGGACAGCCAAGCAGTTACCGTGAATGGTGTTCACTATAGCGAGATGATAAAGGACTTCTTGTGGCCAGAAATTGAGGTTATGGACCGGGACGATATGTGGTTCCAACAGGATGGTGCCACTTGCCACACAACCAACGAAACAATGGCTCTTTTGTGCGAGAAATTCAATGACCGTGTTATCTCACGTTGTGGCGATGTTAATTGCCCACCACGATTAGGTGATTTGACACCATTGGACTTCTTCCTCTGAAATATTTAAAAGAAAAAGTATACGTCAATAGGACTGCTGGTATGGAGGAGCCCGACAGCTTCCCAGCGTTAGGGAATCCGGCGAGACAGTAAATAAAAAATTGTCAGCAATTGTCAACAATAGGAAACATAATTAGGAAAACTCTGCAGACAGCAGATATAAAATGCAAATAGACGAAAAAAAGCGATCCGACTTTGACAAGAAAATAATGAATTAAGGCTAAGGCTACAGCCCCTCGAAGATCTATTCCTCGATGAAGACTCAAGACGCACTATCACAACAGTAATTCAATAAAGAGACAAACGCGAAGAAAACTGCTAAACAAACAATCCCGGAAGAAATCCTAAGTCCTGGAGACACTTACGATAGCCAAAACTATTATGCAGAGTTGGATGGATTACGTGAGAAAATGGAAGTTGCACAAAGTATTGAAGCTGATTTCAATAAAGAAAATTAGGTAAACTTTGTACAATATTACAAAATCTAAACAAAGCGAAGAAAACAATTCGAAGTTCTGCTGGTTTCTCTGAAAAAGCCATCAACAAGGCGGAAAAAGTTCCATCAATCAATGTACGAGTATTTGGACAAAACGGAAAAGATATTTTTCGGGTGTTGGGCGCCAAAATGAGTTAAATAATTTCTAGATCAAAAGGATATAGTTCGAATGGCTTAGTGGTTAAAGCACTAAGCTCGTAAGCCGAAGGTCTCTGGTTCAAGTTTCGTTGACGTCAACGAGATTTAGTTCGAGTGGTTGTTTTGACGGACTATAAGCCTGTTCAGTTAGGATACGTGCTGGTTTGAAATCAGAACGTATCGCAGCTGGGTAGACGGACACACGGCCAAAGCATAATAATGATCATATCACCTTGTGGAGTGCCAATACATTAGATTATGGCAAGGAGATACTCTAACTATCTCTAAGCTAAGGCCCAAAAAGGGCTGTAGGGCTGCGAAGAAGAAGAAGAAGATCAAAAGGGTTAATCCAGAAAAATTAGCTATCAAAACGAAATTACTGAGTGGTTTCAAGTCAGTCAAAGATGTGTTGAATTCTGGGGAGGTTCCAAACTTTACCTGTACCCCAAAAAGTGAAAAAAATAGACTTTTTGTTGGAGGGTTTGCACTGCGAAGTGGACACGATCAATCTTCTTCGGATACTATAGAAGCTGCGCCAGAAATTGATTTTTTTTTCTGGAATATTTGCGATAGGAAGATCGGCCGTAGAAAAGAAGAAGTTACCATTTAGCCTGATACAATTTGAAATAGAAGCTGTCCAAGTTCCCTTCAAGAATTAAGGTACCTACATTAATTTCAAAGTAGGGAAGTAGACCACATCAAAGCAATGCATTTTCCCTATCCTTAGACAATGCCTCTTTTTTAAGGGGATTGTTAAAATCATTTTTCAATACCCTACTGAAATCGTATCCTGTCTGTCCGTCCGTCCGTCCGTGTGTCACACCACTTTTTCTCGCAAACTATATAAGCTAGAAACATAAGATTTTGTAGGTAGGTGCGAAGTAACGCCCTCTTCAAAATTTCACCATGAAAAAAATTTATAAGGCCTTCAAGGGGGATCTATCCATATAGAGGAGTGGCCCCTGAAAAAAAGTTTTCATCGCATGTAAGCTATATGAGTATCAAATGAAAGGTCTTAATAAGAACTTTTCAAAACAGGTCTTAAACCAACATGTTTTGCTTTGAGGGTGCAGGGAAGGGGAAATGTACGAAAATTTTATGTCCCCTCTCTCGCGATTGGACACCTTTGACCCGAAAATTCTGAAAAAAAATTATGGAAGTGTGACTTTAGGGGTACAAGGGCAATAAATACCTCAGTAATCGAAATTCGATCAACTTTTTTAATAATAGTACATTTTATAAATTATACATTTTTACCGATAAAATCAAAATGCGACCTTAAAATTTCCCAAAACCTACAATTTAAGTTTTTAAAAAGCAATTGTATGCGTCCTGAAAATTTCACAACAATTGAACTATAAACAGATAAGTTACAGCCGATTGAATATTTAACAATTAAAACACCATTAACATGTGATACTGGAGCGATACACGTTTGCAACGGACTAACACACTAAAAATTTGTAGGCATTTTGATAAAAATTTGAGAAATGTTTTGTAATATTGATGTGTTATCATGACTGATCAAGCAACGAGGTCAAAACACTTGAAACCAAATGGTGGCGAGTTTAAAATCATAATAACCATGATAATTTTTCGAACTCAATTTATGGAATCTCTATATTAGTCAAGTTTTGATATATATATATATATATATATATATATATATATATATATATATATATATATATATATATATATATATATATATATATATAGTTTGATTTACTAATTGTTTTACAATACCCTTCTGGCAGGAGCACTTTCCTGCTACTTCAACTTGTTTTAGTATAAGTTCTTGTGTGTGAGGTGGCCCAGCACTGGCAGAGGATTTCCCAGAAGAGCCATGACACGACTGAGTGCTGCTAAAAATTAACGTCTACAACTGCGGTGACTTTCGTGGTTGCTACAATGTCCTTTCTAATAAAGAGAACTAAAAATAGACAGCATCAATCAAAACTACACGTTCCCGATTATTCACTAACGCAGTGCCAAAAACTTGAATGCAAAACCGAATCAACTTCCTCTAACTGAAATCGCAAAGCCAAGCTACAGCATCCCATACTGAACCGATCAGTCGCAAATTTTTAAAAGCCCCCCCTCCTCGGCGGCATACTCATTTCCCGTCCTCTTTCCCTTCTGAAAAGAACGATTATTTTTTTAAAAAGGCAATTTTGTTCTGTTTGAGAACTGATTTTTTATTTAAACTAAACTAAAAAGAGAATGCATTACAATGTAGTTTGAATTGTTTGTTTCTCTTACAATAGGATGCTTCGTCACTTAATTTATTTATTCCTCCCTGTTTAATAATATGGATATGTAGTTTTAAATCATACCGCAGGCTATATGCTTTGAAAAACATTAAAAATTTAAGTTTCAGATTTTTGTTCATACCTCCCGTTTGACGACTTAACGGTAAAATTAAATAATTTCAAACTTAATAATAGAAAGTAACTCCTGAATACAATAGAATAGATGATTAAGAAATAACGTTAAATGTAAGCTATTAATTAAAAAAAAACAGAGGGATGATAAACAACATACAACACGATGACTACACTTCATGAAGGGGATACGAATGGACAAACTAGTAGTAGTTAGTATGTCCCATAGTAAATTGTTTATTATAGATACATTGTGAAACGAAGCTTTTTCTGCATTTACTGTACCTTTTGATGGCGGAGTGTTAAATCATTGCTTGCTTTTTTAAGAAAAAGAGCCATACTGGCGTATCATCGATTGCCGTTGATACATATTTGAAATCTTAGTTGCACCGTAAAATTTTGTTCAAACTCGAACCTGTCTTTTCAAATCATCAAAAGGTCATTTTTCTATCCCGCATCTTCGAAACACCAATGAATTAAAATGAAAAAAGAACTATTTTATCGATTCAGATTAATCTCCTTCTGAAAAAAATAAAGCACGTATGGAGCAAAATTGATCCAGTTAAATCCTTATTATCAACTAATGGTAATTTTCATTGATCCCCAACGTTGAACATTGCGGAATTTCTGTTTGAGCAATTTATCATTCATTTCTGTCTTAATCTAACTCGCCTTACAGCAAAATTTTTGGTACTACACCGCACAAATCATGACTAATAATAATCTAACGTTATGCTTACTTACTATTACTTAAATTCTTTGGTCAACTTGAATATCTTTGGATCACTTGTATACCCCTGCGTTATATTGTAAAATTTTCACCTCACGTGGATGCACTAAATAATTTTGGATTCTTTGATTGTCATTTTATGTAAAGTTTTGTCAATTAGCTAAAGAGCACGGTGTAAATATGAAGTATCCTTGATTAATTGTCGTTAATAATCTGGTCTCAACCCTTTTCGATTTGATTTATATATTCGTTAGGTTCCTGCCCAGAACGTCTTAGGATTGCAAGGACAACTTTTAGCAACATCTGCCGTATCTACCTTTTCCTCCTCATTCATCGCACGTGGACGTCTGCTAGCTTGGTACCTTTAAAACTCGTGTTGCTCTTTATCCCGCTTCCAAAGTGGCAAAGTCCCCTGAGTTAACCTTGCTTTCCCTGCAGATCGGTGTGTGGTGACGAAGTGGGAAAAAGACTGCACCCCAGCTGGTGGGGGATTGGTGTGAAATTTCAATGATTAGTGCTGGGATCTACAGTAAAAGATCAAGCGTCCGAAGGCAGCAAAATGCTGGATGCTATTTTCTCTAGTAGTACACTTATTCGCGGTGGTGCTCTTAGTGTCTCATCTAGTTCATGGAGGAATGAACCAGTTAACAGGCAACCAGCGATTAAGGTAGTCAGGTGCATTTCGGTATGAAAAGTGGTAGCCAATAATTTCAACATCAGTACCAAATTATTATAAATCGTGGAATACTTAATACGGTTCTTCTTCTTCGTAGCGCTACAGCCCTTCTCTGGCCTTCGCTTCCAGTAAATAGCGCCTCCAACTGCTTCGGTCAATTTACCACGTCCTCCAATTTTTAAATCCAAGCAGCGGTCAATTGCCTTCGTCGACCAAGTCAGACCAGCGTTTTCTCGGTTTCCCCACTGGTCTCCGGCCTTCAGTTCTCTCAACGAATACCTTTTGGGTATCCGTTGTTCGCCACAGAGCTTTGTTTTCCTGTGTATACAGCTGGTATTTAAGATCTTCAAAACTGAAAAAAATATTTTATTTGTGAGCTGTATTCTTTGGCGAATTCCATCTCTTTCATTACCCGTTTTTATTATTTTGGCACCCAAATGCACAAATTTGCCTACATTTTCAAAACTGTATTCGTCAAGTGTAATACTTTGTGTATTTAAGGTATTTTTCCTTGACTGCGTCATGAACTTCGTTTTATTTTCATTGATTTGTAGCCATACTAGTTTTGCTTCGCTGTCGAGTTACAGGAAGAGCTCTTTGGCAGTTGTTATTAATGGAAGCTGTCAAATGAAACCAGACAACTCCTTTAATTTTTATTCCAGAAATAAAATAACATTCACATTATCATTTAAATGCTGTATATAAACTGAGTTTGGCAAAATACTGAACTTATTAAACTTGTTAAAGTAAGATCTTATCCAACAGAAGAAATATGAACTTTGAACATGATCAATCTAATCAGTAATACTCGTATATATTAGTCACTACCAACTTTTAAACCCTTTAGACACAATCATGTGACCTTCATGTTAAAGCTAAAACTGCTTTACCCCCACCCCATACTACTGTAGGCAGTTAAATTTTCTTTAGCGTTTCGTAAAATAACTTTCTAAAAATTTCACTAACATTGTGACCTATTTGTCCATCTTTCACTGAATAGAGGGGTGACCCTTGAAAATAAAGGGCAGTCAGGGGTAGTATCAAATGAGAGGTCTTTATGAGAAAATTTCAAAACAGGTCTTAAACTAACACTTTTTATTCCAAGGCATGCAGGGGGCAGGGGAAACAATTGAACACCTTTCATTGGAAAAATCCGAAAAAAATCATGGAGGTAGGTCTTTATGAGTACAAGAGCAACAAATACCTCACAACTGAAAATTTGATCAACTTTGTTAGTAATAAAACGAAAAAGAAGCCTTTGAATCTGCCAAAAACTCGTACCTGTATTTCTTGACCAACCAAGCCATAAACAGCTAAGTTACAGTTGATTAAATATCCAACAATTACAACAAGTACAAAAACTAGACACTACAATCTGATCTAGACACTGCAATCTGATCTAGACACTACAGACATGTTGGAATTTCATTGAAAAATTTAAAAACTATCGAGACTAATCAAACAATGAGGTGAACATGCTGACAACAAAATGAAAGCAAATTTAAATACATAATAACCATGATTCAGTTTTTCGAACTCAATTTATGGAATCTGTATATGAATCAAGTTTTGATGTTCAGACCCTGTTGTTTGTTTTACTAATTAATAGTTTGGAAAATCATTTTGGCAGGAACACTCTCCTGTGACTTCGACTTGTTTCATTTGTTGCCAAGTTTAGCTATGATTGATAAAATTGATGTAGGATGTCACAATTTTAAGGCCATTTTCAAAGAAAAGCATTACCTGCCATTAAAGATATCATTGACGCTTTCAGCGTCTTTGTCAACTTGCCTGGACGAAAGAGAGTTATTCCAGGAACGAAATTTGAACAACATTGAGCCCAGAATAGCCAATGGAAAAATTTCAGACTATATTGTCCTTTTCATCAAGAGTGTCAGACTTTACAACTGAGTTTACGTCATCCAACAGGGAGAATTACGAAAAAAATAAATTTCTGTAATATATTCAGCCACATGCTACTAAAATTCTGATTGCCAACCGCACAATGACTTTGTTGTTGAAAACCTTGAACAATAAACATTTTAGCATACTAACATTAATTAAATTTTCATGCTAATGAGATACACTAACCAAAAAAATGTTGATATATATTCTCCATTGCATACTTTTTTGCCTAATTATGAATGTTGTCGTTGTGTAAAAGATGAATAAAAGCGAAAAGTAGGAATGATACAGTAACCATGACGAGGACAAAAATACAGACCAACATGCTCTCTTTTCGCGTACAGCTCTTCTATGCAAAAGTTTGTCACTTATACCCAAACCTCTGGGCTTCTAACAACGCTAAATTTTTTTTCAACACGTCCTCCTTGCAGTGAGCAATGGAAATCTTCATTGTCCGTTTTACACTTAATTATATCCGTAGAAAATTTGCGAGACCGTAAGGATTGTTCTTTTGCAGCCCTATCTTCCAACTCGGGAACAATGATAGGTCAAAACACATTTTCTTCAGCTTTTGACATACTTTCTTTCAGACGAAAGATTTTGGCGTTGCCGCCCGAGCGAGGCACAACCCGTTGAGGGTGACGATAATTTAGGAAAAGGTCCAGCATGAAAGGAGAATGTCGCCAACCATCACTATTGTCCTTAATGAAAAATATTGTATTCAGTATTCTTTTGGGATTTGAAAATGGGTTCGCTAATGGTCTCGTTATGAGTTAATTATGAGCAGGAAAAAGCAGCAACCGAATATTACGACCACATGAAATATGAATGGGGTTTTCCGTATTGTGTTTAACGTGATATTTATGATATAACCCTGCCATAATTCTTGGCATATTGACATAGTGGTGAAAAATTAATATTTAGGAAACAATTAAAAACTTCAAGCTGTAGTTGATATGCTTTGCTCTAAAGTAGTTCATAGTAGATATCAGTCGGCTGCACAGAATGCATTGTTTTTCATGAAAATACGGTCTCAGTAGATTTATTCAAAAGAATGAAATATTTTTGTTCTATTTTTAAGTAATTTTGTTATGTTTTATGATTTTCAAATGCAATAGTCAATATCTCAATTGATTTTCAGCAAAGAAATAACCAGGCAATAAAACATCCACGTAGAGTTTTTAAGCAGGGATGAGTGACGGCCCTTCGAATTAACCTTTATCACACTAAAGCAGCATTTGCTACTCCGTTTTCCCATCTATCGAGAACCGGAGAGGAAATAGTTTTAATCCAAGAACCATGGATCATCAAAGACCAAATTGATAAAGACTTGTACCGCTAAGATCCTCAGGCAAAGCAAGAGCTTTCATCCTTATATGAAATATACTGAATGATACCCAGGTATTTTGTACGGATTGTCAATACCAGATGTCTACCACTTATCTTTGGATTTCCCCTAGTATGGACCAGCTCAATATTTTAGGAGTTGATAATGAGTACCCTAGTTGTTGCTTACTCTCTTTTTAAAATATTTTAAGAAAGAAGACATCCTGAGTAACCATTGTAGGATATTTACCTGGGGCTAGCAGCATTACGTAAGCTGTATGAGCCACCACCTCTACTCCTTTTCATGTCATGGTTATCAAGGAGCCTTTAGAGTAAACACCCAAAGTAGCATTTCCCGTTGCGGCGAGCTTCTCGTTTGAGGTTTCTCATCTGCATTTCAGAATTGTTGAAATCTATTCTCTGATGGTTTCGTTTACTTTTGTGACCCAGATATGTATGTGTGTCCTTGATTGTAACATTGCTAAAAGCTCCCTGACCATCTAGGACCTCTGGCCAAGTAGACTTCTTGTATTGGAAATCTTTCAATACCTCAAGCAACCACGTAGATTGCTGTTTCTACACATTTTTCTTTAGCTAAGGTGTGTGTGTCGCTGCAAGTCCACCGAGCAATAACAAAAGACAAGCAAAACATATAAAGTAGTTAAAAGCCTGAAACGTGGTTATCAGCCCAAGACCACGCTCTGAAGTGGTGGTGGTACCTTAATTCTTGAAGGGAACTTGGACAGCTTCTATTTCAAATTGTATCAGGTAAAATTGTAAATTCTTCTTTTCTACGGCCGATCTTCCTGTCGCAAAGGTTCTGACAGAAATAAATTCAATTTCTGGCACAGCTTCTTTGACTACCCGAAGAAGATTGATCGTATCCTCTTCGCAGTGCAAACCCTTCAACAAAAAGTCTGGTTTTTTTTCACTTTTTGGGGTATAAGTGAAGTTAGTGACCTCCCCAAAATTCAACACATCTTTTACTGACTTGAAATCAACCACTAATTTCGTTTTAATAGCTAATTTTTCTGGATTAACCCCGTTGATCTGGAAATTGTTTAATTCATTTTGGCGCCCAACACTCGAACCATATCTTTTCCGTTTTGTCCAAATACTCGTACATCGATTGGTGGATTTTTTTCCGCCTTGTGGATGGCTTTTTCAGAGAAACCAGCAGAATTTTGAGTTAGTTTCTTCTCTTTATTTGGATTTTGTAAATACTGAACAAAATTTTCCTAACTTTCTCGATTGGAATCAGCTTCAATACTTTCTGCGACTGCCATTTTCTCACGTAATCCGTCCAGGGCTGCATAATTGTTTTGGCTATCGCTAGTACCTCCAGCACTTAGGATTTCTTCTGGGATAGTTTGTTTAGCAGTTTTCTTCGCCTTTGTCTCTTTATTGATTTGCTTTTATGATGCGTCTTTAGTCTTCATCTCTCTCTTGAATCGATCTTCGAGGGGTTGTAGCCGCAGCCTTAGTTCATGATTTTCTTGTCGAAGCCGGATCACTTCTTTTTCATTTTCGTCTATTTGCATTTTATATCTGCTGTCTGCAGAATTTTGATAATTATGTTTCGCCGGATCCCCCAACGGTGGGAAGCTGTCGGGCTCCTCCATACCAGTAGTCCGGAATTTATCCTTGGTTTAATTGCTATTTTTATTTATCAAAATGAATTAGTAGTTGATATCATTCCTTGGGTCTATTTCTTCGGCGGTATAAGCATTTGGACTAACGTTTTAAGGAATTAATTTAATTTTTGAAAACTTTTTGACAGAAGTGAGAGAGAATTATTCTACACTTACCATTGTAGCGTGTAAATGTGTATAAGATTTTCTAGTATTAACTTTATATTTATCGGAAGCGCTAATCAACTTGACAATCATTTAATCCAATTGCTTGCCCTGTTACTGATATAGGAGCTCAAAAGTCAAGGCGAGGAATAAAAGACTCGAGCGAAAAAAATTAGCGGAGTAAAATCATACATGCCCGGTGCGTTTAAAACTAGATTTGCTACTGTGGAAAAAAATTAATAAAACAAAAAAGAGAACGGTTCACCTATTTGTGTATGTGAATGAAAAGATGAGAGCAGAGTGAAAGAGTCGAATATATATTTTAACACCTCCCTTCCAGTCGAACTCCGATCGAGTGTCATGTTAGCAACTGCGAGTCCCTAAATGCATTTCTGATGCTTCGATAGCGCTAAAGATTTTGTAAGGATGTCAGCTGTCATCTCGTTAGTTGGTGTGTAATGGATTTCGATTGGACGGCTATGTAGAGCCTTCCGGATGAACTATCTATGTGTTTGGATCGAGTGTGGAATATTGAGTTGAGAGCAAGTTTCCCAGCACCTTGGTTTCGTTGTACATGATTACATCGGAGAGTTCGCTGAATCCAAGTTCTTTTAAGGACCCGATGAGGCGAACTGCTTTCTTTTGCTGCATCTCTGAATTCCATGTACTCAGCTTATGTAGATGATAGTGCAACCGTTCTTTGCTTTCGCGATTCCCAAGAAATAGACGATCCAGCAAGGATGAACACTAAACTCGTGTATGAACGCTTGTCTTTCAAGCATCCTCTCCAGTCAGGGTCCACATAACCGATGAGTCTTTGGTTAGTCCTTTGAAAACATAGCCCGTGATTCATTGTTCCAACGAGATATCTTAGAATACGTTTAACCTGCGGTCTAATGGACTTTCTTATGACAGCTCGTATATTGGCTCAAATTGCTGAAATATCTGGACGAGTTCCCACGGCCAGGTACATGAGTGCACCGATAAGTTCACGGAAAAGAGACTGCTTCTCCCGCGTTCACATAGTCGTCCTGGTAAATATTAGCTAAGTTAGTCTCAGTTGCAAGCGGGGTCCATGTGGGTCTGCAATTTGTCATTCCAAAATGATTGAGAATATTGTCGCGTTCTATGGTTCGCGGCCAATAATTTTAATGTTCCGGGAGAGTGAAAACGCAATGTATTTTAAATTAAATTAAAAGAGTTTATTTAATTACTTGAAAATGCACAATCACTTATTTAACTATTTCACAATTTTAATTTTCACTATTAAAAGTCTAACTTCTACTTGTCCATAAACTTCTATCGCAATTGTCTTCTAACATCACTTCACAATCAACGAAAATCATTTTTCTATTACTCGAACAATATCGCTTTTCTATTCGCTTCACACTTTCGCAGTTTTTACTATCACGGTTCTAATGAATCCTCCATTCGTTCAGCTCGCCTTTATATAGAGTCTCTAGTCATTCAACCCAGTTCTCGGAACATTCGAGCAGCGTAATGAATGGAGCAGTGACTCACCTTCAGATGTTGATGCTTGGTGGGTTTTCGAGTAAGTTCGTTTTGTTGATCATGATTAATGGGTTTGCGAGTACGTTCGTTTTGTTGACCATGATCTTCTTAACGAACGTGAAAATAATTGCGATAGTAACTCGCAGAATTATTCGTGCATGTAACACTGCTCCCACTTAGTTCTTTTCACCCCGAAAAGATGTATCGCCAGTTGTAGTCGATTCTCCCTGGAGTTAACATGGGGCAAGACGGTCCAGGTGCACGATTTTCATCTTAGCTCTTGGCTTACGGTGTTCCTGTATGCGGTATACGACGTCGTTGATTCCCTTTGTAACTCGGTATGGTCCCTCCCAATTATGTTGCAACTTTGAAGACCTACCCTTTCGCCGTGGCGGGTTATATAGCCATACCAAGTCATCTTGCTGGAAGCCAGTAGAATTTGCCTTGAGATCATACCTGGTCATCATGCGGTCAGTAGCCGATTCGATGTGTTTTCGCACTGTCCGATGTATCTGGTTCAACCGTTGTCTTAGCTCACTTGCGTACTGCGAGATTGTTTGGGGTTTCTCAGGGGATGTACCGAACTTTATATCAGCTGGCAGACGAATAGTCTTTCCAAAAATGACTTTGGCTGGGGCTTGGCTCATCCATGCATGTTCAGAAGCTCTGTACGCCAGCAAAAATAGTGGGATATGTCGGTCCCAGTCCCTTTGGTTCTCGTCAACCATCTTGGCTAGATGTTTAATGAGCGTGCCGTTGAAACGTTCGACCATCCCATCGGATTGGGGATGTTGTCCTCGTTTTCTGTATTCCCAATAGTTTGCACATTTCGCCAAACACTAGTTACTCAAAGTTGCGGCCTTGATCTGAATGTAATTCGCAAGGTACGCCGTACCTACCGACCCTATTTAACACTAGCGGTTCGGCTACAGTAGTTGCTTCCTGGTTGGGAATGGGGTAGATCTCGGGCCACTTGCTGAAATAATCGGCTACAACCAGCGTGTATCGATTTCCCTATTCGGATTCAGGGAAGGGTCCTGCAATGTCAACAGCAATCCTTTCAAACGGTACAACAACATTGTCGGTTTGCATTTGTCCTCTCAACCGTCGCTTTGGACCTTTGACGGAAGCGCAAATTGTGCATATACGGCACCACTCTTCTACGTCTTCTTGAGCGTGGAGCCAGTAGAACCTTTCCCGCAATTTCGCCAAGGTCTTGTTAACGCCAAGGTGGCCTCCTGAGGATCCTTCGTGCATCTCCTTAACCACATCGTGGATACGGCTTTTGGGAAATATAGTATGCATCCTATAGGAGCTGCCATCCGCCGTTTCCCATTTCCGCTTGAGTATGCCACCCTCTACTTGAAGGGAGTTCCATTGTGCCCAATAGCTTTTTACAGTTGTGCCATGCATTGAAACGTCCTTCCACACCGGGCGCCCAGTTTTCTCCTTCAATACGAGCAATGGTCCGATGTCTTCATCGGCTAACTGGGCATTTCGAATCTCCTCCGGTGACCAACCTTTATCGAATTCGGTCGTTATCAATCGCAGATCAACGGGCGGTTCCTTTTCCTCAATCCGTTGGCAATGCTTGCAGTTAGCTGGACACGAAGGGTGGGATAGAGCGTCAACATTTCGATGAACTCCGCCCTTCCGATGAATAATTTCGTAGTCGTATGACTGCAATCTTTCGATCCATCTCGCAACTTGTCCCTCAGGGTTTTTGAAGTTGAGTAGCCATCTCAATGATGGATGGTCCGTTCGAAGAACAAATTTCTGGCCGTATAGGTACTTTTGGAACTGCTTGGTGGCCTCTATTATAGCCAATAGCTCCTTCCTGGTCATGCAGTAGTTCCTCTCACTTTTTGAAAGAACTCGATTGTAATACGAGAGAACTCTTTCTTTGCCATCGATCTACTGGGAGAGTACAGCTCCGATACCGCCGTTGCTCGCATCGGTGTCGACTACAAACATTTTTCCGGGTTTCGGATATGCCAGCACGGGTGATTCACACAGCTTCTCTTTCAGAGTCTCAAAGGCTACCTAGCATTGTTCATTGCAGATATACGGACGATTTTTCTCGGTTAACTGATGGAGACACTTAGCTATTTTGGCAAAGTCTTTGACAAATCTTTGATAGTAGATTGCGAGACCCAGAAAACTTCGTAGTTGGCGCTTGTTGTTTGGTGTTGGCCAGCTTTTCACGGCTTCAATTTTCTCAGGGTCTGTTTTGACCCCTTCTGCTGATACGACGTGGCCCAGGTATTTTACTTCAGCTGCGAAGAGGGTACACTTGTCGGGACTAAGTTTCAAATTCACCAGTTGCAATCGGGAGAAAACCTCTTCTAAGTTCCGCACATGCTCTTCAAACGTTCTCCCGATGACGATGATGTCATCTCAGTACACCAAGCAGGTTTTCCAGGTTAGACCACGTAGCACGTATTCCATCAAGCGTTCGAAAGTGGCTGGAGCATTGCAAAGCCCGAACGTTATCACCACAAATTGCCACAATCCGGTCCCAACTGAAAATGTGGTTTTCTCTCAGTCCTTCTTGTCGATTTGTACCTGCCAGTAGCCACTCTTGAGATCGAGTGTAGAAAACTATTTTGCGTCGGCTAAAGTGTCCATGATGTCATTGATGCGTGGGAGTGGGTATCTATTTTTCTAAGTGACGTCTTTAAGGTGCCTATAGTAGACAGAAAAACGAGTGCTACCATCCTTTTCCTTTACTAGAACTACTGGCGCAGCCCATGGACTGACAGAAGGTTCGATAACGCCTTGTTTTTCCATGTCCGAGATTAGTGCGCTCACTTCTCCTTGTTTGGCTATAGGGAGACGTCTTGGTGCTTGTCGAATTGGCTTGGCTTCCTGTGTATCTATGACGTGAGTTACCATACTCGTTCGGCCTCACTGTACTTGGTGACCAGATCAGAGGCTCGTTTGAATAGCTGCACTAGCAATTTGATCTGCTTCAAAATTGCAAACGTAGATTCCCGGGCTATGTCTGTGTCTTGCCTCCTACTCCAATGATGGTCGTGAGTAGCTTCCAAAGCGGTGATGGTGAAAACAGGCTGGCAGCTGCCGATGACTTCTCCCGCTTTGATGCTCGTGATTGAGTTTGCGGTGTAAAGGACTCTGACCGGCACATATCCATTCCTTAAAGATCTTACAAGGCATCGTCCTACAATCAAACTGCGCAATGCGGACGTCTTCGTTGGCTCTATCAGATAAGATCGCTGGTCTCCAGAATCACCATCAAGCTTGGCCCATACAATGCTTTCAGAAGAATTCGGTACATCAGTGTCCGCGCATACTACTACATTCACCTTGGGAATTCGAACGCTGGGATCCTTCATCAAAGCTTCGATATTCTGCCATTTCAAGACCCGTTTGCTCAAATCCAACATGATTTCATGTGGTCGCAGAAATTCCATACCGAGAATGCAGTCATCCATAATGTTTGCGACCAGAAAATTATGTCGGAACGTAAGGTCTCCCAACTGCATCTGGAGGTTGACCTCTCCATGGACAGGTGCAGTTTCTCCTGTAGCTGTCCATAGTGAGAAAATCCTGCCCTTGTGAAGTAATTTTTGCCTCACTAGGTCTGGTCGGATAATCGATCGGGTTGCACCAGTATCGATTGTTATGGTGCAATGATCTCCGTCAACTTGACCCGGAAGGTATAAGTCTGCTTCTCCATGATGTAGTCTTGACACGTTGATGGTAGTGCTGGGGACGCCGATCCTCCTAGCCAACCTCTGCCCCACGAAGTTGGCTCTTACATGTTTCCCGACCCCTCTGTTTGAAGGGCTTCCCTTCTGGTCTCCTGACTTGGTCTAGGTTTTCTCCTAGCTGCACACCATGGACAATAGCTCGGTTTTCTTCGCTTCTTGCTGTCTCTTTGCAGGTGCCCCTTCTCTCCACAATTTCAGTGTCTAGGCGCGCCATTTGCATGCGGGTTTCGCTCTATTTCCACGCGCTCACACTTGCACTCGTCTGTCACTATCTGGTGAATCTGGGCAGTGGTATGGCTCACATCACGTTGCCTCGAAATTCAGACTATAAGCCAATGCGTCCTTAACTGTTTGCTTTTGAGCTAAACGCACGGCTTGCTGCAATTTCTGGTCCTTCAATGCGCTGATGAATACTTCTGTTGCTGCGTTATCTCGATGTTCTGGGTCATAAGTTGGGTAAGCCAAAAGTGTCAAAAGTGCCAGTCGCTCAATGTCTTGGGCTAGCTGCTGTAAGGTTTCGCGAGACTTCTGCATCCGATGCTGTAGCTGTGATCGATAAATCTGCTTCAGATGATCCCCTCTATAACGTATATTGAGCGTATTCATTATAGCAGCTGGGTTTGAACGCAGCTCAACGCAGATGGTCTGCAACAGCTCGGCAGCTGGGCCTCTTAGAGCAAGAATCAATGCAGTTTCTCGTTCCTGCTCATTCCAGTGATTTATCCGAGCGGCTGCTTCAAACTGGGTTTTGTAAATAGTCCAGACTGTTTGCTCATTGAATGTTGGTGCTTTGCGGTGCGGTTATAAGCGAGGCTGGTGGGGTGGTTACTATTGCCTTTGCTGCTTCCAATTCCTTTTTCCTGTTTTCCATCTCATGATTGATTCTCTCCTCGACCTGGCTGATATCATGGTTTATTCTCTCCTTGACCTGGCTGATCTCATGGTTAATTCTCTCCTCGACCTGGTAAACCTTTTTTTCGACGCATTTTATTTGTTTGTTCAGACTACCGAGCTCCTTAGAACGGTAAAACATCCGATGATTTTTCTGGTTTTGGGACGATGGACACTTTCCCATGTATTGTTGATGATAAGTTGTTTTATCTCAACGAGTATGGCATCTTCCTATTTCTACCTGTCTGGCAATTATATGCCATAGCGTACTGGTATTTTGGATGTAAACATTGGAATTTGCGCGTCGCGCCATTCTTCGCTGATCTGGTCTTCTTGGTAGTCTACAATGTAAGCAGTTTTTGTAGAGTTATTTAGAATTTCCGCAACTTCCGTATTCTGGTTGTCGTCCGGAATCATGTTATAAATTTTGGTGAGATGGCCATTATCCTTGGTTTTGTTAATTCTTGGCCTTCCTGGACTACGTTTCATTAATATGTTTACTGTCGTCTCGCTGTCATAGTGAGGTTTGGAATTTCACTTCGTGGAATTTCCGGCGATGATGTGGTCAGTATGAAAATGTGCTTGATGAGATTTCTATTGGCGACTTTTTCGTTTTGAGCATCGTCAATTTGAACATCATGTGAAAATGTTGATTCCTGGCTAAATATGTCGTCAGAAATAAAATCTTCATATATATTTTTGGTTTCAAATTCTTAAAAATATTTTACATCTCTGCTAATCCCGATCTCTCTTTCACTGGGAGTCCAAACGCAATATGCCTTTGATGTATTCAAATATCCCACGAATGTTCCCTCGATTCCTCTGGCATCGAACTTTCCTTTTCCTGGAGATTTATCGAGCACATAAACTTTGGTTCGGAATGTTCTGAAGTATTTGATGTCGAGTTTTCTTTCTGTCCGATTTTCGGATGGGGTCCTCTTTTCGAGGTTTAGTGTGGCGCATCAATTCCTGACGTGATTAGCCATAATAATTACTTCAGCTCAAAAGGATGGTGGAAGTCCAGATTGGATCAGTATAAAACAGGCAGATTCTATAAGTGTGGGGTTTTTGCGTTCCGCAACGCCTTTTCGCTGTGGCGTATTTGGAGTTGATAAATGTCGTGGTAAATACCATGTCCTTGAAAATCGAATCGGCAGTTGAATTAAAAAATTTCGTTCCGTTTTCCGATTGACATGCTTGAATATTTGACCTGTTTCAAACTCCACGTGGATTTTATACTCGATGAACTTTGAAACTGCATTGTCTTTACTTCGAAGGAAGTAGACTTCGCACCAACGACTTTCATCGTCCGTTAATGTTATAAAATATAGCGCTCCATCAGTGGAAGTTGAGCGCATAACACCGCATAGATCTGTGGGTACGATTCCAAGAATGTCTGGCGATCTATCAATGCGAGTTGGAAATGGTTTCCTTGTAAATTTACCAGCGGCACATACTATACTTTACAATTTCGTAGCTGGTCCGCATTTCCCGTGAAATCGCATCCAATCGTCATATTTGCATTTTCTTTAGATTATGTAGATTCATGTGGTCGAGTCGTTCATGCCAAATTTCCATATCCGACTTCACTGTCCGCCACACAAGCCTGGTGATCCGCGTTACGAAGATAAAACAAATTTCCTTCGCGATCGGCGATCATTTTCTTGATACCTTGCTCGTTTCTGACTATTGTACAGTCCTGATGATATGAAATTCTATGACCTTTATTAACAATTTTTGCGACTGAAATGAAATTAGCGCGGGATTCAGGAATGTAAAGCGTATCTTCAAGCTTTATATTTTGAGTTTTCTCGCCATCTGTCGTAGAGATTATGACGTTTCTGCGTGCTTTTGCTTAAGATGAAGTATTGCCAGCCAACCTAATTCGACTGTTGACTATTTTCACGTTTGTAAACATTGACTTGTTATTGCATATGTATGTCGTGCTGCCGCTGTCTAAACACCATTTGGTTTTAGATACGTTTTTCGTATTCTTGTCGGTATGTGTAAAGAATGCTTTGTCAAAATATTTCGCTTCTTCCGTGTTTCTCTTGTTCTTGAGCCAGCATGATGAAGTGGTGCGCCCTTTCTTTTTACAATACTCGCACTTGAGTTTGGGGCGCCGCTCTGAGTCTTGTTTGTAGTGATAAGTATTTGCTTTTTAGGGTTTTGTACTAAAATACAAAACCCTATTGCAATCACGACCTGTGTCCGTCTGTCCGTCCGTCCGTCCGTCCGTCTGTATGTCACAGCACTTTTTCTCCGAAACCATAAAGGCTACGGCCATGAAACTTTGTAGAAAGGTCAGAAACGGTGACTTCTTGAAAGTTCAAGGGTCAAAAAATTTTTCAAAGGGTTTTAAGGGGGTCTCTCCACATAGGGAGGTGACCTCTCAAAAAAAAATTTTCACCATTGGTAGTCAAGTAGGGTGTCATTGGAAAGGTCTCAATGAGATCTTTTCAAAACAAGTCTTGAAATTGCCTTACGAGTACCGAGGGGGGGAGGGGAAATGTACGAACTTTTCGCGTACCCCCCCCTCGCAATTGGACACCTTCCATCCGAAAAATCTGAAAAAAATCATGCATGTAGGCCTTAATAAGTACAACAACAAATACATGAGAAGTCGAAATTCACTCAACTTTGTTAGTAATAGTATGATTTATCGATTTTATGTTTTCTTGAATAAAATCCAAACGGTACCCCTAAATTCAATAAAATTTAGCGAACAGATGATTATTTATAAGATTGATCTTTTCTGAAAGTTTCATAAAGATCGAATGGTATTTGACAAAGTTATAGCGATTTGAGTTTTCCTGTATTACTATGGAACAATATGCCCTGTATAACTATGGAAACATATGGCTATGGAGCCGTATGCGCTTTTTACCGACTTAGACACTACAGCTTTGCTGGGATTTGCATGAAAATTGCAGGAATAATACATGAAAAATGTGTTTCCTCCCTCGCAAATGGACATCCGTGATCTAAAAAATCTGAAAAAATTATCAAGGGAGATATTTATGGGTATAACTATAATAAACACCTCAGAAGTCAAAATTCTTTTTTCCACTTTGCTAATAATAGTATGATCCTCGAACATGGCATGTTTCTTGATTTTATTTGTTACTGGTTACTGCATTTTGTAAGTAGAGTGCAAGACCCTTCTGACATGAGCATAGATCTGTCTACCCAACCTGTTTTATTTTAATCAAAAGGGATTTGTTGCAACATATTCCTCTTAGAATTGTTTGTCTTCATTTTGTACATGCTTTTTTGATCATTTTCATTGGGAAAAGTTATCTGAATTCCATCAGACTTCAAAGTAAGGACTTCCTCAAGCCCATTGTCTATACAACTTTGCAAAAGAAACCGCTTTTCTTAGAAAATCTTTCTAAATTCAAAACACCAAAATTTATTATTTCGATTTAACTCGACTGAAAATTTGCCACGAATTTGCGTGGCTAATCTAATCGTTCAAAAGAAAGTTTTGTTCTGGGAATCATTTTCGTACTTTCTACTTATTCATTCTGCAGGTACGGCAGTAAGAACAAAGGCAAAGTATATAAGATGAAAGTAAACAGCAACATCTAAGGCCCATAGCTCCAATGGAACAAGAAGAACAGCCAAAAATTTCACGTCTTATCTTCATCTTCATAAATCCGTTTAATACACAAGAAGGTTATAATGATTGTGAAGTATGAGTGAGAGAATTATTATTGGTGGTGAAGAGGATTTCGTTACAGACGTTAAAGCTGGTCGATTAGAACGTCTTGAATCTTTGATAATTTGTTGAGTTTATTTTTTGGACGGACGAGATTTGTACTTATACATTTGAACTTCTATTGGGTTGTTGGAATTAAGTTTTGTAAATGCACTTAAAAGTGGGGGAAAATATAGAATTGGAATGGTCACAATGATTTACAATATTTGTCTATCCGTCATCATCATAGATAATTATTTATTAGCCTAAGGAGAAGGCAAATGGTATGAGTAACTATACGCATACACATCCAAACATAAAGACAACCTAGCAATAATTTTCCGCAAAAGGTTGCAATTGCTTGTTAGCATTTGAATGAAGCACCAAGACCCGAGATATAAGAACAATAAGGGATCAGAATCAAATCGAACAATATATGTATGTACTTGTAAAATGCAATAACTCAAATTCACGAATTGGAGCAGAGGCTAATATTTTAAGCAACCCGGGGTCGTAGCAATGGAAATGTCGAAAGTTTAAGTCAAATTCAACCATTTTTAGGGTTTTGTAAAATAATTTTACAAAACCCTACTAGTTTCGCGACCAGTCTGTCCGTCTGTCCGTCCGTCCGTCCGTCCGTGTGTCACAGCAGTTTTTCTCGGAAACTACTTAAGCTAGAAACATCAAATTTTGTGTGTAGGTGTAAAGTGGTGATCTCTTCAAAGTTCAACTACAAAAAATTTTTATAAGGTATTTAAGGGGGGTCTCCCCATATAGGAGAGTTGCCCCCCGAAAAAAAAATTTCATTGAAGGTAGCCGATATAGGTATCAAATGTTAGGTCTTGATGAGAGGTTTTCAAAACAGGTTTCAGTTTGGCAAAATTTGCTTCGAGGGGCGCACAGGGAGGGGAAATACACGAAAAATTTGTGTACCCCCCTCTCGCCATTGGACACCTGTGATCCGAAAAATCTGAAAAAAAACAGGAATGTAGGCCTTAGTGAGTACAACAACAACAAATACATTAGAAGTCGCAATTCACTGAACTTTGTTAGTAATAGTATGATTTATCGATTTTATGTTTTCTTAAATAAAATCGTAACGGTACCTTTAAACTCAATGAAATTCAGTACGTAGCTGCCTATTTATAAGATTGATCTATCCTGAAAGTTTCATAAAGATTGAATTATATTTAGCGAAGTTATAGCGGTTTGAATTTTCCTGTATTACTATGGAACAATATGCGCTGCATTTATTACTATGGCAACATATGGCTATGGACAACATGCGCTTTTTACCGACTCAGACACTACAGTTTTGCTAGAATTTGCATGAAAATTTCAGGAATGATAGGTGTCGTGCATGGTATAAAGAATAACAAGGTATGCTCGCTCATGGAAAAAGCTTTTTATGTGACGTCACATGGATCGGAGCTTTCAGATAGAATGCATTTGTTAATGAATTTTATATGGATTTCAGGACTTGTTTGAAATAAAATCAGAGATTTCTCATAAAAATCCATTTTCTGGCTTGATTTTCACCTTTGTAATTAATTTTATGCTCATACTAATTTAAATAAATCTTCAAGTTCAAGGAATGCATATTGTGATAAAAGCAGTCGCTCTGCTTCGGTATAGGTGCGCATTTTTAGTCAATAGTATGTTGAATATATTATTATTTGATCTGATTAAGGTACACTTTTAGCAAATATTTTAAATACATTAACTAGTTTTCTTCTCTGGAATATCAATATATTATCTTTAACTATCCATAGATTTCAATTTATTTATAAGCAACAAAGCAAGTGATTCGTACAAATGTAGAAAAAAGAATATTTTTCAATTCTTGAATTGGGAGACAAACGTTTCATTCAATGTGACGTTTTTCAGCAAGCATAAACGATTTTCAGGGGATCGTTAATTTTAAATTTTTATCCAATTCAAATTCAAGGACAATCAACGAGACTCGTAACGTTCTCATTGACAAATCCTATGGAATTTTTATGAATTCAAATATTGCAACAATAAGTTGCAGGCAATTTTATTTTATGCAGGTAATTCGGTTTTACTACATATTATAAATATCACATTGCTATCATGGAGATGTTTTCCTCACTTTTTAATATTTTCCTTTATATTTAATCTTGCGCATGCGTTAATTCAGTTCAAGTCGAAAATATATTTTACATCTATGAAATACTTCGTCGGGTTTACTATTAAGATCAATATCGGTAGATTAAGTTATTAAATTCTGTATATAGGGTTTTCCAATAAGAGGTTTTATTTTGAATAGATCTTGTGATTTAACACCTTGCGCCTTCTTCCGTTGGGGCCACGTGAAAGAGAAAGTCTACGCCAACAGCCCAGCGTCGAATCAAGACCTGAAAGATGGAATTCGTGAGGCTATCGCGGACATAGGGCAGCCAATTTGCGATTTCGTTATGGAAAATTTTATGAGTAGCATATGGTCCTGTTACCGTGGTCGTAGTGGTCATTTACCTGATGTTATTTTTTAATATTAACGGCATGTCTTCTTCTTTATAATGAAATAAACATCCGATCATTCATCTTAAAAACTGGCATTTTTCTTAAATATTAAAAATAACACCTCTTATTGGATTTGGTTATGGAAAATTTCATGAAAAGGATATGGTCATGTAAGCGTGGTCGCGGCGGTCATTTGCCTGATGTTATTTCTCACTATTAACGGTGTACCTTTCTCTTTATAATGAAATAAACATCCGATCATTTATATTGAAAAGTGACATTTTTCTTTTAATATTAAAATAACACCTCTTATTGGAAAAAAATCAACATTTGCCGATCCAACCGATTCGATCCATGTGACGTCACAATAGCTTTAAATGGCGATCGAACTTTCGTGAGCGAGCATACCTTGTTATTCTTTATACCATGGGTGTCGTGTATATCTTTGAGAATCGGTCCAGCTAGTGGTATCAGTAATCGTGAAACAAAATAGTGGCTGTTTTAAATGCGAAGATTGAATAATTTTGAGTTATTTTTTCCCAACTTCAACGTTTAAGGCGCATGCTTTGAACACTAGATTCAATTTAATGAATGACTGAAGATGAGTACCTACAATTAACGCTCATAAGTGAAACAAATCAAGGAGGTGGGAGAGAGCTCCTAGCAAAAGGGCTTTGTAACAATTCTAGGATTCGAAAAATTTGGCCATTAATCGATGATAACAGTACAGGAGAGTGGCCCCTGAAAAAAAAATTCATCAAACGTAGCCGATATGAGTATGAAATAAAAGTTTTCATTGGAGCTCTTCAAAACAGTTGTTAAACTGTCAGTTTTTGCTTCAGTGGGGGCACAGGGGGGAAATACATGAAAAATGTGTTTCCTCCGTCGCGGATGGACATCTGAAATAATTATCAAGGGAGATATTTAGGAGTATAACAATACCAAAAACCTGAGAAGTCGAAATTCGTTCAACTTTGTTAATAATAGTATGATCTTCGTATTTCATATTTTCTCCAATAAAATCGTCTTTGACATGTTTCTTGATTTGATTCGATCTGGTGACTACATTTTGTAAATTGAATACAAAACCCTTCTGACATGAGCGTAGGTCTGTTTACCCAACTTGTTAACATGTAAAGTGAAAGCATTAAATTGTTGGAGGACTGCAATACTAGGAGCAAAATATCACGTGGAAAGAATAAGTTGTATACTCGTATTTTCTTTGAGAGTTGATAACTTATGCGGTGCCACAAAAGAGATCATTAACACCGCAGATTTAAAAAAAAATGAGTGGTCATAAGATATAACTCTAACAAGGTCAAACGATTGTCAACGATTTATGGAAAGTGAAGATTCAATCTTTTTTCCTTGAAAAGCCATCGGACCTTGCTTTTCGCAGTCCTTGCATGACAGTTTGTATGAGTTAAGATAACTCCTTTGGTTTTGTTATTCAAAAAATAAATTTTATTCTTACCAATTTGAGGACAAGTTAACAACTCTTTTCAATTTATTACTTAGATGCTCGCGGAACGTGACCGTGAGATTCCCAGACAGGTATCGGATGCGCGTGGTGCTGGCGATTGTCTAGTTCCCAGACAGGTGTCATGTTTGGGTGTTTTGGATATGTTGCCGGACAGAGCTTTTTGGGCATCAGGTGACGAGATGAATGTGGGTAAGTTGGAGCTAGCGGTGTTAAGTCCTCCCATCTTAAGTTTTGGGTATCCTCACTCAGAAAATTGGAATTCGGTGAATGCTTTTTTTCAGGTTTCCCGTTGAGATAGGTTAAATTTTTTTCTTGGGATGAATTTTGTGGCGGCTCTGAATTGGTAGGTAAAGAAACTGTAATGTTTGTGAGTTTTTCTGACGCATGATTTTTCCTGGTAGTGCAAAGGTAAGTTCTGATTTTCTCTAAAATTAGTAAGGTGATTGTGATTGTCAAAATTCCGTAAAAAGTCCAAGAATGGGCCTTGTTTTCAGAATCCATGCTGTTCAACTGCCTTGTGTTGTTGAGATGCAATTCCTTTAGCATTTCTAGTGATAGAATTTCTTCAATATCCTGATCGCTAATACCCGGTTGTATGAGAGGTGGTAAAGCTTGTATGCTTGTCATTTCAGTGCATGTAAATTTATCTCTGTTGATCATGATACTTGCGTTGTCGAATTTTATCAGGTAGCTTCCGCATAGTCTTTGATGCATGTCATTGGTGTTGATCGTTCCGTTGGAATTGTTCAGAAAGATTATGCCGGGTGCTCATTCCTCTAATGATGGTTAATGATGACCGTTTGTTCTTATACAATTACTTATCTTATTACTAAATATTTCTTGTATACATGGTAGGTCACTTATTTCTTTAATATTTTGTTTCTTGCAAATTGAAATGTAGTTCATTGTTTTACAATTGTTTATAATGCCGAAAATTGTTTCCTGATGTTTTTAAATATATTGGTAGTCGATTTAGTTGGCCAAATGACCCTTGTTTATGGGTCTAATAAAAAATGTCTTGAAATTTATTTCAGAAGTGGTTAGTACATTTACAATGTAAAACAAATGAGTCGAATTCTCCGTAATACTGACATCTGCAAATAGCAGTGCATCCTCAACATTATTATACGGTACATGATTTTGTGAAAGATTTTCTAAAATGTTTTCTACTTCTTGTTTCGAAAGGATCCTTGGATCGGCAATAGTTGCTTTCGCTAATTGAATGGCTTGAACTAAGTTAATTAAATCTTCTTTTATGATTCTTGTTTTATACTGTGTGCTAAGTGCCAAAGTGTTTTCGAAAATGCTATCCTTTTTTAAAGTGTTTAAAATTTCGTTTGTTATGTTTGTTATTCTGTTAGTTCTATCATTGCTCTTATGATTAATGAGAAACTGTTTATTGTTATTTTCTGTTAGGTAGTTAATTTTTCTCCATATTATACCACGCTTTTAGGGATACCAAAGAATATAAGTAGTTGTCTTAGTGGCAGGCGAACATTCTCTGTGGCTTGGGATCTTAATATTTTAGTTTGGGTGAATTTAGAAAATTTATCAACGGCTGTGAGTACTATATATGATTCTGTCAGGTAGATGTCTATATGTATGATATGGCCGGGATATTCTGGGATTGGAGTGCTACCGCGTAAAGGCTTGTTAGAATGCCTATCATATTTGTTTTCCTTACATATGACGCATTATTTTACTTTTTTCTTGATTTTGGCATTCATTTTCGGAAAGTAGTATCTTTCTAAAATCTGTTCTCTATTTTATTTTGCACTTCTATGTGCCCGTTTATAGACTTTCATTTTAATTTCCTCTTGCTCTGTTACACCACGTATGTTTTCGACTTCTTTTTGCGTTAACCTTATTTTGAAGTTACTGAAATAGAGGACATAAAGATCCTGAATCTTTCCCGTTGTATCTTCCGCTGCCATGATGCCATTGATGACGCTTGGATTCAGATATCTTTTAAGTATACCGATGAGGGTCTCACGTGTATACACTGGCTCGAAAGATACAAATTTCCAATAATTTGGGAACGTCCTTTTACATGCATAGCTTGAAGTTTGACCAATTTTTTAAATAAACTGCGTCCAGAATGCATTAATGGGGGTCTCAACTGTTGGTATACGATTTTGGCCTGAGGTGTCATCGCTATTTGTTACAGTTGAAAGTGAGATTATATTACTTTCTTGTGGAGGTCTGGACATTGCGTCAGCTACTACATTTGTGATGTTAATGGGGTAGCCAGCTTGGTGAAGTCACGGCCATCCCCAGGCAGGATCTTAATTCCTTCAACGTTCCTGGAGGAGGAAATTATGCAATAGCCTCTACTTTATCCGGATTGGTTTTTATACCTTTTTCGGAGATGAAAAAACCCTAAAATTCTACAGATTTTTTAAGGAATTCGCATTTGTCTAGTTGCACCTTGATATTAGCTTGTTCTAACATTTTAAACACCTGGGCAATTTTGTTCATGTGCTCCTTCTCATTCGCACCAAATATGACGATGTCGTTGATATAGACATATAACATCTAACATCCATGTGTTCACGTAAGATGTTGTCAAGTGCTCTTTGAAATATGGGTGGTGCATTTTTCAGTCCAAACGGCAACCTAGTGAGCTCATATTTACCATTGTTAACTGAAAAAGCAGTCTTTTCTATATCCGATTCCCTCAATGGAATCTGGTGAAAGCCGCTCTTCAGATCGATTACAGTGAATAACTCACTATTGCCGAGGTTTGCGAGAACTTCGTTAATCTCCGGTATTGGGTATCTGTCAGGTATTGTTACGGGATTCAGTTTCCTGTAATCTATAGCAATCCTAAATCTTTGCTCTCCAGATGCGTCCAATTTCTTTTTCACGATCCACATTGGGGCATTGTATGGTGATCTAGACAGCCGTACGATGCCATCATCTAGCAAATTTTGGATCTCCCTTTCGACCACTGGTTTGAAAGCGTAAGGATATGGGTAAGATCGAGAATAAACTGGGTTATTATCCGAAGTGCGGATCTCTGCCTTAATTATGGTGACAAAGGTTGATTTAGCATTAGGTTCTGAAAATATGTTTGGGTGTCGTTTTATCAAGTACAACAGATTGGAGATTTGCTGCCGTGTTAGATGTGAATTGTCAATTTCCTTCCGGATACCATGCTTCGTCCCATATATTTTCTTCATTTACTTCTTTTTCGAACTCAAGCGTCCCAAGGTCTGGGTCGTACTCTTCGGTTAGATGAATCCGTTGTTGTTTCCTTGCAACACGTAATTGTTCTGGTGGCGGTCTCTTTGTAGTTTGGGGTTGCTGTGGTCAGTTTTGGTAATTGATTATACGAGAATGTATAGTTCGATCAATATCAATGGGTTCCGGCCGAGGTTGGGGGTTTGGAGGAAGTTGATGCCTATTTGGTGTTGCAGGTTTTTGCAAAAGGCAAGTTTGACCGCAGATGGTTTGGATTAAAATTTTGTTGGCGGTATGGTTGTTGAACTTGTTGACGTACGAGGTCAAGGAAAAATGTATACCGAGGTGCTTATATTGGCTTTTGTCTGGGAGGAGCGGGCGGTAGTGCTTAGACCAGTGAGAGTCTAAAGTTCCTTTTTTCTGAGGAGCCTGGGCAAATCTCCATTTAGACCTCGCATAAATGTGTCCAGCGCTTTGTCCCTATATGTGCGGATTAAAAGTTTCATCGATTCGATGTTCAAATTCATGGTCGATATTTTATTTAAGATTATAGATAAATGGTGGTTTATTGTCTGATGAAACCCTTGAATGGTGTCGCTTACTTTTACTAAACAAGTGAGCTGATATTCCAGAGTGCTAACATCCCGCTTATCGGCGTAATGCATTGTTAAGCACTTTGAAATACGGTCCCAGTCTCGAGGGATATTGTACGATTCCAGGGCCGTATCGGCATTTCCAGTGATCATGTTTCTTATTACGTGCAAGATTTTGTGATAAAGAGGCGTACCCTTTTGCGAATTATAAATGCGAAGGATACGGTCCACGCTTTTTTTGCAAGACCCAAGTTCTCCTGCTTGGCCCGGAAATTCTCGAAGGCTCTTCACCACGTTAGTGATGCGGTCCATTTGTGAGATATTTACCAAGTTGGGTGGTAGGATACACTAGTCAATATCTTGACTCGCATCGTCTTGTGGATTTAGATATGATTCGATGAAGCTAGGGAATTCTCTAGTTAACAGACTCCTAACAAGTGCCTAGATCGCATGAAAATTGAACATTTTGAGGTGCCTGCGGAGCGGGTTCTTTAGGATGAGGGTTGGAAATGTCTGGCGACATTGCAGGGGTAATTAAGTTGTTTTCGTTTTGGGACATGATTACCTTTTAAATTTTTCGAAATGAACCTTCAATTTCCGAACAATTGATAGGTAACTAACTTAAAATATGTATTTTTATATTTCCCTATACACTTAAATTATGAAAAAATCTAATAATCAGCACTTCAACCACATTATTATTAAAAATTGAATGTGGGCTTCACTTTGAATTATTTGTTTATCTAATGGTTTGCAAGAAAATGGAAATAAAAGGAAAAATTACTTACATAAATTAAATGTATATATCCTTCATTGCTTTTATAGGATCCACTAAACTTGAAAACACTTCCCACAATTTAATTTTCAGATTTTTGATTCTAACACTATAATTTTGCTCTTTATAGTTGAGAATGCACTTTACAATAATTTTATAAATTTCTTACAAGTTTTTCACAAGCACAATTCAAATATTATTTTTCCCTTGAAGGTGGCTGTCGGTTCTTGCCGACTCCTTTTTGCTCCTCGACTACTTGGGGGCCTCTTTTCCTTGATGGGTTGTTGGAGCCAAACTCGGAACTTTTCAAGTATCGCGTTACTCGTGTCTTTCGTACTAACATTTCGCGAGTCCTTTCGCGCACGATACTTTCGAGCGATAATTAACGCGTTTTCGTACTCCGTTTATCCCGTCTTTGGTCCCTGCCCGGCGCCAGTTAAAAAAACGCCTTTGGTTTTCTTATTCAAAAAATATATTTTATTGTTACCAATTTGAGGACAAGTTAACAACTCTTTTCAATTTATTACTTAGAAATTAATGTCGCCTCACTTTGCTGATGTTCGCGGAGTGTGACTGGCAGATTCCCAGACAGGTATCGGATGCACGTGGTGCTGACGATTGTCTAGTTCCCAGACAGGTGTCATGTTTGGGTGTTTTAAATATGTTGCTGGACAGAACTGTTGGGGCATCAGGTGACGAGATGAATGAGGGAAAGTTGGAGCTAGTGGTGTTAAGTTGTTTGCTGCTGTTCTCGTATTGATGTGTCACTCAGTTTTGGTTCCAGTTTTTTTCCAATGTTGTATTTGTGTATTTTGGTACATTTTGCTTTCCCTGGACCTCCTGATTCATAAAACCACTTTTTTATTTCAGATTCTAAAAGTTCTAATCAAGGCCTTTTATTTGATACCCCACTCGACTACCTTTGATTAAAAAAAATGTTTAAGGGCTAACTCGTTATTATTGGGGACCCCTCTTAAAACATTTTTAAATTTTTGGTAAGACCTTAACTTTTGAGAGACCATCATATCTGACCTTTTCACAAAGATTGAGCATTCTAGCTTCTATAGTGTCTGAAGAAACTAGCTGTGACGCACGGACAGACGGATAGACAGGTTGCGAAACTAGTAGGTTTTTGTTGAAATTTTTTTTTTAACAAAGACCTTAAAAAAGTTCTTGAATTTCAACTCTTGAGGACACAAAGGACTAACTCTGTGATTATTTTTCAGATGTTTTGGCTCGAAAGTGCCCCATCGCAAAGCGGAATAAATTTTTTCAATTCTGTTGCCTCCCCCCACTGAACACCTTGATGAACAAATTGACTTTATAGTTTCAGACTCTTAAAAATCTAATCAAGATCTTTTATTTGATATCCTATTTGACTACATTTAGTAAAGAAAAAATTTATATGGTCAACTCAATAAAAGAAGGGTCCTCCTTAAAATTTTTCAAATTTTCAATAAGGCCTTAATAGACGAAAAGTAATCAGCAGCAAGACATATAACAAAGTGAATATAAAGGCTGAATTTTTGGTGCGCTACTACAGATAATAACGCTTTGGGGCTATAAACTTTGACTTTAGGAGTGTTTGGCGGATATGAAGCCCTGAAGTGCCCAGATATTGAGTTATATCACAGTATAAGAGTAAAAGCTGAAATTCATACCCGTCATTTTGGGACCTATTTTATACGAGTATATAAAATAACAGGCTCCTGATTAGGGACCAAGACTTAAAAGAAGTGATTTTATGTAAATTTTGAACTCAAAAAGACTAAAATGTTCCCCTGCTGAACGTACGTTAAAGTCTAAAGGCTGATTTTTTGTGTGAATTTTCGCTACAAACCTCTACTTCGAGGAGAATTTACATTATGAGGTCATAAGGGTATCCGTTGATTGACTTAAGTTACGTGAAAAGAATATAAAAGGGCCTGATGGGAGTTTACTTCGCTAAAATAAAACAATGCACGGAGGGAGCGCAATACGTTATGACGCGGACCTTAGTGTTGACAACTTCAAACATACCCTAGCAACAGAAAAGTGTTGAGTATTGAAGGGGGCCCTTGCCAAGATCAAAACAGCTCTTTATCCTTATTTTGCAAATAAACTTGCACCACCGCACACTAGGGAAAGATACCCTTATCACTCGCATTATATATATTCTAACGAAGTTGCCTTTATGATTAATTAAAACAAACAAGACCTTTGCTAAATTGCTACTGTGGTAGGTAAACACAAATTTTATCATTTTATGAGTAAATAGGTTTATTTATTTATTTATTCCATCTAACAAACTGAATAATCCAATAACAAAATAGTACGCAAATCATAAATGCAGCAATATTTAAATGAAAAAAATAATAAAATGACGATGATTGTTAGTTAAACCAGCAGTAAGTTTCTTAGTTTTTTCTTAAATGCTATGCAAGAAAAGGGGAAAGGACCAAGCTCGAGATCATTATGATTTCGTAAGGCTCTGCAAATTGGTGAATGGAAATATAAATCGGTTCTAGCACATGGGGTAATGAAATAAGAGCTCATGCGAGATGAACGAGATATTTATCGGAAACGCAGTTCAGAAAAAAATATTTAACGGGACTTGATGCTAGCAAAGCATATACAAAAAAACATTATTTGGACAGTTTCTAAAGAAGACACGAGATAGGAGTATTGGGGGGACCAAATAACAGAACAGTATTCAAGCAAAGGGCCAACAAACCAAACAAAAATGCGGATAGAAGAAGAGATGCTTTTAAATTTATGTACATGCCTAAGGATAAACCCGGAAACTCTAGACGCCTTAGGTATCTCATTTAAAATATGTGCATCAAATTTGAGTTTTGAATCAGAAATTACTCCAAGGTCTTTATGACTGAATACTTCAGAGAGCAAAGTATAATTTAATATATAATTAAAATTAATAGGAGAGTCTTTGAGAAAAAAAGTAATTTTATGACATTTAGTCGTGTTAAGACATAAATAGTTTGAAGCACACCATTTATTTAGAGCATTCAGATCAGTTTAAAGGAGCTGACAGTCTAAATGGGATATGACTGCTCGAAATACTTTGAAGTCATCAGCATACAAGAGGCAAGAGGAATTAATTATAAAGGGGAGATCATTTATGAACAACAGAAAGAGAAAAGGCCCAAGAATTGAAACTTATGGAACACTAGATGAAGGATAAAAAGGACTAGACATAGTACCAGAGAGACTTATTCAACAGGGACGACACGACAGATAAGATGACATCCAAGATAGAAGAGCACCCAAGATGCCAAGAGGTTCAAGCTTAAGACACAGAAGTAAATGATTCACAGTGTCAAAGGCCTTGGAAAAATCTGTAAAGATCACATCAACTTGCAGTTGATTATCCAAAGCTCTTGCAATACTGTTCGGTAACTTCTTGAGGAGAAGAAACCTCTGAACTATTCCAACGGACCTTACTAGGACTGGAAGAAGAGTATTTCATTAACCTTATATAAGACCAAAAAGGCTTTGTATTATTAGCAATAAGAGAGCTGTCTAGACTACTGAAATAAGTCTTCAGAGCATATTTGATCTCTTTTTTGGCAAGAGCACGCAGCTTGCTAAAATTAGATCTAGCTTCAATAGGGTCGAGTGTTTTAGAGACACGATGTGCCTTACCTTTTGCTTGTAGGACACTAAGCACTCGCTTTGTAAACCAAGGATTTTGATTTGCTTTACATGATATCTGATGAGGCGTTGAATATTGAATAAGACTATCATAAATATTGTATGTACATTTTATCTAAAAAAGCCTTACAATTTAGGCCTCTCAAGAAATCTGGCTAGTTGACTGAAAGTAATTCTATCTAAATAGCTTCATAATTAGCTTTAAAAAAGTTAAATTTTGGAGTAGGATGAGGTTTGTCAAATTTACTAGCATCGAATATAAGATCTATAGATACACATACATACGGAATTATTGTGTACTTATTGTATAGTATACCGAGTTTTAGCTAAAATAAAAAAAAGGTACTGAAAAGCCCATAGCAGTAAATAAAAGTCATATGGGAGACGTTGGCTACCTATTCATCTTGCCAATAACGTCTGAGAATTGCCCTGTATTTGTGAGTGAATTGATGGGCTTAGCATTACACTGAAATACTAAACCCACCCATCTACCCTTCGAATTATTCTGTATTGCCACCCTTTATACCCGGTAATTTTATGGCCAGTATACAAGCATCCTTAGTACCCTGCCATCTTTGGCCTACCACCGAAGGCAGGTAAAATGCCGATGACAATCACCATAAAAAATGTTATAACCTTTTGTTTGTGATTATGCACCACCAATGGTAGGGTATTTTATTAACGATTCACCTAGCCACGTACCCTGCTTCTTTGGGTAGGCGCACTTTTTATAGGGAATACTATAAACCTATTGAAGTGAGGTCATGTTTTGGCTGATTCGTGTACGATGGCTCTGATGCCCCGTTTGGCGGGTACTCAAAACCACTGGATGGTTTGCACTTTTACTAGGTAGTCAACATCTCCTGATAGTTGCTGATTGATATTTATGAATTGTTGTAAAGTTGGAAGTGTAGTTGAAAGTGCATAAATAGTACATAAAAAAACAAAGGAGAAGAAGATAGGCAGGTGAAGACAGAGACAGCTAGAGGAGAAGGAAGAGATAGAAGAGAAGGAGATTGAAGAGAGGAAGATACAAGATAGGAAGTGGGGTTAGAAAGAAATAGAAGATAATACGACGAGTAAGAAAGATATAGAAGATAGAAAGATGATTACGCAAGAGCTAGAAGATAGAAAGATAATTACGCAAGAGCTAGAAGATAAGACGAATTGATAGAAAGAGAAAAAGACAATATACGTATTTTGAGGAGAAAACAGTCTAAAGGGACTCTGGGTGAGTGCTTGAGTATATTTTTGCTGACTTGGGTCAGTATCCGCTTTTTTTCAAAATTTTTTAAGTTATATTAAACTTAAAATAAGTTTCTTGGCAGATACTGAATACAGTAAAAATAATTCCGTTTGGTGGACAGAATGTCGTTGGACGGCAGCGTGGTTGCCGGCCGTGACGTGATCATCAAAGATGATAGAATTGCTTCGCTGGCTGCTCAGCTTGAAAATGTAACTTTCTAATTGGATCAATTTTTTGTAACACTGCTGCAAACGCAAGATACAATCCCAAAAAAGACTGCCAAGCTAGCCGACCAAAGAAAAAGAAAATCAACTACTACCTGCAAAAATACAGAGCTGACTAAACTTTCATTGAATACTGAGGCTAAGTTTACTGGTAAATCTCAAAAAGATAGCTTTAAGATAAAAAAAAAACAGAAAGTAAGGATTTCCTCATCTAAAAAGACTTGTGCCTCTTGTGAAGATTTAGAAAGTGATAATGAAAATTGACTGCATGATCAGCAGTAAAGATAAAGAGGATAAGATTTTCCCTGTCTTTTCACCACCAAAAACAACTATGACATTTACAGATATGGCCATTAAACCGAAACGAAATTATTACTGCTGAATACTACAGACACATAGCCTACATCACAAACACAGGAACCCAAAACAACACCAATCATTCGAAGAGAGCCCTCAAAATGGTACTAAACACTTGGCATTGTTTATTTATTTATACTAATGAAAAAATTAACAGACAAGACACATACATACTTCCGGAAGGGAGACATCTGAATGTTGTAATTAGGGGCTAGTATAGCCTATCACCTGAAAAAATTTAGAAAGACTTGCGGTCCCAGGGTTTCGCTTCAATTGAACTTTATTTCATTTAAATGAGGGAAGGTCTTTTGAAAGTTGTCAGCTTTCTCCTCCCTGAATCCGAGATAAGCATTGTCACCCTTACGCCTCAAGGGTAGACGCGTGGTCCAGCCTTGCGGGCCCGGTTCGCTCCGTCGGAGACGGCGCAGGTGCCAACTCGCTATCCCTAGGCTGGATGGATTCAACAATAGGATCGTCAGCGAGTAGACGATCCGTCCGGGCACGCACGAGGGTTAACCCCTAACACCTAAAGGGAAGGAAAAGAAATGTAAACGTTTCACTTACTCTCGTCCCTAACCTGTACAAACTACCCTGTGTAACCACACCACGACCTCCTGAAAGAAAAACTGTCGAGCCGAACGAGGAAAAGAAAACCTCCCCGCTTGAGCGCCGCGCACAATCCAAAAATACCTTTTTCCAATAATAATAATCAGAATATTTCCGGGTTTATATTTCGATATATTCACACAAAACGATTTCAATGAATTAGTATAAAAACAGATGTAATCTAGAAAAAGAAACAAAATAAATAGGTACCTTTTCCTAATCTCGCTAAACTATCTTTTCTTGGGGCCCCAGCAAACGATCGCCTGATTATTTTCGCCAAACTTGGGAGCCAGATTCTCGTTTTGTTCAGCTCTTTGCTGAACGAAATTGTTCTTCTGTAGTTTCGCTAATTGCCGTGGTGACGATGACGAATTGTTCCCAGTTCCAATCACCTTCTCGCGCTGCCAATCCTGTATCCTCCGAACTTTCTGCCTTGAATTCCAATCGAAAAAAAGAGAGCCTCCGTTAGTCCTCAGTCCTTTAAATTCGTTCGCCTTAAAGGACGTTCGCTACATTGGAGGTGGTTGGCCTCCCATTCATACGACGAACTCTTTCTTTCCTTTTGGCGCGGTTCGTAGCGCGGCCACCAACCATCTTCGACACCTCGGCTCCGCACCCATGGTTGCTGCATGCGAGTTGGACTGTATTACCCATTATTTTGGGATCAGCTGAGCAGTCCCAATATGTGGGTCACTGGATCATCCTAGAATGACATCGCCGAATGACATTTTGTAGTTGTCAGCAGAAAGTGTAAATAAACGCGATTTCGGTCAATTAGCTTTCGCCATTAAATCTATTTCCCTCCTGAAAAACGTGTGTTTGTCGGTAGAGTCGCACGCCCTGCATTCAATCGCTTGTTAGTTCATCAGTGTAAGTGGTTGGCTCGCAAGTCAGTGTTCCGATTGTTAAATGAATGACGGAATGGCGTCCCCGAACGAAATGTTTGTCCACTTCATTACTTATGTGTTGTAGGTGATTAGTTTGTACGTTGCGATAAAGTTGCATGTCGGGAATTAGTGAGGTGATTAAGAGATTTCCGAAAGTCGACTTGGCGTGGTACAGGTGATATGTGTACCTGGTCGTGATGCCTGCATTACATCGCGAGTGTTGTTCAACTTGGGATTCGCCTCGTCTTGGCGTCGCACCAGAGATGCCGTCAGGAAGGTGTAAATTGGAGACGGCAAGTTCCCCGAGGTAAGTCTTTGCATTCGTAACGACACTCCTTGTATTTTACAGTAGCCTCGCCGGTGTATGTTTCCGTTTGGCGCGCTGCATCCCTTCTCGGTTTTGCTGTTGACATTACCATTGATTGCGGTGGATCCATCTAGTGCGGTGACCAGGAGTGGGCCCCCTTAACGCCTTCCAAGTAGGTGCTAGCCTTTGTGGAGCGCTTGCGTTAGATGCGTTGCCATAGGTTATCCTTGTTGGGAAGAGTGATGGTCGACCGGCCCCCTTCTGATGTCGTTCGTCATCCGTTGCTGCCGTTTGCTCCCTACCTAAATTAAACGCCCTACTCTAGCTCGACGGATAAATAATATTGTTTGTCATACAAAAATAACATTTTTCTTCTGAATTATATAACAATATGAATTATATAACAATAACATTTCCTTCTTTTGTATGAGAGTAGTATTAGTGTCAAAAGAAAAATACAATGGGTCAACTGCTACCTCGATGCTCAAGCGGGTTTGGGGTGTGTAAATGACATGCATCCCGATCTCCTTAGTGGTCGTGGTGTGGTCCCCGGATGAAAGCTGGTCACCCGTAACAGCATACATTATATTAAAATTTCGACATCTAGCATTCTGTGCGAACAGAAGTGTTATTAATCGCTCCCGTCAAAAGTTTTCAAAAACTTAAATTTATTTTTTAAAACATCAGTCCAAAGTTAGTTTTTATTGGAAAAAGCTTATTTCGTCGGAGCAATATACCCAAGGAATTATATCAAATATTATTTTACTTCGATAAATCAAAAAAAGCAAATAAGCCAAAGATAAATTTGGGACTAGTCTGTGTGGTCTAGTGGTTAGAGCATGAACGCATAAGCCGAAGGCAGTCTGTGTGGTCCAGTCGTTAGAGCATGAGCGCATAAGCCGAAGATCCCAGGTTCAAATCTCGTTGGGAGCAACGTGATTTAGTTCAGGGGATTTTTCGGATAGACTACGAGTGTTCACTCAGTGGTGATATGTACTGATTTAATCAGACCATATCATAACTGAGCAAGCACACGGGACCATGGTACTGACCAAACCAACTTCCGAAAAAAGCAATACGGTCATGAAAATGAGATACCTAACTATCTCTAAGCGAAGACCCGAGAGGGGCTGTAGTGCAACAAAGAAGAAGAAAAAGAAATTCGGGACTGCTGGTATAGAGGACCCCGACGGCTTTCCACCATTGGGGGAATTTTGTGAAGACAGCAACTACGAAATTGTCAGTAATCGTCAACAAATGGCAAAAGAATAAGAATTCAAAAAAGAAAAAAGGAAAGCCACAAGTTCGACAAGAAAATCATGTATTAAGGCTATGTTTACAGTCCCTCGTAGATCTATACAAGAGAGGGACAAAGACTTAATACGCACAATCGCAAAGCGATCTCTATAAAGAAATAAAGGCAAAGAGAGCTGCAAAACAAACTATCTTGGAAGAAACCCTAAATGCTGGAGGCTCTAACGATACTATTGGAGAGCGCTGGACGGAGGACGTGAAGAAATTGAAGTTGTAGAAAGTACTGATACTACTATTCTTATCAAGAAAGTTATATAAACTTTATTGGTATTTGCAAAATAAAAATAAAGAGAAGATACCAGCTTATGGTTCTGTTGGTTCCTCTCAACCACCAACAAAGCAGAAAAAGTTCCACCAATCAATGTATTCGGGCAAAGCGGAAAACATATGGTTCAGCTATTAGCGGCCGAAAATAAATTAAACAATTTCGAGATAAAGGGGTTAATCTGCCAAAAATAACTATTAAAACGAAATTACTGGATGATTTCATGTCGATAGGAGAGGTTCCACACTTCATCTGTACCCAAAAAGTTGAAGGGTTAGGACTGTGGAGACGATATGGTCACTCTTCTTCACATGCTCAAAGAAGCTACGCCAGGAATTGAATTTGTTTCAGTCAAAACTTTTGCGACAAGAAGATTGACCGTAGAAAAGAAGAATTTACCACTTTACTTGATACAATTTAAAAAAAAAAGCAAACAAGTGCCCTTCAACAAATAAGGTATTTAAATTGCAAAGTGGTGACGTGGGAATGTCTCCAGAAAAGAAAAGTCAACCAGTGCTACCGATGTCAAATATTTGGCCAAACGGCTGCCAGCTTAATTCATTTAGACCATTGTTTTTTTGTATAAAGTCTGCTACCATCAAGTCCCGTTAAATATTTTTTTCTGAGCTGCGTTTCCGACAAACATCTCATTCATCTTGGATGAATTCTTATTTCTTTACCCCATATGCTAGAACTGATTTATATTTCCATTAACCAATTTTAAGAATCGTATGAAATCATAATAATCTCAAGCTTGGTGCTTTCCCTTCTTCTTACGTACTACTGGTTTAACTTACAATTATTGTAATTTTATTATTCTTTTTCATTTAAATATTGCTGTAATTATTCTTTGCGTTCCATTTTGTTATTGGATTATTTAGTCTGTAAGATGGAATGAATAAATAAATAAATAAACTGCACCATGTACTATCGGCGCATAAAATGCAAAGACGTTCATGCTCCCGGTGTGCGTAAATTGGCTAGACAGAGCCTAAAGAAAATTAAACTGCGTCAACTGTGGTGTTTTTGATCATACAGTATCATATTGAAGATGCTCCCGAAATCAAGATACCGAAGTAATTTTGTACTAAGCAAACACAAGAATACCGCAGTGTCATAGCTTCCAATTTCATCCAGCTCGGAGTATCATTTGTACGTGCAGCTACAGGATTAATAGATAATGCTATCAATAATATAAACACTTGTAGTAAGTGGCAATAATGAGTTTCTCTAGACATTTACTAGCAATTGAACCCTCTATCGAAGAGAATCAACAAAAAAGGTTTCAAAATTAACTTTGTTTTCCAGCGTTTAGGTTATTCTTAAGTCTGAAAATAACTTGTCATCTAGTCACATTCCCATGGATAGGCTTCATCTCATTTTGATCAACATTAACTCCATTGTTATTCTATATCAACGTGACTATCTCCTGGAATTCATTGTTAAGCAAAAGCCATCATGCTTCTCATTGAAACTCACCTCAGTTTAGGGCACTCTATGACATAAAAGGATTTTAAATTCATAAGAAACGACAGGGTAAACAGTGATGGCGGAGGTGGCACCGAGATATTGGTTAAGAGACCCAATTGCTTCCAAAATATTGATGAACTTGGATTCAAAAACCTTGAATCTCTTGAAGGGTCCGTCGCCAAAATTTCACTGCCAGGTGGAGAGAATCCTTTTCGTAATCTCTGCCTATACAACTGGTCAAAATGTTCTCAAGTTCAACGAGGAGCCCAATTCCTTTTTTTGGAGTTTTTGAATTGCAAAGGCTGCATAGTCATTATATTCTTGCTGGTGACGTAAATGCCCAGCATACATCTGGGCTGAACGCCCACAATAATGCAAGAAGCGTTTTCCTGAAATCGTGGATAACAGAGAGCCAAATTGAACATAGGTGCAATCTATATCGGCCGGCGTTCCCGATATTCCCTAAGACAAATTTATATTTGGACCTCAGCATTGCTGGCGCAAGACTCGAATTCAACTTTAATAGTCCCCAACGGAAACTGCAGGTGCCTCTTTACGATAGCGCTGATAACGCAATCGTAATTGAAATCAATAATCAAAGAGATGATGTCTTCCTCATTCCAGTTCAACATGATAATTATCGGTTGAATTAACAAAAACGGATTGCAGGAAGTTTCAAAAGAAGGTCAAACAGGATTACTAGACAAAATGTCCTCCTGATGATGGCAACGAATGCCCAATGGTTCCTGATGACAGAAATTTGACTAACGATGAAATAGATCTCTATTTGTCGAAGTTAGAGAAAATTCCCTTAAACGAACGAGAAAATAGTTCCCAAGATTAAACATCGGAACAGTATGGAAGGATATGAAATACCAAACATTGCAAGCTTAAAAAGATTTAAAAGCCTTCTCCTTACACGTGTCAACAATATTTATCGGCGATTTTCAGACTACAACGATCCTTCGTTGGCTTTGTTGAATTTAAGCAAACCACCTGAAGAATGTCTGGAGCTTAATCCGTTCATACTGCAGGAGTGAGGTTAGCGCAACAACCGAAGAGTACAAGCCCACAGGACCCAGATGGAGTTTCCTTTTTCCGTAAGAATTCTCGAGTGAAGGTATCGAATCTTGGAGGCGCTAGTGATGTGATAAATCTTCTCTATAGGCCTGGTACCGAATTGACGTTACGAATCCGGACAGAAATGGAAACAGGATTTAATGTGATAAAATACTTTCAGGGGTCGTTGAAGCAAAAGTTTCCAACTTCAAATCAAGCCTGAACGACGAATCAATTCTTCATTTCAATCAAACATTAACATCTGACATCACAACAAGCTTGAACTCTATTGATTGTTCAGTCGGTTATAAAGCTTATTTTTCATATTTGGCAGGATAAATAACAAGAAATCAAAGCATTAAGTCATACTTAACAAAGCATTAAACGAAAAATATGAGTTTTCGTGCCAGGCACTCGACCACACAAGCGATAATGAAAGTAACTTAAGACATCTGTTTGAAACTGAACAGCAAAGAATGTATTGGAGCTCCTCTCATTGATATGGAGAAAGCCTTCAATACGGTGTGGTTAGATGGACCGATTTTTAAACTCCTTCATGACAGGTTTTCCCAGACAAATTGTTGCCATGATGCGTAATATGTTATACGGGTAATTACTACTTGCAACTGATGGGAATTGATGACAATGCGTAGCATCAAGGTCTTGAATGGCCTACAATGGGGCACAGTATCAGCGTCTCGGCTCTACTCAATATTTATTTTCGCTAGCTTTTGAACGATTTTGATTTTCACGTGCCACCAATGCGTTCATTGGTAGCGCTTGCTGATGATCGGATCATATATATGGCAGACCGAAAAGCTACAATAGTTCAGAGCAATCTTCAAAAAATGTTTAATGATGCACAGCCCTACACTGACAATTAGCGAATGAAAATCAATGCGCTGAAGTATGAAACAATTTTGCTTCCGACAACGTTACTAGGAGTCAGTCGAAACCAGGTGAGGATATATCAGAATCAGTTACAGATAAATCCTGTGTCCGATACCTCGGTATTCATCTCAACCAAAATCTGTACTGTACTGAACATGTTAACATCATGTTCAGTAAAGCACATAAAATAGTCAAGGCCCTTCGGCGATTATTACATTTCAGGTACATTGATCAAAAGCTTAAAGTTATCTGTTACAAGACCCTGATTAGACTAGTTTTGACTTACCGATGTCAGATCTGGTACAACCAGAGTGCTAGTACTATGGAAAGATGAAGAGTTTTCAAAAGAAAATGCCTACGGACATGAACTGGTTTCTACAAAAAGCCTCAGATGGATTGGAAAACCTAGGTATGAAATAGAAAAATTTATCAAACTGCTAAAGTGACGAGAGTCGATATCTTCATATCGCAAGATCTGTAACTGTGAGCGAAAACGCCTGGACTCTACAGGCATTCTACCCTATAAAACGGGCATATTGAGACTTGTCTCACTATTGGCTTCATTCTTCTAGGAGTATACGTGCATTTGCACATAAATCGATATGGTTTTGATTCTCACCGCATCTCAATTATATATCACATATATATACGGGCCACCGATGAGAAGATTAAATATCCTCTGAATTTGAGTTCAAGAGATCAACCATTCTCTTGGACATAATCATTTGCTAGGTTCATTGAGATTGATCGAGTTGAGACGAGTAATCTAGGTATTGGTGGCTGAATGACAATGTCTAATTTTTTTTCTTCTTCGTAACACTACAGCCCTTCTCGGGTCTTCGTTTCTTCCACAAGCACCTGCAACTGTCTCAGTTCATTGACCGTATCCTCCAATTTTGAAATCCAAGCAGTGATGAGTTGTCTTCGTCAACCGAGTCAGACCAGTGTTTCCTTAGTTTCCCCATTTGTCTTTGCACTTCAGTTTTTTCAACGAACCCCTTTTTGGGTGTCCAATATTCATCCATACGATTAATGTGGTTAGTTTTTTGTAACGTCCGCAGTCTTATAATCGTTGAGACGTCTAACACGTTGAAAATTTTATACAGCTCATGGTTGTAACGAATTCACCATTGATCCCTGTTTATCAAGCTCCAGTTGTTTGCATCAGGACCAATCTTTTGAACGCGTTCAATATGTTTGCGAATGCTTAGTTTAGGGTCCATGTTTCACACCCATAATTAATACAGGTCTTTTAACATATTTGTATGCTTGGAGCTTTGTTTTTCCGTGTATGCAGCTGGTCTTCAAGATTGTCAAAACGGAATATAATTTTTTGGTGTATTTTGTCCCTTTCATTAGCGGCTTTCGTTATGTGGCACCTAAATACAAAGTTCGCTCACATTTTTGAGACTGTATTCGCCAAGTATAATATTTTGTATATTTGTGATATATTTCCTTGGCTGCGTCATAAGTTTTAATTTATTCTCATTGATTTGTGACCCTATTAGTTCTGCTGCCACGTCCAGTTTTAGAAAGAGTTCTTTGGCAGTGGTTAATGACCGTGACAAAATTTTGATGTCATCCGCAAAGGTTACTACTTGGTTTGACTTGTATAATAATGTACATCGTATATCGGTAGGTAGTTTTTTTATGACGTACTCCAGAGCCGAATTGAATAGCAATGGGGCCAGTTCATCTCCCTGCCTTAGTCCGATATTTATGGCAAAGGTATTGGTTGGGAGGTCATCGATATTATTGTCATTTTGGTAAGACAGACTAATTTGGCTGGCATGCTTAACCAAAGCATTATTTGGTACAGTACGTTGTGATTAATACTGTAGTGTGCTATGCTGAACGCCCAGCATTTTCAGGTACGTGCTTGACAGTTAACAATTGGTCTATTGTCGATCTACCTGCTTTAAAACCATTTTGATACTCCCAGTAATACTGTTCGCGTATGATACGATTTCATTTTCTAAGATCTTTGAAAATATTTTGTGCGCCGTACGAAATAGTGATATGCCTCTATAATTTTTACACTGTAGCTTCTTAGTTGATTAGCTCCACTCGTTCGGCAGATGTTCTTGTTGCCAAATGTACTGAACGACTTTTTGAATAGCTTTATGAACACTACTGCTACCATATCTGATGAGCGCTACTGGAATCTCATCGATGCCTGGCGATTTCTTATTCTTTTGGGGGTTAATAGTAGAGCAAACTTCATCCAGAGTTGGCGGGGCCAATGAAAGCAATCTAAAAATACAGATAGGCTGCGATGTTCTTGAGCTGTGCGGGGGGTTAAAGAGGCTCTAGAAATATGATGTCCATCTTTCCTTAATCTTGGCTTCATCAGCGATGATATTGCCGAGGTCATCACGACAGAGCGTGGTTTTGGGCTGATAATCACGTTTCAGGCTTTCACTATTCTGCACCCTTGTCTTGCATTGATGCTCACTAGAATATTCTACCATACTATTCAATTGGTCGTTATAGTATTTTGTTTTCTTAATTCTAATTATCTTATTCGCTACGCCTTTGAGATTTTCAGAATGTTCTCTCTTCGTTCTTGTTTTCCTACCTACGTATTCTTTTTACCCCTGATTCTGTCTATCTAATGCATTCTGCCCCTATAAATCAAACCAATCATTTCTTTTGCGCCGGGCTTGATGTCCGATTCTGAGTTTTGCCATGGTCTTAATAGCCGCTTTCACTTCCATCCAGAGCTTGTTGCTTTTTTTCAGCGATGTGTCTGATAAGATGGGCGCCAGCTGGCTGTCGAGGGTCTCCGTAAAATATTTGGCCACATACGTCGTTTGGACCCCTTTGATGTCAAAATTTAATAGTGTATACGAAGTGAATACGCCTTCGCCATACGACATAAATAGACGAATTTGATCCACTAATGATCTGAGTTACAATTGGCTCCTCGGTATGTACGGACGTTAAGTATGCTCGAGGCCCAACGTTGCTGGATCAGAACATAGTCGAACTGGTTTTGTGTGTTTCCATCTGGTGGTACCCAAGTGATTTGATGTATGCGTCAATGAGGGGAGTAAGTCGACCGTATGACTAGGTTCTTGCTAAATGCAAAGTCAATCAGGCGCTGGCCGTTGTCATTTGTTTCATCGTAGAGGCTATATCCTCCAGCAACGTCTACATTACATGTTTTTGTTGTTTTTAATGTTAAAACTTGGAGATATGTTTCAATATTTTGAAAAAGTATATGATATACTTATTATTGTTACATGTACAAATAATTCTGCGAGCAACTGTCGCAATTGTTTTCACAACAATTAAGAAACATCAACAAAACGAATTTACTCGAAACTACGAGAAACTAAAAAGCATGAACAACATCTGAAAGTGAGTCACTGCTCCATTCATTTGTGCTCGCTCGAATGTTCCCGCGAATTCATCAATGTACGAGAACTGGGTTGAATGACTACAGACCCTATATAAAGGCGAGCTGAATGAATGGAGGATTCATTCGACCGCGATAAGATCTGCGATAGTGTGTTTCGTAATAGTGAAGTGATTTAGAAGACAATTGCGATAAGAAGTTTATGGACAAGTATTAGATTTTTTTAGTAGTGAAAATTAAAAATTAGTGAAAGTGTTAAACTGATTATTGTGCATTTTTGTAATTTAATAAACTCTTTTAACTTAAATTAAAAGACATTGCGTTTTCACTTCCCCGGAACGATAAAATTATTGGCCGCGAACCGAAAACACGCGACAATGGTGTCGAGAAGTGAGATTAAAAATTTTGAAAGTGAAAATTTGAAGAAACATTAAAAATGCCACGAAGCCTAAACTTAAAAATTAATGAACTGACCATGTCGGAGCTTAAGGAAGAGTTGGAACAGCGAAACCTGGCTACGCAAGGTACAAAGGCCACACTGATTGCACGCTTGCGTGACGCAATTGAATCGGAAGGCGCGTATCTGGATTCGGGTGAGCTTTCAGATGCAGAAAAAGGCGCAGAAGTTGGTGAAGCAGAAACACCAAAATCAAAGGAGCCAGAAAATCCGCTGATGCAAATGTAAATGCTGATGTCGTCCAGTTTAACTGCGAAGCTAAATGAACAATCAGCGAAGCTCAATGAACAGTCGTCCAATTTAACTACGAAGCTAGATGAACAATCAGTGAAGCTGGACCAACAAGCGATCGAAATCAAGGAAGTGCAAAAACAGTCAACCGAAATAAAAGCGGAGCTCGGTAGCCTGAACAATCAAATTAAATGCGTCGAGGAAAAGGTTTACCAGGTCGAGGAGAAGGTCAGCCAGGTTGAGGGGAGAATCAACTATGAGATCAGCCAGGTCGAAGAGAGAATGAACCATGAGATGGAAAAAGTGAAAAAAGAATTGGAAGCAGCGAAAGCAGTAGTAACCACCTCACCAGCCCCGCTTATAACCGCAGCGCAAAGCACATCCAGAAACATGCAAGCACCAATATTTGATGGGCAAACGGTCTGGAGTATTTACAAGACCCAGTTTGAAGCTGCCGCAAGGGCAAATCACTGAAATGAGCAGGAACGAGCAACTGCACTGATTCTTGCTCTAAGAGGCCCAGCTGCCGAGCTTTTGCAGACGATCCCCGTTGATTTACACTCAAACCCGGCTGCTTTATTGAATGCGCTCGACATGCGTTATGGAGGCGCCCATCTGAAGCAGATTCATCGGGCACAGCTACGGAATCGGATGCAGAAGTCTGGCGAAACCTTACAGCAGCTAGCCCAAGACATTGAGCGACTGGCACTCTTGGCTTATCCAGCCTACGACCCAGAACATCGAGATGATGCAGCGACGGAAGCATTCATCAGCGCACTAAAGGACCCGGAATTGCAACAAGCTGTGCGATTAGCTCTAAAGCAAACGGTTAAGGACGCATTGGCTTATAGTCTGAACTATGAGGCAGCGAAAAATGCGACTCGTACCACTGCCCGGGTTCGTGAGGTAATGGCAAATGAGTGTAGGTGTGAGCACGTGGTAAATGAGCGAGAGCGGCAGGTAAATGGTGCGCCTAGATGCTGGGATTGCGGTGAGAAGGGGCACCTGTAAAGAGACTGCAAGAATAGAAGAAAAAGGAGGTATTGCCCAGGATGGTGGAGATCCAGATCGAGTCAGGAGCCTAGAATGGAGGCCCATCAAACTGCAAGGGCCAACTTCGTGGAGCAGAGGTTGGCTAGGAAGATCGACATCCCCAGCGCCAGCATCACCGTGTTAAGACTACATCGTGTAGAAGCGGACTTATGCCTTCCGAGTCAAGTTGACGGAGAACACTGCACCATAACAATCGACACTGGTGCAACCCGATCGATTATCCGACCAGACCTAGTTAGACAGCAATACCTTCACAAAGGCAGAATTTTGTCACTACGGACAGCTACGGGAGAAACTGCACCTGTTCATGGAGAGGTCAACCTCCAGATACAGTTGGGAGACCTTGTGTTCCGACATAATTTCCTGGTCGCGAACATTATGGATGACTGCATTCTCGGAATGGATTTTCTGCGACCACATGGAATCACGTTGGATTTGGGCAAACGTGTATTAAAATGGCAGAATGTCGAAGTACTGATGGAGGATCCCAGCGTCCAAATTCCCAAGATGAATGTAATGGTATGTACTGACACTGATGTACCGAATTCTTCCGAAAGCATTGTATGGGCCAAGCTTGATGGTGATTCTGGAGACCACCGATCTTATCTGATAGAGCCAACGAAGACGTCCGCATCGCGCAGTCTGATTGTAGGACGAAGCCTTGTAAGATCTCTAAGGAACGGAAATGTGTGCGGTTAGAGTCCTTAACACCACAGACTCAACCACGAGCATCAAAGCGAGAGAAGTCGTCGGCAGCTGCCAGCCTGTTTCCACCATCACCTTTTTGGAAGCTACTCACGACCATCACTAGAAAAGGAGCCAAGACACAGACACAGCCCGGGAATCCACGTCTGCAATATTGAAGCAGGTCAAATTGCCAGTGCAGCTATTCAAACGAGCCTCTGATCTGGTCACCAAGTACAGTGACATCTTCTCAACAAGCCCGGATGACCAAGGCCAAACGAGTATTGTAACTCACGTCATAGATACACAGGGAGCCAAGCCGATTCGACAAGCACCGAGACGTCTCCCTATAGCCAAACGAGGAGAAGTGGGCGCGCTGATCTCGGACATAGAAAAACAAGGCGTTATTGAACCTTCTGTCAGTCCATGGGCCGCGCCTGTAGTTCTAGTAAAGAAAAAGGATGGTAGCACTCGCTTTTGTGCTGACTATAGGCAGCTTAACGACGTCACTAAGAAAGATAGTTACCCGCTCCCACGCATCGATGACATCATGGAAACTTTAGCCGACGCAAAATGGTTTTCTACACTCGATCTCAAGAGTGGCTACTGGCAGGTAGAAATTGACAAGAAGGACCGAGAGAAGACCGCATTTTCAGTTGGGACCGGATTGTGGCAATTTGTGGTGATGCCATTTGGGCTTTGCAATGCTCCAGCCACTTTCGAACGCTTGATGGAATACTTGCTACGTGGTCTAACCTGGAAAACCTGCTTGGTGTACCTAAATGACATCATCGTCACCGGGAGAACGTTCGAAGAGCATGTGCGGAACTTAGAAGAGGTTTTCTCCCGATTACGACTGGCAAATTTGAAACTTAGTCCCGACAAGTGTACCCTTTTCGCAGCTGAAGTAAAATACCTGGGACACGTCGTATCAGCAGAAGGGGTCGAAACAGACCCTGAGAAAATTGAAGCCGTGAAAAGCTTGCCAACACGAAACAACAAGCGCCAACTACGAAGTTTTCTGGGTCTGGCAACCAACTATCGAAGATTCGTCAAAGACTTTGCCAAAATAGCTAAGTGTCTCCATCAGCTAACCGAGGAAAATCGTCCATATGTCTGGAATGAACAATGCCAGACAGCCTTTGAGACCCTGAAGGAAAAGCTGTGCGAATCACCCGTGCTGGCGTATCCGAAACCCGGAAAAATGTTTGTAGTTGATACCGATGCAAGCAACGGCGGTATTGGAGCTGTACTCTCCCAGCAGATCAATGGCGAAGAAAGGGTCCTCTCTTATTACAGTCGAGTTCTCTCAAAAAGTGAGAGGAACTACTGCGTGACCAGGAAGGAGCTATTGGCTATAATAGAAGCCACCAAGCAGTTCCACAAGTACCTATATGGCCAGAAATTTGTTCTTCGAACGGACCATGCATCGCTGAGATGGGTACTTAACTTCAAAAACCCCGAGGGACAAGTTGCGAGATGGATCGAAAGATTGCAGTCATACGACTACGAAATTGTTCATCGAAAGGGCGGAGTTCATGGAAATGCTGACGCCCTATCTCGTCGTCCATTTCCACCGAACTGCAAACATTGCCGACGGATTGAGGAAAAGGAACCGCCTGTTGATCTGCGATTGATAACGGCCGAATTCGATGAAGGTTGGTCATGGGAGGAGATTCGAAATGCCCAGTTAGCCGATGAAGACATCGGACCATTGCTCATATGGAAGGAGACGACTGGGCGACCTGAGTGAAAGGACGTTTCAATGCATGGCGCAACTGTAAAAAGCTATTGGGCACAATGGAACTCCCTTCAGGTTGAGGGTGGCGTACTCAAGCGGAAATGGGAAACGGCGGACGGCAGCTCCTATAGGATGCAAACTATGCTACCCAAAAGCCGAATCCACGATGTGGTTAAGGAAATGCATGAAGGATCCTCGGAAGGCCACCTTGGTGTTAACAAGACCTTAGCGAAATTGCGGGAAAGATTCTACTGGCTCCACGTTCGAGAAGACGTAGAGGACTGGTGTCGCAGATGCACAATTTGCGCTTCCGTCAAAGGCCCAAAGCGACGACTGAGAGGACAAATGCAAACCTATAACGTGGGGGTACCGTTTGAAAGGATTGCTGTTGACATCGCAGGACCCTTTCCTGAATCTGAATGGGGAAATCGATACACGCTGGTTGTAGCCGATTATTTCAGCAAGTGGCCCGAGGTCTACCCCATTCCCAACCAGGAAGCAACTACTGTAGCCGAACAGCTGGTGTTAAATTGGGTCAGTAGGTACGGCGTACCTTGTGAACTACATTCAGATCAAGGTCGAAACTTCGAATCACTAGTTTTTAGCGAGATGTGCGAGCTGCTGGGAATACGGAGAACGAAGACGACACCACTGCATCCCCAATCCGATGGAATGGTGGAACGTTTCAACGGCACACTCAATAAACACTTGGCCAAGATGGTTCACGAGAACCAAAGGGACTGGGACCGACACATTCCACTATTTTTGATGGCGTACAGAGCTGCCGAGCATGCATCGACCGGCCAAGCCCCAGCCAAAGTCATTTTTGGAAAGACTATTCGTCTGCCAGCCGATATAAAGTTCGGAACACCCCCTGAGAAACCCCAAACGATCTCGGAGTACGCAAGTGATCTAAGGAAACGGTTGAACCAGATACATCGGACAGTACAAAAACACCTCGAACGGCTACTGACCGCATGATGACCAGGTATGATCTAAAGGCCAATTCTACTGGCTTCTAGCAAGATGACTTGGTGTGGCTATATAACCCGCAACGACGAAAGGGTAGGTCTCCAAAGTTGCAACATAATTGGGAGGGACCATACCGAGTTACAAAGCGAATCAACGACGTCGTATACCGAATACAGGAACATCGTAAGCCGAGAGCTAAAATGAAAATCGTGCATCTCGACCGTCTTGCCCCATATAACACCCAGGGAGAATTGGCTACAAATAGCGACACATCTTTTCGGGGCGAAAAGAACTGAGGTGGGGGCAGTGTTACATGTACAAATAATTCTGCGAGCTACTGTCGCAATTGTTTTCACAACAATTAAGAAACATCAACAAAACGAATTTACTCGAAATTACGAGAAACTAAAAAGCATGAACAAAATCTGAAAGTGAGTCACTGCTCCATTCATTTGTGCTCGCTCGAATGTTCCCGCGAATCCACCAATGTACGAGAACTGGGTTGAATGACTACAGACCCTATATAAAGGCGAGCTGAATGAATGGGGGATTCATTCATTCGACCACGATAAGAACTGCGATAGTGTGTTTCGTAATAGTGAAGTGATTTAGAAGACAATTGCGATAAGAAGTTTATGGACAAGTGTTAGATTTTTTTAGTAGTGAAAATTTAAAATTAGTGAAAGTGTTAACTGATTATTGGGCATTTTTGTAATTAAATAAACTCTTTTAACTTAAATAAAAAGACATTGCGTTTTCACTTTCCCGGAACGTTAAAATTATTGGCCGCGAACCGAAAACACGCGACATTATATTAGGTTTAGAGATAAGATTAGCGGTTAGGTTAGTAATATTGTTCGCGTAATGTATTAGTATAAGATAAAGTTTTTGATAGAACTTTGCTAGAATTAGGTCATTACATATTAGGGTTGGATAAAAGTTCACTGTTGTGTTAAAATTATAAATGATTTAGAATAGTGTTTGTTGGTTTTTTCTCCTTTTTGCAATTGAAAATTTTAATTGATTTGAATTCGATATTGTTTTCTTGATCAAATGTTCTGATTGATAACGTTTGAATTTAGAGAGCCATTTGGGCCATTAAGTTTTAGTATATATTTGGAACTGGCTTTATATTCTTTAAAAATGCATAGCGATTAGTATGCAATAAAATGCTTTTGACTTTTATATAATATTAAGCCTGTTTGCCACCTCTTGTGCATCTTGTAGGCACCGTTTTCTCACACGGCTGCTCTTCCAGTAACTGTCATGTGCAGCCACGATGCGTTTAAAAGGGTTCGTTTCATCATTTCTTGGATAGTCCAAAGAAAATTTAGGAGAAGTCAAAATGTGTTAATTGCAGCGGAAAACATCCCGCAAGCTGCGGAGGTTGCGCCCGGAATTCAAAGAATATGAAGAGAAAGTTTACACAGGCTCGCTGGGGCCCAACCCAGATAACTATCACAAAAGTATACAGCTTTGACAAAGATGCTACCACGCATACAAAATGAACCTCATAATATGGGCCAGATGGTTGCGAAAATACAGACACAATTCCAAAACATGATGCAAGAGGTGATGTCAAACATGATTCAAACCATGTTTGCTGCAGCTCAAAAGGTCGTCAACACTAAACACTAATGTGTTTAATGAGCCACGTTTCAATTTTGACGTGGAATATAAGTTCCTTACTTTAGCATTCTAGTGATGTCAAAAGTTTGAAATCATAATGTTCTAAGAAACCTTTCTGAGGCCTCAGGCGCTCAGTTACAGGCACTCAGTTACGAGCTCAATGATATCTTGGCCAGTAGTCAATATATTACAAATACTTACAGATATTACCAATGCAATATTCCATTTACGAAAGGATTCCAAAAGATGGACATCAGCGATTATGATTGTTTTTCCGAAATCTCAAAAGGACCCGCAATTTTAACAAAACATGGGAGGGCTGAATGGAAACTAACGACAAAATATTAAGAGCACTTACGCTCTTTCTTACATAACAAGGCAATCTCTAGCTACGCAAAGCACCTACAAAGCTACGCATACGAGCCTTACGCTTTGACAAACTCTATGACATTGATACACAAACAAAGCAAAAAGCCGGACCTTGACATCCTAGAAAGACCACACTTTCCGACGAAAACGGAAGCGAGATGAACCAGAACAAGTGGACATTCAGCAACACAAAAAACAAAAACCTAATATTCTCGACTTAAGCTCGATTTGATGTGCATCCTATATACATCACCAAGGCTCCCGGGGGGGGGGGGGGAGAGATCTTCCTGCATGACACTTACCTGCTACTGCATCCATCCAAACTTAATAACAAAGACAAGAGTTTATTTTAAAGGATTAATTATTATTCATCCTTTTATTACTTTACACATTTAATTTAATTTACATTTACACTACAAACACATAACGAACGATATTGACTGAAACGCTTCTGACTTCCTCCAAAACCCATAAGGATGAATATTAAATGAGGCACCTTTTACTTCCACTCTCATTTGGAGTTCCTTCATGTCGGTGGGACTTGTCGCGCTTCCCATGTGAGTGCCAGCCTGTAGAGAGAATCACAAAGACGAGCTAATGGATCGCGATGGCCATATGGCGTGAGCACCAACAGGCCGGTTGAGGCTCACGGCTTAAGCCAACACCACACCCCTTACCATCTGTTTAGCCCCACATTTTACTTAGCCTAAAAATTTAATCGTGAATGCCACGTAGTCAAACATATGTCACAGAGCCGTTGAGTAAGTGGGTAGCAGCACGTAGATTCGAAACACAAACTGAAACTGTCAGTACTCCACCAAGTGTTTACATTTGGTCGTAGAGCAAGTCTTTGCTCCAGATTTTGCCGAACGTGCAACACGTGAGCTTCCATTCCACAGAAGCTCTTCCTCATCGTTTCGTCTCGTTGGTAGATTTTGTGGCAAAAGTTGGGACATTGAGCGAGGGAGAGCTTTTGTTTCGTCTTTCAGCTCTATCTTCAACTTTACTCCGCTGGAAGCACACCTTAAAGCTTATTATGTACGTCGTGCACAATGTAATCGCTCGTATGAAGTGAATTTCGATGTATTCTTTTGGCTTGCTCATTGGTAATCATGTACATGGTTCAACGACAATAGGGGTATGTGCTTGATCGTAGTGAATTCATAAACGATCGTGGAATTTCGATAGCTATACTAGAATTCATTCGCTCGTAACTGTGTTAAACATTTATAAAGTTATTTTTTTCACACATCTATAAGAAACTGAAAATGACTCAAAAAAGTCAAAACGCACTCAAAGAAGCAAGGGCTGGTGGTTTTTCATGAAAGAGACTGTCACATTATGTTGACATTTTATTTTACGTTTGTTAACAAAAGAGAGTTTTTGTAGTTTCATGCTATAGTAATACAGCGTTTATATATTTTATGTCATTATTTATTTTAGTTACTATCATTATGATCATAATAAAAGTAAGCTGGGGTCTTCAGAGACCCCATGCAACTATTGACGTTATTTTTTTCATGCCACTACGAAAAGTTTAATAAGGAATGGTGATTGTTTTTGGGAAAATATAGAACCATAGTATTGCTTTTGATTGCAAAGAAAGTGAGAATTTATAGAGTTACTTATTTGCTTTTCGCCATTTCTTATTTATAAAGCGTGGTTCATTATCAGGTTTGATTTTTGACTCCTGTCAAACTGGAATGTAATTTTTATTCAGTATTATTTGACAAATCATCATGCAAAGACTAACACCGTAACAGCAACAGCATTCTATGAGAAAAATAATTCGCATACAGCGAGCGAAACAATGGTCTTGTTGAAAAATCATTTTGGTGAGAACCTGATCTCACGTTTTGGACCAGTAAATTGGCCGCCTAGATCGTGTGATATCACACCTTGAGATTATTTCTTTTGGGGTTGCACGAAGTTTATGGTCTTCAGGAATATGCCAGCTTCAACTGACGGTTTGGAAGTCAACATTACTCGTGTCATTCGCGATATGCCGGTCGCTATGCTGGAACGTGTCGTCCAAAATCGGATCCTCAGGATAGGTCACTTACGGTGTTCTCGCGATCAGCATTTAAACAAGATCTTTAAAAAGTACATATCAACTTTATGCCAAAATTCAACTTGATGCCTTTTATTTAAGGTTAAAAACCAAACCTCATTATGAATCACCTTTTATAACGCTTGCTACAGCTTGAATCTAATTTCATATTGAGTTTTTTGAGGCTCAAAAAATAGTTTCTTAAACCTTACTGGTTCCAGATTGGATTTTCAGATTGAAAGGAGAAGTATTTAGTGGGTAGTCCCAACGGATTGCACACTTGTGTGTCCCATACTCAATAACTTTCACTTCTCTCTCACGAAAAAAAACTTACTAGCAGCTTTACTCTCAAGCTGCATTCCTTATCTTTTCTGATAAGATTGATAACTCTGTTGCTTGATGAAAGCATTCAAACAACATTAGAAGTGATGATTGATTTGCTAAGAAACCAAATTATCTGTAAAAAGTGAAAAGCTCGATTTTCTTACTGTCTGCATTTTAATAGTCATAAAATTGTCACTGCCTGGAAATGACATCGACTGGAAAGCAGCATTCAAACTTTCATTAAGCTCTGGTCAGAAAAAAGGAGATTCTACATACAAAGTAATGCCAACGAAAGTCCTGTCAGCATACAATGAATAAAATCCCGAATCGGACATAAAACTGTAATCAGAGGAAATATCTTACTCCACATAAAAAAAGGACTCGTTGAAGGGATGATACCATCTCCTGCTCCTTGAATGTACTCGTATATAAAGTGACAACAATGCAGGCAAATGAAATCACTGCTTTGCTGTGTCCGTTCAAATTTTGAGGCTTCCTCGACGGAACGAACGAACTATAAAGGGAGTCGTTGTGCGCTCGGAAGTCAACAGCAATTAGGCATTGTATAGTGTATGTGATTTCGGCACAAGTCTCTGTCCAGTTATATCCGGTGCTTTTAATTTGCGATCGAATTAAATGGTTTCGCTTCAGCAACACTACACAAGCAAATAACTTATTCCCCAGGCAGGAATCTTTTTTTACCGAACGTCTGGCCGATTGTGCCATAGCATCAGATAGAGATTTTGAACATGGTTGGATGTTTTCGGATGTGTTAGAGATTCCTTTTTTTGGGAAGCAATACATGATGAGATGATGTTTCCTTCCTTATTGAGTAAGGTTAAATTATTTGAGTACAGGGGTTACAGCGCACTACAATCAGTGACGAATCGTTAATAAGAAGAAAAATGTTGAGCCATTCATGGTCGCATGATTAATAGTAAGGAATTTCGAAAGAGGATAATCCAAAGATTTATGACTAATTCATCAAGGATATAAATATAAAGACAAGATAGTAAGCAAAAACGTAGAAGTACTCGTAGAACTACAATTTTGCATCTTACTTTCCTTTGCTGGTGCTTTTGATTCAAAAAGATTAACATAAATAGACTATCGGGCAAGACCAAATCAGACATGATGACAACAAAGAATACTGTCTACATCCCGATATAAGAAATGTAATTAAAGCAGATGTCCCTTTAGAAAAATTTTGGCAATTTTCAAGCTATACATATACTTTTAACTTGTTTAGTGTCCGTTGGACCTTGCTTATTTACTCGAGAACACGTTTCGGGTATACCCGGTGTGATCAAAAAGTAGTAGGGTTAAATTTCTGTAGCGCAAACCAAGCGGTAGAGGGGAGTTGCATCACCTGAACGTGATAGTGGGAGCCTTCCGAAGACCGATATTTTTTCCAAGCACATCGACTTCCATGTGACGTCGTGATCTTAGATGTTGAAAAATCCCAAAAAGCACGTCAAACTCGAGAAAACCACTACGAAGACCCTCAAAATGATTGAAAATGCCTACGGAGACGCTGCCATACGCCAGGCGCTCAATAGCGTTTGAGTGGCATAAGCTGTTCCGCGAGAGGTGGGAACTCGTTGAAGACAACTAGCGTGCCGGTTGCCCAACAAGTTCAAAGATTGATGAGATTGTGGCCAAAGTTAAGGCACTTCTGAGCTCCGACAGGCAAATAAACGTTTCTTTGATTGTTAATGAGTTAGATATTTAGTACGGTAGTGTCCAAAAAAATATTAACAAGGATTTGGCCATGCGAAAAATGTGCGCTAAGTTTGTGTCAAGAGTACTGAGTTTTGGTGAGGGATTTCCTGGCCAAGCACAGGATTCCCACGTTGCTGCATTGGTAATTGCTGGTCCTGCATGTTGTCTTTATTATTATTATTGGTCCTAAAGACTCTATTTCTTTAAAAAAATTTGACAATTTATGCGTATGAGTATGTTCGCATATACATATATGTTAATATTATCCATTTTCGGTCGTCTTTTGGTGTTTCAGTATATTGTCATTACTATTTTTTCTTGCCCGTGTGATAAATCTATCAATGTCTCGTTATTTGTATTCATTATTGCTAGCTATTCTGATAGACGTCCAGTTAGAGGACCGAGGACACGATGGGAAGACACGAAAGAAGCCTAGTAGATCTTTGTTGAGAGTAAACAGCTGGCTGATTGGAGGAAATTAATCCTGGAGGCCAAGGACCGGTGTGGGCTGTTCTGTCATAGATGATGATGAGGTACATGAAATTTTTGACCAGCCAAAGGTCTAAATGGTTGTAAGACTGCGGCAATAACAGTGTGTTGGCCATATGAATCGTATGGATGCACAACAGATACCCAAAAAGGGAGAACTGAGGGTCGAAGACAATTGGGGAAACCGAGGAAACGTTGTTCTGACTCGGTCGATGAAGACGGTTCATTGATGCGTGGATTTCAATATTGCACAATGCGGTCAATGAGTCGAGATAGTTAGAGGCACTTGTTGCAGAAGGCGCAGGCCCGAGAGGCGTTGTAGCGTTACAAAGAAGAAGAAACAAATTGGGTAGACAGACCTACGCTTGTATCAGAACGGCTTTGTACTCTACTTACGAAATGCAGCCACCAGCAGTGAATCAAGTCAAGAAACATGTCAAAAAGATGTGCTCGTTTGAAATAAATCGTGTATTTCTATTCCCTGTGTACCACTGAAAGCAAAAATTGTCAGTTTAAGACCTGTTTTGAGAAGCTCGCATCAAGATACCCATATCGGCTACCCTTGAGGAATTTTTGCAGGGGCCACTCTCCTATATGGGTAAGCCCCCCTTAAATACCGTATAAATTTTTTTTGTAATTAAACTTTGAAAAGAGGCAACACTTCACACCGAATAAACAATTTGATGTTTCTAGCATACATGGTTTGTGTGAAAAATTGCTGTGATACACGGACGACGGACAGATAGGTTGCAATTCAAGTAGGGTTTTGTAAAATTATTTATGATTTCTTCTACCATCCTCACACGTTTTTAAAGAAATAAATAATCTGACCGGCCGGTTATAAAATAATTGAAATATTTCCAGGGGCCCTATAAGTTTTAATGGACAATCATATGCTACTACAGATGAAAAATTGAATGTTTGCTCCTCCTCTTATACAATGATAACCTTTACAGTAAAAAACCTCCTGCTAACAGTGTTTTAAAAGAACTTATTGAGAGGAAAGCCTAGTTTAGGTTTTGAATGATCTTTTTCGATAATATTCTCTTCTAATAATCGTTCGTCACATACCAATTGATTCAATAATCGTGATTTTTTCACCAGTTTAGATGAAATCCAATCAACGAGTATAATAGCAAATTTGAATAAAAAACAGTCTTTTGGTTTACATGGCACCCCAAATTTAGTAATCAGGAAATGAAGCAATGCAGTCTCTCCACAGGGGGGAATGCTGGCCAGCAAGAGAATTCTTAGAGGCTTACATTCTTTGGGGTGTTCCGCCCCCACGTACCCGAGGAAACCCCGCAGGGGAAATGCTGGCCGACAGGAAAACTTTTGGAGGCTAGCATTCTTTGGGGAGTTCCGCCTCCCCACGGACCCAAAGAAATCCCCGCAGGCGGAATGCCGGTCGACAAGAGTAGTCCTGGAGGCTAGCATTCTTCGGGGAGCGGTGCCCCCACAGGCCCAAGGATACGGGGGGCGTCTTGAAGTGCCCTCCTAGGATTACAGGTAACGACCCTGATTGGATCTGCACAACGGTTTGGATCATGAACTGGAATTTATGATTTGGGCTAGCAGATATGATGGCTTAGACCTAGATGCTTTGCACGGTCGCGACGGGGTGACCCTAGTGCGTGAATAGCTCCAATTCAACTACCATACCGTCTCCGTCCTAGTTAAACTTTAGCAGGCCTTGAAGCACGTTCGAAGTTCACGCCATTGGGTTGGTGGTGTAGGTTCGGTTGAGACGGACTACCGATTAACGCAACGCTGGTCTAGCTCTGAGCACTTGTCCCCATACGGGCTTGTCCCAACCCTCGCATGGCCTCCCTGCTCTGCAAAGATAACAATAAGACAAAAAAAGCGACTACACACGAATGGGAATAGCGGCTCCTAGGGGGTAGGGGGGTGACCAATCAAACTGGAGCAACCAAAAACCATAAAAACAGCTCAAAACACCCAAAAAAGAACGCAAAAATAACATCAACGGTGACACAAGCAGTGTCTGCAGCCGCGATGTGAACAGTACATCGGGAGCGGTACTAAATCTGACACAAACGGCAATGAATGCATTGAAAGTGAGAATGGACAAAAAACAGAGATTATAAGACGGTCTTGTCCAGACTGAGATTCCTGGGGCGTTCAGGCGTAGCAAAAAAAAATTCAAACGCATATTTATATGCAGGTCGCACCAGATGTTCAAGCGGTCGAGGAAGATATAAAGAGCATCGCGAATTCGATGGTTGCTGCTGCGATCGCTGCCGAAGCAACAGCAGCAAGGGTCATAAATCCCGATATAACAACGAACCATCCTGAAGTCCACGAAACGATTACGGCAGGAAAGGACAGGATTGACCAGACAAGTAAAGCGCCGTTGTTTGATTTCATTGCCAAAAAAATGTGGCGGAAGTACTGTAGTCGGGAACGGAAGCCGATAATATCTCCCAAGAACGATGGTCAGCGGGAGATGTTCTAAAAAGAATGTATTCTGCATACGACTCCCCAAAAATCAACAAAATAGTAAAGATTGGGCTCCTTGAACTAGAGGAGCTCCTTAGACCGCACAGAATATTATCGGAAGAGCTGGTTAAAGGCCGAAGAGGACCAGAAGGCCAAAGAAGAGCAGAAAACCAAAGAAGAGCAGAAGGCTAAAGAAGCGCTAGAGGCTAAATCTAAAGGGCAGGCGAAGATAGCTCCAGCATCGAAAATCAATTAAAGAATGGCGACTAGCCGAAACGAAGGATATCGGGATAAAATAAGGAGCAAGAGGCACTTGATGGGCGCGGAACAACAGATCAGGGGTTCCAGATAGTGGCGACAAGAGGAAAAAAAAAGTTCCAGAAAACAAAGTTGGCATGGACGCCCAAAAAGCAAAAAGACCTGATGTGAAACAGAAGAGAAAAAAGTCCTGACGAAGACCCCGGCAGCAGGCGCTGCTTGTAAAACCCCAAGATGGTCGATCCTACGCGAAGTTGCTGCGGGATATCAGGGGAAACGTAAGGCATTAAGACACCAAACCAGCCATTAAAGCAATACAACCAACTGGCCAAATTCGAAACAGAGGCTGACAATAGCATTCTGCGACGCTGTAAAGAAAGTCCTCGGCAAAAGCACAACTATACCCTCGCCCAAGCAGATGGCAACGATCGAAATAAGAGACATTAACTGAGTCACGGACCTGGTCGAGGTATGAGGCCATCCAAGGGGTGTTTTCTAGCGTGAGAAGGATCAAAGCAAGACTGACGACAGAAAACCATAAGGGACAATGCATGGCCATAATTTGGTTGACAGAAGAGGGCGCCGAACAGTTTCTGAACAAGGGCAAAGCACGAATAGGGTAGGTTGTCTGTAGAATACGGCAAAGAGTAGTGTCTCTTCAATGTTTCAAATCCCTTGGATATGGTCACACCGCACAACTATGCAAAAGAGCCAATAAGAGCTCCCTTTGTTACAAAAAAGTGTGCACGAAGGAGGCACACTGTATTCTTTGCAAGGATGCAGATGAAAAATCGAAATGCGGGCACGTCTTGCGATTAAGAAAATACCGGGTTTTCCAGGAAGCTCTAGCCAAGGCAAAATCAGGAATTAAATGACCCGCACCCTGCAGCTAAACCTACACCGCAGTTCAAGCGCCCAAAATCTGCTTAAGTAGTTTGCAAGGGACATAAAAGCCGACTTCTTGCTGCTGACCGAATAACACCATGATAAAAGTTCGGCATCACGTTATCTTAATGAAACTGGTGCTGTCACCATCAGGGTTCGAAATAGTGATTTCAAGGCGGAGAACTGTGGACGGTGGGATGGTTAAGTGTGGGTTTGGTGCTCAGGGACTACCCTCCTTAGTGTGTACCTAACGCCAAACGAATCGATATCATCTCTCCAAGCCAAACTTAATGCTTTGGAGGGCGCTGTCTCCCACGCAGACGGGTATGTGCTCGTTGGGGGCGACTTCAACGCTAAAGCAATCAAATGGGCATGTTTCAAACAGATCCGCGGGGAAAACGAATTCTTGAAATGGCAGTTAGGATGGTGCTCGTGATACTAAACACTGGAAATACGCCGACTTTCCACCGCATGGCCTATGAGGAAATCAAACCAGACGTGACAATTGCCTCGGAGTCCTTAGTTCCGATGATGCATAATTGGAGAGTATTAGAGGAATACTCAGCGAGTGATAATCAATGCATTCTGCTTGAGATCTGCGATGTTGTCTCCCAACGTCTATGCTCTCAACTTTTTACAATTGGATGGAACATCTGAAGGATGGATGTCATGACGTTCGTCGAGGTGCTCACAGCAGGTGCCCCGCTGCAGGGACATTTGCAGGGGACGGAAGCACTAGCACCTCAAGATGCGGTAAACTCTACTATGAGCATCATTCCGACTGCTTGCGATGCTTCTGTGCCCCATCAAAAACCCCGACACGGCAAGCCCCCAGTGTACTGGTGGTCGACTGAAACCCTTGCAAAGCGAAAGGAGTGTCACAAGCTTCGGCATGAGGCTCAACGGGCACGCAACCTTGATGAGGAAAGCAACACGGTAGCAGCATATAAGTCAGCTAGAAATTGCCTTTACAAATTGATTAACAACAGCAAGGATCGCTGCTGGTAAGATTTAGTGGCCAATGTGAACATGGACCCGTGTGGCCTTGGCAACAGGCTAGTTATGCGGAAGTCTGGTGCCCTACGGAGCCCTTGCATATATGACGCAGGAAAGATAGACAGAATAGTGCGGGCATTCTTTTCCGCCCATCCCGTTTATGTTGACGCTATCCCTGGTGAAACAATAGTCAAGCTTCCACCCTTTACACAGCCAGAAATGGTGTAAGCAGTCCTTTCATTGAAAGTGAGGAAGACTTCGGGTCCAAAAAGTGTTCCAGCTGAGGTGACTTGTCTATCACCATTGTCATACAACGCTAGCCTACGGGACAGGGTTTTTCTAGTACAATAAAAGGTAGTGAGGTTCGTGCTGATCAATAAGGGAAGGGAAACCCCGGATCGCCGTCTGCATACCAGCCACTATGTGCTAGAGGAACTCATCAAGGGACGGCTTACTGACGCAATCCGTGCTGCTGGGAATCTATCGCCGCAACAGTATGGCTTTAGAGCAGGACGCTCTACCATTGATACGATTGCAGCAGTGGTGAGCGTGGTCCAAGAGGCACCAAGCGACGGATCGTTCTGTTGGTGACACTCGACGTTGGGAACGCCATCAACTCCGCTAGGTAGGTGGATATTCTGGATACCCTGGAAAACCCTTTTCAAGTTCTAGAATATGTAATGTGGTTTTTGAGGGACTACTTGAAGGACCGAAGCCTGCTTTACGGCATGACACAGGGCCATCGAAGAATGGAAGTTTCATTGGGTGTTGCCCAGGGGTTTATACTGGGTCCAGACTTGTGGAACGTTTCTTACGATGAGCTTTTGAGACTGGAGATCCAGAAGAGTTGTGCTTGATCAGCTGTGCGGATGATGTTGCAAGTCTGGTCACTGGACGTAGCGTTGAACAAGTGCAACTTAGGCTAGGTACGCTAATGCGTCGAGGGAAAGACTGGATGACTGCTTGCGGGTTCGGATTACCACTGGAGAAAACGGAAATAATGGTCATCTTGACAAAGAAGAGAATCCTTAGAGTAAAGATAATCAGTATTAGAGATAAACTAGTCGAATCGAAGCCGGCGGTAAAGTACCTGTGGCTGCTGATCAATTTGAAGATGAGTTTCTCTGTGCAAATCAGGGCAACGTATGAGAAGATTGCTTCGGGAGTGTCGGCTCTGAGTCGACTTATGGCCAGCGTAGGAGGACAAAGCCCATCAAGAAGACGCCTCTTGATGAGCGCTGTAGGATCAGTTCTACTGTACGGAGCAAAGGTATGGGGTGACGCTCTCAGTAAGGAGGTATACCGAAAACGCTTAGTAAAAGTACAGAGAAGAAGAGCACTGAGGATTGCATCTTCACATTCGACAGACTCTGAGAGTTATTGTAGGCATGATACCTGTTGCCCTCCTTGCTAAAGAGCACCACGATATTTACTTGCGTTGAAACGAAGAAGCAAGGATGATGGTTGTCCGGGAGGAGAGACAGCTTTCACTCAACAATTGGTAGCAGTCTTGGAATCGCACGAGGGGAATGTGGACTGTGAACCTCATTCCGGATGTGAGACCGTGGTTAAATCGAAGGCATGGTGAGACTGACTTCTATCCGACCCACCTTTTAAGTGGACATGGGTGTTTTCAAGTCTTACCTGCACAAAATTGGTAAGTCACGGTCCCTCGATTGTTGGTTTTGCCCAGGATAGGAGGACAATGCTTGCCAAACACTTTTTGCGTGCACAAAATGGAGCAGGCTGCAAAGGGACCTCTACAGGGAGACAGAAGAGCTGGCCCCCATAATACAGTCGCGCTGATGCTCGAATCGGTTGATAAATGGAACCAGGTGACATATTATGCTCGGGTAGTCCCAAACAATAAAAGGTACTCACAGTAGCTGGGGGTACCGGGGTTAGGGGATTGCTTGTCTGCAATTAATGTTCCTCTCTCCCTTCATGCTAGAAGAGGGATCTCCCAGCGTGAAGGCGCATCACGGTCTAGCAAAACGGGACCTGGCCCGAAGCAATGTGCCAAATGGTTTCTGGCTGGATCCTCGGGTTGATAGGGGAGGTGTTTAGTGGGTAGTGCAGTCGCCTTCTTGCGAGCTTGGGAGTCCCATACTCTGTGCGTAAATGACACTCGCTCCCAACCACACAAAAACAAGTCTGTGCTTTGTTTCCTGTGTGTATTTTGCTAGTCCAATATGTAGCATGGATTAAATTCCAAAGACTAAGTATAGTTGGCTTTTAGCTGATTTTATAGCATTTCATAAGCGGTGGCATGATTTTGAAAGAATATTGTAAAATCCATTTTATTTGTGAGCGGACAAGTTTTATTACTTTATCCTGGTAATTCGTGGCTTCATCGTACTTTCCAATCATGAAAAAAATATTGCCTTAATTTTTGTATTATTGAGCTTGAGCTTGAGCTAGCGGCGTGAGTGTTTCATTCTTATAAGTCTAGAATTCAACGACGGAATTTGATTTAGCTAGCTTCCATTATCGTACTTGTATATAGCCACAGCTTTTCTTTTCCTCCAGTTGTATCAAACTGTAGCTCCCGTGATTACATTTTCCGTTGGAGCATTGTGTGCGCATGCGCTTCGGTGGGTGTCGAAGCTTGGTTAAACTAACCCTACAGTGTAAACTAATTCCTTGCATCTTTAAAATTTTGTTTATGTTAAATTTGATCGACGTTACAATAGTTTATAATAACTTTGCCTAGAACAGATTGGCGTCCTTTTAACTTTACGAGACATTTCTGTTTTTGATCCAAGATTCACTCTAAATAACCCGAAGTGTGTGAGTTGCAATATTTTTATTTTTTTACTCCCTTTATTTCTCAAGTGACAACAGGTTGGGATATACAATCATAAAGCTGTTGTTTGTATAAATTACGGCCTTCAATTCTCTTACTGTGTAATTTTCTACGATACCGTCAAACGAAACGAGACTGGGGAATAAAAGATGATTCATTATGAGGTTTGATTTTCAATAGGCTTTTTTTGACAGATCACGCGTAACTCCTGTCAAATTTTAATGTAAGTTTTATTCAGTATTGTTTGACAAATCATCATGCAAAGACTTACACCGCGAATCGTTCTACTGACTTGTGGAAATCAGCGTTCTGTGGGAACGCTACTTCACATACAGGGAGAGACTTATTGAGAAATCATTTTGGTGAGAATTTTATTTCACGTTTTGGACCATTAAATTGGAGACTTGGATTGTGTGATATCATATGTATGATTTTTTTTCAAAAATTTTATAACAACGATTTTGCATGATAATGTTCTAATAATTAATTTTTCCTTTAATTTCCAATGAAACTCGATCCTAATAAATGCCTGAATATATGATTTAAGTTAGCATCGTTTTGATTAGGTTTTGGCTTTATGTTAAAAATAATATTTAAAGTAGTTTTGATCTTGATTTGTATTCTTTTTTTTTATTGAATGATAGCCTCATTATAATGTTTATGAATTGATTGAGAAGAATTTTTTCAGACTTATAGTCATATGAATAGTTTGCTTTATCGTTATCATTATTATTTTAATACTTTTTAAGATGCAAAGCTGATATCAAAGTTTGGTAATAAGTAAAGATGAAGAAAATGAACTGTTAAGTTTGAAACTCGGTCTTTCTCTTTCGTTAAATCTGACTGTGCATGGGACCCGCCATCTTGGCCGGCCCCTTCTCTGTAATGAGCAAGCCATCGGGCGAGTTTTCCCCTTTTTATGAGTTACAGAGCTTTTTTGCCCAGGTAGAGTGGCCTTTCGCTCACGTGCTCTTTTATGGTACAGTACTATTTTATGGTATAGTGATCCCATCACAAAATACTATAACATAAATTGGCCACGTTTATATTTCTCATTTAATGGAAAAATTCATGCAAATTATGTTTGTATGAGTTTTTCACTTTAATAAGAAATATATGGCCACGTCTACATTTGGATCTTGATCCGGTTAGGAGGGTGTGAGGGGGTACCGCTTCCACCTGGATGCCCCACTCTTATTCGGGGGCCATAAGTATCGTCGGTAACGCCGAACTTCTCTTTTTTTTCAAAGTCAAAGTCAAAAGCGCTTAATTCAATACTAATCGTTATAAATTTTAAAAGAATATAAAGCAAATTCCAAACAATATCAATAAAAAACTTAATGGCCCAAATGGCTCTCTAAATTTATATGTTATCATCAACACATTTCATCAAAAAAAGCTATAGCAAATTCAATTAATTAAGATTATTACATATTTTTAAAATTCAATTTGAAAACGGAGAAAAAACCAACCAACACTATCCTAAAACCAACCAACACTATCCTTAAATACAACAGTGAAACTTTGATCCTACACCTAATATGTTGAAACTTATTTCTAATAAAATGCAATCAAAAACTTTATCTTGTACTAAAAAAATTATATGACAATGTTCCTAACCTAAGCGTTTAATCTTATCTCTAACATAATATAATAAACATAACATATACCTAACCTATACCTAATTTTTAACACAAATAAACAACAACACTAAATGTAGCAGTAATGAGTTGAAACTCAAAAAACTAAATAACGATAAACACCAAAACAGAAAATAAACCCGAATCATTTAGACATTGTCATTCAGCCACCAATACCTGGATCGCGCCGTCTCAATTCGATCAGCTTCAACGAATCTAGCATATGAGTATCTCCATTGGAATTGTTGGTCTCGTGAACTCAAATTCGGAGGATATTTTATCTTCTTATCGGTGGCCCGTCGACATATGTGAGATATGACTGGGACGCCATCAGAATCAAAAACATATCGATTTATGTCCAATTACACGAATGTTTCTAGAGGAACCAAGCCAGTAGCGAAGCAAGTCGCTATATATCCGTCTGTAGGGTGGAACGGCTGTGAAATACAAGGGCTTTCACTAACTGTCACAGATCTTTCGATGTGATTCCGAAGAAGTTTCAATATGAAGATATCGACCCTCGTCACTTCAGCAGTTTGGTAAATTCTTCTATTCGATATATAATGCTTCCAATCCATCTCAGGCTTTTTGTACAAACCAGTACATGCACAAAGACATTTCCTTTCGAAAACTCTTAATTTTCCATAGTACTAGCACTCTGGTTGTACCAGATCTGACATCCATATGTCAAAATTGCTCTAACCAGTGTCTTGTAACAGATAATTTTGACCTCTTGATCAATGTATTTGGAATGAAAGAGTTTTCGTAGGGCCATGACTACTTTTAGTGCCTTACTTAGCATGATTTTCACATGTACAGTATAGTACAGATATTGATCGAGATGAACACCGAGGTATTGAACACAGGATATATGTGGAACCCGTTCTAGACTACCCTCGCCAGCCATGATGTGGAAATCTTTCCAATTACGTTTCAGGTCTTGACTGAACCCCTGCAGCGTTGTCCGAAACAAGATTGTTTCACACTTCTGCTCATTGATTTACATTCGCCAATTGTCAGTGTACAGCTGTACATCATTGAACATTTTTTTGAGATTGCTCCGAACTATTTTAGCTTTTCGGTCTGCCGTATAGATGATCAGATCATCAGCAAACGCTACCAATGATCGCGTTGGCGAGACGTTAAAATCAAAGCCGTTCAATAGCTTGTGAATGAAGATTGAGAAGAGCAAAGGCGCCGTAACTGTTCCCTGCTGTAGACCATTCAAGACCTTGAATTTGCGCATTGTTGTCAGATTTCCATCAGTTACAACAAACAATTTCCCGTATAACATATTACACATCATGGCGACAAGGTGTCTGGGGAACTTGTCCTGAAGGAGTTTAAAAACTAGTCCATCTAACCACACCGTATCGAAGGCTTTCTCCATATCAATGAGACATGCTTGTCTATCATTTCGGTTCCAACAGATGTCTGAGGTTACTTTCGTTATTGCATGTGTGGTCAAATGCCTGGCACGAAAACCAAATTGGCAATTCGGCATCAACTCATATTCCTCCATGTGGGCGTTTAATGCTCTGTTGAGTATCACTTCAAACACCTTGCTGATGTTAGGCAGCAAGCTGATTGGGCGATAGCTTTCAGGGCATGAAGATTCTTTTTCTTTCTTCAAGATGGGAAATACCTTAGCCATTTTCCACTCATTTGGGAAATATGAATTGCTCAACATGTTATTGAACAGTATGCAATAATTCCTAATAGCAACCTCCGGCAAATTTCGGAGAACTACATTTAGAATACCATCAGTACCACATGATTTCTTGTTGTTTATCCTGCGAAACATTGAACACAAGTCTTCATAGCTGAGAAAATAATCAATAAGATTCATGCTCGATATGAGGTCAGATGTTACTGTTTCATTGAAATGAAGGATCGATTGGCCGTTCAGGCTTGATTTGAGGTCGGAAACTTTTGCTTCAACGATCTCTGAAAATATTTCATTCTCTCTCTCAGGGTTTGGTAGATGAACCAATTCAAAATGTGTTCCAATCAGGGCAAGTGTATCCAATCTTTCACAAATGATCATGTTTCCATTTCTATCTGGAGTCGTGCTATCAATCTCGATACTAGCCCTATAGAGAAGATTTATCTCATCACTAGTGACTTCAAGATTCGATACCTTCACTCGAGACTTCTTGCAGAATATGCTATTCACTTTCGCGAACACGCCATCTGGGTCCTGTGGGCTAATACCCCTCAATTTTTCCACCCATTGATCGCTGACCTCACTCGTGAAGTATGACCGGACTAAGTTCCGGACATTCTTCAGGTGGAATTTGAACAAAGCCAACGAGGGATGGTTGTCGTCCAATCAGCGTCGATAAATATTATTGACGCGTGTGAGAAGGAGGCTTTTCAATCTTTTTAACCTTGCAATGGGTGGTGTCTCATATCCTCCCATATTGTTTCGCTGTTTAATCTTTGGAACACCTTTCTCAATCGTTTTCAACGTCAGCTTCTCTAACTTCGACAAATAGAGATCAATTTCATCGTTAATTAGATTCCTGTGATTAGCAACCATTGAGCAAGAGTTGCCAGCATCAGAAGGGGGACATTGCTTTTGGTACTCTCGATTAAACTCCTTTTGAAACTTTCCCCAGTCTGTTTTTTTGAAGTTCAACCGATGTTTTTCGTGTTGAACTGGAATGAGGAAGATATCATCCTTTTGATGATTGATTTCCATTACGATTGCGTTATGGTCGCTATCGTAAGGAAGCACCTGCAGTTTTCGTTGAAGACTTTTAAAGCTGAATTCAAGTCTTGCGTCAGCAATGCAGAGATCGAAATATGAATTTGTCCTAGGGTATGTTAGGAACTCCGGCCCATATAGATAGCACCTGTATTCAATTTGGTTCTCTGTTACCGACGATTTCAGGAATACACCTTTTGGATTATTAGGTGGCGTTCAGCCATGATGTATGCTTGGCATTCAGGTCACCAGCAAGAATAAAATAGTTATGCAGCCTGTTCAATTCGAGTATTTCAAACAAGGAATTGAGCTCCTCCTTGAGCTGGAGAACAGTTCCACCAGTTGCATAGGCAGAGATAATGAAGAGGTTATCTCCACCTGGCAGTGAGATTTTGATAACGGACACTTCAAGAGATTCAAAGCTTTTGAATTTGCGAGGAACAAATCATCCCTGTGATGATTGATTTCCATTACGATTGCGTTATGGTCGCTATCATAAGGAAGCACCTGCAGTTTCCGTTGAGGACTTTTAAAGCTGAATTCAAGTCTTGCGTCAGCAATGCAGAGGTCCAAATATGAATTCTTCGTAGGGTATGTTGGGAGCTCTGACCCATATAGATTGCACCTGTGTTCAATTTGATTCTCTGTTATCCACGATTTCAGGAATACACCTCTGGGATTATTGGTGGCGTTCAGCCATGATGTATGCTTGGCATTCAGGTCACCAGCAAGAATATAATAGTTATGCAGCCTGTTTGATTCGAGTATTTCAAACAAGGAATTGAGCTCCTCCTTGAGCTTGAGAACAGTTCCACCAGTTGCATAGGCAGAGATAACGAAGAGGTTATCTCCCCCTGGCAGTGAGATTTTGATAACGGATACTTGAAGAGATTCAAAGCTTTTGAATTCGACTTTGTCGATATTTTGGAAACAATAGGGTGTTTGAACCAATATCCCTTCACCTATTACCCTATCGTTTCTTACGAATTCAAAATCTTTGAATGTCATGGAGTGCCATGAATTGAGGTGGGTTTCAGTGAGAAGCATGATGTCAGGCTCTTGCTCAACAAAGAATTCAAGGAGATAATCATACCGATGTATAGTAACAATGGAGTTGATGCAGATCGAGATGAGACGAATCCTATGCATGGGAATGTGACTGGATGACAACCTATTTGGAAGCATGTTGGCCTAAACGTTAATAAACGAAATTGATTTTTAAGTTTTGTTCATTGATTCTATCCGATAAAGATTGAAGCTGTTGGTAGATTTTGAGAAGCAGCTCATTATTGCCACTTACATTATTAATTTTATTTACAATGTTGTCTGCTGGTCCTCTGGCAGCAAGTGTAAATAACACCCTGGGTTTGACGAAGTTGGGAGGTAACAAATTGTGATGTACTTTGGTTTGTTTTTGGGAAAACTTAGCTCATGTATCTTGATACCGAGGGCATCCTCGATATGATGCTGGATGACCAAATATACCGCAATTAACACAATACAATTTTTCTTTTGACTCCATTTGAGCCAATTTGCATGCACCGGGGGAGTGAATATGTTTGCACTTAACACAGCGATAGTGCATTGCAAAATTGGCAGCCAAATGACCAAATCGTTGACACCTGTAACACTGGTTGACCTCAGTTTTTTGGAGGCGTTCCCACCTCACAACTCTAAAGTTTAAGTACCTTACCTGTTGGAGGGCACTCGGACTGCTATCGTTGGAAATTTGGACCAAATAAAATGGTAATATTTTACCTACGACAGTTGATCTCCTTGTAGCAAAATTTTTCACACAGATGATCTTAACAGCTGGTACTGCTTCATGCAATATTTCAAGGAGATCAATGCATTCTCCCCACAGTCCAAGCCCTTCAACAGGAAGGTCTGATTTTTTTCCTTTGACGTATATGTGAAGTGGGGAGCTTCGACACTATTAAGAGCAGCTTTCGCCAGTTTGAAATCAGCCAGTGTCTTTGTCTTGATTGTTAGCTTATCAGCGGTCACTCTCTTAACTTCAAAGTTCTCATTTTTATGTTTGGCTGCCAATAACTGAGCCATATCTCCTCCTCGCTGCCCAAAAACGTTAATTGGAGGAACTTTCTCATTCGCCTTATTAATTTTATTAGGAGAACCAGTAGACACACCGGTTGGCTTCTTCTCCTTTTCCTTATTTTTTAATTTTAAATATTGAATGAAATTATTACTACTATCAATATTACCTATGCTATCGTTGCTCTCCATCTCGATGTCCATTTCTTCGTTCATTGCAGACAGCACCGCATAATAATTGGCGCTGTCGTTCGCTCCTTCTGCGCTCAGGATATTTTCAGCATCATGGATTGATGGCTTGCTTGTATCTTGCGATTTCGTTTTATATGTTTGAGTCTTCTGTGTTGTTACTGCTTTCTCGTTGGTCTTGCTTGTTGTTGTTGTTTCCTTTTTCTCATTCTTCTCAGTTAATATCGGTTCTTCTTTGCCGGACGTATTCTGTGGCTTCACTTTTGGTTTGCTCCCATTTGATAACGTCCGGACCATATCTTCCAAGCTTTGTATACGGAGTTTCAACTCGTCGTTTTGTTTCGTAACCCTTGCGTTCTCCCTGGTTACTTTTTCATAATCTTCGCTTGAAAGCGTAATACGCTTGCCATGCTCACAGTTGTCTTGTTCATTTTTCCGCTTTATGATTTTATCATTTGTAATTTTCGAATTGCCTGGCTCTGGGTCCCCCAGCGGTGGGAAGCCGTCGGGCTCCTCCATTCCCCCGGTGAAAAAAACGTTTCTTCTTTTTTGAAACTTTCTCGCAGGTAAAATCCAGATACTCGATAAATTGTTCGAATAGTTCGACGATGTAATAAGTTCCTTTCTAAAATTACTTTCTAATTGACGTTTTTAAAAATTATTTTCATTTATTAAAATTCTTGGCAAGAGCGCTTTAAAAACACGTCTACACGCAACGAGTGCTAGACGTAGAGGTCTGAACTCCTCTTAAGTCCGTCTGTTTTCCCCAGCTCCGGTTTGTTCTCTGCTTCAGCAATTTAATAACCCTTAGTAGATTACCTCCTTCTTGACTTCGGTCGATATTCATTTGAGCCCCGAAATTCTTGGATGCGAAGTTTTTTTTTGTAATGGGTCTTATGCTGGGGAAAAGAACCCGCTCCACGACACCACAATGCTAGCCTGCCAGCACATTCATGCGTCCTCAGACAAGGTCAATCTCGACGGATCCTACCATCTTCTTTCGCCGAGTCAGCAAACTATTACTCCAGTCCTTCACGGACAATTTTATCGACCCATTTTCACTACAAACGGATACCCAAAATGGTATTCGTTAGGAGAACTGAGGGCCAAAATCCAGTGGAGAAACCGAGGAAACGTTGGTCTCACTCGGTTGATGAAGACAGTTGTCTGGGATTCGGGCTGCTTAAGCTACGATTTGGCGTTGTCCTCTTTACCTATGGGTTTGCTTAGGAGCCTGTTTGCACAAGCGCGCATTTCCGTACCGATAATTCCACACAAGTTAATTATAACGTTTTGCGTAGTGAAAAAGGGCCATGGGCCAACCTCAGCTCTATGTTAGACCAATAAATTTAAATTATATGGTTTATCCTGATCACTGTTGCGCACGCAAAGCAGCACAACGTTTGGCGCCAGTTAAAAGGCTAAATGGTTAATTCGATTTTAAAAAAATGTATATTTAGGGCCCGTCTTTTCTGAATGAAATTACAATTTAAACTCAACTTCAAACTCACTTAAATTCATTAACTTACTTATTGATGAACGTGAAATTTAACTGAGTTCCATGTTTTCGTTGCATATCTCATGTTTCCGTTTCAAAATTTAAACTTGTTGCCAGCAAGTATTTGCCCGCATGTGTAAGTCAAACATTTATCTGTTAAATGTGATAGCTTATACACATGGAACTGATAACCTTATTTGCTATGGAAGCCAGCTTAAAAGCAATAATATATGAAATTAGGAAAACAAACCGTGAAAAATAAATGCTCAATACAGCTTCATGAGTTAATAATACCCTCATCAACTTCCAACGAACCCTGACTAGTCTAGCATTGAATTCAAAAGTTACCCTGCTTGTAGGTAATACAGGAAAAAATACCAATTTTAAAGTCTCTGAATGAATCATCATTCTGGAATTAATCATTTCCCAAACAAATCTGAAACTTTTATGTTCAAACGAACGCCATCTACTCAGTCAATCTACCATCTTCTCGAAAAAAGTCCCTGCCGCATCCAAAATCTCAATTTCTTTTAATGAAACACTCTCACCTCGAAAAGCACATTAATCTCACGCTATTATATAAAGGTACTACACTGGAATTAAGAATGATACTCAAACAGTGCGAAATGGGAAAAAACAAAAGCACGTCGAAGGAAACTGTTTTGATTTTATCACACCTCAAGCAATGAAAAGGAGCTTCGGCTCCCATTAATACCCTTCTGGATTTTCCGGATGATGTTGCTGTTGGTTTGACGGCAATTTAACCCTTCGGACGGAATTTTAATGCGAGAATATTGACTACGATTTCATGCAAATAAATCACAGTGGCAAACATAAGACATTCCACCCCGCTGGGCCGGGGAGGGTGAAGAAAGTAACGCATCCACTCTTACATTGTGTCGAGACCTTTCAGGGCACGCTCATTCTCTAATTCACTTCTTATGTCGCATTAAAAGGGTTCATTTAATTTTTACGGCACAACGAAATTACAACCCTCTTTTGGAAATGAGAATCCCGTTTTTTTGTGCCTCTACTTGATTGGGTTGCTTATCTTTCAATACGTTCTATTTGTTGGTGTTTAAAGTTGAAGAGTTTTCCCATGCATTATTTATGTTCATTGTGCAGAAGGAAATTAAAAATATTAACGGTATACTCACGATAATATGAGCTTTCTTTATTCAACTTTGCTTTGGAGGAGCAGGATAACCTACTTTAGCCTGAAATCTTGTCTTGCTGTTTTTGCTGTGGATGCATCTTTGAATGCAATGTCACTCACCCACTTTCTCTGGATACACAATCTTTTCAAAAGTATTTTTTCACATGCAAAAAGAGCTTCTTTTCATTATATGATGCATACGTACATGCACTCACTTTAGTTGCACGTAGATATGCTATGGAAGATGTGTGCTAAACGAAATCACAATCGTTGAGAGAAGAATAACCCTGTCAACAGAAAATGAAGCAATATACCAAGGAACGGGAGCAAATGCACGCTCAAACCCTATCTTCACTTCAAGTTGTCTGCTTGCCTTTTTTCCTCTTCGAGTTTTTAACCACTTAAGTGAACAAAGAGGTACGTTAACGTCGTTACTGCACACAATTGGTCGGATGGGATGAAAAGGACATTCATTTCTTCCTCATGTAGCCACTTCTGCTGCTACCACTACTGCCACTGCAGTGAAAGTGCCCTGTTCAAGCGAGCAAGTGTAAAAGTAACAGCAAACGCTCGTTTTAGATTCATCATGATTAAAGAATAGATGGAGCACTTCACTATCTAAAGGATGAAAAGGAACTAGAAAACAACAAAAGAATGTCTCAGGAGAATCTACGCACATTAATGATATTCTGGCATTGACTGATGGAAGGATGTAGGGTGGGAAAATTGAGTTGTGCGACTTTACCAGGGGAGTGTGATTAGGTAAGGGATCGATTGACGTCCTTTAAAAGTTTGAGTGCAGTTTTAAGATTTGACTTACTGCTGGAATGAATTGGGTTGATATATTTTGGAATTTAATTGGTAAGTATTCAATGCGCTCAGGATTTCTGTTATGATGCTGTATTATCTTAGTAAGTTTGTTTTTTGAATACAATCTTAGTTTTTATTAATTCTAACTATGCATAATGCTTCTTCTTTACTAGCACATGACAGATTGCAAACGTTCCGCGCACTAGAAGAGTTTCGAGCATGTCTCCTTCGTTAAGTTCGCATTCGCTGTAAATATGGAAAAGATTCACGCACATCACGTTTTTGTGCCGAACATTTGGCAAGTAACATAAATTCACGCACAACCAAGTTAAACTGTCAACATGAGCTCAGAAAACAAGCCTGGCCAGCTGGTGGTGCAACAGCTTACATGCTTGGTACGTATCGAGGAGTTTAAAGGCTGAGCTACAATCAACATAACCAGACATAAAGCAAATGTCAAAAAAGTTGAGCCCGAATATTTTATAGGGCATTGAGTACATTTGACATAAGGATGACATACGCAACATGAAAAGTTGAAATCGAACGAACTTTTTATGTCAGTATGACAAATACATTGTTTACTTTAAGTGACAATGATACATTGTTGTTCGCCATTTGAAACGGTGAGTGAAATCTTATCCAGCTGTGAGGAATTATGCAGAAAACAGGTGTTCTCACCTGTTCAGCACAATTCCACTCTGGTATTGAAATTTAATTTAATATTTCTTCTGCGCTGTTGAAGACTTTCATCAACAAAATTACAACGCATTGTCAAAAACATAAAAATTCAAAATCAGTTCGAAATCATCAATTTTCTTCAATTACTTTTGCCGCAATGACACTTTTTCATATGTGTCAAGATCACATAAGCGCGAATCGTATGTAGGCGAACTATGTGCGCACTGCGTTACTTGACGTTCCTTATTTTGTGTTATGTTGATTGTAGCACAGCGGTAAAGCGACACAGTTAATTCAAAACTTAATGTTCGATATTAGAACACACGTATCAAGCTTTTGAAAAAATATTGGATGAGATGCTAAAGCAAATACAGCACTTCAGATGTGGAGTTACGTTGAACTAGTGCGATTCAGCATTTTTGCTATGTTTCTATCTGTGGGTGTCATTGTACCCAACTAGCCAATAGCAAACAATTTAACTAGCTAGCAGTCTTTGTACGGAGCACTGAATTTTGCTTTCAGATTCAGGACTCTTGCCCGAGAAATTATTTTCACGGAAATGCAGTTCAGGAGTGTCTGCAAAAGGCTACGGAATTTTCTATGCTGTCGTGTTTAAGGCCATTTTCTTTTCTTTTTCAACTTAAAATTTTTTGAGTGGCAACAGCAATTATTATCACTAGGTTCAAGGCGATATGTTATTGCGAAATTCGTGAATCTGATCAGGTATTTTGTTGATTAACAGGTTGGCTTTGATTTTTAGCTCGCCGGGCTTAGTTCCTAGCTCACCCCCGCAGTTGATTCCTCTGTCATATCAGGGGCCTAATATCCTGATGTAGTTCCTAGGGATTGTGTTGCCCTACCAAAATTTGTGCTGTATTATTTTCCTTGGTAAGTCGGATTTTACTGATAAGTTTTTCAATGCTTTCGTCGGCATCACTGGCTGAATCTAACTGCTGAGTAAGGCTCTCTGAGGCCAAAATATCTCTAAAAGCTTTTGAATTTGTAATCTTCATTTTTTAGATATTTATCTATAAAGACTTCCTCTATTAAGAAGTGCACCGGCTTTTGGTCAGAAGAGAGCTCATCAAGTACCATTGTTCGGATGTTGGGGTGAAAATCTCGCGAAGTTTCAAGTCTTGCATGTTACCAGATGCTTGGCTATAGTCCGTTGATTCACTTTGCATATGTAGTCTACCATCAATGGATGTAATGAATCTGTTAAACTCAGCCTCAGCTCGATTGCCTCTCACAACACCCCAGGTATTATGATAGGCGTTGAAGTCACCTACTACTAGAAGTGGGCCTTCCAGTTCAAAGTTAGGTTTTGGGATTATACAATATAAAATGGCATGACTACAAATTCAAACAAGCTCGTTTTTATTTTAATTTGGGGTTGCCTCTACGCGTTGTAGTTGAGAGGTTTGAATCAGGTAGTTATACACATGGCCGTTCCCTTTCTCCTTCCTGTCAGTCTATCATTTCTGTATAGATAATAGTGAGAGAAGCAGTGACGGGCTCCCGTGCTGCAGGGAGTTTGCATTCCGCGTGAGTATGGAAATTTAATTCATCGGTTGGTTTCAGAGACGGCAGAGCCGAAAAATCTTGAGAATTTTCATTCGAGTCCACCTTGTCCTGATCAGACTCTGTAGCTTCTTCCGAAGACGATTCAAATCTGAGGGATGGTGAGACTATAGCTTTCCTCTTTCTGGAATATTTTGTTCTTGGAGAATCTATACTATTCCTCAAAGGCTTAGCCATAAGTTCGTCTTTCTTCTAGCGTTGTCCTTTAACGCATTCTCTAACACATGAAATGCGTTGTTGCACAATTGATCTCGCTAGCTGCTTCCCTCTTATTGGCCAAAACCGTTGTCTCGTAGTGGTGAGCAGGGCCTGCGCCCCAAGATGGTAGTTGACGCGGTGAATGTCCATCATCAATAGCTTGGTGAATGGGTGTTTGAATGGCAGCAGCATCTGGTGTTTGCCTTCAAAAGTAAGCTTGGACAATTTAAGCCTCCCACAAACGCGCAAGATTCTTTCCGAGTCCAGAAAGGGAGCCAGCCCCATCAAGGGACTTCTTTTGTTGATCTGCTTCTCTAAACGAATTTTCCGTATTTCTACATGAAAGTCGTCTTGCTGAATGTACTTGATGATGACATCGAGGGTGCTGGAAAGTTCTTGGCTCGTGAGGGCTCTGCTCCGCGGCTAGAGGTTCTGGGAAGCTACTTTGCAATAACCGATAAACCGTAACACGTAGGCAAGTATTCTTTGCAACCATCTGAAGGAGTCCCCATATGGAATTCCATGAATAATATTCATGTCCACCTTTGTTGCCACCACCATTGTCACTTTTTTTCACTTCTTCTCCAAATCGCAGGATCCCTCACTCTTGTATTCAGGAGGCCAAGTTGATTCAACTTTCCTCAAAAAGGGTGGTATTTGTAACTACATGCCACAGCTACTCAGTTAAATTGGCGCTATACCCCATGATAGAATGTCGGCTGGATTGTTTCTGGAACTAATGTGGCACCATTGGTTTGGTTTTGAGTGCGTTTGAATGGCTGAACCCCGATTAGCAACCAATGTGGTGTAAGATGATGTGGTTGAATTGACTCAAGTGAGAACGATTTCAGCATCAGCCCAGAAGATCTGGAAAACATTTTGCAGATTTAGCGCAGTTTTGACTCGCTTGGTGAGCTCAGCTCCTAGTTTGGCAGCACACAATTCCGGGCGTGGGATAGTCACCGTTTTGATCGGGGCCACTCTTGATTTTGCGCATAACAATCTGATGACAACTTGACCGCTTCTCAGGGTAAATCTGGCGTATATTGCCACTCCATATGCCTTCACTGAGGCATCACAGAAGGTATGCGGCTGAACCTGCACGGGCCTCTCTCCAACGTGAACGTGTCGGGGAAAGCGAGCTTTCAGCAACAATGGCAAACTGCTGTGAAATTTGGACCAGTAAGTGTGTATTCCTACAGTCAAGGCGGCATCCCATTCCAACTGCAAGTGCCAAATCTCCTGTGGAAAAAGCTTGGCAGTTACGATGATCGGTACCAGGAGGTCCATCGGATCGAACATCCTGGCAATGTCAGATATGATCGTCCATTTGGTGATTTTGAACGGCGTGGCTACGGATTGATGTGAATCTGGAACTCATTCACCTTGAGGAGGCAGATTAAGCCTAAGGTTTTGATGTAGTCCATTGATAGGTTGCTGAAATTCATTTGAACCTGCAGGTCCCCAAGTTTTATCCTCTGCAACAGTTGAGGATGAATGACACACCATTTGTGCAGAGGAATGCCTGTACTAGTGAGAATTTTGATCAACTCCTCCTACTTCCGAATTGCCTCTGCCAAGCTGTCCGCCCAGTCATAACGTCGTTGGTGTAGAAATCATTTTGCAATGCGCTACTACCAAGGAGATGCTTGTGGTGCTCATCCCGTGCTAGCACCTGAAGACATTTGACCGCTAAGTATGGAGCACACGTCGTGCCGTAGGTGGTGGTATTTAATTGATAGTATCATAATGGCTCAGTTGAACTATTTCTCTAGACCAGAATATGATACTTTCGATCATCAGAATGAAACATCAACTGACGGTACATCTTCTCGATCTCGGCGGTGAAAACAAAGCAGGGCATTAGCAAGATCGCGAACAAGTCGTCCTGAATGGTAGGTCCAGTGTAAAGGATGCTGTTTAATTAGATGTTCGTCGTCATTTTACTGGAGGCATCAAAGACCACTCTCAGCTTGGTAGTGCTACTATCTGGCTTCAATACGCAATGGTGCGGTAGGAAACACTGCATCTTCTCGTCCATCTGTAGAGTCACTTCCTCCATATGCCAACAACGGACGTAATCATCCATGAATTCCTTGTACTCACATTTTAGCTCAGCATTTTTCTTCAGCCTTCGTTCTATGGCAAAAAATCTGCATGTGGCAATAGCTTTTGAGTCGCCCAGCCTCTGGGGTCATTCCAAAAGGGAAGTCTCACCAGGAAACGACCGTCTGGCTGTCTTCGCATCGCTTGGTAAAATATATTTCACATGCCTTTTCAGTCAATGTAAACTGAGGTTTCACGTTCAGCACTTCCTCCCTTTCCCCGAACTTTTTGATGGTCTCGTTCAGTTTGAAGTCCTCTGCTAGAGCCCCGTAAGTCACTGAGGATGTCTGAAGTTGGACTGCTATTCCAGCGACTATCCAGCCAAGGAGTGTACTTTGAAGCACGGGGAGCTTGGGGCCCAGTTTTATCTGCCTGATAGCCAAAATCTCGTAAAAGTGTTCGACGCTCACCAGTATGTCAACCCGCTCCGTTCGGTGAAAGTTTGGATCTGCCAGTTTGATATTTTTTGGAATCGGCCATTTTGAAATGTTGAGCTCCTGAGAGGGTTGCGGTGAAATAATTTTATACATCACATAAACCTCCAATTGCCTGGCGTGCCCAGTCAATCGGGATTGTAGGCCAATATTTACCCTGTTGTGCACCCTTTCTGTACTACCGCCGACCTTTTCGATGAACGTGGGATGACGTGTTAATAGTAGCCCCAGTTTTCGGATTATTTGCTCCACAATCAAATTGATTTTTGAACCCGGATCTAATCCAGCTCGGCACTCCAATGTTCGTCCATTGCTGCCAGTCAGCTTTACCAGGGCCGTGCTCAGAAGCACGTATCCCTTGGACCGTGGTGTCATCAGAGTAGTTAGAGCGAGCGATGGTGCGTCAGACTGCTGCCTTGCCTCCTGTTTAGACAGTTTCGGGCGCGGGGGCATGACCTTGGCTGAATTTGATTCGCTATCTTCATTCAAATTTAAAAGGCACAAAGTTTCTTCAACTGGACGAATTTTAGTCTTTTCGCGATAGTGAGCTTAAGGAAATCTGGGCAGCAGTACAGTAGGTGTGTTTGCTCGCACATCAGGCACTGAGGAGTCACCACAGTGGCTATTGTAGCCTTGGCCCCTTTGGTTCGGCTCTCAAACGGCCCCTTTGATACATTGCCAAGCGCCTCGAGAGCCTGAAAAGGTGTCTCCAAAAATTCCAAAAAGCCTTTCAAAGATGGTAGTTCTCACTGGCTGGTCAACGATTGTTCTCACAGTGCGTGAGTGTCCGGATCAAGCTTCCTGATCAATAGGTGCAAGAGTAGTGGGACCCAATCAGCAGTGGCTACGTCCATGTTCTCGAGGCGTCTGATGCACTCCTGGGGAGTCTCATGTAGAGATTTCACGGCAGCCACTGACGATTTCTGACCCGCGTGGGATGGTTGACCCAGTAATCGATTGATGAGTGCAGTGGCCAATAGTCGTCGATTATTGTACCGCTCCTTTAAGGTGTTCTACGATGTCACGTCATTATTTTCATAGAGCGTGAAATTTCGAATTAGTCTTTCAGCTTCTCCCGTAAGGTTGGCCTTGAGGCACCATAGCTTTTGGCAATTCGATATTAGTTGGCCATGCACCATTTACAAGAACAAGTCATGAAATTGTTGCCAGCGCAAGTATTCTCCGTCAGAGGCTGGAAGCGTGATATTGGGTAGACGAAAACTGGGGCCCGCTGTTATTGGAGTTGGTGTTGCTGAGGCTGATTCGAATTTTTGCAGCCTTGTTTCTAACTGGATCAGCCAGTCTTGCGATACTTCCTCGAGCTTTGCGTGTCGAGTGACATCAAAACCTTGTCCGCCAGGTTCCTCACAAAGTTCAGAAATCAGGTCGTGACACTCCTCCAACTGTGACCAGTATCTTTGCACCAAAGCGATTTTTGCCTTTTACCACGATCTTGACAGCTCCAGATGATCCAAATGGGCGATCGTTCTCAGCAGGGAATTTACAACCACATTGTATCGTCGCAACATCCTTGTAATGCTGTTATCACTTGGTGATGGTGTATCAATGACCCTTTGCTCGTATTCTCGGTGTACAACTTCCTCTGCGTCGACGGGCAACCAGTTTGTAAAACAGCTTCCTTCAGCACCAACATCCGATCCTTGAAGTGCTGTTGAAACAACAGATTGCATTGTCTCATACAAGGCACTGGCGAAATGTGCATGGGACACTGGCACTTCCGATAGCTTGCGGATCTCTAAATCCCCTTTTTCGAAGGCATTCCACGTGGACCTGAGTCGTCGAAGCCTTGCTTTGTAGTCCCCGGCGTCTTGTTTTCAGGCCGCTGAATCTTTTTCTAGTTGGTGATGATGCTCTCCAATTATTTGGCCAATCCTTTTTGACGCTCCGCAAAAACATTCCATGGTTGTGTGATAAGACTTTATACAGTTCAAAAAACGGCACAGCACAGATCTTTACCGACACAGATACTAAATAAACCCTATGTTCACGTAACACTGGAATCCAAATTCTGCAACCGCAACTCCAGCCTGACCGCTGTCCGAATATTGCCTGGAATCGAAACCTCGCCAATCGAAAAAAACTCCGATATCCGCAAAAATTATAGAAGGCGCAAGATCCAAGTTAGGATCCCGCCGCGGCCTCCAAATGTTGAATCCAGGACTATTTTGTCTTGGTTCTTCAGCGCCAATCACTAAAGTCAAAATGTTTGTTGACTTTGCTGTTCACAAATTAAACACAGATGAAAACGGGTATGAGTTTGCATCGCATTTCTGTTTGCCGGCTGTACAAAATTTATGCCCCCTTAAAACAACTCATTTGCTTTATATTTAAATACACCCGATCGTTCGGACGTCAAAGTCAAAGTCAAAAGCACTTTATTTAATACTAGTCGTTATAAATATCAAAAGAATATAAAGCAAATTCCCAACAATAACAATAAAAAAGTTAATGGCCCAAATGGCTCTCTAAGTTTATACGTTATCATTTAAAACATAAAAAAAAACTATAGTAAATTCAAATCAATGAAGATTATTACATATTAATTCATTCAATTGGAAAAAGGAGAAAAAACCAACCTGCACTATCCAAAAATTATTTATAATTAAAACACAACAGTTAACTTTGATCCTACACCTAATATGCTTAAACTCAATAATAAAGTCTATCTATCAAAAACTTTATCTTATACTAAAAAAACTCTATAACAATGTTCCTAACCTAACCGTTTAACCTTATCTCTAGCCTAACCTATACCTAATTTTTAACACAATTAAACAAAACTAGATGTAGCAATAATGAGCTGAAACTCAAAAACTAAATAACGAAAAACACAAAAACTGAAACACGAATAATTTAGACATTGTCATTTAGCCACCAATACCTGGATTGTGCCGATCAGCTTCAACGAATCTAGCATATGAGTATCTCCATTGGAATTGTTGGTCTCGTGAACTCAAGTTCGGAGGATATTTTATCTTCTTATCGGTGGCCCGTCTTAATATGTGATATATGACTGGGACGCCGTCAGAATCAAAAACATATCGATTCATGTCCAAATACACGAATGCTTCTGGCCGAACGAACACAGTAGCGAGGCAAGTCGCTATATACCCGTCTGTAGGGTGGAACGGCTGTGAAATCCAAGGGTTTTCACTCACAGTCGCATATCTTGCGATATGATTCCGAAGAAGCTTCAATATGAAGATATCGACCCTCGTCACTTCAGCAGTTTGATAAATTCTTCTATTCAATATATAATGTTTTCAATCCGTCTCAGGCTTTCTGTACAAACCAGTACATGCACGAAGACATTTCCTTTCGAAAACTCTTAATTTTTCCATAGTACTAGTACTCTGGTTGTACCAGATCTGACATCCATATGTCAAAACGGGTCTAACCAGGGTCTTGTAACAGATAATTTGTACCTTTCAATCAATGTATTTGGAATGAAAGAGTCTTCGTAGGGCCATGAGTACTTTTTGTGCCTTACTGAGCATGATTTTCACATGTACAGTATAGTACAGGTACTGATCGAGATGAACACCGAGATAGCAAACACAGGATTTATGTGGAACCTGTCCTGAACTGCCTTTACCGGCCATGATGTGAAAATTCTTCCAATTACGTTTCAGGTCTTGACTGACCCCCTTCAGCGTTGTCTTAAACAAGATTGTTTCACACTTTTGCGCATTGATTCTCATTTGCCAATAGTCAGTGTACAGGTGTACATCACTGAACATTTTCTGAAGATTACTCTGAACTATTGTAGCTTTTCGGTCTGCCGTATAGATGATCAGATCATCAGCAAACGCTACCAATGATTGCGTTTGCGAGACGTTAAAATCAAAGCCGTTCAATAGCTTGCGAATGAATATTGAAAAGAGCAAAGGCGCAGTAACTGTTCCCTGCTGTAGACCATTCAAGACCTTAAATTCGCGCATCGTTGTCAGATTTCCATCAGTTACAACAAAAAATTTCTCGTACAACATATTACACATCATGGCGGCAAGGTGTCTGGGGAACTTGTCCTGAAGGAGTTTAAAAACTAGTTCATCTAACAACACCTTATCGAAGGCTTTCTCCATATCAATGAGACATGCTCCAACACATTGTCTATCATTTAGTTTCCAACAGATGTCCGAGGTTACTTTCGTTATTGCATCTGTGGTCGAATGCCTGGCACGAAAACCAAATTGGGAATTTGGCATCAACTCATATTCCTCAATGTGGGCGTTTAATGCTCTGTTGAGTATCCCTTCAAACAACTTGCTAATGTTCGGCAGCAAGCTGATTGGGCGATAGCTTTTGGGGCATGAAGATTCTTTTCCTTTCTTCAAGATCGGAAATACCTTAGCCATTTTCCACTCATTTGGAAAATATGAGTTGCTCAACATGTTGTTGAACAATATGGAATAATTCCTAATAGCAACCTCCGGCAAATTTCGGAGAACTACATTTGGAGTACCATCAGTACCACATGATTTCTTGTTGTTTCTCCTGCGAAATATGAAACACAAGTCTTCATAGCTGACAATATGATCAATAAGATTCAAGCTCAGTATCAGGTCAGATGTTAATGTTTCATTGAAATGAAGAATTGATTGGCCATTCAGGCTTGATTTGAAGTTGGAAACTTTAGCTTCAACGAGCTCTGAAAATACTTCGCTCCCTCTCTCAGGGTTTGGTAGATGAACCAATTCAAAATGAGTTCCAATCAGGGCAAGTTTATGCAATCCCTCACATATAATCCTGCTTCCATATCTATCCGAAGTCGTACTATCAATTTCCATACCAGCCCTATCGAGAAGATTTATCTCATCACTAGTGACTTCAAGATTCGATACCTTCACTCGAGACTTCTTGCGGAATATGCTTTTCACTTTCGCGAAAACGCCGTCTGGGTCCTGTGGGCTAACACTCCTCAATTTTTCCGCCCACTGATTGCTGACTTCACTCCTGAAGTATGACTGGATTAAGTTCCGGACATTCTTCAGGTGTAATTTCAACAAAGCCAACGAGGTCAGTGAATATTGTTGTCCACAAATCGTCAATGAATATTGTTGACGCGTGTGAAAAGAAGGCTTTTCAATCTTTTCAACGTAACAATGGTTGTTGTTCCATATCCTTCCATATTGTTTCGATGTTTAATCCTTGGAACGACTTTCTCTATTGTTTCCAACGTCAGCTTCTCTTGCTTCGACAAATAGAGATCGATTTCATTGTTAGTTGATTCCTGTGATTAGGAACCATTGAGTAAGAGTTGCCACCATCAGAAGGGGGACATTGCTTCTGGAACTATCGATTAAACTTCTTTTGAAACTTTCCCCAGTCTGCTTTTCTGAAATTCAACCGATGATTTTCATGTTGAACTGGAATGAGGAAGAAATCATCCCTTTGATGATTGATTTCCATTACGATTGCGTTATGCCCGCTATCGTAAGGAAGCACCTGCAGTTTCCGTTGAGGACTATTAAAGCTGAGTTCAAGTCTTGCGTCAACAATGCAGAGGTCCAAGTATGAATTCTTCGTAGGGTATGTTGGGAACTCCGACCCATATAGATTGCACCTGTATTCAATTTGATTCTCTGTTATCCACGATTTCAGAAAAACACCTCTTGGATTATTGGTGGCATTCAGCCATGATGTATGCTTGGCATCCAGGTCACCAGCAAGAATATAATAGTTATGCAGCCTGTCCGATTCGAGTATTTCAAACCGGGAATTGAGCTCCTGAGAACAGTTCCACCAGTTGCATAGGCAGAGATAACGAAGAGGTTATCCCCACCTGGCAGTGAGATTTTGATAACGGACACTTCAAGAGATTCAAGCTTTTGAATTCGACTTTTTCAATATTTTGGAAACAAAAGGGTCTTTGAACCAATGTCTCGCTGCCACCTCCCCCATCACCTATTACCCTATCGTTTCTTACGAATTCAAAATCCTTGAATGTCATGGAGTGCCATGAACTGAAGTGGGTTTCGGTAAGAAGCATGATGTCAGGCTTTTGCTTGACAAGGAATTCCAGGAGACAGGCAGGTCGATGTTGTTTCACAATGGAGTTGATGTTAATTGAGATGAAACGAATCCTATCCGTGGGAATGTGGCTGAATGACAATCTATTTTTAGGCATTTGAAAGCCCTAAACGCTGAAAAACAATCTTTATTTTCGAATCTTGTTTATCGATTCTTTCCGGTAAGGAATTTAATTGCTGGTAAATTTTAAGGAGCAGCTCACTATTGCCACTTACGTTATTTATTTTATACACGTTGTCTGCTGGTCCTCTTGCAGCAAGTGCCAATGACACCCCGGGGTTAACGCAGTAAGTAGGTATCACACTGCGGTGTGCTTGACTTTGTTTCGGAGTGACTTTAACTTTTGCATCTTGATACCGGGGGCATCCTCGATATGATGCTGGATGACCAAAGGCACCGCAGTTCACACAATATAGTTTTTCTTTTGGCTCCGCCTGAGCCAATTTGCACTCGCCGGGAGCATGGATGTCTTTTCATTTAACACTCCTATATTTCATGGCGCAATTGGCAGCCGAATGCCCGAATCTTTGACACCTGTAGCATTGGTTGACCTCACTTTTCTGGAGGCGTTCTCACCTCACCACATGGAAGTTCAAGTACCGTATTTTTTGCAGGGCACTTGAACTGCTTTTGCTGGAAATCTGGACTAAGAAGTGAGGCAAGTTCTTGCGCTCCACAATCGATCTCCTCGTTGCAAAGTTTTTCACGGAAATAAATTGTATTTCTGGTGCAACTTCTTGGAGAACTGAAGGAGATCGACTGTGTCCTCATCACAGTCCAGGCCCTTCAATAAAAAGTTGGTTTCTTTCGCTTTTGGGGGTGTATGTAAAATGCGGAACATCTCCAAAATTTAACGCACTTTTTGTTGCCTGGAAATCACGACGACTTAGTCCTTATTGTCAGTTTATCGGCATTGACCCTGTTTATCTCAAAATCATTTTGCTTATTTTTGGCTGCCAGAAGCCGAACCATATCTTTGCCCGTTTGCCCAAATACATTGATTGGCGGGACTTTTTCCTTCTTTTCATTAATCTTGACGGACGGACCAGCAGGCAAAAGTTTTGGTTTTTCTCCCTATTTTTGAATTTTAAGGTATTCTATGAACTCATTATCTAACTTAGAAGTTTTACCTGGATCCTCTTCAATGCTCCTCGTATCTTCAAGTCCAGCTAGCGCTGCATAGTAGTTCCTGCTGTCGTTTGCTCCACCTGCGCTGAGGACATCCTCTTGATCAGCTTCTTGCTTTGGCTTCTTAGTTTTCTTATCTTCGGCTTTTGGATTTGCTTTTTGGCCTTTCTTGGTTTCTTTAGCTTTGTTGAATGTTAATGTTCCAACGAGTGCTTCTAATGATTTGACCCGAAGCTTGAGCTCTTCATTTTCTTTTTCAATTTTGTCAGCTTTCTCTTTATCTTCTTCGATTACCGATAGAATTGTCGGTTTTTCTTCTTTATTGTCGTATCTTCTTTTGAGTTTTTTTCACCCATCGCCGTTGGCGATGGACACGAACCTTTTGGTTGATGGCTGAAGCCATCGGGCTCCTCCATCTCGTTGCTTTTGCAGCGAGACTAGAGGGAATGTTCTCAGACCGGGACTTCCCTTGTACGTATTTCCACTTCTGATATTTCTTCAGGAAATGAGTTTCAGGTATTCGATAAATGCTCGAATAATTCGACGGTGATGGTTTTTAATTAAAAAAAATATTTTCAACGGACTTTTGTGAAAAATTAATTAATTTTCAAAATTAATGACAGGAGCGATTAAAAACACATCTGCATGCAACGAGTGCTAGACGTAGAATCCTTTCATCAATACATCTAATCACTTTCAAAACTTTAAGATCATCAGCATAGAGAAGATATGAAGCATCTATTTAAGAGAGCAAGTCGATAATGTATATTAGAAATAAAGCGGCGCCAGGATGGATCCTTGAGGGACTGCAATCTGTGGATATGTAGAAGGAGTGAGAAACACTCCACAGAGACTTAATCTACATGAACGATTGTTTACGTATGAGATAAGCCAAGAGAGCAAACAACCAGAAATACTATGTTTTGTTAGCTTTTTACGCAGTATGTTATGATTTACTTTATCAAACGCCTAGTCAAAATCAGTATAAATGACGTTAACCTGAAAGCGCTTATCAGCGGTATCACCAACAATGTGAGTAAATTCAAGTAGACTTTGTAGTCGTCGACTGACTTGGAAGAAAGCAATGTTGAGCAGGAGATATCGAGTAGTATATAAACCTGTATGATTTGCACATATAGCGACGATGACAGCATGTCTCTTCATTTCTTGAGTGATGTTGTAGTCCACCATTTCTTATCTGAAAAGAAAAAATATAAAAAAAAAATTCGCGAAGTTATAGTCACATTTATGCATGTCCTCAAATACCGTACGTACCCTATATATATATATATATATATATATATATATATATATATATATATATATATATATATATATATATATATATATATATATATATATATATATATATATATATATATATATACAATATAGACATATATGCTTATATCTGTAAAAATAGAGTTATCTCCGCGATCAATCTCAAGAAATTTACTTAAATATATTCTTAACCGTATCACTAGTTCCCGCTTATTCGATGCCCATCACCTTCATTTTCAATTAATGGCACATAATTTTCATGAAATCGGCTTTGCATTTTCATATTCATCTTTAAAGTTATGATCAGTTGTAGAAGAAAAAGTATCTCTCTCTTTAGGTTTCGATTCTCGCCGGTCTTTAGTATGGAAATCACTAATTTTAGATTTCTGGGCATATAATGTATAATATTAATTGGAAAGTTACGAATCAACTCTATAATTTGCAATTCTTATTATTTCTTCGGGGAATTTTCCATATCCTATGTGTAACGTTTACATCTAAGGATGTAAGAAGGATTCTTTTTCTAAGTTCATCTGTAAGCAAAGAATGAATGTGGAAGAGAAAAGCCTCCGGAAATTATCTTTCTAAATATTGTGGAGTTGTATTTATGCTGCATTTAGAATTAATTTATTATTTCCGGTAGAATTAATTGAGTAAAATGTACCGTTTATGCAGAAAATTAAGGATGCTGATCATTTTCATTATCCGTCACCAAAGGACTCGGTAACTCCATTAAATCCTTTTTTTTTGAGGAACTACCTAAAGCACCGAAGCCTGCTCTACGACACGACACAGGGCCAACGAAGGATGGAAATTACATCGGGTGTTGCCCAGGGATCTATCCTTGGTCCGGACCTGTGGAACGTGTCTTACGACGGGCTACTGAGACTTGAGATGCCAGATGAGTCGCGCTTGGTCGGCTATGCGGATGATGTTGCGGCTCTGGTCGCCGGACGCACCGTTGAACAAGCGCAACTTAGGCTAGGTATGCTTATGCGCCGAGTGAGGGACTGGATGACTGCTCGTGGGCTGAGTTTAGCACTGGAGAAAACCAAAGTGGTCATCTTGACAAAAAAAAGTAAGGATGATCAGTATTGGAGACATACAAATCGAATCGAAGCCAGCGGTGAAGTACCTGGGGCTACTGATCGACTCGAAGATGAGTTTCTCTGAGCAAATCAGGGCAACGGCTGAGAAGGCTGCTTCGGGAATATTGGCTCTGAGTCGACTTCTGGCCAACGTAGGGGGACCCAGCCCATCAACAAGACGCCTCTTGACGAGTGCTGTAGGGTCAGTGCTACTGTACGGAGCAGAGGTATGGGGCGACGCTCTCAGCAGGGAGGTATACCGAAAACGTTTGGAACAGGTACAGAGAAGAGGAGCACTGAGGATTGCATCTTCGTATCCAACCGTCTCCGACTCGGCGGTGAGGGTAATTGCAGGCATTATACCTGTCGCCCTTCTTGCTAGAGAGCACCACGCTATTTAACTGCGCCGAAACGAGGATGCGAGGGAGATAGTTGTCGGCGAGAAGAGACAGCGCTCGCTCAACGATTGGCAGCAGTCTTGGGTGAATTGCACGAAGGGAAGGTGGACTGCACCCCTCATCCCGGATGTGAGACCGCGGCTAAATCGAAGGCACGGTGAGATTGACTTCTTTCTGACCCAGCTTTTGAGCGGGCACGGGTGTTTTCAGTCTTACCTGCGCAAGATCGCTAAGTCACGGTCTCCCGATTGTCGGTTTTGCCTAGGACAGGAGGACAATGCCTGTCACACATTTTTTGCGTGTACAAAATGGGTCAGGCTGCGAAGGGAACTCTATAGGAAGACAGGAGAGCTCACCACGGATAATATAGTTGCGGTGATGTACCACGGATAATATAGTTGCGGTGATGCTCGAATCGGTTGACAAATGGAACCAGGTGGCACATTATGCTCGGGCAGTCCTAGAATATAAAAGGGACTCACAGCAGCCGGGGGCACTGGGGCTGGGGGATCGCTCTTCTGGCATTTCATCTTCCCCTCTCCCCTCCCGCTAGGAAAGGGACTCCTCAGCTTGAAGGCGCCCCACGGCGTAACAAAACGAGACCTGGCCCGAAATAATGTGTCAAACGGTTCCAGGCTGGGTTATCAGGTTGACAGGGGAGGTGTTTAGTGGGTAGTCCAGTCGCGCATGGGAGTCCCACACTCTGTGCGTAAATAGCATTCACCTCCCTACCACAAAAAAAAAAACTCCATTAAATCCTTGAAGAGTGCCAACTAATTAGCAGTTTTCTTAGGAAATATCATTTAAATTCAATTTCTCGACTTCAGGGTATAATATTGAACTGTTAATATCTACAGAGTCCTTGAAAGGATTACAATCCTGTACCGAAACATTTTAGATCAATATGTCGCCCTTCATTTGAAACTTCTACTATCAAAATCCTTACACGCATCGATCAGTTATGCTGAAAATTGGGGTGAAAGTCAGAAATTTTTTACTTTTAACGGTAAAAGTCCTTTACCGTTACTTGAATTTCTTATCCTTCAAACGGGACCTAACAGGAAGAAAGACGTATCATTTATCGAAAATCTCCGTTTAAAAGTTATGCGTGAACATACATAAAAAAAGCAACAAAGAAAAAAATATACGTGATAAATTGATAACCTTCTTCCCTTTGGAAGTCGGTTAATAAGATTTGATGACTTTAGTTTCTGGATTCTCTGAGAAAATTTGCTGTGATGCGCTGACGGACAGGTATCGATTTTGATAAGGTATTGTACAAAATTTTGACAGAAACCTAATAAAATCACACATATTGGTGCGACCTACAATGTCTGCAATTTGCATTAAAATATTTCTTTAACGTCACGCAACATGTTACCATTTTAGCCGTGGCGAAAGCGTCTTCTTCTGTGTCTGGCATATGGTAATCTTATTCCTGACGCTTCGAAGGATACGCTTCATTTTCACTGCATCTAGCTAATACATCCATACATAAAATTGTGATCGCATATTAATGTATCTCGTAAAATTGTTCCTTAGATGTAAAATTTTTCTATTAAGCCTAATTTTATCAAGCTTATTCAGTTAAGGCTTTAATTAGAGTATTGGTATGACTTCTTTCATTGAATTACAGGTCTTGCTCTTGAATCTCACGCATTAAATACCATCCACTTTTCTATAAGCGGATTATTTCTGCCATAGTGAATACAAAACTTTCCACGTAACACAAGTAATCGCATCTGCATTTTAATTCCATCGTCTAGCTTTACAAGTATATTATATTCTGTTCTTCGCTGCTTGACGAATTTTCCTCAGAACCTACGGACCGATGACAGGCAAATGCTCGTTATGAATGATGTATTTTAAGAAACCTATTACAACAAAACCACATCCACCTTTGCACTCCTTGTTGGGTTTATTGATATTGAGTAATTTACACAAGAGTAATATATGTATACTCGCGAATGTGTGTTTAAGCGGTCCAAGGCTCCACAAGGATGTAAAATTCTTGGAAATCTTAAACAATCGAGCGCTTGCTGAATTATGGGAAAGTCAAGAGTTCAAGTTATAGCAAGCGAAGCGTGAAACGTGCTTTGAAGAGTAGAAAATTGGATTTGATGGAACCACAACAAGGTTGCATTGATGACTTGTCGTGAAATCGAAAGTTACGGGATTTTGTGTTGGCTCCAAACTCAATTTCTAATGCTTTCTTTGTTCTGCCGGGACTACACTGAGAAAAAACAATTCACGTGTGGTAATACTATTCATTCTATGTATGTACATATTAAAGAGGTTAAATGAATTCATGCATCAATTTCCCAAAAGAAAAGAAAAAATACGCTTAGCAGCATCTTTCGGGAAAAAAACAACAAAATGTGATTGACCTGGTGAATTGAAAAGTTTTTCGATGAAAAATTTCTGGAAAAACAATTTATATTCAAAGCAAAACAAACGATCAGAAGTGATCATTGTCGACTGTACCGGAAACGATTTAGGATGGAGGTATAAATTCAATGCGCTTAAGTCAGGGATTTTCACATCTTTTAACCGCATCAAGTTAAAGATGAAAGTCTAACCCCGAATATATGTAAGTATTTATTTAGGTTGCTTAAGGGGATACATAATCCTTACTTTAAGTGAAGATTGTCTTCGAAATCAGCAAATGTACGATGATGGAAAAAGCTGGGTTCTTGCCGTTGTAACGTATACGCGAGCACATATCCAGGAAACAGAGCAAACAGAATTAGAGCATTTCCAAAGCGGTATAAATAACAAAAAAATCGAAATTCAACAAATTCGAAGCAGCAGAAGAAGTGAAAACAGCCTAACAAAGCAAAGCAAACGAACAGAAAGGAAGAAGGTTGGTAGGCGATTCCAATTTGGATTCAAAGTAAACACTCTTACGCTTCGGGGACAATGCCTTAGCAGGTCCTTATGTGATGCTCTGGAAGCTACCAGCGCACAGATTCCTGGGAAAATATGTACATATATTTAAACTTTTTTCGGAAATCGATTTTGTTTGACTGTATCTAACGCATGCATGAACATTTGTACTCGTTAAAATCACAATTTACTCTTTCAAAGGATGGAAACCAATGTAAATAACAGTAACATGTAAAAATTTTGCTTAATTCTATCATTTGATTGTTTTTAAAAATTTTTCTTTGAAAAGATACTGATTTCTTCCTGTGACATGTGACTGTAATACTAATTTTCCTAAATCAATTACAAGGCTTATCATAAAGAAGAAAATTGTTTCTCAAATTAAACTAAAATAGTTCTAGTAAACCGAACCATATTGTTTTCTACTCAATCTATGAAATGTAGACACTTACGTTATACAACTAATAAACAAACTCCTTCCTCATACATCACTTCCATGAGATATGTACATGATTCTACGTCTAGCATTCGTTGCGCATAGACGTGTTTTAAATCGCTTCGATCAAAAGTTTTCATGAAATTAAATTAATTTTTTAAAACGCCCGTCCGAAGTTAATTTTTATTGGAAAAAGTTTATATTATCGAAACAATTGACTCAGGAAATTTTTATCGAATACCATTTTACGTAAGAACCCAAGAAAACTTTAGGACCGCTGGTATGAGGTAGCTCAACGGCTTCCCACGATTAGGACAACTTGACGTCAGGACGAATACGAAACCAGCGATAATCAACAATAGAAAATATAATTAAGAAAACTCCGCAGATGGTCGATGCAAGCTACGGTTCACGTGGCAAAAACGAGAGTCAAAATGATTTTGCATTGCAAGACGGATCAGCCGAATAAGTAGAAGTTGAAGAAAGTATTAAAGGCAACTCTAATAAAGATAATGATATCAATTTTATTCAGTATTTACAAAATAAAAATGAAGAGAAGTGTCCAGTCACAACTCTGCTGATTCCTCTTAAAAACCACCAAAAAGGTAGAAAAAGTTCCGCCGATCAATGTAGGACAAAGCGGAAAGGATATGGTTCGTATATTGGCAGACACAAATAAATTAAGTAATTTCGAAATCAAAAGAATTAATGCAGGAAAATTAACTAGTAAAACGAAATCACTTTTTGATTTCAAGTCAGCCAAAGGTCTGCTGAATTTTGGGGAGGTTCTACACTGCACTTATGGTCTGGACTGTGGAGAGGATACGGTCGATCTGCTTCCGGTGCTCAAGGAAGCTGCACCATAAACTGTCATAACCTTTGCAACAAGAAGATCGACCGTAGAAAGGAAGAGTTTACCACTTTATCTGCTACAAATCCTAAACAAAAGCAGTCCAAGTGCCCTTCAACAATTAAGGCACTTGAATTTCAAAGTGGTGGGGGTTGGAACGCCTCCAAAAAAAGAGAAGGCAACCAGTATTACTGGTGCCAAAGATTTGGTCATTCGGCTGAAAACTGTGCCATGCACTATTGGTGCGTAAAATGCAAAGATGTTCATGCCCCTGGTGAGTACAAACTGGCTTAGATGAAGTCGAAAGAAAAATCATACTGCGGTATATTGGTCATTCAGCATCATATTGACGATGCTCCCGATATCGAGATAAGAAAGTTAAATTTATTCCAAAGCAAGCACAATTACACTGCAGCTTAATACCTTCCAACTTCATTAAGCCCGTAGTATTATTTGCACTCGCCACTAAAGGACCAGCAGATAATGATATAAATAACGTCAATAATATAAGTAGCAATAATGAGCTGTTTCTTAAAATTGAGAGAATCAATGAACAACATTTAAAAATTTACATTGTTTTTCGACTTTTAGATCTTTCAAATGCCTCAAAATAACTTGTCATCCAGTCACATTCCCATGGATAGGCTTTGTCTGATCTTGATCAATTTCAAATCCATGTTTTCTCTCCATCAACGTGACTATCTCCTTGAATTCATTATCAAGCAAAGGTCTGACATCAAGCTTCTCACTGAAATCCACCTCAATTCACAGCACTCTATAGTCTCCAGGAATTTTAAGTTCTTAAGAAACGATAGGGTTAATCATGATTAGAAAATTCTATTGCTTCCGATATATTGATAAAGTTGAATTCGAAAACTTCGAATTTCTTGAAGTGTCCGTTATCGAAATTTCACCGCCTGGTCGAGATAACCTCTTTTTTTATCTCTGCCTTTGTAACTGGTCGAAACGTTCTCAAGTTTAAGGAGGCGCTCAATTCTTCCTCGTAGCACGACAGCCCCTCTCTGACTTTCACCTTCTGCAAATAGCACCTCCAACTTTCCCGGTTAATTGACCGTGTACTCTAATTTTGAAATCCAAGCGGCGATGAACTATCTTCGTCGCCCAAATCAGACCAGCGTTTTCTCGTTTACCTTGGTATCCATTGTTCATTCATACGATTCACTGCTTTATCAAATGTTGGTAAATTTTGCCTCCCCCTGCATTCCTGATGCACAAAATGACTTTCATGATGATGAGTTTCAGATTCCAAAAGTTCTAGTCAAGACCTTTGATTTGATAATCCACTCAATTACTTTTGTTAAAAAAGGGCTACTTCGTTATGAAGGGGGAGCCTCCTTAAAAAATTTTAAAATTTTTGGTAAGACCTAAACTTTTAAGAGACCATCACTTCTGCCCTTTTCAAAAAGTTTGAACATTCTAGCTTCTATAGTTTCTGAGGAAACTTGCTGTGACTCACGGACAGATGGACGGATGAATGGACAGACAGGTGGCGAAACTAGTAGGCGTTTGTAAAAAAATTTTTAAAACATCTAATAAGGAAAAAAGTGAACAAAGAAAAGGTGACGAGTTAATAATTACATTCGGACTTCTCACTCCAACCTCAAACGGCTACGGGACCCGCCACGTTGACTGGCTCGTCCACTTATGAGTTCGCCAACGAATAAGCTCTCCCTCTTTTCAGGGTTTTGTACTAAAATACAAATGAATTGTCACTGTGACATATAACAAGCTGTACGAAGAAAAGTCATTCGTGAATTGAAATTGATCGGAATAATAGTTAATTTGAATTAAATAGTGATTTATGAAGTGAAGTGTGAAGGAAACTGCACTGGAAGTTTCGAAAAACTTGAGGATAAGTAGTTAGAGCTAAGTGCAGGCTTTTTTTACATTTTTTGTTCGAATAATAAATTAACGGCTGGTTTCTATCTTTTCTATTAATTGTCTTCATTCTACTAGGAGAGGTATTCTCGTGTAATAGAGTGAATTTTGTTAATTTTAACATTTTATTTTTAAAACTATAAAACGTGATTTAAAAAATATATTTTCTCAAACATTTTAATATAAGCAAAATAAAAAAAAAACGTTTTTTGATAGTATTTTTAATATTAATAAAAAAATAAAATGAAAATTCAAAGATCTATCGTAAAGTGGAATTGGAGAAAAAAATAAGTGCAACCGAGAAAAAATATACATAAATTTAATACAATTGCGGGTAATGAATCCAGTAATGAATCCAGTAATGGCCACAAAAACATCGAAGGAGAAATGTGGTAAGTGCAGGAAATCTCTAGAAGATGCTCACTCAGCGATAGACTGGTGAGATGTGTTTCAAATGGTTTCACTTGAAATGTATAAAGATGGGTGAAGTGAGATAAAAGACCATCGAGGAGATATCAGATGATGTTATATGGATGTGCCCCACGTGTAAACTATTACATCAAAAATCCAAGGAGAAACAAATTTTTCTGCTTTTCTGAGGACGACTGTCAATTCTTTAATTGATAAGACGGCAGCTGCGCACAGAACAACTTATGCACAGGTGATAAAAAACTAAACGACACTCAAAGCTGAGATCCGCTCAGATGTCATGTCCCAGAAAGGGATCATAATCAAGCCAAAAAAGCATACATCATCCGATAAAACATTAGATTTCTCTTCAACTACTACGGCCTATTCGCAATGGTTATGCGATAATTAAAACAACGAACAATACCAACTCGTCTGAGCTATACCGATTAATTATGGATAACATGCAGGATGAGTACGACATTACGAGACTAAAATGCGTCGGCCCAGACGGGCTATAAATGGGCTGGATAATCAATTTACAAATGAGGAACAACGAAAATAAATACAGGCGCTAGACCCTGATGTTGAGAATAGAGAAAAAATGGAGCTCATTCATGCCAGACAGACAAAAAACGGAAAATTGTTACAGATTATTGAGGTAAATGGACGCATGTATAAAAAATTAGCTAACAAATATGTCAACATTGGTTATAGGTCATATTTTGTGAAGGAAGACTTTAATATTACGAGATTCTTTAAGTGCCAAAAATATAACCAAAAGACGTCGAAATGCGAAGGAGAACAAATCTGTGTGAAATGTGGAGGAAAGCATGAGCTCAAGGAATGCAAAAGCACACATGAGAACTGTTACAATCGTATGGGTAAGAACAAGAATGCTGATCAATCACACAGAACAGACTCGCGCAAGTGCCCAGAGTATCAAAGAAGGACTGTAATTACTAAGAGGAGTACTGACCACAATTTCGATGATGATTGTTAATCACAAAACTGGATCAAGAAACAAATTGACTATCTTTTATACCAATATAAGAAGCCTATGACACAAGTTGAGTGGTATTCAAATTTATCTGCAGCAAAATCCTGAAACGGATCTGATTATACTAAACGAAATATGGATCTGACCTGAAGAAGCAAAGTATTACAATATCATGGGATAGCACTCCGTTTTTTCCTGCAGGCCCAAAAGAGGAGGAGGTACAGCAATTTATATAAAAAATACAATTCATTTCGTGACAAAGAGAGTAACATCTGACATACATAATATAATAATAATTGAAATTAACTGCGCATGTAAAAATCAGTACTTACTATAATCACAACTGCCTCAATGCGCAGGACTTCTGCACAGTAATACATGCAATATACTCTACTGAAAAAAGTCGAATCACAGTTGCTGACATAAACATAGGCGTGATTGCAGAGTCTCCAGAATCAAGGATGTACAAGGATACCCTGGAAACTAACGGAGCAGTCATTGCGAAGAAGGACAAAATTACTCACCCGTCTTTTAGTACCTGCCTAGATCACATAGCAACAAATGATATAAAAATTGCTGAAAACATTAAATTCAGACTTGAAGACTAGACGGAGTTAGATCATCGTGGGTGATAATTTATCACCCTGGATCATATCATCAAATACTGAAATTTTTGGCATGGACTCTAACAATGCGGCACACCCATGTGGTACGGCAAGCTCGCTTACCACTTTTTTTCAACAACTGGTTAAAAAATTACCAGGGTACTTGGTCAAAAGTCAACTAGCTATTTCAATATCATAAATAGCCCACCTAAGGCCATCTTTCACATTCATCAAACGACTAAAAGAGAAGTATTAATAACAATCGAAATTTGAAAAAAGAATGAAGCACCAGGTACTGACAACATCACCACACATGAAATTATTCTAGTCAAAGAGCAGGTAGCTGAAGCTGAACTACTGGGAAATTTTATAAAAGAACGTATTAGGAATGGGACATTCTCGGACGAAGAAAAGCTGGCAAAAATGATTTCATTTTCAAAGGAGGAGATCATCTGGACCCGAAAAATTACCGCCCTGTTGCATTTTTGACAGCTTTTAGTAAAACTTGTAAATAATCGCTTAAAATCTTTCTTAATGGCCAACTGCATAATAAATCTGAAGCAGTTTGGCTTTCAAAAGAACAAGAGTACTTTCGATGCGTTACATTTTGTCTCACGTTACATCAATGAAAGTCTTGATAAAAGAGATTATGTAATTGCAATTCTTGTGGGCATGAAGAAAGCTTTTGATACGGTTGATCATGACTTGTTACTTCAAAAACTTGAATCGCATGATATAAAAGGCAAACCGAAATAGCTTTTTAAAAGTTATTTGGAAGGAAGATTTCAAAAAACATCAGTCGCACCAATGAAATCGGCGGTTCCTCAAGGATCCATACTTGGACAAACCTTCTTTTTGCTATGCACTAATAATTTGAATATATGTGAACTATAGCTGACCACACGTTATATGCTGAAGATACTGTACTTCTTTACTCAGGACATGATAACAATGCTATGGAGAATATCGTTAACGAGGACCTAGATTAATACCGTTCAAGGCTTATCTAAAACAAGCTAGCATTGAATACTTCTCCTTCTTCTTAGCACTACAGCCCCTCTTGGGTTTTCGCTTCCTGCAAATCGCACCTCCAACTGTCTCGGTCCATTGATCACGTCCTCCAATTCCAAAATCGGAGCAGCGATATACTGTTCTCATCGACCGAGTCAGACCAGCGTTTCCTCGGTTTCCCCACTGGCCTCTGGCTTTCAGTTCTCCCAACGAATACCTTTTTGGGTATCCGTTGTTCATCCATACGATTCATGTGGCCAGCCCATTGCAGCTCCCGCAGTCTTATAATCGTTGTGACCTCCGGCTCATCAAAAATTTCATACAGCTCATGGTTGTATCGAATCCGCCATTGGTCTCCACCTAGCTTTGCTCCGATTATTCGCCTCAGGACCTGTCATTCAAAAGCGTTCAATATATAAGCGAATGCTTGGGTTAGGGTCAATGTTACACACCCATAGCATAACATAGGTCTTATCACAGATTTGTATACTTGGAGCTTTGTTTAGCTGTGTATGCACCTCGCCTTCCAGATCGTCAATACTGAATAAAATATTTCATTACCGAGCTGTATTCTTCGGCGGATTTCGTCAATTTCATTGCCTGTTTTCATTATTTTGGCGCCCAAATACACGAATTTGCTGAAATTTTCGATGCTATATTCGCCAAGGGTGATACTTTGCGTATTTGAGGTATTTTTTCTCGGCTGTATCATGAGCTTAATTTTATTTTCATCGATTTGTAGGCCTACTAGTTTTGCTCCGCTGTCAAGTTTCAGGAAAAGTTCTTTGGCAGTCGTTAATGACCGTGACAAAATGTTGATCTCGTCCGCCTAGGCAACTACTTGGCTCAACTTGTATAGTAATATACCTCGTTTATGGACAGCTTCCTTATAACGTACTCCAGAGCCAAATTAAATGCTTTAGTCCGATATTTGTGTCAAAGGCATCGGTACGGACTTGGGAGGTCGTCGACATTATTGTCACTTTGGTAAGACGGACTAATTTGGCTGGGATGCCAAAGCAAAGCATTATTTGGTACAGTACGTTACGGTCAATACTGTCGTATGCTTGCTTGAAGTCAACGAAAATTTGGTGTACGTCTATGTTGAACTCCCAGCACTTTTCAAGTACCTGCTTGACATTGAACAATTGGTCTATTGTCGACCAAGCTGCTCTAAAACTACCTTGATACTTCCCAATAATACTGTTGGCGTATGATCCGATTTTATTTTCTCAGATTTTAGAAAATATTTTGTACGCCGTACAAAGTAGTGATATGCCTCTATAATGTTCGCACTTTAGCTTGTCACCTTTTTTGTGGATGGGGAATATAATTGATTGCCTACACTCTTTCAGCATATGTTCTTGTTGCCAAATGTACAAGATGACTTTGTGAATAGGTTGATGAACACTACTGCCACCATATTTGATGAGCTCCACTGAATCTCATCGATGCCCGGCGCTTTATTATTCTTTTTGGCTTTGATGATGGAACAAACTTAATCCAGAGTTGGTGGGGCCAATGAAAGCTGTCTGCCGAATTCTATAGGCTCCGTTGTTCTGGAGCTTTGCGGGGGATTAAGGAGGTTCTGAAAATATGATGCCCATCTTCCCTCATTATTGGTTTCATCAGCGATGATATTGCCGATGTCATCACGAAAGAGCGTAGTTTTGGGCTGATAGCCACACTTCAGGCTTTTCACTGCTTTGTATGCTTGCCTTGTGTGGTTGATTGCTAAACTCACATCTATACTTTTCAATTGGTTGTCAAAGTATTTTCTTTTCTTAATCCTGATTATCTTATTCGCTATTCTTATGAAATTTTCATAGTACTCTCTCTTCATCCTAGTTTTTCTACCTACGTATACTTTGAACGCCTGATTCTTTTTATCTAACGCATTCTGGCGCTCGTCATCGAACCAATCATTCCTCTTGCGCTGGGCTTGATTTCCGATCGTCTTTGCTGCCACTGTCCTAATAGCCGCTTTCACATCCATTCAGAGCTCGTTGCTCGTCTTCAACGATGCGTCTGATAAGATGGGAGCTAGCTGGTTGCCGAGGGTGTCTATGAAATGCTTGGCCACAGATGCCGTTCGGAGCCTTTTGATGTCGTATTTTTGTAGCGGGCTGGTCTTTGCCGAATATGCCTTGGACATACAATATTGGAAAGTTAGTTTGATCAAGCAATGATATGAGTTACAATTGGCTCCTCGGTATGTACGGACGTCAAGTATGCTCGAGCCCCAACGTTGTTGGATCAGAACATGATCGATCTGGTTTTGTGTGCTGCCATCCGGTGATACCCAGGTCATTTCATGAATGCGTCAATGCGGGAAGCAAGTCAAACCTATGACTAGATTTCTGCCACATGCAAAGTCAATCAGGCACTGGCCGTTGTTATTTGTTTAATCATGGAGGCTTTATCTTCCAGTCGTTCCCCGATGAGATAGCTCATTGCCAACTTTAGTATTGAAATCACACTGAACTATTTTTGTGTCGTTTGTGGGCAATGAGTCGACGAATCTTTCGAGGTGATTCTAAAACATTTCCTTCGTTTCTTTGTCCTTTTCTTCTTCCTGGGCGTGAACACTTATCAGCCAGGTTTTCAAGAATTAGGCTTTTAGACGGATTGTACACAACCGTTCATTGACTGCCTTAAAATCAATAACATGCGATTTTAACTCCCAATCCACAATGAAGACCACTCCGCATCCTCTTTTCCCAGGCGGTTTCCCACTTTTGATTATTCTGTGTGATTTAATGTCCTGAATATCATTTCTAGTCCAATTAATTTCCTGGGCTGCCAGTATTTTTAATTGAAATTGGCTGGCCTGTTGTAAAAGGTCCTTTACAGCGCCAGGATAATTGAGTGATCTGATATTTCAAGATCCAATGCCATAGTCCTTTTTTTGTTTGCGAGGTCGTTGCCCCAAATCCAATCCATTTCAAGGCCCATCTGCAGGTTTTGAAACATTAAAAGATTTTCCAGGGACGGGGAGTTAGCCCGTCGCCCAACCTCCCTTCCGGCGGTATGGTTATTATACTGATTCCGTTATCAGGCACGGGTGATTCTCCTTCACTCTCTTGTGTCCTCACATAGGAGGTGTAAGTAGCATTTAGTAGCAGAGCTGTAGATATGTTTACAGTTATTAGCATTTCTTGGCATTTAATGTTACATTATTGGGGAACCTAATGTGCACTCCGAAAGCATTTACTACCACTTAAGTGGGGAGTTTGGGATGAGGAACCATGTAAGCTATGGGTTGGGGAAACAAGGGGTTCCTTCCTCCTTTCTCAAACGGGCTTGGAGCCATCTACGCTGGAGTTAGCATTGAATACTACAAAGCCAAAAAAATGCTTTTGAAAAGAAGAATAAAGGAGACATAGAAGTTGACCTAAAAATCAACGACGTAAACTTGCAAAAAGAGATATAGTGGAGAAACTTTTGTCAAATGCATTTTAACTCACAAAGCAACATTACGCAGTGGTCATTTGAAGTCAATTGTCAAAGCAAAATCTTATTATTATATGCAGGGTACTAACTAAAGCCTATTAAAAATATTCTAAGCCTTCCAATTCTCACTCCAACAAGACCAGTGTATCAACGGACCTATGCACTCACCTTCAGTCAAATCATTACTATGGAAAAAGCAAAGTTGATCTTCAAATGCCTTATTTCCAGTGAATCGGAACGAAGCCCCTTTATAAAAGTATCACAAATAAATCCATATAATTCAAGAAATGTCAACAATTTTATAATAACTTACGCTAGAACCGATCGACTAAAGAACGATGCAACGAATGATGTTCTGCGTATATGCAACAATCTTCCAGAAACAGTGAGAAATCCAAACTCATTATTGGTTTTTAAGAAAAGACAAGGAACATCTAATAAATTCAAATTAATGATAAGTCCGGAGGATTGAAAAAGCAGTATCTTAGGGCATTTTAGACCCTAACGTCGAGATACTTAAAGACGTCTAGTTTTTATAAACTCAGAGTCTTTTGTTACTGCGTCATATTATAATACTTTTTTTTTTATCTCTGAGAACAGTTCACGAATCGGACTAGACCAGCAGGAAAGGAGTACTTCACAGCATTTTGTGTGCTCCTTATACCGATGTTTTAGCATTGCCTGGAGGCACACGTAGGAATCAATGACGTGTGAAGCGCAGATCGCACGAGCGTTGTGCGACGATCAAAGAGTGATAGAGGGAGTGGTAGAGAATGGAGGTATTTAATACAAACAAAAAAATACAAAATCCTATTGAAATGACAACTTTTTTCAGTCTGTCCGTCCGCCCGTCTGTATGTCACAGCAGTTTTTCTCCTTCAGCTATGAAACTTTGTGCAAAGTTCAGAGAGTTTTAAGGGGGGTCTTCCCATATAGGGAGGTAAGCGTTAAAAAAAAATATTCGGCAGTAGCAGTCAAGTTGGTTGTTATTGGTAAGATCTAAATGAAATCTTTTCAAAACAGGTCTTTAAAATACCATATCAGTACCATGGAGGACGGGAGAAGGGGACACAAACGAAATTTTTGCGTACCTCAACGCGATTTTCAACCTTTCTTCCAAAAGATATAAAAAAATCATGAGTGTTTTGCACTCTCTTCAATCAAATTATAATGGTACCCTTAAATTCAATGAAGTTCCACACCCAAACGGCTATTTAATATTTATATATATACGAGTATATATATATATATATATATATATATATATATATATATATATATATATATATTTACAACATATATAAATATATATGCATATACTATATATTCACACTCACGCACACACACATATGTATATATATATATATATATATATATATATATATATATATATATATATATATATATATATATATATATATATATATATATATATATATATTATTTTTAAATGAATACAACTTTTGACACGAATGACGAAATACAAAACTGTCCAGACGAAAATTGTAAACTGGAATGTCACCTTTCAAACGCATGTTAGTTTGACTCAATCTGAGTAGTATTGCCCGATATATGACAACGAACACCATCTAGTGACAAAAAACGCTACTTTTTAAAGTGCGTAATATATATATATATATATATATATATATATATATATATATATATATATATATGTGTGTGCATATATATATATATATATATATATATATATATATATATATATATATGTATATATATATATATATATATATATATGCATACATATATATATATATATATATATATATATATATATATGTACATATATATACAAATATACATATATATATATATATATATATATATGTATATATATATAAATATATATATATATATATATATATATATATATATATATATATATATATATATATATATATATATATATATATATATATTTAAACTAAATTAATTACCATGCTGGAGGAAAGTGTAGTGGATAAATGTGAACTAGCTAAAGGTATATCGCTCAAGCGAAAACCAATTGGCGGCAATTTCAGAGGAAAAATCGTGATTTCTGTTCTGACCAAAGTATAGCTCCAATTTGGATGATTGTTACAAATGTTCACTAAACTGTATAATGAATCTGGCAATAAAAACTTCAATGTCGCACGGTCTGAAACAAAATGACGGCTGCTCAAAGGTCGAAAAACGTGCAAAAAGTTTTTGTTGTAGTTGTGACCACACTTTTAACTCAATGTTGATGACACTTGCTAGTCATATATGGACTTGAAATATCCAAAGAACTGTGTAAATAACTACAGGTCAAGTCTCAAAAAACAAAATGGCGGCTAGTTGACGCTTGAAATTTCAAAGGCTTTTAAAAGTCGCAATTTTAATTCGATGTGTATGAAACATAGTTTCTAGTCAGAAAATTATCAGATAAAAAGCGTTTGTCATTTCGATGATAATTTATGAGCAAATTTCAAGATGGTGGTGGTACGAGTATCAAATTTTTTCAGGCTTTTGTGGCCCTTTAGCGGCCGTTCTCCAACGGATTTTTATGACACTTTGAGTTATGGCTAAATGCATTAACTTCTTCTACAGTGCAAAAATTCGGATGAAAAATACAAAACTCGAAAATTCAATACCTAATATTTAAGCTGATATTTTCACTAAAAATTTAATACTTTTACTCTGTTTAGAGTGTAATTTCGCTTTGAAAGAGATTTGGCTCAAGCCACAAACATTTAAAAAAATCCAAAATGGACGCATTCGAAAAAGGGGCTCTCATATATCAGAAAGCAAGTGCAATTCACTATTAAGTAGCAACAGAAATAATGAGTACTTTTCATGGAATTGTTTGCAATGGCTTAACTTGGAAGTATATATACAATAAACTGGTTTTAGGATATTGTAAAATATTTCTACAATACTCTACTAAAATTGCGACCTGTTTGTCCACCTGTCCGTCCCGTTCGCCCGTCGGTCCGTGCGTGCGTCACAACAAGTTTTCTCGGAAACCACATAAACTGGAGTGGTTAAATTTTCTATGTAGGTTAAGAGTATTACCCGCTCAAAAGTTTCAGTGCAACTAAAAATATTGCAAGGTATTTAAAGGGTCTCCCTATGTCAAGAGGGTGACTCTAAAACTGTTCACATACCAAACGTAGCCAATATGAGTGTCAAATAAAAGTTTTTGGCGAGAATTTTTCAAAACAGGTCCTAAATGTAGAACAATTTCCTGAAAAATGTCACGAAATTGTAGTGAAAATGGGTAGATACAGCGTCGGTGAAGGACTGCAGCGATGGTCTGCTGCCTTGACGAGAGAGGATGGTGGGTTTCGCCAAGATTGGCCTTGTCTGAGGACGCGTGAATGCATTGGCAGGCTAACATTGCGGTGTCGGGGGACGGGTTCTTTTCCCTAGCATAAGGACCCACTACAAAAAAAAACTTCGAATCCACGAATTTAAAAGATACAAGTACATATCGACCGGATTCGAGCCCGAGGTAACCTACTAAGGATTAAAAATTGCTAACGCAAATGGCAAAGCAAGTCCGGCGAAAATAGACGGGAATTGAGAGGACTCCATCGTTACCGACGATACTTATGGCCCCCAAATAAGAATGGGACATCCAGGTGGAAGCGGCAAACGTGGTAACTCTATGTTAGAGTATTATGTGATGGAATCACATAATCCTATACCATAAATAGTCACGCAAGCGGAAGGCCACTCTACCCTTCAAGAGCACCGGTAAGCGACTTAAAAAGGGTTGAGCTCACCCGATGGCTAGTTCGTTATAGTGGATGGGCTAGCTAACGTGGTGGGTCCCATACTCGGTCAGGTTTAACGAAAGGAAAGACCGAGTTTTAAATTTAATTCATCATTTATTATTATTCATTAGTAAATTTTTACTTCTAACTTTAATTTATTTCCTACGTTTGTAAAACAAGCAAACTACCTCAAATATAATTATTTGTGTATTTTCAAATTATTGCAAAGTCAACTATTTATTACTGGATATCTTCCGTAGTTTACCTAAAAACCTATTATCGTTCATCGGTCTGTCTCAAGAACTTCTATTACATTATAACTTCAAATTTACCAACAAAAATCGACTTATTTATACGAATCAAATCAAATAACGCAACAGATCATAAATTATGTTGTCTCAGGAATTATGGGATCGGTCCCGGCTCAAGATACAACAATTAAAGTTGGCATAGCCAATGACATGAATTCGGCAATACGTGACCGTTTACGAAGGAAATTTCTACATACAGCAACATGTATGCCTCTAGTACCACTTTCGATATTAATTTTTAAGTCAATTTAAAACAATAGATAAATATATATATATATATATATATATATATATATATATATATATATATATATATATATATATATATATATATATAATATTAAAAAACAAACGGGTACTGACCCAGCACCCTTGACGAGTGCCCATAGATGGCGTGGGTTGTGTCTTATTAACAATGTTGATAGAATACTTTTGGGATTTTTTTAGACACTTTCGTGACTTTTTTCAGACACTTTTGTAGTGATCGAACCGTTGTCTAAGCAAACTGCTCGAAAACCTCCGTAATACTGATCCAAATTTAATTGCAATTTTATAAAATTTAATAATTCAAATCTACAATTAAAATTTAGACACGGTAACACCTTTTAACGCAGCTCATCTACGAATTGCATTGCCGAAAGTAATCTACAGAAACGAATGAGCTGTACTCGTGAGCTACCGATGCGACATATCCCGTAAGATGACTATTGGGATCAAAACGTGGAGTCTGTTTCTGATCGCCACATGTCGTCTGAAAGTATCTCCGCCGGTTATGTTCACTCCGTATTCAAAGTGATTGTTTAAGTTAATTCTGACAGCATTGTACAGGTGGAAAGTATCATCTTGTTGCGATTCTTGCGCGTCGTGATATAACAAAAGAAAAAACAAGTTACGCGGGTTGTGATGTTGCACGCTTGCATCAATTGACCGGTGCCTAGTGCATGTATGAAGATGTTTATCAAAAAAAGTGGAATGAAGAATAATTCGAAGAAATTTTATTTCTCAGAAGTTCGCATAAATAAGAATAATAAAGAATATATAACGAAATAACGTACTGTACTCCTTCACGAATCAGCTGAACTCGATTTTTCTTCTGCCGTGACATACGAAATTCCCAGTAAAAATACTTAAAAACGACGGTTGTAATTATTCTGTGAAACGACTTAAAATGACCAATATTGGTTTGCATACGAGTATTTAATTTTTCTTCGCGAGTTGTGGATGCAGCGGGCATGGTTCCGTATTTAAGTTCTAAGTTTTATCGGAATTAGAAGCATAATGACTGCTTAAAGCGCATCCGTCTAGCACCTCGCGTCTTGCTGAGCACTCTGGGATAGTATCGCGAAGAGTGCAAAGCAAAAATTTGTATGGCGGTAGTGTTGTAGGAGTGCTCACGAGCGAAAAAGTGGAGTTGAAAGCAAAAGATATAGTTAGTGTGAAAAGATGGTGAAATTCATAATGCCAATAAATGAAATGAATAGCAATCGTAGGGATTTGCTTTGAAGCAGTAGTTCAAATCGTTGTTGTGGAGAGCCTTTTGTGGTGGTCATGGTTTGGCGTTCATAGTTTTGGCACGTCATATGTTCGACAGTTGGACGGGCGGCACATAAAAATTAGATTCGCGCTGGGCGCCAGTGAACAGTTCTGGATTTTTTTAAAGGAAAAACCAAAGATGCTAGCAGGCTAAGAGATGATAAAGAATCAAGTTGAAAACAAGATGAACTGCAATAATTCAAACACTCTTTTGCTACGATTCGGTATTCTGATTGAGTGCTTATTGTGTATTGCATTGTTGCATTTCATCAAATTTTTAGTTTATTACTGGTGTCAACCTTCAGGTTTCAAACGTGCTTAGAAATGCACCACTCAAATATTGTGTTTAGAGGTTTTCTCCCGTTCGTTGCTGGGACACAAGGCGTACCGGCTTTGTTAATATTACCAATTTCATTAAATTTAGCAACGGATTACATCCTTGCTTGCATGGGTATTGCTCCGATTGCAGTTATTTAAAGTGATATCGCGATTCAATATGGTGTAAACTAAATGGCATGAAATTATTAACTTAAAATTTATCATTATGTGTGCATGAAGTGCAAGTTCAAATACAAAACGAAAATTTTACGCATCTTAGCAATACTGCTGAAATTAAAAATTTATATACAAAACAATTATTAATGTAAAACTAGTGAGCCGGCCCGCAAACATTTCATGCGCATTCAAGGACTAACCTTTCATCATTTGAGAGTGTGAAAGAAATTGTAACTCAATCGTTGGAGAGATAAGTACCATACGTTAAACGTCATTTTCACCCAATGTTTAGATGTCCTTAGAATGCAAATTGAATTGGAACGAGTTAATCAAAAAGTGAATCACTATCGTCCTCATCGACTAAAATTAAAGTGTTTAGTAACAATATTGCGAAGAAGTCCATTTACAACAAAGTTTTCAGACACAACCCACGCCATCTATGGGCACTCGTCAAGGGTGCTGGGTCAGTACCCGTTTGTTTTTTAATATTTATATATATATATATATATATATATATATATATATATATATATATATATATATATATATATATATATAAATATATATATATATATATATATATATATATATATATAAAAATATATATATATATATATATATATATATATATATATATATAAATATTAAAAAACAAACGGGTACTGACCCAGCACCCTTGACGAGTGCCCATAGATGGCGTGGGTTGTGTCTGAAAACTTTGTTGTAAATGGACTTATTCGCAATATTGTTACTAAACACTTTAATTGCAGTCGATGAGGACGATAGTGATTCACTTTTTGATTAACTCGTTCCAATTCAATTTGCATTCTAAGGACATCTAAACATTGGGTGAAAATGACGTTTAACGTATGGTACTTATCTCTCCAACGATTGAGTTACAATTTCTTTCACACTCTCAAATGATGAAAGGTTAGTCCTTGAATGCGCATGAAATGTTTGCGGGCTGGCTCACTAGTTTTACATTAATAATTGTTTTGTACATAAATTTTTAATTTCAGCAGTATTGCTAAGATGCGTAAAATTTTCGTTTTGTATTTGAACTTGCACTTCATGCACACATAATGATAAATTTTAAGTTAATAATTTCATGCCATTTAGTTTACACCATATCGAATCGCGATATCACTTTAAATAACTGCAATCGGAGCAATACCCATGCAAGCAAGGATGTAATCCGTTGCTAAATTTGATGAAATTGGTAATATTAACAAAGCCGGTACGCCTTGTGTCCCAGCAACGAACGGGAGAAAACCTCTAAACACAACATTTGAGTGGTGCATTTCTAAGCACGTTTGAAACCTGAAGGTTGACACCAGTAATAAACTAAAAATTTGATGAAATGCAACAATGCAATACACAATAAGCACTCAATCAGAATACCGAATCGTAGCAAAAGAGTGTTTGAATTATTGCAGTTCATCTTGTTTTCAACTTGATTCTTTATCATCTCTTAGTCTGCTAGCATCTTTGGTTTTTCCTTTAAAAAAATCCAGAACTGTTCACTGGCGCCCAGCGCGAATCTAATTTTTATGTGCCGCCCGTCCAACTGTCGAACGTATGACGTGCCAAAACTATGAACGCCAAACCATGACCACCACAAAAGGCTCTCCACAACAACGATTTGAACTACTGCTTCAAAGCAAATCCCTACGATTGTTATTCATTTCATTTATTGGCATTATGAATTTCACCATCTTTTCACACTAACTATATCTTTTGCTTTCAACTCCACTTTTTCGCTCGTGAGCACTCCTACAACACTACCGCCATACAAATTTTTGCTTTGCACTCTTCGCGATACTATCCCAGAGTGCTCAGCAAGACGCGAGGTGCTAGACGGATGCGCTTTAAGCAGTCATTATGCTTCTAATTCCGATAAAACTTAGAACTTAAATACGGAACCATGCCCGCTGCATCCACAACTCGCGAAGAAAAATTAAATACTCGTATGCAAACCAATATTGGCCATTTTAAGTCGTTTCACAGAATAATTACAACCGTCGTTTTTAAGTATTTTTACTGGGAATTTCGTATGTCACGGCAGAAGAAAAATCGAGTTCAGCTGATTCGTGAAGGAGTACAGTACGTTATTTCGTTATATATTCTTTATTATTCTTATTTATGCGAACTTCTGAGAAATAAAATTTCTTCGAATTATTCTTCATTCCACTTTTTTTGATAAACATCTTCATACATGCACTAGGCACCGGTCAATTGATGCAAGCGTGCAACATCACAACCCGCGTAACTTGTTTTTTCTTTTGTTATATCACGACGCGTATGAATTGCAACAAGAAGATACTTTCCACCTGTACGATGCTGTCAGAATTAACTTAAACAATCACTTTGAATACGGAGTGAACATAACCGGCGGAGATACTTTCAGACGACATGTGGCGATCAGAAACAGACTCCACGTTTTGATCCCAATAGTCATCTTACGGGATATGTCGCATCGGTAGCTCACGAGTACAGCTCATTCGTTTCTGTAGATTACTTTCGGCAATGCAATTCGTAGATGAGCTGCATTAAAAGGTGTTACCGTGTCTGAATTTTAATTGTAGATTTGAATTATTAAATTTTAAAAAATTGCAATTAAATTTGGATCAGTATTACGGAGGTTTTCGAGCAGTTTGCTTAGGCAACGGTTCGATCACTACAAAAGTGTCTGAAAAAAGTCACGAAAGTGTCTAAAAAAATCCCAAAAGTATTCTATCAACATTGTTAATAATAGTACATTTTATGAATTTTACGTTTTCATCTATAAAATTGAAGGACTGCTAAGAATTTGGATCTCAATTTTCTGATGTAAAACGCTTTCTGAAAGTTTCATAAAAATCAAGGCGTAAACATCTAAATCATAGACTTAATTTATCAATTAAAACAATAATTACACGTGATTCTGTGTAAACACACGTTCGCAAAGGACTCAAACACTACAGATGTGTAAGGGTTTGATGTAAGTTTTAGAAATATTTTAAAACATTGATATGTTATCATGACTAGTCAAGGGTTGAGGTCAAACAACTTAAAATAAAATGGCGGCAAATTAAAATACATAGAGAATATTTATTATTTTTCTGAGCTCAATTCATGGAATATGTATATGTGTGAGCCAGGTTTTGATATTCAGAAGATGTTGTTTGATTTACTAATTATTTTACAATAACCTTCTGGTAGGAGGACCCTCCTGCTACTTTTGCTTGACTTTCAAAATGGGGGCCTGAAAAATGATTATTTGCTTTTATTGGCGTTTCGGGTTAGCGATGCCAACGAGATTTTTTACCATTCCGGCTTTCCATCGAACCAGATATTATACTTTTGATTGAATCTTTCCCAAATTTTTAAATAAAATAAATAAAAAACGTTTTAAGATTTTATTCAGTCAATAATTATTTGTAATATTTCATCAAAACGGCGACTGGTTAATATAGAGCAACGATGATTGGTCTTTTCAAGCATGCACAGAGTAGCTGATGAAAGGTACTACCAAAAAAATTTTGTAACTTTTTTCTGTGTAATTTATTTGTTCTGTTTTCTTTTTATTTTATAGCTTGATCTTTAGCTTCAACGCAAATGGAGAATTGGGGCACTGAGGCAAGAATTTGGATTGTCCGCCGGTATTATGCATTCGAATCTGTAGTTTTGATACAAAGAAAAACGTACGCCTATTTGGCAGCACTCTTCCCAGCAGATGGACTATAATGAGACTTATTAACAATTTTGCCGAGCGCGGGCCAATTACAAGAACGGCTTGTAATCCAAACCCTTCAGCTCGGGTACAGGTAACTATCGCTGCTGTAACTGCTGCCACACAAGCCAATCCCAGCGTTTCGACAAGGAGCGTATCTACTTAAATGGGTATCAGTAGACAGTCGATGCAGACAACTATGCACAAAGATATTTGTTCAAATTTCCCTATAAAATTCAAGAAACAAACAAAGTAAATACAGCAGACTTGACGACTTGCTTGGAGTTCTGATAGAAGATGTTTCAAATGGTTGCTAGAAGATGCTTCAAATGGGAGAAAAGGATAAAATCAACTAAAACTGCATTTTTACGTCTGAAGAGGCCCATTTTGATCTTAACAGCAAAGTTAATAAACCAAATAGTCAAATATGGAGTGGTTCTATCTCACAGACACTCCAAAGGATGGGATTGTACCACTCACATCGTAGTGTGATGTGCATCAAGGTTCATTGTCGGACCTTACTTTTTCGAAGAGAATAGTGTTACTGTTACGTAAGGATGTTGAAAAATTTTGTTTATCTAGAACGACGCTGAAAGAGAATTCCGTTCGATTCTGTGTGGCTGCAATAGGATGGAGTAACTCCTCACATAGCCAAGCCTGTTATTTCAGACTCGCAGCGAAAATTCCCCAATTAACTAATTTCAAGGAACTCCACATTCCGTTGCCCTCCCAGGTTTCTCTACCTTATTGCACCTGATTTTTTCTCAAGGGGGCAAGCAGGAAATTTAATCAGCTAAACCAACAAATTTGAATGATTTCAAACAATCCATTCAAACTATATTTGAGGCAATTCCCAGTAGTAGCAGTAATGAATAACATTTTGCTAAGATGTTCCACATGCGTCACCAAATGTGGAGGCCATTTAAATTCCATTATTTTAAAACCAATTAAAAAAACAGTAAAAATATATTATCTTACAAATAATCAAGTAAAAGTGAATTGCATAATTTAAATAAAAATTATTTGAATTTCTTAAGGTACAATAGCATACTCACCAGCCACTCGTTTTGTCTATGTTGTAGATGGCGTTAACGTTTTTTTTTCAGTTTATTGATTATTGGTGTCTCCATATCGTAGGTTGAATACAAAACCCTTCTGGCATGAGCGTGGTTATGTTTACCCAACTTGTATATGGCACAAATTTAATGATAAAGCCGAAAACAGAAAAATCAAATGAAGAAGAATTGTATCTCATTCGTCATTCATTAACCACTAAATCGTCAAACAAGCACTCTGATAGTTCACATTAGCTCAAGAATAAATCAAAGCTTTTGCTCACATTCAAGGTTAAAACTTGCTACCCTCCAGCGAAATAGTATAATTGCAGGCGTTGTTCACTGAACTCAATATTAATGTCATTCCAGCATCATTCCCCTGAGGGGACTCACCCAACTAGGGTGTAAATCAATGTCCACTTGCTATGTGAAATATATCTCTTCAATTTTGTAAGCCACAATACAGTGATGCAACTACCAAACTCTGGTTAGCCATTGTAGCTGAAAGTAGATACTGATCCCTGTAACGTACTGCAGAATTACGTATCATGTATTCATCCTTAAAGTCATAACCCTCTCTGCAGCCGGAGGCGGTCATGCATGACTATGCTTCTCAATCCGGGATAGATACTCGTACAGAGGTGTATATTGCTAAATGGGCAGAGGACCATACATCCTTCGGCAAAGTTGTAGAGTATGTCCTCAATTAGAAGAATTAAAGCAATGTAGCAAAGGGAATGTTGGGCTTACATGCAGAACTTAAATGAATTGGTCACATGTTTTCAGCTTACCAGGCCATGGAATTATCTTAGCAGTTATTTGGTTCCATTAAGAATCTCTTTTCCTCTCCAACATTTTACAGTCCACCCGTTGCCGTTTTATTCACTTTTCATTTGAAATGTTTCTTCTTACTTGTATTGCAATTGCAGGATCCATTGCAATTTTCCTATGGATACTCGGAGTGGAAAGCTTTTAGCAACAATTTTACCGACTTGCGAAAATTTATGTTCATGGAACGTTTAGTATAGAAATAGTTGAAATAGAAAATTAAAAACATTTCATCTTATTACTGTAATTTCAATTTTTTTTTATCGTGTGCCACTGAAGGAGTGAAACATTTCAGACTAAGTCACGCCGAGGAATCATTTAAAAGCTTTTCATTCATTCATGATGAAAATAAAAGTTTTAATTAACTGGTTACATCGGTTTTCACTTCAACTCACTTAAGGATAGTCGCCAGCCGACAACCATATCCATTACGTGTCCTTAGTTTTAAATGTAATTCCTAAACTAGCTGGCAGGGCCAGCAATCTGGGATAGATGTTCGTGTGTATACTAAACGATATGCACATAAATACCCTTCATCATTTCACTCTGTTAAAGATAAATGAAATTTGCCGAAACGAAATTTTGGCTAATTAGAGTTCAGTCCAATGAATTTCTCAGCAAAGTGAGTTTCTGGATTATAGGATTATGTCCTTCATTTGATTTAATTTGATTGATATATTAGTTGTTAGTGCTCTATTTTTAATTTTGCAGGCATATATTTGGAAGTGAAAAGGTGGCCATTTTTATGAAAATTTTACTGTGTTTAGAATCATTTATTTGAATTTTTCGCGATTACACTGGCTAGCAAGACAACTTCCTAAATATAAAAACAAAATGCATAAAATAATTAAACGTGCTGAATCCAGAATTGTTTTTTAGGGTTTTGTACTAAAATACAAAACCCTATTGCAATCACGACCTGTGTCCGTCTGTCCGTCTGTCCGTCCGTCCGTCCGTCCGTCCGCCTGTATGTCACAGCACTTTTTCTCCGAAACTATAAGAGCTACAGCCATGAAACTTTGTAGAAAGGTCAGAAGTGGTGACCTCTTGAAAGTTCAAAGGTGGAAAAATTTTTCAAAGGCGTTTAAGGGGGGTCTTCCCATATAAGGGGGTGACCCCTCAAAAAATTTTTTCACCATTGGTAGTCGAGTAGGGTGTCATTGGAAAGGTCTCAATGAGATCTTTTCAAAACAAGTCTTCAAATTGTCTTATAAGTACCGAGGGGGGCAGGGGAAGGGGAAATGTACGAACTTTTCGCGTACCCCCCCCCCCTCGCGATTGGACACCTTCCATCCGAAAAATCTGAAAAAAATCATGAATGTAGGCCTTAATGAGTACAACAACAACAAATACATGAGAAGTCGAAATTCACTCAACTTTGTTAGTAATAGTATGATTTATCGATTTTGTGTTTTCTTGAATAAAATCCAAACGGTACCCTTAAACTCAATAAAATTTAGTGAAGAGATGACTATTTATAAGATTGATTTTTTCGGAAAGTTTCATAAAGATCGAATAGTATTTACCGAAGTTATAGCGATTTGAATTTTCGTGTATTACTATGGAGCAATATGCCCTGCATTACTATGGAAACATATGGCTATGGAGCCATATGCGCTTTTTACCGACTTAGACACTACAGCTTTGCTAGAATTTGCATGAAAATTTCAGGAGTGATAGGTATCATGAAGATGAGTACATATAATTGAAACAAGTCGAAGAGGCAGGAGAGAGCTCCTAGCAAAAGGGCTTTGTAACAGTTCTAGGATTCGAAAAAATAGGCCATGAATCGATGATTACAGTACAGAGGAGTGGCCCCCGAAAAAAAATTTCATGAAAGGTAGCCGATATGAGTATCAACTGAAAGTTCTCTATGAGAGCTTTTCAAAACAGTTCTTAAACTGACAGTATTTGCTTCAGGGGGGGAAATACATGAAAAATGTGTTTCCTCCCTCGCGAATGGACACCAGTGATCTAAAAAATCTGAAAAAAATATCAAAGGAGATATTTATGGGTATAACTATAACAAATACCTCAGAAGTCAAAATTCGTTCAACTTTTTTAATAATAGTATGATCCTCGAATTTCACATTTTCTCCAATTAAATCGTCTTTGACATGTTTCTTGATTTTATTCGTTGCTGGTTACTGCATTTTGTAAGTTGAGTACAAAACCCTTCTGACATGAGCATAGGTCTGTCTACCCAACTTGTTATTTTTTGCTAGCACGAATAAATTGAAATCAATGCTTTTTTTCAATTCAATAAAAACAAGTTGGGATACAGACGTAGGCTCATGTCAGAAGGGTTTTGTACCCAACTTCTCCGAAATGTTCAAGAAAGACAAGAAACATGTGTTATGCGGGTTTAAAAGAAAATTCATTGTCTCTCTATTTTCAACGGTCGCTATTTTGTTGCAAAATTATAAAATCACTCAAATCATGAATTCCCAATCATATTTATGTTGTTGATCTTATTTGAAAATTCTAAGAAGATGAAATCACAACTGCAGTGTCTGATTCGATGGAAAGTTCATAAAATACCAAAATCATGTGTTATTGTTGTTGTTACTGGAGAAATTTCAAATGGCTATAACTTCGGTGTACAGGTATATCATTCGATTTTCACTTTTATAAGGCTACCTAACAGTGGCGAGGGGTGAAAAGCTGCTCGAGGTAAGCCGATCAAAACATCGAGCAATCTATTGATGTTTAACCATACTAGTATATTCTATTCATACACATAAATACTAAATAAATCAAACTACATAGTTTATTCCAGATTCTCAAATTAAATTTAGTGAAAATTTCAAATATAAATGTTTGTTAACAAATTTATGCACTGGTATGGGATTTATCACTGTTTGGTGGTTTGAAAATAAAAAATAAATAAAAAAAGAGGGATACTAGGTAAATTTAATTTGAGGATAAATTATTGTTAGATAGTATAATGGCATCTCATTTCAAATTCGTACTTCTGGCCAGCGTCATAAAATTTAATGTCAAGTAATGGCCAACTAACCGTTTTTCTAAATCATGAGAGACTTGAATGTATTATATGGTGGACAAAACTTTTTAATAAGTAAAGCAAAATAATGACGAGAGCCAAGCTAATTTGCCCACAAACACTGCGTTAACGGTTATCAAAGATCAAATCAAAATCTTTGATGAAGGTTTCAGCAGTGTTGCGGGCAAAAGCTTGGTAGTCTCTAATTCTTAATATTTTAAATTTGCTCAACGAAAGTTTTTGATTCGAATAAAAATTGTTTATGTAACGTACCCTATGAAATAAATCAAACACTTAAAATAACAACTGAGCGTGAAATTCTTCATACATCGAACACTGCACCTAGTAAACTTTATTTGAAGTTCACATCAATTATACGATTTTTCTCTCTTGCTTTTATTTTTATCAAAAGTCTCTTCTCAACAGAAAGCAAGGCTAAATCAGAAAGCCGCTCTTCATTTTGCTGATTCCTCAAATACGTCTGAATTCTTTTTAATGCGGAAAAAGATCTTTCTGCGGATGAAACTGATATTGGTAGGGTCAATATAAGGTTACACAGAATAGTTATTTGTGGGAAAGTATCATTCAAAATCGAACTGCTAAGTTGAAAATATAGTTCCTTGATTTCAAATTGGTTGAACGAAGGAGTCGTGTACAAAACGTTCAATTCATTTTTTAATGCTGTGTGGTTGAAGATTCCCGGAAAATTCCTTTGAAGCTCAGTAAGTTGATTTTCCGGAAAAGATTTTGAATTGGATTCAAATTTTGCTCTATTGAGAAGATCTAAAAATAACAGCTTATCAAAAGATGCATATCGATTCTTTATTTGAATTTTGATATGATCTATAATTTCAATGAATAGTCTTTTATAAGATGTTTTGAGATCTAGGCTGAAATCTAATCGAGGTCGCTTTTGCGGCAGCTCACAAAGATCAGTTATTTGACTAAAAATACTATCAAATTCTTTGTCAAATTTATTTGAAATCCACTCTTCGAATAGCTGTATTTCCCTTAAAGCCACTTCGATACAAATATTTTTATTTTGCAATGCATTGAAGAGGACATCCATTCGTGTGAAAATTTCTGAAACTGTGAAAAGTAAAAAGCAGAAATGCATATCTTTCATTTTACTCAAAGAACTCTCGGACATTGCAAGTGATTCACTATCCCATTCTTTGGGATTTCCTAAAATAATCTCAAACGTTTTAATCACATCTATTCTATGGTTATATATAACATTGATAATTCTAGAATGATAGTGCCAGCGTGTCTCTGAAACACCTGGCATACGTCGATTAGTCACTTTGTCCGTTTTGTGGATTTATTAAAGAATCGAGCTAAGCTGTTAATATGAGCGAAAAATATTTTTGATTCTGAAATATTTCCCAAAGATCCGCTTAAAACAAGATTGAGGACATGTGCGTAACATGGAACGAAAATTGCTTTTGGATGCGATTCGCGAATTTTCGCTTGGACTCCTCCATATTCCCCAGACATCACAGCTGCACCATCATAAGATTGTCCTACCAGCTTTTCCTGACAAGAAAACTGCTTTACTATATCTCGAACAAAATCAGCCAAAGTATTTGCTGAACGAGAAAAAGTCACATCGAAAAAACCTAGGAATCGTTCCTCAATTCCTGTTTCAGATACGTATCGAAATACTACGCTTAACTGCTCTCTGTGGCTGATGTCTGGTGTTTCATCAATCATAATTGAAATGAATCTCGCTTTCGTTATTTCTGATTTAATTTCTCGCTTTAAGACACTTGCCACACAACTAATTAAATCATTTTGAATGTCACTCGACAACCCAGAAAACACGGGATTTCGAGATGAAGAGCATTGGTCTAAATGAGATTCCATAACAGGGTCATAATTGCTAAGTAATAAAAGAGTCTCAATATAATTTCCCCTATTATCAGAACCCTCATTTTCAAAATGGCCTCGAAAAGAAAGTTCTTGTTTTCCTAAAAAAACGACGGTATCAATAAAGCGTTTCATAAGGTTTCGGTTCTTTTCAACCTTCCGATTATGCACTTCATAACTATTCCCCAAAGAGTTGTCAATTCTAGACTTGCCAAAGTCATTCAAAGCTAAACAACTCCTGATATGCTTCTCTGTTTGAGTGTGCTTCTTTGAAGAATTGACAATATTATTAATGTCTGTAAATCCAGTTTTGCTCCAAGCGCTGTCAGCTTGAGAGAAAAGAAGGCATGGAAAACAGAGCATTTTGTTAGTTTTACAGCTTCCGGTCAGCCAAGAATACTTTTCATATAAAGAGGTATGAAAATGTTTTGAAAATCCATCTTTCCGCTTATAACAGATATCCAAACGAGGTTTCGCTCGTCCCATATGAATAACGCTTAATTTTTGTTGGAAAGAAAGATTCGAAAACATAGTCTTCTCAGTCAATAAAAAGTCTATGAGACAACAATCTATGTTCACAGACATATTAATGATAAATAAATATCAAAAATAAACCAGCAAAAACAGAAACTAAAAAAATTTAAGCTGTATCCTAAGTGTTCTCAAAATCACTTATCAGACAAGCTACAATTATCAAATACAAATAATGAAATGTATTTAAAAATTTATAAAAAGTAGAGAAAAAAATTTTGATACTTAAATTTTGACAAATAAAAATGCCTTTGTTTCACTTACACTCTAAATTGCACAATTCAAAAAACTACGAAATCACCCCGAAAAAGTCTCCTCCAGTCTTAGACTAAATTCACTTTCATATGTTATTATGAAATTCGCTTAAGCAAAATGAGAAAATCTACTCTATCGGCCTCATTTTCAAGAGAGTCGATGTACGCTTATTTCACGAAATAAGTGTACTTTTAATTTCCTAATGCCTCTTCCTATATTCAATACCCACGACGGTTTCCCCAATAAATTGAAGAGCATATAGAAAAGCAGATCGTGCTCCCAGCTTCCACAGTGCTTTTGTCACGGGAACGATTTGCACCTTGTTCTTTATTTCTTTTCTCAGCGGTTGTTAAAATACCACCCGAGCCAAGGTTAATATTAAAAAATAGAAATGTTCAAATAATAAAATAAAAATGTCAAAAAGATTAAAATAAAAATGTAAAGTAAAAGAAAAATAGGCAAAAAAACGAAATGTGAAAAGATCAAAGTAAAGTAAAAATGTAACGTGAAAATAGGGAAAAACGAAATGTTAAAATAATAGAATAAAAATATTAAAAGTTTAGAATATAAATGTAAAGTAAAAGAAAAATAGGCAAAAGAAACGAAATGTGAAAAGATTAAAGTAAAAATGTAACGTAAAAATAGGGAAAAACGAGATGTTAAAATAATAGAATAAAAATATTAAAAGTTTAGAATGTAAATGTAAAGTGAAGGAAAAAAAAAATGGGCAAAAAAATGAAATGTGAAAAGATTAAAGTAAAATTGTAACGTAAAAATAGGGAAAAACGAAATGTTAAAATGATAGAATAAAAATATTAAAAGTTTAGAATATGAATGTAAAGTAAAAGAAAAAAAAAAAAGCAAAAAAACGAAATGTGAAAAGATTAAAGTAAAAATGTAACGTAAAAATAGGGAAAAACGAAATGTTAAAATAATAGAATAAAAATATTAAAAGTTTAGAATGTAAATGTAAAGTGAAGGAAAAATGGGCAAAAAAATGAAATGTGAAAAGATTAAAGTAAAAATGTAACGTAAAAATAGGGAAAAACGAAATGTTAAAATGATAGAATAAAAATATTAAAAGCTTAGAATATAAATGTAAAGTAAAAGAAAAATAGGCAAAAAAAAATGAAATGTGAAAAGATTAAAGTTAAAAAAATGTAACGTTAAAAATAGGGAAATACGAAATGTTATAATACTAGAATAAAAATATTAAAAGATTAGAATATAAATGTAAAGTAAAAGAAAAATGTAGGCGAAAAAAAAAGAACAGAAAAGAAAATCCGGTCACCATCACGCACAACTGATCGCAAACATTACCATGGAACGAATCAGTCGCTGAGCGATAGGACAGGAATGGCGCAACTTTTACAATTTTATCGCGACAAGCGGAAGTATGTAATGAACTCTTTTACTAGGCATCAGAGATTGGGCTGAGTCAACTGAACCACAGCAGGCGACAGGATCAAATGCACAGTGATCTTCTATCAGCTCCACATTGAAGGCAATACATACTGTGTCGTCATCAAAAGCCGATGTGGGATTTTGTACGGTCTTGAATAACACTGGACAATTGCCTCAATGAAAGTATTCGCAAAAAAAATCGTTTGGTAATACTTATTGTAAGGAAGAGATGATACGAGCGTTGGAGTCAAGCGCCAAGTGCCACTCCGTTGTGGCCGGTGCAGGGAGTCGAGGAAACTCGATCACTCCTTGTTTCCCAACGGGTTGAGTTGGTTGCTGGTTCACTTTCCGGAAAAGCCTAGAAAACAGGAAAAGAACGTTTACATAAACGAGTAGCATCTAAGAGTCTTTTATACCTATCGGAAGTACAACCGCCAGAGACCTCCAATCGTTGTGGCGTTCTGCTCTTTGTTGCCGCGTCACGAAATTCACTTTCACACTACCGCGTTGTGGTTCCGACGACACATCACCGACGAATTCAAACACATAGGGAAGAGGACGCGACCACGATTCTTAGTGTTTTTCCCAAATTCAAACATTTGGCACAATGTAAATAAACACGAAATTGACAGAGTGTCAGTCACTTTGACATTCTACACCTGTTGGATGAGTGTACTAAAAAAGGGAAATTTAGATTTCAATTGCCCGATGCACCCCAGTTGGGGGATCTGAATTGAACATCGAATCGCCCAGGGATGAAGTTAACGGCTCGCCGGTTGAAACCGAGCCGATGAAAAACCCAATAAGGAAGAACGGCTCTTTCTCTTTTCTGGCGGGTTCGAGACGACAACGTGGCTAAGCGGGGATAGCGTGGTGGAACTGAGAAAAATCAATCGAAAAAAAGGAATTGCGACGAGGGAAAATTCAATAGTGGAGAGGAATATTATTATCAGCGAGACAACTAAGAAAGATTGGCGACTTCAGGCGATAATAAGCGCGCCGGCAGAATATTGCAGGCAGAGTACGGGGGGCCCCCGCTAGGTAGAGTAAGTGGAATTTGTACTTTTAAATACATTGTATTTTTAGCACTTTATTTGCATTTAGCAGTTAAATATATGTCAGTGGAAGAGTGGAATATATATTTTGTTCGAGCTTCATTCGCATTTCGCATTCAAGTAGTGAAATAGTGAAAGTTTTGTGTGCGTGTTGCAGAAAGAGCGAGTTTGCCGCGCATTTTAATTGTACACCTGGCTCGGGTGTGTCCAAAGGTAAATTTCCTAGCTGGGTTTTTCAGGGATCTCTGTAGCGGAAGTGTTCCTTTTTTTTAGTTTCTTTTGCTCGGTGTGAATTACGTCTGAAAATCTGTGCCCGGCAAGGGCGCAACTGATCGCCCAGGGATAATAATCTGCCCTCGTTAGGGAAGCGCTTAAAGAGCGTTAGTCTGGGTTGTGTGAGGGGTGTTCGGCGGCCGCGTTCTCGCTTGGCGGCTTTTCTAGGACCAGGGGATAAGCGAGTGGCGCCACCTACGACCGTCTTTGACGGCAAGCCGGGTCCGAGGTCCTTAGCCGAAGGAACTCCCACGCGGAGGGTAACTGGAGGTGACACTTTCCATTAGCGATGCTAGACAAGAAAATCGCCGCTAGCTACATATCCAAACTCCTGTGCTGCTGACAGAGAAAATGCAAAGTTTATGGTAAAGAAGACAAGCCGATAGAAGTGTCGGCTTATAAGCAAGTGCTATGCTTGGATATCTTGTGGGCGCATGTCGGCGAAATCAGCAAGCGAAAGTGAGATCAAAGGAAGAACGTAAAATAGTGCTGTTGATCCATGGATTATAAGAAGAAATTGTACCAAATTTGTGCTTTTTGGTACAATTTCTTCTGGAACAAAGAAGCACGGGATCAAATGAAAAGTGATGAAAATATTCACGTATGTATATGAGGAACGCATATTAAAGTGATGAATGAAAGTAATCCGATACTTCTTTCATTTAATAGAAAGGAAGCCGATGGGAATCGGCTTATATGGACGCCTCGCCACTGCTACCTAAATAGAGCTAAGGGTACCTATACGATTTTATTGGAGAAACGAGAAACAGTGAAATTCGAAGGTGTCTCGCGATAAATTTGCCTATGCTATACATTATAAATATATATATATATATATATATATATATATATATATATATATATACATATATATATATATATATATATATATATATGTATATATATATATATATATATATATATATATATATATATATATATATATATATATTATACATGTATGTATATATATGTAAACATAACAAGTGTACACATTTTCATCGAAAGAAAAACGTAGTTTTTGTGAAGATTGAGCTGTAATGTTTATTTGTTATAAAAATTTGGTCCCTTACAATTAAATATCAAACATTTTTTTGGACATACGAGTATGTGCACCTCGTGCTGCTTTACAGACTATCAAACGATGATTATAATTTTCGATGACATTTTCACACATTTCCGGCGTTATTAGGCGTATGTTGGCTCGAATATTGTTTTTTAATGCTTCAATAGTCTGGGGAGCATTAGCGTAAACACGATCCTTCAGAAATCCCCCAACGAAGAAGTCACAAGGAGTCAAATCACACGATCTCGCTGGCCAATTTATGGGTCCATTTCGTGAAAATTTTCAATTCACGTAGAGCGCGAAATGTTTGCACTGGCGATTCATTATTTTCGTTAAAAAGTTTTAAAAATAATAAAACATTTGGTTGATGTGTATGATGCCATGGTTAAAATTGTAAAAGACCAAACTGTCATAATCTGTCAATATATGGACCTGAAATTGGTGATAAATAAGAGTTAAGACCCATTCACGTCTGTACACTTGTTATGAATCACCCTATGTGTATATATATATATATGTATGTATATATATATATATATATATACATATATATATATATATATATATATATATATATATATATATATATATATACTACTGTGTCCAAAAAATAAGGTGACATTTGAATTAAACTGCTAAACTGCGCACGTCGAAGGATTTGGAGAATTATTTTTTTTAGGTTGGTAGTACTGTCGTTGACATCTATGTCAAACTTACATGTCAAAATATTCATTAGTGTTTGAGATACGCGTCGTTTTGTGAGCTGCTAAAATTGAGTTTTTCGTTATTTGCGATGTCGAAATTTGTTGAATTTGCATTAAATTTTGTTTGCGAATTAAATTTTCTGCTGTGGATACATTGAGGATGGTGCAAAAAGCCTTTGGTGATGAGGCTATGTCTAAAAAAATGTTTACAAGTGGTATAGTGAGTTCCAAATCGTTCGTGAACGTGTCGAAGACGAAGAGCGTCCTGGGCGACCATCAACCTCTTTTCTTCTTCGATTATCGTGGTGTTGTGCATTACAAATTCCTTCCGTCGGGCCAAAAAGTCAACAAGGAATATTATTTGAACGTTATGCGTCGTTTGCGTAACGCTATCTGCATAAAAAGGCCGGAATTGTGGAAAGACAATTCTTGTTTTTTACACCACGATAATGTGCCATCCCATACTGCACTCGTAATTCGTAATTATTTCGCCAAAAACTCAACACATATAGTTCCGCAACAACCATATTAATCTGATCTGGCACCGTGTGACTTCTGGCTGTTCAGCAAGCTCAAAAGACCACTCTGGGGATACCGTTTTGATACGATAGAGGAGATTCAAACCGCAGCGAAGACGAAACTGAAGGCCATTCCGAAAACAACGCGTATCTCAAACACTAATGAATATTTAGACATGTAAATTTGACATGGATGTCACTGGCAGTGCTACCAACCTAACAAAATTCTCCAAATCCTTCCACGCGTGCAGTCTAAATTCGAATGTCACCTTGTTTTTTGGTCACAGTAGTATACTTATATATATATATATATATATATATATATATATATATATATATATATATATATATATATATATATATATAACGTATGTAGCTATTGTGTGTGTGTGAGCAGTCGTCAGTCAGCCGCTCTACTAGTGAGTCGTGTCTCAGTCGTCGTCCGTCGTGTGCAAGCCGTTGTACAGCAAGCCGTTCAACCCATCGGTCGTCACTCAGTTGTCACTACGGCCGCTACGCGAATACTTACATAATATCAATTTATCTATTTTATAGCTGTTTATATGAATAAAGATTATTCAATATTACATTTGGGGGCTCAACCGTTTGAGAACAAAGTTTAGCAATGCATTCGCCGTGGATTTGGCACATGATTTTGTTTATCGTCGGCGCGGTTATTACGAAAAGAAATAGCGCGACATTGTCATCTATATTCGTGGCCAAATTTACATGATCGCAAAGAAGACCCTGAAAAAACCGCGCAGTGCAGTGCAAGCGAGGCAACAGCAAGTGGCACAATCTAAAAAACCGTACAATACGAGAGCAGTGCAGCGGATTAACAGCAGCAGCGGTATGAGCGATTCGGAAAGAGCGAAAAATGTGCCGTAGAATACAGCTTCAACCTTAGCAACAGCGGTTAAGTGCGACGAGCTTTCTGTAAGCGGTACAGAGAAGCAATACAGTGCGTTACCTAGCTGTTTGTACACAAATTAAGCAGTAGGAGGTTTTCCAGAAGCAGCAAACCCGCCACACCCGCCGCGCCTACTGCATCCACCAACGATGGTGGGCTTTTGCAGCAGTTGATTCAATTGCTATCATTGAAAATCCAAGCGGATGAAGTCGGAAAGAATGACACCAAGCTTGTGGTCGGAAAATTCGCGAGAATAATACCAGACTTCGACGGTGAAAACATGACCATAAGGCAGTGGCTAAATAATTTTGAACTGAACGCCGACGCTTATGGACTTAATGAAAAGACGAAGTACGTACAGGCGAGAGCGAAAATGACTCACACGGCAAAGCTGTTCTTAGAATCAACAACTACAACAGTGTGTGACTACAGTGCCCTACGCCGATTATTGTTAGAAGAGTTCAAAAGAGAATACATATGCGGTGCTGAAATACACAAGCAGCTGAGTGAACGTAAGAAGCGCAAAGATGTAACGTTTCATGAATACTTGCTTCAAATGAAACGTATTGCCGCTCGAGGGATAGTCGATACTGTATCCATTATTCGATACACAGCGGACGGTCTGAATTTGAAGAGTGATTACCGATTTAACCTTTACCGGTGTAAGTCATTCAAAAAATTAATAACCGAATGTGATATATATGAAAGTGTAGTTCACAAGGAACAACAAGTGAAGCCAAGTTCGACAGGAACCAAGCCGAAAAAGCAACATTGTTATGATTGCGGGTAGGCGGATCACCTGCGGAAAGACTGCAAGGCGGAGATGAAATGCTTTTGATGCAACAAAACCGGACACATGTCAAAGCAATGCACAAACAATGCGGTGGTGAATGTTATATATGGGAAAAATTGGCTGAAGCAATTGACAGTCAACACCAATAAGGTTAATGCGCTGGTGGATACGGGAGCTGATGCTTCCCTCGTACGAAGAACAGTCGGCAGCAAATTCGGCAGCGTTGTAGCAGGTAACGGCAGTGCAGCATTACAAGGCTTAGGCAACACAACAACCCACCCTATACGCGAAGTCGTTGCGGAAATGCAGGTGGATAGCATACGGGCGAGCCACAAATTTTTGGTTGTGGAGGACAGCGGTATGGGATGCGATACTATTTTAGGGGATGATTTCATCAGGAAGTTCGAAATGAAGTCTACCCCGGCCGATTATAAGTTTTCTCCTCCTTCGGGGGAGAAAACTGAGGAAACAAATCAGATAAGTACCTTTAACATTGTCCAGTCACTTACTGACGTTGTTGTACCCCGACAGTACAAACATATCGTGCAGAGGATAGTCGACAGCTATCAGCCAGCTGCATATACCGAGGAATGTCCTGTTAAGCTGAAGATTGTTCCTGACGGTGAAATCCTACCATTTCAACATTCACCAAGTCGCGTAGCAGTAGGAGAAATGGATGCTGTAAAGAACTAGATTGATGAGTGGCTAGAAGCGGGCATCATTCGTCGATCCACATCGAATTTCGCTAGCCGAATGGTTATTGTCAAGAAAAAGGACGGGACTAATCGAGTTTGCGTTGACTACCGTCAACTCAATAAAAACGTTTTGAAGGACTGTTTTCCCGTGCCGATTGTCGATGAAGTTTTACTGAAGCTGCAGAAAGCGAAATATTTCACCGTAATGGATTTGGAAAATGGCTTTTACCACGTCCCCATTGAAGAAGATACTAAAAAATACACAGCGTTTATCACGAAAAATGGATTGTACGAGTTTAACAAGGCACCGTTTGGATTCCGTAACTCTCCAGCAGTTTTCATTCGATTTGTGAACTATGTGTTCCGGAACCTGATTGAGGAGGACGACATAATTAAACATGCGGAAACGGCTGAACTTTGCATTGCGAAAATGAAGCAAGTTTTTAACATTGCAGCTGCAGCGGGACTTAAAATCAAATGGAAAAAGTGTAGTTTTCTACAAACATCGGTAGATTTCTTAGGACACATTGTCCAAAATGGTCGCATTAAGCCCGGTATAGAAAAGACGAGTGCTGTTCGAAAATTCCCGGTTCCGAAAACAATAAAGGCCGTTCAGTCTTTTCTAGGCTTAACGGGATTTTTTCGAAAATTTATAAGGAACTCTTCCCAGATCGCCAAGCCGCTTACTAATTTGCTACGAAAAAACGCTGTGTTTAAAATGGGCCACGCAGAATTGCAAGCATTCCAGTCGTTAAAAGGTGCTTTAGTTGAAGAAGCAGCCTTGAAGATTTACGATACAAATGCGAAAACCGAGTTACACACAGATGCATCGAAAGATGGATTGGCGGCGACGTTGTTGCAATGGTTTGACAATCAGTTACATCCTGTGTATTTTTGGAGTAAGAAAACCTTTGAGGCGGAAGCGAAGCAACACAGCTATATCCAAGAAGCTAAAGCTATTTTCTTGGCATTAAAGAATTTTCGACAATATTTATTGGGAATACCATTTAAGCTGGTAACGGATTGCGCAGCTTTCAAACAGACCATTAACAAAAAGGACGTCCCCCGAGAGATGGCACAATGGGTGATTTACCTGCAGGATTTTGCTGGTAATCAAAACTGGTAATTAAAATGTCACAGCAAGATAATCCCATGATAACACCAATCACTGAAATTCTAACTACCCGGCCGTACGAGAATTTTAAATTAAAAGGGGGTCTTCTGTTTAAAGCCGTAGACGGAGCGGATCTTCTAGTGGTGCCACGACAAATGGAAAGAGAAATTATCACATCATCATAACACTGGTCATTTTGCTGTTCAAAAAACGATGCATTCGATTCAGCAGAAATATTGGATACCGCATCTGAAAGGCAAAGTCGCACATGTTATTAATAACTGCGTGAAATGTATCATGTACAACAAAAAGCTGGGGAAGAAAGAGGGATCTTTGACTCCAATAGAAAAGGGAGATACGCCGCTACACACAATGCATATTGACCACCTGGGCCCAATGGATGCCACTGTAAAGCAGTATAAATATATTTTCGCCATGGTGTATGGATTTACCAAATTCGTTTGGTTGTACACAACGAAAACCACAAACTGCGAAAAAGTCCTTAGAAAGTTGGAGGAATGGACCACGATTTTTGGAAAAACCGTTAGTGATGGGGGCGCTGCATTTACGGCACAGGCATTTGAGCAGTTTACGCGTAAAAATGGCATCGAGCATGTATGGACCACTACAGGTGTTCCACGAGGGAACGGTCAAATTGAGCGTGTGAATAGATCGATCTTGTCCATTATTTCGAAGCTTTCATCGGAAGAGCCTACTAAATGGTATAAATTTGTTCCAAAGGTACAGAAAGCAATGAACAGCACGATTAATGTATCAACTAAAAGATCACCATTTGAGTTGATGTTTGGAGTGAATATGAAGAATTTTATAGAGGATCACATTATACAGGCGCTTCAAGTGGAAATGTTTGGTCATTTCGATGTTCAGAGGCAGCAGTTGCGACAAAACGCTAAGGCTGAAATTCATCAAGCACAAGCCACCTATAGTGAACAATTCAACAAGAAGCAAAAAGCAGAATATGGGCATAAAGTCGGTGATTTGATGGCAATTCGCCGAACTCAATTTGTAACGGGTAGAAAACTGGCAAGCGAGTATTTAGGCCCATATGAGATCTCGAAAATAAAGCGTAACGTGCGTTACGATGTTCGAAAAGCTGCAAGTATCGAAGGGCCTAACACAACAGCCACGAGTTGCGATAACATGAAGCTATGGCGATACGTAGTCAACAGCGAGGATCCTTGGTCATCGGAGGCCGATGACTGAATCAGAATGGCCAAATGTAAAGTATGTAGCTATTGTGTGTGTGTGTGAGCAGTCGTCGTCAGTCAGCCGCTCTACTAGTGAGTCGTGTCTCAGCCGTCGTCCGTCGTGTGTAAGCCGTTGTTTAGTAAGCCGTTCAACCCATCGGTCGTCAGTCAGTTGTCGCTACAGCCACTACGCGAACACTTACATAATATCAATTTATCTAGTTTATAGCAGTTTATATGCATAAAGACTATTCAATAACACACACACACACACACACACACACACACACATATATATATATATATATATATATATATATATATATATATATATATATATATATATATATATATATATATATATATATACATATATATATATATATATATATATATATATATATATATATATACTCGTATATATATAAATAAATAAATATATATGTATATATATATATATATATATATATTTATGTATATTTATATATATACATATATATATATATATATATATATATATACATATATATATATATACATATATACATACATATATAATATACTATATATACTCGTATAACACATCGTTCAATAAGTCCCGAGACTAACCCAGAGATGGTGCTAGTAGCACCAAACGTTTCCATAGAGTGCGAACCTTTACATGAGACGTGTCAAAATTTCACATCGATCGGATCACAGACAGGAGAGTTATCGAGGTTAGGGTAAATTCGCCTTTCGCGTGTTGATAAAACATTGTTTTTTAATGGGTAAAAACACCGTAGTAGCCCAGCAATGGCTTGAAAAGCATTACTCGGACTCCATTTCATCGAAACCAACGATTTGGCGTTGGTATGCTGAGTTTAAATGTAGTCGTACGGCCACAAACGATGCGGAACGTTCGGGTAGGCCATTGGAAGCCATTACACAGGAAAATGTGAGTGAAGTGTTAAAAATTGTAGTGAAAAATCGCAAAGTGAAGGTCCGTGAGATTGCAGAAACGACACAGATACCATATGGAAGCGTATTTACAATCCTTTATGAAAAATTGAGCATGAAAAAGGTTTTTTCTAAGTGGGCGTCACGATTGCTTTCAGTGAAACAAAAACAGCAACGATTCGACAATGGCAAAATTGAACGATTTGGGCTTTGATTTGCTTCCCCACCACCATTCACCAGATATAACCCCCAGCGACTACTGGCTCTTAGCTGATTTCAAAAAAATGCTCCAGGAAAAAAAATTTGGCTCGAATTAGCAGGTCATTGCTGAAACTGAAGCCTATTTTCAAGCAAAGGATAAATCCTTCTATAAACATGGTATAGAAATGTTGGAAAGGCATTGGAAAGATTGTATCACCCTAAAAGGAGATTATATTGATGAATAAAAATGATTTTTGAAAAAAATAATGTTTTCGCTGTTAGTCTCGGGAATTATTGAACGATGTGTGTGTGATCTAGGGCTGCAGTGCAAATTCAAATTCAACTTGTTCTTTTATTAAAAAACTAAATCTATGAACAAAAGTTACGAAATGTGAAAATGGAATTCGCAATCGTCAAAGTGTCAGCAGGAATGATTTTGGTTTGTGTAGACAAAGAGATATCGAGTGGTTGTGTACGAGAATTTGAGAACAATTAGGAAATGAAAATTTAATTTGATTTAACTCGTATCAAAATGCTCTTGTGCACGATAAAATCTTGTAAGAATAGCGCTAATAGCTTGCAGTTAAATTTTTTGATATGTGCCTGCTCTTGGGAGGATCAAGCGCATGTGTTGAATTTTGTGTCTATGGTGAAGTTATCATGAATAAAACTGTTCTCGGTGAGGCAGCCGTTTTGAAAATAATCCCGACTGAAGGTTCAATCGAAGTCAATGGCAAACCACAAACGACATTTGAACAAATTTTATCGGAGATAATTATTGCTGTGGAATTGGTTCGATTACGCAATGATGAACAATTTATGACTAGTAGTTTTGTTGACGTGGAAAAAAGGTTTGTTGCGTACAAGGACCACTTGATCGATTTGTGGGAGTAATATGGTGGCAGTTGGAGGAATAGGGAACGATCATCCTGAAACATTCCCTGAAGATCAAATGTACATTGTGGTAGAACCAGCAAATGGTGGACAAGATTTGGAAGCCTTAAATTTCAGAACGCCTTACGATCAAATTCAGCATCTACACTCGGGAGGAGACTATCAATCGTATTAATCATTTTTTGAAACAATCGATGGATGGAATGCGAAAGAAAGATGTAAAGGGCAAACACCAGCTTAAAACGCCCTCCTATTTGTATCTGAATATAAACCAAATCCCATGCAAATGTCCTTATGCCATGATATTACTTACACCTTTAATTAAATGAAATAACCAACCTTTATGTTTTACTTTGAACTTGAATTGCTGAGTAAGTTTAAAAAGGTAATGCCTAAATTGGTGGAAAACTAACATCGTATGTTAGCACGAGAGTTAACCATTTTTGTTCTCATTGTTATTTAGGAATGTATACAAAAGCTGAAATTTCGTGAATAATCTTCTACACAGGTATCAAATCGGTTTTTTCAGGTCTGCAAAACAGCGTTCCATTGTATGTTTATATTTTTTATGATTGACCTGCAGAAAGCACACCATCAGTTATCAATAGAGTCCAGCGATTTTCCAAAAATGGCTATAGTCACAACTTTTAGTTTTCATTAATTTATGTTTATGACCTTCGATTTTTGCAACACGGGGAAAAACCTCAAATGACAACATTTTTGTGTACATTGATGACATCCTGGATTTTTTCCTAACTATCAAACGCATGTCAAACATGTTGCTGGCATTTTTGACTACCTCCAGAGATTTGAGCCGCCATTAGTATCAATAACTGCTAATTTGACCAAAGAAAAGTTTGTTTTTTGAGCCATAGAATCAATTTACTCGTACGTGGGTTCCTAAGAAAATTGAGAGTATTTTGTCAACCCCACGATCCAGTATCAGTTCGGGTAAAACAGCTCTAATCATCCATGGATGGTAATCTTCTATTGACCGTTCCTGCGTCATGCAGCATAAACTCAACGGGTTCTTTTGCGGCCGATAATAGTAAACCAGAATCTAGACAAAAGAATACTCCATTGGACATATGAGGTCACCTTTGAGCAATGAAAAAAGAATTTGAGCCACGCACCAATACTGAGGCGTTTAGATCCAGAAGCAACCTGAACACTTTGCATTGACTCTCCAGAAACTAGCTTGGACCCTTCCTCCAAGTAGTCAGCGAATATATTAACGTCTTTTTTAGGGTGCTTTTCAAAGGAACTTAAAAATGCACAACAAATTAAAGTGCCTGTGATAGGCAGTCATTGCCTTTATAAGACGCCATCAAGCATTTTCTGCATATGCTAGAAGGGCGAATATTTGTTGTATTCATGGTGCACAAATTTTGCATTCTACTTTTCAAAAATGTCCTGGGAGGGTATCTTCAAGGCAGCACTGGCAATCGAATTTCATTGCACGATTTGCGATGAGTACCAGGTTCATTCACGGCAGGGAGGACTTATTTGCAGATTATCTATCGAGAACCTGAAGAATTCATGGGTTTTCCACTATCACTGTAGCTCAACCAAACGATGATTAACTAAGGACACTTTTGCATTCCTATGACCGACCATTTGAATGAGAATAAAAGCAAATAATTGGTTTTTTCCAGGCTTCAAATTTTTTCCCATATTCAGCGGTTCGTTACGACAACATTCATTAACGTATGTGAATATTAATTGCGCAGAATCCTATAACAGCTGATTACGCTCCTCATGCCTGGCCTATGACATGTTACGACACCATTCATTAACATATGTGAATACTAATTGCTCGGAATCCTATTACAGTTGATCACGCTCCCCATGCCTCGCTTACGACACGTTACGAAAACATTTATTAACATATGTGAATACTAATTGCGCGGAATCGTATACCAGTTGATCACACTCCTCATGCCTCGCTCGCTGCACGTAGTGTTGTTCTGCGAACCAACAAGCAATATATGCTTCACTGCCCATATTTAGGGAAGGGCGACACCCTACGCAGAATACACAGTCACAATTTATTGTATATAAGAACCTTATATCTTACGTTTCATTGGTCAAGTCACTGAATTGGCTCCCCGGCAAACTACATGGTGGTCCATATAATTGCCATATTGAGAGCACATGAAGAACATCAACAAGACTAGTTAGTATAACCACAAGTCTTGAGCAGAGTCTGTCGGAGACAATTTTGGTCAACGTTTATATCGATTAATTTCAAGTTATCAAGGAATTCAAGATAATTTCGTTTCCATCAACAGTACGTGAGTATTAGTAGACATCTAGAGGAGTTGAAATAGAGTTTCCTTAGGCCTAAGCCGTTGAAACTCTAGTTTTCGCTTTCATCCACGTAACAAAAATCACCGAAAAATTGAATCATGGTACGAGGGTCGTAAGCCCGGGTTAATTGTAGGGCACACCAAGACCAGCTGGCATCCCCTTTACGTTTTGTCTAATAACAGGCCACACTTGCCGGTATCGACGGCTCAGTTGAAGAGCTTGGCAGCAACAGCAGACCCCAAAAATCCAGGTACACCAAGCCCAGCCTGGAAGAGGCACTCCGTGCTGCTCCGTTAGCGGGTCCTCGACCAGTGACAAGTTTCCCAAGGAAGTTCGCCGAGAAGCGGGAGTTCCTCGTAGCCCGGGCCAGGGCACTTAAGAAGCAAATCCAGGAGGAGCGGAGGAGTAGGCTAGTGTTGGCAGCTAGGATCCGGGCGCTACTGGCCAAATGAGTTCGAGACGTTGAAATTATTATGCAAAAGCAAAATGTCAAACAAAACAGAGAATAAAGATCTTGTGTATTTTGATTGAAAAGAAAAAAGGTTCTTCTTATTTTTAAGGAATAGCCCCCTTCTATTCTAGGTATCAAGAGTTGTGGTAGTGTGTGGTGAGGTGCAATCATCACACCAGCACAGGCAGGGTGGTTGCATATACTTAACAGGTTTACATAACTAAAAAGCTAAAACCAACTGCTTTTTCTGTTCAATTTTTTTATCTAAATGCCCTTCAGCAACCAACTCATGTTTCGAGTATAGCAACATGGGTCTGATTGTTTGCTTACCACTGAGCAATGGCTTCAGGTACTGCCTAACATCGAGAAATTCACTTTACGGCGCGGCGTTATATCTCTTGAAACCGCAGAATGTCCAATACCTGGTTCTAAATAGGAAGCAGAAATACGTCATAGTAAAAGTAAATGGGCCCCACGCTCAATCCTTATGAAAGGCTATGCAGGGAACATCAACAGCCGCAACCCGTATAGGATACACATTGCAACAATCGTATACTTAATCTACCCTCGAAGATTTATAGCACTTAAATGAGGTTGCGGCCATTTTGACTCTACTTTAGGTAATTAATTTCCAATCATTTTTGATTTTTATGTATTTTCGGATCGTCTTATTCAATTCATTCGTGGATCGGGTTACTATTTCTGCTTCAAATAATCAAATGAAAATTCCAGTTTAAGAAATCGAGTCAATTAATCCCGTAGTATGGTGGTTAGTGTACTCACTGCGTATGCTGAAGGTACCTGGCTCGAGTCCCTTTGGTGACAACGAGATTTGTTTTGAGTGATTCCTTAAACGGAACTATAAGCCCATTCAGTTAATATATGCACTGGTTTAAAGTCAAAACATATCACAGCTGGGTGGACGGACATACGGCCAAAGCATGGTACTGACCATATAAGCTTCTCGACTTCCAATATATTTGATCAAAATAATGAGATACTCTAACTATCTTTAAGAAAAGGCCTAAAATAGGCTATGGTACTGAAATTAAAATAAAAAAATAATATTATTTTCTATCTCCTGAAAAATAAACTAAACTTTTCAGGTTCAACTGTATAGTCAAAGCATGTTTAGAAATAATTATAAACTTGAAATTCTTCAGCACTGAAACCCTCTTTTGTGGACTCTCATTGCTAGTTAAAATAAAGCCACTGAAACGTCGTTAAAGTAAGCCTTTTGCCGAATGAATTGCACTTGATCGACTTTGCAAATGATGAGCGGTAGACTCAAAAAAGAGTTTCTCCGAGTAAATCAGGCAATAAATGATGAAGCAGCAACGGGTGTGTCAGTTAACTGATTGCTAAAGTAACCTCATCAATAAGACAAAAATGCCTAGTTTGGGTTCAGAGACAAAGACCATTGTGGTTCGCGTTAGCATATCAGACAGTTTCTAAGTCAACGGTGGTAGGAATCGCAATGGTGATACCCATGCCCACCTTGCTAGAGAGCACTGAAATTCCTACCTGCGTCGAAGTAAAGGCAAGAGAGAAACTGTTGCTAACGAAGACAGCTAATGCTCACTCAGCGGTGAGTAACAAACCTGAGTGAGCAACATGGAATAAGATGGACATCGTGCCTCATCCCTGACCAAAAGCCATGGTTTGACCAAGCGGGTAGTAAGACTGATCTTTTCCTGAACTAGCTTTTTAGTAGGCATGGAAGTTTTCCTTCTGATCTGCATTGATTGGTTAAGTCCTGACTGCACATTTTTTATAAAGAAAGATGATGCCTGACGTTTTTTGAGAGAAAGAAATGGGACAAGCAAAACCAAAACCTCTTCAAGGAAATAAAAGAGCATGGAAAGATACCTAAATCAATGGGCAAATGGAATCATGGAGCATATCACGTTTAAGTAATCTAGACAGTTGAAAAGAGCTTACTTGAGTTGCCAAAGGCGTCGAGAAAAGAGGAGTCTTTTCTCTAGTAACCCTTCTTTCTTTTCGGCTATAGAAAAAATTCCTTTATGCCAGATGACACCATAAAATATAGCAACATGAGGCCTAACCCAAAGTGATGTATAACTTGATCCCAATCTAGGTTTTAAGGTTGACCGGGGAGATTTACAGTGGGCAGTCTAAAATTCTTTTTTCTAGGAACTCCACACTCGGGCCGTGAGTAGATGTCACCTTCCTACCGCAAAAAAGGAAGCTTTTACGAAGCATTAAAGAGAAATACAGTGAAATTACAGCATTTGTTGATGAATAGTTGAATGCAGTAACACAATAGAAAGATGCTGTATTCAATATGCTAAATTCCTTTAACTACTACTTTGAAAACTGCTACAAAATCAACTCTAAATGTCCGCATTATTCTATTAATTTGATTGAAATCGTATCCAATTTCCATGTGATGTCAAAGTCCTAGTACTCTCTTTCACAATTTTCCCTGACAATTGAGAACACTCCAGTTTGAAGATTATGCAAAATAGATGCCTACCATTTGATAATACAACAAGCTTAGAGCTGACGCCACCGGCCAAATTACAGGGTTGAATGCAACCCCATTTTGCTTAAAAGTTTAAACGCACTTTATTAGATGACAGCCATCTGCATAATGGTGAACATCCTATGCAATTTAAATCTCATAAATTGTCGTCTTCCGACAAAAGGTTAATCCTGAAAAATGCACTAAATAAATATTCATTTGATTACATCGGCCACAACCAGTGGCGTGACGTTGGTAATTCCCATCTGTCCTCAATATGCATAACCACTATCGTGGTAAGGCGAATGTATTGTGTACTAACGAGAATTCTGTGAAATACCATTCTGGCGAATATAGGAGTATCTGATCAAAATCCACCCGAAAAAAGGTTCAAACTCGTATTCAAACGAAAACGTGCACTTGTGTTTGACTAAAGGATTAAAAAGGACGATTGCAGAGCTGTTGTGTGCACAATTTCTCGTTGAACGGCAGGACGTCGTGATATCAGAAAAATATCAAAGGACATCCCTACCAAGGGATAGGTTTTTGACCATATTTTGTCTCACCGGGACACCATCGCTTTGATAGCGGAAACCGATTTTCGCAATGTGGTTTAAATATTGCTATCGAAAAACATTTTAAACCTTTTAGATGAGACGTTCAAGTAGAAAAAGGACACGCGTCAATCAGTGTTGATGCGTGTCCGACACAAACGAAAGGGTTGTTGGTAGTAAATCACAAGCTGATAAAAAAGGGATACGGAAACCAGTTGCTTTGAGTGCTTTGCACTCTTAATACTCGTATGTGACCTAATGAGTCAAAAGAGCACTTAAAGAGCATGCCGTGAGAGCCTCTGATCTATTACTTTCAACGGATAAAACTAACTTGAGCATGCATATTCAATTTGTCTCTATGACAAGGACCTCAGCATCTTTATTCGCATATTTCAACGAAATTAATGTGCTTCAAGCATCACTTGCCATGAAATCCTTTCGTTCCCATGACTGTCTTACTTTTCGCGACTAAAGTACCCACTACGTTCACTTTTTCGTCAACAACATCATACTTGTTATTCCTTATACTTTCTATCCTGGGATAAATGCGTTTACTACCTTCCTTGATAGGAGATTTTCACCCCTCTGAACTGAAACCATAGGATTTATAACGAAAAGAAGTGAAATATTTATGACCGTTCAAGGGTGATATTATCCTGGTTATTTTCCGTCTTTGCTTTGTTTTTTTGTTTCGTTCACGTTCCTAACGGAGTCTCTCACGATTCCTCATACACCAAAACAAACTTAGTTTGTCTTCCGGGTCTCCCGGTGGATTTCACTCAAATATTCCCTGGTGCTGTAAAAGAAATTTGTCTCACGCAATGGAAATGTTTTGCCCTAAAGGTGAATGTTATCGAAAAATTTCAGGAAAAGCGGATAATTTGGAGTTTATATGAGTTCTGTATGCGGAAAGCGTTTCTAGTCGTTTATTTTGCAGTGCACAATATATTAGTTTCTGAGTATACAAATGTGTGTATAATGTGGGTTATACGTTGGAGAAAACTATAAAGTAGATGGGTCAGAGGGAGGACTGAGGTTAGTGAAATTTTTCCTGAAATATTATTTCAGTCACTCGGAAGCTGGTGAGAAATTTTTGGAAAGGAAAATTCTATGGATAAATTTATTTTTACGATCACATGATTAAAAATCATAAAAAAGGTGAGCATATTGTTAACACTGGTCAGGAATCAACCAAAGAGTATGTCCCTTCGTATCAAATTTTGTAATGTGGTGTATTGGTTTCCAAGAAAAAATATTTTTCGCTCGGAAAAGGATATTTATGTTAATTGTTGATGTAAATTTTTGGAATTGTAGTTAAAATGGTCGCATTAGATATATGTTAATACAGCTGTAAGTATAAATAAAATGTAAAAGAGAGTTCGCTGCAATAAACGAAAATCGTTTAGGGTTTCAATAGACAGAAAACATATGATAAAGTAAAGGCAATATGTTCACGAAATCAAGTGTTTATAGTTCAACCAATCCCAGAAAGTAAATGTGCAGTCTAAATAAAGGAGGGAGAAATGTAGTTGGGCAGTGAATGCCATTTACTCACTGGACTTGGGACTCCAATGCTCATGAGTGACTAAACTACCCACTGAACGTAACCCCTATCGAGTAGCAACCTAGCCCGGAAACATTTGACACATTACTTCAGGCCAGGTATCGTTTTGCTACGCTACGTCGTGTCTTTAAGCTAAGGGATCCCTGCTCCAGCGAGAAGTGAGGTGGGCGGGATTGTCGGATAAATAATCCCCCAGTCCAACGTCCCCGGCTACTGTGAGTCCCTTTTATCTTTTAGGACTGCCCAAACATAATGTGTTATATGGTTCTATTTGTCAAACGATCCAAGCATCACTCCAGCTACACTATCCGGGGTAAACGCTTCCGTCTCCCTGCAGAGGTCTCATCGCAGCCGGTCCCATTTTTCGCATGCAAAAAATGTGTCTTCCTCACTTGGGCAAAACCAACAATCAGGCGACCGTGACCTATCAATCTTGTGCTCTCTCAAAAGCTAGAGCAGATCTGGGGTACAGCATGCAGCCCATATTTCCTTCATGCGATTCACCCCAGACAGCTGCCAATCGTTGAGTGAGCACTGTCTCATCTTGCAGGCAATCATTTCTCTCGCGTCCTCGTTTCGACGCACGCTAATAGATCAGCGCTCGCTAGCAAAGAAGGCAACAGGCATCATGAATGCAAAAGCTCTCAGAGACTGTCGGACATGAAGATGCAATCCTCAGTGCTCCACTTCTCTGTACCTGTGCCAAGCGTTTTCGGTACATCTTTTATCTTTTTACTGAGAGCGTTGTACCGTATTCCAACTCCACACAGTACCATTGACCCTACAGCACTCATCAACAGGCATTTTCTTGATGGATTCGTTCTCCCTATCATTGACTTTAAGCCAACTCAGAGTCAATACACATAAAGCAGCCTTCTCAGCCGTTGCCCTGATTTGCTCAGAGACACTCATCTTTGAGTTAATCAGTAGCTCCAAGTACTTAACCGCTGGCCTCGATTCGATTGGTGTGTCTCCAGTACTGATGGTTCTCACTCTAGGGTTTCTCTTTTTTGTCAAGATGACTACTTTGATTATCTCTAGTGCTAGACTGAACATATGAGCCATCACCTAATCTCTCACTAGGCGCATAAGCGGATGTAGTCCATTGACTAGAGTCACAACATCATCCGCATAATCGACCAAACGCAACTCATCTGGCATCTCCAGTCTCAGTAGCCCGTTGTAAGACTCATTTCAGTGGTCTGGACCAAGGACAGATCCCAAGGTCTTTTATCCTTTATTGGTCCTATGTCATGTCATAAAGCAGGCTCTGGTCCTTCAGGTAGTCCACCAGAAGCCGCATTAATTATTCTGGAGTTTGACAAGGGTCTTCCAGTGTATACAGAATATTCAAGCACGTAGTGGAGTTAAAAGGGTTCTTGACGTTATGGGTCACTAACAGAACGGTTCATGCCTCTTGGAACGCGCTCACCACCTCTGCAATTGCAACAATGGAGCGTTCTGCTCTGAAAACGTACTACCGAGGAGAAAGATCCCCAGCAGCATGCATCGCGTCAGTGAATCTTCCTCCCTTGATGAGTTTCTGTTGCTATTTCCCAACCATGTCTAGCAAGCATAGCGGGCGGTATGCAGACGACGGTCCTCGATTCCCCTTTCTCTTACTGACCAACACGAGCCTCACTACCTTTCATCGAATTGGGAAAACTTGGTCCCAAAGGCAAGCTTGAATGTGCTCAGCAGCAAGTCAGAAGAATCGTGATAGACAAGTCGCAACACTTCAGCTAGAACACCATCTAGGCCTCGAGCTTTCATTACTTCCAATGATAAGACCACATTTTCCAGCTCCAGGTGCGTGAAGAGTGGGCACTAGATTGCTGTTTCGCCATGGGCAGCGTGAAAATGGATGGGATGGGCGGGAAAGAGTGTCAACACATTCTCGTTAATCTTTTTCGCTTCATGTATGCAAGGCGTCCATGGGGCGCCGAGCTTCCGCATAACTAGTTTGTAGCCAAGGTCCCACGGACCCTTGTTCACATTCTTCACTAAATCTTGCCAGCACACTTTTTTTACTTTTCAGCGATTTCAGTTAAACAGCCGTACACTGGGAGTTTACCGTGCTGGGGTTTTGGACAGAGTATAGAACTACTGCAAGCAATCGTGAAAATGCTCATAATTGAGTTGACTACGTTGTGAGTTGTAAGTTGATCTGTCCCTTGCGAATCACCCTGCAGTGGAGCACATAACGTGAGCACCACGATAAATCTCTCGACGTCTATCCTTTCAATATTGCACTCAATTGTAGAAGATCGAGCAGACGGACGCTGAGAGGCAATATCATGGATTTCAAGTAGAATATACTGATTATCACAGGCTGAGTTGCCTTCTGATACTCTGCAATAATGTATTCTCCATACTAAGGACTCCGAATTGAATTTTACATCCACTATGTTTTGTTTACAGCTAAAACGGCGGAAAGTCGGCGTGTTTTTGGTGCTAAGCATGACATCCGCTATCCTGGCCACCATTTTTAGAACTCATGTTAACAGGGGATCTTTAAAAGGCACACCGGTTGGTTGCTTTAGCGTTGAAGTCTCCCCAAACGTACACGTTGCCATCTGCGTTTGAGACCGTGCCCTCCAAAGCATTAAGCTTAGCTTGGAGCAATGATATCGGTTCATTTGTCGTTAGGAATACACTAAAGAAAGTGATCCCTGAGCATCGAACCCACACAAACTATCCCCCATTTTCAGCCCTCCACCTGAAAATCACGGCTCTGAACTTACATGGCAGCAGTACCAGTTTCACCAAGATACCATGATGTAAGGATTTCATCATGATGTTGCTCACTCAGCAGCAAAAGGTCAGCTTTTTTGCTCCCCGCAAATTCCTTAAACAGGTTTTGGGCGGTCGAACTTCGGTGTAGGCTTACTTGCAGCATACGGGTTATAGAAGTTCTGATTTTGCCTTGGCTGGGGCTTTCTGGAAAACCCAATATTTTCCTGATCCCAAGCTGTGCATAAGGTGCGGTCTTGAATCAGTATCCTTGCAAAGAATACAGTATGCTTCTTTTGTACACTCTTTTCTTTTATGTCCCGTTTCACCGCTTTGACATAGGGATCTCCTATCAAATCCTTTGCATACTTGTATGGTGTGAAGGTGGCCAAGGCATTGTAAGCATTGTGAAGGTACTGTTCTTCGCTGTATCCTGCAGACGACCCACCCTGTTCTTACTTTGCTCTTATTCAGTTATTGTTCGGCGTCTTTTTTGGTCAAGTCAATCATTGGCATCCGTTGTTCCCTATGGTTTCCTGGTGTCAGCTTCGCTTTGAGTTTGCTCACGCTATGGAGCTCCCTTTTGATGGCCTCTTCTACCTCGGCCTCTTATTTCGATTATTGCCATTGGCTCAAATGAGGCTATGGTTGCGCTTTTGCCAAGGACTTGCTTTACTGCAGAGGAAATCCATCGAAATAGTGGATGTTGAAGGCTTTGCTTAATCGATATGAACAAATCCGTTCTGTGGCAAATCTGGTAGGCAACGTAAAGGCCACTATGTGCAAAAAAAAAACGATGCGAAGTCTGCTGCTAGAAACCGATAATAAATTGGCAACTACTGCTAAAACTGATGACCGATATGAAGGAAATGCGCTGTTTTAACTGCCAATGGTTTAGCTGTTATTAGAGTGCCTGCCCTGAAGAAAAACGGTCTTTAGGTGTGAATCTACTCAACATCGTTTTGCTAAGTGCCCAAAATATGCTAAAATTGATGAGTGCTATTTATCATAAAATTACAGCTGAAAAGTTACAAGAAATAACCAATCATTTTATTGCTCAAACCATTAGGACAATGAAATTGGTAAGTGTTGTGTTTCCTTTTCATAATAGCAGGTGTGCCAAAGTTAAGCAATGTTTTTCCCTTTTCAATACTGGCAGTAAGTAACGTCCAATAGTGCAGAAGGACTAAAAAAGTATTCACAAAAGCCTATCAAATCCAAATATTGTGACATTGGAGGAAAAACTTTATTTATCTATGAAATAATCTTGTATTTTACTAGATTTCAGAATAAAAGTTAAGCTGCATTGTTTGCAGGTTATATCCAATGACTATATGTCATCGTTTTTGATTCTTGCACGTGATTTTTTCCCATATGCAACATTAAGTTAGCTCAAATAAGATACGCACAAACAATTAGAGAACCTACGTAAAGCTGACATTCCTTGCTTTCGCTCACTCGGTATTAACCAAAATTGTAATGCATTTAGCACCAATTGTTGCCATGGTCAAACTTATGTTCGATTTAATTTAAAAATTGTAGTCCAAACTGATGCGCATACCGAAGAAAATATGGTCACTCATGTTGGAGGTCCAAGGGTAGATGATGGTTGACAATCGGTTGTGTTTCCGGAAAGATAAAAAAAATACCGTTGGCAATACCAGCCGGAAAGGTAAATTTCTCGTAGCTACCCATATTTTCGAAAGCAAATAATAATTTTATTGGCCCTCCCTTTTGAAAGTTAAGCACTGTTTAAGCACAAGTAAAAGTAGCAGGAGGATCCTTTTTCCAGAATGGTATTGTCAAATGACTAGTAAAGCAAACAACGTCTTCTGAATATCAAAACTTGACTTCGGTCATAAAGATTTTTTTGGTGGCGCCATCTGTGAATGAAATAATGGGTTGGAAAGCTACATTCCTCTCTAACTTCCAGTGAAAGTTTGGTGACATTCGGTTCAGTATTAGCAAAGTTATTGCTTCTAAAGTGACAGTATGTTTGTGTCACAGTACAAAAATGAGTTTCGAACAAAAAGCGAATATCAAATTTTGTTTTAAAATCGGTAAAACGTTTACTGAAACATTCAAATTGATGAAAAAGGTTTTTGGCGATGATTGTCAATCTCGCGCCAGTGTTCATGAGTGGTTTACATGTTTCAGAGATGGTTGTGAGGACATAAATGACGTTAACATACGGGCCGCCTGAAATTAGTGATCACCGAAAACTCCATCGAAATTGTGCGTGAATTTATCAAGAATGAGCCGAAATCATCGTTGAGATTCATGGTATTGGATTTAAATATCTCCAAAACCTCGATTTATTGCATTTTAACCGATCATTTTGGCTTGAACAAGGTCTGTGCACGTTTTGTTCCGCACAAGTTAACTGATGACCAAAAATTGCTTAGAATTCAACATTCGAAAGACATAATTAAAGAGGCAAGAAAAGACGAGAGCTTGCTTTAAAACAATGTGACTGGTGATCAAACGTGGTGTTTCCGATATGAACCCGAAACCAAGCGTCAATGTGCCGAATGAATGGCCCCAGACGAGCCACCGCCCAAAAAATTGCGTTCATGTCAAAAATCAAGCCGATGCTCATTTGTTTCTACGATTCCAAGGAGTTTGTGCCAACGGGCCAAACCGTCAGTGCAATTTTCCATCTTGGCATTTTGAAGCGTTTGTTGCATCGCGTTCGTCGAATTTGGCCTGAATACCGCGAAGGAGGAAGCTGGTTCTTATTGCATGATAATGCACTATCTCATCGATCCACTCTTGTGACTGATTTTTTGATTAGAAATCGCATTTTAACCATCAATCACTCACCGTATTTGCCTGCTCCCTGTGACTTCTACCTATCCGGAAAATTGCATTTGGCCATGAAAGGTCAATGACCTGAAACGCTTTTTCGAAAAGCTTTCGGATCACGCAAAACAGTGTATCGAGGCCAGAGGAGACTATTTTGAATAAATAAACTCGAATTTGTCAGAACAAAGCTCCTGTCGTGTCTATTTTAGATTAGTCTCGTTTATTTTGGAAAACACCTTGTATATTCCTCAAATTGAGCTCAAAAAAATAAAATATGTTTATTATGTATTTTGATTTGCCTCCATTTTATTTTAAGTCTGTTGACCTTAACATTTGAGTATTCATGATGTTCAATGTTTTAAAATATTTCTAAAGTTGTCATTAAAACCATTATAAATCTGTAGTATTTGGGTCTTTTACAAACGCGTACTTACACAATTTACATGTAATTATTGTTGTCATTGATAAATCCCAATCGTCTATAATTTAGCTGCTTATGGCTTGATTTTTCTGAAACTTTCAGAAAGTGTTTTACATCAAAAAACTGAGATATATATTTTTGGCAAATTTAAGGATCATCCTTCGATTTTAGAGGTTAAAACGTAAAATTCATAAAATGTACTATTATTAACAAAGTTGACTGGCTTTAAGTTTAGTTAAGACCTATTTCGAGATTTTTTAAAGATTTTTCTGTCCAAAGATGTCCAGTCGCGAGGGAGCGGGACAAAAATGTTCGTACATTTCACCTCACCTTGCACCCCTCCTTGGGAAGGAAATGATAAAAGGGGCGAAGAACGTAGAAAAAGCCCACTTTTGTGTCTGATTGATATAAGGTGGCGGAATTTAAAGTCTTAAACAAGTTGGGTAAACACACCGACGCTCATATCAGAAGGGTTTTGTACCCGACCTCTCCGAAATACAGTTACCAGCAACAAATAAAGTCAAGAAACATGTCAAAAAGATGTGCACGTTTAAAAGAATATCGATTGTTTCTCCATTTTCAACGGTCGTTATTTTATTCAAAGCCAACAAAATCGCTCTAATTATGAACTCCAAAAAGAATTTATTGTTATTAATCTTATCTGTAAATTTTAAGAAGATCAAATCAAAATTGCAGTGTTTGAACCGATGGGAAATCCACAAAGTACGAGAACCGTGTGTTATTGTTGTTGTAATTGGACAAACTTCAAATGGCTATAACTTCCGGGAATATAATTCGATTTTCATCAAACTTGCAGAGCATTAGGCCCTTATGCATAGCTACTTTACTTTGTTGAGTTTTAGGGTACATATACGATTTTATTGGGGAAAATGTGAAATTCGAAGATCATACTATTATTAACAAAGTTGAGTGAATTTCGACTTCTAAGGTATTTGTTGTTGTTGTGCTCATACACATCGACTTTTTAAAGATTTTTCGGATCTCAGATGTTCAATCGCGAGAGGGGGGGGGGGGGGGGGGATCGACACAAATTTTTGGTGTATTTCCACTTCGTGTGCGCCCGCTGGAGCAAAAAATGTCAGTTTAAGATCTGTTTTGAAATGTTCTCGTTCAGACCTTTCATATGATACCCATATTGACTACCTTTGATGAAATTTTTTTTCAGGGGCCACTTCCTTATATGGAGACACCCCCCTTAAATACCGCCTAAAATTTTTATTGTAACTGAACCTTCAAGAGAGCACTGCTTTACATATGCACGTAAAATTTGGTGTTTCTAGCTTAAGTACTTTGCGAGAAAAACTGCTGTGACACATGGACGGATGGACGGACAGACAGATAGGTTGTGATTTTAGTAGGGTTTTGTAAAATTATTTTACGAAACCCTAAAAAAGGATATCAAAGTGCGGAATTGGATATAATTGGAATAGAAAAAAGTTCGTTTTAAAATTATTGCAATTACTATCGGAAGAAGGCAAGATTGCCCAGAATAATTGGACGAATTAATTGGCTAACGCACGAGTGCGTCGAGGGAAGATCGTGTGAAATCTGCGCAGGTTCTTTTTCACCGTGACGTCGACAGTGGGAGTTCCGCGAGGAGACCTCCTTATCAGCTTACTGTAGGTTGCAAGAGGTTAGTTTAAAGTAAAGTTATATTTCAGTACAAACATTTTTCTGACAGAATTCTTTATTTTTTCGCTAATAGTATGAATATTTGTTTTTCTTTTATTTCACGAATTCAAATTAAATTTCCTTGCTGTAAATTAAAGTTTGAGTATTTCATTCAGTTTGCTTTGGACCACAAAACTTTTGGTTTTCATGACGTGTAACGGTTTGCCTCGGCGGAATATTGTGCGCGGTTTACGTGGAGTAAATTTTCGTACTCACAGGTGCTTGCGTAGTGAAACGCGGGTAGGAGGAGAAAGGATCCATCACCAAATTATCGCGAGTGGTGGGTGTTTGTGTGTTCTGCTGGTGCAGGAAATCTTGATTGGTGAGTGTTGTGGAACGAGCTTCGGCAAACCGCCTTACTCGCCTTGCGGTCAAGTGTGGAGCCTAGGCCGAAGCAGCGAGTTGGCGTCCACACCCGTCTGCTGCGAGCAAAGTCGGGACCGCAGGCCTTTCGCTGCCGAAGCTCCAAAGTATTCAATCTTCTCATTTAAAACAGCCACTATTTTGTTTTACGATTACTAATGCCACTAGCTGCATCAATTCTCAAAGATATTCATGCTACCTATCATTCCTGAAACCTTTGAGGAACAAGATAAAACCGGAGTGGACATCCATGTGTACACGTTGTCGCAACTACCCCTGCGACCGCCTGCCTAAGTACGTGTCTTTTTGCACCTACCCCTGCGACCGTGATTCTAAAGCTAGTTAAGGGGAACCCAATGGGTTGTCACAAGAAAGTAAACAAACGCTTATGCACTCGTAAATATGGTTTTATTGCAAATAACACTTCACAAAACAAGAAAATAGCATTGAATACAAATAAAGCATTATGGCCACTTAGGATAGAAAACACTTTCGTATTGATAATCCATCGTTTTCTAGCAATAACGCACATTACACTTTTTATTGAGTTCCTCGCTCCGATTTACAATGTCACTCCTTAAAATGTTGTTATCCCTAAACTAGGTGTAATATTACTTTCACTACAGTCAATATGTACCTCCGGACACGTTCTCGAACCGAAAAAACGACTAAATTCCGAATCGTATCTCACGCGCCAGGTAAATTTCGCGTCCATGTTTAGTCGTCAAAGTGACAATCTGGCTCTCGAGAGGAGAAATTGTGGAAATTATTGGAAATGAAATGACAATCATGCTCAGAAGGTGGTCGTATCATTTTCTATGGAGCTTATATGTGCATAGCCTCTCCATTTGTTCCGTTCCTCAAAGCCTGAAACTTTCATGCAAATTTTAGCAAACCTGTAGTGTCTGAATTAGTAATAAGCGCATATTGTTCCATAGCCGTATGTTTCCATAATAATACAGCGCATATTGTACCATAGTAATACAGGGAAATTCAAATCGCTATAATTTCGTTTCAAAACAGGTTAATCTTATTAATAGTCATCTGCGTACTGAGTTTCATCGAATTTAAAGGTAGTATTGAGAGTTTATTCATGAAAACGTAAAATCGACAAATCAAACTGTTACTAACAAAGTTGAGTGAATTTCGACTTCGCACATATTTGTTGCTCATAAAGGACTACATTCATGATTTAATTCAAATTTTTCATCCTGAAGGTGTCCGATTGCGAGGGGGGGTATGCAAAAAGTTTGTACATTTCCCCTTCCCTTCACGGTGCAGATAAGGCAATTTTAAGACTTGTTTTGAAAAGATCTCATAACGACCTTTCCAATGACATCCTACTCGACTACCGATCGTGAAATTTTTTTCAGGGGTCGCTTCCTGATACGGAGGGACCCCTTTAAGCCCCTTTGAAAAAATTTTTCACCCCAAACTTTAAAGAAGTCGCCACTTCTGACCTTTCCACAAAGTTTCGTGGTTCTATAGTTTCGGAGAAAAAGTGCTGTGACATACAGACGGACGGACGGGCACAGGTCGTGATTGCAATAGGATTTTGTATTTAAGTACAAAACCCTAATTATAATTCAATGTACTACACTCGTACATGGTACAATGTATTCAAGAAACTGAGTTTTGAAAGGTTTAAAGTGAGAAAATTTGCCACTAAAAAGGGTGAAATAAAAAACTTTTAGAAAAAAAATAAAATCGACTTCGAAATACCCTAAAAAGGATGAAATAAATTTTATGGAAGCGGTGCCAAATCAATTTCCCCATTTCAACCTAAATACTTCCAACATCTGCACCGCCACAAAAGCATCGGGGAAAATGTTATGGCACCGCTTCCATAAAATTTATTTCATCCTTTTTTGGGCATTTCGAAGTCGGTTTTCGTTTTTTTTTCTAATTACAGTAGAACCTCAATAACAAGACTCTCACAGGGATCTTCCAAACAGACTTGTTATCAAGGTGCACTCCTAGCCGAGGGTCGTGTTATTAAGGTTGTGTTGACAATAAGTCGTGTTATCAAGGTCAGTCACTTTTTGAAACCCTGGTTTTGAATTAGCAATTTAGAATAAACTTAATTACTGCAATATGACCAAATTATTCTTTAAACTACTTGAAGCTTGGAAAAATAAAAACCACATCTTCTTATAACAGAATTTTATTTCGTTTTTAAAATAGTTCACACTGTACTGAAAGTGAATCTGATCTGTACTGAAAGTGAATCTGAAAAATAACAACTCTATAAATCAACTACATACAAAGCTTCAAATGAACTAGTTAATTCATAAATAATACTGTGACATACTTTTTTTTAAGTAAACTGTACTCATCTTATTATCCGGGAGTTCAACACTAAATAACATTTGTGAAAAAGTCTATGATTTTTGTTTGCTTAGAGCTGTTTACATGGATGTAGTCCAAAGCGCTATCAATTTCATTAATTGACTTTACGACACTGCTACTCATTACACTTTTTTTCTCAAAAAAATACTTAAACACTTTTACAGCGTTTCGCGCGTCTTTTATTGTTGGGTTCAGACTATCGTCTGGGTTATAATCGTCTTCATCGTCTTCTTCCTCGTCCTGTTGAATTGGGTCTGCTGATACGGATTCAACTATATCAGCATCCGAGAGCTCTCCACATACAGCAATGTCATCATCAAAGTTTACAAACTGTTCGAACTCTACTCCCTGTACTTTGAGAGAGTCAGTAACTTGTTCCCAATCTGACGGAGCAATTACTATTTCTTCGGCCGTGGGTTAGCTACTGCTGGCGTTTGGCTCAACTTCATCAGATGTATCGAAGCCACTTTTTTTAAAACAATTTTCAATTGTTTTTTCAGTCACGTTGTTCCAGGCTTTAGTAATCATCCACATAGCATCGAGTATGTTGATTTTCAATGGAGTGTTTTCTTCTAAATTGTTCAGGTATAGTCGAACAACCTCCTTCCTGTAATCCACTTTAAAATTTTTGATGATACCTTGATCGAGTGGTTGTAGTTTTGAAGTGGTGTTGAGAGGAAGGAACTTCACGTTTATATTGGTAAGTTTTGGTATGTCACCGTGAGCCGTGCAGTTATCAATGAAAATCAGAATCTTCCTATTTTCCCTCTTAAGTTGACCATCCCACTCTTTCAACCAATTTCCAAAGACATATCCATCCATCCACGATTTTCTGGTTGCCTTATAATCTGTTGGAAAACTGGTAACGTTTTTAAAAGACCTAGGTTTTTGAGCTTTGCCAATGACAAGAGGTTTCAATTTGTCTGTTGCCTTACTATTTGTGCAAAGCAAAACGGTGATGCGTTCTTTGCTATGTTTACCACCGTGGCAGGGATCACCTCTAATCGTTAAAGTTTTGTCTGGTAAACATTTATAAAACAGTCCAGTCTAATCTGCGTTATACACATCTTCTGGTTTGTATTCGACTACTTGCGCTTTGATCTAACTTTTCCACTCAGTGCACATAGAATCGTCAACACTGGCACTTTCGCCACAAGCTTTTTTGAACACAATTTCATTCCTTTTTTTTAAATTATGTAGCCAACCATTACTAGCACGGAATTGTCATATCCCAAAACTTTTGCGAACTCCTGAGCTTTTTCCTGTAGTATAGGACCACTGACAGGAAGATTTTTGTCGTGGCATTGTTTGAGCCATCTCAAAACACATGTTTCTACGTCTGGATACTCACATTTTTTTGCCCTTACACATGTTCTGGCGACTCCTGCACCCTCTGCATACTTATTTTATTTTTTAAAATTGTGTGCAATGTAGTTGATGGAATATTCAATTCCTTAGCAATGTCTGTTTTCTTTTTTGTTGGGTTTTCTTCCTCACTTTTAATCACTTTCCGTTTAAACTTTATTGTCATTTGTCTAAGTTTACGTTTTTCAGACATCTTAAGTTCTATTTTCGGTGATTTCCCGAACACTTTAACACACTGCCAAATTTCACGCGAACTCTGAATAAAAATAGCAAGCAGTTTTGATACCAGCCACGAATCTGATAAGCATCTGGTGTTTTATGATTGCTGCCGGAAGGGAACTAGCAGAGGAGTTTTCACGTTAAATCATGAGCCCAAAACTTCCATTCTTTTCGTTTTGTGAACGCAGAAACTATGGATGTAAAAGTTAAGAGTCGTGTTATAAAGGTTCAGTCGTGTTGTAAAGGTTTGTTTGCTTAGAGTGACGTATTATAGAGGGTATTATAGCCGAAATCTGAAGTAGAGAAAAGACTTGTTGTTGAGGTTTTCATTTAAGTAAAAGTCGTGTTATTGAGGTATATACAACATTAAATCCTATGATTATTTCACGGGGACTAGAAAAATGGACTTGTTACCAAGGATGCCTTGCTATTGAGAGTCGTAATTTCAAGGTTTTACTGTAATAGATATGATCTTGTTATTGAGAAAAAATGATTATGTTAGATTAGGGATATAAACATTAACCGATTTCTGATCTCATTTCAAAATATATGCAAATTTTTCTCATAGGAACATGCTAAAGTGATTTTTTTAGGGTTTTGTACTAAAATGGTTTTGTACTAAAATACAAAACCCTATTGCAATCACGACCTGTGTCCGTCCGTCCGTCCGTCCGTCCGTCTGTATGTCACAGCACTTTTTCTCCGAAACTATAGAGGCTACAGCCATGAAACTTTGTGGAAAGGTCAGAAGTGGTGATTTCTTGAAAGTTCAAGGGTGAAAAAATGTTTCAAAGGGGTCTAAGGGGGGTCTCCCTATATAGGGAGGTGACCCCTCAAAAAAAAATTTTCACCATTGGTAGTCGAATAGGGTGTCATTGGTAAGGTCTCAATGAGATCTTTTCAAAACAAGTCTTGACATTGCCTTATGAGTACCGAGAAGGGCAGGGGAAGGGGAAATGTACGAACTTTTCGCGTACCCCCCTCGCGATTGGACATCTTCCATCCGAAAAATCTGAAAAAAATCATGAATGCAGGCCTTAATGAGTACAACAACAACAAATACATGAGAAGTCGAAATTCGCTCAACTTTGTTAGTAATAGTATGATTTATCGATTTTATGTTTTCTTGAATAAAATCTAAACGGTACCTTTAAATTCAACAAAATTTAGCAAACAAATGACTATTTATAAGATTAATTTTTTTTGAAAGTTTCATAAAGATCGAATGGTATTTAACGAAGTTATAGCGATTTGAGTTTTCCTGTATTACTATGGAACAATGTGCCCTGTATAACTATGGAAACATATGGCTATGGAGCCATATGCGCTTTTTACCGACTTAGACACTACAGTTTTGCTAGGATTTGCATGAAAATTTTAGGAATGATAGGTATTATGAAGATGAGTAAATACAAATCGAAGAGGCAGGAGAGAGTTCCTAGCAAAAGGGCTTTGTAACCATTCTAGGATTCGAAAAAATAGGCCATGAATCGATGATTACAGTACAGAGGAGTGACCCCTGAAAAAAAATTTTATGAAAGGTAGCCGATATGAGTATCAAATGAAAGTTCTCTATGAGAGCTTTTCAAAACAGTTCTTAAACTGACAATTTTTGCTTCAGTGGTGGCACATGGGGGGGGGGGGGATACATGAAAAATGTGTTTCCTCTCTCGCGAATGGACACCCGTGATCTAAAAAATCTGAAAAAATTATCAAGCGAGATATTCATGGGTATAACTTTAACAAATACCTCAAAAGTCAAAATTTGTTCAACTTTGTTAATAATAGTATGATCCTCGAAAATGATGTGTTTCTTAATTTTACAGGTATTCGTTGCTGGTTACTGCATTTTGTAAGTTTAGTACAAAACCCTTCTGACATGAGCATAGGTCTGTCTACCCAACTTGTTTAATGATTATAAAGATGCATTTTTGCTATTTTCGTTTACATATGATTGAGAATTGTTGTCTCGTTCGATTGAAGGCAAAATAAATACATTTCAATTCATAATTTGAACATTTTCCCCCATTTGAAATTGGATTACAATTACCTACGTGACAACATTCAACGCGCGACCACTGCTGGATCAATAAAATTTCAAGATTAATCCTGATTGCTTGTTTTTTAGGTAAATTTCTCGAGAGAAATTTACCTATTGCGGAGAGCATCATATATATATATATATATATATATATATATATATATATATATATATATATATATATATATATATATATATATATATACATATATATATATATATATGTATATATATATATATATATATATATATATATATATATATATATATATATATGGGATATAACGAAATTTGTGACCACGCTAGAGGTTGCAATTTCGCTTCGATTTTCACCAAACTTTCAGGAAAGGTGTATTAGATAATTATCTCGGTTGAGTTCGTGAACCAGCTATATCCGCCGATCAAAAACAAAATGGCGGCCATTTTAGACGAAAAATCGTGATTTCTGTTCTGACCAAAGTATAGCTCTGATTTGGATGAAATTTGGTACGAAGGTTCACTGATGTATGCGATGAATCTCACAATAAACAAGTTGGGTAAACAGACCTACGCTCATGTCAGAAGGGTTTTGTATTCAATTTTCAAAATGCAGTCACCAGATTGAATAAAGTCAAGAAGCATGTCAATGACGATTTTATTGGAGAAACTATGAAATTCGAAGATCATACTATTATTAACAAAGTTGAAAGAATTTAGACTTCTGAGGTTTTTGTTATTGTTATACTCATAAATATCTCCTTTGATAATTATTTCAGATGCCCATTCGCGAGGGAGGATGTATGTATTTCCCCCCTGTGCCCCACTGTAGCAAAAACTGACAGTTTAAGAACTGTTTTGAAAAGCTCCCATGAAAACTTTCATTTCATACTCATATCGGCTACGTTTGATGAATTTTTTTTCAGAGGCCACTCTCCTGTACTGTTATCATCGATTAATGGCCTATTTTTTCGAATCTTAGAGCTGTTACAAAGCCCTTATGTTAGAAGCTCCCTCCCGCCTCCTTGACTTGTTTCACTTATGAGTATTAATTGTAGGTACTCAGCTTTAGTCATTCATTAAATTGAATCAAGTGTTCAAAGCATGCACCTTAAACGTTGAAGTTGGGAAAAAATAACTCCAAATTATTCAATCTTCGCATTTAAAACAGCCACTATTTTGTTTTACGATTACTGATACCACTAGCTGAACCGGTTCTCAAAGTTATTCATGGCACCTATCATTCCTAAAATTTTCATGCAAATCCTAGCAAAACTGTAGTGTCTGAGTCGGTAAAAAGCGCATGTTGTTCCATAGCCATATGTTGCCATAGTAATACATGCAGCGCATATTGTTCCATAGTAATACAGGAAAATTCAAACCACTATAACTTCGCTAAATATGATCGAATCTTTATGAAACTTGCAAGGTTAATCAATCTTATAAATAGACATCTGTGTATCGAATTTCATTGAATTTAAGGGTACCGTTAAGATTTTATTCAAGAAAACATAAAATCGATAAATCATACTATTACTAACAAAGTTGAGTGAATTGTGACTTCTCACGTATTTGTTGCTGTTGTACTCATCAAGGCCTACATTCTTGATTTTTTTCAGATTTTTCGGATGAATGGTTTCCAATCGCGAGGGGGGGGGACACAAATTTTTCGTGTATTTCCCCTCCCTGTGCGCCCCTCGAAGCAAACTTTGCCAAATTAAGACCTGTTTTGTGAAGTTCTCATCAAAACCTTTCATTTGATACCCATATCGGCTACCTTCAATGAAATTTTTTTTTCGGGGGGTCACTCCCCTACATGGGGAGACCCCCCTTAAATACCTTATAAAAATGTTTAGTAGCTGGACTTTGAAGAGATCACCACTTTACACCTGCATACAAAATTTGATGCTTCTAGCTTAAGTAGTTTCCGAGAAAAACTGCTGTGACACACGGACGGACGGACGGACGGACGGACGGACGGACGGACAGACAGACAGATTGACAGACGGACAGACAGGACGCGATTTTAGAAGGGTTTTGTAAAATTATTTTACAAAACCCTAAAAATCCAAAGTCGGTACGGCAGAAACAAAATGGCGGCCGCTCAAAGGTCGAAAAACGTGCAAAATTTTGTTGTTGTAATAGTGGTCAAAGGTTTCAACAGATTTTCATGAAACTCGGCAGTTGAATAGAAATTATAAGTATCTAAAGAATTACGTAAAAAAACTGGAGGTCAGGTTGCAAAAAACAAAATGGCGGCCAGTTGAAACTCAAAACTTCAAAGGCTTCTAAAAGTCGCAATTTTGATCCGACATATATGAAACTTGGTTTCGAGATAGACATTACTTAGACCTACAGTCTTTGATATTTTTGTGATCATGCATGAGCAAATTTCAAAATGGCGGCCGTTTAAATATGCGTTTTTTTCAGGTTTTTGTGGCCCTCTAGCGGTCACATTTTCCAGCGGATTTTGATGAAACTTGAGATTATGGATCACTGTACTATGTTCTTGTATTATGCAGGAAATTATTAAAATTGAATGAAAAATAAAAAAGTCGAAAATTTAAAGCCTAATATTTTTAGTTGCCATTTTCTTTAAAAATTGAATTATTTTGCCCTGTCTAGAGTGAAACTCCTATTTGAACGAGAAAGTACATTGATTGGTGAGGTCCTAGCATACAAAGATTTAAAATAATCCAAAATCAAATGCATGCATTCAAAATGGCGGCCCCCAAAGGTCTGAAGGCAAGCGCAATTCGCTATTTTAGTGCCAACTGAAATAATGAATATTTTCCATGGAAACGTTTTAAATGACTTTACTTGAAAGAACTTATAAACCAGATCATTTTTGAGATATTGTAAAATATTTTTAACAATATCCTAAAAAATTATAAAATCGCGACTTGTCTGTCTGTCCGTCCGTCCGCCCGTTTGTTCGTGCGTCATAACAAGTTTTCTCGCAAACCACATGAGCTAGAATGAGGAAATTTTCTACGTAGGTCAAAAGTTGTGCCTCTCGAAATTTGCAGTGCAAGAAAATATTTTAAGGTATTTAAGGGGGGTCTCTCCATACAGGCGGGTCTTCCCATACAGGGGGGCGACAAGCAATTTTTTTTATTTCTGTAGCCCTCTAGCAGCCAAGATTCTCAACAGATTCCGTTGAAACTTGAAATTATAAGTTATTAAGGCAAGTTAATTTAATTTAATTATGCAAATCGAATGACAAATAAAAAAGTCAAAAATTTACAGCTTAATATTCTTAGCAGCCGATTTCAATAAAAATCGAAATGACGGCCCTCATAGTTCAGAAAAAAATTGAAAATGTATATATTAATGGCAATGCAAGTGCTGATTAAACTTTTATGGAAATCTTTTGAAATTAACTATTTGAGCTATTAAAGCCGACAAGTTATCACCTTTGTGTGGTAGCCACTATGAAATGTATGAACAGCAAATGTGAGAAGGGCGAAACGAGTATAAATATGTTTATAACAATTTACTACCCGCCGATTTTCAATTTGTGATCCATACGTGTGTAACTCAATTTAATTGGCAAAATATTTGCGCCTCTATGGGGTGTCTCCATACACAAATGGCGGCAGATCCTTTTTGTTAATAAAAACCCATGTAGTGCTACCGAAATTGCAGTAAAAAAGTTAAGTAGTAGGCAAGCCAAATTTTTTTCCGAAACCTTACGCTACATACGAGAAATTTACCTTTCCGACTGGTGCTGCCAACGGGGATTTTTTCATTTCTATTTCATTTCTAAACTTACATTTCATTTTTATTTCATTAATTAGTAAATTACACTTCTTGTTAACATATGAAAGATTATAACAGATGGAAAGCTTTGTACGAATTCGCTCAACTGGGTTGGCTTATTTAATAAAAAGCAAACTAAAAAAAATTTCGCTGGACTGGTTTTCTCAAAAAGTGAATTAACATATATGCTTCCAAAAGCATTTTACTGTGAAAGAAAAATCCAAATAAACACTGATATCCTTTCCATTTTCCCATGTGTGTACATGCACTCATGCATTATGCAACACCACGAAGTCATGCATGGAGACAGAAACTACGGTAGCTGCATTTATACTGTATTCTCACGCCTTTTCCACTCGATTGACGTCATCGCAGCAACCCGTTTCCCTGGGGAAGCCACAACAACTAAATCAAGTTCATTCAGTTCATTGAACATTCAAATAAAAAGTCGAGTAATCGATGAGTTCGCTGCTTATTCCGAAACAACAACGAGTGTAACTATCAAAATCGATTTTGTCCACTTTGCATTTTAAGCAAACCGCAATAAAATTGATTCCTTGCATGATGCCGATGTAGTTGTATACGCTGATATTGGTGATGACATCCGCAGAAGGACAACTTTATATACTAGTGAAGGTTCGAGCCACTCGATTTTATCAATGGGGGACCTTTATCCAAAAAGTCTTTCCTTTCCCCTCACAAGGGTTGAATGGCGCTGTGTCCTAGTCACTTCAGCAATGAGTAGTATTACCTGTAAATGAAGCGCAAGGTGCCATCAATTTTCCATACTCGTTCTGCATTAAGTTCACCGGACGCAATTCGATATGGCTTGAAGGACGAAAGATTGCTTCTAGTGGCCATGAGCCATGGAAAAACTTCGAAATTGCAGTCACTTGCTGATTCCCACTCATCCTGGATGGAGGTTCTGAATATGAATGAACCGTGGGCATCATTATAGACGAAGGTGTGGAAAGGACTTTGTAGATGACTGCTCATCGCCACTCTGTGGCTGGCCTAGTTCACAGCGCGGCTCATATGCTTCTCCGTTATTAGACATCATCAATTCATGTCGTCACCCGGTTTCTATGAGCATACCTGACCATATGCTAGCATTTTAAATTTGCCCCATAGTTCAAGGTGGACCAAATGGAGATATACGAGTAGTATGCTTTTAATGTAATGCAGTAGACAGTCAAGGGCGAAATTGAAAAGTGGCTTTCAAAATAAATGGAACAATGAAATTTTTGTGAAAATTACTTTAGGCTTGAATTGACGATGCAAATTTGAGGTAGGCATATAAATACTTAGTGGTTTCTGGCAAGTAAGCCATCCTATATAATCTGAAAAGTACCTTATAACATTGAAGTTTGATTAATTTCATGCAGATGTATGAGTTATACATATAAAGCTTTACATAACTACTTGGCTTAAACAAATAAGAAATCTTGTTTTTAGCAAACGTTACAATTATTAAAAAATACTCAAATAGGTCAAATCTGAAAAAACATGACTAAAGAAATCAAAAATAAACTAAGCAACATATGCTTTTCACAGGTTTTAAGAAATGAAACTATTAAGGCGCTTTGATGCTTTGCATGGGTCATAGTTTTCTCGGAAACTTCAAAAGCTGTAACCATCAAGAGTCTTCTCAAATTAGACTATACTCGTATATGGTAACTTTTATTCTGAAGATCATTTCTAAATCTTTCACAAGTATGCTGGCGAGGTTCTCAGAGTCTTCATGTTTTTTGGTGCCGCAAAGATAGGTGGAAAATATTCATTTTGAAACTACTTCCAAATCATATCACTACAATCTGTAATTGTTAGCAAAAATCCGTGATTAGCAGCTATACCACCCTACACATATACATAATGAGACTTGTCTCACCAGAATAAAAAAAATTTCAAGGTTAGATCTCAAATTTCAAAATTGCGGCAGATGAAGTTCAAAATTTCAGAGAGTTTTACTAGTTAAAATTTTAATCCGATTTGTACGAAACTTTACAATAAGGTAAATGGTAATCATGAATAACTCCGCCGCAGACGGTTTTGGTGTCGGGGTCGCACATTAGGTTTAGCGGTTCCCCAATAATGTGACATTAGATGCCGCAAAATTCCAATCACTGCAAATACACCTGCGGATCTGCTACTAAATTCTACTTACACCTCCTTTGTGGTGGCGTAAAAGGGGAAAACGAGTTTTTCTGTGCCTGATAACGAAGTCGAAAGTAATAATCATGCCGCCTGAACGGAGGTTGGGCGACGAGCGAACTCATTATCCCTGTAAAACCTTACATTGTTTCAGAACCTACATCAGAGCCTTGGAATGGATTGCACATACGGCAACGTTCATGGAACTGACAAAAGGATCCTGGAATGTCAGATCACCGTGCAACCCAAGTTCTGTTAAGGACCTTTAACAACAGAGTCAATATAAATTAAACATACTGCCATTAAAGAAACGAACTAGACTGGAAGTGATATTCAAGACATGAGATCAGAGAGAAGGCGCGAATTTGGAGGGGCTTTCATTGTGGATACGGAGTTCAAATTGCACGTTATTGATTTTAAGGCAGTTAATAAACAATTGTGTGCGATCCGTGTCAGTGTAAAATTTTTCGAAATTTGGCCGATCAATAAACATGCACTGAACGAAGAAAAGGATGAAGAAATGAAAGAAACGTTCTACTTTCACATGGAAAGACAAGTCGACTCATTGCCTTCAAACGGCACAAAAACAATTCTGGATTATTTCTGGTAATGAGATATCTCATCGGAAAATGTCTGGAGGGTATAGCCCTTCTGATGAAACAAATGACAACGAGCAGCGCCCGGTTGACTTTGCATGTAGCAGAAATCTATTCATACGTTAAACTTGCTTCCCACATCGACGCATGCATAAGTTGACATGTATATCACTGGATTGTAATATACAAAACCAAATTGACCATGTTCTGATCCAACAACGATGGCCCTCATGCATAGTTTACATCGTAATCAAACTAACTTATCGATGTCCTTAATCAAATGTGTACTCGGCTAAGACCAGCCCGTGTCGAATATTTGACATAAAAGGGATTGAAACGGCGTCTGTGGCAAAAAAACCTCACGGAGACCCTTGGCAACCAGCTAGCTCTTATCTTATCAGATACACCACTGAAAGCAAGAAACAAGCTATGGTTGGAAGTGAGAGTGGCAAGTAAGACCGTGGCAAAACAGCAGATTGGACATCAAGCCCGGCCCAAAGGAAATGATTGGGTCTATAATGATCGCCAAAATGCGTTCGACAGAAAAAAATAAGCGTACAAAGAACATATAAGTAAGGAAACCCAGTACGAAGAGAGAACATTATAAAAATCTCAGAACAGTAGCGAACAAGATAATTACAGCTAAAAAAATAAAATACCATGAATACCAATTAAGAAGGATCGATTTAAGTCTAGCGAGCAACAATACAAGACAAGCATACAAAGTAGTGAAAAGTTTGAAATAAAGTTATCAGCCGTAGAACATGATCTGTTGTGACGACATTGACTATATCATAGCTGATCAAAATAGGATTAAGGAAAGATAGGCATCATATTTCAAGAGCCTCATTAATCCTTCGCGCAGCTCCAGAACATCGAAGCCTTTTGATATTCCCGTAGAGCTTCCATTGTCTAAACATTTTATTTTCGAAGATCTTTGAAAATATTTTGTACACCGCACAAAGTAGTAATATACGCCTATAGTTTTCGCAGTGTAGCTATCCAACTTTTGGTGGATAGGGAATATTATTGATTGGCTCCACTCTATTGACATATGTTCTTGTTGCCAAATATGCCAAAAAACTTTGTGAATACTTTTTGAACACCACTGCTGCCATATTTAACGAGCTACACTGGAATCTCATCGAAGCCCAACGCTTTATTATTCTTTTGGGCTTTGATGGTGGAACAGTTCTTGATGAATATTATAGGCTCCGATGTTCTGGAGCTACGTTGGGGACTAAGTAGGTTCTTGAAGTATGATACCCATCTTTCCTTAATCCTGTTTTCAACAGTGATGATGTTGCCGATGTCATCATGGCAGAGCATGGTTTTGGTCCGATAACCTTGTCTCAAGCTTTTCACTACTTTCTATCTATGCTTGTTTTGTGCTATTGCTCGCTGGACTTATATAAATAATTCTCAATTGGCCGTCATAGTATTTTCTTTTCTTGGTTCTAATTATCTCATTCGCAACTTTTCTGAGATTTTCATAATATTCTCTCTTCATCCTGGTTTTCTTACTTCTATATTCATTGTATGCCTAATTTTTTCTCTTATGCATTCTGGGGTATTCATCTTCAAGCCTGAACGCTGGGCTTGATGATGAATTGTCTGGTTTGGAACCGTCTTAACTGCCGCTTTCACCTCCATCCATAGCTCCTTGCTTGTTTTCAGCGATGCATCTGACAAAATGGAAGCCAGTTGATTATCAAGGGCCTCCCAGCATTATTTTTGTGTCGTTTGAAGACAATGAGCCGACTAGTCTTTTCAGGTGATTTTTGAACATTTCTTTCCTTTCTTCGCTCTTTTTTTTTGGTCGGGGTATGTACATTTATCAGCAAATTTTGAAGAATCTCGTCTAATATGGCTTGTCCCCCAATCGTTTATTGACCGTCTTAAAATCAATAATGTGTGATTAGAACTTGCTATCCACAATAAAAGCAATTTCGAGGTGTCGTTTTCCAGTAGGCTTTCCAATTTTGAATATTATTTGCGATCTCATGTCTTGAATATCATTTCAAGCTCAGTTCATGTAAAAGGTCCTTAACAGCGTCAGTGTTATTCAGTGATCTGACACTCGAGGATTCAGCGCCATAGTCCTTTTTACGTTTCTGAGGTCATTCCCGTGAGTTTAATCCATTCCGAGGCCTTTCTGCAGGCTTCGAAACATTGCAGAGTTTTTCAGGGATGAGAAGTTAGCCCGTCGCTCAACCTCCATTCAGGCGACATATGTAATGCTTTCTAACCCGTTATTACATGCGGAAGACTGGCTTTCCTCACTTACGTCGACACAAAGAAAGTGTCAATAGGGTTTAGTAGCAGAGGTTTAGATGTACAGTTATTATTCGGAATTCAATGTCCCATCGTTGAGGGACCGATAAACCCAATGTGTTCCCTCGAGAACATTTACTGCTGGTTAGTTGTGGATTAGGAAAACAAGGAGTTCCCTCCTTCTTGCTCAAATGGGCTTGGGATCGTCCACGACAGAGTAGTAAAATATGCCACTTCGAAAATGTCTCGAACAGGATCGATTCTTGAAATACGAAGTGGCTGATGTAGCTTAAGTTTTAAGCAAGTTACCAACTTTCCCATTAAGGACGTGTTTTGAAAAGTTCTCACAAAAAACCTTTTATTTGACATCCATATTGCCTCCTTTTGGTAAAAAAAAGTGTTTAGGTGCCACCCCTGCATATAGGGAGACCCCTTTAAATACCTTAAAATAGCTTTTTGCAATGCAGTTTTTAAGAAAGCACCACTTTCGACCTATGTAGAAAATTTCATCACTTTAGCTTATGTGGTTTGCAAGAAAATTTGTTACGCCCCACGGACGGGTCGACGGACAGACGGACGCGATTTGAGTAGGGTATGGTAAAAATATTTTGCATAAATACTTCCAACTTAAGCCATTAAAAACGTTCGCATGAAAAATATTCATTATTTTATAGCAAATCACACTTGCTTTCTGACCATTGGGAATCGCCATTTTGAATGCATCCATTTGATTTTGGATTTTTTTAAATGTTTGTGTCTTAAGGCCTCGTCAATTAATGTGCCAAATCTTGTTCAGATTCGAGTTTTAAATTTTCGATTCTTTTTATTTTTCATCAGATTTTGATGATGATGCACAAAACAAGAACTTGGCACAATCATCTATAATCTCAAACTTCATCAAAATACGTTGGAAACTATGGCCGCTAGAGGGTCACAAAAATCTGAAACAATTGCATTTTTGAAGCGCCGCCACTTTGAAACTTGCTCGTGAATGATCGTGAAAATGGTAAAGTCCTTAGCTCTAATTATTTTCTGTCTTAGACTAAGTTTCATGGACATCGGATCAAAATTTCAACTTTAAAAGACTTTGAGATTTCGAGATACAACTAGCTGCCATTTCGTTTTTTGAGACCTAACTTCTAGTTTTTTTTACACAGGACTTTAGATACTTAAATTTTACCAAACTACTGCATCTTATCGACATCGGTCAAAAGGCGTGGTCACAACTACAACAAACTTTTGCATGTTTTTTTACCTTTGAGTGGCTGTCATTTTGTTTCAGATGGTTCAACCTTGGATTTTTTACTGTGAAATTCGTTACACATTTCAATGAATCGCTGCAGTAGTGTATTTTGATGGGAGCCTCCACTCTGGAGCGGTCCTTCTGCTATTTCATCTATTGCAGGAGCCTTATTTTTTCTGAAGTCCCGTACTTCTGCCTGCAATTCGTCTCTGGTTGGTGGTAAGACTGGGACCAATTGCCCTGCTTCTGAAATGTTTACAACGTCAGTCATTGTTGGAGATGCTGTGAATAGCTTCTAGAAATATTGTAGCTCTCTGTTTTTAACATCGACTGGGTCACGTATGATTGCTCCTTGTACACTTTCGCAAAGACTTGTTTGCGGGTTGAAGCCTTCTCTTAGTTGTTTGACAGGGGCATACACCGATCTGACTTTATTTAGGGTCATATTTTCATTTATCTGTTGGATCTTGGTGTTGATTGTCAGTCAATTCTTTTTTCGCCACATTTTTTAGCTTGACATCTAAGGATTTTATATTGTTCTTCTTTGGCCCGAGTTGGTCGCTGGATGTATTTTTTATGCGCCTGGTTCCTTTTCTAATCGCTTCCCTGCATTTTTCGTCGTACCAGTCGTTCCTACCTTTGTTTGCCTGGTGCCCCAAGATCTGCTCGGCTGCTTCTGTCACCGCATCTCTTACTGTCTTCCATATGGTTTTGATGTCATCATTACTTTCGACAGTCTGCGGGGATATGCCAATGAGATTTTCCAGCGCTGACATTTATGTAGACTTTAATGTGTTATCATTTAGTTGGTGCATCTGGTACCTTGGAGTAACTGATGCTCCTTGTTTACAGCTCTTGGTGATGCGGCATCGGAACTTGACCCTTATAAGGCAGTGGTCCGAATCGCAGACAGCACCGCGCAATGTGCGCGTGTCGAGAATGCTGGTGGTAGCTTGTTTTTGTATGAGAACATGGACGATCTGGTTGAATGTGTGACCGACTGGGGATGCCCACCAGGAAAACAGCTTCGGATCAAATTAAAAGATTCAATCTTGTGTTAATGGCATGTATTTTAAATGTTGAAGCTCTGGAACAATAGCACAATTTCAAGCAATATGCAACAAATCTTCAAAGATATTCATTATAAACACAATTTCTGAAACTTTCATGTTATTTTAGCAAAAACGTAGTGTCTGAGTTGTTTGGAGGGGCATATTATCTCAAAGCTTTGTAGAGTTGCTGTTGTGATACAGAAAAATTATGACCATAATAACTTTGTTAAATATAATTCAATTTGTTGTATGCTGAATTTCAATTAATTTAAGGGTGTCTTTACGATTTTATTGAAGAACTTGTGAAATAGATAAGTCATACTATTACTAAAAAAGTTAAGTGAATTTCGACTTCTGACGTATTTCTTGTTATTGTGTTCATAAAGGTTTTTCAGATTTTTTGGCAATCGCGAAAGGAGGGGGGATGAGTACGGGAAAATTTTGGCCATTTCCCTTTCTCCTGCCCCCCTCAACACTAGAAAAGTATTTTTAAGACCTATTTTGGAAAGATCTCATTAAGGTCTTTCATATGACATCTTACTTGACCACCGTTGATGAAAAAAATGTTTTTATGGGTCACTCCTCCATATTAGAAGAACCTCTTAAAATTTTGGCAATTTTTGCCACCCCAAAACATACTCGAAGTCATAACTTCCGACCTTTCCAGAAAGTTTCGTGGCTGTACCTTCTATAGTTTCAGAGAAAAACTGATATGACATACAGACGCGCGGACGGACAGAGACGAAACAGTTTTACTTCACATCACACATCTCATAATAATTGCCGTAACTTGATATTTCAGTTTGTTTTACTGCATTAATCCGGATGACTTTGGATTGTTGTTGTATTCTACTGCATCATGTATTTTGCATGAATATTTTTGGAATTTGTTTCTGCCGTGACTTTTCAAACCATACTTCAGTATTATGTAGTGAGGCATTTAACGGCTCTGAGGATAGCTTCTATCTACTTAACATACCAGTAATGTTTATGCCAGTAAAGGTAATACCCAATTACTCCTCAATATTGGCTCTTGTGATTGATCTGAGAGTGCGCTCAATATTGACGGTGCTTACTTAATCAAAAGATCATAGTTCAGACTTTGATGAAAATTTAAACAGAAATCTACTCCCGTTGTTGACATCGGCACCACACTTGAATAGAATGTTTGACATTATAGTGAAATTGACACTCCTGGGACCGACACATGTGGTGCATGTTGTGAGTATAAGCTGTTGAGAAATTTTTTTTATTTTTTCAGTCTATATAACTTATCGGTCTCAAACCTCAGTGCTGAGCCCACACTGATGATAAAATCAACTGATTACTTGTTCACAGGTCATTAATACCTTCATTAAGGATCTGGCCTGATCATTTTAAGCAATGCGTACCACTTTTCATTTTTTCATGCAAAAGCCACTCTTTGCGGCTGTCAATATTTTCAAGAGCACATTAAGTAAGTTTTTGGCTAATATATATATATATATATATATATATATATATATATATATATATAGGGTGATTCATTATGAAATTTGGTTTTTTAAATCAAATAAAAGGCATAAAGTTGGATTTTGTAGTAAAATTTTTATTGTGAGTCGGAAGAACAATCTACGACATTTAATTTTTAAAGATCATCTTCTTTAAATCTTGGTCGCGACTATGCCGTAGATGATCCATCCTGTGGGTCCAATTTTAGACGATGCGTTCCAGCATAGCGACCGGTATCTCGCGAATGACAGGGGTAATGTTGGCTTCCAAAGCGTCGATTGAAGCTAGATTATTCTTGAAGACCAGAGACTTCATGTAACCCCAAAGAAAATAATCTAAAGGTGTGATATCACACAATCTAGGCGGCCAATTAACTAGGCTAAAACGTGAAATCAGGTTCTCACCAAAATGATTTCTCAATAAGTGCATTGTTTCTCTCGCTGAATTGTTTAGCTCGCTCTCACAGAACGCTGATTTTCAAAATACCGCTGAATTATTAGGATTCGTTGTTGTGGTGTAAGTCTTTTTATGATGATTTGTCCAACAATACTGAATAAAATTTGTGAATACACCTACGTTTTAGATGCACTCCCATAGTGGATGCTGATTTCTGTTTTGTTTATTTCATTGTTTGCAAGGTTAGTTTCCAATAACTACTCACTTTAAAGGAAATTGAGGTTTGTTTTCTTGCTTGAGCCCTTAGGTAGGTATTCATTGACGAGTGCAGCTTAGGATCTACAAAGCTCTACTGTATTTAAGTGATTATGAGGACTACTTTTCTGTCGACCCTTTAAGGTAGAGCTGGATTTTCCTTAGATGAAATTATCCTGTTTTTTTCTGACTTTAGAATCGATATATTCCTGCATGCTTTACCTTCATTCGACAAACAACCAAGAATTCTAACTTTCTCGTTACTACTTTCCGTAGTGGAAAAAAGAATACCACGAAAATACTTTTGTAGTTTTACTTAAAATACTTCTTTTCCTATTTTAGCCAATTAACAGCAGTTCATTCGTTTTTTTAAGGTTAAAAGACTTTTTTGCAGTATCCTGTTTTTTTGTTGTATGGGGGGTGAATGCCATTCATGCACAGAGTGTAGGACTCCTATGATCGCAACAAGGTGACTGGATTACCTACTAAACACCTCTCCTGTCAACATGAGAACCCAGCCTGGAACCATTTGACACATTACTTCGGGCCAGGTCTCCTTTTGTTGTGCCGCGAGGCGCTCTCAAGCTGGAGGATCTTTCCAAGCAGGGGGGAGAGGGGAAGAGAAAGAGCCTGACAAGCGATCCCCCAGTTCCAACGCCCGCGGCTGCTGTGAGTCCCTTTTATATTTTAGGATTGCCCGAGCATAATGTGCCACCTGGTTCCATTTGTCAACCGATACGAGCATCATTGCGATTATATTATCTGGGGTAAGCTCTCCCATCTCCCTGTAGAGGTCCCTTTGTAGCCTGACCCATTTTGTGCAGGTAAAAAATGTGTGGCAGGCATTGTCCTCCTCTTCTGGGCAAAACCGATAATCAAGGGACCGTAACTTACCAATCTTGTACAGGTAAGACTGAAAACAACCATGCCCGCTCAAAAGCTGGGTCAGATAGAAGTCAATCTCACCATGCCTTCGATTTTGCCACGGTATCACATCCGAGATGAGGCGCGCAGTCCACCTTGCCTTCATGCAATTGACCCAAGATTGCTGCCAATCGTTGAGCGAGCGCTGTCTCTCCTCGTGGACAACCATCTCACTGGTATCCTCGTTTAGGTGCAGGTAAATAGCGTGGCGCTCTCTAGCAAGGAGGGCGACAGGTATCACGCCTGGAATAACTCTCACCACCGGTCAGGGACTGTCGGATACGAAGATGCAATTCTCAGTACTCCTCTTCGCAGTACCTGTGCCAAACGTTTTCGGTATTCCTCCTTGCTGAGAGCGTCACCCCATACTTCTGCTCCGTACAGTAGCACTGACCCTACAGCACTCATCAAAAGGCGTCTTCTTGACGGGCTGGGCCCCCCTACGTTGGCCATAAGTCGACTCAGAGGTGTTATTCCCGAAGCAGCCTTCTCAGCTATTGCTCTGACTTGCTCAGAGAAACTCATCTTCGAGTCGATCAGTAGCCCCAGGTACTTCACCGATGGCTTTGATTCGTAAATCTCCAATACTGATCATCCTTACTCCTGTTAAAATTGGTATTTATTCATCAGTGCGTGATAGCAAGTTTAATTAAGAACTAGAAACGCAAGAATGATCAAATCCTATGAAAAACTCAGAAATTGTTGGCTAATGAAATTTTTATGGTCAAAAAAAAATTTAAATTATTTTAAGGGGATCTCCCCTTGAAAAAATGATCGCCGAAAACAGTCGAATAGGGTATCAAATGGAAGGTCTTAATGAAAACTTTAAATATCAGTTATTAAAAGTGCTTTATTAAGGACGGAATAGGCATGCGAAACGGAAGAATATGAAAAATGATCTCCCTTATCCCTCATGGTTGGACAACTGTGGACCGAAAAATTTGAAAAAAAATCATGGAGGTAGTTATTTATTAGTTCAAGAACGACAATTCTCTTAGCAGCTCAAATTCGCTCATATTTGTTAATAATGGTAGGTTATATGAATATCATATTTTGACAGATAAATTCGAATGGTTATCCTTAGGTTCATTAAAATTTTGTATAAAAGTCGTCCAATAAAATATTAACGAAACTTATAAGTTTCATCATGGTCCAACTATCTTCAGCAAATTTATAACCATTTGACCTATTTTATAACACAACAACATCATAGTGCGGTTTTCCGACCTTTCGGGCGGCAATTTAAATTATATCAAAAGATAATTTCCTTCAACCCTCCGAGTACACATGGGGTCAATTTGACCCCAGACGCTACTTTGACCGATTGCAGCGCCTAGGCCAGCGGGAGAGTGGGGGTATTATAGGCTTCTAAGTATATTTTAGTGTCTTGACTATAAGCTTACCTAGTTTGTTTACCTTTCGAAGACGTTAGTTATTGTTGAGAAATCAGCCTGGGGTCAATTTGACCCCATTATGTACTCAACGTCAATTATGAGGTAAAAATTGATTTTTTTTTACTTTATAAATGGATAGATTAATTCAAAAAGACAAAAAAAAAGTTTGAAAGTATTTTTATTTTTTTCAAAGCAATATGGAATATAATCTGCGATCTAGTGTGCGTAATCGTTTGTTGGCTTAAGACAGCGGTGATAATTTTGGCGGCAGTGCCTCCGAAGACGACCACGTCTCTGAGCAGTCAGTATCTGATTATGAACTTTCCGAATGTTCAGAAAATTATGATGTGGAGAATGCAATGTTCAGTGAACGCCTTTTACAAAAGCGTGAAAATTCAGCCGCACGAGGGAGACCAACATCAACATTGTTCAGTAAAAATAAGACAAAGTGGAAAATAGGAGCTCGTGAAAGATTATCCGGTTGGAATATATAAATATGCAAAATAAATACTTTTTTTTAAGGGACACTACAGGGCTCATTTTTCTTTTATTTTTTTATGTCTTGAGAGTTTCCACGTCAATTTTTAGCCAAAAATATAATAAATTGAAAAAGTTACGATTTTTATGTAAAAATGCTAATTTTCGTTTTTTCAGGTTGTTCGCGAATTTTTTTAGGTAGGCTAAGGACATTTAAGGCTTCTCAAATGTATGAGAATTACTAAAAGAGCTTTCAAACTATTTCTGAAATTTTTTTCAAACTAATATTTGTGGTGGGGGCGATACTGTATACGTTCAAAGAAGGTTGGGGTCAAATTGACCCCATATGTACTCGATGATCGAAAAAATAGGTGTGTACTCGGAGGGTTAAACATATGTGTTATTTATTGCTTGAACTTAGAGCTAAATGAAATGATTTCATAGATTGAATACAAAATCTTTCTAACAGGAGCATACCTATGTCTACTTGACTTATTTGTTTTTTTATTTGGGACTAAAGATAGGGCTAGTTCATTTATTTATTTATTGAGAAAAATATATAAGGAGATTTATTTGCACTTGAATGGCATGAGCGCCCTCAGTGGGAAAAAATTGAACGTGACGCTACCTTTGGCGCTATTGTTTGGCAACAAAAGTATTCACAATTGAGTGGAATATAAAATTATGGGCGTGCAGTTGCTTGCACTAATTGTGACCATGACAATTCATGCACTATTTACATCATATAGCAACTCATTAGGCCTGAAAATAAAGGCATAGGCTCGAATCCCACATTAAGCATCTTTTTTAGCAATACAAGCAGGATTACTTTATGCCTTCAAATGTTTTAAGCTCAAGGAAAATATACTTTAAATGCATTTTATGAGAATGCTGCTTTAAGTTATACTAACAGTGCTATTTTACAAATGTTTAATTAGTTCTTCTCCATCTTAGTATACACAATATACACAATTTGATAACGCTCGAATAAGATAAAAAATTAATCGACATCGTTTTTACTGGTTGATAAATTTTTTTAAACCTTCATTCTTTTAAACGAGAAATTTAAATTAGAACTCACTAGGAAAAAAAGCTAAGCTTTAATTATTTACCTAAATTTTAACTGTGCTTTGTTTTCTCCAAATGTTTTTTAAGTTAGCTGTTCATAAAAAATGAGCCTTATGCAATTTACATCTCTACCATAATACCCCTATGATCTTTCCTTGACATCAAGAGCTGCTACAACTCGTACACATATGAATAGGTTTTGTTTTAAACAAACGGAATGGTGTAGTTGGAAAGAAACATTTGAATAGACCGATTCTTAGGAGATATGATGTCTTCTGCCCTCGACCCATCACATGCCATAATGACTAGAAGCAAATCCCAGGCAAGGCTACCACGACTCTGCACTGTAAAGCAGGCGACTCCCTCCGAATTTGAATTACTGTTTTTGCCATCACTAGGACCTTCATCTGCGTACCGAGGCGCTATTGCTAAAAATTATTATTTGCAACAATCCATCATACCAGTTGCTGGATCTTCAGTTGCTGGTGAAATTCAGCCTCAGGATGTATCAATTACCATGTCAAAACTTCACTCCAATGAGCCTAGATTTTAACAACTGCATCCTCCCCAAGTTGTTACTCTACTACTTTGGGTCTTTATTTCGCGTTTCACATCTCATACGTCGTGTGAGCTTATCTAAAATTATATTCTAAATAAATTTTGAAAATTACCTCTGTTGTTACATGCAAAAAGCTTACAGATGATAAGCTTTATCTTTCCTCCTTTAAAATTGATGTTGACGCTAACTTCAAAGTAATTCTCTCCCAGAACTATCGGCCCAAAGGTGCGCTGGTCGGAGATTTTGCACCTGCTGCAAGAAAATTTTTTCGGACCTTCGAGAAATCTGCAGTCATCATGTATCCTTGGACTACGACTGCCTAAATATTAACATGGTGCAAAATTCGGACTTTTAATTTTATAAGCAAAGTAATCAAATTATCATTTTTTAATTCATCATCCTTGGTTATCGCTTCCTTCCTGTCTCTCTGTCCCAGTAAAATCAAGATCGTAATACCAATGACAGTCTACATGAGTTTAATCTCTTCAATGTCCCAGCTCATCATCTGACGGTATCCCTTGCTTTACATCCTTATATCTTCCCGACTAGCATCGTCAACCTCTTTCCATTCATCTTAGAGTCGGCCGCTTTATCCTCACTAAATCAGATTTTCCTGGTGCGATAGAAGGTGGCGAGGCTCGTGCTGACTAGCAATGAGAAACGAAATCTCGGATCGCCGTCTGCATATCGCCCATTATGCATGCCAAATACGGCTAGGAAATTACTAGAGAAAGTCATCACGGGAAGACTCATTGACACGATTCGTGCTGCTGGGGACCTTTCTCCTCGGCAGTATGGCTTTAGAGCAGGACGTTCTACCATTGATGCGATTGCAGAGGTGGTGAACGCGGTCCGAAAGGCAGAGGCACATAGCCGCTCCAATGAGCGGATCGTCCTGTTGGTGACACTCGACATCAGGAACGCCTTCAACTCCGCTAGATGGGTGAATGTTCTGGATACGCTGGAAAACCTTTTTCAAGTTCCAGAATATCTAATGCAGCTTTTGAGGGACTAGCTGATGGGCCGCAGTCTGCTCCACGACACGACACAGAGCCAACGAAGGATGGAAGTTACATTAGGTGTTGCCCAGGGATCTACCCTCGGGCCCGACCTGTGAAACGTGCCTTACGATGGGCTACTGAGACTGGAGATGCTAGATGAGTCGCGCTTGGTCGGCTATGCGGAAGATGTTGTGGCTCTGGTTGCTGGACTCACCGTTGAACAAGCGCAACTTAGGCTAGGTATTCTAATGCGGCGAGTGAGGGACTGGATGACTGCTCGCGGTTTCAGTTTAGCACTGGAGAAATCCGAAGTGGTCTTCTTGACAAAAAAGAGAATCCCTAGAGCAAAGATGATTAGTATTGGAGATATATTAATCAGATTGAAGCCTGCGGTGAAGTACTTGGGACTACTGAGCGACTCAAAGATGAGTTTATCTGAGCAAATCAGGGATACGGCTGAGAAGGCTGCTTCGGAAGTATCGGCTCTGAGTCGACTTATGGCCAATGTAGGGGGGTCTAATCTAGGAAGACAACACCTCTGAGTGAGTGGTGTAGCGTCAGTGCTACTGTACCCAGAAGAAATATATGGCGACGCTCTCGTAAGGTGATATACCGAATATGCTTGGCACAGGTTCAGAAAAGAGGGGCACTAAAGATTGTATCCTTGTATCCAACAGTCTCTAATTTGGCGGTGAAAGTTATTACAGGCGTGATATCTGCTGCCCTCCTTGCTAGAGAGCACCGCACTATTTACCTGCGTTGAAACGGAGTCACAAGGTTGTCGGCGAGGAGAGACAGCACTCGCTCAACGTTTGGCAGCAGTCTTGGGTGAATGGCACGAAAGGAAGGTGGACTACGCGCCTCATTCCGGAAGTTGAACCGTGGCCAAATCAAAGGCATGGTGAGACTGACCTCTATCGGACCCAGCTTTTGAGCGAGCATGGGTGTTCGAAATCGGAGGACGCGGTAAATGGACCGAGACAGTTGGAGGCACTATTTGCAGGAAGCAGAGCCCGAGAGGACTGTAGTGCTAAGAAGAAGAACTAGCACTATCAACAGAACAGCAATAGCATAATAAAGAATTGACATTACGATTAAAGTAACATTAGTTGATACTATCAATAGAATAGCTTAATAGGTAACGCAACTTTCACCTGCTTCGTCAAGATCAATCCATTCATGACGAGTCGAATCCGAGTACTCTTATGTAGGTTATCGCATACTTAATTAAAAGCAACTGAAATGCTTCTAACATACGAACAACTAAACTGAATCATGTCCACATTGGGAAACACCATCAACAATAAAAGATACATGATTATGACCGTCACCTACATTGACAAGGCCAGGGAACCCCAGAAGTCTGAACCATGCAATGGATGTTTGTCGAATGTCAAACGATATGAAAGGATATGGAAAAACTGCACTAACAGCACTGTGCGTTTTTTATGTACAAATAACATTCCATGAAATGTATGGAAGGACAAATCAAGGAAAAAATAATGCAATCACAGCACTTCGTAGGAATAGCATTTCTTTTGATTTACTACCAGGTTAATGGAATTGGGGTCAGTGCACGGAAATTTTTCCATCAACAGTAGCATTGACTATGGCAAAAGCTGCCCAATCAGCAATTAATTTGGATAAAAATGCATTTCGTCGCCAGACGCGTCCAGAATGGAACTTAGGCTTTAGCAGGCCTTCCAAAAACGTCCGAGATCAACCTTAGTGGAACTTAAGCTGCTTAAGCGCCTTCCAAGGTCGAATAATAGGACTCATACGACCTAGGTTGAACACAGGCTGCTCGCGCATCTTCCAAGGTTACGAGATCCCTCAACAGAAAGTCCTGCTTAACTGGAACTTGGGCCGCTCAACACCTTCCAGAGCAGGTCAGCAACGGACTTTTCGAGTGAAACTTCCACTGTCCTAGCCCTCCAGAAAGACCTCAACGGCGCTTGGCAGAGCGGCACTAAGGCTTTTAACAAGGCCGCCGGTGGTAAGGAACCATTGAGCTAAAGTCCTGCTCTAGGTTTTAACATCCTGAAATCATCCTTCTTATCTCTTGAACTATTTACAGGCCACATCCACCAGCAAGAACCCCCGGGAGTCCTCGGAGGCTTCATACTCGGTTCACCCCATCGGACCGACTAAACCAGCGGAAGTGAGGACTCTTCCCCCAAAACCTACACTGGAGGTACTGCTTAGCGAAAATACCCATGCTGCACCTTGGCCCCTGACACCGAAAGAATACCGAGCACGCTGCCAAGTAACATCCAGCGCAAAAATGACACCAGAGGCATCCCCCGCAATACCGGGTAAACGCCACAGGGGTGGCATGCGGAGCAAAATCGACAAGCAGGTGGTGAAGTTTCTCCAGCTAGCCTTGATCGCCGTGACTCCAGAAGAGCGAGCCCGTTTCACCGCGACTACGGCCGAAACCAACGGAAGAAGCGTGCATAACATCGCCGGCAACGCCACTTACCCCAGCCACAAGCTAGTTACAACCACGGACAGAGGTAGCCCAGTTCAGCAGACGACCCCAACATCCACCCACCTACATTGGAGCGACCTGTTAACATAATTTGATGAATTGTCATATTTGTACTTTGAGTCGTGCTATTATTTTTTGAATAATTATAACGTTTAAAGAAAAGACTACCATCAAGGGTTTTCTTTCTCTGGACTGAAGGTTACAGGTATTTCCTAGGTAAGGACTGACTTTTGTGCGCGAAAATAAGTTTATAACAATAAGTTTGAAAATTTATAACACGTTTCTCTATAGCTTTAACTGTCTTCAGGTCGCCTGAAAGGGCAAACCGAAGCCTTCGCTTATTATGCGTATTCTAACTATCCATTTTATTTTTCAGCTGGTGTTCCTCAGGGTTCTATTCTTGGACACCTCCTCCTTATCCTAATCTTTATCAATAATCTTGCCTCAGTAATCTCTTCTCATTGTCTATTTTTGCTGATGACTTTAGTGTATTTCGATCTATTAATCGCCTATTGACTGTCAATATCTTTGGGATGACTCGAATGTACTGAATAACTGGTGCTTGTCTAATTTTCTACACCTTAATCTCACCATATGCTATAAAATGACTTTTTCTCTTAAGGATCACCCCATTTCCTTTTTCTCCATGCTGTCCGAGGCCTCTTTGCCTGAATTTACCCCCACAAAGAACTAGGAGTTACTTTCAATACCAGTTTCACGTTATATCCTAAGGCATGTCCGCAAATTTTGTAATATTTCTACAACTATCCGTTTGTTCATTTGTCTTGTCCGTCCACTACTTGAGTATTGTTCGGTGGTCTGGTGTCCGCATCATTCCTACTTGTGTCATCGTTAAAGCCTGTTCAGAGGAGGTTTACCAGTTCCTATTCTTTAAACTAGATTTACCCTATCTTCCATATGATGATGGTTTATTTGGATATGTGTTTTTTATATTGACTGTGTCCTTCTAGTCTTTTTGTTAACAGTGATTTCGGCAGTCTTTGCGTCCAACATGATTGATTTTTTATTTGTGGTTCCATATGCTCGTACCAAGCTATACTACCATTCGCCTCTACTACAACTCGCTAGGAATCATAATTATCTTCAGGTTGGACTTTTTGGTAATTATTTAGTTTAGGTGCCATACTCCCGATTTTTTTTGAAATTTCAGTATGCTTTACAGTTTTTCATGCTGAAAAAGAATATATATATATATATATATATATATATATATATATATATATATATATATATATACATATATATATATATATATATATATATATATATATATATATATATATATATATATATATGTTGGGCGCGGAAATCATTCCTTTACATAGTTTTTAAGGTGTTAACAATTTAGAACATCGCTTTAACCCCAACACTTTCAATCCTCTCCAACATTAAATATAATTATTCGTCAATTGACAACCCACACATTTATTAAATTGTGATCAGATGCTGTCATACAACACAATTAAGAAAATGGGATGGGAATTGTATTTCAATAACATTTTGGTGGAATTTAAGGCATTGAATTATAATATTTGAAATGGCAGATCCCCGATGCTGCTGTAATATATTGTGCAAGGACGAGTTCTAGAAGAGCAGCCTTCTTTCTCTAGAAGGGCACCCTTCTATAGATAGTTTATAAAAAGCGGTGAACGCAAAATAAAATTCTCCAGTTGTGTTTCGAGCTGCGCGAATAAATATTTTAACGTTTGCATTGAAATAGTGTCTTTTATCAACATAAAAAAGTGTCATCTTAACCTAAATACTAAATGAAATGATATCTCACGGGAATCCACAAAAATAGTAGTGCCTTTTTGTGATCACTTAGGCTTGGTGATCAATATTTAACCAAAAAAGGAGAGAAACCTGTTCAGCATTCATTCAGATAAAACAAAAGTATACGTCTACCGAAGTGAACAGTAAAGTGCTGCGAATAAAATTGGAATCCTTTTTTTTCTGTAGGTAGCGGTGACCGGGAACAAAAAACAACCTATTTAAAAGGAGCTGAAGACGGTGACGATCTCGGTGGAAAAATTGCATGTGAACGTGATCCAACCTGTACCCTAGTAAGTGACCCTAAATTAAACCAATCAACATTTGACTCCAAAAAGGATACTGCAGGCGATTCTAGAAAATGGAAACAATTTTCTTTTGTATGTAAGTTGACCTCTTCATGAATTTACTTACAAATTTATGTCAGTGAAAAGTATTAGCTTTAAGGAAAATTAAAGTTAGGTACTTGTGTTGTGTAAACCAACTTTCACCGATTCTTATTGTGGTATATTATTCAGTAAGAACGGGTCAATTTAAGTGCTGTCTTAAGCGAAAATTTATGCGATCTGGTTTTTCAAAAGTTTGCGTGACTCCACACCTAATTTGGAAAAAAAATGCAAGCAATTCAAGAAACTTTAGTGCAACTGACCGGGGCGGTTAACGCTCTCACTGAACAAATTTAGAGAGTCGAGACGCGATTAACGGGAATAGAGGATAGAAATGCGAATAACACTGAAGTTATACGTGAAATTCTATCCAGTGCTATGACATAGTCAGATCTAGAGTCTATAAGGAAGTTGCCAGACTCGGTTAGAGATCTGCAAATTTTTGAAGGAAAACCTGTACAATACCTATCATGGATGCGTCAAAATTATCCTTTAAGACTACTAAGTCCTCCAAAATAAATCAATTTTTCAGGTAATTCTTCTTCATATAAGACAAAAAGTGTGTGGCCCTTCAGACGCCGCACTCAGCTCATATAACATTTTCGACCAAGAATAGTCAACTATAAGGGAAATATCTATCACTGCACTATACAGACAAACGCGATATAAGAACCTTAGAATATGAAGTTCGTAATATGCGTCAGAGTGGTATGACAGTTTATGAATTTTATGCTTTAGTGAATCATCAGCTTTCATTGATACTTAACAAAAAGAAAACTGGGGATCACTCACGAAAAACTTTAATCGCCCTCACCGAAGAACATAGAAATCGTACCTTAGATGTGTTTGTGAGAAGCTTGCATAGTGAACTCTCGGACAAACTTATTTTTCAGAAACCTTGAAATCAACCAGAGGCATATGTTTTATGCCTGGGATTCTAAAACGTTTGGATAAGGAATACTCCACTTCGCCAAAATAAAAATAGTGAGTTTGTTCCCACACATTTTAACTCAAACTTTAATACCGATTTAAGCACGGTAAACCTCAGAAGTTACAAACTCATGGTGTGCGGCCACTTACATTGAATACAATAGGCAGAAGTAGAGCCTACAATAAAAATCTTGATTCCCAGAACCAAAAACCAATGCCAAAATCTAGAATTCCAATGAGGTTGATCAGTTGATTCAAACAAGAAAAGTGGATTATATCAACAGAGCATCTAATATGGAACCAGGAAAAATGTATGAAGAGTCCTCCCACGCGACAAACAAATCTCATCGCCTCTTTAATTTCCAAAGAAGCAGTGAGGAGTAAAACCATGTTGAGGAACATGAAATTGAAGATGCGCGGTGACTTTGCAGAGCGCTATACTGAATCTGCCCTAAATTTTATGTAGGACGACTCTCTAGCGCTCCTTACATAGAAGACACCACTAAAAATGGCCAGGTGTTAGCATTTTTAACAGACACCGGTGCCAACAAAAATTTTATTTCATCCAAACTTTCCCAGCGGCTGGTAACATTCGAATTACTGTCAAAGTAAGCGGAGCCTTTTTTTTGTGCCTAGGAAACGACAAGATTTTGGACTTTTTCATTTTGCCAGGCCTCAAGTCATTTGACGGCATCATTGGGGACGATACGCTTTGGGACCTAGAAGCTGTCATAGATAGAAAGAACAATTTTCTTATAATCACCCCAAACATCAAGATACCGCTGAAATTCTAAATATCCTTACGGATAAATCACGTAAACGTCAAATGTGACCATTTGCCGAACGAGCTTGTTAAAAGTTGCAAGGAATTTAAATAGGTTTTCATCCATTTTCGGTCCAGTTTACGATGACGAACTGGTACAAACCAACATTAAAGCAGAGATTAATACAAAAACTCCTGACCCAATCTACTACTACTACAATCCTATCCTGTCACCCCAAGGTAAGAAATTGAGGCCCAAATCGCAAAACTGCTTCAAGATGGTATCATGCGTCCATCGAAAAGTCCGTACAATTCACCTTTTTGTGTTATGCCAAAAAAAAAACCAACTCATCGGGGGAAAAATATAATAGGCTGGTGGAATGCTTTAAAAGATTAAACGCCATCACGATACCAGATAGCTACCCGATCCCCGATACAACCAATATCCTAGCAAGCTTTGGCCAGTCAAAACTCTTCACGATCATAGACTTAACCTCGGGATTTCACAAAATCCTAATGAAACAAAGCTACATACAAAAGACTGCCTTTTCAACCACAAATGGCAAATATGAGTTCGGCTGACTACCCTTCGGACTAAAGAATGCTCCGGCGGTGTTTCAAAGAATGAAGGACAATGTGTTGAGGCCACACATAGGGCAAATCTGTTACGTCTGCGTTGACAATATAACTATCTTGTGAGGCACTGAAGAGGAGCACTTATCAAACCTAGAAACCGGTCTGTCTACTTTGGCTGCTGCCAGCATCAAAATTAATTTAGAAAATTTCAACCCTCATGTAAACTCAAGTAGAGTTCCTTGGTTATATAATCTCTTGGGACGAAATACTACCCAATCCCAGAAAAATAGAACCAATTAGGAATATGAGAGTTCCTCAAAACTTCAAAGGGCTAAAAGCATTTCTTGTATTAACGTCTTGCTATAGAAAATTTGTAAAAGACTTCGCGAAAATTTCAAAGTCACTAACAAACCTTACATGGGGCAAGAACGTCCAGGTAAGGGCAAATCAATCTTAAAAAAAAATAGGAAATCGTCTTAGGCATATTCGAGATGGAGGCCTTTAATAATCTGAAAACTATGCTTGCTTCCTCGGAAATCTTAACATTTCTCGACTTTGAGAAACTCTTCTTACTGACGACGGACGTATCCAATCACACAATCGGCGCTGTCCTGTCGCAAAGTAAAATTGGGTGGGTTAGACCTATTGCTTACATATGCTGGTCTCACAACAAAACCGATGAGCACTATGCTTTGAAAGAATTGCGGACATATCTCTATGCTGCAAAAAGATAAAAATACTAACCGACCACCAGCCATTAACTTCTACTTTTAGTAACAGGAACTTCAACTCTAAACAGACAAAGTGGAAAGCGCGCATTTAGGAATATAGTTATGACCTTGTCTATAAAGCGGAAAAAACTAACGTAGTTGCCGATGCGCTCTCTCGGTTACCACTACTGAGAAACACACGATAATTATGGCAGCTACTACCCACAGTGCAAACGAGGATAACAGTGATCTTATTCCCTGCTCTGAGGCACCAATCAATGTCTTTCGGCAACAACTTATAAACTCTGGAACTGGTCAGGGCCCAGCAATTTTGAAGATTCACAAGAAGCCTTACCCAACCTACAGTAGGCTGTACATTCGGCTACGCGAATTCAATCGAGAAACTTTAAGAAAGAATATAGATATAGTATATGAGAACATGAAATTTGAAATTATAGAAAGCAAACACACAAAAGATCACACAGGAAGAGCAGGGAGCTCAAAGAACAAATAATGGAAAAATACTACTTTCCTGGAATGAACAGGCTTATCAGAAAATACTCCTCAAGTTGCACCACATATAGGACGTGTAAGCACGATTGCCACCCATACAAGCCCGAACTATAGAGCGCTCCAATACCCCAATATCCCACCCAAATAGTTCATATGGACATAGTAACACTCAAAAATGAAAAAGTTCTGACATACGTAGAAAAATTCAGTTAATTTGCAAAACATTTTGACATCAAAAATAAACCGCTTTGCACCTACATGAAAAAATTATCAAGCTAAGTACATTATTTCACGATTCCAGAAGCTATAGTGTCCGATAATGACGAAGGCTTTATTAGGCCTATTGTTGCAAACTGGCTTGACTCTCTTGGTATAACCATTTATTTGCCACCACCTCAGAAAAGCGAGGTGAATGGCGCAATTGAACGCGTTCATTCAACTGTTCTACAGATTGTTAGATGCCTTTTACAAGAATATCCCGACATATCTCCCAAAGAAATTGTAAATATATCCGTAGATAGATACAACAACAGTTTTTATTCAGTCATTAATGCAAAATCTTCAGACGTCTTCTTCCGAAGGGAACAGCGAATCAATTAACAAAGATTAACGAACTTCAGAGCCATATTACATGGAAACATCAGAACTAAAATAACGTGCAAACAGCAAAACCAAATTTGTGCACACAATGCGAAACGCAATGACCCTAAAAATTTCTAGCCAGAAGATGTTGTTTATAAGAAAAATAAACAAATTAAAGCCAAGGACAAGCCTCTATTCAAAAAAGAAATTGTAGCAAAAGACAATCGCATAACTATTCTTGCCATTTTAAGGGCAATTTTAATCTTGCATAATATGATTTCTGGTTTTTCACTTTATTGATGATTACGTCTGACATGATGCATCGATGATACAAGAACAACTACTCTGTTGCATTTTGATACAAAGGATATTATAGCGATATTCTTAGTAAGGCCATAAATAGTTTTTTTTTTTTTTTTTAATTACCTCCATTCCCTACCACTCTCTCCATCACTCTTTCTTCGTCGCACAACGCTCGTGCGATCTGCATTCACATTACGTCGCTTGGTCCTTTGTGCCACCCAGACAATGTTTAACACATCGGTATAAGGCGGCACACAATATAATGTGATCTAGTCCTTTTCGTGAACATCTAGTCCAAAAAATCATGATCAGCTCTCAGAGATAAAAAAAAATTCAATATCATACGACGCATTCAAAAAAAACTCTGAGTAACTGTCACTTCAGTATCTCGCCGATAGGGTCAAAAAGAACGCCCTAAGATACTGGGCTCATAAAAGCAGAATTACAGGTCCACGCTTCAATCAGTACTCATTAAATGCTCCCTTAGTCTTTTCTTAAATACCAAAAGTGAGTTTGCTTCCTTAACAATTTCTGGTAGATTGTTATATATACGCAGAGCATCATTCGTTGCATCGTTCTTTAGTCGATCCGTTCTGGCAAAAGGTATTACGAATTGATTTGCATTCCTCGCATTATATGGGTTGATCTGTGATACCTTAATTAATGGCGCTCGTTCCGATCCATTAGTTTTTAAATTTCTGTAGATAAACTTCGCTTTCTCCATAATAATAATTTGACTAAAGGTTAATGATTTTGCCAATTGGTAAACCAAACTAGTTTGAGTAAGCATTGGCAGCTTCAAAATGTTTTTATACGCTTTGGTCAGCAGCCTGGATATACTGTTTAAATGTTGCTTCGCTGATTGACTCCAAATAAGTACTCCATAATGCAATTTCGCCAGGACAAACGCATTTAGAACAAGTTTCTTGATGTGCATTGGAAAATCCTTATATCTTCTTAACAATCCTATTATTGGGGCTAATTGCCTTCTTAAGCTATTTATGTGTGGTAACCAGGTCATACGATGGTCTATGATAAGGCCAAGATATTTCATTTCTAGCACTCTTTGCAATTTTCCGCCGTTAATATTTAGTTCGACATCTATGTCTCTTTTGTTCTTTTGCTTAAAAACAATATATTTTGTCTTTGATGTGTTCAATACTAGTTTCTTTCCAATTAACCACTGATCGAATTTTCCTAGATCGGCGTTACCCTGAATACCATACGATTCAAGTTTACGAAGCAAGAGATCATGATCAACTGTATCAAATGCTTTTTTCAAATCCACAAAAATTGCGATGACATAATCACCTCTGTCAAGTCCTAGATTGATGAAACGTGTGACAGAATGTAGGGCATCCAAAGTACTCTTGTTCTTTTGAAAACCAAACTGATGTTGGCTTATGATAGAGTTTTCAACTAAGAATGATGTTAATCGATTGTTTAGTATTTTTTCAAATATCTTACTAAATCCCGTCAGCAGCGCAATCGGGCGATAGTTATTCGGGTCAAGATGATCACCACCCTTAAATATAGGAACTATTTTTGCAAGTTTTTCTTCTTCCGGAAAAGTTCCATTCCTAATATGCACGTTTATAAAATTTGCTATAATCTGGGCTATATCCTCCTTTATTATACTAATCTCATTCATCGTGATGCTATCAATGCCTGGCGCCGTATTCTTTTTCAATTCATTGATTACATTTAAGACTTCCCTTTTATTTGTTTGATGAATGTGAAAGATGGAATTTATTGCGATATTTGTATTATTTACATTGCCTGCTGAACTGGCAACGATTTCTTTAGTGATTCTTCCACCAATTGTTGAAAAAAAGTTATTCAATGAGTTCGCCGCGTCACGTGGACACGATGTGTTAGAGGGCCCATCAGGATTCAGTTGAAAGTTTTGTGATATACCCTTGGTTGAAGAGTTATCCTTTACCTCATTTATTATTTTCCATATTTCGCGGGAGTTGTCAGCCGCTGTTTCCATTCTTCTTGAGAAATATAAGAATTTAGCCTCTTTCACCAGTCGTTTCGATTCTTTTTTCGCTTGCATATACACAAACTTGAAAGCCCGGTTTCCACTGTTCTTCCTGTAGTCCATGTATGCCTTCCTTTTTTTAATACTTGCATCAATTACTTTTTTCGTTATCCAAGTCCGTTGTCGACACCTGATTTTTTTCTCAATTGTAGAACTTTGCTTAGCAGATATGATGATATTTTTGAGTTCAATAATACTATTTGGTTTCCACTTTTCCAGTAACTCTCGTATGTTTGATTTAAAGAGCTCCTTGTCTAGAAATCTGAACGTTTTGTAGGTCGGCTTCTGTTTGTTCAGGGTTTGGTCTTGAATAGCAATTTTTAACACACGATGATCCAGTTCCGGCCAGTCCTCAAATATGTATGTCATGCTTTCAGCGACTTTTAAATCATTGGTTACTATATGATCCAGACAGGTATTTGACACTGGGCGAGTAATTTGGTTGTTGTTTATGATTACCGTTCCATTTGTTTCTAGCGTATCTTTATAAATCCGTGTTTCTGGTGATTCCGTTAGCACATCAATGTTTGTGTCCGCTACTGTGATTAAATTTTTTTCAGTTGAGAATAATGTATCTAGTACTGTGCAAAAATCTTGCGCATTCATACGATTGGGATTGTAGTACGTCCCTTATTTTATTTTTTTACCTGCATGGCGTACTTCAATTATAATAACGTTATACTTATCAGGCGTCACTCTCTTCGTAATGAAATTGACTGTATTTTTTACGTACATTGCTGTACCTCCACCTCTTCCAGGTCTGCAGGAGAATACCGCATTATATCCTTCAATATTGTAAAACCGTGCTTCTTCTGGGTAAATCCAGATTTTATTTAGAATAATCAAATCTATGTCAGGATTTTGCTGCAGGTAAATCTGAATATCACTTAGCTTATGTCTTAAGCTTCTTATATTAGCATACATAAGTGTTAAGTTTGTTCCACTTGATTGATTAGAAAGATTAACAATCATCAAAGTTGTAGTCGGTGCTCCTCCTGGCGATCAATATTCTGCGTTGAAGCTCCGGACACTCTACAGAGTCAGCTCTGTGAAAATGATCAGCATTGTTATTGTTACCAATACAGTTCGAGCACTTCTCAATCGTGCTTTTGCAGTCCTTTAGGTCATGCTTTCCTCCACATTTTACACATATTTGCTCCCCTTCACATTTTGATGTTTTGTGGTTGTATTTTTGACACTTATTACACCTCGTTACGTTGAAGTCCTCCTTCACAAAATGCGATCCATAATCTATATTAATGTATCTATTTGCTAGCCTCTTATACATGCTCCCATTTACCTGGATGATGTGCAACCACCTTCCATTTCTCGTTCGCCTAGCATGTACAAGTTCCATAGAATCACGCTCCTCTATATTGGGATTTAATGCCTGGATCTCATTTCTTAATTCATTATTTGCGTATTGTTTATCTAGTACATTGATGACAAGTCTAGGCTGTCGCAATCTGGTCTCAGCAACATCATACTCCTCTTTCATTGCATCCATTGCTATATTAAGAAGCGAAGTAGTATTTTCATTTGTCGATGGTTTGATAATCGCCCCACCATTACGAATAGGCCTCATTAGCTGTAGAGGAATTTCACATTTTGATGGCCTGATCCTCGACTTAAAATCCATCAGTGTTTTTTCTGATGAAGAGTGATTTCTAGGCTTAATTATAGTCCCTTTTTGCGATATTGTATTAGATCGATGCACTGATGGAGGAGAAGTAGAATTTTTAATAATATCGGCATATGAGGGCTTGCTCGCAGACGTAGATTTATCTATTAATAAGGTGACATTTGAGCTCATCTCTTCGACTTGGCTTTGCAAATTTTTCATTTGCTGGAAGAGTTGGTCTTCTTTAGATTTACGGTGAGCTCTACATCCGGCGCACATCCAAATCACATCTTCGGTGATGTCCATAATAGCTCTATATCTCTCCTCCGACATTTTGATACACCTCAAATGAAACCACTTGAGGCAGAAGCCATCACACCCCATAGCCGAGTGGATATCCTCCACGGGTTTCCTACACTTCCCACACTTATCTGGTTTAGTAGCCATTATATTTTTAACTTTTTTAATTATTTGCTTTTTATAAAATTTTTTATTATCCTTGATTTATTTAATATAGTTAGTTAAAAAAACGTAGAAATCCGTACTTGCAAAAAAAAATAATTTAAAAATATCAAAATATAAATTTAAAATTAAATTCAAAAATTGTTTAGAATAAATTTAGCTACACGGCAATCTCACTCCTAGACCAAAGCAAGAATTCCCGGTTCCGTTAATTTTCGTTCGCCTAAGTAAAAATTGAATCAATGAAATTGATGACTTGAAAGATCGCTACTTATCTCGAAAACTTGATAGAGCGACACTAGTAACCACTTCACTTATTTCACACAGCTGATTATAATTTATGACAGATTTATAACTTCACTATAGCCAAGAAATTCAAAGAGTTGAAACTGACACTTCTTTGTTTTTTAATTGTATAACCGTTGAAAACGCTTATTTCAGGATTTCTTCGGTGAACAGAGTATTCCAGAAACCCACTTCAGCGTTGCAATCAGGTGTTCTGGTCGAGCTCCGAAACCGAACGATGTGATGGTCAGGAGTCCTCAAGCTGCTCCTTTGAGGGGCTTTGTTCCACTTAAATTGCTCTCTATTTCCATTTTTTTCCCTAAATAGTAGGCCTGGTTGCCTGAGGGCTCCTCGTTAGATTGTTCATCGACCTCTGAAATCCGTTCTTCACTGTGTGAAACGTTAGTTGCTGTATCGTGGTCTGACTGTATACAAACATCTTCATCCAAATGTTGATCCTCTGCATCACTCAAGCTAAATTCGGGAGAGTTGTCGCCTGTTTTCAAAAAATTTATTAATAAGTTTTTCTCTTGATTACAAGCTTGAAGGTGTGTAGAAAAAAATGAATTTCTTTTGTGTGGTCTAAATATGAAAAATAAAATAAATATTTTCAAAAGCAATACAAGCGGCATCTCTACTCGACCTCCAGTATAGACGCCGCTTCAAAATGGTATAGACGCCGCATCTATTTCTTTGAGAATTCGTTTCGCTTTTCGAAGTATTCTTTCCTTTGGCATGTGTTTCACGTATTTTCGTACATTGTAAATGTTGATTGCAGCTAATTTTTGCATTTTACGCAGCACAGCTAATCATCACCTTTGGTTGTCGTTGAGTAACATTCGTAGCACTCTACACAAAGGCAATCATCATCATTTTCTTTATTTTTCAAGACTAAAGATTGATCGTCACTATCGCTCCAGTTTTCCTCACTTTATTTTACAACCGTTTACATATGTTTTGCCATTTTTTCATTCAACGCATCCCTTTTTGTCCCTTCCTTGATGATTTTCTTCTTATTTTTTATTATTTGAGGCAAATTCAAGACAGCAGCTCCTAGCTCCGATCTTTCCCATAAGTGTGTCGGCATAATGGGAATGGGTGATACTTCATGTAAATACAATATTTACTGAAAGCAATCTCTAAATGCAGTGCATGAGTTCTCTGTAAATTCTCATTTGTCTAATTGCTTGCACAAAAATATCCTGGCTCTGCATCAAGAACAAGCTGCACTGGAGTTATCGAGCGTACGGAAGCTGAAACTGCAGAAACGACATCTCCATCTGTTGCGACGACACCTTCAGCTTTCAACAATGTTGTTTCAATAGTTCCAGATTTCGACATTGAGAAAAAATGGCCTGGTATCGCATTTTGGTCAAATAGATAAATACTCATAGCTCTGAATCCACCTACACCATTCCCAATGCAAGCGGCACTAAGCCACGCTTTGCCAATGACCATCAGCTTGATGTCTCGTAAAATTTCGGCTGCTATGATGCCGCATCCACGTTTGCGCTTCTTGATTAAAGTAGGCTTCAAGTGACCAAAAAAAACTCCTACCTAAAGACTGAAGAGCATGTGTACAATGGTTAGGTAGACATATAAGAGAATGTCATTATCGTCAGCAACTTGGAGCATTTCCACGTTGCAGCAATGAGAGGGTTGACCGTCTAAGATTAGTAAACACTTTACCATTGGTTTATGCGGTATGAGCTGCTCTTTCAGCCAACGTAGAAAAAAGTCTGAATTGATGAATGATGACTTTTTGTGCATATATACGATGGATACAGCTGATAGACTATCAGAAAGTTCTGACTTTCTGTGGGCACCTTTAAAAATCAACACAGGTAGAGGAAGCCACTATTTGCACTACAGCACGCAACGACGGTTACATTCTCGTTCTTTTGTAGTAAGTGAATGAAAGTCCTTATTTCCTTTTGACGGTATAACTTTTCCAGGTTTATTTAGAGGCAGCACACCCATTTCATTCATATTAAATTTATGGGAGGGCTTTTCTAGGAAACCATTTACCGCCATCACTTTTGCCAGCAAGTCAAATAAGTCTTTGATATCATAAATATTCATTCCTCTGGCTCTGGAGAGCGAAAGTTTTTCCGCCTGCCAAAGTGATTGTTCAGGATTCCTCTAAAAAAGACTGCAACCAGAAACTCCGGCCATTGCTGTACGTTTACAAAACTTGTGTCAAATATTTAGTTCTTTAGCAAATTTGTAGGCAATGCCACTGACAGTTTTTCTGTCCAGAGCAAATCCAGAGGCTGATAGCCTTCTCCTAGCATACCTGCAAAGTATTTCATTTTGAAATTAAGATAAGTTGAAAATCGACGAAAAAATATGTTTCATATGAATTTCAATAAAAACAGTGAAACTTGCCTTGAAGCTCAAGACTGCCTTTCTCCTTGTTGCCTGATGTCATTCTACGGTTTAATGTTCAAGGTGGTACTGAAAGTGCCGTTGAGCTTCTCTTTTACTAATTTCACATAATTTGATTTTAAGGACCGCCTCATTGAGTTGGTCTTTGGTCTAAATTGCTCTGGTCATTGCGGTTAATGACCTTTTGTATACACGGGGCATTCTTTTTAATGAGTCAGACTTATTACCTTTGAGCAAAATGAAAATAAATTTCAGCTTATACGTCAGCATGGTCCGTCCAATTTGAAGGGAGAGAAGCCTCATATGCAGCATCTATACCAACAAATGCCCCGCAAGGGGAATGCTGGCCGACAGGAATACTCTTGGAGGCGACCATTCTTTGGGGAGTTCCGCTCCTACGTACCCGAGGATATTGGGGCCGCCGTGGGGACCCCTCGTGGGACGACAGGTAACGACTCTGATTGGATCTGGACTACGCTTTGGACAACGAGCTGGAATTGATGCTTTGGGCTGGCGGATATGATGGTTTGGAACTAGTTGCTTTGCACAATAGCGCCGAGGTGACACTCGTATGTGAACAGCTCCAATTCAACTATCACATCGTCTCCGTCCCGGTAAAACCTTAGCAGGTCTCAGAGTACGTTCAAAGTTCGCACCATTGTGTTGGTGGTGTAGGTTCGGTTGAGACGGGCTCCCGATTAGCGCTGGTCTGGCTCTGAGCACTTGTCCCCATAAGGCCTTGTGCCAACCCTCGCATGGCCTCCCTGTTCTACAAAGATAACCATGGGACCAAAAAGGCGACTACACACACAAACGGAGATTGCGGCTCCGAGGGAGAACCCAATAAAAGCGGAGCAACCAAAAACATATAAAAAAGGCAAAAAAAAACCAAAAAAGAAATAAAAATAATAACGACGACGCAACCAGCGGTTCCGGCCACGATGTTAACAGTACATCGAGAGCGATAGTAACGATGATAAAAATGACGATGAATACAATGACAGTGATTACGGACGAAAAACGGAAATTAGCAGACATTCTGGTCCAGACTGAGATTCCTGCGGCGTTCCAGAGAAGCTTAACAATTATGCAAACGCCAGAGCGTCTTAAAAAGAAAAAGCAAGAAACTATGCAAGACGCTTCAGGTGTTCGAACGGTGCAAGAAAATAAAAAGAACACGTCGAAAATGTGGCGGAAGTACTGCATTCGGAAACGGAAAGCGATAACCTCTTCCAAGGAATGTCGCAAAGTATAATTCCCGCTCAGCGACATGAAGAAGAAAACCTATTCCGAAAAGTGGGGGTTATTCTGAAAAGAATACAAACTACATGCGACTCCCCAAAAATCAGCAAAGCAGTAAAGGTTGGGCTCCTTGAACAAGACGAGCTCTAAGACCACATAGCGCACTATCGTAGGAGCTGGTTAAAGGCCGAAGATGAGCAGAAGGCTAAAGAAGCGCTGGGGGCGAAATCTCAAGGCCACATGCAGATAGCTCCACCAGCAAAAATCAAGAAAGAAATGGCGTCTAGCTCAATCGGGATAGAAAAAGGAAGGACTAGACACTTGATGGGCATGGAGCACCAGATCATGGATTGCAGATGGTGCTTACAAAAGGAGCAAAGAAAGCCGCAAAGAAACTCCTTCAAAAAGTGACAGTAACTAAAGTTCACACGGATGTCCAACTAGAAAAAGGGCCTGATGCAAAACAGAAGAGACAGAAGCCCCGACGAAGACCCCGGCAGCAGGCATTGCTCGCAAAACCCTAAGATGGCCGATCCTACCCGGAGGTGCTATGGGACATCAGGGGAAACGTAAGGCCCAAAGACACCAACACAACCATTAAGGCAGTATGACCAACGCGGTCAGGCCATATACTGGTCGAATTCGAAGCAGAGGCCGACAATAAGGAAGCATTCTGCGACGCAGTAAAGAAAATCCTCGGCAAAAGCCTAACTATAGCCTCGCTTGAGCCGATGGCAACGATCGAAATACGACACATTAACTGCGTGACGGATCTGGCCGAGGTAGAACAGGCCATCAAAAGGGAGTTACCTAGCGTGGGAACGATCAAAGCAAGACTGACGTCAGAAAACAATAGGGGACAACGTATGGCCCTAGGTGACTTGGCCGAAAAGGACGCCGAATAGTTCATGGACAAGGGCAAGCAAAAAAGGGTGGGTTGTCTGTAGGATACGGCAAAGAGCAACGCCTCTTCAATGTTTCAAATGCCTTGGCTATGGCCACACCGTACAAGTATGCAAAAGACCCGAAAGGCGTTCCCTATGCTACAAATGCGATGAAATGGGACATAAAAGAAAAGAGTGTATGAAGGAGGCACACTGTATTCTCTGCAGGGATGCTGATCCAAGACATGATTTTGGACACGTCTTGGGATGAGGCAAATACGAGCTTTACCATGAAGCCCTAGTCAAGGCAAAATTAAAACTCCGATGACCCGCTTCCTGCTACTAAACCTTCAACCGCCCAAAATCTGCTCAAGCAGTTTGCGAGGGATATGAAAGCCGACTTTTTGCTGCTGAGTGAGCAATGTCATGATAAAAGTTCAGCATCATGGTATCCTGGTGAAGCTGGTACTGCCACCATCTGGGTTTGAAATAGTGAGGGCTGTGGATTGTTTTATGTGGGTTCGGCGCTCAGGGACCGACTTCTTCAGTGTGTACCTAACGCTGAACGAATCGATATCATATTTCCAAGCCAAGCTTCATGCTTTGGAGGGCGCTGTCTCGAACGCAGACGGAAACGTGCTCATTGGAGGAGACTTCAACGCGAAAACAATCGAATGGGGCATGCCTCAAACGGATCTGCGGTGAAAATGAATCCTAGAAATGGCAGTCAGGACGGCACTCGTCATACTGAACACCAGAAATACGTCAACTTTCCACCGTATTGGCTATGAAGGAACCATACCGGACGTGACATTCGCCTCGGAGCCCTCAGCACGGAGGATACACCATTGGAGAGTATTAGAGGACTACTCAGCCAGTGACCAAAGTGCATTCTGCATGAGATAAGTGATGTTGTCTCCCGGCGTCCGTGCTCTTGGCTTCCTACAACTGGATGGAACACCAGACAGATGGACATCTAGAGGCTCGTCGAGGTTCTTACAGCAGGTACACCACTGTAGGGAGCTTCGGAGGGGACCGAAGAAGTGGTAGCTTAAGACGTGGTGAACTCAACTATTAGCATCATCACGACTACTTGCAAAGCTTCTATGCCCCGCCAAAAGCCCTGGCACGGCAGGCCGCCAGTGTACTGGTGGTCAACTGAAATCGCTGAAAAACGAAGGGAGTGTCACAAGCTTCGGCATGATGCTCAACGGGCACGGAACCATGACGAGGCAAGCAACCGGGTGGCAGCAGATAAGTCGGCCAGGAAATGCCTTCGCAAATTGATCAACAACAGCAAGGCTCGCTGCTGGCAAGATCTAGTGGACAATGTTAACAAGGATCCGTGGGGCCTTGGCTAGAAGCTAGTTATGCGGAAGCTGGGTGTCCTCGGGAAACCTTGCATACATGACGTGGAAAATATAGATGCGACAGTCTGGGGACTCTTCCCCGTCAATCGTGTCCGTGTTGACGCTGTCCATCGCGAAACAGCAGTCGAGTGCCCACTCTTCACAAAGCTGGAACTGGAGGAGGCAGTCCTTTCGTTGAAAGCAAGGAAGGCGCAAGGTCCAGATGGTGTTCCAGCTGAGATGCTGCGGCTCGTCTATCACCATTGTCCTGCCTTGCTGCTCAGCACATTCAACGCTTGCCTTCAGGACGGGGTTTTCCCGGTACGATGGAAGGTGGCGAGGCTCGTGCTGGTCAGCAAGGGGAAGGGAAATCCCGAATCGCCGTCTGCATACCACCCATTATGCATGCTAGACACGGCTGGGAAAGTGCTAGAGAAACTCATCAAGGGAAGATTCACTGACGCGATTCGTGCTGTTGGAGACCTATCTCCTCGGCAGTACAGCTTTAGAGCAGGACATTCCACCATTGATGCGATTGCAAAGTTGGTGAGCACGGTCCAAAAGGCAGAGGTATATAGTCGCAGCCAGCGCGGATCGTCCTGTTGGTGACACTCGACGTCAGGAATGCCTTCAACTCCGCTAGATGGGTGGATATTCTGGATACGCTGGAAAACTCTTTTCAAGTTTGAGAATATCGAATGCGGTTTTTAAGGAACTACCCAAAGGACCAAAGCCTTCTCTTTGACACGACACAGGGCCAACGAAGGATGGAAATTACATCGGTTGTTGCCCAGGGATCTACCTTTGGTCCGGGCCTATGGAACGTGTCTTATGACGGGCTACTGAGACTTGAGATGCCAGATGGGTCACGCTTGGTCGACTATGCAAATGATGTTGTGGCTCTGGTCGCTGGATGCAACGTTGAACAGGCGCAATTTAGGCTAGGTATGCTAATGCGCCGAGTAAGAGACTCGATGTCTGCAAGCGGGCTCCGTTTAGCACTGGCGAACACCGAAGTGGTCATCTTGGCAAAAAAGAGAATCCCTAGAGTAAGGATGATCAGTATTGGAGATATACAAATCGAATCGAAGCCATTGGTGAAGTACCTGGGGCTACTGATCGACTCAAAGATGAGTTTGTCTAAGCAAATCAGGGCAAAGGCTGAGAAGGCTGCTTTTGGAATATCGGCTCTGAGTCGACTTATGACGAACGTAGGGGGACCCAGGCCATCAAGAAGATGCCTCTTGATGAGTCCTGTAGGGTCAGTGCTACTGTACAGATCAGATGTATGGGGTGATGCTCTCAGCAAGGAGGTATACTGAAAACGTTTGGCACAGGTACAGAGAAGAGGAGCACTGAGGATTGCATCTTCGTACCCAACAGTCTCTGATTCGGCGGTAAGAGTGATTGCAGGCGTGATACCTGTCGCCTTCCTTGCTAGAGAACGCCGCGCTATTTACCTGCACCGAAACGAAGACGCGCTTAACGATTGGCAGCAGTCTATGGTGAACTGCATGAAGGGAAGGTGGACTGCGCGCTTCATCCCGGATGTGAGACCTTGGCGAGATCCAAGGCATGATGAAAACGACTTCTATCTGACCCAGCTTTTGAGCGGGCATGGGTGTTTTCAGTCTTACCTGCACAAGATTGGTAAGTCACGGTCTCCCGATTGTCGATTTTGCCAAGGAGAGGAGGATAATGCCTGCCACAAGTTTTTGGCGTGTACAAAATGGGTCGGGCTGCGAAGGGAACTTTACAGGGACACGGGAGAGCTCACCTCGGATAATATAGTTGCGGTGATGCTCGAATCGGTTGACAAATGGAGCCAGGTGGCACATTATGCTCGGGCAATCCTAAAAGATAAAAGGGACTCACAGCAGCCGGGGGCGTTGAGGCTGGGGGATCGCTTTTCTGGCACTTACTCTTCCCGTCTCCCCTCCCGCTAATAAAGGGATCCCCCAGGTTGAAGGTGCCTCACGGCGTAACAAAATGAGACCTGGCCCGAAGTAATGTGTCAAACGGTTCCAGGCTGGGCTCTCAGGTTAATAGGGGAGGTGTTTAGTAGGTAGTCCAGTCACCTCCTTGCGAGCATGGGAATCTCACACTCTGTGCGTAATTGGCATTCACCTTCCTACCACAAAAAAAAAACCAAATACGAAGCAGCATCTCTCCTTTTAGTTGGTTTTCAAATAACACAAAATATGTATATTAATAGATTCAAATCTAATCTTATATGCTCACAACAGCGCGAAATTGGTCCAAAAATGTTATTGCTCAAATAAATTCCGAGAACGGTGCAAATTCACGAACAAAACAGACCCATAAAATCTTTTCAAGGGCAAATTTCAAATACTCAGAACTAGAATGGCATTTCCCAATCCACAAATTGCACTGGCTAATTGCTGAGATAGTGACATTCGCACACTTTTTGGAGTTTATGGCGCTGAATATGGTTTGGGTGCGATTTTAGAGTACGTGCGGTATCTCTCCAAAATGTGGCATCTCACCAAAATTAACCATAAATCATTTTTCTTATTTTCTAATTGATCCAAAACAAAACGCTCAAAACCTTGATCGTTCACGCTCATTTTGAACAAAAATAACTGATTAAAGTCTTTGAAAACACAAACGCACTATTGGTTAGGTGATGACAAAATGACGTCAAGTACCACGTATCGTTGCAAATACTAACTTGCATTGCTCGATTTGTTCCGTGGTCGCTGTGAAACTTGCATTTATGCAACTACTAAGACGCATTATTGCGTGCTGCAAGCCATTTCTGAGAAAAACTTTGTTGATATGGTGTTAGCAACGTCAAATTGACACCACCTCAACAGTTGAAGGTTAAAGAAGAGAAATTAATATTTATTATTATGTTATGAACTCCTTTTCAAATTATGTAAGGAATTGTGAAATAAAATCGAAAAAGATAATTCAATGTATAATAAAATAGAAAAAGATAATTCAACGTATAATTGATTGAGGCTACACAACTAACTTTAAATTTGATCCTGCATCCTTTTGCATAAAAGTATCAAACAATCCTCCTGAGCTACCTAGATGACAATCACTAGTAAAAGATTGGATAACTTATTCGACGAAAACGTCCTTCAGAAACCAATTTCGTAACCTTCTTTGCTCTCAGTGAATTTTGTTTCAATCGAATAGGATCAATATATGAGCAACGGCTCTAAACTAACGCTGGCTTTAAAATTTATGAATTTTGAACAGAAAAATCAACAAATTTGAGCGCATTAAAGACTAAAATTTCATTTATAGGCAAAGAATATGAGTCTAGCAATCATCTGAATGACATTAAAAATATTTCAGGCTAGCTTTTCGGTGATAAATAATTGTGTGCATGTCTACCATATAACGGCTTGACTCAAATGTCAACTTTGCCTATCTTGTCTATATAAGTTAAGTACAGAACGTATAATCCAATATTTATATAAAAGTATGTGTTTTCATCTTTATTCATATTGACATATAGATGATCCGAATACATTAACATCAGGGATTAATATTCTCGTATATCATAATATCAAATGCAATATTGTCAATTTTTTTCGCTCTGTTCACTTGAATTACTCGTAGCTTAACATTCTTTCCAATAATATTCTCACCAAATTACTTCAATACACAAAATTGTATTCATTACTCCTTACCTTCAAAATTGCCAGCACACACATTATTCCTTCTTAGACTGTACGAGTATGGCTCCCATATAGAGCGAAGCGTATACAGTTTCAAAGAACAAAGCAATAAATTCCTGACAAGGTTAAAATCATAAACATGAAAACGGAAAAAATAGCGTGAATTTAAAAGGAAGTTATGGAGTCACAAAACACTGCTTGATGAAAAAATGAAACAGAGCTCCTTGCATTGGCTTACGGAGGAAGGTCCTCCTGCAAACTTTCCTTCGGGCAGGCAAACAACTCTAAGCGAAAAAAGAAACTATTGGCACCACCTTTGTTACATCCAACATCCCCCTTTATTAGCGCTGAGGGTTTGTTTGTTGCGCTCAAGGTGTAATATTCCTTGGCAAGCATGATGAAGCGTTTGATAGTGACCATCAACCAGCAAGCCAACAGTGGGTATACCGTAAGGCAGGTTATAGTGAACGTTACGAAGGGTGAAACCCCCCTGGGAGCTCATCGTTCACAACCAGCAGGGTGACTTTTGAATGAAATACAAAAATATCACGTGCGTGTCATAGGGTATGGCACACATCAGTAGTAGTCAGGCAAATGGAGAAATATGATTACAAGTAACCAAGTCAGAATCCTGCAACGAAGTAATATCATTACGGGGTTGAACGAGCGCTCGGTGCCGTGTATGAATTAATTATGCTCGCGTGAATTTCAACTAAGCAAGTTGCTTTTGTATCTTTTTTACGGACTTGATCGTTTCCTTGCCGGGCGGATGTTAGCTGGATAGTATGTGCTTGGTTGGGTTATATCGTTAACGTTCATTGCCTCTACATTACGCTCCATGAAAATTGGGGAGTAATGGCTTTGTTCTAAACAAAATAATTTTGAATTATAACAAATCTTGTGAATGCTAATGCAAAAATAATGTTTATGCATAGAATTGTGTATCTTCAGTTAGAATCATGAGACAGCAAACTGAATTCTAGAAAAAATCATGCAACTTTCTAATTCGAAAGAAAAATAAATTAAAAAACTCTTATTTCAGCTAATGATCCGATACGTTAACTTATTTTCTACTGAAGCACGGAGGAAATAGTGCAAGGTATCATTTCCCTGTGTGAAATACTCTAATCGAGGAGATACTTTAAAAAAGTGGAAGAAGTTTTAAAAGTTGTCCATCCAATAAATTAGTTAGGTTAGTGACATTAATTAGATTTCTGAGATAACTACAGCAAAGGCTTTACAATAAAGCAAAGAAAGTTGCGAAAGAAAAAAATAATTTTTCCTACCTAAAAAAAATTGAAAATAAAATCTTAATCCCAAACTTTACAGTTCTCTAATCAAGTTCAAAATTACTGTCTCTGAAAATTCAAATCATTACGTAACTTAGAACTTATAGGTTCTATCTTGACAAGTTACATATTTTTTTCTGAACAGAATGACGTTACCCTGTTTAAGGGACCATAAAATTTGATTTGATTATCACTGAAATGAAACACAGAAACGTTTTTGCTATAATTATTTACTTTACCTAACTGGAGAATTCAATTTCCACTTAATTTGACACTTTCGCTCCATACGACTCGAGTTTCAAAATTTAACTAAGGTATAGGATATAAGTTCACTGTTGTGTTAGTAATATAAGTATTAGGTATAGGATATAAGTTCATTGTTGTGTTAGTAGTATAAGTAATTTTTGAATAATGCTGGTTGGTTTTTTCTCCTTTTTCCAATTGAATCAAAAAATATGTAATAATCTTAATTAATTTAAATTTGCTAGTGTATTTTTTTCATAAAATGTGTTTAATTGATAACGTATAAATTTAGAGAGTCGTTCGGGCCATTAAGTTTTTCATAGTTTTATTTTTTGGAATTTGTTTTATGTTCTTTTAAAAATTTATAACGATTGGTATTAAATAAAGCGCTTTTGACTTTGACTCAAAATTTAACTAACTCACAAAGAAAAGGCTACTTCAAATCTGCCGTACCGAAGCACAGGAATTTTCACATGAAAACACTCTCTTAAATAAAAAACTTTCTACACCTTGCTTATTTTCACCAAGAATCGCTACTACGTTGTTTAACGTTTCGAACTTATGATACTCGTAAAAATAACAATTCTAATTTATGAGTGTGGCAAAAAGCGATTATTTACGGTAGGGTTAGAATGAGTGCTAAGCTCTTTCACACCCAAAAAATCATCACAAACAAACAAAATCTACCCATTGCTACTCCAGCAAAATGATTTATATCCGGTTTTATGTCTAGCTAAAAAATTTGAAGCCAGACTATTTATTGGTTAGATACCAGCAACCTAGTGGCAAGTCAAAGTCAGTTTTCTAGCAAAACCTGCGTGAGACCAGCAAAAGCCAAAAGAATGAAGGCTTATCGATCTAACCTCATTCTTACTGAAAACCAACTGGAGACCGTTTTAAGTACAAAAAATTTTGCTATTGAAGCTTTTATTTGACTCAATAGTAAAGGCTGTTTAGGAACATAATGTACAATATACGATTTGTCAGTGGATAACAAACTCGCTTCAAGGCAGCATTGTCCAGGCAATAGTGTTCAACGAACAAATTTCTGTAACCATTACCAAGGGATTGTAGTAATCAAGCTATTGCCTAAGCAAACTGCTCGAAAACCATTCAAACCCTAATTCAATTTTGCTTGTAAATTTAAAAAATTAGTTATTTAACTCTGCAATTAAAATTTGGACACAGCAACACCTTTATAATGCAGCTCATCCACGAATGGCGTTGCCGAATGCAATCTATAGTGGATGGAAGAGGGGCTCGTCATGAACCTCCGTTGCGGCATTTGCCGAACGGTGGCTGTTCGCATTAAGAAAGCAGATCTACTTGGGTGGATCGGGGAGTAGGTTCTTGATCGCCACGCATTGCACACGTCGGGAAAACCGCGCTAGCAAGCGGGGAGTTTAAAAGAAAAGTTTTAAGTTGTATGGTTTTGAAGCCAACACTTAATCACCGCGTGATCGTTCCGTTAATTGAGTTTTCACAATTAGGGGTTCGGAAGAGATGTGCACGAGCAACGGCTCTTTGGTAATGATAGACGTTGCAGTTGATAGCCCTTTCGGCGGATGATCGATTCAGTTCAAGGTTGTCAGGAAGTGTTTAATTTGCAAAGTGGTGGATTGTTTGATTGGAGTGATTGTACGTCCCAAAAATGTTTTTCTCTCGATACAGGCAGTTTATCAATTTTGCTGTTTGATATGTACATAGAAGTCTTTTGAGAAAACGGGCTATGTTGTGTGCATTGAAAATTCTGATGTGAGTGTGAATAAACAAAATGATATATTTGGACACTGGGGAGCGGTGAAGAGTTTGTTTTGATCATTATCGGACACTTAACATCGACACTGGCAAACGAATTGTGACTTAAATGCATAAGAATCGTAGAAACTGTGCAGAATAATCAGTTTCAAAATGTTTCACCAATGTACTTAGAAGTCTTTCTAGTCAGTTTCCAATTGCATGCATTTCTACTCTTTGGAAATCGCCAACAAATTATACTAACCAAAGAAAATATGCACGGACTTTCGAAACTATAAGATGCAGCACACCGTATCATATTGATTGGTTTTAAATACTCATAATCAAAAGAATAAGGATATAGTTACTTTCGTGGAGATATTACGCAAAGATTGCCCATGACTGTCAGATAAATTGTATAATGGAGAACGTCTCAATGCGCGAATAAATAATAATGGTGTTTGCTACTTTCGAACAGTCTTTCCGCATTATTATAATCTTGCTTTTGTTATTAAGATGATAAACATACAAGTTTAGATGGTAACGATTTGAGATATTGTTTTTGCCCAACTTATTCTTACCATAAAGCAGTTAGTTAGATAAGAAGTACGAATGAAATAAAGATTGGCATATGAGACGATTGAATGAACACTGAAAACTATTTTTTTTTTGGTTTAAAAATGCTGTATTATATGATAATCTAATTGATGTTAGTAAATTACCGAAAAATTTCTGTTGTGAATTTGGAAAAAAAGAGATGAACAGTGTTAGATATAAGTTAAAGTTCATAAAATGAATATAAAATTCATTAAGAATATAACACTGCATTGAAAATAAAATAAAACACTTCAATTTGCAATATTGCAAACTTAATGACCGCAACTGAACTTTCAATAATTCGCACATGTACAATTCTTGCCATTTCAACATTTTTTTACTAACAGAAAAAGTTCAGTTCAAGAATGATGAACTTGATTGAACTGGCAAAAATTACTTACGAGCAATTTTGTATGTCAGCAAAATCTTACAATAAATATGTACAGATCTGGGAAAAAAAAACATTGTTATCCAAGCAATCATTCATTTAGTTTCATTTTCTCTCACGCAGGAACATTTTGTTCGTCGAGTCGGTTCCACTAGGAAGTGGATCATTCATAGAAACTTGCCTAGAGATACGGTAGTAGAGTTTTAGATATCGATTTAGCCACGGTCTCACATCCGGGATGAGGCGCGCAGTTCACCTTCCCTTCGTGCAATTCCTCCAGGACTGCTGCCAATCGTTGAGTGAGCGTTGTCTCTCCTCGCGGACAACCATCTCCCTCGCATCCTCGTTTCGGCGCAGGTAAATAGCGCGGCGCTCTCTAGCAAGGAGGGCGATAGGTATCACGCCTGCAATCACTCTCACCGCCGAGTCGGAGACTGTTGGATACGAAGATGCAATTCTCAGTGCTCCTCTTCTCTGTACCTGTGCCAATCGTTTTCGGTATACTTCCTTGCTGAGAGCGTCGCCCCATACCTCTGCTCGGTACAGTTGCACTGACCCTACGGCACTCATCAAGAGGCGTCTTCTTGATGGGCTGGGTCCCCCTACGTTGGCCATAAGTCGACTCAGAGCCGATATTCCCGAAGCAGCCTTCTCAGCCATTGCCCTAATTTGCTTAGAGAAACTCATCTTCGAGTGGAACAGTAGCCCCAGGTACTTCACCGCTGGCTTCGATTCGATTTGTATATCTCCAATACTGATCATCCTTACTCTAGGGATTCTCTTTTTTGTCAAGATAACCACTTCGGTTTTCTCCAGTGCTAAACTGAGCCCGCGAGCAGTGATCCAGTCCCACACTCGGCGCATTAGCATACCTAGCCTAAGTTGCGCTTGTTCAACGGTGCGTCTGGTGACCAGAGCCGCAAAATCATCCGCATAGCCGACCAAGCGCAACTCATCTGGCATCTCAAGTCTCAGTAGCCCGTCGTTAGACACGTTCCACAGGTCCGAACCAAGGATAGATCCCTGGGCAACACCCGATGTAATTTCCATCCTTCGTTGGCCCTGTGTCGTGTCGTAGAGCAGGCTTCGGTCCTTTAGGTAGTTCCTCAAAAACCGCACTAGATATTCTGGAACTTGAAAAGAGTTTTCCAGCGTGTCCAGAATATCCAACCATCTAGCGGAGTTGAAGGCATTCCTAACGTCGAGTGTCACCAACAGGACGATCCGTCGCTTGAAGCGACTACATACTTCTCCCTTTTGGACCGCGTTCACCACCTCTGCAATCGCATCAATGGTAGAACGTCCTGCTCTAAAGCCGTACTGCCAAGGAGATAGGTCCCCAGCAGCACGAATCGCGTCAGTGAGTCTTCCCTTGATGAGTTTCTCTAGCACTTTCCCAGCCGTGTCTAGCATGCATAACGGGCGGTTTGCAGACGGCGATTCGGGATATCCCTTCCCCTTGCTGACCAGCACGAGCCTCGCCACCTTCCATCGTACCGGGAAAACCCCGTCCCGTAGGCAAGCGTTGAATGTGCTGAGCAGCAAGTCAGGACAATGGTGATAGACGAGCTGCAAAGCCTCAGCTGGAACACCATCTGGACCTGGAGCCTTCCTCACTTTCAGGGAGAGGACTGCCTCCTCCAGTTCCAGCTGTGTGAAGAGTGGGCACTCTACTGCTGTTTCACCATGGACAGCGTCAACACGGACGGGATGGGCGGGGAAGAGTCCCCGCACTAGCGCGTCCATCTTTTCCGTGTCATGTATACAAGGCTTCCGTAGGGCACCAAGTTTCCCCATGACCAGCTTGTAGCCAAGGCCGCATGGATCCCTATTTACATCGTCCACGAGGTCTTGCCAGCATCGAGCCTTGCTCTTGTTAATAAGCCTACGAAGATATTTCCTGCCAGACCTGTATGCTGCTAGCCTAGTGTCTGCCTCCTCCCGTGTTCACGCCCGCTGGGCCTCTCGCCGAAGTTTGTGACACTCGCTTCTTTGCTCGGCGATCTCGTTTGACCACCAGTATACTGGAGGCTTACCGTGTTGGGGTCTCCGACGGGGCATGGAAGACTCGCAAGCAGCTATGAGTTCACCATGTCCTTGGCTGTAGGCCCTCCACTCCCTGGCGGAGCTCCCAGCAACGGTGCGCCTGCCGTAAGCGCGTCAGCGAACCTCTCAACGTCCATCCTTCCAGTCCTCCATCCGAGGATTGAAGTTTGGACATATGCACGCAGAGTGGCACTGTCGTGAATCTCAACCGCTATGTACTGGTGATCACTAGCCGAGTAGTCCTCTAGTACTCGCCTGTTGTGTACTCTAGGTACCAGGGACTCCGAAGCGAGTGTCACATCGGGTATGGTTCCTACGTAACCCCAGCGGCGGAAAGTAGGGGTGTTACCAGTATTTAGGACAAAAAGCGCTGTTCTGGCCGCCATGTCCAAGATTTGCTTTCCCCTTGGGTCGGATTGTGGCATACCCCATTCATTGGCTCTAGCGTTGAAGTCTCCCCCGACCAGCATGTGGCCCTCTGTGTTCGAGACAGCGTCCTCCAGGGCATCGAGTTTGGTTCGAAAAGATCGCATTGCCTCGTTAGGCGTCAGGTAAACACTGAAATATGTTATCCCTGAACACCGTACCTACACAAAACCATCCCCGCGTCCATGGCCCTGCACCTGAAGGCGGGCGCTGTCTCGAACCTAGATGGCCGAGGTACTAGATTTGTCAGGGGACCACGTTTGCGAGTCCTTATTATGATGTTGCTCGCTCAGCAACAGGAGGTCAGCTTTCTTATCCCTCGCAAACTGCTCAAGTAGGTCCTGGGCGTTTGTGCTTTGGTGCAAATTGACCTGCAGGATACGGATCATTTGAGTATCGATTTGGCTTTAGTTAGGGCCTCCTTGAAAACCCAGCATCTCCCTGCCCCCGGCTCATGTTTGAGGTCGCCGGGTACTAGCTTAGCATCCTTGCAAAGAATGCATTTTGCCTCGTTCGTGCACTCCTTCCTTTTGTGCCCCGTTTCACCACATTTGTAGCACAGAGATCTCCTGTCGGGTCCCCTACAGCCATACGCGGTGTGCCCGTATTCGAAGCATCTGAAGCAGCGGATAGGGATCGCTCTTCTCCGTATCCTGCAGATCACCCAACCTATATATATAGTAATGGACTATATTACCCTGTTTCAATCGAAACTTAACGTGTTCAGTGGAACGATCAAGTTCAATTCCATCAGACGCAATCAAGTTAGAGAGAGTACGAATAACATCTTTTACCGGCAGCTATGCAGATTGGTTTGCATTCCGAGACCTGATTCAGACTCTGGTTTACAACAACGCACAGCTAACAAACGTGCAAAAATTGCATTATCTGAGAAACTCTCTCCGAGGTGAGCCAGAGCGATTGGCAAACCATTGAAGCATAACGGATGAAAACTATGAATCGGCCTGGCGGTTGCTTGTCGAAAGATATGACAATCACCGTGTTATTACACAGAGAACTGCACACGGAACGATCCAATAGGACTTCGAAGAATGCTAGACACGATGAATCAACTTCTAGCGAGCATCAAAACGTTGAAAGCTGATTCATTCTCACTCACCACAATCTACATGCTGAGCCAAAAACTTGACGAAGATGCGAAATAAGAGTGGCAAAGGCATACGAGTATTTCGAACTCGAGTAGCATTCCTTCTTTAAATCAATTTTTAAGAGTTTCTAAAGCAACGGCTTTCAATGTAAGAAGCCCTCCGGCAAATGGCCCTTTATCATGCGTAGTTCTTGGAGGAGTTGCAGTGGTGCCAAAATTCGGAAATTTATTTTTCCATGGTGAGCGTCAACAATTGTGTCAATTAAAGCTTTGTACGTCTGTTGTAAGTCATTGACAGCCGTGACGAGTTGAATATCATGTGCCATATATTTCGAAAATTTATGTTGTTAGATAATTTCTTGGTCGATCTGGTTCATTTCTTCAGCCTGTTTATTCGCAGTTATTGTTAGCTGGCTGAAGTGCTCATTTATGCGGTTGTAGTTACTTCGCATTATATTCACTGTTGAATCTAGTATTGATGTTTGATTTTTCAGCATCTGTAGAAGACAATTCTGATTTGAGGTCGAATCATCAATAACTTCTTCCATCTTTTTTGCGTAATTTGAATCCAACACTCCGAAAAGGCTATTCGCAATGTTTCCCACGATGTCAATGGCACCTCTTTTGGCTCTTTAATGCGTTTTCTTGTGAAGCATTAGATGGTCATCTTCTTCGACTTTTTGAGCTGAAACTGGATTCTATGTACAGTGTCTGAACATACTCCGTTTTCCACTAGTTGATTGCAAAGTTCATATAAGACGTCGGCTGCTTTTTTCAAAGTAATGTATTCTTTCCAAAAGCTTGTCATGTTGTAGAATATGATTAATTGCCATTCGCTGGAAACAATGCTGGCTCTTCCAAGATTTTCAAAGTATACTGTTGGTCGGGTTTCGTTAAAGGGCTTTAATTCTATCACTGAAGCTCTTGGTGAAGGAAAACTAGAAATGCCAATAGAACCGTTGTTAGGACTGATCCAAGAGCTCGTCTTCGTTTCTTCGGTGGCATATCTTCGCTATTGTTGCGTTGATTTTGGGTTGGTTCTGATATTGACTCAACAGGTTGGTGTTTAGCTGGTGTCTCTACACTATCGGTACTCGAATTGGTTGTATCATCGATTTCAACTGGTAAAGGTGCAATTTCGTGGATGGGGCGTTTTATTATTTTGTTTGCTGTTTTTATATCAACAACCCTTATGCGGTTGTCATAGCCCTTTTGACCTGCAATGATTCTGCCCTGAGGCTAATGTAGGGAGGCATGTTGTCTTCATGTATCATTACAATTACTCCAGGCTTGATGTCTGGTTGCTCTTCTTTCCATTTTTGGCGCTTTTGCAGTAAGTGAAGGTACTCAAGAGACCATTATTAAGTTTCTGCACCTCTTCCCACCTTTTGCCTAATCTTACTTTCAGAGGTGCTGCCGAGGGGTCGACATTGTTGATAAGTGGTTCTCCGATAAGAAAACGTCCCGGCGTTAGATGGGTAAGATCATTTGGATTATCTGACAATGGCGTCAAAGGACGTGAGTTCAAAATGGCTTCGATTTGTATTACCAATATTTTCAGTTCTTCATAGGTTAGGCAGGCTGCCTTGAGTGCGTCGCGCATAAGCCTCTTTGTCGACTTTACAGCGGCTTCCTACAGCCCTCCAAAATGTGGAGCTCGAGGTGGAATAAAATGGAACGTAATTCCCTTGCTGGCACAGGTTTTAGCTATTTCTTCTTGAGCACTGTCGTTATAAATGGATTTGTAAAATTCGTTCAAATGGTTTTTGGCTCCTACGAAGTTTGTGGCATTGTCAGAATAAATTTCCTTACAGTGACCACGACGGCTGATAAATCTTTTCAATGCGCCAAGGAATGCAGTTGTGGTGAGGTCTGTTACTACTTCAAGATGTACAGCCTTCGTAGCAAAACAGCAAAATATTGCGATACATGATTTTACTGGCCTTTTACCTTGTATTGGAAAGTGTGTCCAGAAAGGACCGCAAAAGTCAACACCCGTTGTTATGAAGGGCTTCGCAGGCTGGATTCGTGCGGCAGGAAGATTACCCATTATCTGATTTAATAGCCTTGGAGCTGCTTTTGCACAGTGGATGCAATAATGGACCACTGATCGGGCTATAATTTTTCCCTTGATTGGCCAAAATTTCTGCTTTGCGATTGATAATAAAGTTCATGGTGGTGCGTGGAAGTGTCTGCGATGCAAATCTTCCATAAGCATTTTAGTAAACAGATGCATGTACGGTAGCAGCATTGGATGTTTAGCATCGAAAGAAATGTCTGCTTCTTGGAGTCTACCGCCAACTCTGATTCTTCCACGTCTATCAATAAACGGAGTCAATCCATGTCATGAGCTGTCTTTTGGGAGTTCTTCCGTTTTTTTAGCTGCTGAATATCTTTGGAAAATTCATCTCGTTGCATAGATTTTACCATGAGGCATAATGCGGCGTCAAGTTCTTCTGGAGTCAAATGTTTATGAAGGCTATGTATTTTTCGCAGTCTATTCGTGAATCATACTACATATGCAACGACTCGTTGAAGCTTGGGAAATGAGTTCCTATGCCAAATCTCCATAGTCACGTCCATGATTTGGCGTGGCATGGATATGGGAAATGCATACATGATTAAGGATGTGAATTTTGTGCCATAGTGACTCGACTCCATTTAGAAATATCGGACCGTAAAACCAAATTGACTGTTTTTTAAATTTCGCAGGTGATGTGCCTCTGGATAATAAATCAGCTGGATTGTCTTCTGATTCTACATGTCCCCATTGATTTATAGCTGTAAGTCTCTGGATCGAGGCAAACCTGTTGGCAATGTAAGTCTGCTGAGACGATGATGGTCGGTTCAACCATGCAACTACGATAGTAGAATCTGTCCAGTAATATTCCTCGATGCCTCCTAGATTAAAGTCTATCTTCACTCGGTTAATCAGCTCAGCTGCAAGCTTGACCACGCAGAGTTCAAGACGTGGAATAGTTTCTTTCTTAATTGGAGCTACTCTTGATTAGGCACAAAGCAGCCGGACAAGTAAAAAGCCTTCCTTGGTGAAGGCTCTAATGTGAACTGCTGCGCCATATGCCTTTTCGGATGTGTCAGCAAAGGTGTGCAATTGCATCTTTTTAGAGAATTGGTGAGTTAAAACATGCCTTGGGAAGGTAAAGTCTTTCAGGTGCTGCAAACTGTCTCGGAAATCTCTCCATTTAGCTTCAAGGTGTGCAGGAAGTTGATCGTCCCAGTCAAACTTGAGCGCCCACATTTCTTGAAGCAATAGTTTGGCTGTAACCACAATTGGCATTCTGAAACGAAGTAATATGGAGAAAAGTTCCTCTTGAATAACCGGCCCTTTCGATAATATGTCGTTTAGAGATATATTTGTCGTGGTTTTTGCTTAAGCATAATTTCGCAGTGGTGCTCTCTGGCTTGCGTACGTAATGGTGAGGTAAAAAGTAGTATGGTCGCCTGATATTGGCTAACATCACTGGTTTCATGTGGTTAAGGCGCAAATACTCTTCCATGAACTCCACTTTTTGACCTTTTATCTCCTTGTTTGCTGCTAATCGTTTCTCTAATGAATAAAATCAATTTAGAGCCGCATCCTCCGAATCACCTAAGGCTGCAGGTTCATTTTGAAACGGTAGTCTAACAACAAAACGTCCTTCAGCATTACGACATGTTTCTTGCATAAAATGTTTCTCACACTTCTCTTCACTTTCAGTAAATGAATCCTTGCATTTGTTTCTTCGAGTCGCCAGAATCTTTCGATTTTTTTTGAGATATTAATATCCGTATCACATGACGTACATATACTCGTATTGCAAAAACTGTTGTTACCTTCAGTGGTTGCCACTTTTCCGGCAATAACCCAGCCAAGCAACGTGTTTTGCATGAACGGCAGCTCAGGACATCAGATGATGATAAAACTCGGCTCCTATCAATACATTAATGCGTCCCGGTCGATTAAATTTGAGGTCTGCTAGTTTCAAGTTTTCTGGTATTGGCCACGACTTAACATTGACGTGTTTAACAGGCTGTACACCTGTTATTTCTTTTAGCACAAAAGCTTCCATATTCATGGTGTAATCTGTGTTGGCAGCAGATACAAGGATATTTATTCTGTTGAATGCTTTTTGGACGGCTTCTCCTACACCTTCTATCACTACTGAGTCCCGTGTTGGTTTCACGTCGAGTCTTCTGGCCAGATTCTCTGTAATGAGATTGATGTGAGACCTCGAATCAAGCAAAGCTCTACAAATGACATGTTTTTGGTCCCCGATAGAAATCTTAACGGTTGCTGTTCCGAGCAATACCAGATCTAATATCTTCCAATTGAGTAGTAAGTGACGTAGAGTTTGGGCTCGGTGCATTTACTGGTTGCGATTTCAGTTTTGCTGTTTCTGGCATATGTATAAGCATGTTGTGCTTTTTGCTGCATTTCAAGCAGCCACGTGACGTACACTGGTTAGAAAAATGTCCGGTTCTCATACAGTTCAAACACCAGGATGACTTTATCAAATATTGCTTCCTTTTATCTGCTTTCAGTGCAAGAAATTCTTTGCAATTGAACAGCTGATGATGCTGTTGCGGTGAGCACAAACAATCTTCTGGTTTATTTGTTGCTAACACACTTTTTGTTTTCTTACCACTGTTTGCATCTTGTCGCTTTGTAGTCTCATCTCTCTGTACATTTTCTAGTGCTTGAAACCTACCCTCGAGAAATTGTAAGAACTCTTCAATTAACCCAAACTCTCTTGGGTTCCTTAAGTTCTGCTCATATAGAGTGTGTGTCGTTTTATCGAGTTTTCGCACAATTAGATGTAACAAGATTGGGCTCCAAGACTGTACACCAACCTTTAGGTTCTTGAGAGCTGAACAGCACACTTTTGTCGTATCGTGCGATGACTTGATGGCACTCGAGCTTTCTGAATTTATCGACTGCTGACCAAGAAGCTTGTTCAGGGTAGCAGTGACTATGAGTCGGGTATTGTTGTACCTATTGACAATAATCTTCCAAGCCATTTCGTAATTGTCGGATCTGACTGATAAATGCCGTACTAAAGATTTCGCTTCACCACTCAAATTGCTTGTAAGATAATACATTTTTTCATTATTACTTAAAGGCTGTGTGTGTATCAACTACACGTACAAGTCGTGTAACTGCATCTAGAGCAAATAGTCACCATTAAAGATTGGAAGCGTTATTTTCGGAAGCCTCACTCGACTATTTCCATGACTGTAGTGCACTTCTTGTGGTTGTGGCATTGGTTGAAGCAAATCCAGTTGCTGTTGCAAATCAATAATTGTTCTTTGGAGGCCTTGTTGCAGCTCATGACATATCTCAAAGTCTTCCGAAAAATCGTCTGATGTTTCTTCTAGCAGCAAACTTAGGATGTCTTTTAACTCGATTTCATATGATAACAGCCTATCAATCTTAAGTTGGAAATAACGTGCACTATGTGCTTCATGTTTTTCATGCTTTATTGACTCCAAAAAGTAATTGATCGATTCACCAATATTCTTTAACTTTCAGATCAACCGATTCACTTTGTGTTGATCTATGTCGAGTGGGCTCACTGAACGCTACGGTGGTGCAATCTCCGATGCACCGCTTTCTTGCTGGGTGCTTGGCCTTTAACCATGAGCGAAGACATGACTGCAACTGATCGACTTCTTCAAAGTAACTTTCGATGAAGTACGGCCTTGGTCTGATCAATAGGAGCCTTGAGTACCACGTTATGATTCATGGTGAACTCCTCCCAAAGAGCATTTAGGCTTGCTGTGCGCTTGGCGCAGTAATCACCCGTCTTTCCGGATACTGAATCCTTCTTGAACTTGGAAGCCATCCTTTCGATGAGCTCCCCTATTTCCTGCTGCCGTGCCAGAACTATCCTGGTCTCCATTATAAATTAATCTGCTGATGGTATCTAACGACGGACCAATAGATGTCAACAAGCACTTGGAACTTGTTGCACTCAAATTGATTTCTCCAAAATGACGAAATTTCCACATTGACACAATCACCAATATTTTTCAAGCAAGCACATAAACTTGTTAAAAAATAGTTTGGTTTGTTGACTTAAAAAAACTCGCTGCAGGAACAACAATAAAATTTAACAAGCACATAAACTTGTTAGCTGGAGGACAAGTTTATCAAGCACATGAAACTTGCTAATTAAATGTCCTGTCACGGTCACCAAAATAATGTTTAAAGAAATTCCTGCAAACAAAATGATTAAATTAAAATACTTGATTCCACGATTCAAACAAACTGAATATCTTTATTTACTTTTCTTCGTATTTTATAATAACAATATGCTTATGATTGTATCATACGGCAGAGGACGAGAAATGGGTCATTATGCACGCGATGACAATTATGCTGGCGGTGCGATATGATACTTTCACAATATTACAGTTAATTGATTGAAGGTAAATGACAATGCAAAAATGCTTGAGAACTTACACAACATGAATTTATGTTTGCTATTAAATTCAATGCAAGGCAATGTAATTATAAAATACAAGCTAGTAAGAATTTGGAACGAAAGCTATTGAACTTGCGATTGTTTTATCATGAGAAAGTTATTGAAGTTGAGATTGTTGAAATAATTGCTTCTAGATTTATTAACAACATTATTGATGGTGTCGGGCCCTATCTAAGCAATGATTTGTTGAATATTCAATTTCAGTACTTAAACTGATTATAGATTTTCCACATAACATTGATCTTTCACAGCACTCCATAAAAAGAAGTCAAACGATGTCAAATTGCAGCTTCGAGGCGGCTGATTACACGATTTCCAAATTTTGTGCGCAAAAAATCGATTGTTTGATAATTTGTATAGCATGACGTGCCACCTGTTGAAACCAAATATCAGTCAAGCCCAAATCCTCAATCCCCGGCCACAAAAAGTTGGTTACCATGCCTCTGTAGTGCTCCTCGTTGACCGGAATAGCATTTCCAGCCTCATTTGCAAAGAAAAACGGTCCACTGATGCCACCACTCCAGAACCCATACGACACTGTCTCTCGCTGAGGATGTATTGGCTTCTCGACAATCACGTGTAGGTTTTTCGAGCCCCGTATGCGGCAGTTTTGTTTGTTCACATAGCCGCCTAGATAAAAATATGCCTCATCAGAAAAGATGATTTCTTGAGAAAAATCGGCATCTAGTTCGAGCTGCTCTAATGATCAAACTACGAGTTTTTGGATTGAGTCGTACACACACATACACACAGGCACCGTGATTATTGTCCACTAGCATGCCTGTCTCACAAGCTTTCTTCATATATTTACGTACAGCACGCGCAGTGGGTGCCTCATTTCGCCCAAGCTTCTTTTCAAAAAACGCACTATTTGAGAACACAGCACTCACTTTGGAAATAAGATTTCAATATTTCCTACCGTTGTTCAAGCGTAAATCGATTCATTTCGTTCCGCGGAAGGTTAATACTAACTCACTAACATGATTTTGAGCGGGAAACAGCTGTCAGTTTCAAAATAACATATACTACTTTATCGCACCCCCTGTATATATAGGCGGGCCACTTATAAGATAAAATTTTTTCTGTATTTTGGCTCACGGGATTAACAGTATCAATTAAGATGCTCATTTTCAGGGTATGTTGAGGCTGGTCAAGCTGAGAGGGAGCAGTCTAGGTTTTGGTGGCTAAATGGGAATTACTAGATTATTCGTGGTCGTGTGCAGTTTTTTTTTCGTTTTTATTACGCTTCATCATTGCTACGTTAGTTTTATATGTTATTGATAAGGTTAACATGGAGGTTAGGAATATTTTAATATTGTTCTGTTAGAATAAGTTAAATTTGTTTTTGGTAACATTAATTAAAATTAAGTTGTTACATATTAATTATAAACTCAGAGTACACTTTTTTATTGTGTTTTTTTTTTGTTATATGTAATTTTAAATAGAGTTGGTTGGTTTTTTCTCTTTTTTAAAAAAATAATTGGTAATATTTATAAATTTTATTTAAGTATATGATATTGTTTCTTATGACTAATTTTTTAAATGAATATTGTTCAAATCTAGAGTGCCATATAGGCCATGATGTTTTTGAATACTTTAATGTTTTGAAACTTGCATTATGTTTTTATAAAATTTATAACGATTGAATCAATAAAGTGCATTTGTATTTGAGATTGATTGTGCCATAATATTGACATCAGCATATGCTAGCAATTCAGTGAAATTGAAAATTAATGTTTCAGTTGTTATCTCCTATAAAGCGTATTGCAGCGCAATATTAAAGAGCACTCGGGCAAGTCTATCCTCTTGTTTTAAGTCTCATTCTATTTTCAAGCTGTCCATTTTTCCTTTAGCTCTACAGTCCCTTGGGACCTATGCTGAGAGATACTTAGAGTACCCCATTATCTTGATCAAATGTACCGGCACTCAAGAAGATAATATGGTCATTACCACCCTTTGGCTATTGATTCGTTCACGTAGCTCTGATGCATTCTAATTTTAAATCAATACGTACCACAACTAAGCGGGGTCATAGTTCATCCCAAGAAACACTCGAAACAAATCTCGTTCTTATCAATGGAGATTCAAACCAGAGGCCTTTAGCTTACGCAGCAAGCATTCTATCCACTACACCTCACGGACTTTCACGGAAGTTGTCTATTAGTTCACTCTTTACCTTAATCTGGAACTCTGTGATAAGCATCGTGACTTTGACCATGTGGACTAGCTTTTATGGGACAACAAGTTCAACCATTATTTGATACACCGCATTTCTATCAACACTGCCATATGCTTGCTTGAAGACTACAAAGAGTTGGTATCTTATTTTTTTGGTATATTCTCCTTTCGAGCACCTGATTAACTGAGAAGATTTGATCAACTGTAGACCCTTCAAATTGAAAATCTCCCTGATACACTCTCTTAATACTTTCATAGTACAGTTGTAGTAATCTAGGAGCTATGGCTCTAAAAGCAGCGCTGACACAGGCACACAGCACCAACTCAATTTAACAAGGAGTAACCATTCAGTCACCTTCCTCATCGCGACACTCGTTTTTTTTTTTTTTTTTTTCGCATGAAAAATAATTAAAGGGAAAAATTTCTTTTGTACTTAACACCCGGGAAACAAAATTCTAAAACTGTTTTAATGTGTAGTGATTTTATTTCAATATCTTTTGAACATAATTTAACTAATTGCGGTGTAATGCGGTATGCAAATGCTTAGAACGAAACGGTTAACCCCTTAAATTATAGGAACGATAAAATCATTGTATCATTTAAACCCCACAAAATTTGTCAAATTTTACCCACTCCAACCATAATATTAATTCAAAATTGTTTTGTTTGTTGGTAATTAACGCGTGCCTGTCCTATTCTTTCGATTTATTTCCCCCTTAATTACGCCTAATAGCTATAAACCTAAATTGCTTTCAATTGAAAACTTAATCGAATCTACAAAAAAAATAAACAATTTCGAATTTTAAAAATAACCGAAATGAGTGTGCATTATCACCACCGCATGTTCACACATAGATGGCACTTCTATTTCCATATGGTACTAGCGAGGTTATTGCGTTTGCCTCGAACATGTTTTCAGGGAAGAGTTTCCCATAAACCGCTTCGTAGAGAAGACGGCATTCGATCAAGTGCCAACAGGGATATGGTGAAGTGATTTGTGTGCTTGTGGTGGTCATCTGAGAAGTATGTTTGGATGGTTGGCGAGGGAGACGTGCTAATAAAACGTTTGTGGCAGAGACAACTTTTACCATCCTGTGGATGCACAGCGGAAAAAAAAAGAAGAAAAAAAAAGGAAAAACTTCACCTATTGCTACTTTTTCTACGACAGTGCCTGTAAAAAAATGATAGCAGCTGCCAATATCGCCATGAGCCATCAGCATTAGGACCCGAAGTGTGGTGCAACAGGTGGTTGGAAGGCGAGGTGAAGATCTTCATATTACGGAGCGGCACATGTTGATTGGGAAACGGCGGGACCGTACTCCCTGTTTCTGGGAAAACACACCGTTTGTATGCAAAAAGGCGCATTGCGTATTCAAACATAGTTCAACAAGGAGTGATAAATCAACTGAAAAGTTAGATCCAGAAGAATTAGTCAAATCACTCAATCCATATATTGACCAACGGATTGCATATAAACGAAATATTAAACATTAAAAGCAGTAGAAGAAGTAGCAGCGAGCATTACCACGTTCGAAGACCATACGGTTCTGATATTCAAGGAAGTCTATATGTATTTACACTTTGATAGCTGAATTTTTAGATGATTTTATACACCCTTAAGATCTATTCTATGTCTTAATACTCGTGTGTTAATATTTGATATATGAACGCGATTCTTCACTACCAAAAATTCCAGGACTTGCTTACCTCCAAATCGTCAACGAGCGCTCGTCGTCGAGGGAAAGGTACTGTAAGTACCCTCTTAACATTTTTATACTTATATATTTATTTAATTTTAAAAAAAAAAATATATATCAAATATATATAAAAATTAATATTTATTCCACATAGCAAATTATATTGCATATATATAAAAATTAATATTTATTCCACATAGCAAATTATATTGAATATATATAAAAATTAATATTTATTCCACATAGCAAATTATATTGAATATATATAAAAATTTAATTTATTGAATGATCAAAATGAAAATGTAATAGGACGACAATCGTCCTCCCAATGCATCCGTCTATTTAGAAAAAAAAGAAAAAAAAAGGAAGAATCGTCGTATAAAATCGGTTTTTTTTTAAGGAAATAATGATCAATTTCGTATAAATCCATGTAAAAAGTTTTGAAACATAATGTATGAAGGGTGAAAGAGTGGCATCTACAAGAGCTAACCACAATAATTATAATAATACAGGAAATTGGAGTAAAATGAATTTTCTTCTAATGTTAATCTTCTTTTAATATCAATTTCCCTCTTTCGATGGTTAAATGCTTTTCAATATGGTGTTGTAAATTGCTGTGCTGATTGCCATAGAAAAATCATACTGTGGAGATATATCAATTTCATTACATTGGCGTTGTTCGAATAAAAACAAAATGATGAATTAAACTGGAAGAATCGGTCTTTTCCCTTCCGGTCTTTTCCAATCGGGTATAGGACCCGGTACGGTGGCAGGCTTCCACCCCAAAATATGAGCCAGCCGCCGGGTACAGAGTAATTTCTTCTTTTGTTTCAGGAGACTTTATGGGTTGAGTGGCCCAAGCCAAGTGCCTTTTTATGGCATCGAGTTATGCAATTCAATTGTATAATTCTATGACATAAATTGGTCACCGGGGTACTCCCCTTCTGATGGGAAAGTTCATATAATTCAAGTTATATGAGTTTTCCACTCAGAAGAGGAATACCTGGCCACTTCAACAGTTTAACATTGGATTTATTCCGGTTGGGTGGGCATGAAGGGGCTCCACCACCACCCGGTTGCCCCTCTTTCTTTTGTGGGCCCTGAATTTACTTGGGTAAAGACGAGGTTACCCCAAGTTCGCCTTTCTTCTCAGGTTTCTCTTGTTCTAGTAACAAGTATGTCTCCTTCGTGGAGGTTATCTACAATGGTGCGACTTCGGTCGTCTTCTTTGATCTCTGCAAGCAATTCGTGAATGCGAAATGTTTTGTAGTGAGTCCTCGTGCCGGGGAAACGAACCCGCCCCACGACACCGCAATGCTAGCCTGCCAGCGCATTCACGCGTCTCCGGACGAGGGCATTCTCGGCAGGAATCAACACCTTCCTCTGCCGAGGCAGCAGAACATCGCTGCGGTCCTTCACGGACTTATTGGAACAACATTATTCACTACAAATGGCGCCCAACGTGGGGCCCGAAATGCCCGGCTGTATCATCAGTCGTGAGCACGAGACAGTCCATCGTCTCTAGGTGTCCCCACTAGGTGTTAGAATTATTGGCGGGTAGATAACTCCCGAGGGTTTTTGCACTGATCGTGCCCCAGCAGCCTAATAACTTTCGAACGTGTGTAGTCCCTGGACATCAATGTCGTTTGGTCCTGCTTTTGACTTTTACTTTGGTGGTTTACCACCATTGTATAACTAGTAAGGCCAAATGATATTAGAGTCCCTTTTTGTGTTCGGAAGTTATTATCCCAACATCTATTTTGCGGAGGATTCTGATCCGCTCCCCAAACCAGCGGTGCCTAAGTGTCTTAAATTACATGGATTTTGATTTCATGTGATTGGCTGATTAGCTAATCCATGACTATCCATGACAAGACACGCGCTGCTTGTGGATTAGAATCCCACCCTGGGCTGACAAGTTGTAACTTGAGAAGTTTGCTAATGAGGGATCACTTCTGAACCCTGATTTTCATGGTGCCACAAGAAAGTGTCCCTGAAACGTTTTGGAAGGATTGTGCCATGGTGTCCATACTTGGGAGGATGGACGGAAGGGAAAGACCGGTTATTATTTTTTTTGATAGTCCAATCACCACTTAAATTTTTTCATACATTTTTTTTTGTGAGGTTCTGAGGTAGTTCGCCACTGACGGCCACATAAGAATTTTAGTAACTTTTTCTCACCTTTTCTTCATTATTGTCATTATTCATATAGCTAATCTTATATACCCATATTCTTCATTATTTATTTATCTAGGTATTTAATTAGGAAAACCATTTGGATTTAAAATGCCTACAAAAAGAACTCCCGAAAGGAGAAAGTTGCGGTCGGATGCAGGACCAGCTCTATTGTGTTCCATCTGTCACGAGGACATGGACGAAACTACAAGCCAGAGGTTGCAGTGCGGACACAGGCTACATCAGCTGTGTTTGGCACAACTGCGGCAAACCTCATCCACGTGCCCGCTCTGTCGTCAGCCTTTGGAAATCGCACAGCCAGCAACAGAACGACCTCAGTCCTCCAGTGCAAGTGGAGCTGTCCCCAAAAGCGGACCCCTTCCATCCACGACAAGGAGTGCACGAGACGATGACTACAGGGCTGAAGCAGTTCCGCCTGCAGAAGAAGCGAGTCCACCGGTGGCTGTGGAAACCACAGTTCTAAGAGATCTAATGGCGCTCGTACAGGACATGTCCACCCGGCTAGCCTCTCTAGAGAGCCAGAGAGAGAACCCCGCACCATCCCGGCCAAGAACTCCTCCTATGTGGGATTCGGACCCAAATCCGTGGGATTTCCCAGTAGACTCGCGGCGTGATCCCGAACGGATCCGGCCAGGTACAGCCATGAATCCGTTGGCTCCAGTTTACCGGTCCCGATTGAGCCAAGCACTGCCACCAAATCAGGCTCCCGTGATTCCGCCGGACCAACGCTTCCATCCACACGACATGTATCGGCTGAAGCCGACACAGATCCCCAGCATCATCCAGGGATGGAATCTACATTTCAGTGGGGAACCCAACACGATAACGGTAGAGGTTTTCATAAGTCGGGTGGAGTCACTGATTGAGCAGATGCTAGCAGGAGACCGCACAGCGCTCGCAGGGTACTTGCCTATGCTGCTTAGGGGAGCAGCCCTGGAGACATATTGGAGAATACATTCAGCTCCACCATCCATACGCTGGTCACGGCTGAAGGAGGTACTCCGCATGGAATACCCTACGGTCAACATGGACGAATTAGTCCTGGATAAGATGAATGCTAGATGGCAGCGTCCGGACGAGTCCTTCCATAAATATCGAGCCGATATCCTTCGGTTGAATGACCAGCTGTCCGAGCCATTGTCTTCTACCCAAATTCTGCGCCTGCTAAAGCGAAATCTAAGACCGGAGATTCGTCGGCATATCGTGAACTCCGATCCACAGAGTATGGAGGCCCTGCTGAGAAATGTGCGTCGCATAGAAGGGTTTGAGGAAGACCTACGGGACCGGCCATACTTACTAACCAGGACGGGTCCTCGACGAGGAATCGCGGAATTGGCCCCAGATTATACCACCCTAGATCTGGAGGATGATTTGGACCCAGACCAGCTTGCTGTAGCAGCAGTGGGAAGTCTTACCACCTGCTGGAATTGTCACCAAACCGGACACCGGTTTATTTCATGCCGCGCAGAACGTAAAGTTTTCTGCTACGGTTGCGGCAAGCCGGACACTTATTTCCCGGACTGTTCTGAATGTGCCGCACGAAAAAACGGCCAAAAGAGTACCCGACCACCTCAGCGGTACTCGAAACCCCAGCAGTAGCTCCTCAATCAGTGGCTCACCCCAACCAACCTGACGTTAACCCACCAGCCATGACCATTACGACTGCGGATGTTCACTCTCTTCCGGAGACCTCACCAACGACAATATTAAAACGACCATCGCAGTCACTGCCAGAAGAACCGCGGCAGCCTCAAGTACGCACTCTAAAACCTTATCATGTTAGACTGCAGGAATATCGGGTGGCTCGAGAGCGAATATTTGCTTCCGAAGTCGTCACTTCCCGTTCGTGCACGACAAAATGGTCAACCCGTCGTTGGCGGAATTTCCACAAGAGAGTGCGCACCTGCCGTCGAACCTTACACTCTTGTAACATCTCGGAGGTTGCTGAGAATGAGATCAGACCTTATCATCCAATTAAAGTGTTGGGCGAGACCGTGTTTGCATTGATCGACACGGGTGCCAGTATCAGTTGTCTTGCCTCGAGCTTTGGCTCGAAGGTGCTCCAAGAATATCCGAACTTGATTAAATCCTGGCGCACTGAAATCAGTACAGCTGATGGCACCAAACACCCTATACGAGGTAAACTAACAACACCCGTGACGTTCAGGGGTCAGACGAAGGATATTACCTTCTACATTATCCCGTCTTTGACTCAGAATGTATACCTTGGTGTCGATTTCGTCCTTCGCTTTGGACTGGCCTCCGATTTATTCACCGATTTGTCTTTAAAAACCAGAAATGTCAACAAAATCACTTCTACTCCCGATAGGCATGACCTGACGCCTAACCAACGGCAACGCCTGGAAGCATCCATTGCTGCTTTCCCATCTTACGCTACCCAAGGCCTTGGCCGCACCACCCTAGTCTCACACGCCATCGACGTTGGCGATAGTAAACCGATTAAACAGAAACACTACGCCATCTCGCCAGCCATGGAGAAATTGGTGTATGCGGAATTAGATAGGATGCTCGAGTTGGGGGTCATAGAAGAGTCCCAAAGCGCCTGGTCATCACCGGTAACCTTGGTGGTGAAGCCAGGTAAAGTCCACCTCTGTCTTGATGCCCGTAAGGTAAACGCGGTTACCATCAAGGACGCGTACCCTCTTCCACTCATCGATGGAATACTAGGGAGACTACCGAAAGCCAATTATATCACCAGTCTCGACCTAAAAGACGCCTTCTGGCAAATTCCACTCGATGAGGGGTCAAGGGACAAGACCGCCTTCACAGTGCCTGGACGACCATTATATCAGTTCGTCACAATGCCCTTTGGCCTGTGTAACGCGCCGCAAACGATGACTCGGTTGATGGACAAGGTCATCCCACCTCACCTAAAACACCAAGTGTTCGTGTACCTTGATGATCTGTTACTCATCACGGAAACGTTCGATCAACACCTCCTACTTCTACAAGAAGTAGCCCTGCACATCAGTAAGGCGGGACTCACCATCAACGTACAGAAAAGTAAGTTTGTCATGAAAGAAGTCCGATACCTAGGTCATGTCATAGGACATGGCACTATCAAAACGGATCCAGACAAAACTCGTGCGATTGATGAGTTCCCCTTACCAAAAACTGTGAAGCAGCTACGACGTTTCCTTGGTGTGTGCGGTTGGTACCGAAGGTTTGTTCGGAATTATGCAACAGTCTCAGCGCCCCTGTCAGACATGTTGCGGAAGGGGAAGTTCGTTTGGACCGAACTCAGCCGAAAGGCATTTGAAGAGCTTAAACAAGCCCTCACATCAGCTCCTGTCTTGCACAGCCCCGACTTCACAAAGCCCTTCTCCATTCATTGTGACGCAAGTCAACATGGAGTAGGAGCCGTGCTGGTGCAATTGACCGACGAAGGAGAGGAAGCTCCCATCGCCTTCATGTCCAATAAGCTAAATTCGGCCCAAAGAAACTATACTGTTTCCGAGCAAGAATGTTTGGCAGCGGTAATGGCTGTGAAGAAATTTCGAGCTTATATCGAGGGCCACCAATTCGAGATCATCACGGACCACGCGTCACTACAATGGTTGATGAACCAAGCAGATTTTAGTGGACGCCTAGCCAGATGGGCTCTTAAACTGCAAGGGTTCAAGTTCTCCATCAAACATCGGAAAGGAACCCAGAACATCGTACCCGACACTCTCTCACGGATGTTTTCCCCAGAGGGAGCCGAATTAACAATAACTGACGAGGACCCCATCGAAATAGATTTGGACAGCCCACATTTCGAATCAGATAGCTACAAAGAGTTGAGGCAAACCATAGCGACCCAACAAACACAGCTGCCTGATTTGAAGGTAATAGACGGCTATGTGTATAGACGAAATGAATACGCCACTGGTGATCCATGGCAGGAAGAAGAGTCTTGGAAACTCTGGGTACCGGAGGAAATGACACAACATCTGATCTTCCGCGCACATGACCATCCTTTAAGTGCCCACGGAGGTTACGGTCGGACATTACGGCGACTCAAGAAATACTTCTTTTGGTCTAAAATGGCATCCCAGGTCAAAGACTACGTAAGCGCCTGTGAGACCTGTAAAGGCACCAAAGCGCCCAACCAGCCTCTTCGACCTCCTATGGGTCAACTCAACGTTCCAGAACGCGTTTTCCAGCGTCTATACATCGATCTACTCGGTCCATATCCTCGGTCTTCAATGGGACACATCGGAGCTATAGTCGTTCTAGATCAGCTCTCAAAATTCCCAATGGTGGAACCTATCCGTAAGTTTACATCTCCATCGATCGTGAAATTCTTAGAGAACCGGGTATTTCATGTGTTCGGTGTTCCAGAGAGTGTGTACTCAGATAATGGAGTACAGTTCCGGTCTCGGCAGTTTAAGAGCCTACTTGAGCAATATGGCGTTGAACACCAACTGACGCCCATATACTCTCCTCAGTCCAACGCCTCAGAACGTTTGAACCGCACCCTATTGCCTGCGATCCGTTCCTACGTTCACCCATCTCAAAAGGATTGGGATCGGCGATTGTCTGCCATCACATGCGCCCTGCGATCCTCGTATCATTCTGTCACCGGTGTCGCCCCTTACTTTGCCGCCTTTGGACAGCACATGATTTGCCACGGTAAATCATACCGACTGTTACGGCAATTAAAGTGTTTGGGAGACCCCGTCGTTGCGCTGGAGCCCCACGAACGAATAGGAGACCTCCGCCAACAAATCGGACGGAAGATTAAGGCCGCAGGTAGTGCAAATGAAGCGCAGTACAATCTCCGGTCACGATCTGCTAATTTCAAAGAAGGAGATGAAGTTTTCCGGCGAAACTTCCGCCAAAGTGACGCCGCGGGGCATTACAACGCCAAGCTGGACAGGCGATTCCTAAAAAGCCGCACAAAAAAGGTAATGGGACCAAACCGTTACTTGATAACGGATCCATCGGGAAAAGAAGTGCGAATATACCACGCAAAAGACCTGCATCGATAGATAATTAGTCACGTCTGTATGTCCGTCCGCATATATTTTCAACAAACGCACAAGGGTTGTATATTTCCGGACAAACATCAACATAAGTCAGTCCGTCCGTCTGTCAATTGTGTTTTTCTTTTATTGTCCGTCATCTCTAGTCCCGACGCCGAAGCCAACCCATGATACACAGAAATATCCTTCAGCTCCTTTTTCGCAATCCGCATTGCCTTGGGATCACGAGAAAATTAGCTGCCCTGTAGTAATCTAGGAGCTATGGCTCTAAAAGCAGCGCTGACACAGGCACACAGCACCAACTCAATTTAACAAGGAGTAACCATTCAGTCACCTTCCTCATCGCGACACTCGTTTTTTTTTTTTTTTTTTTTCGCATGAAAAATAGTTAAAGGGAAAAATTTCTTTTGTACTTAACACCCGGGAAACAAAATTCTAAAACTGTTTTAATGTGTAGTGATTTTATTTCAATATCTTTTGAACATAATTTAACTAATTGCGGTGTAATGCGGTATGCAAATGCTTAGAACGAAACGGTTAACCCCTTAAATTATAGGAACGATAAAATCATTGTATCATTTAAACCCCACAAAATTTGTCAAATTTTACCCACTCCAACCATAATATTAATTCAAAATTGTTTTGTTTGTTGGTAATTAACGCGTGCCTGTCCTATTCTTTCGATTTATTTCCCCCTTAATTACGCCTAATAGCTATAAACCTAAATTGCTTTCAATTGAAAACTTAATCGAATCTACAAAAAAAATAAACAATTTCGAATTTTAAAAATAACCGAAATGAGTGTGCATTATCACCACCGCATGTTCACACATAGATGGCACTTCTATTTCCATATGGTACTAGCGAGGTTATTGCGTTTGCCTCGAACATGTTTTCAGGGAAGAGTTTCCCATAAACCGCTTCGTAGAGAAGACGGCATTCGATCAAGTGCCAACAGGGATATGGTGAAGTGATTTGTGTGCTTGTGGTGGTCATCTGAGAAGTATGTTTGGATGGTTGGCGAGGGAGACGTGCTAATAAAACGTTTGTGGCAGAGACAACTTTTACCATCCTGTGGATGCACAGCGGAAAAAAAAAGAAGAAAAAAAAAGGAAAAACTTCACCTATTGCTACTTTTTCTACGACAGTGCCTGTAAAAAAATGATAGCAGCTGCCAATATCGCCATGAGCCATCAGCATTAGGACCCGAAGTGTGGTGCAACAGGTGGTTGGAAGGCGAGGTGAAGATCTTCATATTACGGAGCGGCACATGTTGATTGGGAAACGGCGGGACCGTACTCCCTGTTTCTGGGAAAACACACCGTTTGTATGCAAAAAGGCGCATTGCGTATTCAAACATAGTTCAACAAGGAGTGATAAATCAACTGAAAAGTTAGATCCAGAAGAATTAGTCAAATCACTCAATCCATATATTGACCAACGGATTGCATATAAACGAAATATTAAACATTAAAAGCAGTAGAAGAAGTAGCAGCGAGCATTACCACGTTCGAAGACCATACGGTTCTGATATTCAAGGAAGTCTATATGTATTTACACTTTGATAGCTGAATTTTTAGATGATTTTATACACCCTTAAGATCTATTCTATGTCTTAATACTCGTGTGTTAATATTTGATATATGAACGCGATTCTTCACTACCAAAAATTCCAGGACTTGCTTACCTCCAAATCGTCAACGAGCGCTCGTCGTCGAGGGAAAGGTACTGTAAGTACCCTCTTAACATTTTTATACTTATATATTTATTTAATTTTAAAAAAAAAAATATATATCAAATATATATAAAAATTAATATTTATTCCACATAGCAAATTATATTGCATATATATAAAAATTAATATTTATTCCACATAGCAAATTATATTGAATATATATAAAAATTAATATTTATTCCACATAGCAAATTATATTGAATATATATAAAAATTTAATTTATTGAATGATCAAAATGAAAATGTAATAGGACGACAATCGTCCTCCCAATGCATCCGTCTATTTAGAAAAAAAAGAAAAAAAAAGGAAGAATCGTCGTATAAAATCGGTTTTTTTTTAAGGAAATAATGATCAATTTCGTATAAATCCATGTAAAAAGTTTTGAAACATAATGTATGAAGGGTGAAAGAGTGGCATCTACAAGAGCTAACCACAATAATTATAATAATACAGGAAATTGGAGTAAAATGAATTTTCTTCTAATGTTAATCTTCTTTTAATATCAATTTCCCTCTTTCGATGGTTAAATGCTTTTCAATATGGTGTTGTAAATTGCTGTGCTGATTGCCATAGAAAAATCATACTGTGGAGATATATCAATTTCATTACATTGGCGTTGTTCGAATAAAAACAAAATGATGAATTAAACTGGAAGAATCGGTCTTTTCCCTTCCGGTCTTTTCCAATCGGGTATAGGACCCGGTACGGTGGCAGGCTTCCACCCCAAAATATGAGCCAGCCGCCGGGTACAGAGTAATTTCTTCTTTTGTTTCAGGAGACTTTATGGGTTGAGTGGCCCAAGCCAAGTGCCTTTTTATGGCATCGAGTTATGCAATTCAATTGTATAATTCTATGACATAAATTGGTCACCGGGGTACTCCCCTTCTGATGGGAAAGTTCATATAATTCAAGTTATATGAGTTTTCCACTCAGAAGAGGAATACCTGGCCACTTCAACAGTTTAACATTGGATTTATTCCGGTTGGGTGGGCATGAAGGGGCTCCACCGCCACCCGGTTGCCCCTCTTTCATTTGTGGGCCCTGAATTTACTTGGGTAAAGACGAGGTTACCCCAAGTTCGCCTTTCTTCTCAGGTTTCTCTTGTTCTAGTAAGAAGTATGTCTCCTTCGTGGAGGTTATCTACAATGGTGCGACTTCGGTCGTCTTCTTTGATCTCTGCAAGCAATTCGTGAATGCGAAATGTTTTGTAGTGAGTCCTCGTGCCGGGGAAACGAACCCGCCCCACGACACCGCAATGCTAGCCTGCCAGCGCATTCACGCGTCTCCGGACGAGGGCATTCTCGGCAGGAATCAACACCTTCCTCTGCCGAGGCAGCAGAACATCGCTGCGGTCCTTCACGGACTTATTGGAACAACATTATTCACTACACAGTTTTGATTTTCTTCCTATGATTTTGGAGAGTATTTTATAAGACGTGCACAGCAAACCGATGCCTCTATAATTTTCACTCCTCAACTTGTCTCCCATTTCGTTTACAAGATAAATTATAATTCTTGGCTTGTCTTTTGGTAAATGTTTTTCTGACCATAGTCACACTAGAAGGAGAAAATCCTATGGGTTGAAGACTCTCTGAGGCTAAAATGGAGATTATTTTAGACACCAAACTCAGGTGGAATACGCGAACGGAAGTGGCTGCCAGTATAAGCAAAGCTCAGCCGTAAGGTGAGGACTTTTACCACAATTATTATATTAGCTACATCACTTTATATTAAAACCACAATCACAAAAGGTGCCCTGGCTGATATCAAAGGTGTCTATTGAAAAGGGTGGAGTGCTTCTACATTACAGAAGCTATGCGATGCACATTCACTCTAGGATTGGAAATGCTCATTCTCCTGGATAGCCAAATAGCCATAAGGAGCGTAACAAGTCTGGATGATGGATCAAAACGGGGTTGGAAGTAATAATACAATTTTGTAACCATTGTGAAACATAATAAATCCTGTGACTGTAAAATGGGTTCCGACGAAGAAATGAATACTCAAAAAAGAGATTCCAGACGACCTTGCTGGACAGGGTTCCGGAAAGAAATTTCTAGACCCAGAGTCCATCGTAGGAATATGTAAACCTGCAATCAATAAATAGAGAAATAATTGGTAAAGCGAGTTTGGTTTCCGGTGGGGTAAACTTGAAAGATAGACTAAGAAATGCATTGAACCCCAGCAAAGACAACTCACAATTGTATCCAGCCTTATAGCTGTCCACTGTCAACTGTACAAGTACTTACACAACCTGGGACTTTTGGATAAAAAAGGCAGTTTGCAGCTTTACAACGAAAACATTCAGCTATTATGGGGCATATTGTAACCTAACACTGAGGATGCGATCACAAAAATCTGAATAGTTTCCTACTAGCAACTTCTCCCTTAAAGTATTCTTTGAGGAAATATTCAATGAACTCATTGGTTGCAGTTTTAGGCCAACACAAACCTGACGCAACTCGCAGTCCATCTAGCTAGCTTGGTCTCCTCTTCATTCCTATAGCTTCTTTCAAGCGTAAACTGTTGACAGGAATCCTTAAAGGTATCGTTTTGTTTTGCAATAATTTGTTTAATTTATTATAAATTTATGACTTTTATACTTACTGTCATGGGGCCTTAATAAATAAATCTCAGGAACAACTTTGAATTTAATCTACTAAGCTTGGTAAAGCCTTTAAATTTTACGGAGCTACTAGAAATATTTTAAAAATGTTCTCTTCTGGCATTTTCTTAAAATCATCTAACAATGGACCCTTCGTCTTGACAGTATTAAATTTATAATGTAGTCACCCTTCCTACATGGATAGAAATATTCTATTGTTTTCCACGTTACAAACAAATGAATTGAAACCACCCTATCTGAATTAACATGAAAACGTGTACTCCATTAAAATTAAATGCTATTTTCTATTAAACTTGCAAATAGTGCAAACAAACTCACTTAAATGACAAAATGGAAAATATTTCACCGAATCAAACTTTCCCGGGGGAAAACTGCTTCGCTTTGCTCGTTGACAACAGGATGCAAGCAGCATACAACCAAGTGGATATAACAATAAACAATTTGAAAAGAAACATCAAAAGGGTTTTTCGAATCAATTTTCTGAGAGGACTCGATTCCGGTTGAACGATCAGCATTATCGCCACTATAATAGTCATTGTGAGGCCTTTGAATGAGTTCGACTGATTCAATGTGACATCTATCTTCCTGCGCCTGAGGTTTGACATTATCCCAGATCGATGTTCCCTGCGCTGAGATTTCAATGTGCCTTCTCGATGACAACGTGCAGTGGCAACTTCTTTGATTCTGAATGAAAGGACATCTGTCCCCTATTAAATTGATATCAATTATTTCTCGGATTTGAGAGTTTGTTTTTCAATTTTTCCATGTTCAGCGACAGGAAGATATGTTACTGCATTTTATCTATGGATTAGATCATGTGTGCCAGTTTCTTTGATGTATGCCGTTATTAGAAGTGTGTTATCTCATTAATCTTTATGAAAACTCGAAGCGAGGGAGGAATATACACCCTTGCTTGCAAATATAAACTCATAGAAAAAATTAACTGCTGGGTTTTGGTATGGTCCCAATGAAAGCTACTATTCTAACTTTAAAAATGCTTCCGCTAAAAGTTACATATCAACCATTTAATTCGCAAATTTTACCACACTAAATCATTGTCAGCCACTCAAAATCCATAACAAGCATTTATGTGAAATTCGTTGAAATATGTTCGTGCCTGTTGAAAGATCATGAATATATTTATGATATAGGGAATTTCAAATTGTCATGTTCCATCAATTCTTTTGGTGTATGACACTACCAAAACAGTTGGAACATATCCTCGACTTCCTCTTCTTGTCGTCGACTATGACAGCTGAATAGATAATAGTTGCAGCTCATATCCCGGCCCACATGCATTTCATATCCATTGCCACAAAGTTCATGCATAGCGGAGCGCTCTACATACACAACTCGATATTTTTCGTGTCCTGGAACAAAACCTTTTGAGTGAGGAGGGTTCAGTGTGCAATGTGCACACTCATCCTTCTTTTGTGTGGACGTCGCGTCGTCTCGCTCAGTTGCGAACGGGTCGATTTCATCCATATCGTATCAAGAGTTTATTGGCAAGGACAACAACGAGAACAATACAACAGCGAACAATACCCTCAGGATTTGTTGAATGTAACGAGATAATGCAGGTACAGGATCACTGATTTTATCTAAGAATTCCTTTCAATGCTTTAATTGAGAATGTAATGCTTGTTCATTTCACGTAAATAGACATAATGTGATTCAAGAGATTGAGTGAGATTGTTGAGAACAACATCTAAAACTATTCTGAAAATATTGCAGGAGAAAATTATAGTGCAATATAATGACCTGAACACATTTCCGATGAAGAATCATGCATGGAAAAAGTTTTCTCTAGTAATACTTCTGGGGATAAATTAATGATTGTAAGCATTAATTTATAGATAGTTAAACTCAATAGCAGTGGAATAATTCTTTCAAAAGACAGATCGTCTCAGCAAGATTATGCTTCCTCAGGGTAGATCATTATAGTATGGAGAAAAAAACGTTTTTCTTTGAAGTAACATGGTTAAGGTAAAGTAACTCTGAAAGCTTTATGCCAATAAGACATTACCTTCTGCCCGGGAATCGACTTTGAAATTCTAGTTATTTAAAAACGTCCTGTTTCTTAAAACTCATTTAACTTTTCATTATAAAGTTACTTAAAACTCTTTCAACTGTGTATTCTAGGTAGGATAGATGTAATTAAAAAATGTTATGTAAGCAAGCAATATTTTCTGGACTCCTAAGGTTATTTACATAAAAGGATATGTTTTTAAGTTGTGAGGTATTTTATTCTAAACACAAACCCTTGTTACTCTCAAATTTCAACTGAATTTTATAAGACAATTTTTACTTCAATGAAACCTGTAACTGCCGATTTCATGCAGTCTCAGTCCTGATTACGGCGAGGTTAACAAAAAAAAACTGTTTTGCTGTCCTCTGCTCAGGCGATTTGAGATACAAGTTATTCCTTAGAGATTTACTTCATGTTCAGTGGTTCTATCACAGAAATCAGTAAACAAGGTCTTTATAAGCTTTTGCATCCATGTCGAAATGTACAAATTACATAAAATATCCTTAAAAAACTTTTAGGATGGCCGAAGTAACTATTGCATTGTTCTACCACTCAATACTAGTCTTCAGTTCTGCTGATAAGTAATGAGACCTTAAATTTAATTGGAATAAATGTCTTCTTCGGTCTTTGCAACTTGGATGGCTTTTAATATCAAACCATGTTGCTGCGCATTCTTGAACAGTATAAGATGCTAAACTTAAAAGTTTATCAGATGGTTTGTTGATTTTAAAATGGTGAGATTGTCTGCGATGGACCTAAGCGATATCAAGCTGCTTCTTCTTCTTCCTAGCACTGCAGTTCCTCTCGGGCCTCCGCTTCCTGCAAAAAGCGCCTCGAACGGTCTCGGTCCATTGACCACGTCTTCCAATTCCGTAATCTGAGCAGCGATGAACCATCTTGGTCGACCAAGTCAGACCAGCGTTTCCTCAGTTTCCTCACTGGTCTCCGGCCTTCAGGTCTTCCAACGAATACCTTTTTGGGTATCCGTTGTACATCCATGCGATTCATGTGGCCAGCCCATTGCAGCTTCCGCAGTTTTACAATCGTTGAGACCTCCAGTTCGTCAAAAATTTCATACAGTGCATGGTTTTATCGATTTTGTCATTGGTCCCCGTCAAGCTTTGCTCCGATTATTCGCCTCAGGACCCGTCGCTCAAAGCCGTTCAATATATTTGCGGATGCTTGGGTTAGAGTCCATGTTTCACATCCACAGCATAACACAGGCCTTATCACAGCTTTTTATACTCGGAGCTTTGTTTTCCTGTGTATGCAGCTGGTCTTCAAGATCGTCAAAACTGAATAGAATATTTTATTTGTGAGCTGTATTCTTCGGCGTATTTCGTCTCTTTCATTGCCCGCTTTTGTTATTTTGGCATCTAAATACACAAATTTGCCCACGTTTTCGAAATTGTATTCACCAAGTGCGATATTTTGTGTATTTGAGGTATTTTTCCTCGACTGCGTCATGGGCTTTGTTTTATTTTCATTGATCTATAGCCCTACTAGTTTTGCTTCGCTTTCGAGTTTCAGGAAAAGTTCTTTGTCAGTTGTTAATGACCGTGAAAAATGTTGATGTTATCCGCATAGACTACTCTTGGTTCGACTTGTATAGTAACGTACCTCGCGTATCGATCGGTAGCTTCCTTATGACGTACTCCAGAGCCAAATTGAATAGCAATGGGGCCAGTCCAACTCCCTGCTTCAGTCCGATATTTGTGTCAAAGGCATCGGTGAGTTGGTTGTTGATGCAGACTTAGGAGGTCGTCGACGTCATTGTCATTTTGTTAAGACGAACTAATTTGGCTGACAAACCAAAGCAAAGCATTATTTGGTACAGTACGTTACGATCAATACTGTCGTATGCTGGCTGTCAACGAAAATGGGGAGTACGTCTATTCGGAACTCCCAGCATTTTTCAAGTACTTGCTTGACAGTGAACAATTGGTCTGTTGTTGATCTACCTGCTCTAAAACCACCTTGATACTCCCCAATAATACTGTTAGCGTCCGATTTTATTTTCTAAGATTTTTGAAAATATTTTGTACGCCGTACAAGGTAGTGATATGCTTCTATAATTTTCGCACTATAGCTTGTCACTTTTTTTTGGATAGGGAATATAATTGAATGGCTCCACTGTTTTGGCATATTTTCTTGTTGCCAAATGTGCTAGGTGACTTTGTGAATAGCTTGATGAACTCCACTGGAATCTCATCGATGCCCGGCGCTTTATTATTCTTTTGGACTTTGATGATGGAACACACTTCATCCAGAGTATGGGCGTCAATGGAAGCTCTCCGCAGACATCTATAGGCTCCGATGCTGTGGGGCTGTGCGGAGGATGAAGGAGTTTCTTGAAATATGATGCACATCTTTCCTTAATCTTGGTTTCATCAGCGATGATATTGCTGATGTCATCACAACAGAGCGTGGTTTTGGTTTGATAACCACGTTTCAGGCTTTTCACTACCTTGTATTCTTGTCTTGTGCTGTTGCTTGCTAAGCTTACATCTTTTTTTTTCAATAGATCGTCACAGTATTTTCTTTTCTTAATCCGAATTATCTTATTCGCTACCCTTCTGAGATTTTCATAGTGTTCTCTCTAGGTCCTCGTTTTCCTTCATACGTATTCTTTGTACGCCTGATTCTTATTATCTAACGCATTTTAGCCCTCATCATCGAATCAATCATTCCTCTTCCACCAGGCTTGATGTCCAATCGTCTGTTTTGCCACGGTCCTAATAGCTGCATTCACTTCTATCGAAAGTTCGTTGCTCGTTTTTGACGATCCGTCTGATAAGATGGGAGCCAGCTGGTCGTCGAGGGTCTCCGTGAAATGTTTGGCCACAGATGCCGCTCCAAGCTTTTCGATGACGAATTTTTGTAGAACGCAGGCCTTCGCCCAATATGCCTTTGACACACAACATATATTGCTTTATTTGATCAAGTAATGATCGGAGTAACAATTGGCTTCTCGATATGTACGGACGTCAAGTATGCTCGAGGCCTAACACCGTTGGATCAAAACATGGTTTTGTATGTTGTAATTTGATGATACCCAGGTCATTTTATAAAAGCGTCGATGTTGAAAACAAGTCCAACGTATGACTAGATTTCTGCTACATGCAAAGTCAATCAGGCGCTGGCCGTGGCCAGTTATTTCATCGTGGAGGCTATATCCTCCTGTCGTTCTCCGATGAGATAGCTCATTCCCAACCTTAGCGTTGAAATCACCCAGAGTTATTTTTGTGTACTTTGCCGGCAATGAGTCTACCAGTCTTTTCCGTTGATTGTAGAATGTTTTCTTCATTTCTTTATCCTTTTCTTTGGTCGGGGCGTAAACATTTATCAGCGAGATGTTGATTTTTTTTGCTTTTGTACGGATTGCACACAACCACTCATTGGCTGCCTTAAAATCAATAACGTGCGATTTGAACTCCCTATCAACAATGAAGGCCACTCCAAATTCTCGTTTTTTACTAGGCTTCACACCTTTGAATATTTTGTGCGATCTCATGTCTTGAATGTCTTTTTCTGTTCAATTCGGTTCCTGGACTGCCAGTATTTTTAATTCATGTTGACTGGCCTGTTGTAAAAGGTCCTTAGCAGTGCCAGGGTAATTGAATGATTTGACATTCCAGGATCCAATGCCATAGTCCTTTTTCGTTTGCGAGGTCATTGCCGTGAGTCCAATCCATTCCGAGGCCCATCTGCAGGCTTTTCAGGGACGGGGAGTTAGCCCGTCACCCAACTTGCATTCCGTTGGCATGATTATTATGTCGATTCTGTTATCAGGCGCGGAAGGTTCACTTTCACCCTCTTACGTTCTCACAAAGGAGGTGTGAGTAGGATTTAGTCGCAGAGCTGTAGATGTATTTACAGTTATCAGCCTTCTTCTGCATTGAATGTAACATTATTGGGGCCCCAGTAAACCCAATGTGCATCCCGAGAGCATTTATTACCATTTAATTGATGGATTTGGGATGAGGAATCATGAAAGGTATGGGTTAGGGAAACAAGGGGTTCCCTTCTCCTATCCAAACGGGCTTAGGACTGTCTACGGCGGAGTTGTCTTGCTGCTTCAGCTAGCCAAAAGTGGATGCTCAGCTAGGAACGGCCTGTAATAATTTTGCAGGTATAGGAGTGTCTTAATGTGGATATAGGTTTTTTTTTTATTATTCTGCGCACTACTTAAATTGACAGAAATCGCTAAGCAGCTTTACTCGAATTTCAGGTCAAGATTCACAAGAGGATAGACGCACAAGCACGGGATTTTTCGACGGTACTTAACAACGACACTGGCTGATGTCATACACCTTAACGACAAATACACATTAAAGAACAGTCGTGATCTAGCGAACTCAATCATTTTTCTCTAACATTGTTTGATACAAATGCCAATGATGACAAATGTCAATTGGTCTAATTTGATATTTTCTTAATAAATCTATAATAATTAGTGATGCCATATGCATATCTAGAACTGAGTTAGTTGTTAAGCTTTTTAGAATTTTGTACTAAAATACAAAACGCTATTGTAATCACGACCGGTGTCCATCCGCCTGCATGTCACAGCACTTTTTCTCCGAAACTAAAGAAGCTACAGCTGTGCAATTTTGTGGTGAGGTCAGAAGTGGTGATTTCTTGAAAGTTCTGGGGAGTAAACATTTTTAAGCGAATTTTAAGGGGAGGGGGCCTCCCTGCATAGGGAGGTGGGATATCATTGGAACGGCCTTAATGCCATCTTTTCAAAAAGATTGAGCAGTATTTGTTTGTTTGAATTATTCTGTATTGCAATGGGAAAATATGCACTGTATTACTATGGAACCATAATGCTATGGTACTGTGGCGGACCACCAACGCACCCAGCGTGCATACGTGTGCACCTTGGGTTGGGCAACATCAATCGCGAAGTCCGTTGCAGTGCTGTCAACATGCGCGACTATGTTACGCTTGATTGAAATATCGCTGACTGGGAAATTCCACGATCCCATGTCCACGCGATGAATGGGTGCAACTACGTTGCACCTGGATGGCGTTGCGCTGGCGACATGCGACGATGGAACGGATGCTCGTCAGCAGATGTTGTTACCAACGCGATAACCAACCGTGGAGCTATCGTTGGCGATGCCATATCAGCGGTTTCAAGGAATATAAGCGGACAACAAACAGCGATCTCTCTCAGTCTCAAATCATCACATCAAGTCGAAGCGATCAACACAATCGAATCCATCTTCGCGACTCCAAAAATAACTTGTTATTATTTTTATCATTCTAGAGAATAAAGAATATTTACAGGAGGACCAAGTTTCTTCCAACCCACCAACCTCCATATTGGCGATCCTGACCATCGAACTACGCTTCATCATCGACATTGGACCTGCGCCGCGCTCTACGTTTACGCTACACAACAGTAGCGAATGGGCAATACACAACCATCGGCCATCAAGGGAGACGTCACCAACACGCTGGTTGTGAACTCGGAGCTGCAAATTCAGAGCTCAAAAATCGAGTTGCTGCTAGTGCTAGTGCTAACCATCAACTCCATCAGCCTCGCCTCCAAGCTGTACAGGAGCCACGTCCGCAGTGTGAAACGTCGCGCAGTCACAACCAACGCCTGAAATGGTTCCACCAGCGACAGCAACGCCCATGCTTGTTCCACAAGCCGGGACCGTGCCGAAGGAAGAAGCTAACGACACAAAAGGGATGGCACGCGTTGCGTTCAGAGTTCCACCCTTGTGGCTGGAGGACGTGGAGCTTTAGTTCGCCCAGGTGGATGCAAATTTCACCACCAGCCGAGTAACAGACGACACCACCAAGTTCAACCTCCTCGTGGCGAACCTGGACACGAAGGCGATGCAATGGGTGCGTAACGTAGTCACGAACCCCCCATCTGAAAACGAATACAGTGCCCTGAAAAACGCCCTGTTGGCCGTCTACGCTGACTCGGCCCAACAGCGTATTCAGAAACTACTTTCTGAGATCAAGCTTGGAGACCAGCACCCGTCACAGCTTCTCAACCAGATGCGTACGCTCGCCAACGGAAATGTAACTGACACCTTACTCCAACAGATGTCGCTCAACCGCCTCGATGTCACATTGAGGAGCATCCTATCAGCTAGCAACGCCCCACTCTTAGATCTCGCAACGATCGCTGATCGTGTGCATGAAGTCATCCGACAGTCAGTCGTCGCAGTCACAAAGGAAGATGAGCCATGGCATAGCATCCCACCAACGCTGCGAATCACAAGCAAGCTGAGCAATCTCGCCTCCGCAGTACGTGACGTCAGCCACAGGATGAGGAAGATCCAGGACGCACTTCAAGTTTTGCGTAACAGACAGCGATCAACTTCACAGCACGAAGCACATTGCACGCGGCCTACGCAGCAGCCGGCATCACCACCACGCTACGCCAGAGAGTCTGATGGTCAGCTTTGTTGGTATCACCAGCATTATGCACCGAGCGCCAAAAATTGCCAGCAACCCTGCTCCCACTCAAAAAACTAGGATCCGACCGTCCACACGTAGCGACACCCCATCGCGAAATTGAACGCTGGAAAATCCACGACAACATTAACAAAAGTGCTTTCCTTATCGACACCGGCACAGATGTCTCAGTAATACCACCAACCATCCGAGATCTTTGTTCTCCCGATGCCTCATCGAAATTAGTGGCAGCCAACGGTTCAAGGATTCGGCAAAAGATTTGTGAAACTGAACTTGGGATTTTCAACGCCGTTTACGTGGACTTTCACAATAGCCCATGTAAGTTTTCCAATCATCGGGGCCGTCTTTATCCAACGCTATGACTTCCTCGTCGACTTGAAGGGGAGACGGCTTATTGAACGTGCACGCCTCAAAACAATCATCACGCACATCGACAAAAAACCGCCCAAAGCTGACCTGCTCCCGGATGATGTTAGTGACGAGCTGCGATCACTGCTGTTGGAATACTTTAACCTCTTGGAGGACAACCAACAACCAAACACCAAGTGCTCAACCACGCATCAAATCCTAACCAAGGGACCGTCGGTCAACGCTAAGGCACGGGGACTTCCATCTGACAAGCTGGCCACCGCCAAAGCCGAATTTGATCACCTCATCCAACTCGGAATTCACCGCTCATCAAAAAACGCATGGAGTAGCCCTTTGCATATGGTGAAAAAGTTGAATGGAGATTGGCGACCATGTGGGGACCACCGCGCGCTCTACAACCATCCAATTCCGGACCGCTATCTCATCGGATTTCTGCAGGATTTTACTGCAGCCCTCCACAGAATTACGTTTTTTTCCGTGATCAATTTGTAGAAGAAGTACCACCAAATCCCCGTGGAACCAAGCGACATTCCGAAGACTGCCATCATTACACCGTTCGGATTGTACGAATTCATGTACATGACATTCGGACTTTGCAACGCAGGTCAGATGTTTCAGCGCTTCATGCACGAAATGCTCCGTGACTTGGTTGTTACCAACGCAAAAAGCAACGTGGAGCTATCGTTGGCGATGCTGTATCAGCGATTTCAAGGAATATAAGCGAACAACACACAGCAATCTCTCTCAGTCACAAATCGTCACATCAAGTCCAAGCGATCAACACAATCGAATCTATATCCGCGACTCCAAAAATAACTTGTTATTATTTTTATCATTCTAGAGAATAAAGAATATTTATAGGAGGACCAAATTTCATTTCCAACCCACCAACCTCCATAGTACAATATGCACTTTTCACCTACTCGACATTATGGGTTAGCTAGGATTTGTATGAAACTTTCAGGAATGATATGTTTCCTGAATATCTTTGAGGATTTCAACTAGTGATATCAGCAAGTACGAGAATGCTCCTACCAGAAGGATTTTGTAACCATCCTATAACTTGAATCATTCATCCAATACGTGGATAAGAAATCATTCAAACTTATCAAAAAGATACAGAGTTTCTCTCACAAGTACATAACAGGTGCCATTTTGCTCCAGATTAAGAAATTTAATGTCCAAACTACAGAATATCACTTATATAAGAGAAAAGAAGAGTACCTAGGTCAATTCAGAATATTATATTTAGGGTTGCCATTCCCGCAACTCGGCCGTCCTGCACGTGATGATCTGCAGAATAACTGCTGTCACTATCATTGTCCTTGCTCTTCCATGGGTTCATATACTCGGTACAAGTGCAGGTGTGCAATGGACCTTCAAAAAAGCCCTGCTTCTCTATATCGTACGTATCGCCTGGTTTTACTTTGGTAACAGTATAGTGTCGCAGAAACTTTCATCTTAGTCTAAGACTCGGTTCTCCTTGTGTCCGTTTAGTTGCCACGAGTTGTCCCATTTGATAACTTTTAGCTGGTCTTCGTCGTAAATTGTACGTTTTGTGATTCTCGTTCTCGTTTGTCAAAATATTTTGCTTGGCCGTCTTCCGCAGCTCATTTCATTAGTCCATTAAACTGTTCCTGATATTATCCTCTAGCAATTTCTTCAGTTCAACATCAGCTTCGTTTCGTAGTTTTCCTGTTTTGTTTTTTAAATGCTTGATTTTCTGCTCAAGGCAATACTCCTCAAAGCCATGAGAGGTAAAAGCTGATCCTCTGTCGCTTATAATGATAATTGGGTTTCCAAAAACTTTCGTCTGTTGTTCCAGCTTCTCTAATACTTCTTTGCTTCCAGTCGTCTTTCTAGGCTATATCAACACATATTTTATAAATGAGTCTATAATTGCGAACACGTACTGATAATTTTTGCTAGTATTTTCCAGCGGGCCAAGATGGTCTACGTGAAATGTATGAAAGAGAATTTCTTCTTTTGGTAATTTGTGCAAATATCCTTCCTATTTTCCCCATTTACGGTTTGCGAGAGTTCAGGTAATGCAACTTGTTATTATTCTGTTGACTTTCTTCTTCAGTGTTGGGGTGTGGTAGTCATTTTTAATGACATCTTTAACTTCCTTTGCGAATAAGCGCCCATTTTCAGGAATTTTTGTAACCATTTCATAGTCCATTCCTTTTGAAATAACAAGAAGCTCTGCATAATCTTTAAGCCGATACACTAAATCGTTTTTGAGAAAATATTCGCCGTAAGGTTTGGTTTCTAGTAATTGTCGTATTACTTTAGCGAAAGCATCATTTTCTTGAGTCCTTCTAATTTCATTGCTCATAGCGTCAACTGTCATTCTTACCACTAAGAGCATTAGCGTGTTTCAATCTTAATCCAGATCGGTATTCTATGGTGTAGTTATATTCTCGAATATACATTGCCCAACGGCTAATTCTCTCACTGATATCATATTTTTTCATAGTCTTTTCAAAGGCAGCACAGTCCGTATTAATCTTGAATGCACTACCCTTCAAGTAGAATCGAAACTTTTTGAGTGCCGTGATAATAGTTAGCAGTTCTAGTTTGTATGAACTATAATTTTTCTGCGAATCGGTCGTAGGCTTGCTGGCATAAAACATCGGATGTAACATATTACCTTCTATTGATCGCTGCAGCAGTACAGCGCCGAGACCGTCTTTGGATGCGTGCATGTGCAATTTAAGCGCTGTACTTTGCTTGTATATGTGTAGAGCTCGCCTTTTACTAAGAGCTTCCTTCAAATTATTGTACGCATGTTTAGTCTCTTTATAAAATTTATATTTTACATCGTTTTTCAAAATATTGGTTAATGGACGAGCGATTCTGGCGTTCTGAAGAATTAACTTTGGGAAATAATTTGTTAGTCCTTAAAAAACGTTGTAGCCTTTTGACAGTTGTCGGCTCTGAAAACTTCATCACTGCTTCTGTTTTTAGTGACGATAGAAAAATTCTCCCGTCTTCAATAACATGTCCGAGAAACTCTATTTTCGAGTTGAGAAAATGACTTTTATTTTTATTTATTTCTAGCCCGCAGTCTTTAGAAGATTGCGAAACCATTTTAAGTTTTTGTAAGTCATCATATGCGTCTTCAGAGGGGATAATCAGGTCATCCATATATGGCAAAAATATGTCCTGCCTATTCAGCTCTCGAAATACTGTATTAATAAATTCCTAAAAGACAGCTGGGGAATTACATAGCCCAAAAGGAACACGCTGAAACTGGTATTGACCGTTTCGCACTACGAAAGAGTTGAACTTTCTACTCTCCTCTTCAACCCCAACGTAAAAGAATCCATTGCGTAGTTCCAATGTTGTAAACATCTTAGCCTTCTGTAACTTGCCAAAAAAATATCGTCAATTAATGGCATCATATATCTTTCTTTTACGATGACTCGATATATCTTCCTATAATCTATACGAACTCGATGCAATCCATCTTTCTTTTTGGTAGCTATAACTGAGCTAGTAAAATCAGACGAACTTTGTTTAATTATATCGTTCGGAATCCATTCCTTTAATTGTTTTGAGACTACATCATGGTCATGGATAGTGAGTCAGTTGTAACTACTATGAATCGGAGTATCATCGTTCATTACAATTTTTAGCTAAATATTAGTTGTCTTGATCTTCTGGGGTGTGTACACCTTAACCATAGCAAAACCTCCTGTCGATTCTAGGATGAATGTTGCGACACACATCTGGGCCAGCATCATCGCTTCTATTCAAATTAATCTGCATCAGAGAAAAAATATCGAGAGTTGGTTTACCGATTCGGATACGGTCTAATGAATACTTCAGCGTCATTAAGCAGCTCGGCACCTAATATTGCATCACACGTTGAATGATAATTTTTGACTACATATACTTTTTTCGTAAGCTTAGTTTCATCTATTATTATTTTGGTATCGAAACAACGAATCGCATTGACGTTAGACTTTCCAAATCCGTTCAGCGTTATCTTTGCACTCTGCAACAATGGTGATCCCACATTTTGAAGGGTATCGGCGTTAATAAGGTTAATCTGACTTCCGGTGTCAATCAACACCTCAACTCTTAACCTATTTTGCTTACTCTCGTATTATCGGTGTCTTTTTCGGAACCTCAAATGTGACTTGTTCGTTGGTTTTAGTTGGATTCTGAGAGCAATCGAATGACCGATGGCCAAAATTGTTGCACTTGAAACATTTGGAGTCAAGACTCTTCGATACACACTCTTCGGATCGGTGACCAGTCCGGCTGCAATTAAACCATCGGCTGGGGCTGGAACTTATTTGCGATCCACGAACTAATTTGCCAAAATCAGTGTTTGTACTTTGCTGCCGAACATAAGTCTTGCAACTATCAATTTGTTTCATATTTCACCATCGCCTTAATTTTATCGTATACTTTGAGTTTTTCAATGAATTACTTGTACTTGTAAAATCATTTTACAATACCCTACTAAAATCGCGTCCTGTCTGTCCGTCCGTCCGTCCATCCGTGTGTCACACCACTTTTTCTCGCAAACTACATAAGCTAGAAGCATAAGATTTTGTAAGTAGGTGCGAAGTGACGCCCCCTTCAAAATTTCAACACGAAAAAAATGTATAAGGTCTTTAAGGGGGGTCTCCCCATATAGGGGAGTTGCCCCTGAAAAAAAAGTTTTCATCGCATGAATATGTGTATCAAATGAAAGGTCTTAATGAGGAACTTTTCAAAACAGGTCTTAAAATGACAGATTTTGCTTCGAGGGGTGCAGGGGAAGGGGTAATCTACGAAAATTTTGTGTCCCCTCCCCGCATGAATGTAGGCCTTGATGAGTACAACAACAAAAACTACATGAAAAGTCGAAATTCACTCAACTTTGTTAGTGATAGTATGATTTATCGATTTTATGTTTTCTTGAATAAAATCTTAACGATGCCCTTGATGAAACTCAGTACACAGGCAACTATTCATAAGATAAATCTGTCCTGAAAATTTCATAAAGATCGAATGGTATTTTATGAAGTTATAGCGATTTGAATTTTCCCGTATTACTATGGAACAATACTCGTATGCGCTGTATTACTATGGAAACATATGGCTATGGAAAATTATGCGCTTTTTACCGACTCAGATACTACAGCTATGCTAGGATTTGCACGAAAATTTCAGGAATGATAGGTAGCATTAATTTCTTCGAGAATTGGCTCAGCTAGCGGTATTAGTAATCGTAAAGCAAAAAAATGGCTGTTTTAAATGCGAAGATTGAATAATTTTGATGTATTTTGCCCCAACTTGAACGTTTAAGGCGCATGATTTTAACACTTGATTCAATTTAATGAATGCCTGAAGATGAGTACCAACAATTAATACT